>CM060835.1:24087500-26487500 GCA_030762175.1 Metallyticus violacea | reverse complement strand
ATTCGTCCTCGGTTTTCGCAGTACTCGGGAAGAAAATCGTAGAGGGCCGATTATGGGCTGTATTATGGATGCAAAAAATGCATAGTGCTGACTATTAAAAGCGGACGCTTTCGACTGGCCCCACATTTTCTCAGAGGTACCGAGTATGACAGGTCAAAAATATGACAGCAACATCAGCAGGTGTCTGAATTTGATCAAGGGAGAATTGCGGCATACCGAGAGAGCAGGATGTTATTTTGAAAAGTTGGTGGGTGTGTTGGACGAAATGCATGCGAAACGAATATGAGTAATGGAATTGTCGTATGTATTTGTTCTCAAAAGTAACCAAGAAGCCCGGTTACATTTCTAAAAAAAGCCGAAACATGTCCCATTCCCCAGGAACCTATTCGCTAGGTCCTATCACTGGAGCAGCTCGTAGGAGAAAACCCTTGCACTAATTTATTTTATTTTATTGTTCACTATATATGCTTGTTTTATAATTTATTGCGAAATATCTAATATAATTTCTTGTATTCCATTAGCAGACCTGTTGTATTATAAAAGCACATACAGTCCGTTGGATCCATGCACATGTTGAAATGTTATTGTATAGTTGCCACTGAAATAACCACAACCACCACTACTGTATAAAAAATAAAGAAAAAATTTAACTAAACCAAAATGTTCAAAGAATTTCCATCTCAATGCCTAGGAGCTTATTTGGCCTTCATTTTGCATAATATATCTTCATGTTGCAGTGCCATGATCACAAAAAAAAAAAAAAAAAAAAAAAAAAAAACTAAAGATATGTGGTAATCATACTTGCTTCGTAGAACCAAGATCGGGGTTCAATCCGATCAAGGGTCGATTATTTTTTTCACATGTAAAATCCCAAAGTATGGCTACTTCGGAAGGGAAGTAAAGAGTTGTGGATCCCATGTTGTAGATTTACGGCACGTAAAAGAACCTCAAGCTTGAAAGAAGAGACCTCTGAGTAATTTTATCAGTCATTTTACGCCCTAAATTGAATGGGACGCCAATGACCTGAGATATTGAAGATCTTCCATAAATAAACCAAATAAATAAGAGACAAAAAAAAAAGGATATCTACACAGAGTAATTTTATCATTATACTGTTACCAAAATGGAGTACGCTCTTCCCCCGACCTAAAGGCTTTAGATAAAAATGGTAAATCCCTCAAAAAAGTTCTTAAAATACCTGTGAAAAAAGTCTTATTATTTTGTAGATAATTAAATGACAACACACCATATTGAAGTACAGTAGTTTTATATTAATCTGTATGTAATATGTACACAGACTGATCTTATATATGTATAAAACGTAAGTCCTGATTAATTTTGTACGAACTTAGAGAATGCTTCAAAAATCGAATCAGGACTTGCACTGTACACGTATATCTTTTTACGCTTGATCAAGGGCTATTGTTGCTTAGATATTGACATGCCGCACAGTGTATGTCAAACACTTGACGTCGCCTGGACATATGCCGTGTGTGTTCGCGGTTGCTTTTGTTGAATATTTATAAGTATTTGTAATGTAAGTAAGCCTGCACGGTTTTTCTATACACTCAAAACAAAAAATGCAAATCTCTTCTATCCTTTCTAAGTAACTAAAATTATAACTGTAAAATATTTTTATTTGTTTAACATTAGATGTAAGATAATTGTTCGAAAAGCGTTCTTTTAAATATTATTTAACGCCTGAATGAAAATGACTAGTTTTAATAAACCGGAGGCAGAAAGAGTGAAATGATGGTCGTGCTATGGTGATTGCCAAACAGAGTTGATGAACTGTTAACGTGAAAATGAGACCAAGTTTCCAGAAAATGGCTTTCATTATACCCGAAACCAATAACTACAACTAAAGCGTGTAGGATTGAGCACATATCTCGGTAAGGATGGCTCACGTTTTGGCAACACTGTTACGTCAACTCGAGGCTCTGCAACATCGACCCACTTTCTTTAGCATCGTCCTTGTTGCGCCTGAGGCAAATATTGAATACATCCCCCACTCTCATATTCAATTTCCCGTTTGTTTGCACGCCTTGCAACAGTCACTTGTTAGCAGACCACTGTGCTCTCTCTCGCCAAGATACCTCATTCATATCCAAGACACTAGAGAAACTTCAAGGGAAGATGGGAAAATAATGGACAAAGGGAAATTCGGACGTGTGCCTTAAGAGCATTCAACAGGCAGTAAGATTTTCTGATTGGTGCTAATGGGAGATACATTTTATTATTATTTTCTGAAATATAAATGAATGCATTTTATACTGTAAATATAGCAAGTTTAGTTTAATTAGGCATACTTTTTATTTACTGTTTAAAATAAATTAATAACATTTAATTTGTGTTTTTGGATCCCAAATACTACAAGTTCCATTTAAAGTTACTACTTCTATTTAACAAATGTTATTTAAGATTACTTACAAAAATAGAAGTAAAATTCTATATAATATATGTAATTTTTTAAAAAAAAAAGTAAGATGGTGAATCAAATATAAATCAAACTTGTTTTTATAATTCAATGAAAGAAAATGAAATAAAATGCAGTACATATAATTTTTCTAAATATTTTCCAGATTTACATTTTTCCCAGCGGATAGAAAACTTCTCAATACTATTATCGAAGAAAGAGTGGGATTGGGTTCCAGGCAGTTGGGCACAAATTCTTCCGCATATTTCTCGTTGCCCAAACTTGGACCTCCCAATGTTTATTTTAACAGTCCAAACATATGATAATCATAAGGTGGTAAGCCCGAACTATAGGGAGGGCGTTCTAATGCTGTCCACTGGATTTCCTCGAGCTTTTCCCTTATCAAAACAGATGTATGAGAACGGGCGTTGTCTTGGAAGGAGAGAAATTATAAAATTGGTGGCTTATGTCTTTTCTGCCGATAAACACAATTTTGTATTAACCAGAAGATGACAGTTTGACTTTCGATAAACAAAATGCTTCGGGAGTCCCAGATTACTGCTAGGAACTTTACCAGGTGACAGGCGAGTTTTTGTTTTGACAGAAGCGGATTCCTCTGTTTTCCTCCATTCCATGCCCGCTTGCTTCCACTGAGAGGTATAGTGATGCACCGATGTTTCATCGCACATTACGTTTTGATGCAGAAACATTTCTCCTTGATCCTGGCATTCAGCCAAAGATCTCTGACGCACTCTCGCACGTGAAGTCTTTTTGATTCGCAATGAGAAGTCGAGGAACCCAACTTGCCGAGACTTTTCCATAATCCAGGTCATCTGAAATGATGAGTTGAACGCTTCCACAACTCAACCCAACCTCAGAAATCGTCAAAAGTTGATCACAGTGGATTACGACTCGAACGGCCTGTACGTTGTTTCCGTTACGCATGTTTGAGGTTGGTGATGACTTGAAATTGACATTGTTTCTCGTTCTTTTTTTTTTAAAATGTGTATCACTCTTTGAACAGCATCCTATGCCAAACCGTGACCTTAATCTTACAACAATTCGTTAGGTTTTTACGTCTTCCTGCTCCAGAAACTTTAATAATATGTTGCGCTAAAAACGAGTGTACCTCTTGCTCGGACAAGATGCTACTGACGAACAATCCCAAGCGTAATGTCTCAAAGCATTTTGCAGATTTCATCTTAAAGACCAAGCTAAGGCCTGAATTCCAAAACTTCCTCACAATCCTTCAAACAACTCTCTCTCTTTCTCTCTCGCAACACAGTTGTAGATGGTGTAACCACTTGTCAAAAGCACTACGGTACTCGGACTTTACATTGCCAACAATGGTAAATTTAAAGCTTGCATTCGTTTAAAATGTTTTCCAGAAATGCAAGATTTCACTCGCGGTTCTATAGGATACATGCAACTGAACTTTGGTAACTTTCCGTTTCCTCAAATTTAGCAGCAGTTCATTGAGATGGTGCAAAAGCAACAACCTTGAAGTCCCTATCTTTGGACGCCAAGCCTCAGCTCTTCAATATAAAAGATCATAAATATGTCATAGTATTCCCCATTCATTGTCATTTCTTCTGACATACAGTCAACCACTAGTGGTCCTTCACTGTTGAACAAAGCGGTAACATTAGCTTACGGTAAAGAAAATGTTGTCGAAGAACAACTGGTCTTGCCTCATTCTCTTTACCCACAAGCAGTTCTGAGCTTTATTTGCGATGGTACAATAACAAAACCAACTTTCATCACCAGCGAATATATCTGTCTAACGATATGGTGGAAATATGCGCAGCAGTTTCCCTGCACATTCATTTCCCAGGTTTTCATCAGATTTAACTGTTCATGTCTATACTGCCAGCATTGAGCCCACTTCCATACTTCCCATTTCAACAGTAATATGTGGATTTTCCTCCATCAAGTTCCTCAGTTTTGGAATCGTTCTCTCGTTCACAGCTTCTCGGTTGTCTTTCAAAGTATCTCGACCTTTTTAAATAATCGGATCCATCATGCAATGGTACCAACTGAACACACCTGATTACCAAGAACAACTACCAAGTCCTCGTATATCCTTTTCCACTCTTCCAATAAAGTTTGAACTAGCCTTGTGCATATTTTAATAGCTTAAGGTCCATTGTTTCCCGCTGCGTTAGTTACATTTTTGTAGAGATTGTTGTTAAAAAAGGGATATGCTGATTGCAAACCCTTTTCAATGTCCCCTGTACTCAAAATTCCGGTTTGTATTTGATACAAGTTAATAATTTATTTAAAACATTTTTGTTAATGATGCCAGTGACGTGATTTTATATTTAATCTCTGGATATTTAGAATGGTTGTAAATCTTTCTTATACTTCACACTGTTTCATTTGTTTTACCCGAGATCCGAAACCTTTAACCCCTTAGAAGGAACGATGTAGTAAATGCAAATGTTCTCACTTTAAATATTTTGGAACAAACTTAACTCTTTATATATTTGTATATAAAATCTGCTTTAAAATTTGAAAAATGTTAAACATAAATTTTCATTTACTGAAATATTGATAAAATCCATTTTCACTTACTCGTATATATAATACATTAAAGCTATAAATATTTATTTATTGACAAATAGAAATATATAAATTTGAATCTGAATATTTCGATGAATTATTAATATTAAAATATTAATATTTCATGTTCAAACTACCGAGGAATCAGTCTCCTGAATTATGCTTATAAATAATACACTAAAATAACCAATGTCCAATTAGAAAAAATAACAGAATCGATATTATTAGAAAACCAAAGTGGATTTTGAAGGATATAGCCATAAAGGCAATTTATTGTCAAAAGGGTATAGCCATAGAGACAATTTATTGTCAGTAAATCAAATAACAGAAAAAAGATGAGAGCTTAATCTACAGACACTTTTTTTTTTTTTTTGAATGGTGTTTAATGCCTGTTTTAATACTGAGGCATTCACAGGCGGTGGACACTGATGATGCATGAGATGAAATTATTGATTGGGAAAGGATTTTTTTTTCCCACAGGAAGCGTTCCAAGCGAAAGTTTAGGGCAACTCCCCGGCATTTGCCAATTATGAGGACTAAGTAATACCTGGGAAAATCTCAGCCAGGGAGGACGGTCCTATGAGAATCGAACTCCAGACCTCTCGCTGACGAGTCCGTGCCTTAAAAACCTCGGCCACCCGTGGAGTCGGACATATATAGTATTTATAGATTTAGAAAAGGCATATGATAACATTAAGAGAAATATTAGAAAAGAAAAGATACCACAGATATTTAATAAATTTACTACAAATTATGTACAAATCAGCTAATATATATGAAATACTCTAGAGATAAATGGGAAAATTCCTTCATAAATTCCATTAAATACAATGAATATGCCACTCTATGCTGATGATATTTAATAATTAAAAAAACAGAGTATGACTTGCAGATTTTGTATTGATTTGGTTTATTTAAGCACGCTCTTTAACATTTCAGGTCATCAGTGTCCCATTCTATTTAGGGCGTGAAACGGCCGACAAATTTTGCTCAGAGGCCTCTTTTTTTCAGGCTTGAGATTCTTTTTCGTGCCGTAAATGTACGACACGGGACCTATGGCTTTACTTCCCTTCCGAAGGATGCCATACTTAGGATTTTTACGCTCGAAAAAAGTCATTGATCATGGCCGGGTTTGAACCCCTGATCTTGGGTTAGAAGACAAGTATGGTTACCACTACATCACCAGGACCGACTGACTTGCAGAAAATGTTTTTGAACTGGAAAATATTTTAGGAAATTCGGACTTACAATCTCAAGCATTAAAACGAAAGTAATGGCCTTTTATGAAAATGCTCTCGGGAATCCACAATAGTAATAATATATGACATAGTGCTGGAACAAGTTCAAAATGTAACTATTTAGGATACAATATAACATATCAACTCAACCAAGATTTAAATAATAAAATAAGTAACTTCCAGAACAATTTTGGAACATTAGCAAGAACATTAACAAGAAAAATGAGAAAGGAAAAAACTTAACAAAACAGTGGCCATTGCAACGTTAACGTATGAGTGTAAATCATGGACGATAAAGAAAAATGAATGAGGTAAAATAAATGCGCAAAGATGAGCTACCTTAGAGCTATTAAAGGAGTACACAATAATGGACAAATAAAAAAAGAAAGAAAAAAGAGACGAATTAGACATTTCTCCAATTAATAACAAAATTAATCAATATAGAGAACGATGCAGAAATTATTTACAGGGGATAAATAAAACTCCCTACTCTGAAATGATACATGATTATCAACCATATGGGAAAAGAGACCGAAGAGGAGATAAAGATGAATGTAGGCAGGAAAAGCGAAAGTATCCTCATCCAGGAAAAGATAACGATGATGATTAACATTAAAAGCTTTTAGACTTGAATTATATCGCTATTATTTAGAATATAACTACCCATTTATTTAGATTAAAATAATGGTGAAATTTTCTTAAATTAGTTTTCTTTTTCTTTTTTTTTCGTTTTTTTTTAATAATATTTGACGTCCGGTTTTACTACCGAGGCACCACAGGTGGACACTGATGATACATGAGGTGAAATGATCAATTGGGAAAGGGTATTTTTATTTTAGGAAGAAAATGTTCCAGTCCTAAGTTTAGGGTGTTTCCCCGACATTTGCCATTTATGAGGACAGAGGAAAACCTGGAAAAAAATCTGTCAGGGAGGACGGTCCTATGGAAATCGAACCCCAGAGCTCCCGCTCAAGAGTCCGCGTCTTAACAACCTCGGCCACCCGTGGCAGTAAATTAGTTTTCTGATCATTAGAGCCTTATACACTATTTTTATTTTAAAAACATTTACAATCAGTAAAGTCCCATTTTACGTAGCATTATCAGTTGTTTTTGTACCGGAAATGTACACGCTTTCCCTCCATTACTGGCAACTAAGGCGATGTCCACGTCATGAAGTTTCACTTCCCGAACTGTTTCCCAGCTGGCCGGAAGCTTAAAGCCACACTGCGGTACCCCCTCGTATTTATAACGCGCTTTGAACTGTTAAAGTGAGTAATCAATAACGTATGTTTCATCCCACCAAGGCTGAATTAATTTCAGTCCAAGTGCATGAAAACAAAATCATCTGCCTCGACAGGGTGACTGCAAAAAGCGTTATCGTTTATACGTTTTAGCACTTTATGTGTACATCGGGAGTGAAAGAAGAAACTGCTTTTATGTTGATGTTCATTTGTCTGCCGAGGAAAAGAATGTTACTTTACGACACTAATTCTGCGGCTGTAAATTGTTGTTCATGAATGATTTTCAGAAATTGAGAATTACACTCTTTTGGGCAAATGCTGGGGGATAGATAAGTATCTGCTAATGAAAAGGTCCCAGAGTCGATTTTATTTCATATTTCTTTCCTAGAACTAGGTACACCCCAGAAGTGGAAGACAGAGACTTGAAAAAACAGCTTCTTATTATTATACAGGTACTGTTTGATTTTTTTAATACTTTGAACTGCCTCATTGCCAACTCTCTCTGTCTCTTGAGAAAAAAAAATTCTATCATCTTTGACCATTACTGTCCCATTTAATTCAGGAAGGTAACGGCCGATAAATTTTGCTCAGAGACCAATTATTACGAGAGTCTTTTACTTCCGTAAATCTACGATATTGTACGCACGGTTTTACTTCCCTTCCAAAGGTATTCATACTTAGGATTTACACCCTAATATATTCATCGAACTCATAGAGCTTGAACCCAAGACCATGAGTCTATGAAACAAGTATGGTTACCACTGGATCACCAGGGCTGACTCAATCCTGCAAGTGCAGCAGGAATACACAAATGTAGTTATTGAATATATACATTTATTAAAGAACAGTTTTCAAAATATTGTCAATTATCCACATTTTAAACATTTTCCCCAAATTCTTATAAAATAATCCGTTATTTTATATAATAGGTTATATCATAAGAAATGTATATTTAAGTTCGGTGGTTGGTAACATTTTATGGTTTTCTCTTGTTTGGAAATTTTATTTACTATATGCCATGGATTTTATGGTGTCTAAAGCCCATTTTTATTATTGGGGCACCACAGGCGGTGGGCACTGATGATACATGAAATTAAATTATAAATTGTGAAAGGATTTTTTTTTTTAAGGATGGAAACGTTTTAGGCCTAAGTGTAGGGTACCTCCGCGGAAATTGTCATTTGTGAGCTCTGAGGAAACTCTGGAAAGAAACTTAGTCAGGGAGAACGTCCTGCAGGAATTGAACCCCACACTTTCCATTCACTATTCGCGCCTTAACGACCTCGGTCACCCGTGGCGGTGAATATTGTGAGCGTATATCAGTCGTCATTTGTTAATACACAATCATGAAATAAAAGTAACAAAGTTTGACACTATACACTTTGTCTAGCGATGCTCCGAATCCATTCAGTCAGATTCCTGTAGACCTCAAAATACGTCTCCACGGAAGATTTGAGCACTTTATCGGATGAACAAAGCAATGTTCTCAGTTGGGAAATTAATAAAAGTTTGATGTAGTCAATGCAGGGGAATAGGGAGGACGTGGTAGCATTAGTACCTCAATTTATTGATTTTCACCGTTACTACGACACACGCGTGAGCCTGAGCAATGCCTTGATGCAAAATTACTTTTTTCTTTGATAAACCCGGCCAATTCGTGTATCTTTGACTTCAATAGGTCCAAAAAGTTAATATAATTACGCTCAGGGGCATCCCAGAAAAACGACGCCATGATCTTTCCAGCCGATTTCACACACTTGGTCTGCTCCCACTGTTTAGACTGTGTTTTGTTTCAGGTGTGTGGTGGTGTACCCGTGTTTCATCACTGGTCACAAATCAATGCATAAAGTTTCTGAAAACGGGACAAATTTTGCTGAGACATTTACACTCTGATTTTCTTTTGATCCTCTGTCAGAAGTCGCGACAAACATCTTGCTGGTAGCTTTTTCAAGCGCAATTCTCGACTCAAAGTGTGAAATTCGCGTTCTCCCTAAATACCAACAGCTTCAGCAAAGTCGGATGCCTTTAACAGGCGATCCTCCATAACTGCGTACATTGTGCATTTCATTGATAGCTTTCAAGGCCGCGTTTGAATTCCGTAGACAACTGGGAAACGGTTGAAAATAATAGTGCAGTGCTCACTAGAGTGTGTCATGTCTGTATGCTTCTTTATTGCATCATAGCCTTCTTTACCAAATCTTAATAACCCCACGATGTTCGGCATTTGTTAATTTTTCTGAATACATGCGTCTGAACTGCAACAAACAGCTATAGCTACTAAAAATAAAATAAAAATCTGTAACACTACAACCCGGTGCCTTGACCCCTGCATCAGGACGTATGGTCCAGTATCTTTGTCCCTTATTTCCCAATTTACGTTTTTACCAATGTTACATTATTATAATACACAGATTTATTTAAATCTAAAACTAAATATACGATATAACTAAGCAGTGTTATAAATTTCCATACACGCTGGAAGCCAGCACTAGCTTTCAACTTTAACCACCTGTTAAACCAAATACAGATTACAAAGAAAAACTATTATTTATTTTCTAAATTAAAAAAAAAAATAAAAGGTATAGCTACAACGATACTTGGCCAATCCATGTATTATTGCAAAAATGTTTCTAAGCAAGATGGGGGGGGGGGGTTGATTATTAAAGCTGCATCGGAACCGCTGCTGCAACTTGTGTGTCAATCAAAGAGCTTTTCAAGTGATACTAGTAATAAAGGTTACTTACGTTAGGAACAAAATGCAGTGTTGCCAGTGTAATATAAAAAAATAGGACGATATAAAATGTAACAAATGACGTCACACAAAAATTTCTGCAAAAAAATTCTAAAAATTCATTTATCTATTTTAATTTATACAGGTTTAAGCGGAAAAGTAGGAATAATATAAAAAGAACGAAAACATCTATCTCTAAAAAAATATTTATTATAAAGGAAGCAACAATTGCATTGTGTATTGAAATAAAAAACATAAACAAAGATGGCAGCTTTATTTTTATCTCTTTATTTGTTTTTTCTCGTGCGCATTTTTATTATTTTTATACCATTGTTCCTTATTTGTACCCTACAAGGAAACCTATCCTTACTTTTGTATCCATTATTATTCGAATTTCCAGGAAACCCTAGAGGCACACTCGACCTATAAAGCAAGCTCGGGCAGCTGCAGGTAAAGCAACGAGTTGGTATTGCATCGCTCGGGGTTCGATAGAGCGAAGGCAGCTGGTACTTGGTGATTCACCAGACTTGACTCTGGCGGGCAATTGGCAATAATTTGAGAGAGGGGAAGAGGAGAGGGGTGCCAATTGAGGGGAGCAGGAAATGGGTTTAGATGAAGTCACGTCACGCCGAACGCACTTTTGCCAGGAAATTGCACTCATGGCCAACAGGCGATCTAGTTCTCTTTTGTTTCCAGCTACTTACAAAAATAGTGCTGTAGGTCGTGGTTTAAAACACGTGTCGGTCTCCCAGGGTCCGATTTTTCCACCAAAGTGTTTGAAGGACTATAGAAATCCTGCCTATCGCTACTAAACCAGTACGATTAAATTAAATAGATAGAGTTTATCTACCCTCCGCCTGTATTCTTTATAAAATTACATACAAGGAGTTAGTGAAAATGTCTGCCGCCAGAGCTATTCAATAAAGAATGATAATGCATTTTATAGACATAATTTTTCCTTAAAATTTAACTTTACAATATTTGAAGAGCACAAATGTCAAACGTTCTAAGTTCCATTCTAAATTTTACACGGTATGCAAAAATCCAACCATTTCTGCTAGCATTTAACTTATTTCACCCAAAATCTTTTGGAAGACATTTTTACTATAAAATTATTTATATAACAAATCGTTGTTAAAATTCCATCCATGATAAGGGAGAAAAAAATTAATAACAATAAGAAGGTTCTATGCCATATGATGGAAGAGCGGGTTACAGTACCATTCAATATTTTTTTTCAGATTTGAAAAGGAAATAATTACAAAAATAACATTAATGATTAGCAGGAGCATATAATGTTACTAAGCATGAAATATTTTATTAATGGCAGACGTACAAAAAGTCTATGGTGTAAAATAAACGAATTCATCTGCAAGTAAAATAACTTTAAAAGGATTATTAAATGCAAATTATAGCCTATTAATTAATGAAATAAGTTTTAATTAGCATGACAAATTTAAAGCTAACTAATAAAAGAAATTTGAGCTATTGTACATTTCTTAACTAGGCTTGTCTGTTTTGTCCCTTTAAAATCACTTAGAAATAAATGTCCTTCTAATTTCACTAAGGAGAACAAAATTAGAGTTATTCCAGTCTATAAGTATTATAAAAGGGAAATTACATTTTTATAATTCTCCTTATTATTATTATTATTATTATTATTATTATTATTATTATTATTATTATTATTATTATAGAGATTAAACACAAAACTAATGGTAGGATGGTAGGTCCATAAGTTTCCGACCTAACCGTTTTCTAGGTATGATAAAGACCAAAACTATATTTCTATTTTAAATATACTTACCCTTTATTGTAATGCACTTCTCACATCTTTGAATTAACATTTCAATCCCTCTCCTCAAAAATAGTGAGAAGCCTTGTCTGCAAATTGGGCATAAACAGCATCCATCACTTCTTCGTCACACTTAAATTTCCTTCCTCGGAGGTCCTTCTTGAGTTTTGAGAAGAGGAAATAGTCACTGGAAGCTAGATCTGGTCTGTAAGGCATGGTCGATCTTCTTGAAGCCACATTTCTTCACAGCTTCCTTTGCAATAAGAACTGTGTGCACAGGAGCGTTGTCGTGAAGAAGGCGCACACTACCAATCAGTTTTCCTCTCCTTTTCTCTTTGGTGGGAGCACGTAGTCTGTGCAGTAGGCCAGCATAGTACTCCCCATTTACTGTGGTGTTCCTCTCCTTGAAGTCAATGAAGAGTATTCCTTTACAGTGCCAAAAGATTGTGGCCATGATCTTGATTGACTGAGTGACCTTGGCTTTTAGAGGCAGTGCTTGGCCAGGTTTATGGCCTCCATTGATTCTCTTTTGGACAAAGGATCATAGTAGAAAAGACCTGCTTTCATTTCCTATAACTTTTCTCTCTTGTCTCGGCAGAGCTAAATGCCTAACAACAGACGACTGGTTGCTGCTTTTGGAATGAGGAAAGAAATTTAGGCACCCATCTTGCACTAACCTTATTCGTGTTTAAATGTTCAAGAATAATTCAAAGAACTGTTGTTTTAGAAAGGCTCAACTTTGCTGCTATTTCTGTAACTTTGAGCATTTCTCCTTCCACAAGAGCGATGATTTCAGGAGTGAGTGAGCATCTCCAAGGGTAGACCTGCACGCTCTTCGTCTTAAATGCTTTCTCGACTCATTCGAAAAAGTTTGACGTATATTATGACGGGGATGCTTCGCTATATACATCGCTGTTTAATTTCATGGGAGTAAGTCCTTTTGTGAAGAACTTGATAGCAGCTCGAAACTCCACTTTGAGAACGTCACAATCTTCTACACATAAAGAACAGTTTTCAGATATAGTTGCATAAAATCAATGAAATCAAATTGTTTTTTCTAAACAAAACTGTATATACCATTAAAATAAATTAATAAAAATAGTTTCTAAAAATTACCGAAATCAGACTATTAGGAGTTGAGGTTTACCTGAAACACAAAATTTAAAAATCGCTCTATTTGCACGAATAATCGTTTCTTCATAATTTCGTCTATTCCATTAAAATTAAATAAGAAAAATAGGTCTGAAATTTAGAGGAATCGGATCAATAAAAATAGGGGCATATTTCAAAATCGAAATTTAACAAGCGCTCTTCTGAACAACTGAACACAGCGGAGCGGAAGTTACTGCTGCAATTATTTACTTAAAAGATGAGGTATGACACCAAACAAGGGTTTTGTGAAGACGATAATCTTTATTGGCGAGGCCGGAAACTTATGGACCTATCCTCGTATACTATTAATTAAATGAAATATATGAACATGATTGGCAAAGCTACACTGAATGGGAAATTTAAAACTTTTTCAAATGTAGCCATGAATATGAGCCCTTGATATTATTTTCACATTCACTAAAATAGAAAGAAATAACAGAAAGACTCCTTGTGTGTTTAAAAAGAAAAAGAAGTTTATAAGTCGATAAAACAAAACGTTGCTACTAATAGAAACAATTACATTTTGGTAAGCAAATATACACAATAAACATCGAAATTGCCATCAATTTTCATTATCTTTGAAATTTAATTGAAATTTTATTGTAGTTAAAACATATAACGCAAACGTTTTCTGAAGGTAATTACAGAGCGTTCTTACATACAAATATAATTCTCAAACACATATCAGATTAATGTTTCACATTTGCTATCTTTACGAAAATGTTTTTTTCTTTACGAAAATGCTTTTATCAAATATAAAATATATGCATCGCTATAAATACAGTTTATATGCTGAGTTTATTTTAAAAAAAATGACAGAAAGTTAAACGCTAGAGCGCTTTGTAAATTTCGATTTTGAAATATGCCCCTATTTTTAATGATCCGATTCCTCTTAATTTAATGTAAATGGAATATGCCGAATTATGAAGAAACAAGAATTCGTGTAAATAAAATGATTTTTATATTTTGTGTTTCAGGTAAACCTCAACTCCTTATTATCTGACTTCGCTGATTTTCGGAAACTATGTTTATTAATTTAATTTAATTTAATTTAATTTAATGATATTTACCAAGTTTTGTTTAGAAAAAAAAATTGATTTCTCTGAATTTTAAAAACTATTTTTCTTATTTAATTTCAATAATATAGTCAGAGTTTCCTTATTTTTTTGAAATTGTGGCCGGCTAGAGCGATGTTTAAATTTTCACTTTAGGTTATTTGCAGCACCCCCAATGACCTAATTTTTCAACGAATCGTTTTTTAATTGGTGGTCATATACAGGGTTTCGTCGATAAAAAATAAAAATTTCGGCTGCTAGAGCGTTAACAGATATACATATATGTGTCTGTTAACACTATATATATATATATTGTCAATTTTGGGGTTAGTAGGTAGGATCGATGGAGAGAATCTTAAAAAAAAATAAAATAAAATAAAACATTTTCACAAGTACAACCTCAATAGATGTTCCCTTTTTCAATAAATCAAAGGGGATGCTGTTTCAGAGGAAGCACAGATTGCTATATATCAACCACTAATTTTCCTTTCTGTAAAATATGAAAAACCCTCCTACTTTCTAATGGTGAGTAGTTCTTTTAATACCTATTTGAGATGGATGATATCGAAATATTTTAAACGTTGTGCGTTTTGAAATGTTGCATTTATTTAATGTAAACAGTAAATCAGCAACGCCCATAAAATCAAAAAAATCACTTGACTGCATTGGAATTAAACGAAAAAATTAATAGCTTTAGCATAATCTACAAGCCTATGTAAATCTTGGGAAGTGAAGGCCTTACTAGCCGTTCTTCTTTTCTCTATAACAGGTAACCTCTATCGCAATGAAAACGTTATGGTCACCTGTTAAATATTTCTATATGAACAATTTCACTTTAAAACTGATATTATCATGGAATGGCACTTAGAACACCAGATGGCAAACAGAGTACGGCATTTAGAACTGCACTATCTGTTAACGAGTATTTGAACTGCTTCATCCGTGCACAGGCACTTAAAAACACGATTAGTAACATTCATCTGGGCTTTTTATAACGTACATTTGAAATAAAAAGATTACATTTAGAAATAGCACTTAGGAAGTTTGACATTTCCACTTTTCATTATGTTAGCTTAATGTGCACATGGTGTTCATTTTACCTTTGTCACTTGGGACTCCACCTGTGAGAAGTGTGCAAGTTGGGACGCCTGGGGTGCTGCTTTCGTCTCAACAAACCTTCAGCTGAGGTCTAGGCAGTGTTATAGGAGGTTTGTGGAAAGTTGTTCTTTGTTATAGCACCATTTCGAAGATAAAGAGGGGGGCAAGGTCGACACGGTGCTACAGTTTCTGCTCTAATAGGGGAAAAAAAAAAACATTAACATCGCTGCTGTCATTGTGAGACAGCATCTGCATAAACACCAAAACCAAAAAAGAAGCAAAAGTTGTTGCTTTTATTGGGAAAGTTGTGGTTATCTTATTTTTCGACACCAGCATGCTCGTACCTGTAACGGGGCAATACTACAAAGTTGTCCTGAAAACTCTTGCAAATGCATGACCTACATCGCAAATGCTGTTGCTGGATATCTCACAAAAATGAAATGTGAAGTGTGTTCTTCATCTTCCTATTGTTCATATTTGTGATTTTTTTTATGTTCCTCAAATTAAATAATTATTTTATATTATCAGAAGCAATGATGAAGGCTGCTTTGAGGATTCTAAAGGACCTGTATTAAAAATTGTTTCCATCATGACTTTAAAGACTGACAAAAACACTGGGATAGTGCATTACATTCACCTGGGACAGCATTGAAAATAACATCAGAAATATGAGGAAGAATAAAGGTGCGTTGTTAAAATAATTTATTACAATTCTTTGTTGAACAGTCCTCATAATATAGATTACTTTCATTTCAAATGCCAGTCTGAATAAATATTAAAAATAAATTTAATTAGGAAAGAATACATGCATTTAGATATTGGGCGTAAAGTGTAAGTTAATTACATTTGTACTGTAATTAAATACATGACAATTTAATTAAATATACTTCAATGTAATTAAAATGTTGGCATAAATACATACAAACTAAATTAAATACCTTTCAACATAACTAAATGCATGTAATACAATTAAATAAATTAAAATACAATATATTAATTAAAACATGTCAACCTGACTCAATCTAATAAAATACCTGTCAACATAATTAAAAATATGACAACCTAATCTAATGCATTTTAACATAATTTCATACATTTACATCTAATTAAATACATTTCAGCCTAATTATATACATGGCAACATAATTTTCGCCATGTCCAAGTAATTAAAGGCTTATCGACTTAATTTAATACATGGAAATTTAATTAAATACCTGTAAACTTAATTAAATGCACTTCAATGCTATTAAAATGTTCAGCAAAATAAATGTACATAAAGTTAATTAAATACCAGAAAATATAATCAAATATATGTCTACGAAATTAAATGCCAACATAATTAAATACATCACAAGATAACTTTATATTTTAACATAATTAAATACATTTCAGCCTAATTATATACATGGCAACGTAATTTCATACATGCCCACATAATTAGAAACATGTCGAATTAATTCAATACATGACAATGTAATTAAATACATGTCTACTTGGCAATGTAATTAAATACATGTCAAGTTAATTAAAATGCACTTCAATGTAATTAAAAATGTCAATCTAAATAAATGCATATAAACTTAATTAAATGTCTGTCAACTTAAACAAATACATATCAAGGAAATTAAAAAAAAGTACCTTCAGATATCATACGAAATGGTAAATCGTTAATATACAGATGTAACAAAAATGTATGTCAAAACTTTGAGGAAATTTTCCTCGCATATACAGGATATAAAATGTAATATGAACATGGGTCCGGAATTGCTTTATTATCTCGTTAAGAGTCCTTTTTCTACACCTGTACCGCTAGTAGGATATTCCAGAACTGTGGGAAACAGAAAATCATATAAAATGTTCAAAATGTCCTGCGTCAGCGCATATCATCTGTTCGCCGTCGCATGGTTTTCCTGATGCGCTGATGTGTTCCTGGAGTATCTCGTATTGTCTGACAACCTTGCAGAATGCCAGCACGAAGACACTCTACACCTTAGGCTAATCATATGAGCATCTGTCAATTCCGCATTTATATACCTTAACTTACTGCACCTGGAACGAAGTCACAAACTGATACTAGGAAGTTACGTCAAGCAGTGAAATGAAAACGGATTACATGGTACAGCATGACCATAACAACGGTGAACCTAAGAACTAAGAGTAGTTACAACACCCCCACCCAACTTAACCAGATGTAAAAGCAAAGGTAACCTACTGTACGTGTTAAGCAACTGTTCTGTTGTGAGATTATTGCCACAGGATAGTTATACTGGCATTCCTAGCTTGCATATCGCATCGTGTAAGCGGAATTCTGGACAAAGGGCTCTAACAAGGAATTAAAGCATTTCTGAATCCATGTTCATATAACAAAATTTCACCCTCTATATGCAAGGAATATCTCCCCAATGTGTTGACATGTCTTCTTGTTACATTCTGTGTGTTGCGAAGAATAACGGTTCAATAACCAATCCCTGGGGGACTCCCTATGTTATAATATCCACTTCTGATATTGTTGACATGCTGATTTTTATCATTTAAAAGTCCTGAATCCAAGAAATTATCCTTTTATCTAATCTAATATGCGATTATATGGGGTACCAGATCAAAAGCTCAAAAGCATCCTCCTATAGTTATCAACTTCATCGACTAGGCCCTGGAACAGGGAAATAATTTGACTCTCGCAAGAGAATCCGTCCCTGAATCCATTCTGACCATGGAAAAAACCACTCTCCTTGTTCCAAGTTGGGCCGGATGTATTGAGCAGTTAAGTGTCCAAACAACTGATGTTAAATGTACGGGTCGATAGTTTAGTCACTTTTGTTTCTCTCTTTATGAATTGAGTACTATGACAGATGTTTTACTCTTGAAAGCACCGAATTGTTTATGGATGCATTATACGATTATTATCTTTAATAAATGTTTAAACAATAACCTATTTTATTCTCTTTTTAATATTAGTTTTTTATTATTCTAAAGCTTCCCCTAGTGACTAAGTCCTAAGACCGATTTCCTACATAGGAACGTTTTATGACGCCTTCATTTTTAGCTATTTTAATTCTGTCGATATTACCACGCATTGAAGTCTCTTATATAAATCTGTTACAACACTTCACGCTTAAGACATATGTAAATACGGGGTCTAGTTGATACGGAAATCGTATTTAGTGCGTTAAATGTTCAATGATAAGCAAAAGAGAGAGAATAGTAATTCTAATTTTAGTTTATTATTACTTGATTCAGTTTGTTGAATTCTTCCAAATTTATTTCACTTAGGAGTCTCCAAATATCAGGCAAACATGTTACGCTCCGCCTTCGGTAATCTCGGAGTAATTTAATGTAAATGGAAAACAAACATGCTTATTACGAAAGTTTAAAAAAATCATATAAATATATAATAAATTTTGTTTAATCTTTTAGTTATAGTCACACTTAACAAAAAAAAAATGCTCAGAATGTCTACCAAAAGCAACGAGTGGCCCCGAGATCATGAGCGGTAAGTTTAGGGTTCGATTGCCGCCAGGACTGCCCTTCCTAACCGAGGTTACTCCAGTTTTCCTCGGTCTTCGTAAACGGCAAATAACGAATAGGTGCACTCAATTTAGGCCTGGAACGCTTTCTTCCTTAAAAAATCCTTTCCCAAAGTATAATTTAATTTCATGTAACATCAGTGTCCTCCGCTTGTGATGCCCCAGCAGTAAAAACGGGTGTTAAACACATTAAGAGAATTTTCCGTTGAAATACACAAAGGCCTATAAATTATTCCACTTGTGGGCCCAAGGTTGCGGGTTCAATCCCAGCCAGGATTGATGGATTTTTCCGGGCGTAAAAATTCCAAGTATGGCTTCTTTCGGAAGGGAAGTAAAGCCTGGTTCCCAGTCGTAGATCTGCGGCACGTAAAAGAATTTCAAACCAGAAAGAATAGGCCTCTGAGCGAATTTTATTGGCCGTTTCATGCCCCTAATTGAATGTGATGCTAATGGTTTGAGATGTTAAAGAATGACCGTAAATAAATAAAATAAATAAATAAACAAATGACTCCATAAATAGGGAGATTGAACAAAAATGGTTGTGTTATAGCTAATATTTTTTCTTGATTTTATATACAATCTTAAAAATTCTCTCATCGGATTATTATGCATAAATGAGATACTTTGTTTCATCATCCATTGTTCAATCTTCATTTTAGATATTGTATATCTGAGTTCATATTCTTGTATATCTGTCACGGCGTGTGGGTTGATGTCCCTCAAATCATTAACTGTCGAAAGTTTGCTCAGGTACCTCTTTATTCCAGAAATATCTACAACGAATAATGTGTGCTGGGTTAACATTCTAGTGAGCTTCTAGACCTCTGGCAATAGCTCAAATTACTTCAGCCAGCTTTTAATAATTTTGGATAGGAAACTGCCGAAAGGCTGTTAAGAATGTGTGTTCACATTCATAATAACATTAACTAAGCCCAATATGGATTTGAAAATATAATATAATATAATTACTTTCCACAAAGAAAAATTAATAAAACATGCTTTTATTTACGTTGGAAATCAGCAATTCAAACACAACCATTAGAAACAAACTCGTTGTCATGGTAATGCAAAAAAACCCATCCGTCTTATAACAAGCCGATGCGGGAATTTTAATATAGTAAAGAAAATTAAGAAAATATGGCCAGTTACTTTTGAAAGAAAGCCCTATAGAAATTCAATGGGATGAGATCATAAAAACGAACAGGCCAGGATATCGGTCCTCCACGACCAATCCATTCATTTGGAAATCGCTGACCTATAACCGCTCTACCAGATAAGAAAAATGAGTCGGTGTTCCATCATACATAAATTACATAGAGAGATTCAGTTATAGTGGAACTTCTTCCAATAATAATCTATTATAACATAGCAACACGATACTTCTGTTAATTTTTCAGCACCGATAAATGTGTCGTCAATAATTCTATCCCTTACATTAATACTAAACTTGCCTTCAAAACTCCACAGAAGATTTTATCACATATGCATGCATGAATATTGTTAGAAGCAATTGAGTACTTTGGCTAGGAAAATGCCCATATTCAACCAATAACTAGGTAACTAAGTTTATTCGACTCGTTTTCACAGTTGCCACAGAATGAAATGTATATCTGCAAAAACTGTTTTTTTCCCATTTTACATTTTTTATTTATTGATAATAATTGTATTAATTACTTTTCCTCTTTATAAATGTGTATCACATTTAAGCATGCATATTGAATTTTATAACTATAATCTGCAAATAGATCCTATCATGCCACTATATCTCTCGTACTTCTTTACCGCATGTTAATTTAATTTCATTTGATAGGCTGTTTCCAGAAAAAAATTAACGCACTTAGAGGACGATTGGAATGCTAGAATCTGTTTACGAACCACGCTAATTGGTCGAATACGGACATTTTCCTAGCCAAAGTGCTCTAAGCTGGAAGCAATTAATTTTCTGGTTTGAACGCAAAAACTATGTAATAGTAAATAATATGTAAGTTGATTCTTCTCATATATCTGTAAATACCGTTCTTCCCATTTTAAATTTTTATTTAATTATTGTTGCATTAATTATTTTTCCTCCTTCCAATTGTGTATTATATTTAAGCATGCATATTGAATTTTATAACAATAAAAGATGTACCACTAATTGAATTTTTGTACTTAGTATCATGAGAAACAATAAATAAGAATAATTATGTTCTAATTATAAATATAACTGCCAGAAAAAAATATACTTGGAGACCTTCTAATTAGTTTTATTTATTTATTTGAAATCAGGACAACTTATTTACTCATTAACAATTTAATACTTTTTTGAGTATTGTTTAACGCCCGTTTTTACTATAGAGGTACCACAGGCGGTGGACACTGGTTATACATGAGATGAAATGATATACTGGGAAAGGATATTTTTAAGGAACGAAGCGTTCCAGGCCTAAGTTTAGGGTACCTCTCCGGCATTTGCAAGTTATGAGGACTGAGGAAAATCAGGAAAAAAACCCCAGTCAGGGAAGACGGTCCTGGTAGGATTCGAACCCCAGACTTCCCGCTCACGAATACGTGCCTTAACGACCTCGGTCACCCGTGGCGGTATGTAATAATTTGAATAAGTAAAACAAACTATAACAACATATTGCTATGGTAAGCAGTAGGTATACAAATGAACTCTCTCTTTATCGTTTGTTTCGATATATAAAGAATTTTATTTAAAATGCGAATTGTTCCTTAGACATTTGAAGTTTTATAATTTCTATTAAAACATGTCACAGAATTTAAAAGCGTAATTTTATATTTTCTTTATAAATTATTTTAATAACGTTTTTCCTAGATTAGTATTGGAGATTCAAGCTCTCGAGAAGAATCGAAACTGTGTCACTAAATCCACTGGGAAGCAAACTACATATCCGTTACGTAGCAGCAGTAAACAGTTGAACGTGAGGCCAAGGTACTTGACCTAAGTACGCACATCGTTTGTTTATTTCTATTTTGCAGGGTGTTTGCATAAGCCGCTCTTATCCGTAATGATAATTCTTGTGACTGGGCAGTTTCAAACTTTTATTACGCAGCTGCAATCTGATTAGCCAACTTAAACTCTCACCTCAGTAATTAAAATCTTTAAATAACAGCATAAATTGCTCTAATGGCCACATGCAGTGAAAAGACCCCTGGTCCAGCTTTGTTGGTCCGTTTGTGATCAGCACAAGAATGGGCATATTGAAGTGAATATGAGAGGCATTCTAAAATTTTCCGCCTGACCCAAACTATACAAAATGTAAGACTTTTTTTTTCAATATAGTAAACTTGTAAATTAATACATTTTGTACAACAACTTTCCAAATTTTTAATACCCACAGTAAAATAAAATATGCCCAGCTGTGAAAAATAAACCCCGTCTCAGCTTCAACCTTATCATTTGACTTGAATCTTCGTTTACCCATTCATTTCTTCAAGGTTGGAAAACTGGGAGTCAAATCCGGCGAATATGGCGGATATGAAAGCACCTGGAAGCGAAGGGCATGCACTTTTGCAACAACAAACCCAGATATGTGTGAAGGGGCATTAACGTGATGATGAAAGAGAACTTTCTTTTTCACAAGTTGTGGATGTTTAACCTGAATAGCATCCTTCAATTGGTTCAGTAGCGAAGCGTAATACTCCCCGGTGATGGTTTTTCCCTTGTGGAGGTAGTTAATGATCACCACACTATGAGCATCTCAGAAAACTGTAGCTTTGACTTTTCCAGCAGATGGAACCGCTTTTGTTTTCTTTCGTCCACTTTCACCTGTCATCCACTATTTGGGCTGTTCCTTCGTCTCTGGCGTATAGTGGTGAATCCATGTTGCTCTACTGTTATAAAACTAACTGGAATTGCGTTTAAACAAGTGTATACCCTATTGAGCAATTCATTCTTGGTGCTCGCTTCTAAAAACGTCGCTCTTGTGGAAGAAGAATTTATGGAACACCGGCGGCTCAAGTTACAGAAATAACCTGTAAAGACCAAGGTCACTCAGTCAACAAAGAAGGTCATGGCCACAATCTTTTGGGACTGTGTCATTGACTTCAAGGAGAGGAACACCACAATAAATGGGGCGTACTGTGCTGGCCTACTGCACAGATTATGTACTTTCATCAAAGGGAAAAGCCGAGGAAAGCCGAGTGGTGGTGTGCGCCTTCTTCACGACAACGCACCTGTGCACACAACTCTTGTTGCAAAGGAAGCTGTGAAGAAATGTGGCTTCAAGGAGATCGACCATCCACCCTACAGACCACATCTAACTCCCAGCGACAATGTCCTCTTCCTAAAACTCAAGAATGACCTTTGAGGAAGGATTTAAGTGTGAGACCTCTGAAAAAAAATTGTCGGCCGTTCCACGCCCGGAATTGAATGGGACGCTGATGACCGGAGATGTTAAAGAACCTTCGTAAATAAACCAAATCAACAAACACGACCGAACAAACGGACTGTTGATGGATGCTGTTTATGTCTATTTTGCAGACAAACCTTTTGACTATTTAGGGGGGGGGGGTTGAAATGTTAATTTAAAGATGTGAGATGTGTATTGCAATTAAGAGTAGCTATATTGAAAACTGAAATATAGTTTTTGTCTTTATCATACCTAGAAAATGGTGTGACGGAAACTTTTGAGCCTACCTTTGTAGTCAGTGCAATACTACAAACCTAAATATAGGGGTGTGTTGGCAATAATTGAACTAAAGACGCAGAAGAAAAGACGGACAGAGCGAGAGAGAGACAGAGACAGAGAGAGAGACAGAGAGACTATGTGCCAGCGGAAATATGTGAAACCGGAAAGAGGGAAACAATTGTTACTACACATTAATTAAATAATAACAATACTTTACCAACAATCTGGGATATCACCCCTTAACACTTAAGCTATATGTAATTGTAGAACCTTTGAACTAACTTGTTTCTGGTTCAAAGCCAGCACTCTATACATAACGCTGTTTCATTACTTAAGAGAATTTTCTTAATCTGTCTGTCGTACTTTTAAAAATTAATTCAGAATCGGATGAAAGATACTGTATTCCTCTACATTAGAATTAGGTATCACTTTATATAACAGACTAACACCAATTCGTAGAAAAAGTATATTTTAATTACGATGTCGAAAAAGCTCGTACAATTAATAATGAAGACAATAGAACAGTACAACAGACCTGTAATTAATGAGATTTAAAATGAATGCGAATTTTAACAAGATACAACTTACCAATAATAATTATGCGTAGAAGGTTTTCAATAATTAGAGCAAATGTCTGTAAATTGTTTCATTTTCAATCAGTTACTTTAGTAGAATTGTTGATTTGGTTTATTTACGGACGCTGTTTAACATCTCAGGTCATCAGCGTCCCATTCTATTCAGAGCGTGAAAAGGCCGACCAATTTTGCTCAGAGGGCTCTTCTTTCAGGCGGCTTTAGTAGAATTATCTGGAGTTGGAGAGAGTCAAATAAGAGAAGTACGTTTATTTTATTGATTTTTTCCTTGCGAGCTATTCTAACAAAGGACTCGTGACAGCCCCTGCAAGCACACCCCTGCCTCAGGGGAAAAGAAATATATAACGCAAGCTAAACGTTGGGTAGTACATTTTTAATATGAGGGCTGTTCAATAAAGAATGCTCATATTTTTTTTTTTTGACAACATGTCTTGACTCATCCTCATAATTTTGATGCTCTTTCTCAAAATAACTCCAATATTTCTGCCAGTCTTCAAAGACATGCTGGAAACCATTTTTACACAGGTCCTTCAGAATCGCCTCCATTGCCTTCGCCTCTGCTTCTGATGACGGGAAAATGCCTCTCACGAAGGTGTTTCTTCAATTTTGAGAAATGTTTAAGTCTGAACTATAGGAAGGCTGAGGGACACACTCCACATTGACTTTTGTGAGGTAGTCAGCAACAACATTTGCGATGTGCGGTCGTGCATTATCGTGGTGCGGTATCCAGCTTTTTGCTCGGAAATGTGATCTTATGGCGTTACATGGCCTGGAATAGCTTTCAGGAGATCTCTGTATTATTGCCCCGTTACACTGTGGTGCAAGTACGACATGCTGGTAAACCATTCCTTGAGAATCAAAAAATGAAATGATCATAACTTTCCCAGTTTTGCTTTTCTTCTTTTTGGTGATGATGAAACTTTGCTGTTTGCTCTTAAGATCGAAATAATGTAGCTAAGTTTCATCAATCAGCGATTGCCTTTGACAAACAAACAAACAAACGAAAAAAAAACTCCGCATTTTTCTGTAGCACCATCTTCAACAGTCCGTTTGTTCGGTCGTGTTTGTTGATTTGGTTTATTTACGGACGTTCTTTAACATCTCACGTCATCAGCGTCCCATTCAATTCAGGGCGTTGAACGCCGACAAATTTTGCTCAGAGTCTCTTCTTTCAGGCTTGAGGTTCTTTATCGTGCCGTAAATGTACCAAATTCCATTCCGAAGGAAGCCAATCTTAGGGTTTTTACACCTGAAAAAAATCCATCAATTCTGGTCGGGTTTGAACCTGCTAGAAGGCAAGTATGGCTACCACTACATCACCAGGACCAACAAAATATCTGTACGTTATATAACTATGTATACTGTATTCTGTATTTCACTAATTTTATTCGCCTGGAAGAGCTGAAGAGAAGGCTCTATGGCCTTAACTCTTATTAGGGTAAATAAATAAATAAACTTGAGCTCCAGGTACAGAATCCTTTTAAATAGATTGTCTCCTCTCTTTAAAATATTTTAAACTGTCTTTGAGCTGTATTATAGGGAAGAACAAACTCTTCAATGACCTTCTGTAACATGGCATAGGCCTCAGCTGAAGATTTGTTGAGGCTCAGAGCAACATAGTGTTCGTCGCGCATCGCCTCCATTTTGCTGTAGGCGGAACTGAACAACTCGCAACTTGCACACCTCTCACAGGCGGAACCGCAAGTAACAACAATAAAACCACTTGTACATTATACATTAGGCTGACAAAATATTCTACAATTAAATTTTTACGTGAGAAATTATGCTTTTAAAAATATGAGCATTCTTTTACAGCTCTCGCAGCTGTGAAAAACGGAACATACTGAGAATAATAGTAATAGTAATAGTAATAGTAATAATAATAATAATAATAATAATAATAATAATAATAATAATAATAAGTAGATAATTTCCTAAAGAACAAAGTTTAAAATAATCATGTAGCCAGAAACTGCAACTATTATTATTATTATTATCATCATCATCATCATCATCATCATCCAAATGCCAAAAATATGTTTACTTTCTATTAATAAAATTAATTTTGAATTGAATTTCATTGAATTTTAGACTATAAATCAGTCATTCATTTCGGAACAACTTAATAATATGCCAAGGACGTGAGTTTAGTTACATGCCCATGATTTTAAATATTCATGCTCAACGATTTCTTAATTTTTAGCTTCAAAATCTAAGTAAATTGCCGATTTTTATTTTTTAGCTTGTTTGATTTTTTTTTTTTTTTTTTTTTTTTTTTTTGCTGCTTAATATGAATAGAATAGTAAAATTCAGAAAGCCAAAATAAAATAACGATATTTAAATATCCACAACAATTCTTTTTATGTTGGCAACACTGTTCATGTAGTATTTCTCGTCGACCTTTTGCAGTGTAATTGTTACCTGAATTAGATTTACGCAGGAAAACTCGCTCTGGCGATAAATTGGTGCAGCGGAGGCCTCTAAAGACTTCGAATGTAACATTTTTCACGATCCATGCCCTCTTTTGTTCAATAAACGAAACAAAGATTCGTTACCCTTTGAAATGGGATTTTATTTATGGCGGAGTGGTAACAATTGCGGGTTAGGGATATGTTATAACTCTGTAATTGGTTCTACTACAACAATGGAATGCAAAATAGCTATGTTTATTGGCTCATTAACGCCAAAAGCTCACCCCTTTATGCGTGAGGCTATAACATATGCAATATGACGTTTCGAAAAGTGGCGTCTACGCGTGCGCAGTACAGTGATTGCAAAGGTCACGTTCATATACTGCAGACCTGCTCGTTCCATTACACGCGGGATCAATGCAAATATTTTTCAGAAAGGAAATAAAACTGCTGATTAGTTTAGTATAGGGTACGGGTTATAAAAGCCAGGCATATGTCAATTTTGCGATAAGAACACAAACTTTTATTTTCCACTTCTTTTGTATGTGAAAATGCACAACTTTAATTGAACTTTAAGCGAGGGGGAGGACAAAGGAGTTTCAACTTGGTCAAAACTTGAGACCGCATATTACGACAATAAAAATACCACTTAATATACAGTAAAAATTACATTATAAACTATTACTGGTAGCTAAACGATTA
This sequence comes from Metallyticus violacea, assembly GCA_030762175.1. Taxonomy (NCBI): domain Eukaryota; kingdom Metazoa; phylum Arthropoda; class Insecta; order Mantodea; family Metallyticidae; genus Metallyticus; species Metallyticus violacea. Next base: position 26,460,348 of record CM060835.1, on the reverse strand, counting down.
ATTTAATCGCATTGAACATAAAATAAATTAAGATAATGGTTGCTTTAAATTATTATTGGCTATCTCAAGTTGTGGCCATTCGGTGTTGTATAATTGACTTGACTTGACCTGTTCTTCTGGCCTCCTCTTTGAGAGATTTCAATTACCAGCTACATGTTCCACATCTTGTCGCATCAGCTCTAGTAGGGTCTTGTTCAACCTCCGTCTTCCATCATGGGCAGAGGGCGGCATTGAGGGAGACATTCGATCAGCACACCTGCACCCCCTTGCCTTCACAAAGTTGGCTGGACCACGATCCAGACTTCCCAATTAAGTAACGTTCTGAGCAGGTACCGGTGGTCGAACCATGGACCTCTCGGCCAGAAGTCCTCAACGCTAACCACTAGATCAAGGAGGCAAGCACCAAGGAGACTTTAGTTACACGTATTTTCCGACAGAGAGCAGAATAAAAGGCGTAGCAATTGTCACCATCGTAACACTGGCAGGGAGCTACAGTGTTACTTGAAAGTGAAACGGCCAATAATTTGGAAATTTAATAGCTGACAACACTGCTGTGGTTGCGAAACGAGACACAATTAATCATTTTCAAGTTTACTTTCCCTTCCCACTTGTCTTCTAAACCAAAGATCGCGGGTTCAAACCTGGTCAGGATCGATGGATTTTTTCGGGCGTAAAAATCCTAAGTATGGGCTTCCTTCGGAAGGGAAGTAAAGCCGTGAGTCCCGTGTCGTACATTTACGGCACGAAAAAGAACCTCAAGCTTGAAAGAAGAGGCCTCTGAGCAAAATTTGTCGGCCGTTTCACGCCCTGAATTGAATGGGACGCTGACGACCTGAGCTGTTAAAGAGCGTCCATAAATAAACCAAATCAACAATAACAACTCTCTCTTCCGACACAAAGCGCATGCGCTGTGGCGAGAGGAAGATGGTCTTGTTATGAGCTACCGATCTAAACTGCTGCGTATTGTGTTTCCGCCATGTTTGCGAAGTTGGTGGAAAATTCAATGTGCTTGCGATTGTACAGCAAGACAATCATGCAGATCTTGTTGAGGCTTGTGGGGAAACGGAGTTACCATACAGAACAGTGGTGAGGTGCGTTAGAGCTTTCAATGAGGGACGTGCAAGCGTAGCAGGGTCACCCAAGCCTCAGTGAAGAGCAAGTGCAGACTGTTGCAAACACAGATCGACGTCGGACCATCGTGAGTTACCGCAAGAGCACACGACTGTGCTGAATATTCTAAAGAATCGCCTGAGAATGAGGAATATTGCATCGCTGTGGGTTCTCTGTGATTTGACGGAAGCGCGCAATGGATACGAAATAAAGCTGCCCAAACTCACCTGGAACGTTATGGTCGTGAAGGACACGCTTTCTTGTGCTTGATGAGTCATGGGCCAGATCGTACGAACCTCAACAGTACCGCGAGTGACATCATAACGGGTCACCACGCAAAACCAAACTCCGCCAAACCGCTACTAATGTGAAAGTTATGATTCTTGTGTACGATTGTGGCGGCGTCGTCCTAACACAAGGACAGCAAGCTACTTCACAGTATTTCCGTCATTTTTGGATCATAACCAGACCAGTGGTGCAAAAGAAGTGGCGACGTGTTTTGTAGAACTCTCCTATCATTTTGGAGGACAATTTTCGGGCACACCTCGCGCTCCCTGTAGCTCAGAGCTGTCTAACGTTCGTTTGTACCCAGGCACAGTTGCATAATAACTAGGGGTACTAAGGCACCAGGTTACGATTCCATTGCTTCGACACTACGGCTACTAAAACTGCAATTAATAATAACAACAATACTAATAACAAATATAATTAAAATATATGAAATTTCAAAAAATGTCACTCAACATTACTTCTTTTAGGAACAGAGACGCTAGCATTACACAATAAACACACGGGCTTTCTTTTGTTTTCAATAAAGCATTACTGGTTTTCCCATTCAGTGTTAAAGTCGTTACAAAATTCTTCAGTAGCTGGTGGAGGTGTGAATGGCCTCTCAATCCACGCGATAGTATGTTTAAAAGTCAACCTATTGGAGATGAAAGTTTTGTACGGTTAAAAGTTAGCGCCTCTGGGTGAGTGGAAACTCGCCAATTACATTACAGAATTTCAAGAGTCCAACGCTCGTGAGAACCCCTATGAGCTAAGAAAACCACATGGCAACATTTTAAAAATAGTATATAATGGGAGACATCCCCCGCGAGGTATTGAGTTGAGGCAGTTGAAGCATGCAATTCACGTACGCAGAAGATGTTACTTGCAGTGGAGACATTCAGTGCAGTTAGACGAGTTATGAGCTGTTTAGAGAATCGTCAATTGTTTAAGTGACAGAATTCCAGTTCATGTGGCATCGTTCAGTGCAGCTCAATCATTTTATAAGAATACGACTATGCAGTAGGTGGCTCCAACTCTAGTACTATTGCATTCCTTCGGAATCCGCTCACACGAAGATTAACACTACATTAATTTCCGAACATTAAATAATTGCGTCTAGTCAGATCTTCGAGAATCTCGTGTTCGAATAGCGAGCTAACTTAGCCGGTTAATGGCAGCGAACCAGATGGCCGTCCATAAACTCATCTTCAAACAAATGCATCAGAAATTTAAATGAAAGTGTCTTGTAATTGCATCATCTCCCATATACTGCCTTTTCCCGTGACCACGAGAGCACGAAAAGGCGGCTTCAGGTCCTTGAGATACCCGGGGTACGAGGTGGGACCCTCGGGTAAACACTCTGCAAGAACCAATTACTACATTGAGTTGGTCGCGGCCGGCAACAAGTAATCGTGAATTTGATTAACATCGGATTTGGCCGCCTCCGGGAGCCGCCACATCCATCCATAAAAACCACTTCAAAATTTGGCGCCCAACGTGGGGCCAGTTCAACTAAAAAACCACTTCAAGTTACAGACTGTAAAACAAGTAGCTAAATCATTATACCAGTAAATATAAAATATGAACATTATTGTAGTTAGCTGAAGTCTCAAATATTATATTTAGCAAGTCGGTAATGCTCGCCGGATCGCGCATCCTTTTGAGTTGCACTGGAAGCGGAGCAGCCAATCAACAAACATTTCTACCCGCCGTAATTGCTGAGCAAACGTCTACTATTACTATGGAAACTGATCGCAAGTAGATCCAAATTCATTCTGAAGCGATTGGGCTGTACCAAAGGATACAACTGTGAGAAATGTGCCAAAGCAACGCGCTTTACCATTATTCGTGTGTCAGCACTCTAGATATTTTAAATTCGAACCACGGATCTTCAGCATATCGGGCTGACGCTCCACCAACTGAGCTACCGTGTCCTCCAAGCACAGAACCACTAATTCTGTATATTCCGGAGACCTCCCTAAGAGAGATTAATTCCTTAAGAGCTACTGGTAATGCTAAATGCACTTATAACCCAGCCTTATAGTATAACCACCAACTATATAGGGGTTAATTTACATATAAAAATTGTTTTCACTAGCCATGTATAGAACGTATGCTTTTTCCTGCACACATAGAAATTTAAATTGCTCTTTGCGCAATTTCACCAATTTAATTGAAAATTTCAACAACGGCATTTTAGAACATGGATAAGTTAAAGTACTAATATTTATAAAATTTAGACAGATAATAGAAAAAAATGTTTGTTTATGTATTTCTTATATTTAAAAGTAAAAGAAATTAAATAAAACAAGAGTTAGCTTTTTTTTTAAAAAAAATTATATATTATACAAAAAAGCGTATATTTTGTTTCCATTATGTGTCTGAAACACTCGACAGGTTGTCCTCCAAAAACTACAGGCAGAAGACAAAACACCAAAGACCCCGAGCCGTAGTTCTGTTTCCCCTTATATCGTTTTACAATTGCCTAAGGGGGGTCTCTACATTGTCCTATACCAAATATGGTGTGTCACTGCCTTAGATTTAATTTATATTAACAATGAGAAAGTACTGTGTCGGTGTTTGGCCCTTTTCAACACTGTGTGACAGATCCAAGCTCAGCATGTTTTGCTTGTTACCAGATAGAGGTTAATGTCACTATGAAAAAAAACCGTGTAAGCAGCCTCTGAAGTGATTGACCGCTACACTGAAATTCCCTGAGGTGATCACGTTAAGGCAAAGTATGAAATATAAAATCAAACGAATTTGGCTTCCAAAAATGTTAATTCGCCACACCCTTCAGGGGTACATGCGACAATATGGCCCTTCCTAGTGCCATGGGTAGCCGACGTCGTTAAAGTAGCGGGAGGTCTAGGGTTCGATTTCGCCAGGACGCTTTTCCCAGATTGTTTTCTTCTTCTGCTTTTTTTTTCTTTTCCGGCTTTTCTTCAGTCCTAATGCCGAGGAAGTATCCCAAACTTAGGCCTGGAATATTACTTTCCTTTAAAAAAAAATCCTTTCCCAATTTATTGTTTCATTTCATTATTAGTCAGTATGATGCCTCGGCAGTGAAAACGGGAGTTAAATACTATTAAAAAAACGTTCTTCCTGATACACATAAATTTCAAAACGATGTAGTTGTTTAACGACTTAAAAATTAGCGTTTGAAACCCCACCCCATCATTATTTAAAATAGCGACACACTCTTTAAGTTAAGCTAATGAATTTTGAGCGACGTTTGGTACTTTTAATGATGGAACGTGTGTCGTATTCGCAAGCCTTCTTTGCTTTCAACCAAGTAAGGCGAGAGTATAGAGTTACACAGAGGGAATACACGACCTTGCGAAGCCGGCCTATATTCGGTTACCTCTCTGCTTTTCTTTGAAGTAAGACCTGCAAAGAGAAGCTTCGGGTCACCAGGAAGATAAACTAGTTTTCTAGATTTCCAAAGGATTGCTCTAGAGGTGTACAGTTAGACGAAAATACAATAGGACAAGCTTTAAACTTGTTCTGCAAGCAAGGCCACCTCTAACCCTGCTTGTACTAGTCAAGTATCGGGAGTTATGTTGGTATTACGTTTTGTGAGTTGTTTAAATTTGCCACACTTGAAGCACGCTAGCTTACAGTTTGTTTCATTTGAAAACATTTGCATAATTCTTGTGTATAGGTAAAACTTGTTGGGACACTAAACTAAGTTTTTGATATTAAGGTTAAATATTCAACCTCGCTCGAGTTCAACCAACATATTTGCTGAACATTAGTAACTAAGTAAACAACTGTTTTTCAAGATGCTCATTTGACTCACAAAACTAACATAAGATATTTTAGATATTTTCCTCAGCCTCAATCTCTTGTTATCTTAAAAACAGGTGAATATAATAGCGTTTATCTATTTTGTGAGTAAAATACCGGGCTTCCAGAACATGTCCTCACCGCTCCCATGGGCTTTGGTGTCTCGGCCAAGGCTGGGTCCCCTCCCCACTCAAAGCCGCCGGGCAATTATCCGTCTACATTTCTTCTACATGGCTATATAGCTGATTTTAGAGTAACATAATTTTGTGCGTAAATATTGTTATAAATTCGAATCAGATTTTTAGGTATATCAGGCACATCCCAACTCCTAATGGTCTGATTTTCCTTATTTTCAGATACTATTTTTCATTTAAATAGTATACATGGAGTTTTGTTACCAAAAAAAAAAAAACATATTGGTGTCGTTGGAGCGATTTTTAATTTTGGGTTCCAAGTAAACCCCCCACTCCTAATAGCATGAATTCTTTTATTTTCAGAATCTATTTATATTATTTTATTTAATGATATATACCGAGTTCCGCTGAGAAATCAAAAATTGCGGACGCCAGAGCAGTTTTTTTCAAATTTCGCTTTAGATTAACCCCCACTCTTTAAATTTCCATTTTCAGATACACTTCCACATCTAATGGTCCTATTTTCATGATTTTCAAAAACTATCTTTTCATTTTATTTTAAACACACACACACACACACACACACACACACACACACACACAAAGTTTTGTTGCGAAAAAAAAATATTGGTGCCACTAGAACGATTTTTAAATTTTGCATTTCAGATAAACCCTCGCTCCTAATCGCCTGATTTCGTTGATTTTCAGAGAGTGGTTCTTATTCTATTTCAATGACATACTGCGGTTGGTTGAGAAAAATAAAAAATTGCAGCACATTTATGTAAATTTTTTAAATTATCGGGAAATAACATTTATTTTTTGTTTAAAATTTTATATTTATTATAGAATTTAAATTTACAGCTAAGCATTCTTAGTATCTCATAAAATGTTCATATTGATAACTGTGTAAATGTTTGAGATACAGTGCAAAATGTATACTGCTTCATTATTTGCTAGATTTACACTTCCTGGTTTCATTAATGAAGTGAAAGATCAGTTTAAGGCTCAATCTGTAGACTTCTAACAATAACGGTACTCAGAGAGTCAAGAGACGCTGGAAAGAGATGTGTAAATCAAAACAAACTTCATGTCAAATTTTATTTTTAAAGCTGATAATTAACACTTTACGACATCCCCTCGTATTGGCACATTTTCTGTGTTACAACCTTTACAGTTTAGCTATAACCAATACATCAAAGATAGTCTGGCGGATTATCAACCTGCAGCGTTGTCGTGTTTCTTCTGTTCGCCGTGTTACTGTTGCCAAAGCACAAGACAATAACTACTTTTTAAAAACCACGATAAAACCAACTAGCATAAAATACCTTGTGAGTGAAAAGAATAAATAAAAAATAAAAACAGGGAATACGATGCAATGATGTTTTTTACTCCAGGTGGAGCAATTTCCATATTTCGTTGTTTCATTGATAAGGAGAAGCGCTAATTGGCGCGGCATATAAAAGCGGTACAGTGTCTGCTTCTGAGAATCAAAGCAGAGTTGTTGATTAACCTTTAGAGCACACGATAAAGCAAGCGTAACCATGCAAATGAAATCAAGCCTCGTAGAAGTAAAGTGTGTATGAATTTATTCACTAAGCAATTGGGCTTATACTCCGTGGCATGAAAAAATAAATTATAACACATTTACATTTATTTTCACCTTTTACATCGAATTTAATCTTAATTATAATTATTTAATTTAATAAAATATAGGGGCACCTAAAAATAAAATATACGGAAACCGAAGAATGTATCCATTTCATATTATTTTAAAAATACAATAACCGTTATTACGAAATACATAATTCAATACATATCAGTTAATTAAGTTTAAGGTAGCCAGGAAGTGTAAATCCAGCAAATAATGCAATATATTTTGCACTGTATCTCAGAAATTTATAAAGTTTATCAATATGAAATTATGAGATATTAAGAATGCTTAACTAAAGGTGTTCTGTAAATTTTAATTCTCTAATGCACATAAAAGATTTTAAACAAAAATAAATTTAATTTCCGGATAACTTAAAATTTTGACATTAATGTTCATTTTTCTCAGGTTTTGCTGAACCAATCTTGTTGAAAATTTGCACACATATAATAAATACAAATGTGAAGTGTGGTAACTAGAAGTTATTAATATCACTATAAGTTGATAAAAACCAACATCATTAAGAAATTAAAAACATATCTATATTTTTCAAAAATTGAAAATTGACTTACTTTCAAGCGCTTAGCATAGGTCTATTATTCTAGCTACCAGGATAGTATGTTCTCTAAGTTTAAGTAAAAACAATTCCAACTCCACCAATAATTTATAAGAATGATGCATAATTATGTCACAGTGTTTTCAGTTTTTTAACAAGATTTTATTTTGGTTTAAATTTTTTTAAAGAAATTTTTATGTGCATTAGAGAATTAAACTTTACAGAGAATCTTTAATTAAGTTTTCTTAGTATCACTGAAAAGTTCACATTGACAGCTTTAAAACTTTATGAGATACAGCATAAAATTTATACCGTTGCATTATTTGCTAGAATTATAATTCCTGATTACCTTTACACATATCTTTCTAATTTAATGCATATCAATATATTTAAATACACGTGAATCTATTTATATAGGTGTCAACCTTAATGTGAGGGCAGGTGATTTAATAATTTACAAATGAATATAGTACTTAAAGAAATAAGAGTAAGATTTGAAAAACACATTTTTTCAACATACTTTCTATACATTGAGGGACATTTAATTTTGATTGTATTTGTTATAGTAAGAGTGGCTTTTTTTACTTTATTAGAACGTAAGGTATTAGGTTATATTCACCTTCGTAAAGGTCCTAATAAGGTTTGGTATGTAGGTTTATTACAACCTTTTGGGTATGCTGTGAAATTGTTTATAATTTGTTCCTAAAACCCCACAACATAAACTTCTTTGAGCTACTGTCGTACCAAGCTGTGACCTCTGTTTCTAAGACTTCATCGTTGGGAAAATGTTCACATGAAAGATGGTGTTTAAGAGGGCCGAGCAAATGGAAGTAGCTCAGAGCAAGGTCGGGGCTATACTTCCCACTTGAACACTCGCAGTATACTTGGTCTTTTGGCAGTATGAGGACGCCCGTTGTCGTGTAAGAGCAATATGCCTTTGGTGAATTCTGGCCGCTTACGTTGAATAGCCTTACGAAGTTTCCTGAGGATGTTACAGTAGAAGTCGGCATTTATGTTTTGTTCTTAAAGCTGAAATACGGTGTGCAGTGTTCCTTCGTGATTCCAGAATACTGAATACATTTTCTAGGCGGATGGTATATTTTAACTTCCATGCAGTGCAAAGTGTACCACTGCATTGACGCACGCTTTGTCTCGGACTGGTAATGGTGAAACCCAAGACTCACCACCTGTGACACTTCGAGTTCAGATACCGTGTCCTTCATCGTGGTAGCGATTGAGATGCTGTAATTGTATTTTGTGTTGTGAGGTCAGCATGCACGGCACCATTCGTGTACAGACTTTGAAAACCTAAACCGTCATGTATTATGAGGTAGACCAGCGGCTATAGTGTCTATAGTTACCATTCTGTCTGCTGGGATTAAATATTCAACTGGTGGAAATTCATCTCTGTGGCAATTTCCTATGACTGGCCGACGTGGTGTTCGTCTTCGATAAATGTCCGCCCTTCATAAACTTACGCATCCAATTGCAATCAATTTGACTTGACAGGTACCTCTCACTGTAGACAGGAAGCAGTTCTTTATGAATATTCTTTGATTGCATACCCTTTGCTCACAAAAATCGCGCTAGAGGAATGTACATGTACTCAGAGGCGCCGCCATGTTCCAAATGCTGTTTCGCTATTGTAAACATCGATTGTATCATGTCGATCACAATTGCCACCGGTACCTCATTCAAACAGATAGATACCCACATCAATTTGTGTCTGTCCTGATGGTGCAGTGGTAACCATACTTGCATTCTAAACCCAAGATCACGGGTTCGATTCCGGCCAAGACTGATAGATTTTTTCAGGAGTAAAAATCCAAAGTATGGCTTCCTTTAGAAGGTAAGTAAAGCCGTGGATCCCGTGTCGTACATTTACGGTACGATAAAGAACCCCAAGCCTGAAAGAAGAGGCCTCTGAGCAAAATTTGTCGGCCATTTCACGCCCGTGATTTGAATAGGAAGCTGATGACCTGAGCTGTTAAAAGAGTGTAAGTAAATCAAATAAAAAAAAGTATACATTTTTTACTAATTTAATAACTTACCCTTATAAACACAAATTAACTGAAGATCTTCAATACTCTGCAAAACACAATTACAGAAATTCAAGCGACTTGCGTTGTAATTCTTTAACAAAAAGCGTTCTATAAGGTTTCAGTTTTAGAAATCTAGTATCTCTATGGACTGAGCTTTTTGAAATTAAGATTTCTTTGGAAAACGCTAATATGTTTCTCCATTTTCATCAAGCTTTTCTTTTGTTCGTAAAACGTCGTTTTGCTATTCTTTATCAATTTTGCTACACGACACAGACATAGACTTTGAAACAGCCAGCACCCATGGTTTACGATAACGCAACTTTCCTTCTTTTCCTCTCTCTTTCTCTGCCAGTATTTGTTCATTATCTGGTTCGTCGTGGCTACGCCGGTATTTTGTGGACCACCCACTAGTTTTGAACTACAGAAACTACCTAAAACATCACGTTGTATAATGAGCCTTTATCGAGGCCAGTGTATACACATATATGAACAAGCAAAAAATAAGCGACAATATTATTAGAAACTAATGTGATAATGGTAGATATCAGTTTACTGAAACCGATCCCTTTTGCCCCTCTGATATTCGAGTAATATAAAAATTATAACACATTTATTAAATAGTACAGACATGAGAGCGATTTATTACTGATAGCCACATTTGAATATTCGGTTGTAGAATATTCACCTCACTATAAACGGAGCTATAACGAAGACGGCGACATGGCAACAGGCGTATCACTTAGGCAATTAATTACAGGGAGAGATATGGGACATAATTGTTATCGGCGTGAGTTAAACCCCGAGAGCTCGGTACTAATGTAAACCACTGCAAAGATGTCGCACTGCGTAACGCAGGAGGTGAGTTCCGCTTACCACGGTGACTACGCTAACGGATTAAGTAGTCATCATTTGCCGGCACACCAAATTAATTGGCGTTTCTGAAAGTTCAAATATAGACTTTATAAGAATTTTTTTGGAATTCAATGAACGTAGAATTCTGTTACTAAACGTTTCGACTGCACATAAAACGATCATCTTCAGAGTTGCAGTCAAGGGCTCTATTTCCTCAATTTGAATGTTTTTCCCTCAGTGGCGACTTATGGCCCCTGTTGACAAGTGGGCCAGAGGCATAACTACATAACACCCAAATGGTGTGTGGGAAGATTTCTTTATCAAACCGTATGCTCCTCCCCGACATTCTCTCATAACTGCAGCGCCATCGTACCTTTGTGCTATAAACTTCTGGTTAATTTGGAACTCTTCTAATTCAGTCATTAAAGTTCGCCTTTAGCTTTCTGTAGTTAATTCAGAAACAGCAATGAACTTCGTATGCTTATTTCAACTCCTACTGATGTAACATCACAACAAATTGTGTCATGCATGTAATATTTGTCATTTCTTCGGCCTGTGCAGAAGAGAAATTTGCCCTTTATGTTTATTTTCTAATCTCATTCATATAGACAACATACGTTTCTCGCTTTACACGCTGTCAGCCACAAGTATTCTTTCTTTCTTTCATTCTTTTTATCAAAAGATAAAGTTTCTGTTTTAGCTTTAAACTGTCATAAGTTTGTTCAGGAACACGCTTTCATTCAGGTAGCTTCACTAAAGATAACATGCTAGTTTAACATCTGGTAGTCCCTTGACAGAAATAAAGCTACATGGGCCAGTTGTAAAACTTTTTGGGTACCAAACAGAGGAAAGACTGCTAAAAATATAAGTTGAAACATACATAAAAATTATTGATGGAATTAATAATGTGTTTAGGAAATTTCTTGTTTCCAATATGTTCAATAAAAGGGAACCCTTTTACTTTATCAAAGGCTTTCTCATAATCAGTAAATGTTATATGAGTTTATAAATTAAATTCATGGCTTTTTCAATAATTTTGTCTTATTATAAACATATTATCACTACATGAACGTCTTTTTCTAAATCCCGATTGTTCTTCCAATGTTGTTGCTTCAATAATAACCTGTAATCTTTGATTCAATTTTTTTTCCGTAATTTTTATAGCCTGCAGTTAGTACATTTATTTCTCTATAATTTCGTGTGTAATTTCTGTTACCCCATAACGAAATAACTTTAGCTGTATTATTCCATATGTACTAAATAGTTCTTATTGCTAAAAATCTCACACAATTTAATGTGAAGTGCATCTCTCACTGTTCCTTTCGTCCATATTCAGCTCCTTTGACGGTTCGAAAGATTCTAACGACAAAAACAACGAGAAGGTACGTTTTTGGGAATATGGAATGTGTGTTTTTCAACATACACATGATTTTTAGGTTTAAAATGTTCATTTCTATAATTGATCTAAAAACATAAGTTCTTAAGTTACATTTAACCATATTTAGTACTTTTGAAACTTATTTTAACATAGTTAATGCATGTATGGCAAAAGAATGTATTTCAAGAACAAAATTGAAACATGACCTTTAACAAATAGCGATTTAAACACCTTCCTGCAGTAGATGCTTGAACCAAGCTGCACTTTGTTATTCGGTTGTTTTACTGCAGCGAGCCGTGCCCCAGGTGTGGACGGTACGGCTAAATTGGATGTCGCAATTCGTTATTATTTCGCTTTTTTTTTTCACATACGCAATTTCATACAGGATTAGCAAAATGTTTCGACGCTTCTTTGCTAGTCTATGCAAAAAGTCGGGACGAATTTTGTTCGCCGTGGCGTTGCAATATTTTTGCACAAGTTGGAACGGTAGAGGGGGGGGGGGATACTGTCTGTTTCTCCTTTATTGCTGCTGTGCCTTCTGCTATATATCAGTATTAGAAATGTGTGCGTTGCATTTTTTTTAAAAAAATGGTAGATTTGTATTCATTCGAGAGGATTTACGTCTTGTTTGTAAACGTGAAAATCTATTTCAACTGTAACTGGTTTGGGGGAGCTGGCCAACAAGAAACGAACCTCGGATTTCCATCGCATTAATCATCGTTCATTTCATTCCCATTTCCATTGGAAAACAGATTTCAATACTCTAGTCATGTGCCCCTCAGAAATTATCGTAAACAAAGCGGAAAAATTGACGTAAAGGAATTTACCGCATACAGCGTAGTACTTAAAACAGTTTATATTTCGATATCTTAATAATTGTGATTTCTTTTTAAATGTGTTATCCGTTAACTAGGAAACGAGAGCAATCATAGGAAATAATCAAATAAACCACAATCGAGTGGAAAGCCTCAATTTCCTATACCTAAGCACCGTGTTTTATGCTTTATTTTTTAAATTCATTTGGTTTATTTGCGGACGCTCTTTTAACATCAGCGTCACATTTAATTCAGGGCGTGAAAGGGCCGACAAATTTTGCTCAGAGGCCTCTTTTTCGTGCCTAAATCTATGACCCACCGCTTTACTTCCCTTCCGATGGAAGCCATACTTAGGATTTCACTCCGAAAAAATCCATCGACCCTGGCCGGGATTGAACCTGCGATCTTAGGTCTACGAGGCAAGATGGTTACCAGAGTGTGGTGGTGGTGGTTTCTATTCGTTATTTTTCTCATACTAGGGTATTTTTTTTTTCTTAAAATCCCCAGGTAGAGATTACTTCTCTAAGTTTTGGTACACCCGAAGAAAAAAATAAAGATTATTCTTCTTTTTTTCCCCACAAGGTCAACCTGTTCTGTGCTCAATTAAACATATCACTCATCTTGTTCTTGATTTTTCTACTTGACGATATCCTCTAGGTTATTAATTTAGTAAATTTGTTGGTATCCGTTTCTCTTTCAGTCTTAATATATGCTGATATAAATTATTTTTATTTTAATTACTTTTCCATTTAAATTATATATAAACTGTTTTAATTTTTTTTATTTTTTATTTCTTTGTCTAGGAAAGTAAATCCAACTACTGCTCTTAAAAATCTCTGCAGTTTCCATTCTTTTCCTCTCTGTCCTATTCATAGTCCAGTTTTCACTTCCATGTGTTACCATTGGCACTATGATTAGTTTGTAGAATTTTACTTGTGTTACTTTTGGCATCTTGCTTTAATGCTTTCCTTATTGTTCCATTCACTTTTATTAATTTATTTAGCGGATCTTTGAAGCGTTAATTTGCATAAGTTCTGATCTACTCAGCGCTGTTCACAAGTCTCCGCGAGCGGAACTTAAACCCATTTGTTTAACTCTGTCATCACCAGTCAAGTGGAGTTCTTTGGCGCATGCATACAACAGTCAAGCGGTTAAAAGCAATAAGAACTACCGAAGTTCGAATCCTACCCATGTCTGTATTGCCATATTTATTTTTTTGGCAAGTAAAAATAGTTTTTTGTATACAAGGGGGTTTTGGGGAAATTCTTAGCCTGGGTCACTTCCTGTCAACAGATCTTAGCGTGGTTATCATGACAAAAATGCTATTTTAAATCATATTTAAATGTATGGTGATCATAAGCCTAGCTTAATTTATATTGTGAAAAATTTAAAACATATATGGCAGAGAAAAACCTTGATTTTTTGAGAAATTCAGAATCATTCGATGTGATGAGGTGTTTAGTTCAGCAAGGAAATTTATACCAATGTGAATGCATTGAAGAAGCATTCTCCTTCCTATGCCAACATAAAAAAAAAAAAAATGCGTTGCGAAGTTTAAAGGAGAAGTAACACATGTCAAAGATGAATCGTGTTGGATGACCCGTTTCTGTGTCTACTCTCCAAAATGTTGATGTTGTCCATGATAAGATTTTAGAGGAGAAACGAATTAAGCAGAAATGCTTTGAATGTCTTCTATTTAACATCGAAGATCACGATTTGGATATGAGCAAAATTACCGCTTAGTGGATTCCAAAATTCCTGACTGCTCAATCACAACCATTTAGAGTGACAACTTAGGTCTCAGGGGCGGTCTGTGACTTGTCTGGGGTATAGAACAAAGCAGCGTAAAATTTTAATGTGCGTAAATAAAATTAAAAAACAAACACTTGTAGTAAAACAATGCAAATTTATGAGTCCTGACTGTACTATATATGCAAGAGGAGAGGGATATGACGGTTTTGTCGTTAAAAGTAACCGCAGACTTTCAGATATATATTCAGAAAAAATCTTTAAAGAGCAGCAACGGCTTTGCCTATTTATGAAATTATTAAAATTAATTAAAAAATATAACTTTCATAAATAATCCTGATCAAAGAATTTTATTTCCTCTGCCTTTAGCAGAACCATTAAACACGCATATAGTAGTATTGGATTTCATATTCCTTTATTGTTACTGAATTCTCGCCCGCCTAAAACAAAACAAGGAAAAAAAAAAACATCCCTGTTCCACAAACAAGTGAATGTCGGCCTCTCCACAGTAACCCAAGAGTTAGACAAAGTTGCGTGTTGGAAAAGAATAACAAAACAAAAGCTTGCTGATAGACAAGTGAGTGTCGGCATCTCCATAGTAACCAAGAGGTAGACAACAAAACAAAAGCGCCAAATCCCATGTTTTTCCCGCCCTGGTAATTAAAATGGAGGGATTGGAATAAATATGCACGAACTAAGCGTAATTATAAAATATGACCGTAGACACCGAGACCCGCCTCATTGTGAAATCTAAATTTATGAGTATGACGTACAGAGGCGCTTTTTAATGGCCGTACCGAGGCAGGTAGCGGCATGTGAGGTCTGTACGGAGGATGTGGCAGATAATGTGTAAACAGAAACACGGCGGAGGGTAGGGAAATTGCCTTGCGAATGTTTACACTGTGATGCGTCCTGCAAGGACCAGCCCTCTTCCGGAAGAAACACTTTACGTAGCCTACCTTCCATAACACCTTGCTTTACTCTGGAACTGGGAAAGGAGTTTTTTGGCGTCCTGAGCCAACATATAACACATTTAGACGTGTTTGCTATCCGTTTTCTTTTTACTCGCCGGTCTACCATAAGAAGTTTCCTTGTCGGTATAAAATATTAATATAAAACATTTACGGTGTTAAAATAGATTTTAGGACATCACTTGTTCTATAAGGATCTAATTTGATTTAACGTCTTATTAATATTCCATAGAGTTTTCCAAAATTATTTTAAAACTTAAGAAAATTAAGTGTTTTTATTTTGCTTTATTCAGTAAAACGGCTACTGGTTCAAATAATGTAACATTTTAATGAAAATTATCCAGGTTTTAGGATATTTGTGTTTTTAACTCCATTCGCAGATTTACTATTCAAAAAGCTATTATATAAAAGCGTAAAATAAGATTGCGAACTAGGCGTTGTGTTACAAAAGTAAAATATATAATAAAATTAATATTTCTAGCCTGTAGTTCCTTCTTCAATGTAAGAAACTAAGCAAACAAGGCATCTATAAGCTGGCTCATATTAAAATTATTTACACAAGGTTGCTAAGTTTGTTAGAGCATTCCCTGTCGTGTCTCGAATTTTCGAGTCTAATATTTTCTTTCCAAATAATGACCTACGCACAGATAGTGTGGAAGAAATGTTTCTATGGGGATAAATCAAACGTCATGGCAACTATTTTTTTTCCTTCCAAACAAATGACAACAGGAAAAAACTAAGATATACGATTGAAAGTATATGGCATTTACTGCCGAGTGTTGTCACCAAAGGAAGGCTGGATTTAAGCGGCTCTCGTAGCGAAGAAGCAAAAAACAGGCAACCTGACAAATTGGTTTATTAAGGCATGAACAAAAGTTACACACAGGGTTGAAAAGCCGTCACACACGGGTCTCTCAGGTAATCCACGGTGTTTAGCAGTCTTCGAAGTAGTCTCCAAGTATATCGAAGGTTCATTGTCAGTGATGGCGAAGGCTATGAATGCCTTCTACTGCATGTGAGTTGCTAACATAAGCCCTCTCGCGTGGAAATTCTACCAAAATATTCGTTTGTTAGCAAAATATTTCCCACATAATGGCTGCTTCACTTTGTGGATGAAATCATAATCACAGGGACTGAGATTGGGCGAATATGACGGGTGTGGAAGAACTTCCCATCCCTACAAGACGCTTGACACTGTTAGCTGTGTGAGCTGTCGCGTTATCGTGTGGAACAAAGGCGTTGTTCAAAAGTTCTGGCTGTTTGGAGCGTACGGCACGGCGCAATTGTGACACCACTAAAGACGTGTAACACTGGGCATTCGCATTCATGCACTGAATGACACACAAGCATACCTTGACTGTTATATGCCAGAATGACCATGACTTTTGTTAGTGAAGGAGGTTGGCGAAACTTGTGTTTGCGTAGTGACCCAGGGTGACGTCATCCAATGGACTGTCGAATGCCCTTGCCTATGTTTCATCAAATGCAATGATATGATTCAACATGACATCCCTTTCGTAATGTGACATGTTCACTTAATTGATGAGACACACATTTTCCGCATGTTCAGGTGCTCCTGTAAAATGCGGTGCAATGCTTTTGCCGCAATTCATGTTCTACCAACATCATTCGTAAAACCTTGTTCGCGGACACAGGACGCCCACTGCGCGGCAGATCGGCAATCGACATTCTGCCCCGTTTCAGGGCCTCTGTCCTGCTCACCACTGCTCAATAGGGCAGGGGACGCGTACCTAATGCTCCCCGTAGCTCTGTGTGGCACTCTCGTGCACTCCTGCAGCGGACAAATGCTATGTTCACATACATGCGTTGTTCAGTCTTTTTGACCTCCATTCCTGACCGACTATGTCGAAAAATAAATTACTTTGCTAGACTGAACTTGTTTTCATTAATATCAAACCAAGCTATTTATCAAGTTATCCTCGTGCACGCCTATACAGGTGTAGGAAAAAAAATGTTTCCTTGTTTAATAAATGCATGAAAATACATTAGCGTTTTATCTATTTTGCTCATTTATTCAAAATAAAAATGAACGTGCTTACATGCACAAGAACGAGTCCATTGAACTTTGTATATTAGATCTAGTGGATAAATAAATACAGCTCAATACAGCACTCTGTTAGAAAGCACAACAAACAAGTAGATAGGAACAGATAATTATATACTTTGAGTGATATTTTGTGGGACCTTAGAATAGCATTAAGTGTTCAAGATAAGAATGAATAGTCGCGCCGAAAATCTGGTGAGTTTTGGGATTTGGCAAATTTTACTATTAGTATTTCGATAGTGTATTTATTGATGTAATACAGTTAAGTGTGGTTATCATAACGTTTGTATTATCAGCATGAACGAAAATGCGTACGGTCAAGTCTCGGTCGGTCCTGATGGTGAAGTAGTAACCATACCTGTCTCCTAAACCCAAGATAGCGGGTTCAAACCCAGCCAGAATCGATGGATTTTTCCGGGTGTAAAAATTCTAAGTATTACTTTCTTCGGAAGGGCAGTAAAGCCGTGGGTTCCATGTCGTACATTTATGGTACGATAAAGAACCTCAAGCCTGAAAGGAGAGGCCTCTGAGCAAAATTTACCGGCCGTTTCACGCCCTGAATTGAATGGGATGCTGATGACTTGAGATGTTAAAGAGCGTCCGTAAATAAAACAAATCAATAACAAGAGCCTCGATCCCGGATTTAGCCCTTCTCCACATATGCACCATACCAACTGACATATTTCTCCCACCGATGAATGAGTTGGTGCATACCCTGAAGCTAGACACTTCATTTTGGCTACTGAAAAAATGCTCCAATCACCTGCAAAAACCTGCCATGCAGTTGGGTTTTGAGCGAGGAAAGGGGAAGAAGTCACTGGATGCCAGGTCGGGTGAATGTAGAGGATGATGGGGTGGTAAACACCCCAAAGTAACCACATGCATCACTGTCTGATTTGAAGAATGTGCTGGCGTGTTGTAGCAAACAAACTCACTTGAATAGTTTCCTGCAGCGTTTTTATGACGAACTTCGGTATTCCGGTCATGATATTATTTTCAGACCCTTACGGGAATAATCTTTCTACAGGAAACCACAGGTGTTCCAAAAACACTCAACATGACCTTCATCGAAGACGTCTGTGTCTTTGCTTTTTTCGTGTTGGATTGTCTGCATGTTTCCACTGCTTGCTCTATACCCAACATTCATCCATAGTGGTCAAGTGCTTGCAAAGGCACCACGATCAGCTTGGCAAATCTGCAACATTTCAACTGCCGCTTTCTTTCGGCGCTGTTTTTGCTCATGTGCGACAAGGACGGTATCCAACTTTGTCATCTGCAAAAGGTTGTGAATGATATTTATCACTGAACCATGACTAATACTAATCTTCTTCACCCTTGCCTCGACAGCAATGCGACGGTCTTCAAGTACAAGGGCCTCCCCTTACTCCATATCTATTTTAAAGATGTTTTGTTTTTGTTTTAATTATTGCCGCTGTGGCTACATAGGTCTTCTCGCGACGTCTGTAGATTGTGGACTGATGAATTAAATTAAAATAAAATAATGATGGTCCACATGATCTCAGAGTCCTTGGCGCCGTAAAGAGATCTGGCATTCACCTTCTTAAGGTAAGAGAAACGGGTGACCGAGGTAGTTAAGGCGCGGACTTGTGAGCGGGAGGTCTCGGGTTCGATCCCGCCAAGACCGTCCTCCCTGACTGAGTTATTTTTCAAGTTTTCCTCAGTCCTCATAACTGCAAATGCCGGACTAAATTTACACTTAGGCCTGGAACGTTTCATTCCTTAAAAAAGGAATCCTTTCCCAATATATCATTTCATTTCATGTATCACCAGTGTCCAACGCCTATGGGGCCTCAGTAGTAAAAACGGGCGTTAAACATTATTCATAAAAAAAAAAGGTTACACAGACAGCTGGGCCTGACAGGATTCGAACCAAAGACCTCCAAATCAGCAACCGTAAGCGCTACCACTAGACCACGGCAACGGACATATCCAGTTTTAATCTTGTAGTTTCTCAATTAATGTCATCAACAGAGCCTGGAAGTCAGGCAAGAACCCTTTTCTATCTGGGTGGATATATTTAAAAGTCAGATAGAAATGAACATGCTTCCGTACATTTGGGGTCGCTTTTTATTTTGCCTTTTTTAGTTGCTGTTGCATATTTTAAGATTTCATTTCTTTTGCCTCTTTTGGATAATTATTTTTTTTTTGCGATTAATTACGCATTTTAAAAAGCACAAAAAGAATTTCAATATATTGAATTGAAAAAAGTTATAAAAATTAAATGAATTTTCACATCACAAAAATATATATTGAGAATCTTGTTATACATTTATTGCTTTTCAAACAGTCAACAATTTTTTCCTCAAGCAACTCTTTAAATAGCAGAACCTTCATTAGTAAAAGGAAAGCATGGTTACCTCGGACATACGGATACCAGGAAATAGAGAGGATGAGGGAAGTAATGTAGTTTTGAGTAGCCCTGGCGAGTGGCTTTGTATCGATCTGCCCGAGACAATTTATAAAATTTGTGTTGGGAAAACTTTTCAGGTGCATAACTGTAATAAACAATTGCGAGCGAGAAAGCTGAGAGCAGTAGAGCTGTGCAATAAACCGCCCCTACAATGTGTTCAGTAAGAAAAACACTAACCTGATTTTCCTATAAACACATGAACAGAAAATGAACTCGACCAGGCATCTTTTCCTCGTTCACCAGGACTATTCAAATCTACTTTACTTTGTATTGGTCAACATTTCCTTGATGTGAATGTTTTATTGTAACTGGTATGAGTCCTTTCGAAATATCTTGTTGTAAATATGCTCCAATAACTTCAGTGGAAGTAGAAGGTTCTTTTTCCATGATTAAAAATGTTCTCTCTGATAAGTGGCTGACTATGACAGTTGATACCTTGAAAAAACATCTTGTTGTTGTTTGTAACCAAGAAAGGTATGCTTAAGTACATTAATTGTGTATTATAATTTTTAAGTATCTTAAATACCTAATTTCATTAGTAATGAGTGATATTACTCTCTGTTTTCACTTTCAATAAATGTCTATTTTAATTATATCACTGCATATTTTCGGTATTTTAACCTAAATAAATGCCTGAAATTCCGGGCACTGGTCATTAAGATAGGCCACTCTCTTTTGCTTCTGGTATTGTGGTTTTGCAAATGTTTACCGTTTTATTTCATTATATTTTCCATTATATAAATTTATAAAACGCATCTTATAATCCCCAAGCTTTCCATTTTTTATCAGCAATCTAAAATTAGAATTCTATTACCCTCCAAAACCCAACAGATGGGTATCGAACAAGTGGTACTCTGTGAGAATCTCCTAGTAATTGGTTTCGCTAAGCAACGCCCAATCATATGCGTGTAATTAATTAGTATGGGATGGAACGTATGTGGAAGAGAGACCGCTATAGGGGTATTAGAGTGAAACGGAAAATCGCCTTGAGGGGATATCGCTTCAATCTATCCAGCAAATTGGGCGCATAACGTTTGGATTTTCAATTTCGTAAAAGACGGATACCATCATCGGCCAGGATCACAGGGCAGCACTTCTCCCACTGCTTTCTTTTCCTTCATCATCATCATCTCTCCTCTCTGTGCCACATACATCATACCTTCCTTCCCCCACTCACTCACTCACTCACTCGATATTCCCTTTTAGAATTTCATGGCCCTCTCTCATCGACTTGACGGTTCGTTACACACGGAAGGAAACTTAAAATAATAACGATAAAAAGTGGATAAGGGATTCGTTTCCAGCAAAATTACAGCCCCATCTGGACCAAACGGTTCGGTGTCGTACATTCTTCGGCAATATAAGATATTATTGAATGAATTTGACCACCTTTCGATTGATCGTATGATTCAGTTGAATTTGTAAAGACGAATCATTTTATAGTAATAAAAGTCTGCCATCCATAAGATGAATTAACTAGATTATATATTTTTAAATCATACCCACCTATAATTAATAGTAATGCCTATTTATGAGCTATATATTCACATTCTAAGTCTTGGTCACCGAATAGTGTGGATCCTGCTTGAGATTCGCATTTGGGAGGAACCAGGTTCAATT
This sequence comes from Metallyticus violacea, assembly GCA_030762175.1. Classification (NCBI taxonomy): domain Eukaryota; kingdom Metazoa; phylum Arthropoda; class Insecta; order Mantodea; family Metallyticidae; genus Metallyticus; species Metallyticus violacea. The sequence continues at coordinate 26,438,918 of CM060835.1, read as the reverse complement.
TCCGTTGGGTGAGTCATTTTAAACTTGGGATTTTTCGTGATTCACCCTGGCCATCCAAACAAATTCTGGGGTGAATATTTACATTACATGAATGTTCCGTTCATTCATTTCATGTCGTTTCTTTCTGTTGATTCTATTGCAGTGTCGAAGTGCCAAGGCGAGTGGGCTGGTGTGGTGTGATGGTTGCTCGCCCTTTGGAAAGGTTTCTGCTCCGGCCTTTTTAATAAAACCGGACCTACTTGAGAAACTTGGGAAGAAGGCTCACCGGGTCCTGGTTTTTGATCTAGAAACATGTAAGGGATCTCGTCCGGGCAGTCACCGCCCTTAGATCCGGCCGCCCTATGGTATCCATCACCCAATTCCTTCCTTCCGGAGGTGTCGCACCCTCATTAGAGTCGTGAGCAAGGCTCAGTATCCTTGTACACTGAGGACCATCGATTCATCAATCCATCCACCAAGTCATGATCACTCTAGTATTAATAACACTGCTAAAAAGATGGACAGTGTTTCAGCTGATTTATCCACAGTTGTTGCTCTATATCATGATCATTTTAATATTAATAACACTGCTAAAAATGGACAGTGTATCAGCTGATTTATCCACAGTAGTTAGAAGTCATGATCACCTCTAATATTAATAACATTGGTAAAAAATAGTGTATCAGCTGATTTATCCACAGTTGTTGTTCTAAGTCATGATCACCTCTAATATTAATAACACTGCTATAAAACCGCTACGTGTGACCGAGGTCGTTAAGGCACGGACTCGTGAGCGGGAGGTCTGCGGTTCGAATCCCGCCAGGACCGTCCTCCCTGACTGGGGTTTTTTCCAGGTTTTCCTCAGTCTTCATAACTGGCAAATGCCGGGGAGGTACCTAAAACTTAGGCCTGGAACGCTTCCTTCCTTAAAAAAAAAATATCCTTTCCCAATTTATCATTTCATCTCATGTATCATCAGTGTCCACCGCCTGTGGTGCCTCAGTAGTAAAAACGGGCGTTAAACACTACCCCAAAAAAAAAAAAAACTGCTATAAAGATGGACAGTGTATCAGCTGATTTATCCACAGTTGTTGTTCGAAGTCATGATTACCTCTAATATTAATAACACTGCTATAAAGATGGACAGTCTATCAGCTGATTTATCCACAGTAGTTAGAAGTCATGATCAGCTCTAGTATTAATAGTACTGATAATACGATAGAGTATCAGCTGATTTATTCATATTCGTTGTTCTAAGTTACGACTACCTCTAGTGTCAATAGTACGTCTAGAAAAGATGGGCAGTGTATCAGCTGATTTATGCACATTCGTTGCTCCAAGTCATGATTATTAATATTCATTCCCTGCTAATAAAGATCGACCATATATAAGCTGATTTATCTACATTCATTGTTCTCAGCTGATCTATTCTCATATTATTGATTATATTTGTATTTTGTTTAATAATTTGCTGAATATAAATTAAAAATCCGTCGATTACAGCTGGCAGTTTTTTAAGCTGCCAGTATGTGAATCCATTAGTAGGTCGCTAGCTCTGTATTGATTGCGGCGTAGTTCACCGTCACCTTTATTCGTGTGCGCCGTCGTGAAAAAAATAACAACTTCAAACACAGTCTTATAAAATATGATTTAAATTTGACAGGAACGAAATGCTTGTATTTGTGTTTATCATTCAACGCGGCTTTGTTCAAAATAAGCGTCTGGAAACATATGAACGATAGGAAGAAGTCTGCGAAACAAAGCGACGCACATTTACCGGATTGTGTTCAGCACACTCCGGTATGTTATTATTACGAGCATTAATTAATTTAATAAGCAGAAATATTTAGTATGCTGTGTCTTAACGTAGCTCGTCTCATGAGCCGAAGCCTATCGTGGGGACAAAGTGCATTGTGCATTATATTGCATGTAGTTACCTTTTGTGTGTTATTGAATTTTTGGGAGAAGGAAAAATGCTTTGCTTTTTTGGCTAGTAAATAATATTAGTAATTTTACTAAATATAAGGACCGTATCTCTCAGGAAATTTTATTAAACACTTAAATTGTTATGTAGAATTACATTATATGAGGTTAGGTCCCTAAGTGCCTGGCCTAATAGATATGATAAAGACAAAAACTACATTTCATTTTTCAATATAGTTATTCTTTATTGCAATTCACTTCTCACGTCTTTGAATTAACATTTCAATCACTCCCCCCACCCAAATAGTCAGAAGTCTTGTCTGCAAAATGGACATAAACAGTTTCCATCATTTCTTCGACACACTTAAATTTCCTTCCTCGAAGGTCCTTCTTGGGTTTTGAGAAGAGGAAATAGTCACTGGGAGCTAGATCAGGGCTGTTGGGTGGATGGTCGATCTCCCTGAAGCCACGTTTCTTCACAGCTTCCTTTGTAACAAGAGCTGTGTGCACAGGCGCATTGTCGTGAAGAAGGCGCACACCACCACTCAGCTTCGCTCGCCTTTTCTCTTTGATGCAAGCACGTAGTCTGTGTAGTATGCTAGCATAGTGCCCCCCATTTACTATGGTGCTGCTCTACTAGAAGTCAATGAAAAGTCTTAAAAGATGGTAACCATGATCATCTTGGTTGAATGAGTGACCTTGGCCTTTAGAGGCCGTGCTTCGCCAGGTTTACGCCACTCCATTATTCTCTTTTGCTTGAGGGATCATAATAAAGGACCATAGTTTAATCGCTACAACAATTGTTTGCAGAACTTCTCTATCGTTGTCACGGCAGAGCTCCAAAAATACCCGACAACAGAACACTTATTGCGGCTTTTGGACTGAGGAAAGAAGTCTAGGTACCCATCTTGCACTAACCTTATTCATGTTTAAAAGTTCATGAATAATTCGAAGGACTGTTGTTTTAGAAAGACCCAACCTTCCTGCTATTTCTGTTGTTGCCATTTCTGAGCGATATTTTCAGGGCCGACGTGCACGCTCTTCGTCTTTAATGCTTTTTCTACCAATTCAAAAAAAGTTTGGCCCATTCTTTTACAGTAGAATATGAGGAGGATCTTTCCCCCATACACCGTCCAATCGCTTTTTAATTTCATTTGGAGTAAATTCTTATTTTATGAATTACTTAATACAGCTCGAAACTCCATTTTGAACATGTCACAATCTTCTACACATATCCTTCTTTATGCAACTTTATCCGAACAACTGAACCGGAGGAGCGGAAGCTACAGCTACAATTATTTACTTAACAAGTATGACACCAGATAAGGATTTTGTAAAGGCAATAATCCTTATCGGCAAGGCCGGAAACTTATGGACCTACCCTCGTTTCTTGCCACGCTACTTGATTCGTCTTTGATTCCTTTCACTTCTTTTTTCCTTACAATTTTCAATGAATTATGCTCATTGGTTGAAAAATTTAGGGACATTTGTTATTAAATGGTTACTACAAGTAGTGCCATTTTTTTATATCCTGATTGCCTTCCAAGCTCGTTTTCGAGTATCTAATGAGCTGGTCACTGGCTTCTGTCGAAGGATTCTGTACCATCTTTTTTTAAGGGATAACGGTCAACCCCTGTATTACCACTAATGTCCTGTATTTTTTTATTTTAGAAATTATTTTATCAAATGAGATAATTATGGAATTCTTTTGTTATAAATATTTTAATGTATCTCTAAAAAGGCTAATGAGGAATTCTTTTGATTATACAAGAATAATCAATAAAAATATAAATTATTTTTTTTCTCATCACACAGTAGAGATGCGGTGGTGAAACAATTTTTCATTAGAACAGACCTCAGGTGATTGTATACTACTCCAAAGTTTTGCTTCCATCTGCAGAAAGAGTGCACGACGTTACAGCGAGCATATGGCGATGATGTCTGCCACAAACAACTGCACTTTGGTAGTTCAAAGAGTATAAGGAGAGCCGTGTTTCAACAAAAAAGCAGGGCTGTTCAGTTGCTCCAACCATCACATTGAAAGAATGTGAATAACACAGCTACTGTCATTGTTTGGGAAGATCGACTAATAACGGTGGATAGAATTCAGGCATGTTATGAGATCACTCTGTGCCAGAATTGATGACGCCTGGACAGAAGATCACGTGAGTGGACGTGTGTCTAGAGCTGCAGGGTCTGGTAGCAGAGCATGGTGAGAGACACACCCGAATTCCATCATTACAGCAATTGAAATTTCGCTTCACAATTACACTTCCTAAAGTAAACAGGCGAGGCCAGACAGAAAATCACTTGCTTCTTCGTCACCAAAGAAGGTCCGGGTTGTTTGGTCTGCAGGAAAGGTTATGTTGATTTCGTACTTGGAATGATTTGTCAATATGAAGCCCCCACGCAAACGACTGCTAATGTTTTGAGCCACTGGCCGAACACATCCCACGAAAACGCCCTGAGCTGCATACGATAACACTGGATGCCCTTATAACGTTTGGTCAATGAGGGAAGGGAGTTTTATCTGAAACCCAAAATTTAAAAATCTCTTTACCGGCACCAATATTTGTTTCTTCACAACAAAATTCGGTATATACACTTTACATAAAATAAGAAATATATTTCCTGAAAATTAGGAAAATCGGACCTTTACAAGTAGGGGTGTACTTGAAACCCAAAATTTAAAAATCTCTTTACCGGCAACAATATTAATTTCTTCACAACAAAATTCGATATATACAATTTACATAAAATAAGAAATATATTTTCTGAAAATTAGAGAAATCGGACCCTTAGAAGTAGGGGTATACTTGAAAACCTAAATTTAAAAAGCGCTCGATTTAATTTTCTCTATATTGTTTTAAAATAAAAGGGTAAATTAATTCAGCATATAAACTGTATTTGTAAGTATGCATATATTTTATATTTAATAAAATCATCGTCGTGAAGATAGTAAATGTGAAATATTAATCTAATATGTGTGTGAGAATTATATTTGTAGGTAAGAGCGTTCTGTAATAACCTTCAGAAAAAGTTCGCGTTATATGTTTTCACTACAATAACATTTAAATTAAATTTCACAGTCAAAGATAATCGATGAAACTTTTGATTGTTTATTGTTGATTGTGCATATTTGCTTAGTAAATTACAATTGTTTTAAAACAGTAACATGTTTTTGTTTTATTGAAACATATGAACATCATCTTAATATACAAAGCAACTCGAAACTTTCATTATTTTTCTATATTTTAGTAAATGTAAAAATATCAAGGGGTCAGTTCATAAATATGGTTACATTTAAAACATTTAAAAAAAACCATACAGTATAACTTTGTCTATCAGTTGTATTATATTTCATTTATTTAATAGTATACCATTATTTTTGTGGTTTAATTTCAATAATAACACTATTAATAAAAGAATTCTAAAAATGTGGTTTCTCTTTTGTGATACTTATAGATTGCAAGAAATCTAATTTTGTTACCCTAATACCACACAGTAATGCCACAAATTATTTCATTTCATTAATTGTTAAGCATATAATTTGGATTTTATGTTCATTTTATTCGACTCGCAGAGGAATTCGATTAGTTTTCGCAGTTGCTGTACGATGGACTAATTAAAACATATTTGTCATGGCAACATTGTTTTTAAGGCAGCAGTTACAAGCGATTATATTAAGGACTAAACATATGATACTCTGCTTTCACTTTGAACAGTCCTAGTCAATATAAGCTCACTTAATTATTTTTAATTGCAGATATCTCTCTGCACTTATGAGTCAATATGGAATTAAAAGCATATAAGGGAAAGAATCAACATAAAACGCTCAAACGTGTACACGCTAGCCGGAGGTAAAGTGCGGAGTCTTTGTGAAGAATAAATTATTTATATGTTACAAAAGTAGTTCTCTTTCAATCGCTGATAAACTACTATAGTAATGAAAAAAAATTAAAAAAACGTTAAGCGATTTGGATACCTTAGATGTTGAGATATCAGTAGTATTTTAAAATCATGTAAACTTTCACCGAGTTCTGTACAGTTTTTAACTGCTTTGATCTTATGTTAATATTTATTTTTGTGCTGTTTCGCTACATCAATGGTTTGCCCCCTTTGACCGTCAAAAGGATGCATTTATCAAACATGTTTTAAGGGTGGGTGATCGAACTGGAGATGTCAAAGAATTAACCTGCGGTAAGGAAAGTATCTAGCACACCGTTATTGCTTCCAGAGGGCAGGACAAACCCTGCAATGAATAAAACATGGTAACGTGTTCCCCCGCGGTTTAGGGCATTAAACAGTCATTTGCAATTACTGGGGTACACAAACACGTGCTCAGTCATCACTCATGCACTGCTGCCGGCCCAACATTTGGAAGGCTGCCGCTTCGATTTCCACTAGCCCCCAGTGTAAACTTTTTGTGTGTTTGTAACCTCCAATCAGTGGGATTTTTACTGTTGACTCTTTGCAACCAGCCATCTCATTAGAGTGGTGATCCGATCACAGCTGTGCTAGTGACAAGGGAATTATGAAACGTGTGCTTTTTTGGGTCTATCTCTCAAACTAATGGATCACTTTTTAAAATTGTTTTATACGCTGTGACCTATTAAAGTGACCATGTTATCTTTATATATTTGCATAAATTATTTCCCTGAGTAGTGGATCACTTAGCCATTAGAAATGATGCCTAAAATACCGTTTGTATACAGCTACTACTCAAGTGAGGGAAATTGGGGTATAGTGGTCTCTTAAAGGAAAAAAGTAACAATAACGTTTTATTAATTTTCTCTATCAAACTTAATTTGTAGTAATGAGTGTTCCAAAATTTATCTTAAGATTTGGATCATTTAGCGAATAAAATTGTAAAAATCAAATAATATAGCGTCCCATAAGGAATGCAATTTTCAAATTGAGCGCCTCTGTCGGTTTGTTAGGTGGATGGACCTAATGTGTAACAATCTGTGATCTGTTTGTATTGCGATTGTCATTTGTGTGTATTGTTAACAGCTGAAATGGAGCGATACAGGGCGGATCAACCGGTCCAGGATCTGAAAGCGCTTTTAATGTACGGCGAATGTTGTGCACAGAGTGTTAGAAGATTTCGTGTAATTTTTGTTACATTAAATGCGCTTGACATGTCAAAAGGTTAGAGACTGGTAAGGAAATTTGAAAATACAGGACTGACAGAGAACACCAAACCGCCTGGAAGTCCTCGTTATTGCTAGAGAAGGTTGCTCTCGTCAGACAGAACGTTGCTACCTGCCGAATGAAGTCGATTTGCCGCCGTTGTCAACAATTAACCTTCCCAAAAAGCAGTTTGAAGCGATTTTTAATCTAGTGTTTATGTGGACAATGTACGAATTTCCCTCAACTCAAGGCAGAAATTAGACATGTCCTGGGTGCATATGGGCCGAAAATATGCTCTAAATTCGTTGAAAAATTATGTCAACAGAATGAAGATGCCTCAACGAAGCCATGCAGGCTACTTGCCGGATGTTTTGTTTCACGTTTAATGGCAGTGTTTGTACTTCATTGACTTACTAATTAATATTAAAACAAAAATTGCGTTCCTTATGAGACACACTATATTTTCATAAAATGTGCTTATATTTATGAATGTCCAGTCCGGTAATTTAATTCCGCTAACAGTCGAAAAGATGATGGTCAAAATTAAAACGAGTTAACGCATGATAATCCACAACACTAATTATTTGTATAATTATTAAATAACAATTTGTAAAATCAAGTGATGCCGTTTAAAATGACGCCACACACTATTTATTTATTGACTTGGAAGTTATAAGATCAATTTGTGCTTCTGACGTTTCGTCAAAAGGTTTTTGTCGGTTCTGGTATTATAGTGGTAACAATATTTGCCTCTTAAACCCAAGATCGCGGGTTCGGTCCCGGACAGGACCGATGCATTTTTTCAGGCGTAAAAATCGTAAGTATGTCTTACTTCGGAAGGGAAGTAAAGCCGTGGGTCCCGTGTCGTAGATTTCCGGCATGTTAAAGAACCTCAAGCCTGAAAGAAGAGGCCTCTGACCAAAATTTGTCGGCCGTTTCACACCCTGAATTGAATGGGACGCTGATGACCTATGATGTTACAAAGTGTCCGTAAATAAAACAAATCAACCCAAAACAACAAAAGATTTTCAATTGACCGTCATGTTAATTATTAATTTCTAATGCACTCTGGTGTTTAGGTCAAGGAAGGTGTAAAGATATTCAATCCACTGTTCTGATGAATTTGGATGAAAATCGTCGATAAAATGAAAATGATAAAGAAAAATGCGATAAAATTGTAGCGATAGGCTACTGTGATTGGTCAGAACTGCTAATTTTCTTATATCGAATTGATCACTGACTCATCCAGCAATAAACGAATGTCGATTGTCAGTATATATTCCTATATATATAGGAAATATATATATATATATATATATATATATATATAGGAAATTCGAGCACAGAATATTAACACTTGTATAAAATGTTACATTTATTTATAAATACCCACCTATTCATAAACCGTGAGAATGAAATAGACGAAAGTTGACTATTACGATCGCTTCCGTTAGATTTACTAATACCAACTAATAAAAACAAAACAGAGAAAATATTTCACCATTCTGAACAAATTGTTTACTAAGATTTATGGTTGCTTAGGCAGACATTGTTACATAATTTATAAAATGATTTCAGACTGTTTGGCTGAATACGCAAAAACAATTGCATGAGTGAATACACTTTAAGTTAGTTCAGCGTTCAATTATTGAAAACACAGAAAAGTTGTGATGCGTGCTTAGGAATTATAGTTGGAGTACAGAGTTGGCTACACTGACTAGAAGACTAATGCACTTCGTGCGGTAAAGGAATTTAATAAAACTACACGATAATTTCACTGCGAATTCTGGCTGTGAATGGTCAGAATTCAAAATTTTGTTTAATCTCATTGGTCGATTTTATAATGAAGTCACGTAAGTAAAATGGTCAAAGTAAAATCTTTTAATAGTTTTCCGCAGACTAATTTTTTTAGTCTGCGTATACACTGGGTAAGGTTCCTCGGAAACAGATGAATGTTGTTTACATATTGGTCGTTAAGTGAATGTAAGATTGCGTTTATTTATTTTTAAGACAGCTTTTACAGATTTGCATTTTGCAACATTCGGTGCAATAAAAGTTGTACAGCACTGTAATGTTAACTAACTTAGGTTTAATGCAAAATAAGATAATTTTTAATTTATATGTTAATACAAATTACATATTATATAATGTAATAAGAACATTTTTAAAAAAAAATATACTCCTCATGGCGGTTTCAAAATCAGACCATACCAAATCAGACCAATTCGTTTGTTTTTAAGATGTATCTGCAAGTAATCTTGTACCAACCCTGAAACCATATCTGGTTGAAAGAAAATAAATGATACCTTATCGCGCATGAATAACTGGACACTATAGCATCCTGCAGCGCAAGACAATTAAGTTTCTAAACAGTCATTTAGTATAATGAAAATATAAAACAATAATATTAATAATAAAAATAATTTATAATTACACCCTGCCAAAATAGGTTTAAAAGCTACAAATAACCACAGCTGGGATATGGTAAAATAAAATGTTACTTTTAACACGTAGTGTGAAGTGTTTGAGTTATGGACTCCCTAAGCGCGGCTGTTTGCTGGGGAAGGAAAAAGTAAGATAAGAGTTTCCGCGGGAAACCCGCTATTTTTATTTTAATATTTCTATTTTTACTGAAAGCATAAAATGATACTGTATTTTAAACTCAAAATAATGATCACTTTAAATATCACATTTGATATGAGTTATTTTATGACTAACATTATCAAAGTAGCAATACTCGGTACAAATACAGTATGTACAAAACCAAGGGGTTGAACAAGGATGTCCCTTGTTACCTGCATTTTAGCAAATTTCGGTTTACTGAACGAAACTCGGCACATACGTGTCAATTAACAAAAGATTTGTCGATTTCGTTCACTAGCAAAATTGTACTATTAGGGGCAGGGGTTAACCTAAAGTGCAAATTCAAAATCGCGCTAGCGACCACAGTTTTTGTTTTTCATCAACGAAACTCGGTATATATCATTTAAATAAAGTAAGAAAAATAATTTCTGAAAATGATAGAAATCGGACAATTAGAAGTAGAGATATATCTGAAAACCGACATTTAAAAAAGGCCATAGCGTTTAATTTCCTCTATATTGTTTTAAAATAAAAGGGCAAATTAATTGAGCATATAAACTGTATTTATAACGATACGTGTATTTTATATTTAACAAAAACATCATCGTGAAGATAGAAAATGTGAAATATTAATATAATATGTGTGTGAGAATTATATTTGTATGTAAAAAACTTCAGAAAACGCTTGTGTTACATGCTTTTACTATAATAAAATTTAAATTAAATTTCAGAGCCAATGAAAATCGATATAAATTTCAATTGCTTACAGTTGATTCTGTATATTTGCTTGTACACCAAAATTGTTTTTAAATAGTAACATGATTTTGTTTTATTGAAACATATGAACATTATCTTAAATACAAATGTAACTCTAAACTTTCTGTTATTATTCTCTAAGTGTAAAGATGATGTCAAGGGCTCAGTTAATAAACATGGTTACATTTAAAATGTTTAAAAATACCCACACAGTATAGCTTTGTCTGTGGTCATATATTTCATTTAATTAATAGTATACCATTATTTTGGGCTTTATTTTTCAATAATAATAAAAATAATAATAATAATAATAATAATAATAATAATAATAATAATAATAATAACTCAAAATTGGTGATTTCTCTTTTGTATTATTAATAGATTGCAAGAATTCCAATATTGTATCCCTTACTTTTGAAAATGAGAATAATTTCATCATAGATATTTAATTCAAATTGATTTTGAAAACACCGACAAACCTAGTTAAATTGTGTATTATAGTTCAGATTTTCTTTTATTAGTTAGCTTTAGCGTCTGAAATGCTAATTAACAAACAGCAATTCCATAAATTATTTCGTTAATTAATAAGACTAATTTGGATTTTATATTATTTTTTTAAAGTTATTCTACTTGTTGAGGAATTCTCTTAGTTTAAGCGTCAGCGTGACGGAATTTCTTTATCATTTACATTGACGATTCCATTCATACAATGGTAAGATAATTTAATTAAACATTTTATTCATAAAATGGTAAGATAATTTAATTAAACATTTTATTCATAAAATGGTAAGATAATTTAATTAAACATTTTAAAGTAGAAAATATATGTTAAGCACTGTTTCGTTAGCAGACGATCCGGTTCTTGTTAGCAGAGACCGAAGTTGTAAGTGCAAATGACAGTCAACAAATTGAATGAAATTGTTCCTCGATATGAAAATTAACACTCCAAAAGCAATAACAATTTTGGGAAAACACTACTTAAGACACATAATGTTATTAATGAACTATTCAAAATGTTGATAATTTTCATTATTTGTACCATAGTGTGTTCCTTTGCAGGAATATAGTAAATTTAATAGAAAGTGGTACTATCGACGTTCATTGAAAGGTAAAACAAGAAGATACACGCAAATGATGTTATGGTCGTTCCCAGTTTCGCTTTGGTACTGAACATTAGACAATAAGAAAATCAGATAATAGAAGTATCGAAGAGATGGACATCTGTGTTCAGTAGTGGAATTGACCATATAGATAAACAACAAAGTGTATGGTAGTGAAATATAGATATTTACACTCTAATTCATACTTTTTAAAGTTTTAATTCTACCTTGTTTAAATTTTAAGGCAAATGTAATAGTATTAAATAAACTTAGCTGAATTTTTTGTTGGTTTAGTGCACATACATTAAATTTTAAAATTAACGACTTTAGGGAAAAAAAATTATAAAATGCTAAATTTTGGACATACAAGGTTTCCTTTTGCTCTTCAAGATTAACATTATATGAGTGTCACTATTAATTAAGAAACAGAATCATTTTGCTGTGTGAAACGAATGGTTAATTTTTATGTTTTTTAAAAAATGTATTAAAATTTTAGTAAAATGCATTTGATATAGTTATATGTGAAATATTGAAGAAATTCAAATAACCCTACCTTCAGGTATTTCCAATCAATTCTTTTATGTGCATGCAAACTTTCAAACCGATTGGTCAACTCAAAGCTAAGAAAAAGGAAAATATAAAAGAGCAAGTTTACAGAGAAGTGTGATAAAAGCCACAGGTTTTGAACTTACCAAATTTAACACATTTCAAGGAAAATATCATTCTGCCCAGGAGCGTAACCGAGGACTCCGCAGACTCCTCGATGTGGGGTTGGACGATGTCGTAGAACGAACTGGATCAAGGTGAACGTCTGCCAGATCCTGAAAAATATTTCGAGTAAACCTGTTTCACATAATATTGTTAATCAAAACAAAATTAGGTTCGTATCTATAAATGTTTAAATGATATGTTAATCATCCCACGTTTTCGGCCTATTGCATGGTAAAGCACAACATTTATCAATACAGTATATTGAATACTTAACAGAAGATTTCTCGTTTCAGTGCTTCAAAAGTGCATTAAAAACTTCGAGAATTGACACACCTCTTGCTAATAGAAAATTACATCAAGTATACCAGTCATTTACACCGCTTTCATTTCATTTCTCTCTGTCTACTCTATTAGTTGCGTCAGCTGAGCTATCCCTTTAAAAATTAAAATTAATAACAACATTAACATAGCGCCAAGTCACAAGCGCCAATAAATGAACGCAGTATTTTAAGTATCCAGTATGAGACATCACGAAGAACTGAACATGAGTGAAGTAATGGAAACTTTTACCCCAACAAATACTGGGCGTCTTCATTGCTTCCAATTATCCTTAAGAATTCTACATATTGCAGTGTGCCTGTGCTAGATTTTGGAGATGAGCGGTGTGCCATGAACGAAATAATACTACTATACTAGCACTACTACTTTTTTCTTATTTCCTATACCACCACCACCACCACCACCACCAATAATAATAATAATAATAATAATAATAATAATAATAATAATAATAATAATAATAATAATAATAATAATAATACAGACACACTTCAATGCCTCCGGCTCCTCCGAGGTACTGTCAGTCTACTAAATTTATATTTCCCGCGGTCGAAGATATGTTTCTGAAACCATATGCTTGAACATGAATCATTTTATTACAGGGATCAAATTAAACTTTGCAGGGGCCTCAACCTTTCTCCGTTACGCCAATGATCCTGTCCATCATCTTCTGGTACTATTCTCTTCTTCTGTTGCTTTCTTTGGATTCTGACCTTCTTGGTCATTAATTCTGAAACCCGATGTTGTCAATGCTATGAAGAGTTTTTATACAATTATCACCAGCTCCAATCTCCTGTAACGATGATTTGCAGAACTTCTCTCTTGTAGCCACGGTAGAGCTTCAAAAATGCCTGAAACAGATGACCCGTAGCTGCTTTTGGACTGAGGAAAGAAGTCTAGGCACCCATCTTGCACTAACCTTATTCGTGTTTAAACGTTCTTGAATAATTCGAAGGACTGTTGTTTTAGAAAGGCAAAACCTTGCTGCTATTTCTGTAGCTTTGAACTGCCGGACTTCCATAATTTCTTCTTCCACAAAAGCGAGCATCTTCAAGGGCCGACCTGCACGCACATCGTCTTCAATGCTTTCTCGACTCATTCAAAAAAGTATGGCCCATTCTTTTACTGTGGAATATGAGGGGGATGTTTCTCCATATACATCGTTCAATCGCTGTTTAATTTCATTGGAGCAAGTCCTTTTGTGAAGAACTTAATAACAACTCGATACTCCATTTTGAACATGTTACAATCTTTTACACATAGCCTTCTTTATGCAATTATATCTGAACAACTGAACACAGCGGAGCGGAATTTACAGTTGCAATTATTTAGTTAACAGATAAGGTATGACAGCCGATAAGGATTTTGTGAAGGCGATAATCCTTATCGGCGAGTCCGGAAACTTATGGACCTACGCTCTTACTTCGTGTTTACTTTTTGAGATATTCAGTAACATTTACAATGAGCGGCCGTGCAGCATCCAGCTTGTTGCAGGAAAATGTGGCTTTTGTTTGTGATATGGTCTTGCAGAGTTTTCCAGTCATCTCAAAGTGTTGCCCATTTTCAGCTGTGTTTGCAGGTATGATATGTTCGTAAACAATTATTTGATTATCGAAAAATGATTGCTTTTTTGTGTATGTGTTACTGATGATGAACGTGTCACCTCCATTTTGCTGTTGACGGAACTGAATGTGTCTCAATTTGCACAGCTTTCATAAGGCGAACCGGAAGTGACATTAAGAGTACATTCATTATCCTAACAAAATATTGTAAAATAAAATTTTGCGCGAGAAATTATACCTGTAAAAATTATGATCGTTCTTTAGAGAACAGCATTCGTATAATTATCTAGCTGTAAATTAATAGACCAGCCTGGAGATAAACTTCAACAAGTATGGTATGTTTTGTATTAGACTGGAATCTTTGGAACGGAGGTATTTTAGCCTTGCTCATGGCTGTCCGTTTGTGCCTACGCTCCCAATGGTGGCATTTCCGGAAGGGAGTGAGGGCGGGATAAAATAAGGGAGACAGTAGACGCTCCGACGCACGATATTTTAATATACATGCTAACGGAATAAAAATCTATCATAATAACATCTTTGCAGCCATATTAAACTATGGAGGAGGAGTTTGGGGGGGGAAGGCACGCGAGGTACATTTTATACGTACTTTAAGAAGCTCCCAAAGAAAAATTTTATTGAGATGTACAGGGGCATTTTCCACTTCTCCAACAATGGGACTACTAGTAATATTGGGTATATGGCCCATTGATTATTTAGTTCGATTAAGAGCAGCCTCTTATTGGCTTAAAAAACAAAATAACTAAAAAATAATGGACATTGTTGGTAAAAAGTGTAGGAATAAAAAAGAAATCAAAGATTCTTTATTACAAATATGGTAACGAGAATGGGATGAAATAAAAGAAGGTAGAAGAGTGCATGAAATATTTCCATCCATAAAGGAAAGATTACTATTTAATCACATTCATCCCAATAAGGGTTTAGTGCATTATGTAACAGGCCATGGTCCATATTGCTCATATTTGCAAACATTTAAATTACAAGTAATACATGTACGGACTGTAACGTAATCGATACACCGGAACATGTCTCATTTGAATGCCCTAAATACCAGTCATTTGTAGCAGAAGAAAGACGACTACTTGCTGGGAAACGCATCTGGAACATCATGAGAGACGAAGATGATTTTAGGGCATTGAACGAGCTAACAAATAAAATATCATGCAAAATGGCAGAAGAGTATAAAAACGGCAAAAAACAAACAAGAGAAAAAATCCAAAGGCCAGAAATGGTATATTCCCCTAGAAGATCCGAGAGAATCAGGGAAAGGCAAGAATGATATCTACAACTAAAATTTGAAGAAAAAGATGATAAAGAAGAAAACACCCAATTTGAATAAGAAGAGAGCAGAACTGACAGAAGAAAGGAATAATGGCAGTTTTCGGGCAGAAACGAAGCAGTTGAGAGAAGAAGTAGACAGAGGTCAAGAGAAGGAGAGAAGCGAAGGAAACTACACTGTCAACACACCATGGTCCAGTATAGCTGTTGCTCGAGACCGGCAGCAACTCCACTGATGTCCAGGTTCTGTTGCCAGGAGTTCCAGTGGGGAGCAGCCCGGATACCGAGCGTTAGCAGAAATGAAGACGCATAGAGTAAATTGGATAATAATTGTAAATTAAAAAAGTTTAAATGTAATCATTGCTACTGGGTACCAGTTGCAATTGTAGATGTTATTATAAGTCATAGTAAATAGCCGTAGTGCTGGATTCCAGTACCGGTTTTGTTTTTTGAAGTTTTAATTTTGTTTAGTCATAGTATTAGTAGTGAAGATTTTAAAATCTGTAAAATTTAATTGTAATTTGAATTGTATTGAAAGATATAAGAGGAATAAATAAATTAAATCTGGAGTATTACGTCCTGATGTAGAACCAAGATATCAGGATGTAAGTATTGCAGAATTAAAATTTAAAAAAAATAGTAGACGCTCAGGACATATGGGCGGTGACTGCGCGGACGTCACAGTCAGCCCACCTCTCCCGGCATTTTCGACACTAACAGTACCCACGGAATGATATTATAAGGAATGGGAAAGAGAAAAAATCATGGAAATCAAAGATTCGTCCCAGATTCGCCGATCAAGAAACCCCGCAAATTTTACCACCTATGCCGCACGATCGTTATAGTATGTTTTGACATTAACTTCAACATTTGTAAGACTAAAATCCGTTCATTTTAAAAAAAAGCAGGTATATTATGAGTTTTTCAGTGAATTATGTTGAATGTGGCATGTTTTCGGTCGAAATTGTAAAAAGAACGCAATATAAACCTCAATTAATCAAGCTAGATAAATACAATTTTCAGCAAGTAGTAAGTAATAGTTAATCAGTTTTTAGTAAAATTAAATTGCATTTAGTTCTTGCAGTGTACATGCGGGACAAAGAGCTTACTTCATGACCTACGTCAGCAGTTGTAATGCGGAGCAACGCCTGATTTTACCTTGTGCTGTGGATAAACAGGAGTTTGATTGATTGACAGTTGGCAGTATTGTATTACAGCGGGGCACTGTAGTAACGCACTTGGTAACCATGGGAATTGCACTTCCAGTGATTTGGTTACCTTGGAAACTAAACGCACAAGATTTCTCTGTGTTACCATGGAAACAAAACGGCGTCCTTATTAGCTCGTTTATTCATCTTTACGACTTTAATTTCCGTATTAAAGACGTTCCTTTCTTATGAATTTTATTGATTAAAAGTTATAATCTTTTGTTGTGTGGAAAAAGCAAGCACAGTTCTATAGAATTTCGTACGTTAGTAATACTCTGTACATTGTTACATACTTTGGTAATTAAAAGACTTGAAATAAATATTTTACGGTTTCCCGGAAACAAACTTCTTGCTTATAAACTTTGTTTTGTACAGTTCTCAGACTCTTCGAAAGCATAAATTCTTTCTTCCGAAAACTTCGCTTTAAAGCTTATAACTCTCTTGCCTTGATAAAATCTACAAATTATTAACGTTGTTTTAATATTGATTAGTGCTGAAAGTTTAGGTTCATTTACACGGTGAATTCTCCATTTTCGTGCTTTGCACTGATAAACAAATATGGAAGTTTTACTTCAAAGTTTTTGCACATTTTTGTAACTATTGTGTTAATATTTAGGGTTTGCATTTTAAAACTTGCCAGTCCGAATAACTTCTGTTTAAAAGAAATTCAATTTAAGAAAGCCCGCTATGTCATATTCTAGCAATATTAAATTATTAAAATTTAGTTTTCTTTTTCTTAAGATTTGTTGGCAGAAGGTTTTTCATTTTATGCCATATATTAGCTTCATTTTAAGATGGGATTTTTTGATAAACCTATTTTTATTTTTTTTTCAAAAAAAATCTTTCAACCCAAAAGTTTTTATATTTTTGTACATACATTGCAACCCATATTTTTATGCATTTATTTTTATGCATTTATTTTTTGTAAATGACTAAGTTAACCAGAAGAACAATTTCTGGAATTTTGAAAGCTCTAGGTCAAATAGAAGCTGAGGGAAAGAAAAGTTTTTGCAAATTTAAAATAATTAACTAACACACTTAGAAATTGCATATGCTTATAAATGATGAATCATTTTAAAGATGTAAGTATGAATTATAATGAATGGAAAAACTGAACTATTTTTAGATTTTTTGGCCTACCCGGTTCACTAAAAAAAAGGGGGGGGGGAAAAGAAAAAAAATAAAGAAAGAAAGAAAAGAAACAAAGAAATAAAAATAGTAAATATGGATTTTAGAGGGTAAACTAAAATTTTAAAATTAATATTGTTCATATTTTAGGGGTCACTCGCTCAAATATAGCCAAACTACTTAGAAATTTCCAAAGTAAATACCATTTTCTATCGCTTATTAGCAAATTCAGAAGGAATGAAGCGTGAAAAATCTGCTGATATTTTATTTTATTGTATTTTATTTTATTTTATTTTATTTTATTTAGGGAATTCAGAAGGAATGTAAGCTATTGCTGCCGTACCAATAGAAAGAGATTTTACCAATCCAAATCTGCATCGAAAAAAACAAAAAACAAAAAAGAAAATATAAAAATATGCCACGTTTCCCCCCTCCCCCTTTCTCTCTCTCTCTCTCTCTCTCTCTCTCTCTCTCTATATATATATATATATATATATATAAACGCTCTAGCGGTCGCAATTTTTGTTTTTTCTCAACGAAACTCGGCATATAACCATTAATTAGCAAACGATTCGTCGAGTTCGTTAACAAGTAAAATTTGACCATTAATGGTGGGTGTTGAACTAAAGCGAAAATTAAAAAAAATATATTGACAATCTCTCTAGCGGTCAAAATTTTTGCTTTATCTCAACGTAACCCAATATAAATCTTTAAAATAAAACTGTATAAGTAGTTTCGAAAAGCAATGCAGTCGGGCCAGTCGGAGTAGGGATATACTTGAAAAACTTTGATAAAGGAAAATTTAAAAATCACTCAAGCGGCTGCAATTTTACTTTTTTTTAAAGGAAACTAGGGTATATGCCATTGAAATAAAGCAGGAAAAATTATTTTTAAAAATCATTGAAATTTGTCTATTAGGAGGGGTTTAAATGAAACCCAAAATTTCAAATTCGCTCTAATGGCTTTAATATATTTTTTCGCAACGAAACTCCGTATGTGACATTTAAATAGAATAAGTAAAATAGATTCTGACAACCAAGCAAATTGGACAATTAGGAGACGGGTTACCGAAAATTTAAAAATTGCTCTAGCGATCCCAATATTTGTATGTTCACAACAAAATGTGATATATACAAATTAAGTAAATAAAAAAAATAGCTACTGAAAATTAGGAAAATCCATATGTATGAAGTAAAGGTATACATGAATATTAACATTTAAAAAGTTATGTTGCGTTTAATTTTCTCTACATTGTTTAAAATAAAATGACAAGTTAATTCAGCATATAAGATGTAGGTATTTATAAAGTTGCATATGTATGTTGATTAGATAGCACCTGTGAAATATTAATCTGGTATGTGTTATCTTTGTATGTAAGAGCGCTCTGTAATAAACTTCAGAAAACGTTTTTCTTACTTATTTTTACTACAATATTTAAATTAAATTTCAAAGTCAATGAAAATCAATGCAGCTTTCGATTGTTTATTTTGTATATTTGCTTAGTACGTGGAAATTATTTTTAAATAGTAACATGCTTTTGTTTTATTGAAACATATGAACATCATCTTAAATACAGTTGTAACTCGAAACTTTCTGTTGTTTTTATGTATTTTAGTGAATGTAAATGTCATATCAAGGGCTCAGTTCATAAACATGGTTACATTTAAAAATGTTTAAAAAAAAACCCACACAATATAGCTTTGTCTGTCAGTGGGGTTTATTTCATTTAATTAATACTGTACCATTAATTATAATAAAATACTTCTACAAAAATCTGGTTTCTGTTTTGTAATACTTACACATTGCAAGAATTAGAAATTTTGTTCCTCTAATACCACACAGTAATGTCATTAACTTATTTCATTTCATTAATTAACATTGGATTTTTGGATTTGATATTCATTTTTAATAAAAGTTATTCAACCAATAAGGGATTCCTTTAGTTTCCGTAGTTCCTGCGTGACTACGTTTTATTTTAAAATTCATTCATAAAATCCATCAATCATGCCTTAGTCTAAAGGGACTACGGGTTGTGTGATAAAGGGATAGGTCCATAAGTTCCCGGCCTAACCGTTTTCTAGGTATGATAAAGACAAAAACTATATTTCACTTTTCAATATTACCCTTTATTGTAATACACTTCTCACAGCCGGTGGGCACTGATAATGCATATGAAATATGTTGGGAAAGGATTTTAAGGAAGGGAATGTTCCAGGCCTAAGTTTAGGGTACCTCCTTGGCATTTGCCATTTATGAGAACATAGGAAAAAAATGGAAAAAAAAACCATTCAGAGAGGACGATCGTGGCGGGATTCGAACCCCAGACCTCTGGCCCACGAGTCCGCGCCTTAACGACCATGGCGATACATTAGGCCGAGTTGAGCTATGTCGTCATGGAAACAGTTCTTCTTTTTGTGAATTTGCAGCTCACACTGCAACGTTTCCCCCCTCTAAGCGGGAGAGTTGGCAATCCGTTATATCGTGGTTAACCTTAGAGTGGCTGTGGAAATGATTTGGGTTCTTAAGTGAACTGGATGTTGGCAAGATACATTGCCTCGCAGCACGGCCTACATATGTTGCCAAATTGATCACTTGGGCTGTGTGTGTATGTGCTGTGATGGATCGATCTATTAGAGCCGGGAATCTTCCTCTAGATCCATCTAAGCACGTCACGCACACTTTTGGGGCTGCACGGAGGGTGGATGGCAGCCATCTATTTAATTGGACAACCTCGGAGTGCCCCAATCACATTTATTTTTGTTAAGAGCTACCAATAATGCCGATCGCAATGATTTTAGCGGTCAACCTCTGCATTAATCACTCTCGAACAAAACCAGGGCATTTCCTTCTCGAGATCCTTAACAGTAACTTGTGTTATTAACTTATCTACCTCGTGGGTCTCGAACCCGTGCCTTAAGGCTGGTGAACTGTGGTAGAGGGGTTAGCCATGGCACGGGTATTCTCAACTTCCTCTCTCTTTGTTTTTCCGTCACGAAAGGGCAATGCCATTTGTACAGCCGCCCCCCCCTTTCCTCTCCTCTCCTTCGCTGCTAGCCGGGACCAAGATGGTTTCCGTTCCCATGGCATTAGCCTGACCGAGCGAGCGGCAAACACTGTGCATATGGGCAAATATGGGCCCATTCAGTTGATTACTCCAGCTGGTTCTCTAGCAGAGCTCTGAATAATAAGAGAAAATAGTGGGAACTAACAAACGGAATAGGGAAAAGTAGGAAGAAATAGGAATGCAAGATAATTAAGGTGCAAAAAGTGCAGTAAAAACAATGCAAATAAAGTGGGGGAGGAAGGGTGAGAACGCAGGAAATAGTTGCAATAAATGTTGTAAGAGATGTGACAATTGCGTCCAAATGTGGAGGACAACACTAAAAAGAAATTTCTAAACTGTTACGCCCACGGGCTGGAATCTCGGTACTGCTGACAGGGGTAAAGTCAGGATTTTTGCAATTTCTCTTTATTCTCCTTCTTTCGGCTCAAATTTCATTCATCTGTTGTACAGTACTCACAAGAAATGTACCGAAAATACCAAAACAAAATATTCTTAAAATTTTGATCACAAAGTAGTTGGGATAAAAGAAAAAAGCTCTTCACGCAGGAGTATTTTTAAATATTTTAAAATGTAACCATGTTTATGATATCGTCTTTACATTTACTAAAATAGAGAAAAATAACAAAGTTTCGAGCTATGGTCCATATTTAAGATGATGTTCATAAGTTTCAATAAATTTTTTTTTTTTGAATGATTTATTTATGGACGCTCTTTAACATCTCAGGTCATCCGCGTCTCATTCAACTCAGGGCGTGAAAAGGCCGACAAATTTTGCTCAGAGGGCTCACTTTCAGGCTTGAGGTTCTTTTTCGTGCCGTAAATGTACGACACGGGACCCACGGCTTTACTTCCCTTCAGAAGGAAGCCATACTTAGGATTTTTACGCCCCGAAAAAATTCATCGGTCCTGGCCGGGTTCGAACCCGCGATCTTGGGTTTAGGAGGCAAGTATGGTACCACTACACCACCAGGACCGACTTTTCAATAAAACAAAAACATGTTACTGTTTAAAAACAATTTCGGTGTACTAAGCAAATAAACACAATCAACAATATACACTCTATTTGCATTGGCTTTAAATTTAATTTAAATATTATTGTATTAAAAACATGTACGCAAACATTTTCTGAATGTTATTACAGAGGGCTGTTACAAATATAATTCTCTCACACACGTATTGCTATCTTCACGGCGATGGGTTAAATATGGAACATATGCATTGCTATAAATACAGCTTATATGCTGAATTCATTTGTCCTTTTATTTCAAAACAATAGCGAGAAATTTAAATGCTACAGCTCTTTTTAAATTTCGGTTTTCAGATACACCCCTAATTCTAATTGTGCAATTTCTATTATTTTCAATTATTATTTTTCTTATTTTATTTAAGTGGTATATAATGAATTTGGTTGTGAAGAAACAGGTATTCGTGCTGTTTGAGCGATTTTTAAATTATAGGTTTCAGGTAAACTCTCACTCGTAAGACCTGATTTTTCTGATTTTCAGGAAATATTTTCCTTATATTATTTAAAAGACATATGCCTAGTTTCGCTGTGAAAAAACAAATATTGGTACTGCTAGGGTAATTTTTACATTTTGGGGTTCATATAAACTACTAATAAAAATCTGATTTCATTGACTTTCATAAACAAATTTTTTTATTTTATTTCAAAAGCATATACTGAGTTTCTTTTAAAAATTTTAAATTGCTTCAGCTAGAGCGATTTTTACTTTAACTCCCATTACTAATAACATGATTGCCTTGATTTTCAGAAACTATTTTTATTGATTATTCCTAACAAAATATACCGAGTTCCGTTGAGAAAAAAACAAAAATTGCGGGAGGGACAGCGATTTTTACTTTTTTTTTTTTTTGAAAATTTTCTCTTTTGGTTAACCCCCACCCTCAATGGTTCATTTTTGATGGTTAACGAACTCGACGAATCGTGTGTTAATCGATGTCTATATGCCGAGTTATGTTGAGAAAAAACAAAAATTGCAACCGCTAGAACGTTAACAGACATTCGTTGTTATTTTCGATGTCTAATAGATAAGAGTGAAGACTTGAAGATTTTTTTCAAGAACATTTTTATGGGTATATCGCAACACCTACATTCCTTCGGAATTCGCTAAAATAAGCTGTCAATTTTTATTTTAAAGCCATGAGAAATATCAGTACCTCCGACCCTAAATAAAAGTCATATTTCATTAGGGAAATATGAGGAAATGACTTATAAAAATAGTTTTCCTTGTTTCTTATTTATTATTTTTGAATTTGTTTAATAGTGTTTAACGCCCGTTTAAACTGCTGACACTGATGATACATGGAATGACATGATAAAATGGTAAATGATTTTTATAAAGGCCTAAGCTTAGGTACCTCCCTGGCATTTACCATTTACGAGGATTGAAGAAAACCTGGAAAAACCTCAGGCAGGAAAAACAGTCATGTTGGGAATCGAATCCCAGATCTTTTCCACACGAGTTTGCACATTAATGAGCTCGGACACCCATGATGGTGATTATGACACTAGAGGTGCAGCAGTAAACACGTGGTAACCATGGAACTGTAGTTACCTTGGAAACTAAACGTGTAGCAAGTAAGATATATATTAGCGAACTTTAGGGAGCTCCCAAAGAAAAGTTTTATTGAGATATACAGGGGAATTTTCACGTCTCCTACAATGAGATTATTAATAATATTGCATATATGAACAATCCGCTTAAGAACAGCCTCTTATTGACTTAAACACAAAATAATTAAAAAAAGAATGAACATTATTGACAAAGTTTGTAAAAATGAAAATTAAATCTAAGATTCTTTATTACAAATATGGCAAAAAGAATGGGATGAAATAAAAGAAAAGTGTGTTAAATCCTCCCATCCATAAAGCAAAGTTTACAATTCAAAAACATTCAACCCAATCAGGGTTTAATATATTTCGTAACAGGACACGGTCCGTATTGTTCATATATGCCAAGATTTAAATTATAAACAAACAATACATGTACGGTTTGTAACGTGATCGATACACCGGGACATGTTTCATTCGAATGCCCTAAATGCCAGTCATTTGTGGTCGAGAAAAGACAGCTACTTGCGGGGAAATACATTTGGAACATCATGAGAGATGAAGCTGATTTTAGGTTATAGGATAATTTAAAAAATAAAATATCATGCAAAGTAGCAGTAGAGTTGTAAACAACAAAAATCAAATAAGAGAGAAAGCCAACGATCAGAAACCGTAAATTCCCCTAGAAGATCCGAGAAAATCAAAGAAAGGCAAGAAAGACATAAACAAGAAGAGTCAGTTAAAAACAAGAAGATGAAGATAACACCCAAACTGAATCAGAAGAAGGGAGGAGAATTCGCAGTATAAGAGAATAATCGGGCGGAAAGGAAGCAGCTAAGAGAGGAAAAAGTGGACCCAGAACAAAAGGAGGAAAATATGGAAAAGTAGGGGAGGGAGACAGAAGAACAGAATTAAAAAGCACCAACGATCAATCCAAATCTCTGATGAAGGTACAGCTAAAAGTTGAAAAGTAGAACAAGATGAAAGAAGGAGAGAAAGGGAAGGAAACTGCAGTCAACACACCTTGGTCCTGTATAGCCGCTGTTTGAGACCGGCAGCAACCTCATTGATGTCCAGGTTCTGTTGCCTAGTAAACTGTAAATTAATTAATTGTAAAAGTTAAGATTGCTAAAAAGTACGAAGTGTAGAATGTATTGTTACCGGGACCAGTAATAATTTTAAGTTTAATTATAATTAATTATAGCCGTAATGCTGGATTCCAGTACCGTTTTAGTTCTTTGAAGTTTTAGTTTTGTTTAGTTATAGTATTAGTACTGTAGATTTTAAAATCTCTAACATTTAAATGTTATTGATAAATGTAAAATAGGAATAAATGAAATAATAATCTGGAGTATTATATCCTGATATAATATCAATTTATGAGCATATAAACTTTGTAGAATAAAATTAAAACATTTAAAAAATTGTAAAACTAAATTATGTATAATCATTAGCGATGTTTGGTATTTACCAGATAGGTCTTGCAACGCCGTACGGGTCTATTCATTACTCTCTATTTTGTACTTCCCAACTCTATCATAAAGGAAAGAGAAATAAATACTAAAAATGCGAAAACAAAGGAATGAGTTATGAAATTAAGATTATGAGTAAAAGAAAACACTTTAGTATATTTTGAAATAGCAGGAGCTCATATTACTTACAACAACAACAAAAATAATAATAATAATAATAATAATAATAATAGAAAAAAAAAAAAGAAACAACCAAAGCTTATTGCTAGGAAACTCAAAGGAAAAAAAACAGAAAATGAACAGGAAGAAGAATACAAACATAAAAATTTCTGGAAAAAAAATATAGACCAGCAAAGAGAAGGGGACAGAGGGAGAAGCCAAAAACAAAAGCAATAAGGAGGGAAAGACCAGTGTAACCACATACAGCGGTGAAGAGTTATGTTCAGTACGCGCTCTTTTAATAAAGACACACAGTGTATTAACATAATAATGTGCACTTGTCTGGCTGTGTGCCAAGACTCCGGACCGACCAGCGCGACGTCGAGTATTGCACCTAAATCTGAGTGAGGTCTTGCTGCTAGCCATCATAGCAAAAATCTACAACTAGAAAACGGAAAAAAACAAACAAACAAAACAAAACAAAAACAAAAAAGAACGAAGAAACAAAAGTGGAAGTGAAGAACGAAAGCAAAGATGTTTTTCTCTATTTTCTTAAACACTATTTAGTTACTTTTGACTTTTTAATATGGTAAACAAATTGTTATATCATCATTTTATTATTTCCACATTTAATGTGGATTTTCTTTCTTTCTCTTATTACCACCATTCTCATCTTTTGTTTCCCTAGCATTTTGTTATTTTTAAATTTACATATTTATTTCAAGCTAATGTTGTCTTACACGTGATGTCACAAACTTGCCTATGTAACTCGTTAATATATTTAGGACAACATATAACTAACAACATATATCAGTCGATGCAAGTAGGTGGTGTTTGTTGTTGGCATGGCAACATTGCTTTGGCAGTAGTTCACTTATAATTTGTCATTTACTGGGTGCACACCATTTAAATAAACCAGGAAAAATAACTTCTGAAAATCGAGTTATTAGTAGTGGAGGTTTATCGGAAAGTCAAAAATTTAAAAATTGCTCTAGCGGCAGCAATTTTAATTTTTTTACGTGAAACTCGGTATATATCATTTAAATAAAATAGGAAAAATAGTTTCTGAAAATCAGTTAAATTGGGCTATTAGGAGTGAGGGTTTACCTGGAACCAAAATTTTAAAAATCGCTCTAGCGGCAGAAATTTTAATTTTTTTAAGTGAAACTTTCTCGGTGTATATCATTTAAATAAAATAGGAAAAATTCTGAAAATCAGTGAAATCGGGTCATTGGAAGTGGAGGTTTACCGGAAAGCCAAAATTTTAAAAATTGCTCTAGCGACAGCAATTTAAATGTTTTTATGGCTCGGTATATATCATTTAAATAAAATAGGAAAAAAAATCTTCTGAAAATTAGTGAAATCGGGTCATTAGGAGTGGAGGTTCACCTGAAACCCAAAAAGTTCATAATCGCTCTTGCGGCAGCAATTTAATTTTTTTATAAGGGAAACTCAGTATATGCCTTTTAAATAAAATAAGAAAATAGTTTCTGAAAATTAGGGAAATTGGACCATTAGGAATAGAGGCAATACCTGAAAACCGAATTTTTAAAAGTGTTCTAGTGTTTAATTTTCTCTCTATTGATTCAAAATAAAATGTCAAATTAATTCAGCATATAAACTGTATTTATAACGATGCATATGTTTTGTCTTTGACAAAAGTATCGCAGTAAAGATAGAAAATGTAAAATATTAACCTAATATTTGTGTGAAAATTATATTTGTGTGTAAGAGTTAACCTCCAGAAAAGTTTGCCTTGTATGTTATTAATAATAACATTTAAATTAAATTTCACAAGCACTGAAAATCAATGTTGTTTATTGTTGATTGTGTACATTTGCTTAGTACATTGTAATTGTTTTTAAAAAATAACATGTAAAATTGTGCTACTATGCTTGATGCATTGCTTATAAAATGTGACAAACGCTGAAAATTAATTTTGAATAACCCTGTACTTAATGCGAGATAAAGACGAAATAAAACCCGATTTCTAAAATATAGTGCAACCTGGCTACACAAAACCTTCGGCAGATAGACGTTGACACTGAGCTTGATCGCTAATGATGAGCATTACGTCATTCCCCATTAACAACAAAAATACTACTAAGAACAGCGGAGTCCGTCAAGGTGATGCAGACCGAGAGCTGTGTCTTGTCTGACAATGACTGAAGTAGACCATTAAGTTAATGGACCGGCAATCCTCTTTGTTAACGTGCCAATGCAACTTCTAAACCTTTGAGCAGCTCCACAAAACTCACTTTTCAAAAATTAACGTGCGTGTTCTGTTATTTCTCTTTGCGTGGCTGCACTGTCGACACTCATTCAATTTTTCATTAGTCACAGCGTGCAGGTGTGTTTGCGTGCGGGGTGATATTAACACCTAGCCGACAATCCTGCAAGCGAGCTCGCTGGAAAACTCGCCCAAAAGCCACTTTTGAGGTGTTGTGAAGACGGACTGGTTGAGGTGGCCTCTTCTATATTTTTATTTAAGGCGGGATGCAGTAATCTCTGTGACATAGCTTGAGTGTCGTTTTGTAGGCATAGCATTAACTTTCATAGTCTAAAAAGATTATTATAAATACCGTTCAAATCAATTTTCAGCTTGAGAGACGTGTAATTAAGAATTCAGTCCCATCCTATAAAGTGAAGCATATGGAATTTTTGGAAATAACATATGCATGTGTGTATTTATTTATTCAATATGCACTTGGGCTTACACCTGGTGGCAGTGGAGAAAATTGAAATTACAATATTTATAGCTTGTGCTTATAATTTATACATGTCAATATAATTAAATATATTTGATCCTAATTACATACAAGTAAACCTAATTAAATATATAAAATACATGTCAAACTATATAGATAGCAATGAATATTTGACAACCCAATTAAACACATTTCAACTTATTAAAACATTTGAACTTAAATAACTGGAGTGCATGTAAACAGTCCAATTTAGATAAATATAAAAGGCAAAATGCAATCCTTTCACCAGAAAAGGTGACATATTTTGGGATTATCAAGGCGTAATTTAGATTGAGAATAGTCTCATTTGGCAAATAAAAATGTGTCCTGCTCCATCACGATAACGCAGCAACGCACACATTTGCAATTGCAACCTCCATCATTCCACGTGCTATCCGGATTTGGATCCGTACTACGCTGGATTTTGCTGGCAGATAAGAAAAAGGAAGAGGGAGTAAGTAAATTTTTAAATAAAGTGAGACGGCTCAGATCGGAGGAGGTAGACAACTGGAAAGGGGGTAGAAGAACATGAGTCACAATATTTCTTTTGTACATATAAATGAGGGGGTGTAAGTAATTTACTTTTGTATTGTTTTCTTTTCTGTTTATTTTATTCAGGTATTTAAACATTTATATATTGCTTCTTTTTCCATTTATTTATTTGTTTAATTATAGTATTTCCTAGTGTATTCAGAAAGAACGTACGGTCCCAGGTTCCCTGTGAAATGGATGAGTTACATTTGTGACAAATATATTTTGTAAATATACACACTACTACCACTACCACTACCATTAATTCCTGTTCTCCATCATGAGGTAAAGAGGTAGGAGTTTTCTGTTTAGAGTTGAAGAAATCACATTTTATAAATAGAAGGAACAAAGTAAAAAAATGCTGGTATAAGCGTACAGGGATGAAAAGGAGATTATGTTCAGAAATAAAACCACCTTTTTCTAAACAATTAAATGTCCTTTACCTTTGCATGATTTTGCCGAACAGTGCTCATAGTAATAGTTAAATAAATAAAGTTTGTAAATAGTTTAAGAATGACATTTTTATATTAATTTATATTATTGTTTAGATATCGCATAAGCAGAAGAGTGGTGCCAGCACTTGGCAGCTCAGGTCAAGCCATACCCGACATGCTCAAAAAGCCATAGCACTAATTTAAGATTGCAGGAGCAACACAGTGCTAAGTCTCGAGCGAGGGAGGGGAAGGTAGTGACCCACAGATACAGCTAGAATGGTTGTGAGGATAATGGTTTCGAATCCTCACGCAAAGACGCTTATTTTTTTTTTTCCTACCGAAGTTACGAGATTTAGCACCATTATATGATTTACTTGGAAAGACAGTACCACGCACAGAATACGCTATAAATAGATGTTACACGATTTTTTCCATGTGGCAAGTAGTACTCACAACTGTAACTGGGCAATAACGCAGAGATGACACTCTTGAAAACTCAGCAAGGCCATATGACACCTTGCTAAAGGCTACATTTCCATGCAGCAAGCTGAATGCCGAGCACGATAATGCACTACCGCATACTGCAAAAGCTGCTGCTGAATATCTTTAAAAAAACCAATGTGATGTGCTCCCTCACCTTCCATAAAGCCCAAATTTAGTCCCTAAGAATTTTTATTTTTCCATAAATCAAATAAACAGTTTCATGGGGGGGGGCATATTTCATCTCAGAAGCAGTAGTGAAGGCTGCGGAGGCGATTCTGAAGAACCTGTCAACAAATGGTTTCCAATACTGGTGCATTGTATCCACAGGGACTATTTTGAGAAAGATCACCAAAATTATCAGTAAATATATGTTCTCAAAAGATATGATCATTCTTTATTGAACAGCCCTTATATAAGTAAGAAAAATTTAATGTTATATACTTAAGAGTTTCGAGAAAAAATATGGCAACCCTAGAAAATAGTCGAAAATATGTTGAAAAGTGTTCTTAAAATTTCCCTGGTCAGAAATTGAACAATTTCAAATAATATTTGTATTTATATTTCATTCTCATAACCTATGCATTGCTACATAGTACATAAATTCAGACATAGTGGCTGGATAGAAATTAAAAAGACACAATTTCCCCTTACGCAGCTAGCATTTCGTCATTTATTACATATACAAGCCGCAAGACTATTCCTACTGCAGAAGAATGTAATCAGCTGGAAGCAAAATTCCCCAGTTACCCAACACCAAACAGCGAGGCTGCCAGCAAATTACGGAAGCCGGTACAGAATTTTTTAATAACTAATTGTAATTACCGCTACGTTAGATGAGGTTGAATACACGCCACTGTTTTCGAGTGCAGGAACTTCAGAACAAGCTCAAAACGCTTGAACCTGTCACATTTGATCTTTAAACGTATAAAGAAAGCGCTAGCACGCCACATTTCATTATGGAGAGGCACGGCACGGGACGTACGGCGGATGACATTAGAGAGTAATCAAATTTGAACAACTGTCGTCCCCTGTACGATTTATCAAGTCGTAATCAGAACTGAGTGCAGAAAGTAGTCCGTGTTCATTTTCAGTCTCGCGCGTTAGGTATACATTATTCAGATTTAAAGCGTTTCAATCAAGGGCACCCCCATCAATCACCACCATCACCACTGTCAGGTAAGATACTCCTCTCCGTCCTCAATCAGTACCAGCATTCAAATGAGAGATAGCTCAAACTTGCTATAAAATAATTAAACGTATTTCCGCAGTTCTCATGGGAACGGCCGAGTTTCATTAACGGAAGGAGAATTTAAACAAGAAAGGGGCCTCACATTAAAATGTTATTTCATAAACCATCCATTTGTAAACATTCTGTTTACTTCAACTTTTTCGAAAAAAGTTAGTTTCTTCAATTTTCCATTATGATTTCTACGCTCAAAATTCTCAATAAGCGTTAATCTTCCTAAATGTAGTAGTAATAGTAGTAGTAGTAGTAGCAGCAGCAGCAGCAGCAGCAGCAGCAGCAGCAGCAGCAGTAGTAGTAGTAGTAGTAGTAGTAGTAGTAGTAGTAGTAGTAGTAGTAGTAGTAGTAGTAGTAGTAGTAGTATTTATTATTCCACTAGGTATATACATGTATATATAATGTAACAAATTAACAGTAATTATAAAAGTAGATAAGGATAAAACACTGAGAAAAAGTCACACTTGAAATATAGCAATTTCAAGTGTGACTTTTTCTCAGTGTTTTATCATTATCTACTTTTATAATTACTGTTAATTTGTTACATTGTTAATAGTGATACTTTATTTTTATTTTTCATTTATATATTGCACATCACAGTCGCATGGGTTGCAAGACCCATGTAAAATACTTCATTTCTGAATTTAATTACAACAAAAGAAAACTGTAACATTAATAAGAACACCCAATTCTTCAATTCTAAAGAAACAAAATACCTCATGGATCAGAATTCTCAGAATATTGCTTATCCTATACTAGGTTATATTTTTTAAAACCACACACATACACATGAAATATACATACAAACATACATACATACATACATACATACAATAATTCTATATTCAATAAAATTTTATATTACAATGTTTAGAGAAATTTCTTGTCCCTAAAACTAATTATTTATTTTAAGAAAATGCCCAGGTTTAGGCAGTTTTGTCTGTTTACAATTAAGTCCCAACACGCCAATCTCCCCCTCTACTGGAAGTCAAAAATGAATCTTGTTGACTCTATCCCAGCATCTTCTACCTGTGCTTACTTTGCCAAAATGTGCACCCAGTCTTCCGGTTCCGAGCATAATGGGCAAATCCTTCTGCCTTCTTCGCTAACAGCCTTATGTGCTTTCCAGCCTCTCTGTCTAAGCCATTCCATTCCCGACCTCTGTTTCATGATAAGGGCTCTATACTCCATCTTGTTTTAATTTCGCTCTGCAGGTCCAGAGATGACATCTGCATGTATCGCGCCTCTATTTCCTGCCGGTTTAAGTCAGACAGGCTTCTTTCGACTTTTTTCACTACACCATATGTGTTTGCATTACCCCTCTGCCAAGTTTAAACCGATTTTTGACAATTCCTGCTGTACAACCGCTGGCCATCATTTTGGATAATGGATGTTATTTAATTGGTGCCGGTAGAATATTGCACTCAGGATTGTTTGTTGTACTTTAATTATTCTTAGCCAGTATCTAATTATATTTATTTTGCTGTAGACTGCATTTTCCCAGCATCCCACCTCCCGTAGTACCCTATAGTTCAATGTTCCCCTCCCCACCCCTATAATTCACTTCCAGAAATCACGTTGTAATTTATTTAGACCGTCTATTTTATCCCATCCCCAAACCTCCCTTCCATATAACAATGAAGTCTAACCATTGCCTCATACATGGTTTTTAATGTTTTGACGGCATGTCCGGTATCTGATCTAGAAGTTTCAGTACCTCAGAGAGTTGACCACTCTCTTTGCGCTTGGCAAAAACTGTGTGTTTATTACATTTTCCACTCATGTCAAATTTTATTGCAAGATAGTTAAAGTGTTTAAAAGTCTGGTTGTTTCTCCCCCATATGTCCATTTTTCCAGCTTGCCGTAGATTTAACCCATTTTAAAGATGAAGACAATGAGCTGCACATTTGGTATATTACCGAGTCTTTCATGGTTTTGTCGTCCGTTTTAGGAAGGTCGGCAGTCAGAGCGGTAGCTCCCGCCGTAGTAGATGTAATATTAGCCCAACTGATAACAATGAAAATGAACAAGCACCTTATGACAGGAGATTTTCTGCGACATCCACACCATTTCTGTTATTCGAAATTTGAGTGTCAAGGTTACCGTTATTCACTAATAGTAAAAAGATCACCCTGATATTGGAGAACATTTCTGTAATTGGATGTTACGGAACGTTATTAACCCTGACTAATGTTCTTACTGATGAAACACCAATTTTATCATAATTTAAGGAGATTTCATACATAAAATCGGAGGTTTGTGTATTCTAATACGACAGCCCTTCTGAAAGTTTTGAAAATGAACACGTGGTTGCGACAAACTAGTGCACGTTTTCCCAGCTTTAGGCTGAAGTTTAGCTAGCTAGCAACATGTGCAATCTGAGGCGAGCTCCAACATTCTGTACTGTCGACACGTTTGTGTATGTGTACGCGGATGTTTCTGAGTCAGACGCTAGGACGAATTTCCGCGCTACGATTTCATATGACTTTATACGGTCCATTTACCTGAGAGCGAATGCTTTGAATGTTAGCAACATCCATTTGGGGATCATTGCCCTTCGCAATCCAGCATTTATCAATAGCACATTGGGAGAGGAAGAAGAGGAAGTTTCGAAGATTAAGACTGCGCAAGACGACCCGTAACAGCAACGACAGAGAAAAATGTAATATTGCGGGAAAATCATCGCCGTAAATATTATCAGATTCAAAAAAGCCCTGAATATTGACTCGATAGCAGTGAAAACAATCCTTAAAACAAACTTCTGTCAGGAAGGTCTGCAGTAGTTGGATTATCCACTATCTCATAAATTAAATAATAATAATAATAATAATAATAATAATAATAATAATAATAATAATAATAATAATAATAATAACAACAACAATAAAATTATCGTCGCCAGAAAATGGAAAATAATTGTTGGAGAAACAATTAAAATTATATTTAGAATCTTAGCACATGAAAAAATTTGGATATACCAGTATGATGCAGAAACTAAGCGATAATTATTGGTCTGCGTCTTCCCAGGAGAGGATCCCCAAACAAAAGCGAGGCGAGCGAGAAGATAGTCTGTTCCTTCTTCTCGGCTAGTGGCCACATTGATACAGTTCCACTTGAGACTCAAAAAACTGTCACTACCAGATGGCACACTACAAAATGTCTTTAATGTACTGA
Organism: Metallyticus violacea; assembly: GCA_030762175.1. Classification (NCBI taxonomy): domain Eukaryota; kingdom Metazoa; phylum Arthropoda; class Insecta; order Mantodea; family Metallyticidae; genus Metallyticus; species Metallyticus violacea. Next base: position 26,405,324 of record CM060835.1, on the reverse strand, counting down.
GAAATAGTTCCTGTATCTCTCACTAGGAGAAGCAGGGAAGAAATGTTACCCAAATTTCTGAACTATGTTACAAATATCGCAGAGGTAGAAATTTGTGGTTTTATACAAATTTTGTGGGAGTAATACAACAAATGTAAATTTAGTTTTTATTATGGCCACAATATATATATATATATATATATATATATATATATATATATTATGCTAAATTAGTTGTTAAAGAACAACTTTCTCGCCCTGAACGAAGCCATAGGGTACGTGCAATAATAGAATAGGCTGTTATTCATTTTATTCCAGCTTAATGTGGTCCAGAATTGCCAATATGGTTAATTATGCAAATAAATATTTGAAATCAGTTAGTAGTTTTTTAACACCCGTTTTTACTACGAGGCACCAAGGCGATGGACATGGATTATACGTGAAATAAAATGGTGTATTGGTGTTCCAAGCCTAAGTTTAGGGTACCTCCCTGGCATTTGCCATTTATGAGGACTGAGGGGAAAAAAAAAACTCAGTCAGGGAGCACGGTCCTGGTGGGATTTGAAACCCAGATGTCCCTTTCTTGAGCTCGTGCTTTAACGACCTTGGCCACCCGTTCCGTTAGTAGTGATTATGTAATATCATTAACTGCACTTTGACCCGATTTCGAAACTGCCTGGGGAAATGTAAAATAAATAAACATGTAATACATTATAAAATATTTAATTTGAATCCGTTCAACACTAGAACACCCAATGGTGGTCAATTGAATGCTTTTGAGCTTACCATTTTTTTTTTGTTTTCATTTCAGGCATAACTTTTTAAAATAATAACAAATTACCTACGGTTCCCTAAGGGAGTCGGTTAATTGACAGCTTCCTTGCCCACGTTTCTTAGGACATTTATTGTGCAGTTATACCGACAATAATGATCACTGTACAAAAACATCTTTCAACTCATTGTAGAGTAGTGCGTGAGTCATTTGTTTATCAGCTCTTGTATCCGTGTCTAAAATTTCGCTTAGCTTTTCATTTTCACGTAAATTTCATCGACTACTGTCAGCATCACTCATGACTGATTATAGGGATGAAGGAACATCTAAAGCTGCTAAACGCAAGACATGTCAAATAGTTATGTAAGAAAAACAAAACCAAAGACAGTTGTTCAACATATAAAAAAATTGTGTTTCTTTTATAATCAAAAACTCTGCAAAAAGTGTCATACCAATATCTCTGAGAATGTTTCAATGTAACAACTCTCTGTACAGATATAACCCGTGTTTGCATAACTTATGTCCTTTTTGTGCAAATAATTTGTTACCACAGAGCATATGGCAAATCGAACTCCCATAATAAAACGTTTCTTAATTTCAAGAAAACATGCACTTATACTTAAAATAAAAAAAAACAGAATAACTTTATTATAAAAGTAATTTAACCTGAGATGAGCTATAAAATATGAACAAAAGAATGAAAGAACAAATGTGTGAATTACCAACAAATTAAATGAATAGGCGCAGGGGCATGGGAACATAAAGCGCTAAATATATGTCGTGATACATGGGCAAAAACCATGAACATAAAAATATCTGAAACCAGAAGCTGGATTCGAACCTGGTCCGTAGTTTAGAAGTCATGTTGTCAAATATGTGATACTGAGCAGACACCCAAGTATATACAAACTCACTCCCGAAGCTAAACACAAATTGCTTGCAATTTACAAGCAAAATCGTTCCCTCTATACCATCACAGCAGGCTATTAGGCGATAAGCAAGAAATTCCATAGTTTTTAGCGAGGTAAATGATTGAAAATGCATAAGAAAGTAGTATTGACCGCTAACGGGCGTTTTAGGGGGTACTTGAAGCCCGGGCGTTAGTGTTAAATAGATTGAAAATCGTCACATTTACCATTAGATAACATAAACAATAAATTAGTAAAATTTTACATATTTCATTTGTATATTTATATTTTAGTAAATTTTGTTAATTCGAAAAAGATGAAAATATTTCCACAAAATTGGGGGGAAAAATATCACTTTATTCATGCCATACCAGCAGGTATATGCATCGTGGAAAACATAATTCCATGGCTGATTGAGATGCAGGGCATTTAAAATGAGAGATTTTTCAGAAGCAGATTGATTTAATAACATTGTGATAAATGACAAATATGCAGCTCTCATTTACCAGTATTGCCGTGTACAATGAGAAACACAGCAGATACAAATTTCAAAGCGAAAAACAAGCGTTGCCCCACCCTATAAAAGTTTGCATATGCAACACTTCATTTTCCTGAAATCTCTCGCGAGAGGAAAGTAGGCTGTCTGTATATATGACAGTTGAACGATATGCACATCCAGCGGGAGCAGATCTTCGGGCTTTAAGACGCGGGAGACAGAGAGGGATGCACTTTTTCTTTTCCGGAGCCCTCATCACGTCTCGGGGCTGAGAGAGAGAGAAAGTTAATATCTTTTGTGGGTCTTGATTGGTTGCTCCGGTAAACAGTTGCAGGAAAACGGCTCGAGAAAGGAAATTGGGAATTGAAGTGGTTCGCTGCAGATTATAGGGGTGCTGCAACTGTGAGGAATATCAGATAGATCTCTTTCTCCGGGCCGTGCCTTCACAGTAATCAGCATTTCAAACACAGGAGGCCTTGGCGGGAAGAATACAATCGAATGCAATAAAACCAAGGGCCAAGATGAAGTAGAGGAGGCCTCGGAAAATCCGGGCGTCATAAGGAACGGAAGGAATTACTGTGCAAATAAAAAGTTCTGAACAGAACACTTGTAACCTACTTTACCGTGCTTAGTGCAATAATAAAAAAATTGTCGCGTTGTTATTTTTCTTGCTTTTTACAAAATGTTAAACTATCAAGTTTTCATACCTTGGATTCAAATTTGCATCATTTGACACTTTAAGTGACCATACTGTTGCTTTTCTTCTTTAAAATATTTAACTAACCTAAATCAACTCTGCTGAATTTAAGTCTAAACTTCTCTCAAACTAGTACCGATTTGTTTAACACACAGGGACAGCCGACCATCGGACTTACTACAGCACGCTTAGCACCAATCTCTTCCAGTCCGTTGTAAATTTCGGAGGTAAAGACATGAGCATCCAAATTAAGAAAGGAACTAGAAACAGTAGCGATGGACTACAGGTTAGGGGAAGATAAAGAGAGCATGGAGGAAGACTACGAACAGCTTGGGGGATATGGATAGGCAGCAATTGTGTTATCTCTTATATGCGTATAAATTTCATCATATTCTAACTCAAAAGTTTACCAGTTCATGTTTTTATTGATCGCTTCCCCCTCAAAAGGGCAACAGACTCTTGCCAGCTGACCTATAAAGGGTTGTTAAAAGCAGCATTTATTTTCTGTCTGTTACTTTTTATTGTTAATATACCAGAGCTATTGGCACATTATTCTTGCTATATTTTTTTATTATTATCTACTCAGGTATGTGATTGTTTTATACGCAAATTCTTGTCGATCTTGTGCACCATTCTTGACCGTACTACGATATAAGTTATGATAGTTGTGTTGTTTTCCTTTTGTTCCTAATTTTATTATAATTATGATTATCTTTTGCTTTATAGGTCTTCTTGTTTTCAAAATATCACAACTGATACAGGACAATACATTCTCTCCCGTTTTAGCATAAAGCGCACCCTTTAAGAGAAAAAACTTAAAATGCCAATAAGAACTCACAGGTCAGAGGTTTTGGTGACCAGTAAAAAGAGCATATGATAGTCGTTTCAGTAATAATGCAATTATTTATGAGGCGAGGTAGAATGTTGCTAAGGGGAAACGCCACTAGTCGTTTGTGATTAAGGGAGGATAATCAGGGCCTCTGTTGTGTGTGGCGCAGTAATCAAGTCAGCAAAAGGATTCAGGACATCTTTGGAAAGGTTCCAAAAACTGCCTCTGAAGGACATAAAGTAATTTTTCACTATTATACTGCAATGTGCTCGGGGGGATGTGTTGTGGCAAGTGGAATTGTTGAGAAAACTTACCAAAAGAGTGTTTAATGATTGCATTAGGTTATAACTGTGGGAAATTATGTCCTTGTGTCTAATGTATCCACCGCTCCTATTGATCTTGACATAGGAAGAGTAAGTCTAGTAGACAGAGGATTCCTGCAGATATATTTTTTTAACTATTTGTTTTGCCAAATTCGATTTGTGGCGATATATATTTCCATTCCCAACCTATTGCTGGAGAAGCAAATACTTGCAAGCTTCAGAATAAGTCAGGACAAGTCTATTTTGGCACCTACGCAAATGTCCGCCTTTCCCGAGAGGGCTGTCTCCTTACGAGCAGAGAGTGCATTTGGACTCCGAGTAAGGCAGTCAGTTCTCTTCCGTAGCTTGCAGGAGTTGCTCTTTCAGCTTCAACATTAAGTGAACTTGTTAACTTCAATTACGAACGCCTTTTGGTCAAAATTCCTACGCAGTGCTGATGTGTTAATTAATTTGGAGCTAATTCCATAACTAAACTTGTATGTGGGGACAAGATTAATTTGTATTCTTATTAATTGTTGCAACGATTGCTCCTACATACCAATATAAAACACTTAATTGCTTTGTTAGTATTAATAACGTAACCATTAAAATAATATTAATAATAACTTTTTTATTACTGTTTAACGCCCGTTTTTACTACAGTGGCATCACAGGCGGTGGACACTGATGATACATGAGATGAAATGATATACTGGGAAAGGATTTTTAAGTAAGGAAACGTTCCAGGCCTAAGTTTAAGGTACCTTCCTGGCATTTGCTATTATGAGGACAGAGGAAAACCTAGAAAAAAACCTCAGTCAGGGAGGACGGTCCACGCCTTAACGGTCTCGGCCACAGGTGGCGGTATAGTTTGTTCTGATTAATAATTTCTTCTTAATCACGGTCTGCTATTACTGCAACGTTTAATTACATACAACATTTCTGACGACTCTCTCACTCTATTACGAAGGAAAACTTTGCTTGTCTTCTTTAAATTACCAGAATAAAGTTACATAGTAGCGTCCTTAACCTCTGCTACTTGCTGTTACTTAGCGTACCAAAGAGAAACTTTTAAAGGCATAAGGAAACAGTAAAAATGTGTTGTTTGCTAAAAGGAGATAAGGAATTTAGCATTATTTAAGAGAAAATAAACATCAGTTTCGCTCATTTTATTATAAACAATTATTCGAACCTGATGGTGTAGTGGTGATCTACTTGTCTTCTAAACCCAAGATTGCGAGTTTAATCGCAGCCAGAGCGTGAAAATCCGAAGTATGGCTGTCTTCGGCATGAAAATAAAGCCGTGAGTCCCATATCTTACATTTACGGCATATAAAATAACTTCAAGAAGGGGCCTCTGAGCAAAATTTATCTGCCGTTTCACGTGCTGAATTGAATGGGGCGCTGACGACCTGAGATGTTAAAGAAGCGTTCGTAAAAAAGTCATAACAAAATCTGCAATAAACAATTAGTGACCCAAAAACCTGAATTTAACAACATATTTTGAGATGAACCTGACACAAAATAAGGTATGCACTACGCATAAGAAATTAAAATGCACATACAGTACTTTGAAATGTTAAACCGTAAACAAGAGCAGTTCGTAATTACACTTTCAAGCTTTTCTGCAAAAGCGCCTAAAAATTGCAGACAAAGAAATCTACCGAATTGGGTAACAAAATTTATATACACCTAGGTGCTGTAAAATGACATAAAATAATAAAACAATAATTCTTGTAACATACCAGTAGCTATCTGAAACAAATTCTTTACAATATTAAACCCTGTCAACGTGAAATTATAGAATGTATCCGGAGAAAGCTTGTATTAAGTTTTACACTTCACCCATTACAAACACACAAAATAAGTCTGAAAGTGTCCATAACAAACCTGTAGCTCCATTAAATTTCTCGAGAAAGTCGACACAAAAGTTCCATTCCTGGCTACGTTCTCTATCACTCGAAATGGTCAGGAAAGAAGTTCCTTGCACTGTCTCGGAACGAGGAACTAATCCCGGACTGTTGAAGGCAAGACATGTGTTGGCCAACGAAACTGAACTTGAAAGTACGCCACCACGTGACAGTACCAAGGAAGCAGTTGAACACTGAAAATATCGATCGTTGTGCGTTCTTTGACTCGAGAAGCACATTGTCATCTAAGATATTGTCTTTTTTATTGTTTCATTTTCATTATAGTAACATTGTTATATGAATGCAAGGGTTTAAAACCCGTTAACTACACAATATTACAAGTAAGATTTGATATTGCCGGTCTCTTTATCGGTTTAATTTTATGTAAAATTATTCATTTAGAGCCAAGCCTTATTTGAGTAATTTTTTCTTCAGCACCTTATTATATTGTTAAGGACCTGGTGTTTGGATGGATATGTTTCAAATACAAGGTTCAAATTACCTGGTCAAATTTGTAATTATTAAGTTTTCATTAATGTTTCTTGGTTATAAATATTTTTTATAAATTTTTATTATGTCACTACTGAGACCTATTTTTTATTTATTATTATTTTGCGAGCACTTAGGCTGTGATTTTGTCTTGAATGATAGAAATAGTTGTATCTCATAAATTGGTACTGATTGTTTCCATGACATCATCCTCTTGTTATTTTACAATGCTGCAGGGGATTTAGCTGATGTTTCCCTCAAAAAGTTAGTTTTTCAGTAAAAACGTTTTTTTTTTTTTTTTTGGCTGCAATTATTGAAAAACTACAATTTTTTGCATAAGTTTTCCATTTTTTTAGGATCTGTATAAGTTATCACTTTGAACTTTTATACTTATTCAAAATATTATTGTGATGATGTAGATCTATTATGGCAGAACTAGGGGACATAATGTGACAACGGGAAAAAATAAAATGTTGGGAAAAAATGAGAAAAAAAAGCTATAAATTGAAAATAATTTATAATGTGTTTCATGATATAGAGTGCAAATATATCATAAATTTTCAATTATGTGCATCTGTATACTGTAAAATTTTCATTTCATTAGAACTTTAATAGTCCTTGAGAAAATGTGAAATTATATACATAGTGGTATTTTAATGTCCAAAATCTTTCGCGTCCTCTGTTTTGCGTACGATAGACTTACCTACGTCGATACAAACTTAGTTGCCACGTGTGGAACTTACAAATGAGTGCCGCAGCGCGTGAAACTGAAAACTGCTTAACTGATGTATTATAACTGCGTGCCCGCGTCCGAAGTAGAACTTATTTGCGTCTGAGAACTGAGTTGCGTCTCACCGCGTCTGGAACTTACTCGTAGACTGGTTATGTCTTGCGGCGCATAAAACTTCAAATTGCGTATAATCTGCATATATCTTGCCGGGTGTAGAACTTAAACTGCTTGTCTAGCTGCGTGTAGACCTTGAAACTGAGTAAAGTATGCTGAGAACTGAGGAATGGTTGTCTCTAGCCGCGTGTAGAACTTATAATTGCGTGCCTAAGCAACGTCGAACTTAAACTGCTGAACTTCCTAACTGAGTCTAACAAGTGCTTCTGACGAGTGTAAAACTTAAACTGCTTGCCTTAGCTGACCAATCGCCTCCTTATATATTAAATTCAAATAAATTTAATATATAACGTTGGCTTAACGATTGCTACCGGGTCACAAAGGTACGCGCAATCTTCACGCCTATCTTTAAAAGTTCAAACATACATTTTCCATTGGTTGGTTTCAGCTCACCTACCATGTGTTTCGCTATTTTTTAAAGTTGAAAACATTTTGTTGGCATTGGCTAGTTTAAGGGCTACCAGGGCAACGACCTGTCGAGTTCAAAGCCCCAAACTGTTTAAAAGTCTTTCAGCTTATTAACCTTGCAATGGATTTTTTTTAAAAAGAAAAAGGGCTTCACACGCGACCTTCGGGTTCCTTTTGTATTTTTTATGGCCATTTTGTTGACTTTTCAAGTTTTCGTAACCGAAAAACACTAGAGGCTTTCTCTTCTGTACAATTTTTACATTGAAGTTAAAGCTTATGACACACATAATTATTTGTATTACCAATTACAATGCCAAATATGATTGGCATTGGGGGCGGACCGTAGGAACTGTTACAGAGTTTAACACGGAGCATTACACTCTATATCTGTTATTAAAGTTCTTCTAAAAGTTAGTTTACTGTTGTCGTTTTGTATGAGTGTCAATTTCCACGTGTATTATATTGCTGACATATGAATAAATTAAACTAAACTTTGAAATTATTTTTCTACTATATGGAAAGTTACCTTCATTCGGCCACATCCTAGAAGTTTTAGCTTCTAACATACTTCCTAATTTAAATCATACCTAGGCATTAAAGGGTTGGTATCAAATTACGGGCATTAACACTTTGGAAGCAGAAATAAGTCAAAAGTTGCAGTTTTGGTGTCTCCGAGTCTTATTGGTGTGAAACTTTTAAAGCGCTGTCTTTCCCATTTAACTACTCGGATATTAGACTGAAAATTTGCTACTCATACAAGTAGTAAATTCGCTAGAAGAGGAAAAAGAAGAATAAAAATACTGACGGTTATAGAAGGCAGAAATGTGCGGTTAATTTCCAGTTTAGTACCTAAGCAGTTAAATGGGGCAGGCAACTGAAATGTTTTATATGGTTAGGACTCGAAATTTAAGATTCTGCGAGCACATGAGTATGCTTTCTAAACTGCAGAAAAATTCTAAACAGGCGTACGCTGTTTTATTTCTAACAAACAAGGAATATATTGATTTTTACCTAATGATCACGGAAATTCACTAAAAATGGTCTAAATTCATAGTCCTACATACACCAATATTTCATTCACTACCTCGCCTAAAATTCTGCTGAAAGCCCCAATGAATTCTAACGTGATACATTTAAGGCTTTCACAGCTGGTGTTACAATTTAAACAATTAAAATCTTCCGGGCTGTTTCGCTGTGGCCCATGGTTTAATATGCTACCATAACTTTCACCAATTTCTGCGGTTGGCAGTATCAGTGGACGATGAACAACAGTTTACCACTAATGATGCCAACCACAGAAGTTGGTGAAAGCTATCTGAAGAGATGATTTTGAGGAATGTGCTGATAACGCAATGTGTCAGGGAGTGCATTACTCACGGTTAGCGCGCGCATCGCAGAGTTCGTGCTTGTACTATGATGTGTTTAGAAAACATTGACACTTACAGACTGAAGTTCATAAGTTTTATATTTCGTAACTTAATAACGAATTAATAAAATATAATTGAACAATAGGCTCATTTCAGGTTACTGCATATTATAAACGTGTTACTTTGGATTAATCTGTCTGCTTATTAATGCATACCATTAATACAGATATACTTTTTAATTACAGTAGGGTGAGCATTTACTAATTTTGTGTTGTGGTTAATATCGCTAACATGTGTTTTAACAGGTATCACAAAGAGAGGTTGCCCCTCCCCCAATACATAACAGAAGTCGGGGCTTATGTTCAGGAATAAAGGAAGAAAAAGTTATGTGTGTGTTTTAACAACGTTTGCATATTAATTTCTCACCAACATTTATTTTCTCTTACAAAAAGTTTTACTTTGCGTCACGTAAGCTCAAAGGGGTTCAATTCACACACATGGGCAAACTTAATGCTTCATGGCCTTGTAATTTAATATTTCGTCAATGCGAAACATTTATTCTTACCATTTATGGATTTCTATCAATTTGTAGAGTTTCTCATGTCTCTTGACGAAAGAGCCATAATATCATCTCTTCTTTTACGGCAAAGTTGCTGAAATTCATTTGACCATGATAATCTCCCGAGCTTTTGCTTGCTTGAAAAATTAAAATGAATTCTTCACAATCATAATTTTGGATCCTAGAAGGATGACAATGCGGTTGTCGAAATTTGGCTGAGTCAAAACGCCTGATTGACTTTTATTTTGCCAGCATTTCCTAATTATGGTCATCTCAAGTCTTATTAATATGTATGTATATTATATATATATATATATATATATATTAAAATGAAAAATAAACACTTGGAACAATGTAGCTATGTAACTAAAATAACAAGAACTAGAGAAGCAGAAATATATATACCGAGAATGCCAAAAATGATACACACTTTTACAGTAGGTATCTATTTAATATATTTCAAAGTTGGACCGAAAAACAACAGGAATGTGTAGTATGATGTTCTGTAAAAGATTTGACTGACATACATTATGATAGCGTTGCTACGTGGCAGATAAATAAACCATGAACAAATGAAGCCAATATTATCGTATGGTGTTTTGTAAACAGATGTGCCTCACATTACGTTATGCTAGCGTTGCTACAACAAAATAGAAACAAGATTATTGTTTGAACAGCGGAAAGAATTTTTGAAGTGGTATTGGAAAACCGAGAATGTTGTTGAAGTTCAAAGGCAATGGAGACGTGTGTACAGAATAGAACCCCAACGCGAGTAACAATTGAACGCATTCGAGACAAATTTGAGATTCATGGTACCGTATGGGATGTTCACAAAGGCAGATCTGGGAGACCTTGCACAGCAACGAGCCCCGCTTCCTGGATCCAAGGCACTATCCTAGGCCCTGGCTAATACGAAGAAATCCGATTGAGTTTTCACCGCGTTCTCCGGATCTAACTCCGTTGGACTTCTACCTATGGGGAACTCTTAAGGATGTTATATACCGTAGAAAACCAGCTACACTGACAGCACTTTGGGAAGAAATTGAAACGGCATGTGTTCAGTCGCTGAGGACACTTTCGCAAACGTTGCTTAATCAGTTTTTCAACGTACTCAGAAGTGTATCAACGTCGATGGTGGACATTTTGAGTAACTGTTGTAACTGTAAAAGTCTAAGATGAATTGTGCTCATCATTTTCTGCTTGTGTGAATTCAGTTTTGTTACGTTAACACAGTTTTTTCTTTGCTTGAAGCATGTATACATTTTTTGGCACCCTCTGTATTTTCATTTAATGTTGGCACTTTTTTCTTTTGTGTTTATTTCTTTATGAACTCATTTCAGAAAGTGAACCCTTGAGGAAATGCATTATTATTATTTTTTTCGCAATAATATAAACTTTTTGGACATGCAGGGACTTCCTTTTTCACTAAATAGAATTCGTCTATGCAGCAGCGTATCTCATTCTTGTCAAAAACATTCAATTTTACCTTGTACGCTCCGGTCTATTTCTGGAGTAGACAGAGAAGATTCGAGGCTTCGCTCCTTTCTCTTTTAACACTGGTACTTGTTCTCACTAGAACACCGGCATAGTGGGACATATATTTGAATGTTTTAATTTAAATTTTATTGCCTCCACTCATCACATGCAGCTATCAAAATTCTCAATGCCTCGAGCTTTACTATGTATAATTTTTTCTTTCTTTCTTTGTTGCGAATACATTCATCATTTGTACACACACATATATATATATATATATATAATTAGTATACAAATATATATATATATATATGTAACACTATATACTAACACTTAACTAAAACATGCTATTTAAAACGTCCAACTGTTCACTGTTAATATTCTGCTTTCGTTAACGCAATGAAAACGGACTGCCGTAAGTATTTGAATGGATGATACACATGCAGTGCGTAATGTTTTACTTAGCAGATAAAACGTCGCTCTAGCAAACTCCCCAGCTCTCACGAGTAGCATAAACCACGGAAAAACAGCCCGGAAGATTTTAACTGATTTAATTAATACTCTAATCTCATATATTTTATTTTCTTGATGTCAATAGCATTATTCCATTTGAAAAGATATATAAACTTTGTTCTAGAAATATATTTGCTAATAATTGTATGGGCTACATTGATTCAATTTGACAAAAATAGCGTGTCAATAGCATCTCTGGTTTCAAAGATATACGCAGTGAGAGTTTTAGGCCAACCACTCTGTATAAAATAAAATAAATTATTGTAAGGTCAACGAGCTATAAAATATCTGAAGGCCGACCTATAAGTACCGTGCTAATTCTGTGACCATTACCACATCCGGAATCTTACAGAGACAAGATGTCCTACCAACCTAAAAACATAACTCCTTCATAGAAAAACAAATAAATATCTAGGAATACTTTAGGTTAAGAACCGCGCTATATTTTTCCATTTCTTAGCCTTATTGCGTTTCGCCTAGGTCATTACATTGACTTAACATTTCCATAACTCTATGTCGCAATTTAGTGTATTCGTCAAATGGGGCACAAATAATACAGTCGATTTTACAAGTATAATTACACGGTTAGGCAACAACCAGGCCCTTTCTGGCATTTCCATAGAGTAGCAGTGCCTGTTTATATTTAACTTTTAAAGGAAGGCATGCACTAATGAGTGTTGCATATGCACATGGCGCAATTACTGCTTGCCATTACGGACACTGTAAGCAGAAGAGATTGGAGCTGACTGTAACTATCAGCAATTTAAAAACTGTGAATTTACCCCACGCTTGTTTAAACAACATTTCTGGAGGGTACTGCAAAATTGTCTCTCATTAGTAACACAGTTTTTGTATAGATTTATAGATTCCGAATTATGCTTTGGAGGTTGAGTAAAAAGGTTATTGCTGTTGCAATGAACACGAAAATGGGACGTGCAAGAGGAGAAAATGTTGTGCTAGATTCCACATTAAGCCTGTAAATGTTTTTAAGTAAAATCCTTGAAGTTTAGCTTTATAATAGACGAAAAAATAGTTATACATTTACTACAACCCTAATAAAACGGCCAAATAAAATTAAAGAAGTGTGTTATTATTTTCATATACGTCACAAATTATGAATGTTAATCTTTATTGACACATTTACGCAGCACCGCGTCTCCAATTTGCCCCCACACCATTTAACCTCGAGGGGAAGAATCTAGCAATCCGGAATGAGTAAACACATATGCCGCATTTGACCATTCATTGTTTACCCGCCTGTGCTTGCATCGGTGTTCAAAGTTTACATGTTGTAGGTTAGTTAAAATTCCCGTACCACCTAAATACATTTTGAAGCATGTGATATGACATAAAACTTGTGTATATATCAACAACTCAAAAATTATTTTATGTATTATTCCGTTTCCGTTTTAACCGTAAGTGATGATATGTCTCAAATTTTTACATAATTTTACAATTTCGAATAATGATCGTAATAGTTTTTTTTAAAAAAAATACGCACACTAGGAATATCTGCGCAAATTAGAATTGCTACAACAAGAAAATAAAAAGTGCATCGAATAATAAAAAACACCTTCTGTATGTATTTTGTTAGTAATAAGCACAACCCGGAAGATCAGACATTTTTTGTTTAAAATAGACAGGAAAAAAGGCACTTAAAATACTGAAAATATGACATAATATAATTAAAATGGCATTTATTAAAAGTGAAAACAGAATAATATCACGCATTATTAATGAAAATAGGTATTTAAGTTACTAATGATTTCTTTATCACACAGTTAAAGTACTTGAGCTTACTTTTGTTGGTTTCAAGCAACAAGAAGATGGTTGTTCGAGATATTAACTGTCATAGTCAGCCGCTTGTCAGAGAGAACATTTTTCATTATGAAAAAAGAACGTTCTACTTCGACCAAAGTGAATGGAACATATTTAACACAAGCTATTTTTGAAGGACTCATACCAGTTACAGAACATTCACCTTTCAGGACATCATGGAAATGTCAAGACAATGTAAAGTAGATTTGAATAGTCCTGACGACTGAGAAAAAGATGCGCAGTGGTTTCTGATCGAGTTCAATTTCTGTTTATGCTTTTATAGGGGAATCTGCTTAGCATCTCTTTTACTTCCGTACTGAACACATTGTAGGGACGGTTTATTGCACAGCTGTGTCACCCTCATTATTCTCGCTTGCAATTGTTTGTTGCATTTATGCAGTTGAGAAGTTAGCCCCACCACAAATTTCCTAGAATTATCTGGCGCAGATCAATACAAGGTCATTCACTAGGATTATTCAAAATTACATTACTTTTCTCATTATATTTCCTGGTATTCGTATGCCCGAGGTAACCGTGTGTTCCTTTCACTTATAAAGATTCTGTTATTTAAAGAGCTTAAGTGAATGGGTCGAGCAGAAACTTTTGACTAGTTGAAAACAATCAATGTATAACAAAATTCACAATGATGTTTTTGTGAGGAAACGTACAACTTAATTTTCATAACTTTTTCATTTCGATGTATTGAAATTTTATATCCTTTTTAAAATGCGAAAATAATTGCAGAAAAAATCCATAACGATCCAAAACAGGCAAAAATGTTTTAAACCTTAAAATAGGCAAGAGAAGCCAAAGTAGGCAATAAAGGCAAAATAAAAACTGGCACTACCGATCTCAAATGTACGGAAATTGTTTATTTCTACTCTAAAATATATCCATTCAGATAGAAAAGGCATTTTGTCTGACTTCCGGGTTCTAGTAATAAGCAATACCATAAAATAAATTGCTGTTTGCTTATATCTATGAAATATTCTTATTGATCAAAAAATCTTATTCAAGTGGTTAAATCTGACATCTATTATGTTAAATCATTTTATATTCAATGCTGAGTGTAAGGGAAAGAAGTCTAATTTTAATTATTTGTTTATTTATTTACCCTGGCAAGAGTTAAGGCTTGCGGGCTTCTCTCCTATTCTGCCAGGAGAAAAAACAGCAAAAGTACAGAATACAGTATACATAATTATATATAATGCAGTATAGAGTCAAATTAAAGCTACATACTGCATGTAAATATTACATATTTTAATACAGTTAGAAAGTTGATAAAGACGGTGTTAGAATTCCACTTGTTCTTCAATACTATTTCTCGAGTACAAAGGGAATAAGAATAAGAAGAGAGACTACTACTGTGATTCCGATAATTGTAATGATAATTTAATATATGCTTAAATTACTTTATTGCCCGACAATTTCTGACTTCAGGAGGAAGGGAGTTCCATATTCTGGGAACTTACACGCTGAAAGAGGTTGAGTAGAAACGTGTTCGGTGACGAGGGATGGACGGTAAAGTCATATTTCGGGTTCAATGTAGGGACAGGTATAAGAAGCCAGAGGCGATAAACTGAGGACTGTGCCTCCTATATGTGGGGAGAAAGAATCTTGGGAACATATTCTGGCACAAGGGGACGGGAGAATGGAGCAAAAGATACCTACCTGCTCCATTTATTAATGGTGGGGAGGGAAAAGGTAGTGCTGGGATTTTCTATAAGATAGGAAGGAGGAGGAGGGAGTAGGTAAATTTGAAAAGAGCGGATAGCTCAGATCATACGAGACAGACAACCGGAAAGGGGTGGGGGTGTAAGGGAACATGAATCACATTATTTTTTTTTTTAACTATTTGTACATAAATATGAGGGAGTGTAGGTTATTTACTTTTGTAATGTTTTCTTTTCTGTTTATTTTCTTTAGGAATTTTACATTTTTCCTTATATATTTTTTTCTTTTTCTATTAAATTAATTTATTGTTATATATTGATTGTCTTTTAAGAGTTAAATATTGGCTTGTGCATATTCGTGTATTTCCTAGTGTTTTGAGAAAGCACGTATGGTCGCAGGACCGTGCGACATAGATGAGTTAGATTTGTAACAAATATTGGTTGTACTACTTCTACTACTACTACTACTACTACTACTACTACTACTACTACTACTACTACTACTACTACTACTACTACTATTACTATACAGGTGGGGGAACTCCCAAACACAAATCAGATTACTGAGGGAAGGAGGTATGGAGGATTTTAAACAGAAGCGCAACGAAATGGAAATTATTACGTTCTTTTAGAGGTAGCTATGACAGTTGATTGTGTAAGGATATCACATGATCAGATTTACGAGTGTGAACACGAAACGAACTCAGGCATTTTGAACGCGTTGTAATTATGGTTGGCTATGGACACAGACAACGATCTCAAGGAGAGGCGAGTAATTTCTTTAATATTATGGATTCGGATCCTAATTTAGTTCCACATACAACATTGGAAGTATGCTGTATATACCATACTGCATATAACTTGTGTAATTAAGTAAAATGATAAATATTCACTTAATAGCAAATAAATCTGTCTTGGTCTGAATATGACACAACTGGGTTTGACAAATATGTTTTGAGTTTCGTATTCGTTTAAAAAAATAATATTTTAATGTAAATTAACATAAATAAGTCCAGAGTTAAGAAGTATTATTACACAAATAAGTTCTACCGCATAAAAGTGTCGAGTATATCCTAAAACATAGCTCCAGCATGACGTTACAGTGTTAACAAATAGCCTTTAACATTATTCATTTATTACTTCTAATTTTCAAGTTTTGTACACTTCAGCTAGTTTCTCTCTCTATAGAGGAAACTTTAAGAATCTCAAAAATATGTAGTTTAATAGCTATTCTTAGCTTAATCAACAAAATAAAATATTTTCTCTGGTTTCAATAGCAAATTACACCGGACATCCATTGACTACTTCCATCGCTAGCTGTAGTGCTCTGGCATTTTTTCAAGACTTAAGTTTATTATCGTTAAAGGTAAACATTTATTATTAATACATAATGAACTTTTACAGCAACTATTACGTACGTACTTTCTCAAATTCCGTAAAATGAAAAACGCAACAACACTTATCATAAAATAACATAAACAGATATTTATTGCACTGAGAATATTTCGATATTAAATACATTTCAACGTAAATTGTTACACCATTTTATTCAGTTATACACAAACATAAAATTATCTGGCTGAACTTCATCTGAGCAGGCTGAACGAATTATATATAATTCATTCCTCAGTCTTTACTTCGTTTCCGAGATAGCGAAGAACAACATACTGAAACACAATGCGCAGAAAAGGTTTCACTTAACCTGCAAACTCAAATGGCAGTATGGGGAAAGTGGAGAAGTCAGGGAAACAGAGAATTTACCACCACAATTTCTGAAATCCAACAGAAGCTAGAACGTCTGCCTGGAAGTGCAGATCATTAGAGATACATATACAAATCGGAAATATTTCTGTCGTAGACCCGACTAAGAAAGCTGATGTCTGCAGAGAACAGAAGGAAGGGTGAGAAATGGGAAGTGAACTCTACTCAAGCGTCTATGTACATGAAAATATTCATAGTAGAAGTTGATGTAGGTATATTGGTGTGCATGTATCTAGTACACATATGAGGGTAAACAATGCGAATACATTTTTGGATACAATATCATTTGCTTATTAAACGACGGTATTAGCATATACGGTCCATGCAGGAATATAATTATGTGTGTACCTGTAAATCTGCCACAAGTCCATCGTTCTCTGTTTATAAATTTGGTTTATTTACGGACGCCTTTTAGCATATCTGGTCATATTCAATTCCGGGCGTGAAACGGTCGATGACTTTTCTCAGAGGCCTCTTCCTTCAAGCTTGAGGTTCTTTTGCCGTAAATCAACGACGGGGGACCCTCGCCTTTACTTCTCTTTCCAAGGAAGTCATACTTAGGATTTGTAAGCTCTAAAATCCATCGACCCTGGCCGGTTTGAGCCCGCGACCTTGAGTCTACGAAGTAAGTACTCGTATGGTTACCACTAGTTCCCAAACTTTATTTTCTAGGCCTTGTTATCGAAATGGAAGGTTTCTCATACATATGTAATATTTGTAATAATATGTAGTAAACTAACGACTTTCTATATACAGCACATATTAAACAATGTAGGTCTTAGATAAGAATGCAAATTAAGTCCAGTGCTCTTCAATCTATGTACAAATGATGTTTTAGAAGAAATTAGTGAAAGTAATATATATTCGCCAACTATAAATAACATAGAGATACCGGGTCTGCTCTTTGCAGATATGGTAACAGGTTCTTTAACGAGTGTATGGGATTTAAGCGATCACTTGAAACTATAGGTACATTTTATAGAGAATGAGGTTTCAAGATAAACAAAACTAAATCTAAGATTATGGCGGTGAAAAAAGGTTTCGAACTGAAAAAAAAAACAGGACAAATGGTTGTGGGAAACACAGAAATTGAAGATGTAAAGAAATTTAATTACCTGGGGGTTAGGATGGAATGAATAGTGTTTAACGCCCGTTTTTGCTACAGAGGCACCACAGGCGATGGACACTGATGATACATGAGATGAAATGATATATTGGGAAAGGATTTATTTTTATGGAAGAAATCGTTCCAGGCCTAAGTTTAGGGTACTCCCCGGCATTTGCCATTTATGAGGACTGAGGAAAACCTGGGAAAAACCTCAGTCAGGAAGGACGGTCCTGGCGGTATTCGAACCCAGACCTCCCGCTCACGAGTCCGAGACTTAACGACCTCGGCCACCCGTGGCGGTACCTGGGGGTTAGAATGTCTAGAAATGGGAAATGGAGTTATCAAAAAAGAAAGGCATTAAGAGAAGGAAAAATGGTATGAGTGTAATCAGATCTTATTTAAATTAAATACCAAACATGCAAGTAAAAGGTTGGAGAGAGCATACGGTTCAATAGTAGAGAGCAAAATGATATATAGAATAGAAATTTGGAGGCCAGATGGAGGGTGGAAAGCAATAAACATGATTAACAGATTGTTTTGCAGAATTGTCCTAGGCTAACCTAGTCACATAAGAGATTGCTCTAATGGAACTAGAAAAATTGGGCTGTAAAAGCAAGGTCATAGAAAGAGTATTGGAATATTGGTATAGAATAGGGAGACAAGAAGGGGAGAATATTATTAATCAGTGTTTGGTAGCACACGGTAAAATTAAACGGAAAGGAACTTGGGATATCTAAAATTCAAAATACTCCACAATAAATGGGCATAGGATCAATATGAGGAGGAAAGAATGGGAAAAGGATTTTGGAAAGAGATAAAAACAAGAATTGAGGATGTTGAAAAACAGGAAATATGGGCTTGTTTTAATGTCAAACATTTCTGAAATTATATAGCACACTAAAAGATGAATAGGGAAGAGAAAGATACATTGAAATTTGTGATAAGGCAGGAAGGAAAGGACTGTCATGGTTTAGAAAAGGAGTAAAATATTTAAGTGAGACAAGAAATAGATATATTAAGAGAATGTGTACTATGTGTGAAGAACCAGATAGTAATTAGCATTGTATATTAATGTAGGCAAACCAAGTTTGAACGGAACAGTTCCTTTTACAAAAGTGAGAAAAATTATTAAATGAATTAAGAGGCAGAAGAATTTTAAATCTAAAATAAGACGAAAATATTAAGAAACTTGTAAAATGCATTGGGAAGGTGAGATAAAAATGGTTGTAGATGGTGGGGAAGGCCAATGTGAACAACAATGTTGATAATGGCACTATTTAGGAGTGAATATATCTCTGCATTATATGCTCAGTCTGGGGTTAATTGCGATGGCGTACGAAAGGAATGCAACTGCATAAATTCAGGGTGATTAGGTGGGAAATTTAAATGTTTTAATGAACTAAGAATGTAAAAATGTAAATTATTTACTTTGATTTAACATATTTACTTGTTTATGAAAACTGCATTAAATTGGTTCTATTTATATGTTAAAAATGTTACACCTGCTTGTAAATTGGAAATATAAAGAAATAAAATCAAATTCAAATTTATATATAGCAAACGCATGGTATCTGCAATTATAGCATCTAATGAGATATATAAAAATTAATTTTCGCCATGACAACTGCTTGAATCATGTTGAATTTTTGAATTTCATTTTATCTGAAAAAAACTTATACATCTAGATATTGCTCCTTTAAGTTTCTGACTTTTTCTCTGCGATGCTCAACTTTTAAGTCTAGTGGTGAGAACAAATTCCCATAGAGGACACTGAAGCTCAAATGCACTATGCGTGATGGCAGATGGCACACATTTGAAACTGTGGAGTTTCCTGTTGGCAGTAAGGGATACAAATGTGAAAAAATCGGAGCAGGGGCTTAAGCCTTACTCTGGGAAATAACATTTACAAAAGCGCCCGAAAAGAACAGGATACAGGATTAGCAAACGCTGTCAATATTTAAGCCATCGTCCCGTCTAGTCAATCGACGGGGCTCAGTTTATAATTTAAAGCCTTTCGCCCGTTGCAGAGGACGGAACAAAAAGGGGGAGGGTGGGTCGCATGAACGAAAGTGTGGAACAGACTGGCACTTGTGTAATGGACGGCGATAAATTTAATTGTGGCTGGTGGACCTTTTCCTAAAGTGACAAATGTCATAGAATTTATCTCCGACAGTTGTGAGAAGAAAGTTACAACTGTATATCTATGTTCTTGTGAGATGATATCGGGCCATGACCTCTGCCATTATTCATCTGATGTGAGAGTGGCGGAGACGCTAAAAGTCACGGAAATGTGACAGGGGTGTCCTGAAATAATTACTATCTTCTAAAAATAATTGACACTGCAGTCTTCGCGCTCTTGAAAGTAAAGGTCCATATTAAATTCTGCAGATCACTCGCACCGGGTGTCGGTCCTGGTGGTGTAGTGGTAACCATACTTGCCTCCTAACCCAAGATCGCGGGTTCAAACCCGGCCAGGATCGATGGATTTTTTCGGGCGTAAAAATCCTAAGTATGGCTTCCTTCGGAAGGGAAGTAAAGCCGTGGGTCCCGTGTCGTACATTTACGGGACTCAAAAGAACCTCAAGCCTGAAAGAAGAGACCTCTGAGCAAAATTTGTCGGCCGTTTCACGCCCTGAATAGAATGGGACGCTGATGACCTGTGATGTTAAAGAGAGTACATAAATAAACCAAATGAAATAAATCGCACCGGGTGTAACAATAAGGTACAGTAAAACTTTCGGAACACATTCCTCACTCGTAGAAGAAGAAAATATTTTATATAGACATAAGTTCGGAAACGCTTTATTTTCATGTTAGAACTCATTTTCTACAGCTCTTCAAGTACATTAAACACGGAAAACACACAGGAACGGAACGTACCAACATCACATGAAACTCTTTCTTGCATTAAATGTTCAAAAAGCCCTCTTGGTGACGTTGTAATTCTTAGGTACACCACCAGCGTTTGGTGTTCCATTTCAATGAAGATAATGTTGACATACAAACTTCATTGCTATATGTGGAGGCATTTGAAAGCTCTTGTGTGTCGAAACCCCGGTACAAGATGCAGAGAGTATTCGCGCCGTATTGTGGAAGGCTGCGAAACAATAAGCAATTCTCTAGGGATACATCAGCGCATCCGGGATTCAATGCGACGCCGGGTTGATGCTAGCGGATGGCATTTTGAACATTCCAAAGGTAATTCATGAATGGTAATTTTGCGTATAGGAGATAAAAAATAATTTAAAGTTTCTAATATTTGGCAAATCAGAATAGTTTACTGAGAAATAATCATAAATATAAATAGATTTTCATATAGAAAAACAACAAATGTTGATAAAATAGAAATCTACTTTAAACATGCAAACGTATCTCAGCAATAAATAATTTAAATAGCTGTTACTAAACATTTGGAACTTTTAACTTGAAGCTTTGAAACAATAAATTTTGTAAGCTTTAAATCTTTAAATATTTGCCACATTTACCACATAATAAATAATAAAATTGCAGGACACAAGTTTATTGTAAAATCTCCTGCTTTAACAATCAATACAACACTGTAAACGCCGTCCCTTATTACAATGACTTCGATATTTTGATTTACAAACGCATGTCCCTAGCTGATAAAACATATAATAAAAACGAAAACTTTAGCCAATATACTAAAGCAATCAAGAATTTAAACAAAAATGTTTAAAAACATTTGACCTGTAAAGCACCAATTGTACACCTCATCCTCCATATAGCTCTTTTGCTGAGTAGTGTTTAACGTTCGTTTTAACTACTGAGGCACCACAGGCGGTGGAAACTGATGATACATGCGATGAGATCATAAATTGGGAAAAGGTTATTATTTTAAGTAAATATTTTTACGGTGTAAAAGAGGAAGAGGGCGAGAGTTGGGGTCGAGTGAGGACATTGTCCGTTGAGTGGTTGTCTAAATAGGCATCGAACTAAGGAACTTTGATATTGAAAGAACACACCAAATGGGAAGAAGGGCGGAGAAAAGAGGACAATAGTATGTAAATTGGCCGACTACAAACTGAAAGTGGACATATTACAAGATGCCAGATTTCTCCAGGGCACGGAAGTCAGTATTGTAGAATATTTCAGCCGACGGGTGAGGGAGAGGCGCACTTGTTTGAGGCAAGAAGACAATGGTATCATGAAGTGCTTCACTTCGATAAATTAATTGTCGAGGGGAGAGTTTGGAGCTAGAGAGAATGGAGCAGTCGGCGGAAGTCGAACCCAGGAGGAGCGTGGAGAGCCAACCACGGAATGCAATGATGGATGTAACTGAGGGAGGAAGGGATGAGTCAAGGACAATAGAATTCCAGCAACAAGGCAAGGAACAGTCACAGAGCATGAGGGGAGGGGCTGGAAGTAAATGTAACAGGCAGTCTTAATTAGCTAGCCCTCGTATTTTAACAATTTTATCGTAATTCTCTCCAAAACTTTTCGCTTGTGTAGGTATTGTATTTAATTACTCATAGATTTATCAACTCTAACTTATATGAAAACTACCTCTAAATTGTACACTGCATATTGGAATATAATAACTCGTCCTGGGGAAAATAAAGCGCATAATACAATTATTTTTCTCTTTTTTCAGAAATATTATTTTGATTATTTCTATTTTGAGGTTCAAGACCAAAACAAGTATACATTTCCAGTGATTTTGATAATTATTTAACTGATATTAGTGAATGTATTCAATATTTGAGAGACAGCAAGAAAGGGAGACACAAAAATTTGCGTTTTGTGATTAGCAAGAATCTTACATGACTCAAAAGAACGGGACTAGTTATCTAGCATTAGTTAAACAGGATTCTTATGCACCAATAACAAGGATATTGGTATGTAAAAGGTCAGCAACTCTCAAGGATAATAATTTGGCCGGATGGGTTTAATTAAAAAAGAAGGAAGGTTTAGTATTGTAGGAAATATAACTCAATATTGCATTGAATGTATAAATTATATTTAATGCTATGTTTTGTTTTTATTTGGAACATCGCCCGGTCCCCTGGATATTCCAGCAGTATCTGTTGATGATTCGGGGACTGGGGGCTGAGCCAATCAAATTGGAACAAATTTTCAGTGGAGTTAGTGCCCTTTGGAACTGCCGAAGGAACTGTTCCTAATTGCAATGTTTAAAAATAATTTTTTAAATTTGTGATTATTTTGTTAAAAAACTCTGCATGTTAATGCATGAGATACCACTACCACCACCACCACCACTACCACTACTACTACTACTACTACATCGGTCCTGGTGGTGTAGTGATAACCATACTACACCCAAGATCGCGGGTTCGAACCCTGCCAGGATCGATGGATTTTTTCCAGCGAAAAAATCCTAAGTATGGCTTCCTTTGGAAGGGAAGTAAAGCAGAGGGTCCAGTGTTGTAAATTTAAGGCACGAAAAAGAGGCCTCTGAGTAAAATTTGTCGGCCGTTTCACCCCCAAATTGAATGGGACGCTGATGACCTGAGATGGTAAAGAGCGTCCGTAATTAAAAACAAATCAAATCGTACTACCACTACTGCTATATGTTTCATTTGATTGCATAATATCGAAAGTGTCCCGCATCTATGACAGCAAAGAAGTAAAAATGAGCGTTAATCAATACTAAAAAAAATCAACACCTATCACACTTGAAATAATCATAGAAAACTATTACTCAGTTCATATATGTTTTCAAAAGTTCTAACGTTCTATTTACCCAGCCTCTAAAGAACAATACACAAGCATAATATGTTTATGAAACATATTATTTTTAAATATATATAAATATAAATATATATATATATATATATATATATATATATATATATAGCATTTTATAAAGACTGAACATCCGCAAAGCAATGAGATTCTCTCGCGACTTTGTGACCTCTTGGTCGAGAAAGAAGCAATTTCTCTACGGAAGCATATCCGTCCTTTTAGCCCATTAACCATTCCGTGTAATACAATTAGGGGCGGAAGCAGCTCTTGTACAAATATCTCGTGCGCAATGTGCGGAAACCAGCCTACACATAAATTCCACTGGCCTGCAAGCTACAACGTCGGAAAAATTGTTTACGTCTCTCTTTTAGAACCCTTACGAAATTTTTTGAAAACAAGGCTTGCAGAATTCTCAGAATTTTTTTCCCCCACAAAAGAGAAGATAACGTCATTTAAGGAGATAGGCTGGTGAATTTTATGATTTCCACATTTTTGTATTTTGAATTGTGAAACTTTCAGAGCACTAAAAATGCACAAATCATACATAATATACTCATAATTGCTAATAACAAATTCTATTTGTTTAAAATAAATAAAATAATAATGCAATTTATTTCGCAAACTTGTGAATAACTCTAAACATATGAAACATAGAGAGATGAGTCTTATTTTAAAACGAAAGCATTTTAATTCCCTATGATATATTACTGTATCAATATACAATCTAAATTACTTCTAATTAAAATAATATATAATTATAAACAATGATTCAGAACATTCTATTGATCAGAGCAACCTATTACACACCAAACTGAAGACAATAGACTGATATGTTGCAAAATGTAGCCCTCTATACCCATATTATTAAAAAATAAAGTTCATAAATCAGTGAAAAAATGAGGTCAAAATTTTGAGAACACTTTTTATGAAATTTTTAGGTACTTACAGATCTCCTGATCTTTCAAAGCCCTCCAGTTGTTTTCGTGCTTTACTTCTCCTTTATTTATTTGTTGTTCAACCCTTATTTTAGCTGATATAAGTATTTATCTGTACTTTTTTAGATGAGCTGTTTATATTGAACGCTTCTTCTTTCATCTGTTCCTGGCTACAGGTATTGTTACCTGGAGACAGATCACTTTTTTTCTGTTGTTCTGCAAAATTTTTATATATTCCTCTCTATCACTAGGTCAGGAGGACTGTGGAGATATTATTTGTCTAAATTATTCAGATATAATGCACCTTTTTCTCACTTCGTCGCTTTAAAAGTTTTTCTTTGT
The DNA here is from genome assembly GCA_030762175.1 of Metallyticus violacea. Classification (NCBI taxonomy): domain Eukaryota; kingdom Metazoa; phylum Arthropoda; class Insecta; order Mantodea; family Metallyticidae; genus Metallyticus; species Metallyticus violacea. Next base: position 26,380,354 of record CM060835.1, on the reverse strand, counting down.
TGGCAATTAATTTAGCTTGAGCACTCTTTTTTTACTCTACCCATTAAACATAATTATTAGTAACACTTTGATAAATTAATATGCAACTAAGCGTAACTATATTGAAAATTGCAATACAGTTTCTGCCTTATCATACCTAGAAAACGGTTAGGCCGGAAATTTATGGAATATCCTCGTACCTTTGAAAGAAACTTCGCATCTTTAACTGCATGCAAACATCCTTTTGTTCCGGTATCAGTAATCTTGGAAACTGCCGTGTAAAATCACGTCTCACGACAAACTTTATAATTACCGAGTGAGGGTGGCATCCAATGAACTTTTCAGAATTTCTGAAAGTGTTCTTAATGACAGCAGCGGTGTTGGAGTTTTGTGCTGTTAGAGAACAAACTGAAATTGATTTCCTCCCTTCTTTAAATGTTTATACCATCTTCGAGCTGTGCCATAGGAAAGAACAAGCTCTTCAAAGGAATCTTGTAGCATTGTATAGGCTTTAGCTGAAAATTTGTTGACACATGTCTCAACTTGAACACCTCTCACAGGAGGAAATCGCAAGTGGCAACAATAAAAGTAGTACCATGCGTACATTATGCATTTAACTAACAAAATATTGTACAGTTAAATTTTAGCGCGAGAAATTGTGCGTGTAAAAATTGTAAAGTAAATATTTTTCTCTGTACGAGGGCTGTTCATAAGTGACGGAAAATGAAAGATGAAAGGGAAGGTGAAACAGTGGCAAATAAGTAGCAATCTAGCATTTATATTTTTTAAAATGGACTGAGGGAACCACAAATTAGTCGGCCGTAGGATTTCCCAAACACAACAACCAAGATAAGAAAATTTTAAAATGAAAGCAGTTAAACGACTATCCTTTTACAAATTGTACCATTGAATTTCTAATTGAAAGCTCTAGAATTAACTCTCCGCTATCCGGAGCGACCTAACTGCCCTGTCCTTGAACGGGAAGCTTAGAAGTGTCTGTTTCTCGAGTCGGTACGTAAGAAACCGAGACTCGCGTGTCCGTTAATCGAGAGGCTTAGGAGATATAGTGAGAAAACTTTAAGTATGAAGTAATATCTATGCCGTGACTCAAGAACAGGTCTGAGGGAAGGAGAAAGGTAATGATATAGTTGCTTATTTGATTACAAAACTGGCACATATTTTACCTATATTCCGGTATATCCTTCGATTATTTCATGTAACATTATTTTAATCTGGTTGAGTTTAAGAGAACACCTTATGTGCTCAACTCTACAAGGGAAAATACTTCATTGTCATCATCTAGCACCTGTGTGCGCATTTGTTGCATAACTTCGAAAATCTCTACTTTGAAATGGAGATTAAATGATCCACACCAGGCCTCAACTTTACACCCAAAAATCCAACTGAGATTTATAAGACTTTGGGTGAAGTTTGTAGGAATAGATCTTAGTACAGTTTAAGAGTGGATTACTTCTCAAGTAGCAAAATGTTGGTAAAAGATCGAAGTAAAACATATGCTGGAGTCCTTACTGTAAATTTTGATAGGAGAAGAATTGCTGCCAAATACGTTCGCAGAAGAGTTTCTTAAACTCTACGTGGTCAAAGGTAAGGTAACCACTTTTTAACAGAATTGTTGCTATAACGCCAAATTGATACGACATATTATATTTTAGTTCTCTCCGTGGAAACATTCCGACCCTGTGCGCCAGACAAAAAGTCGACGCCAATAATCGAAGGATAAGATTAAGATATTCCGGCATATGACACGTAAGGAGTGATAACAGATAAAGTGCCCGAGGGGATCTCAGTAACAGCAGCATTGTGCAAGACGTTTTGAGCCCGAAAATTCTCCAATGAAGATTCGATGTGCTCGTTTTGCAAGATAACGCAAAGCCATGCAGCTTATAGAGAAGGGACATTTTGGAGAGGATGGTTGGGGAAAGTTTCCCTGCCGGCTATGCACTCCTGAGATTAGCCAACGAGAACTTAACTTGTTTCCAAAACTGAAGAAACCGCTCTGTGGAAAACGGTCCAATAATTTCAAGATGACTGTAACAACGAAATGCACTCACTGGGAACATTAACCCAAATATTGGATCGCTGTAATAAAAGAATAACAGGTGTAACATTATAAAGTTCTGTTAATACGCCACGCATCAGAGCTGATAATTTTGAGAGTGTTGTGGCTTGAACATTGTTTTTATTTTTAATGTAATCTCCCTAAAGATAAAGTAATTTTTCGGCAGATATGCCACCGTTTCCTCTACGGCTGAAATTGACTCGATTTGGTGAGAAACGCTGACCAGTGAGGAAAAGTTTCGGCTTAACAAACATGGAAGTCCCAGAAAGCCAAATTTGGGGAGTACGGCGGATGCTCCAAATAGTTCACACTAAAAAAAACCAATAAAATTTCCATCGATTTTGAGAGCAGTACATTCGTCTTGGTGAGTTTTCTTTTTCTGCTAACTAGATCATTTATTACAAATTTCTTACCTTTCTAAAGATAATAAGTCACTGATCTTGGTTCTTGTGTTTGGCTGTTCCTAGGACCGACTAACCTGACTCTCTGTGGTTTTCTTCAATCAATTTTAAGAAAATGTAAATGCCAAATTAGTAATTATTTGACACAGATCATCTTCCGTTTCATTTTCATTCCACCTTCTATGTGTATTAGCGTCTTTTCTGTTCGTGGTGTCATCGAGGCGGCTCTGGCATAGGATTAACTACTCATTCAGGGAGTCCCTAGTGCACATGTGTATCCTATATGCGTCCAAAGTAATACGAGTATCCTAAAAGTTCTCGATCTGACTAGAGATGTTCTAAAGATGGCAAAATTAATATGATAGGTGTTAAATATAATCCTTTAGATGGCGCATAATAAGTTTCAGACGTGTAAGTGTAGTCACATGTTTGTGACGATCATGTAAACAAACTACAAAATGGATAAAACTGAAATACGAGCTGATATAAAATATTTCGTTTTGAAGGACCCCAACAGGAATACACAATAAAGAATTCTTTCTATTCGTTTTCAGTGAGCTGCTGAATTTAAGCGTGGTCATACATAATTTAAGATGATGGGCGTTCAGGGTGTCCCAAAACTACTACAACTGATTAGATTATGACAAAAATTCACAATGCCGTACAGGACGATCGCCGAATGAAGTTACGCGAGTGGGCTGACATTGTAAAGACTTATATAGGCCGTATTCATTATATTTTGGATATGAGAAAACTTTCCTCTCGATGGGCGCCGCGTTTATTAACAATGAATAAAATAAAGCATTCGAATAAACATTTCGCAGGAGTGTTTAAACTTGCTAAACGCAATTCAAGTGAGTTTCTTCGACATTTCATAACAGCAGATGAAACATGGATTCATCTCTACACGCCAGAGACGAAGGAGCAGTCCACCAAACAGTGGGTGGCAACAAGTGAAAGTGCACCAAAGAAAGCAAAAACGGTTCTAGCTGCAGGAAAAGTCATTGGCACAGTTTTCTGGGATGTGTGGTGCTCGTAGACTACCTCCAAAAGGACAGAAGCATCACTGGGGAGTATTACGCTTCACTATTGGACCAACTGAAGGATGTTATCCAGGCTACACCCTCACATCTTGCAAGAAAGAAAGTTCACTTTCATCACGATCATGCGCCGTCACACATGCATTTACCCTCCTCCGTTTTTAGGACTTAAATCCTTTTATCTCGAGTAAAGTTACCAAAATATCACATATAACAGTCATAAAATTCTTTGTAGAACTTGACTTATCCCCAAAGAAACTCACATTAAAACTATAAAAGTTTATAAGGTCTCTGGGATTGTTGCTGCAAAACTGCATGACTTCGCTTCCACGTCAGCCGTAATCACCAGATTTGGCACTCTGAGGATACTTTTTGTTCCCAAATCTGAAGAAATGGCTGGATGAACGAAGACTCACATGAAATGATGGGGTTGAAGCTGATGCAGATATTTTACTAAGGATATTAAAAAGCTGAAAAGTCGTTGGACTAAATGCATTGATTTGCAAGGTGACTATGTTTCAAAAAAATTAAATAAAAACAGTCTCTCGTGGGGCGGTATCTATGGCGGCCCGAACAGATTTAAAGCTCATCGAGAACAGTACCCTCAACGAGGCTCTCACTGATCAGGACGTGCCCATGCTCCATTTGTTGGAGACGAATTTATTTTCATGCACCACAATGCTGGTTCACACATACACACAGAGCAAATCTTATCGTAGTATCTCGAGGACGTGAGGATTGTTTGATTCCCCATTCCAGCTGGTAACCCCGATCTAAACCCTCTAGAACATCTCTGGGATTGGTTGGGTAGACGCATTTCAGGTCGTAATCCTGTCCTGGATACCTTAAAAGAACCAAAGAGACATCAAAACTATGATGGAAACTACGCCTGAGAGAATGGGGCAGTAATTAAAGCTAAAGGGCGACACCCCAGATACTGAGCAATTGTTTTGTTATTTTCAGGGTGAATTTAACTGTGTGCAACAGTATCGCTTCCATTTTTATCGTTAGAGAAGTTGATTGGACAAATATTGAGCATAAATTTTACGTGGAAAATTTAATAAAATAGTGTATATCTTTCGTCTATAAAGGTTATTTAAATATTTATGTTAAAATTTCATTTTTAGTAACTACTGTACGTTTTTTTTTGTTTGTTTGTTTGCTTGTCGTTGAGTGTATTATGTTTTAGTAAAAATAATGAATGTTTTATCATTACCTAAACGAACTTTATTCCAACGAAAAAAATATAACTCAATTTTTTTTTATCAATTTCTCTAACGCTCCGCTATAACTCCGTGAAGCATGTTATAGGTTTAGACGTCACGTTAGCTGCGGTAAGTGTACTATCACCGTTTTTAAGTAAATGTTTTCGCAGCCAAAACCCGCCTCGGCAGAATTACCGTAATCAAGTTTATCGTGCGATAGCGGAAAGCTTTTAGCATTGGCTTCGCTGCTCATGTTTATGGAAATAAACGATTCGATATCTGTAACCGGGTGATGCAGACGAGTTATGTAGGATCCGTTGCCACGGTAACACACCACTGCTAATATCGTGCCATAATCAACAACAGAATATGGGCTGTGAAACATTCCTAATGTAATAACAATAATAATAAATGATGTACGTTAAGTTGATATAAAAGGATAATGGAAGGATGATAATATGACTCTTGTTGTCACTTCCGCCCCTCCTATTTCCTCTCATATTACTTACTCTGTTCTTATTCCTCAATTATTTACCTCTATTATTATTATGAGCATCAGTTTATCTAGTTTTGTTTTGTAATTTCCTGTTATACAAGTTATATAACATACAGTAACTTAATACTAAAACAACAACCCAACTGCCAACGGGGTACTTTGTGCCCACAAACTGAAAAACTATATCTTCAATAATTTTTAAAATAAATTTATTGCCAAATTAAATGTTATACAAAGCCATGATTATAAGAGTGAAGTATTTCCCAATGAACAAAAGAGGAAGCAGATTTTTATTATTATTATTATTATTATTATTATTAACCCATAAAATGACTGGTGTACTAATAATTAAATTAAATATATGAAAACGGTAGACAATACTATACTATATGAGTATTTTTAAACATAGCTATGTTTATGAACTGAACCTGTGATATTATCTTTCTTTGTTTTGATTTTTTTTTTGTGGGTGTTTAACGCGTATTTTTACTACTGAGGCACCACAGGCGGTGGACACTGATGATACGTGAGATGATAATTTGGAAAGGATTTATTTTTAAGGAAGGAAACGTTCCAGGCCTAAGTTTAGGGTATCTCCCCGGCATTTGCCAGTTATGAGGACTGAGGAATACCTGGGAAAAACCAAAGTCAGGGAGGACGGTCCTGACAGGATTCGAACCCCGGACCTCCCACTCACGAGTCCGCGCCTTTAAACCTCGGCCATCCTGGCCGTATCTTTCTTTGTGAAGCCTTTTTACAGCCCCATGTAGGCCTGAATTTTACCGCGACGATCACTGCGTCTACCTCCATCACGTGATTTCATTGGTAGAGTGCAGTATTGCAGGGGAGTATGTTATAAGCACACCGCATCGCATAGGTGGACCCCGTTCCAGACCTCCCTATATTAGAAAAATTCGTAAGTGGATGCCGGGAATCGAACCCGTGCCTCTCGAGCAGCAGTCACAATCGTTAACCACTAGACCAAGGAGGTGGTCTGTTATCATCTTTACATTCGTAAAGTTTCGAGTTACTTTGTGTTTTTAAGATAATGTTCATATGTTTCAATAAAACAAAAACATGTTACTATTTAAAAACAATTACAGTGCACTAAGCAAATAAAAACAATTGAAAGTTATATAGATTTTCATTGGCTTTGAAATTTAATTTAAAAGTTATTGTATTAAAACATGTAAGGCAAACGTTTTCTGAAGTTTATTACAGAGCGCTCTTATATTCAAATATAAATCTTAAATACATATTACATTAATATGTCACATTTGCTATCTTCACGACGATGATTTTGTTAAAAATAAAGCATGTAAATCGTTATAAATACAGTTTATATGCTGAGTAAATTTGTACTTTAATTTTTAAAACAATTCAGAGAATTTTTAAACGAAAGAGCTCTTTTTATATTGTTTTCACATATATTCCTATTCCTAATAGTCGAATTTCCTTAATTTTTAGAAACTATTGTTCTTATTTGATTTAAATGGCATATACAAATATTGTTGTAAGAAACAGATATTGTGTCGTTAAAGCGATTTTTAAATTTTGGGATTCACTCCCACTCAGGATGGTCCGATTTCCCTGATTTTCAGAAACTATAGTTTTATTTTATTTAAATTGTGTATACAGAGTTTCCTTTAAAAAAATTAAAATTACTTCCGCTAGAGTAAATTGCACTTTTACTTCTACTAATTTTTCAAATATATTCCCCACTGTTAATGGCCCAATTTTCGAAAATTACTTTTATCTATTTATTTTAAAGATATTTACTGACAGTCTTTGAGAATGAGTAAAAATTGCGGCCGTTAGAGTGGTTTTTCATTTTTTTAAACTTTTTACTTTAAGTTAATCCCATCCCCAATGATCCAATTTTGCTGGTTACGTATATCTGAGAACAGACTGATGCTAAATGTTACACGAGAGAATAAATATCAAAAGGTAGATTGAAACAGGTTAAACTATGTACTGAACACTTTTCTGGTGTATGTTACCTGTTTATTTAAACATTCAATTGAAATGTTAGATGCTTAAAATGTACGCTCTTAGTTTTTTTAGTGATATCTCCATCTGTATGGAAGAAAAGTATAAAGCATTTTCTTATTATCTTGTAGTTTATGACTAGGTATGTATCACAAATTATGTTGAGAAAGATGCGAGCTATAAAATGAGGTATTGTTCATACTTATATTTTAAACTATTTCCGAGCTATGTCTTTACACAGAAGATAATTTTAATAAAAGTTATACACGAGAGATAAGTGACAAGTTATGGCCACGATGTTCTTTTTTTTTTTTTTTTCATCGCGAACAAGGGACAACACGAAAAATCTAAGATATACAATTGAAAGTGTACGAATAGTACTTTCTAATGAAGCCACCAGATTGTATGTTAACACAGCTGCGTGTCTCAGCACACCCCGAAGTTCAGTCGATGACAGATCACGAAGAATGAACAACGTGCGCATGTGAAAAGAGCATTTCTTCACGGAAGGAATGCACGAGAATGCCACACAGAGCTACGGAAAGAACTGGTTACGCTTGCCCTACCCTATTGAACAGTATGGAGATGGACAGAGAACTTCAAATGGGGCAGATAGTCGACTGCCGATCTGCCGCACAGTGGGCGTCCTGTGTCCACTGACAAGGATATGCGGGTAAAGATATAGGAACTGTGCTTACGCGATGATAGGCATTGGACATTTGTAGAGGAGAAAACAGGAATTCCGGCAAAAACAGCGTGCCGAATTTTACGAGAGGACCTGATCATGGGGAAAATGGATGTCAAATGGTAGTCATATCAAATAAGTAAGTTACAGAAATGAACTCGTTACGAAACATGTCGCATCAATCTGACAAGATTTCAGGAAGAAGGGGATATCATGTTGAATCGCATCATTGCAACTGATGGAACATGAGCAAGGGCCTTTGAATAAAAACTCAAGCAACAGTCCAGTGAATGACGTCACCCTGGGTCTCCATGCAAACACAAGTTTCGCCAAAATCTTCATCAACAAAAGTAATGGCCCTTATGGCATTTGAAAGTCAAGGTGTGCTTATGGGTCATCCAGTGCGTGAGGGGACCACTGTGAATTTCCAGTAGATGTTACACGTATTTTTAGTGTCACAATTGCGCCGTGCCGTACGGACCAAACAAGCCATAGCTTTTGAACAACGCCATTATTTTCCACACACATAATGCGACAGCTCACGCAGCGACAGCGTCAAGTGTCTTTTTTACAGCTGTGAGAATGTTAAGTTTTTCCACAGCCGCCATATTCGCCCAATCTCAGTCCCTGTGATTATGATCTCATCCCCAAAGTAAAGTACCTTTGCGTAAGAAACGTTTCGCTAACAAAGCGGACATTTCGACGAGAGGTGGCTCACGTTAGCAACTCACATGCAGCATATGATATTCAGAGCCTTCCCCAACACTGGCAAAGAACTGTCAATGTACTTGGATATTACTTTGAAGGCTGCTAAATACCGTGGATTACCTGGGAGACCCGTTCTGTGACGGATTTGCAAACGTGTTGCTCATGTCATAATAAACCAATGTTATTCGGTTGCCTGTGTTTTGCTTCTTACCTACAGGGTCGCCTACACCCATCTTTCTGTTGGTGGCATCACTCGGCAGTAAATGTCATATACTTTAAATTGTACATCTTAGATTTTGCGTATTGTTCCTAGTTCGCGAGAAAAAAAAAATAGCTGCGATGACTTATGATTCATCCATCCATCATATATATATGTATATGTATGTATATATGTATGTATGTATGTATGTATGTATATATGTATGTATGTATGTATGTATGTATATATATATATACTGTGAAGTTAGTTCTTGTTTTTCGTGAGATTCCACATGGAATCTTCCTTATGGTACTCGTTTGGCGACCTACTTGAACAATTTTATTGGGCTACTACTGCACATGGTACTTGTCAATGCCTGTGTATCTATCAGGATGGAGCGACATATTTTGTCCCGATGGAGTGAGTATTTGCATTTATAAAGTTACTCAGTAAATATGTTTAAAGTCCAAAATGATGCTGTAGTTACCATGACAGGTCTTCCAGCATGATGCTCATTTTTTTATTTTCTCCTTTTTTATTTCCCCAAATGCTCATAACTTCCCTTTTAAAACAACTAACAGCACTTTCCCTGACCGACATTAAATTTTATCAACAATGAATATTTTATCTGACGTGAATTTTTAAACATTTAGTGTTCGGAATCCCCTAAACCTTTTATTACCAAAATGGGGTTTAACAAACAACCACTCATTATCATGGTAGCCGCTTTCCCTTTTATTTATAACTAGTTTAAATATTTCACGTGCCCTCGTACAGGAATAGTAAACAGGTGAGCTAGGTATTTAAATATCAGGCTTAAATATTGATTTATTTAATTTTATTGTAGTAGTAACTATTTGAATGTTCTGCGAGCCGCGGTCGAACACCATTTGGATTAATCAAAATGCTTGGAGCTTCCATGGTTTTTAATTATTCACTCTAAGAAGGTAAAACAGCAAGAAACATATCGTCCGCTATGTATGAATGACCCCTTTTTGTCGAAAACAAATAATCTCCTTGAAAAGTGTAACAGTGTAAATAAAAGTACATGCCCATAATTATAATTTTTTTACTCTGGTAAAGGATACGAGTAACATATACAGGAATATAACCACGGGAATTTTAATATATAAAAAAATCTACCTCCATGTTTAATGATATTTTTTTTTTCTCTTTTACTTGTGGGTGTAAAAATAAAAAAGAGGGCCACAATTTTACTGCAACTGTACACCTAAAAATTAACTATAAAATGTGTTCTAGTTAAATGTCAGCCCAATTTGGCAGGACCATTTGACGAATGTAGTTAAGTTTCCTGGAAAACCTGATAAGCATGTTGCTTGAGGGCGCTATTGTGTAAAACCGCAGTTGAACTTTGTTCCCCGCAACTATTTAGTTACGACAGAGATGGAAAATGTGACACTCTCCGCAATGTGATTGGCTAAATGAGTTGCACGCACAAGGCTCATCATTACACAATCTATTACACGTCATCACAGCTACGTGCCGGACTTCCACATTAAAAGGCTCCAGTAGAGAATAGCTTTCCGCTTGCAACGGTATAATGAGGAATTATTGACATTTAAGCTCATTAGCATAGCATTTTAGACTCCATTTGGTTTCGTTCAGCATAAATTTGTTTTACAAGATAATCAGCTACTAAACATCCAGCATATGGGTGGAAAAGCGCAAAATATAGCTATATACTGGTAGAAAACCATATCATTATAATGCCTGTTCGGTAAAAATCTGACATTGGTACAGTTCTATTCATTTTCTGAAGTGATTCCAATTAGCAAAAATGTGCACATATTCAGCAGAAACAAAAACAATTAAAGAACCTTCTGGAAGCTCGGTTTTTACATTTCACTTGTATAGAAGTTTAACTGGAGGTTAACGGTTTATATATGTATATATTTATAATGCAATAAATAAATCATTTCAAGCCAAGTTTTTGTACACCCTTAGACAAAGGGAAAAAAACGAACAACAGATAGAAAAATGTCCAATTTGGAAAAGCACTGGAAGCATTCCTTGACACTGAGCTCACAATATCACAATGTTTATGTTCAAGTTATGTCATAAACAGAAAATGCATTTGTTTGGACCGTATGGTCTGATGACTGCGCATGACTAGTAGTTCAAAATTCTCGTTATGTTTGAATTGTTACTTGCTATATTTTGCAAGTAAAATTATTGTTTAATATTGCATTTTTTATCGTTGTTGTCTGACTTCCTCGCCCGTTTCTTTACTGGGCGAGAGGCAGAGAGAGAGGAAAGTAGGAGCTGCACGAGTCTTCTGCGCATGTGCGGCTGAACGTGTATACTACCTTTCCTTCATGACAACTTACTTCTGTTGTCGGAGAGTAATTCTTATGACAGTATGGAAGAACTTCAAGCTTTGACATCTTTTAGGTTCCTCACAAGAGAAGGAGCTCTTTAGTTATATAATTAACATTATATTTGTGATCTATTTCTTAAATTTTTGTTCCATTGGCCTTATTGTAATAGATGCGAGGATTAGCACTATGTTTTCTGCATGGTAATACAGCACCATATCACCCTCGGAGTCCGAGGAGGCATTGTTGAGAACACTATTGCGTGATAGGGAACTCAGAAGCCAGGAAATCAGACAATATTTGAATTTTAAGATATTATGCACAAATACAAAAAAGTAATTATCTTCGTTTTAAAAATAAAAGCATATTAAACACATTCTAAATTTAAAAATCTAAAAAGAAAATATAAATTGCGTATATTAAATTTAAGAATAATTAATTAGTATTCTAATTATTTTGAAAACAAAGTTCACTCAGTTTTTTATTTCTATGAGCACAAATGGTTTAAAATTTAAATACACCGTTGAAATTTAAAACTATATTATCATTACCTTTATTTGCAAAAAATAAAACAAATCAAGCACGGCTAGGATTTGAACGGGGTCCACCCAACCTCGTGAAGATAACTGGGAAGCTGTCTGAGGTGGCATTTTTCGATCTAGGGAGCCACGTGATAGACGCCCTGCAGAGTTGATTTGGTTTATTTAGGGAGGTTCTTTAAATTTTATGAATATTGTTGTGCAATCGAATATTATTAGTTATTAATATTAATGCTTAAAGCCTTTATACTACTATTTAATGTAATATTACTTTTAAGATTATTACTATTTGAAAACAAATTTACGAAAATGGCAGTTATTGAACAATTTGTATTTGTTTGTTTAATTTTTTTATTTTGTAAACAAGTTGGGCATCCTTAAAAACACATATAGGGGGAACATGCGTTTCTTTCCTCGACAGCAACAGATCTTTAAAGGAGTTTAATCATGGTCATGGAAAGTTTGAGAAATTAATACTCATATTTTCTGCTACTACGCTCTGCACTACCTTTAAATTACAAGATGTGTTTGAATTAAAGAGACATTGAAAATCACACATTTTATTAGAACTGATTTTACAAATCACGTTTTCATACTATTTTCACAAAGGTGAAGCATGCGCAAAGACTTTTTTTTCTTTATGCCTACAATAGGTATTCTCAATGGTCTGGTTATTGGACCAATTATATAATTGGTCTGGTTCACTGCTTAAAATTTTTTACAAGAATGTAAACGATTCTAGAAGTATTAAATCCTCAAATCACCCTCTTGTTTTGCACACTTTAACATCTCAGGTCATTAGTGTTCCATTCAATTAAAGGTGTGAAATGGCCGATAAATTTTGCTCAGAGGCCTCTTCTTTCAGGTTTGAGGTTCTTTTACGTGCCGTAAATCTACGACACGGAACCCACGTCTTTACTTCCCTTCCGAAAAAAGGCATACTTAGGATTTTATGCCCTAAAAATCTACCCTAACCGAGAGTGAACGCGCGTTCTTGGGTTTACCTGGCAAATTTGGGTACCACTATACCACCAGGACCGACTGCTATTGCTACACAAGCATATTGTGTTATACATAATGATTTACATAGACCTAACTCAATTTCTCTGTTTATTTGTTTCAAAACGAATGATGCTAACTACAACGTAGTATACCTCAAATGTAGAGTATCTCTGGAAAAGTATTAACTTCTACAGAAAACGTTGAAAATGTCCTCGTTCCTGCATAGGACAAACTCAACCTGGCCACTCGATGGAGGACTGTGTTGTCAATACCTGTTTAATGTTGGCTTCAGATCGTCCAATGTCTGGGGACGTGTGGCATAAACTCTGTCTTTTAAGTAACCCCACAGGAAGAAGCCCGGTGTAGTCAAATCAGGGGATCTCGATGACTACGGTCCTTGGAGATTTTCCGGTCGGTAACGAAACTTTCAAAGCGCCATGATTGGTTTGATGTGTGGCATTTAGCTTCATCTTGTTGAAACTCTCCATGACCAAGCTCCACATCGTTCAGTTGCTGAACAAACTCCATACAAATCCGGTCAAAAAAAAATCCCGATGTTTACCTTTTTCACTCGCCAGAGATCCAGTTGCTTTCAATTTGTATATGTGTTTCTTTCGGGGGGATTGCGAACACTAAATTCTCTCTGGTATGCCCTTCGAATAGCTATAATTGAATTCGTAATCCAGTATTCCTTCACAAAGAAGAATAGTTGATTTAATGTATACAGTTTTTTCACAGAGGCTAGAAAAAAAAAAAACGAAAACACCTGCCGAACAACAAGAAAGTAAATAATAAACATTTGTACATTTCGTGAATCAAAATTCCCAAATATCCCGCTTAATTTAGCGCTAAGCTCGGAACATTGGTCGAATTTCCAGTCGAATTAATAGAGAAAGAACTGTAATAGTTTCATATATACCACTGTAGTTTATTAAAACACTCCAGCAGTTCTAGAAATTGTTCTTTCGTACTAGTCATATGCAGGACATAATATAATGAACCAATTTCAAAAATTCGGGTTACTGCATGGGCTCAAACCATTGATCCTTAGTTTTAGCCTCAGTTAATGGTAATTCCTCGCTCTTAGGGGCAAATTTTAACACATATTTTGTACTTAACTTCTTTTTTCAAATACACTCAAAGACAAAAAACCCGGATACTTTTATATTTGATTGTATTTTGTTCTTGATTCTTACTTTTTGTTCCTAATTATTTTAAAATGAAAGAACACACATTTAAACATAAGATTATTTTATCAATTACCTTTAATTACAACGGAAACACATAAATTTCACTCTGGCGAGAAAAGTTACAAAGGACGTAAAACAATGAGAAGTTTAGTTCTAAGTGTAAGTACATTTTTCGGTGCTGAAACATTAAAAAAACATTCTTATAACGGGCGTCACCCCCCCCCGGCTTGAATGACTATATTAATACTTCTTGGCACATTTAAGATCAGGTTAGCAATGGTTTCTTGAGAAACATGCTCCCATTCCTCAAGAAGTTCTCGCCTTCTGGCAGCGGCATTCTTGTCTTAACACGCCGTTCCAGCATGTCACACGTGTTCAGGAGAATTCATTTGGGGACTCCTTGCTTCATAGTAGAACATAGATTCTCACTTCTTGGAGATAATCTCTGACCACGTGGCCAATACTCCGGCGTGCATTGTCATGCAATAAAAGAAAATTATCGCCTGTAAATGGCCCAAATGGTACAACATGATTATCCAAACATTCATTTATGTACCTATCAGCTGTTAGACTTCCAGTACGAGCATTCATAGACAATACTACCCAAACAATCACTCCACTACCTCCAAATGATAACTTTTCGGAAATGCAGCATTGTGCAAATCCTTCTCCCCTCCTTCTCCAAACTCTTTCACGTCCATCACGTGAGCACATATTGAACAGGACTCGTCTGTGAACAGAATACAGCTCTACTGTTCATTTCTCTAACCCCTATGATAATTTTCAAAACGCAGTCGTTTGCATTCTGAGCAAACTGAACCAATTGCAGGTATACTTGATATCAGTTCACTTGCTTTCAATCTTATAACCTTTTTGGCCGAAATCGGGCGTTCATGCATGTTAACAAATTGCTGGCCTACAGTCATAACTGGCAGGTTGTGCTTCCTAAGAACTGTCAACACCATGTACCTGTCTTCATTTTAATTTGTAGCTCTCGGATGATCCAAACCAGGTCTTCTGGTATATTCCAGGGTCTCTCTAAGCCATTCTAAATATTTTTATTTTGTTTCCAACCATGCATTTACAATATAACGTACTTGCGTCCATCATCATTTAGAACTACAACTCGAGCTACATCTTCAGTAGCATTTTTTAACGTAAAATGTAACACTTTTACAACATGTAACAATAAATGAATAATGATAATGAAGCATAAAATGGTTAATATAAAGTTGCTGTACCTGAGATTTTGTACATATCATTGGAAGGTGACAAAGGCTTGTTTATAAAACAAAAGCACATTCAACATAGCTTACATGTCTCCATGACAACAAAAACCTACCATAATAGTTTATGACAATCAAATGCATTGCAGTATTCAAGCAAATATAAACGTATCCGGTTTTTTTTTTGTCCCCGAGTGTACATCACAGTAATAGTTAGGGTTTCGATTTGTCAGAATTCATTTTAAATTGATCGTAGTGAAAAGAAATACAGTTAGGTCTCATTAGTAACAAACAGTATTACTGACTGTGTATACCCTGTACCGGTAAATTGTTCAAACTGGGAAGTAAACCAAGGGTAGTGATGGATGATTTGCACAAAGTTTTGTATGTAAATACAGTTTAAGGTTCTCTGCTGTGTAAAGTTTGCAAACGCATCCTGTCTACAGAGACGTGATACCTCTCCCCTCCTCGCGCCCCAGGAAGTAGGAGATATTGAGACCCTACTGTCTCCATTTCGTCGGATGAGCCATAAATCAAAATAAAAAACATGATTCATAACATTAATGGCTGCATTTTTTTCGCGAAGCATGTAAAAGGGGGTAATGTAGTGATAAAGCTTGCCATACAAGAAGCTTCCTAGTCGGAAGACGTGAGAAGTTGATCGAAGGGATGAAAATTCCCTCGCCGGCAGCCACACCTTTGGTTTTAGCAGGGCCCTCCTGCAGACCCAACACTAAATCATCATTATTATTTTTCTCGCTCAATGACGTCGTCTTCAGGATGTAAGAGGGAGGCTTTTAGTGGTGTTCTACACAAAAAGGACTCGGTCGCAGTAAATTTGAATACAAAAAGTTACTGTAGTGATTACTTCTTGTACTTTGCTAGCGCTGCAGCTGTTCTTCCTCAAGCTAAGTACACTAAGCGCATAGATTAATTTTACACACAATTATATCATATAAAATTGATTAGCTTTGATTAGTCGTCGTCCCTGACTGAGGTTTTTTCCAGATTTTCCTCAGAACTCATAAATGGCAAATGCCGGGGAGGTACCCTAAACTTAGGCCTGGAACGCTTCCTTCCTTAAATAAATCCTTTCTCAATTTATCATTTCATCTCATGTATCATAAGTGTCCACCGCCTGGGTACCTCAGTAGTAAAATCGGGCGTTAAACAAAACCGTTCCCTAATTTATTATTTTGTTTCACATATCATCAGCGTCCACCTTCAGTAGTTAAAAGGCTTTAAAAGTCCAGCAGATGCGTTCTTCCTAATTGAGGTGGTTTTTTTTTATTAAGGATTTCCTGTCTTCATAAATGGCAAATACGGGGGAGTATTCTTATAATTTAAACCTGGAACGGATTCTTCCTTTAAAAAAAAAAGATTTCAATTTATCATTTCATATATCAACAGTATTTCACCACCCGTTATGCTTTGCAGACCAAAGATCTAGGGTTCAATCCTGATCAAGGTCGATGGGTGTTTTTGGGCGTAAAAATCTTATGTATGACTTCTTTATAAAGGAAAGATAAGCCGTGGGTCTTCGTGTTGTGCATTTACGGCACGTAAAAGAACCTAAATCCCGAAAGAAGAAGCTTCTGAGCAAAACTTATCGGCAGTTTCACGCCCTGAATTTAATGAAACGCTGATGACCTAAAATGTAAACCATACTCTTGAATAAATTATCAGTTTGCTGTCCCGTACATCATGCTAAGTGTTGTGGTTTATCTAGAATAATCCTGTATAAAGTTTGGAAGTATTAAAAAGTATACATTACGGATTATAGTAAACGATGTGACCTCTAACACATTAATGCTTCGAATAGCATCAAAAACGACTATCTAATCTACAAGTGCTTCATGCGCTGGAGAAAAGTTTCAGCAGATTTTTCAACTTTAAAGTTAACATGTGAAGTTTTCATATGGACATAGTTTTTTACCTTTTACACTTTTCATCTCCCAGAATTTATTCACTAAGATGCATATGTGAAATGCTAAGTGAAATATATTAAAGACCGAGCGTATATAATGAATTCTCGCTCCCTAGGAAAACTGACAACGAATATATTATGTCACAAGGTAACCCCGTTTCTCAAAACGAACCGCAGTGAAGGTTGCTCAATTTTAAAGCAGATGTAAAAAATGATTCGAAATTGTGAACATTTATTTGTAAGAAAATATAAAATTATTTAATAACTGATTATGAAATCAGGTGAAGTTCCACAAAAGACGAATTTTCATAGTCGCCAACTTAATTTTTTTTTAAATGACATTTTGCTCATTTAACGTTTTCACAAGATGTATAAAATTATTAGAAAAACTTAAATGAAATGTCTAATCAGGAACTAAGTTTCAGTCTTATAAAACGTCAGTTGTTGGCCGTATAATTTGGCTGGATATGGGAAAAGTATATCTAAAGCTTTTAGACAATACGCCATGCTCCTGCAGTGATGGAGCCCAAATAATATATGGGATATTCAAGACAAGACTATCAATGCAGAATCTTCAAATTGGAATGTAGGAGAGGGAAAAACTGGCCAATAAATCGCAATGACGTAGTGAAAAACAGCAAAAGCCATTTGTGCGTTTCGTTAAAAGAATAAAAGTTGATCAGTTGTAAAATTGTAGTTAGGTTTAAGTAATAGAAATATGAAAAGTACAAAACAGAAGCCCACAGTCAGAGAAACCTGCCAAAGATTCAAATAACATTATATATTTGTAGGTAAATAAGTTCTCCTCTTCATCTTCTTCCACAAGGTATAAGCCTGTCGATCTGTTCCGTCCTCACTTAAACAGATCTCCATCCTGTTCTTGGTCTTCCTACTTGCCGATATCCTCTAGGTTTATAACATAACATTTTTGGTATATGTTCCTCTTTCATTTTTAGTATATGTTGATAGCAATTATTTTTATTTTCATTGCTTTTTTCATTTATATATATAAACTAAATGAAAAAATATATAACTGTTTTCGAATTCCTTTATTTGTTTGTTTGCTAGGAGAGTAAATCCAGTTACTGCTATTAAAAATCTCATCTCTGAAGTTTCTATTCTTTCCCTGTCTGTCCTATTCATAGTCCAGTTTTCACTTCCATATGTTGCCGTTGGCAATGTCATTACCTTATAAAATTCCATTTGTGTTGCTTTTGATGTCTTGTTCTTTAATGTTCTCTTTATTGTTCCATTCATTTCTCTTAATTTATTTAGTTTTATATTCCGATCTATGATTTTATCTCCCTTAAGGCCTGAGCTGGGGAGGTGTTTAGGTAGGAGATCTCAAAAGTGTTAGTGCCATAGCTACTTCTTTTATTGTCTATTAGTTGTAAAACATGCACATTAAAGTGTTCTCGGCCATTGAAGCCTTAAGTTATTAAGTACTTATCAGATTGTTAAAAGTCAAGCCATTAAGGCCGACAGGGCCCTTACCTTAGGGGAGATGTCACCTCAGACAGGGATGCCAAATGTCGAGCAACAGCGCAGAGTAACCGAGCGACTAGTGGAAAAAGGCTCGATTGCTATCTCCTAATATAGTTTCACGACCGCTGAGGGGGGGGGGGGAGTTACATTATGTTGTAATATTCACCAATTATGGCAAACCAACACCGTAGGTTTAATTATAGTCACCAATAAGAAGAGAGTAATTATGTGTTAGGGGCTTTCGCTAGCATCTACGATCATCCTAAGTTCAACATAACTGTGCTTTGTTGCTAAGCGGACGATTGTGTCGCGGTAAAATCCTTTAATCCGTCATCGGAAGTGGTGAACCAAATGCATTTATATAAACTAGAACTGTTTCAATTAGCTATGCAAACGTATAAAACATTCATGCAAATAATATTCACTTTTTTGATAATAATTTTCATCATTTACTAAAATAATGCACTCTTCGGCTGTACATGTGACAATACATTTAGATAACTAAAACTAGAGACTTGTTCTATTACTTCCTTATTAACAATTATCTTACATCTTACATGATTATTTCCTTTAAAAGCCATCGATTATATCTTGGATGTTGAAATCTTTAAATTATATATCTGCATGATATTTTTCAGGTCATTAACCCTTCTCTGTAAACCATTTCCTTAAAAATAACCTGATCGTCAGCAAATAAAATTGTTTTCAACTTTCGTTACTAATTTGATACCCCCAGTGGAATAATACATCTCCACAGGAGCCCGAGGTCGTTAAGGCGCGGACTCGTGAGCAGGATGTCTGGGGTTCGAATCCCACCAGGACCGTACTTCCTGATTGAGGTTTTTCCAGGTCTTCCTCAGTCTTCATAAATGGCAAATGCCGGGGAGGTACCTTAAAATTATACCTGGAACGTTTCCTCCCTTAAAAAAAAAACCCTTTCTCAATATATCATTTCATCTCATATGTCATTAATGTCAACCGCCTGTGGTGACTCAGTAGTTAAAGGGGCGTTAAACACCATTAAAAAAAGTGGAATAATGTATCTACTCTTTAAGTATTTAGTCTATATATACATATATAAAAATAATGTTGGCGATTAAGGGCATCCCTGTTTAACGCCTTGGTTTATTTTTCTGGTTTGTTTTCAATTCTAATCACATTGTCAATAGGTAAATAACTTTTGTGTTAGCTAAACTCCCCATTATATACTCAAACCTACCCAAAGGTTACATTTCCAGTAATATCACAGAGCATAGGACCCGCAAAGCTCGCACTATAACATCTTAAGGCTTCAACTATTCCTATCTTGAAAAAATCAGCCTTATAATATAGTGGCAAATGCCGGATGGGAAGTACCCTAAACTTAGGCCTGAAACGTTTCCTTCCTATAAAAAAAAATCATTTTCCAATTTATCATTTCATCTCATGAATCATCAGTGTCCACCGCCTATAATGCCTCAGTAGTTAAAACGGGTGTTAAATAGCATTAAAAAATGTACCTTTAAAACAAGCTTCATAATTTAAATGGTCTCTAAATAAACTTGCTCATACATGTCTGGGTCTCTGGGTAGTGAGGTGCTTTTATAGGATGTGTCGATGATGTGGCCCCACGTTGGGCGCCAAATTTGAAGCGGGGTTCATTTGTAGATAATCAAACTCTTATTAATTATTGCCGGTCGCGACCACCTGGATGCAATAATGTCTGGCAGAGCATCTATCCAAGAGTATTCACGTACCTCTTACTTCGGGTCTTTCACACCCGAAGTCGCCTTTTAGTGCCCTTGTGATCAGGGGGAGAGAAGGTGAAAGGAAAAGGTGTAAATCACACAACAGTGTCTTGTTCAACGCCTAGAAGTGTTTATTCATACGACCGTTTGTTGACGGCCATCTCTTTGACGACGAAATTATCGGGCTTCGCTGAACTGAACTAAAACTCGCATAACCGCGACGCTGCCTAAACTCAAGTCGAAACTGCACTCCCCGAACTACTACACCGCCTGAACTGAAAACTGTAACAGCGTCTACTGCCCAAACTGAAGTCCAAGAATGCGTTTTATTAACTGCGTGCCTCGCTGCTCAAAAATTGTCTAAACTGCTAAAGTCTCCGCGTGGTCTTCAGAGTTCACGGGGTCCACAAAACGGAGCCCACAGCTCGTTGAGCCTTCAAAATATTCACATTTAATTGTGAGCTCTCATTTTCCCATATGCACTCACTTTAAACTTCTTCACTCTTTGGTCTGTGTTTGGTGAGTTCATAATCATCCGATGTCAAAGAAAAAGGAAACCATTTTCACCAACACCTGTACTGTGGTCTTTTAACGAACTTCCGAGCCTTTTCAGCAAGTGAAAATACAAAATATCTATTGATCTGACTCCGACCGCACACCTGCATATGCTTAGCTTTGTTAGCTTTGTTGCAATAGGCAGCCCTTCGCTAGGGGCCAAAATGTGTGCAAGCTACGCGACTAGGTAGCTTACACACATATTCCTGATACATGAAATTTCCTTACTCGCTAATAGAGACTATATAAAATATTTAATAATTTCTGCCATTAAAGTATATATATATATATACATTCTCTCAGGCTGTGAGGTGTGAAGACCTGTCACAGTAAACATAGTGAAGAGGTTACCAAAAATAAATCTAGTTATAAGACCGAATATGATTAAACTGGAAACATGGGTTACAAATATTCATAGCATTTCGAATCACTTCTAAAGGAATTAATCTCTCATAGCAGAGTAAACTTAGCGAGGTCTCAAGGATATATGAAGGTTGAAGATTCGTGGTTAGAATACCGGCAGTGAATGGAATTTTTCAGAAAGAATACTTCCAGTATATAGGGATACATCCATAATTTCCCGGCCTCGCCTATTCGGACTATCCCATTCACAAAACCCTTATCTGTTAAGTAAACAATTGCAGTTGTAACTTCCGTTCCGCTCCGCTGTTTTCAGTTGTTCTGATATAGTTGCATAAATAAGGCTATGTTAAAAAATTGTGACATATTCAAAAGGGAGTTACAAGCTGTTATTAAACCCTTCACAAAAGGACTTACTCCAAATGAAATTAAACAGCAATTGGACGTTGTATAATGGGAATATGGGCACCCCCTTCATATTCTACCGTAAAAGAATGGGCCAAACTTTTTTGAATGGGTCGAAAAAGAATTGAAGACAAAGAGCGCGCAGGTCGGCCCTTGGAGGTGCTCACTCTTGAAATATCGCTCTTGTGGAAAGAGAAATTATGGAAGACCGACGGCTCAAAATTACACAAATAGCAGAAGATTGGGTCTTTCTTAAACAAAATTCCTTCATGAACATTTAATCATAAATAAGGTTAGTGCAACATGGTTAACTAGACTTTTGCACTGTCATTTTGGAGCCCTGCCGTGGCAAAAGGAAAGAAGCTCTGCAAATAATTGTTACAGGAGATGAAACTACGGTCCACTTCTATAATCTCTTATCCAAAAGAGAATCAATGGAATGGCGTAAACCTGGCGAAGCACCGCCTCTACGGTCAAGCTCACTCAGTGAACCAAGATCATGGTCACAATCTTTTGGCACTGTGAAGGAATATTCTTCATTGACTTCAAGGAGAGGAACACCACAGTAAATGGGGAGTACTATGCTGCCTACTGCACAGACTACGTGCTTCCATCAAAGAGAAAAGGCGAGGAAAGCTGAGTGGTGATGTGAGCCTTCTTCACGATAACGCGCCTGTGCACACAGCTCTTGGTGCAAAGGAAGCTGTGAAGAAATGTGGCTTCAAGGAGATCGACCATCCCCCTACAGCCCAGATCTAGCTCGCAGTGACTATTTCCTTCGCAAAACTCAAGTAGGACCTTCGAGGAAGGAAATTTAAGTGTGACGAAAAAGTGATGGATGCTATTTGTGCCTATTTTGCAGACAACACTTCTGACTATTTCGGGGAGGGTTGAAATGTTAATTCAAAGATGTGAGAAGTGTATTGCAATAAAGGATAACTATATTGAAAAGTGAAATATAGTTTTTGGCTTTATAATACCTAGAAAATGGTCAGGCCGGAAACTTTTGGACCTACCCTCGTATATAGAATCAGATGGGAGAGTTTCTTGGTTATGTGCTTGGAAGATGACATGGTAGCTTATTCGAATGTTTAAAGTCTAATTCTTTATTTCCTACTCATGTTTTACACGGTTACTGTGAAAGAACAATAATCATATATGCACTCTTAAATTTGTTGCTAAACGATACGCCGCAGTCAATGGGAAACATGGTAAAAATTGGGCTACGCTATGCAATAGCTCAAATAATGGAGGGAAGGGTAAGGGGAAGAAACATAACTACAAATACCGATCGCGAATAACAGAACGTGTGCAAGATGGATCCAATCTTTATTTTTTGCATTCATTTTTTAAAATGTTTTTATATGAGTTTATTCATTTCCATTCTTTTATCCCTCTTTTCAGGTTAGGAAAAACTTGGGCAATACCTTTTTTTTTTTTTTTTTTTTTTTTTAAATTTTAATAATGTAACCTTTAGTACAGTACAAAAATAAAAATTGTTTTTAAACTGTATTATTGTATATTAAAATGACGCGGTCGAAAACTTTGCGCCGTCAAATAAAACAGCTCCTTCACGTTAGAATATTCTAAGAGAAACTTTCCGATTGTGACAAGATTAAACTGACGTCGGCAATTTATTTCCTTTGGCGACGTTTTAAAAAGAGGGGCGGTGATTAACACCAGTTTAAATGCTAAGAAATCTGTCGACATGATTTATGGAGACCAGTCTACCATATATAATTGCTTTTTCCTTATGCCTCCGTGGAAAACTTCTTTAGAAAGTTCTGTTACAAGGAGTGTTAGGGGTCACTAGATATTTTCTTAATCCGATTTCCATCCATGTTAATTCGATGGGCCAAAGCTTGTTTGTGTCAAACTGACTTTGGGAATTCGTAAGCGCTCATAACACTTTGATCCTCTGGTTCATGGGAGAAACTTTAGAGCACAGTATTGGTTCCTTACCGAGAAAATCAAGGGTAGAATAACGTCTGTTTTTTACAGTAAAAACTAATCTCTTTTCACTTAAATCACTTTATTGTCTCTACCTGAATTATTTTAATTTTTAAAAAGTCTAAATGTTAGAGTTGTACTTCCTAAATCCTTAAGGGAAAAATAAATACCTCTATTAATAATTAAATGCAATATATTCGCAAAAGAAAAATGTATATTTTGTTTCCTTTTTGTTTTATAAGGCACGTTAAATGTTTTAACTGAGCAATAAATATCCTCATTATCTTTAGGAAAAAAAATTATGCTTTAAGCACAAAATATTTCACTACAATTTTCATAAGCACTGCTTCATTATGAAAAATGGCTTGACAAATTGGCATTAAAACGACCTGCAGATTTATAATTTAAAATATTAACCTTGCCAAACATTTTATGATTTCTGGCAGTAAATTTTTCATCTGCAATCAAATTTAGCTTTATTCAAGAAATTATATGAACTATATTCAAGAAATATACGAAAAACAGGAGCTAATTGATTAGCATAACAATGAAGAATTGGTTTAATGCTTTCAAAATGACTTTTATTTTCCTGACAGTACAGCTGCACAACGATTTTTAAATGCCTTGATTCCATCATTAATTTTTTTTTGAATGGTGTGTTTAACGCCCGTTTATTGTACTCTGGTGGACTCTGATGATACACGAGATTGTGATATATTGGGAAAGGTATTTTTAAAGAAAGGAAACGTTCCAGGCCTAAGTTACCTATCCGGCATTTGCCATTTATGAGGACTGAGGGAAATCTGGGAAAAAACCTCAGTCAAGAAGGATAGTCATGACTGAAATCGAACCCCAGACCTCCCGCTCACGAGTTAGCGCCATAACGACTTCGGCCACCTGTGGCACTACGACGGGTGTGCAAAATGAGTACCCATATCAGCTTTGACTTCTTCCTCGGTTGAAAATTTCCGTCCTCCCGATAAAGTTTTGAGATTAGGAAATTAATGGAAGTTGCAAGGAGCCAAATCCGGTGAATTAGGTGGGTGCGAATGCAATCGTTGATCGTAGCCCATTGTCCTGGTGGAAACATTAAACCTGGCCTCTTTTGTTGGATATTGTAGTGTATCTGTAGTATTCGGCATTTATAATTTTCCCTTTTAGAAAATAATCGAACATAAGAAATCCTTTGGCATCTCAGAAAACTTACATAAGCCGACTTTACTGTTATCGTTTTCTTTGAAACCTGAATTCTGCCCATTGTTTCGATTGCTATTTTTAATTGTGAGAGCAGTAATGAGCCCAGGTTTCGTTAGTAGTGATGATTCGATGCGAAAATACGTTGGATTTTTTTTTTTTTTTAACTATCCGCTATTGGGATGCAAGTTTGAATACTGTGCGGCCATATCCCCCCCCCCTTTTTTTTCAAACAAGGTTGTACTTGTTACATGGCAGTAAGTTCGTAGGACGTCAATGGATATTTTTTGCCTACAACTTAAGTCGGAGTTCCCCTTGCAATGGATCAACTGGCAATAGCATGCTGCTAAATATTCTTTGCGAGCTGCTGATTTATTGGAAATCATTCATTGTTTATTTTCTTGTAAATATTTTAAAAAGGGCATTGCAATTTCACAAATGGTATACTACTTTAACCAATATGTGGCCTAAGTAAATCAAAAAGGTGGACTGGTTCTATGAAATCAATGAACTTGGGGAAAAAACTTATTTTTCATTTGAATCTGTCAATTTAGTAATTTGTTTATGTCGTCTGCTGTTAATGGTATTTTCTAAGAAGCGTTTTTATTTACATTTATATCTATATTTCATACTTTACATTATCAATGCAGAAAGGTTTAAGTCCGAATTGAGGCAGATCTCTCGTCCTCTATCCCACAAAGAAACAAATTTGTATGGTGAATAAATGATAACTAATTGATATTGCCAAATATGTTATGCAATTGTACTTAGCAGGAAGCGTTCTTTACTATTAATATCTAGCTGATATTGTATAAGAGTTTTAGAAAGGAGAAAGGGTGATAAGAAGTCTGATATTTATTATATAATTATTTTCAATAAATTAAACTATGTAAGAAATTTCACTATTAAAAGCAAGTGTTGCAAAACAGTATGTCGCTTTGTGTGGTCGCTCTTGGCCTGAGGGCGAAAGACTTAACATGATCACAATAGAATCATGCACCTGGCAGAGATAGACTATGACAATGGTCCTTTTGTATGTTAATGCTATAAGGACAATGGAACATTCTTACGGAGACGTTAACGCAGATGTTTCTTTCTTAGTATGTCACGGACGCGCGGTAAGAAGCTCACCTATTAGAATTCAGTATTTTAAAGTGCTGAGTTTGTGCGCTGTCGAAAGAGCTTTGACTCACAAATCAGAGCCTCGGATTTCAAAAGATACGAGTCCATGAGTTAATTTACGAAGCCCCGTAGCGCGTCATGGAACATGTGGTGACACTTTTGAAGTTAATATAAAAGCAGAAAACTTCCTCGTGAGGCAGGAATTCATAAGTATACATTTCAGGCCTTCAGTATGGGCATTCTCCAGACTTCAGCGACGCATGTAGTGACCTCAGTTGAGGCAGTAGATGAGATCAAATATTTCAATCACAAGCAGTTATTAGTTAGGCAGTTCCAGCAGTTTGTTCAAGCGGTTCCAGATTCCAAGTCGAGCAGAGTAAGGCACTTCACGCAGAGTGGGAAAGCAATCCCCTCAGTTTTCGTAAGCAGGCTATAAAAACATACATCGAGGGTAATTCTCATAGCATTTATTCCTAACGTCAGGTGCACTTCAACGTGAATGTCTGCACATTCTTGAACTTTAAGAATCTGACAGAGTGACTTCGCATATTCAGTTAACGTCGGCGACCTGAGCAGCGCACCAGGAGGCAACCACACAACAATGGTGATAATAAATATAAGGATCAGTGAATGAAGCAAACAGTTTTTATTATAACAATTCCTGTCCTTCTCCCCTGATCCCGCGACTCCGTGAGAGGCGCGAAACAGCAGAATCGGATCTCCAGGTTATCGTCGTCTGCGAAATTTAACCGATATAACCGCGACGAAAGGAAACCATTGTAGAACCCATATGAAAATAATTTCAATTTTAAATTTAGAGATTTTTATATTTTCGGCATTCATATTCTTGATAAGCAAAGCAAATGTTTCCAGTTGCAGCATTTGAGGTGGTGGCGAGTCCCTCCACTTCCTTCATTTGGTGTCGCGTCACCGCCTTACTCGGTAATATGTCAACCTGTTCGCTCTCGTTAGGATACCCAAATGCGCTCTCTACTCCTGACGATTGGTCTGCAAACTTCACAAAGATCACGGTTTCCTGCCTAACTATTTTCTAGGCATGATAAAGACAAAAACTATAATTCATTTTGCAATATAGTTATCCTTTATTGCAATACACTTCCCACATCTTTGAATTAATATTTCAATCCACCCATCCCGAAAATAGTCAGACATCTTGTCTGCAAAATGGGTATAAACATCATCCATCAATTCTTTGTCACGCTTAAATTCCCTTCCTCGAAGATCATTCATGAGTTTTGAGAAGAGGAATAGTCACTGGGAGCTGGATATGGGCTGAAGAGTGGATGGTCGATCTCCTTGAAGTCACATTTCTTTACAGTTTCCTTTGCAGCAAGAGCTGTGTGCACAGGCGCGTTGTCGTCAAGAAGGCGCACATCACCACTCAGCTTTCCTCGCCTTTTCTCTTTGGTGGAAGCACGTAACCTGTGCAGATGACCAGCATAGTACTCCCCATTTACTGTGGTGTCCCTCTACTCTCCATTTACTGTGGTGTTCCTCTCCTTGAAATCAACGAAGAGTATTCCTTTACAGTACCAAAAGATCGTGGCCATGATTTTCTTGGTTCACTGAGTGATCTTGGCCTTAGAGGCGGCGCTTCGCCAAGTTTAAGCCAGCCCATTGATTCTCTTTTGTAAAAGGGATCATAGTGGAAGACCATAGTTTCACCTCCTGTAACAATGGTTCGCATAACTTCTCTCTCGTTGTAACCGCACAGCTCCAAAAATGTCAGACAGCAGATGACTCGTTGCTGCTTTTGAACTGAGGAAAGAGGTGTAGGTACCCATCTTGCACTAACCTTATTCATGTTTAAATGTTCATGAATAATTCGAAGGATTGTTGTTTTAAAAAGACCCAACCTTGCTGCTATTTTATATATCTCTGAGCCGTCGGTGTTCCGTAATTTCTCCTTGCACATGAGCGATCGATGTTTTCAGCAGTGAGCACCTCCAAGGGTGACCTGCACGTTCTTCGTCTTCAATGCTTTCTCGACCCATTCGAAAATGTTTGGCCCATTCTTTTACGGTAGAATATGAGGGGGATGCTTCCCCATATACACCGTCCAATCGCTGTTTAATTTCATTTGAAATAAGTCCTTCCTTTGTTAAGAACTTAATAACAGCTCGAAACTCCATTTTGAACATATCACAATCTTCTACACATAGCCTTCTTTATGCAACTATATCTGAACACAGTGGAGCGGAAGTTACAGCTGCAATTATTTACTTTGACACCTGATAAGGTTTTGTGAAGGCGATAACCCTTAGCGGCTAGGCCGGAAACTTATGGACTTTCCCTCATACTTGATAATTTTCAACGTAACCACAGTACTGTAACATGCTTGTGATCAATTTGCCCGCCTAGCTTTCTTTGCTCTGATATAAAAGTTCTCCAATTGTCGCTCATCCAGACAATAATAACCGGAACGGTGTTGTCACTGACCGCATTTGTTAACGGGAAACCCTCCTAATTCACAAAAGGTGCAAGCCTAATTAGTGAGAGTTGTGATTTCAATTTGTGTTTTAGTAATGTTGACTTTGCAAAGTGTTTAGGTGCTTCATTGAGATTCATCCTTTATTCCGATCGTTTGCACTTTTTGTAGAGGACCCGTTCTCACCAGAAGGCCACAATACAATACAATCAGTTCTTGCGTTTCTGCCAGTCTTCAAGGATATGCTGGAAACCGTTTTAGACAGGTCCTTCAAAATCCCCTACACAAACTTCACCACTGCTTCTAATGGTGAAAAATGCATCCGACGAAAGCGTTTCTTCAATTTGGGGAAAATAAAAAGTCATGCGGGACTAAATCTTGACTATAAAGAGGGTGGCAGTGGTAAATTGATTTTTATGAGATATTCTGCAACAATATTTGCGATATGCAGCCGTGCATTATCATGGTACAGCATTCAGATTGTTTCGTGTGGATTTGCTGTGTTTGCAGAACAATTCTGTAGTATTGCCCAGTTACAGATGCATGTGCAGATTTCTTTAATATCGCAAAATGAAATGATCATTATGTTTCCAACAGAAGCAGTCATATTTTTTGTGATATGATAATCACTTTGATCTAGAGTTTTTCTGTTTCCTCTCAGGATCCAAAATTCATCAGCAGTGGTTACCCTTGAAAGAAATGCATCTTCATTTGTATCCGATTGTCATGTTGGGAATTAGCAGTCTTGGAACTGATCGTGCATATAAACGCCACAACAGGCACCCAGCGAAAATTTCATAATTTCTGAAAATGTTCTTAAAGTTAATCGATGATACTCTCTAAATAGCAGCAGCGGTGTTAACGTGTTCTTCCGTATGAGCAGAAACTGGAGAGTCAGGTTCACCTACCTTCCTTTGAAATTGATTTTAAACCACCTTCGAGGTGTGTTGTACTGTCCATAGGCCTCAGATGAAAATTTTTGAGACAAACGCAAAATTTCAGAGCAGCATATTTTTGTTGGTTGCATGGCATCTTCATTTTGCTGTAGGCGGAACTATTTTTTTAATAGTGTTTAACACTAATACTATGAATACTATGATACATGATAAGAAATTTGTCGGTCCTGGTGGTGTAGTGGTTACCATACTTGCCTCCTAAACCCAAAACGCGAGTTCGAACCCGGCCAGGACCGATGGATTTTTTCGGGCGCAAAAATCCTAAGTATGGCTTCCTTCGGAAGGGAAGTAAAGCCGTGGGTCTCGTGTCGTACATTTACGGCACGAAAAAGAACCTCAAGCCTGAAAGAGAGGCCTCTGAGTAAAATTTGTCGGCCGTTTCATGCCCTGAGTTGAATAGGACGCTGATGACCTGAGATGTTAAAGAGCGTCCATAAATAAATAAAAAAAAAAAATGAAAAGAAATGATAAAGTGGAAAAGGATTTTTTTAAGGAAGGAAGTGTTCCAGGCCGAAGTTTATTTGGTATTTGCCATTTCTGAGGACTGAGGAAAACCTGAAAAAAAAAAAAAAAAAAAAACTGTCAGGCAGGACGGTGCTGGTGGAAATCGAACCCCAGACCTAACGCTCACGAATCCGTGCCTTAACGACCTCGGCCACCCGTGGTGGTGTAGGCGGAACTGAACATGTCTCAACCTGTACACTTTCACAAGCGAGAACAGCAAAAATAATATCACATGTTCATTGCACATTGAGGTAACAAAATTTTGTAAAGTTAATTTTGAGATTTTTAATTATGAAATTACGTCTGTAAAAGGAGTATCGTTCTTTATTAAATACCTCTCGTATGCGTTATTCCGTATAAAGAAAATCTCTTTAATACAGGGAATTATACACAATTATAAAATAATTTAATATTTTTCAATGAGATTTTTCACATATGAAAGCTAAAAAAGGAAAATATTTAGTCCTACTTCCTAAAAACGTGCATTCATCGAGATTATCCGATTAAATATATACGCTGAAATCCGGACTTTTATCTCGCAGCCAGTCGAGTTATTTTACGAATGGGTTTGAATTGTTCCACGAAACGTTTCGATGAGGAGATGCGTGCGCTATTCAGTGCATTTGTATAGCCTTGTCTTACTGACAAGCTTTTGTTTACAAAACGAAAAGGAAGCTATCCACTTTAATAACATAGGCTTTCCCTGGAGCAGCAAACAGAAAAATAAACAAAACTTTATTAACGTAATAACTTTTACATTTTCGAGCTTACTGAAACTTCAAAAAAGGAAAGTAATGAAGGTAAACTAAAAATATAACGAAGCGAAAAAAAAAAAAACATAAAATACAGAAACAAAATAACAGGCAACTTAAATGATAAAATATAATAAAAACTCTGTTAATTAAATGCATTTACTTCAAACCCAGTGGGCCGCATTCGATTCTCTTTTGGTTCATAATGGTCGAGGAAGCTTTACTTAAAGTTGGGAATATCTATCTAAGCGAATTGATGTGGTTACTCTGAAACCCTTATGCAAGAGATTGTGGGTTCAAGCACCGGTGAGGTATATGCAATTATGCATTTCGTACATTTCTTCTTTTTCTTCCACAAGGTATAGGTCTGCCGATCTGTTCCCACCTCAATGAAACATATCACTCCATCTTGTTCTTTATCTTCCTACTTGGCGATAATCCCTAGGTTTATAATTTAAAAAAAATTCGGTGTCCGTTTCTCTTTGATTCTTAATATATGATACCAATTGTTTTATTTTCATTATTTTTTCATGTAGATTATAAAAAAATTAAATGTTTTAGAATTTACTCATGTCTTTGTTTACCTAGAAGGGTAAATCCAGCAACTGCTCTTAAAAATCTCATTTTTTTAGTTTCTATTGTTTTCCTGTCTGTTCTAGTCACAGTGCAATAGATAGCTACTGTGAAAGCGCGTAAACATTTTTGACACCCTCGGTATATATATATGTGTATATATATATATATATATATATATATATATATATTAAATAAGGTGGCGATAAAGGGTATCCCTGTTGGACACCTTGGTTTATAGCTTTTATTACGATTTACCTTTTTTTATGGTGCTTAAGGCCCGTTTTTATACTGAGACACCACAGGCGGGTGATTTACCTGCATTCACGAAGGTACCGCTACGGGTGACCGAGGTCGTTAAGGCGCGGATACTCAACTGGAGGTCTGGGGTTCGAATCCCTCTAGGATCGTCCTCCCTGACTGAGGTTTTTTCCAAGTTTCCCTCAGTCCTCATAACTGGAAAATGCCGGGGAGGCACCGTAAACTTAGGTCTGTAAAGTTTCCTTCCTTAAAAAAAAATCCGTTCCCAGTATATAATTTCATTTCATGTATCATCAGTGTTCACCGCATGTGATGCCTCAGTAATAAAAACGGGCGTTAAACACTACTCAAAAAAAATCACGAAGGTAAATGCAAGCTGGATATTTTCTTAATATAACCCTCAAAACTAAATACCTATATCAGTTTCTAGTTTCCTTATATTGTCAACATCAAGCATGAAATTATAAACAAAATAAATTAAATTTCGTGACCATGAGAAAATCTGAAAAGATAACCATACGAAAATCGTTATTTTTAAAAATGTTTTCTCAACACCAGATTAATATTAAGAATTAGAGTCAAATAGGAAAAAATTTGAGATGATCACTATTATTCGAACTATGAATCTTTGATTTTCCGTGCCTAGGCTCTTATTATCTGAGTTACCGTATCCTGCGCATCGTACACATTTATAAACATATACCGGGCGATTCATCTACAACTTACACCCAAATATTTGTGAAAAGGGAGGTGCTAACGATTCTAGTGGAAGTAGTTTGTGAGTTATAGTAAAATAAAATTTTTAAATATCTATAGTGGTCTGTCCCATTTAACTGCTTAGTTAATGCTGTTTTCTTCTTTTGCCTTTCCAAGGGTACACCCCGTTCCGCAGTAAAGTTTTTTTATTTGTTTTATTTACGGGTGCTCTTTAACAACTCAGGTCACCAGCGTCCCATTCCATTCAGGGCATGAAACGACCGGTTCTTAGGCCTGAAACGTTTCCCTCCTTACTCCTTTCCCACTTTATCATCTCATCAAATGTATGATTAGTGTACATCGTCTGTGGTGCTTCAGTAGTAAAAACGGGCGTTAAACTCCATTCATAAACATCAGCTTAAACCGACCGACCGGCATTTAAATATTCAACCTCCAGAGGTGTTGATGTCAAACCCATATCTATGCAAATACAAATGGTTAGTTTAGGGTGTTTTGGCTCAAAGAGAATAGGCACGCATTAAATAGTCAATTAGAAGCACTATAAAACTACGGTTTTAGATTTGCAATAGCAAAATCGGGTTTGTAAATTTAAAGCCAAGTTTTGTGAATAAAGGAATAAAATACGAAAATTTGATAAAGTCCGTCCCGTAATAATGACAGACGTCTGCGTATTTTATGTACAGCATGCAGTGAATTCATTCCGGACGCAGACCAAAAATAACACTGGGTATTTGTTTATTGTATCTTTCAATGTTTTCATGAACATTGGTTGTAATATAGAAAAATTATGAATAAATTTCGTACTACTAAAAGTCTTTAAAAGTGGTACAGTAACATTTAGGGCAAATACTATTCCGATTTAAGTTTCGAATTTTTCTCCTCCCTCTTAGAAAATTGTATGGTCAGAAATATTTCGAAAGCCGATAATACATTACAAGAACGAAATGGTGTTTGAATCTTCGCTCACTTTCTCACTCTAAAGGTGTTTTCAGCAATGTTGCATATACCTATGTAATATGATTTACTGCACAAAAAACTTCGGTTTTAAAGAACTGCACCCATCAATGTCGAAAAGCTTTTCCACTGAAAGACTTCGGGGTGTTGAGAAAACCAAACACGAAGGGTTGTGGTAGGGGAACCAGAAATGGAGCTATTTGCAGCAATGCCCTCTATCTTCCAAGCGAATGAGACAAACGCGACAAATTACAAGAAAACTACAAACGGAGAGGGGGTGGGTTGGTCTAGCCAAAAGATAAGCAAGGCCGGCATTGTCATCAATGGCAGGGTCGGCAATAAAGTTCATTTTCGGAAGTGCCTGCCCAGATCTTAACCAGGATTGATAACGGCTGGGGGAGCCGGCTGGGGCTGGAAAGGAAAGGCCCCCTTATAAACCTCGCCCTTCCTGTTGCCATAGAGAAAACAGTGACGGCCATGACGATATCAGAGGGACATAATGGCACCGTACATCACAAGGATTCTCAACTAGGAGAGGTATTCAGTGAATAACAACATTATTTTTAGTGTTTCATCAACTTCACACAATTATTACATAGACATTTAAATATACTGGCCAGTAATAATTATAATACTGAGAATACTTGAATTCGTTTATAGTTTTATTGCTATTTAAAACATATTTGATAAATAAATCTGTTGCTATAAGACATTTCCTAATAATTCTAAATAAAACTTTAATATGGTTAGGTGAGGCATTGAGGTTTTATTTGTCTATACATTTACAAACAACAGCCTAAGAATTCCTATATGAGGAGCAATGTGGGTTTGTGGATAGCAAATAATGTATAAATGCAATCATTGTTATAAAACAACGAATAGAAAAAAAGGAGGAATTTGACGTATTCCTGTATAGCATATTTTTAGATTATGAAAAAGCACCGACTGAGTAGATAGGCAAAAACTGTGGAAAATATTAAACTACGATAACGTTCCCCATTATATGATTAATGCAATTTTAATAGTGTTTAAACTACTGAGGCATCACAGGTGGTGGACGCTGATGATATATGAGATAAAATAATTAAACAGGAAAGATTTTTTTAAGGAAAGAAGCGTTACAGGCCAATTCAGTGTGTCTCCTCGGCAACCATTTATAAGGGCTGAAGAAAACCTGGAAAAAATCTGTCAGGAATCGAACCTTAGACCTCAGCTGATGAGTCCGAGCCTTAACGACCTCGGCTACCCTTGCCGGTATTAATGCAATTAAATTACAATATGATAATACCCAGATAGTACTAAAATGTCGTACATTTACGACACGAAAAAAAACCTCAAGCATGAAAGAAGAGTCCTCTGAGCAAAATTTTTGGCCGTTTCACGCCCTGAATTGCATGGGAAGCTAATGACCTGAGATGTTAAAGAATGAATAAATAGTGTTTAACGCCCGTTTTTGCTACAGAGCCACCACAGCCGATGGACACTGGTGATATATGAGATGAAATGATATATTGGGAAAGGATTATTTTTACGGAAGGAATCGTTCCAGGCCTAAGTTTAGGGTACCTCCCCGGCATTTGCCAGTTTTGAGGACTGAGAAAAACCTGGAAAAACCTCAGTCAGCGAGGACGATCCTGGCGGGATGCGAACCCCGGACCTCCCGCTCATAAGTCCGCGCCTTAACGACCTTGGCCACCCGTGGCGGTAGAGACGTTAAAGAGCGTCCATAAATTAACCACATCAACATATAAATGTTGGAGTGGTAACGTTTCAATATAACGCTTTACAATAAAGTGTAATTCACAAATACACTGTAAATAATATAGCGGAGGTACCAATATCCGCCAAGGAAAGGTTTTTAAGGTGCAGGAACTTTACAAAAATATAAGCTACTTTCATACCAATCGTTTGAAATGAAGCTATATCATCTCTTTGCATCTTTTCGTGAGATTAGCATATTTATTTCCTTTTCACTACTTCTTTGATGATTTAGCTCCTATTTTGAGTCTCCTATTTTATGATCTGTTAAAAAAAATGGAGCGAAAAAATAAATTATTTTCACTGTTCTTCAGCAGCTACTTAAAATCTCATAGTCTCATTTTATATATAAAAACAGTCAAACACTCCTCTGAAAATAAAACATGCCCATAATAATGCGAAACAGTAAGTAATTGCATTAATTTTATTTTTCATCGCGGCTATATTGTTGAGAGTTCACCGCAGCTTTCAGAAAGGTGTGGATGACACAACAGATAATTTAAACGTTGACGGTGCCGAACTCATTTCACCATAACCCGTATCATTAATCGTGGTAAAAACACGTAGTCGACTTGGACCGTTAAAAGCTTTACAAAAAGTGTAAACTTGGTTTCGGAATAATTTCCGTTCCTGGCTGAACGGGAGAGCACTTGGTGCAGGTAGCGGTTGAGGGAAGAGCCACTTTGTGACGTTAGCTGAAATGGCCCACAGTCACTTTTCATACCAGCCTCCATTAATTTAAAGAGCAAACGCCATTCTACTCCTTCCATAGCCTCATTTTTTCCTTCAAAGGGGTATTTTTTCCCGCATCTTAAGTTCGCGAGCCGCCTGAGGAGCAAACAAGTGCGTGGCGTGGTCTTAATGCAGACGAGAGTGCTCCATTAGGAGGCAGCCATATTTAAAAACAAGATGGCGGCGTGTCTCTCTCGTGGCGTAGAGTGCATCATTTGCTGCGAGAAAAAACTTTGGAAAGATGATTTGCATAGAGAAGACGGTTCACGGTCATGCTTAGCGCAACGTAACGCAACCAAATGCGATCTTTCGTTAAACTGGATTACTTTTCGAACTGTCACAGAAATTAGACCATATTATGTGACACCTAATAAAAGTTCGATTCCACTTTTGTCACTTAATTATAACCATTGTTAATTGTGTTCTTGCATTACAATACCATTTTAAAATATACTCATTTTTAATAATTTAAAAAAAAAATCTTCATACTCAGGGCTACTAATAATTACATATCAATATGTATTAACAATTTTAGTTCGCTAAAAATATTTAAATAACTGATAAATGTGTCATTGACCTAAGATGTTAATTTTGTACAAATATCTTAGTATTTTTTACATAAGGTATCATATATTAGTTGATTTTGGCCTACATATGTTTAACTGTCATCCAAACATTCGTTCAAAATAATTTCAATAATGGGGAAACAAAGAATTATATTTTTATATACCGTGCCCTCATTCCAGTTTGTAAATTGAAGTTCACCGACAATTGAGCTTGCTAAGTCGTGTTTATCAGGTCAGCTGTTTCAGTTGCATTTCTATAGGAAGAACTTGTTACACTTTCTATTGTGTATTTGATATTGCGGATTATGCCGACACTGAGATAGAACACTAGAACCAAGAACATTTATTTATTGTTGTTATGTGGAAAAGAAATTGTACAAACACCATGGGAGAAAGGTGCTATATTTCCAGCAGTAACCTTTCCATTGTTTTGATGACAAAAGTTTGAACACAAGACAACTTTTTGACAAAAGGCCAATAGCAAAATACAGTATTTTAATAGAGGAGCAGATAGCGAGGCATTACGCAGTAACTTTCCAGGGGGAAAAGCAACTTCCGATTGCGTAACGGAATGAGCATCCTGTATATGTATATATATATATATATATATATATATATATATATGTATGTATGAGTTCATTCTCATCACGTGACCAAGAGCCAAGCTCGAAATATCCGTGTGGTTTTAGTGTTCAATTTTACGGTTTTTAGTGTGAAATTTTATGTGAACTTTTTTATATTGCACTCTGAGTGGTTTTTTTTATGAATTTTTATGCTTTTTAGAAGTTTTTATTACTCCATTAATAGTATATATATATATACTCATAAAAACACTCAGAGTGCAATATAAATATACATATTGCACTCTGAGTGTTTTTTATGAATTTTTATGCTTTTTAGAAGTATTTATTACTCTATTAATAGTATATATATATGTATATATATACAGCATATGTCACGGTATCTTTAGTTCAAAGATCTGGGCATCAAATATTGTAGAAGGAAACTATGACGCTTTCAGGAAGTTCTGTGACGATTTCATTTCAGCATTTTCATCTGTTGGAACATAGTCTCCATCGCCATCTATAGGAAACTAAGGCATTGCTTGGACAACAATCGGCCCCAAATGTTTAGGAACCTGTTTTTCCAGGTGTGAAGTTCTTTAATGTGTGGCTCCTCCCGGAGGATCTCGCTTAGGATTTTTGTGTCCTGAAAAATTCATCTTGGACCTCGAGGCGAGCATGTTATCCTCAGACCAATTCTGAAGTTCAAATGGTTGAACTCAACTGTTTAGAAAGTTTTACTGTTACAGAAAATATTATATACATATAATAAATATTCTGAGCCTCAAAATATTCACCCCAACCTAAATAAATAAATGTTAATAAAACATTACTAAAATACTTCTAAAACAATAAAATCATTTAATATAATACATCTCTAAAATAAATATTAAAAAGACGACACCAATAAAAATGGAAATAACCTTACATTTGTCATTTTCAAGGATAATCATGATCAATCTTTCGTTAAAGCATGTAGAATTATTATTAAAAAACCTTCAAACCTTCAATGTTAATTTTAACATTTGTAATATTAACTTAAAAAACTACTGTGCTGAATATTGGGGATTATCTTAGTCATTTATTCCTTTCTACGTATAGTTGTCTAAAAATGCAAACGCTCTTTGAAGAAATTAAGCTCACCTCGTTCTTAATAGCATAATAACAAAGATAATGGTATAATTTGCTCTGAAAATAATTCCCCATTCATTTAACAGAACCTCTGTGATTTTAACGTAGCTGTATTATGTCTTTACTTTACGATTCGTCTTTACTCATACCGCCACAGATGTCCGAGGTAGTTAAGGTGCGGATTCGTAATGAGTTTGGTTCCCACCAGGACCGTCCTACTTTACTGAGTTTTTTTTTCAGGTATTCTTAGTCCTCACAAATGGCAAATGCCGGGGAGGTACTGTAAACTTAGGCCTGGAAAGTTTCCTTCCTTTAAAAAAATATTTCGCCCTCCCCAGTTTATTATTTATCATTCATTTGTCATCAGTGTCATCGCCTGTGATGTGTCAGTAGTTAAAACGGGCGTTAAACACTATTAAAATAAAGCTTTACTCACATTTATATACAAAAGATAGGAATTACGAACTCTACAGTTACATCCTTATTAAAGAATTAACTATCTTTGAAGATCAGATCTTGGTAAAAATGTAGCTTACAAGAATCTTCAGCCTACTTTTTGTTGCAAAGCTGTGGCATATCAACAACTATACAGCAACTAAAAGGTTTCCAATTGCTAGAAACTGGAAGAATTCCGAAATACTGTTTACGTGTACAAAACGTTTATCATGATGCCGCAGGAAGATTTGCGCT
Source organism: Metallyticus violacea (assembly GCA_030762175.1). Taxonomy (NCBI): domain Eukaryota; kingdom Metazoa; phylum Arthropoda; class Insecta; order Mantodea; family Metallyticidae; genus Metallyticus; species Metallyticus violacea. The sequence continues at coordinate 26,341,948 of CM060835.1, read as the reverse complement.
CTATCTTGAATTTCATAAATTGTTAGATGACTTGTAGCTTGAACTGATTTTTGATTGTGCTATATTCTTCAAACATTATACCGAGTGAATCACCTAAGATTTTTCACCGCAAATGTTTCTGAAATGGAAGGTGCTATTGATGTGCTACTTTCATAGAATGGAAGTTAATATTAAAGGTTCATATTTGAAGTCCATACACAGATATTAATAATTATTAAAATGTGCATTTCTTGAAAAAAGTTACATGTGCAACATTCTTTACATGGCAGACTGAAAGCTGGGGGTTATCATTTTGAACACAATCTATAAAGAGAATGGTGACATATGGTACAATAAAAACACATAAGTACAACATGTAACATGTGTTTTCATGGAAATTCAGAATGAAGATAAAAGAAACATGCACACACAAAGAAAAGTAAATATATGTATCGTAGTCTAGTAACTAAGATGCAGTTAAATGAGGCAAACAACGGTAGATATTTACATTTTTCATATTACGATAGCTCGCATACTACTTGCACTAGAATCGTACCAACAAAAAAAAAAAACTATTGACATTCTAATTTTCTCTAGGCTTATTTTATTGGTATCATTAGGCATTGTTTTATTGGAAAAAAACGTAGCATTTCAGCGGAAATTTCAGAAAGTCAGTTGTAATATGTCGTTTCATATCTTCTGTTGTCCTTGTAGGCAGTGTCTGTTAGCTTTTCCCCATAGAAAAATATGAACGGGCAGGCCAACGTACAGTCCCCGTCGTCCAATCCAACGATTTTGAAACAATCGGTGAAGACAAGCATTGTACTCTATTGAGATATCTTTCAGCGTACACATTACAAGAAAGAACAGCATTCTTCCTACATTCTCCGAGCATGTCGACTTTTTTAGCATTGGTGTAAATGCCGTCTTCAAACCCTTTCTACTTCAAGAACTATCAGAAAGTACTGGCAAGAAAGCCCCAATGCAGTCAGTGTAAAGAAGTAAAATGTAATCAAATACACGAACATGGTAGCTTAGTAACTAAGCACTTAAATGGAGAACAGAATTGTACATCTTTCAAATGTTCCTATTACTAGAAGCTCGTAAAGTCTTGCACTAGAATTGTGCAAAAAACACCATTGACATTCTAATTGCCTCTAGTTTTATTTTCGTGATGTCAATAAACACTGCTCTATTTGAAAAAAAAATGTACTTTTTTCAAGAAATACAAATTCCAATAATTATTAACATCTGTACATGAACTGCAATTATGAGCCCCTGCCTAAATTTCACTTCTGTGAAAGCAGCACATCAATAGCACCCCCCCCCCCAATTTCAGAAGTATTTGCGGTGCAGGTTTTAGATGATTCGCCCGGTACACAATGAGAAATGTATATGGAATTTAACATAAGTAAAAAGTCAAATGAATGTGTACTGTGTAAAACTGACAACGTTTTTTCTATTAAACGTTTATAGAAAGCAAACAGATGGTCTAAAATAGATCTTCATTTTATTATTGAATACTAAACGCTAATATCGACAGTTCTGAAAACCAGCTGAAATATCAGGAGGAAACTTTTCAAATACTGCAAGTATTAGCCATTTTGTAATTCCTTACTTCACTTTTGTGATAAGTATGCCCATTTAAATGACAGTAAAGTTCACCTCGTGATCTTGTTTTATTTCTCACGCTGTTCAAGCAATTCGTGACCAGCTCAGTTGGCACTGCAAAGGCACCTGTGAATATAGAACTAACACTTGTTTTGCCCGGAAGTGTAAGCCCCCGCGGCGCATCACATCACAACTGGATCATTTTCCGGCCCATTGCTCGCCATTCCGACAGATAAATCCTGGCTCGCGGTGAACATGCATTACTGGTCAGCCTAAATCTTTTATAGCGGGCAGCCCTCCCAAGTTTCCAGTCCATGGCGTCGATTTCATGCGGCTTTTCCATACAGACCCACGCCGCGCTTGATTTGCTACGTGCATTACGCATGTATGGCTTTTGGGGGCGTTCGCACATCATCTGCTGCACTTTCACTCATTTATGTTGGCTGCGCTGTGTGGTTTTTTACCCCATTTCCTCACACTCCCGGTTTTGACCACTGTCGTCACTGTTCAGTGATTTGGAAGTGAAAGTCCTAACGGTAGTTCGGATATATTATTTAAAGTCAATGGTTGCCACGCCAGAGGTGGAGCACCCCTGTTCTGACAAAACTCAGAATTGCTTTACGTCTGATAAACTGAACAGTGTTTCAGTCCTGAATTATAAATGCAGGTTACTGCTCTGATAATCTGCTTATGAAATCTGAGCAAGGGAATTTTGGTGCTCATACTCTAGTCACTCTCTCTCTCTCTCCCTCTCTCTCCCTTTCTCACACACAAAGACCCCCAAGTAACCTACATGGATTTAGAGATATCACTTAATATTTGATCAGGCAGTGTTTGCATGATTGTTACGGATCAGGAAAATTTCTTCTCTCTGGCTGCTCACAATCTCTCGAATGGAATAGTGTCGTGAAATGCTTCAAATGTACTCGGAAAATATTTTGCGCTTGATAACTCCGAAGTAAAAAACTTTTATTGACCAAGCATTGCAATGTAATATAACGCACTATTTTTCTGACTTTATTATTTCTGAATTTCTGAATTGAACAACAACGCTGATGACCTGAGATGTTAAAGAGCGTCCGTAAAAAAATAATAATAATAATAAATCAAACAACTGCTTTCGCAAATTGTGTGAAGGAAGAATTGAATCATGAATATCTGGACCGGTGAATTGGCAGATGTCCTGATATTACCCCATTTGACTTTTTCTGGTACCGAGAATGAAGTTTACAGTGAAAAAATTGAGAATCCTGACCACCTTAAGTAAAGAATTGGAAAAACAATTGCAAGGCTAATCCACACGTTCTTGTCAAGAGTATGGACTCTAAATGAATGATGTGTTTATAATGATGCGCATATTGAAAATATTAATGTTATTTACACTTTGTTACTGAATTAGTATTAAAAACCCTTTCAATCCATCATACAGAACACGTACTTTACAGCAACATATTACCGCCACGGGAGGCCGAGGTCGTTAAGACGCGAACTCTTGAGCCAGAGGTCTGGGATTCGAATCTCGCCAGGACCGCCCTCCCTTACTGAGGTTTCTTCCAAGTTTTCTTCAGTCCTCATGCCGGGGAGGTACCTAAACTTAGGCCTGGAATGTACTTTTCCTTTAAAAAATCCTTTTTCAATTTATCAATTCATCTCATATATCATCAGTGTCCACCGCTTGTGGTGCCTCAGTAGTAAAACGGGCGTTGAACATTATTAAAAAAAATCAGTAGCACATTAAAACCCCATCATTCCTTCTACGAGATCCTATATTGTTGAAATTTCGTCTGTCATTAAATAATAAAATTGTATCTTTAATATTTTTCAAATATGTAATTTTCCTATTATTTTTTCGAAAAATTCTACGAGAAAGAAATAAAAAATAGCAGTCATGTTTGAAATCAGCAGTCGAAATCTACATAAAAATCAGTTGACATTTAAAACAAAATATTTTTATTGCTTCAATTTTGCAGGGCTGTGCTATTGTGTATTTTTTACAAAAAAAAAATAAAATTAAATGAGAACAAACTGAAATAAGATGAAAAAGTTTATGTATAGCACCTGTGTTGTCATTTGTAGTTGCCGTTAGAAACTGAACTTCTGTAGGAGCCTCGTGGTCCCCTTTAAGCTGGCAATTGATTGAAGCAAAGTTGCAAAGTGTTTGTGGAAGGTTCATTATAGGGTACCTCGCCGCGGGTCGCCGACTCATTTCGGGCACTACAGGGGGGCGGAAGAAGGAAACGTTCTTCCCGTACCTCTTTCTTTCGGAGAAAATGGGATGGAAAATGTCTCATAACTGTTTTGTTACATTTTCATTGTGTACTTTTCCATTCTTTAAACGCTCGTCATGGAATTAGAGTATGCATTGTAAAGCAAGATGCTGCCTGGAATATGTTCCATAATGGTCCACGAATTTTATGTAGTTTATCCTAAAGTCGGGACATAATGCAGCATTCGTAAAAATAACATGCAGTGCTTTTCATTTCATTTGGTTGTTAATTTCTCTCAGTACAGCAACAGTTGTTTTGAGATGATGTAAATTAAAATATAGTGAGAGAGTTAAAAAGATTTGTAATATTGCCTCACTGGTCGATAAAGCCACTAGGTTCCCGCAGAGGGCAGTACCGTGGTTCAGCATCTCACCAAAGTGTGGTGGACCAAATTTCCCTAGACGATGAAGAGGATGATGGCGATGAGGGTGACAATGGGGTATTTTGCACGATGAGTAGAAGGGGAACCCGGAATATCCGGAAAATTTCTTCTTGGCGGCGCTTTGTCAGTTACAAATTCCACTTACCGGCACTAAAATTCAACTGAGTCACATGGGCGGGGGATAAACTTTGCAACAGTGCACTAATATAAAAATAACACCCGTGTTTTACTGAATGTATATATCAAAACTTGTTTTCAGTATTTATAGTTTATTCTAGGTTCACATACTTATCATTTCCAGATTGCCCAAAAATACTGGAGATAAGTTATAAAACTTGTCCGCTCACGTACAGCCTGGTGTCTCGGCTACTATGCGTGCAGCAGCGTCAGCACTGCACTTTTAACTTCTTTTTCCTAAAACACAAGTTGCGATCGGAAATGATTTACAAGAATAGTTTCTGTACCTCATTTACATGGGGTCTGTAAATATACTCCCCTTACGTCAATGGGCCGTTGCCATCTTCTGTTATACCGCCATGGCCGAGGTCGTTAATGGCGAAATCATGAGCTGGAGTTCTGGGGTTCCCTTCCTTCCAGGACCGTCCTCCCTTACAGAAGTTTCTTCCAGGTTTTCCTCAGTCCTCTTAAACTTAAACCTGGAAGGCTTCCTTACTTTAAAAAAAAAAACATCCCAAATTATTATTTGATTTCATGTACATCGCCCGTGGTGCCTCAACAAAACACTTTTCAAAAAAATAAAACGGAGCAGCGAAAAGTTCTTGGGCCAGCGATTCCTTGGATGTTCTTCCCTGGTGTGTGGTAGTGACAAAAAGACTTAACAGCTTCTACAACAAATCTGGATCTTCATCGTGCATTATCAACAGTCGACGATAGACTTCAACCCCTTTCTCTGAAATTCGGTATGTATTATAAAGTTAGCTTAATTCGGCACCAAAATTTATTAATTTTTTGCTTTACCGAAAAAAGGTGAACTAAAGCTATTGCTGACGCTATGTACGTAATAGTGTATTAGTTATTTTCCTTTTCATGTTATATATGTTTGATCCACCCCTACATAGCATGAGTGAAATTAAGCGCGAGAACTTTCACACATAAAGAAATCAACTTCCAGGAAATTGCACCTTATATTTTTGGCCTAAACTATCTTTACAAAAGGTTCCTGGTTTGACCAAGAAAACAGGATTTTTTTTTATTTTATATTTTCAGCATAGTCAATACATTAACTTTCCAACTTTTAAAAATAAGATTTGTTCAACTATAAAAAATAAGCGCCTGTTTCAGCTTCAAACTCATCATTTGATGTCAATTTTCGTACACCCTAACGCTTCTTCAAGTTTGGGAACAAAAAGTAATAGCTGGGACAAAAATGGTGGATGAGAAAGAACTTGGAAGTGGAGGTCGTGCAGTACAATTTCTTTTTTGCAAGATGCGGACATTAAACTTGAATAACATCCTCCTTTAGTTGATCTAGTAGTGAAGCTAATACTTCACAGTGATGGTTCTGCCCTTCTGGAGGTGTCTACATGCAACACGTCATGAGAATCCCAAAAAACCGTTACATGACTATTCCTGCAGATGGAACCGTTTTTACTTTCTTTGGTGCACTTGCACCTATTGCCACCCACTGTTTTTAGACTGCTCCTTCGTCTCTGACGTATAGTGATGAATCCATGTTTAACCTATTGTTATGAAATGTCGGGAAAAATCACTGGAATTGCGTTTAAACAAGTCTAAACACTCTTTCGAAACGTTCATTCAAATGTATGTTTGATTCGTTGTTAAAAACGCGGCATCTATCGAGCGGAAAGCTTTTTCATACCCAAAACTTCGTATAAAACGTAGTGGACACAGCCTATCGAGGCATTTCCTATGTCAGCCAACTCGCGTCCCTTCAATCGGGGATTATTGAACATGAGCATTGTGAATTTATGTCACAATCTCGTCTGTTGTAGCAGTTTTGGGACCTCCTGACCGCTCGTAATCTTGAATGGATGTACAACCACGCTTAAATTCAGCAGCCCCTTTTTAACGGTTGAAAACGAAAGGGAAGAATCCTTTAATGAAGAATGAGGAATTAAATTTTGTATTTCTGGTGTGAAAATGATGTACTTTAACACAGCTCATATTTCAGTTTTTTTTTTCCATTTGTAGCAAATTTTAACAATAGTTAGTTTACAAGATCGTCACAAATAATTTTACAGCGCGCCTTCTAAAGAGTGATAGTAATTTAACCATCTTCACGACATCTCTGAGTCACGCCGAGAACTTTTAGAACATCCTCAGTAAACACAGGTGACGTTTGTTTAACTACATGCACTTATATTTGAATAATTTTGACATTTTGAAAACATTAGTTGACAGTTGATAGTTTTTGATAGAATAACTGATGCGTCTGTTACAATGTCTCAAGCTAAATAATCCCAACGAATGGAATTTTGGCTTATATTAAAAGCATCTTTCAATTTTACAACAGATATAAAATAGTAAATAAAAAGTGGACAGAACATCCACTCAGTTCCTGAAAAAAGTAAAAGTTATCAAACAGTATTTGGAACACTGTGGTGGGGATGTTAGAGAACTAAAAGAAGTACTGGAAAAGAACATGGTTAGCAGAAATGTGTAAAGTAGGAAAAACTCTGCAAGGTAAAAAGTTTGACATGAGTGTTTTCGAAGAGGGTACTTCACCAGCGGATCTTATTCTTTTCAAGTATGTGCCTCCGGCATCAGTTGACGTAGAGAGGAGAATTTCGATATATAGAACTGTTCTTTAAGAGTATCGGCAGGCCAAGTAGAAGGATCTGCGAAATGCAATGATTCTTTACTGCAATATTAAAAAGACGTTATTGAGTTTCATGTTAGAGAGAGATTAGTTTTAAAACATACTTCTAGGACATCTAATAATAATAATTATATCACTAAAAAGATTTCGCCATCATACTATATAGACTATTAAACCTCGTGCAGGAAAATTAAGATTTTTTTTTTTGGACTTTATGTCATAGTTTTAGATATAACTGTCAAAAATAACCCAAGATTTAACTAACAAAGCTTATTTTAAATTAGGGTAAGGATAGGGCAAAGGACATGTGGGCAAATGGACATTTCCCAAGACATTTAGGAATGTTTCATATTCCAACATACGTTACAGTAGACTGTGGGGGGCAGTGGAGTAGGAATTATTAATAAATATATTGAAGTTATAGCGTCCATCCACGCATTTGAGTATAACAAGTAAGACCTTCTTTTACTTTGATTACAAAAAACTGTTTTATAAAATGATGTTAGCACCAGTGTATCTTTGAAGGTTTACTTTGGGAATAACTAACCACATCACCGTGGTAAACTTTTAGCTGCCATCTATGCTGATTTTTGTAAATAAAATCTAGATGTGGTATGTGGGAGTCAAAGAACATGCCGACGTAGGCGGTAAAAGAATATTTATGAATTTTATTATTTTAATGCACATTTTTAGAACCTATATGAACAAACGAATATAAATGTAGGGTAAAATATATTTCAATATCTCTGTAAGGATATTCGTTATATAGTTCCCCTTAATTCAATTCAACTAAGTCGGTGTTTGTTTTTATGGTGAGAAATCAAGAAAACAAAGTGGCTGTTCGTGAACGCAAGAAAAAGTATGCAGTTAGTGTTTAACCCCCGTTTTTACTACTGAGGCACCATAGGCGGTGGACACTGAAGATACATGAGATGAAGTGATAAACTGGGAAAATATTTTTATTTTTAAGGAAGAAATCGTTCCAGGCCTAAGTTTAGCGCACCTCCCCGGCATTTGGCATTTATGAAGACTGAGGAAAACGTGGAAAAAACCTTAATCAGGGAGGACGGTCCTGGTGAGAATCGAACCCCAGACCTCGCGCTCACGAGGCCGTGCCTTAACCACCTCGGCCACCCGTGGCAGTACGTTGAAGGTAGATGAAATGCCATTGATCACAGCGGCTAAAGCATTTTCTGACCAATAAATATCTTGGGACGGTGATTTAATTCTGGTGTTTATATACCTACCTTTCAAAGAAACTTGAGGGGCTATGAGTGAATTGTCTTTTAAAACTCGATTAAATTGGGTATGGATGACTCTTAAAGACAAAGACATTCGCAATCATTAAAGTCATTCGTTATGCTTTTGTGAGTGGCATGAAACATTCATTTAGCAATGAGGCTCAAACGGCTGATAAAGGCGTGATAAGAGGATTTCTTAGCTGAGCATGGGAGTAGAAATGATTAGGAAAAGCATTGCCATTATTATGAGAAAGCTTCAAAGCCACTGATTAGCATTTGCAGTTGGGACGAGACAGATTTAGAATCTATTTATAAACCAAGAGAGTCATATCTAAGCTTGGACAGAAGAAGATTGACGTCCACAGTAATTGTAAAAAAGATGAAACTGTAAGTGTCATGGCATGTGTTTCTGCACAGGCCATCCTGCACCTAAATGGGTGGAGTTTTCAAATAGTGGATGACAACAGATGAAAATGCAGCTAAAAAAACAAAAACGGTTCTATTTGCAGGAAAAGTCATGACTACGGTTTTCTGGGATTCTCGTGGTGAGATGCTTGTAGACTATCTCCAGATAGGCAGAACCATCACCAGGGTGTGTTACGCTTCACTACCGAACCAAATGAAGAATGCTATTCAGTCTAAACTTCTACACTGTGCGAAAAAGGAAGTTTTCTTCCATCACAAGAATGCGCCTTCAAACACATGTCTAGGATTGTTGCAAATGTGCTTTCACATCCGCCATATTCGCCGGATTTGGCTCTCAGCGATTACTTTTTGTTCCCAGACCTAAGGAAATGGTTGGGTAGACGAAGATGCACATCAAATGATGAGAGATTTGAAATTGAGACAAATCTTATTTTACTGGAGGTATTAAAAGTAGAAAGTTGTTGTATTAAATGTATTTATTTACAAGATGACTATGTTGGGGGGGAAAAAATCATTTCTCTGAACTAGTCATGCCGAGAACTTTAAGAACTCCCATATGTGTACAGAGATAATTTTCTATCCGATAAGCGACGGACCTGGGTGAAAGTCTTAATACCAGAGGAAGGCAATCAAAGAAGAGGAATAGTTTACCCTTATGTATAAGGCATACCACTGGAATATAAATAACTGTATACTACTAGCATTGCATTATAGAGTCCAGACCCGATCCTTGACACATACAGACAAAAAAGATGCTGGGGTTATGGCAGAGATATCATGAACATCGGGGATAAAGAGAGAAATGACGAGATAAGGCAGAAGACAAAGGATTCAGGACATGTGATGGGGGTATATCCGAGTTATAACATGGGATCAGAGAAAAGACTGCAACTGAAGGTGGGTAGACCACCTTGAGGCCAAGGACAGGAAGGGGAGAAAGTGACTTTAGAATAGCGATGACCGTTAAAACACAGGATATATTTTCTCACGTGTACGAGGCGGTGACAAAAGTGAAGAAACGTCCGTGCTTTTTATAGATCTCCCCAGTCCGTTATTTCTCAGTAATTCCAACATCAGTATTCTTTCTAAAACTACTGGTATTTGCTGACTATAATCCAATACAGTATAGCACAAAATTCAACAGTTTTGGATATATCGCAGTGCAGCAAACCAATTTAATGTCAAAATCTGGTTAAACTACATGCATACATATAAATTGCCTGCCACTGGCAGCTAATTTTGTGGGAATCGTTTATCTGTTTTGTGATGAACTATTGTGATCCATAAATTATTGTCAATTGCATTGATGAGGGGTCTAGACAAACATGGTAGACCAAAAATTTACTTTCTACAAATCTGAAACTTAAAACTTCCACTCTCTTTTTACATTTCCATGCGTAAACTTTACAAAAAGTATATATACTGGAAGTAAATCTTTCTCTTCAACAGTTTTGCGTTACAATTTTTATGTCTGTTGTCATGGAAGTTTTAAAAAATATTCTATAATATTAGGGTATTTTAATATTAGATTACACGCAAATGTATTCATTGCACAAAATCTGCTTCAAAAAGATAAGTGTGAAAACTGGCATCATTGTAGCTAAGTATGTGATCAAAACAATGTACAATCTAGCAGCTTTTTTTAAGTAGTGTTTAACGTCTGTTTTAACTGCTGAGGCACCAGAGGCGGTGACACTGATGATACAGGAGATGAAATGATATATTGGGAAAGAATTTTTTAAGGAAAGAAATGGTCCAGGACTAAGTTTAGGGTACCTCCCCGGCATTTGCTATTTATGAAAACTGAGGAAAACCTGGAAAAAATCTCAGTCAGGGAGGACAGTCCTGGTGAGTATCGAACCCCAGACTTCCTACTCACGAGTCCGTGCCTTAACGACCTACATATGCAAAATAAATCAAATTTCAGAAATTGTATTTTTTATTTTACAGCAGTATTTTATATGAGTTTCTTTTGAGGTGTTCTACGGTTGTTATAAGTAAATATTGTTGCATAAATAATAATGTTATAACTTACAAGCTTTTAGAAGCAGTTTAAGGAAATTCCACATATGTATCGTTGGATTTAGACTCTTTTATTATACACATAGTATGTTTACATAATATGCAGTTTTAAAATAATAATACATAGTTTGTTTTATGTAAACATGTTACAAATAAAAATGCAATTCAATTAAACCCCAAAACTACGTTGCATTAATTAAATGGTGTCAATTAATGTGTTTTGTCGCCTGGATCGACATCAGAGTGGCAACTCCCGGCGAAGCCAAGTAATATCCCTGCAAGATTCCATTACACGTACCTTTTGACAGGAGGTGTTGGAAAAGTCCTCCTACATCCATACATCCATACATTTTTACAAAACTGTCATTCATACGCATCAGTTTATCTTCCTAAATTGTGTCAGTTTAAACTTGAAAGCAAACAAGGCCAATGCTATCCAGGGACTGCGGGCAAGTGATCCTGAAATTCAGGGAGATTTTTGTAATTAGATGTTAGATAAAAATAAAGATAGTCCTATTGCGTCCCTTAAGGGCAAAGATCTCCTAACAGGTAGGGAAAGCTCGCTTTTTCCTAACGTGGTGAGCTATTCCTCGCTAGTTGTTCGTATGCTATTTAAGACATTCTGACTAATTGTTCTTTGGTTACTCCGTTTCTTATTACACTGATTGATTTCCATTTTTCTCTTCCTCTTGCTACTCTTGACCAATCTGGACCTGCATGTTCCTTGAAGAGGTCTGTCCATCTTCTTCGGGGTCTGCCTTTTCCCATCCGGGGATCCCACATGCAAATCTTGTAGGTCCACCTGTTGTCCTGCATTCTTGCGACGTGACCGTCCCATTGCCATTTGCTTCTGGTAGATATTTGTGCGATGTCTGTTGTCTCAGATAACTGATTTATTAATACTATAGGTTATTTTGTTCTTCAAAGTTGTTCCCCGGATTTTGCTTGCATTTTTCTTTGCCATTTATGAATTTTGTTCTTTTATTTTTCTGTTATTGACAATGTCTGGCACCCATACAGAAATACAGGATATACACAGGTTTTAAGCGTCTGGAATCTGATTTTTTTAGTGTTTGGTCTAACAATGTAAGCTTAAGGGCCAAAATGCTCTCCAGGTTAATGAGATCCTTCTTTATACCTCTTTTTCCATTTTATCATGGAAGGAAATCTGTTGTCCTAGGTATGTATATTTGCTTATATGTGAAAGGACTTCTCCATTTATTTTTATCTGGGTTTGAGGTCTGTTTGAAATTAACTGCTTCTTCATTTTGTTTAGTGACAGCCTTGCATCTTTGCTATACTTACATAATTGTTACGGCATAGTTTGTAGTGCTTTCGGTGTTTCGGTAAATAAGACCATGTCGTCGGCAATTCTTAGATTCGTTATTCGACTGTCGTTTATGTAAATTCCGAAATTATCGTGCCAGTTCATTTTCCATTACACAGGTGAAGAGTTTGGGAGAGATTGGATCGCCTTGGCGAACTTCTCTTTCTAGTCGGAATGCTTGTCCTTCTTCTTCTGCTTTTGTTACGGAACATTAATGATAAGAGGAATTTATCCACGCTTAATATTCTTTACTGAATTTATTACAAAGTTCACGTGTTCCACTCCAAATATTTAATTGGGCTATATTAACTTCGTTAAGATTTACATAAATTTTCCATCTATGACTGCAGGTCCCAAGATATATACCCTGGAACCCTTATTAATGAGGAACGAAAGGACAAATTATTAAAATTGAAATGGAATTTTACCTGTAATTTATTGCACATAATTAGTTCAAATACTCCAAACAGAAAAAGTAATGCCAATAGTATATTAAATTGGTATTAGACTAAACAAACATGTTGAAACAATAATTAAAATAATTAGAAATGAAAACAATAATTAAAAATATTAACACAATGAATAATTTAAATAACTCAAGAGAACCCAAAGTGTATGCCCATTTGATAAGTCCCTTTTACAGGCCATCCAGAATATGACCTTATCGCTCGTACCTCGGCAACTGGTCATGTCAGATATTTTTTGCATTTTCATAACACCAATAGCAAGTGCTGTGAGTGTTTACACGACCATTTTGGTGAAACCATTCTTCTTGTGAAAAGATCACTATTGTGGGACGAGTATCATTCACTGATGAAAGAAACCTCTCACAATACTACACACCTGCTACGGGATGACTTTGTCATAGATAATGTATACGTGTACACTGTAAGGTTTGAGTTTTAACAATTTTGTTGCTGTGATGACACAGAAACCTCAACATGTGCATTTTTCGGTAGTAATTTTGTTGACGAACGTTCTTGATTTGTACCAATTTCGCCTCATTTGTTTTCTGTTAAAATTATATACCTTTGCGTGCTTATTGTTTTGCACTTAAACAGTTGTTTCAGATTTACTCACAAGATCGTGAATTGCAGTTGCGGAAGAAGACAATTGCCCAGGGAACCTCCACAAATTTCTCAAGGACGCAACGTTATAACAACATTTACACACAAATATACGTTGTTCAAAAGTCTTCATGTACACTGGTGACCTCTCGTAAGTTCGAGGAAAGGCAGATAGGCCAGATTTGACTGAGACGCAAAACCCCGTTCGAGAGGCGAGAGCATTCTGGAAGTTCCTAATTAAAAACTCGGGCACAACAACTACAACAAGTAATCTGGGCGACAAAAAGCTATGTACATACCTCTAAGTCCAAAGATTATAATTAATAGTAGCTATAATATATAATATAATTATATTATATATTGTATAATTGTATTGTATAATTTTAAACAATATTCAAATGATATGCAAATGTAATAAAGAGGTATTACAACATTTTACTATATATATATATACACTTTGTAACTGCTAAAATTCAAAATTAGAGGTTTATACCTGGGTCACTGAGTGCTGCCAAAAGGTTCCTTAAAATTTCTAGTTATTGGATCGAAAGGTTGCTCCAAACATTGGAGCGCATTGACTGAGTGCTGTAAGAAGGAAAGCTTGAAGTGTCTTTCTCCAGTCACTGCTTAGGAAAGCAAGCTGTCTTACGTGTACGTTCATAGAGAGGCGTTTCACCCAATCGGCGAAAGCTTCGAATATAAGGTGATATTACGTCACGTCTCGAGGAAGGAAAAGAAGGAACCTATAGATTTGAATGCAAAACCGGCAGGATACTTTACTTTAATAAAATACTTTTAAAATAAATCAGCAGATATTTTATATTTCATACATTTTTTTAAATTGATATTTCACCTTCTGTGATTAATGTGAAGTGAATTTTATGGGGATATCTTTATTTAAGAATTCTACTTCTACAGACTACTGTAGAATAACTCTAAATATAGAAAAATGACATAACTTTAAGCTAAAAGCATATGCATTATCACAAACTGCAGTTACGTTCATTACAGTTGCTATGGCAAACAATAAGTTCCAGAGCAGTATACTGTGGACATCCCTGACCCGTGTGAGTCATAACAGAACAAGCCCTCGCCATTTCCTTGTTTCCGGAAACGGAAATTCACCTCCCAGCGGTCGGTTTCAGCTAACGACCTTCTCGGCTCGCTGCCCGAAGATGCCTATCTCTGTTTTCGTTGTACTCTACTGTACTTGTGCTGACTTCCTACAGCGTCCGAAGGCGAATGCCGCCAAGTCAAAATTGTTTAACTGAACCAACACTTTCCAACAACGCAAATTTAAGTTTATTTACATTAGGTACAAATTTCTTTGGAGGACGCAACATAAGATGGAGGTAGCTTGTTACATTTAAGTAACATTTTGACTAATATTTGTGTAAAAGTTACAGTCATTATTTTAATTCGCCTCCTAAAGTTCGAGATTTAGACAACTTCTCTAATTATTCTTAATGCACAGTGTGAAGTTTTCAGCACATATAATGCAGTCTCGATCATGCATTCAGCCTCGACAAGATATAGGCATGGTTGGTCTTTATGTTTCGCACCGAAGATACACCAGCCTTTTGCCCGCATATATCAAAAGTGTCTGCTAGGGCGCGCGCTTACATTCTTGCGGTGAAAATGTCCGTATAAAAACTGACATAATATTTTATTTTGAGATGTTACTTTCCTTTGAAGATAAAAGCAAGCTTTGTCAGTATAACGAAACTAAGTTCCGGCCAGTTTCTCTACTACTAACGCTACTAAAAATCCAGATACAAAAATTAAGTCCTCTGGGGTAACCATGCTGGTAATTGCTATAATATTTACACTGGGATTAAGTACGACTTTTAAGAAGGTTGAACTTTTTGATATTCCTGTCTCTTGTGACCAACGCCTGGGAGACTTCTATGCAGTAAGTTCTGCTTTTTAACTGTCGAAAACAAAGGGAATCTAAGTCATTTTGTATTTCTGTTAGGGTTATACCCTTCAAAACTAAGTACTTTATCACAGCTTGTATTTCAGCTTTATCAATTTTGCAGAAAAGGTTAACACTAGTTTGTTTACACGATCGTCACAAATGAGTGACTACACTTAGGCGTCTTAAACTTATAGCGCGCTATCTAAAGAATGATATTTATCTACTATCATAGTAATTTGGTCAACTTCACGACGATTCTGAGTCAGACGAAAAAATTTTAGAACATTTCTCGTATACCGAGGGTGCCAAAAATGTATACACACTTTCACAGTAGATATCTATTTTTAATATATTTCAAATTTGTTCGGAAAACAACAGTAATGTGTAGTATGATGTTCTGTAAATAGATGTGACTCACATACATTATGATAGCGTTGCTACAACAAAATGGAGTCAAGATTATCGTTTAAACAGTGGAAAGTAAATTTGGAGTGGTATTGGAAAACCGAGAATGATGTTGAAATTCAAGGCAATGGAGACGTGTGTACGCAACAGAACTGCCAAAGCAAGTAACAATTGTACGCATACAAATTTGAGACTCATGGTGCCGTATGCGATGTTCGCAAGGGCAGATCTGGGAGACATCGCACAGCAACAAGCCCCGCGCACTGGATCCAAGGCATTATACAAAACACTGGATAGGACGAAGAGATCCGATTGAGTTTCCAGCGCCTTCTCCGGATCTAACTCCGTTGAACTTTTATCTATGGGGAACTCTTTTAAGGATGTTGTATAACGTAGAAAATCGGCTACACTGACAGCACTTCGGGAAGAAATTGAAACGGCATATGCTGCAATCGCTGAGGACACTTTCGGAAAAGTTGCTCAATCAGTAGTTCAACGTACTCAGAAGTATATCGACGCCGATGGTGGGCAGACGCCGATGGTGGGCATTTTGAGCAACTGTTGTAACTGTAAAATCTAAGATAATTAGTGCTAATCATTTTCTGTTTGTGTGAATTCCTTTTGTTATGTTAACACAGTTTTATATTTGCTTGAAGTGTGTATACATTTTTGGCACCCTCTGTATATGTGTGTATTCAATATGCTATTAGGCTTATAGATGTTGGCAGTACAGATATAATGAACTTATAATATTTACAGTTTTTACGTGTGATTATTCATGCTAACATAATTAAATTCATTTTAACCTATGTAAATACTTGCACAAAATACTACATGCTAATTGGATTAAATACATTGCAACCTAAATAAACATAAATGTTCACCTTATTAAATATATGACAATGTAATTAAATACACATCAACCTGATTAACTACACTTCAATATAATTAAAAGCATTTCTAACTAAATAAATGCATGTCAATGAAATACATCGCAAAGTAATTAAACACAAGTCTACCTAATTAAACACATGTCAACTTTTTAAATACCTTTCAATCAAATAAAATACATTTCAACTTAATTAAAAACATGGCAATTAATAAAATACTTTTTGAGAGGGTACTGCACTGGTGAATTATTTACTTCAAACACTAAAGAGATCCATAATTTATACTCGTGTTGGGCCCCCGATATCAATGGCGACTTATGTTTAACACCAAATGTACTCTTTTGTTCAGAATATAATACTTTGAAATGTCTGACCTGGAACAGAGACATTTTGTTTATCCATAAGACACAGAATATGTTCTGACGAGATACGGAATAGTGCAGACCTGTCGTCATGGTAGTGCAAGGAACAAAGTGGAAGCAGGTAAATCGCTATGCACACTGGGTCGTTAAAGACGAAAGCAACAACCTATTGGGATAGAGGCACCGGAAAAAGGACATCGCATCAAATGGGCTGATTTCTTTCAGAAGGAGCCTGGAGAGAGACAAATGAAGGACGCACGTAAGGAAGTGGACACAGTGAAGTGTTCTTGACTCAAGTTCGACAGACCTAAAGAATCACATACGCTGGAGACTGTGTCAAGCTGGCTAACCAGGACTAGAAAATAAACAGACGACGTGCTACCGTACTGCTTAAGGCTTTCGTCTCAGTTACAGAAAGCGTGAAATGATTCTGTGTTTAAACCGATATTAATAAGCAGTAAATACGTTTTATGAGATACTGAAAAAGATGCCCCTCAGTGGCAATACATTGCCGGTATTTGAAAAAGATATTCACATATTTCATGTAACTTTTCTTCTATAAGAACACTGCAGTTTAATCATCTAGAGATTCTGTGTCTCGTAACTCGTTAATCAGTCGACCATCAGTTTCTCTACCTGGAACACATTGCCAGAATATTTTCTTGCAAATATCCTTACCACGTATGTATCGTACATAATAAAACCCTGTGTTTAAAACCATGCAGCAACATAACTAACGAAGAACTAGCACAAAATGAAGCATCAAGTTACACAAGAACCAAGAACTATTCGCTTACAAAACCTCTCTCAAACTAAATACAGTTGGTGGTTTAGTTGAAAATACTTGCGTTGTAGACCCAAGATCACGAGTTTATTCCCAGCTAGATCATTTATTTTTTCTGACGTAAACATCCTTGGTATGGCTGTCTTCGGAAGGGAAGTAAAGCCGTGGGTCCCGTGCCATTTACGGCATGAAAAAGAACCTCAAGCCTGAAAGAAGAAGCCTCTGAGCAAAATTTGTCGGCCGTTTCACGCCCTGAATTGAATGGGACGCTTATGACCTGAAATGTTGAAGAGCGTCCGTAAATAATCCAAATAAATAATAAACTAAATGCAAGTTACTGCTTACACATGAACTATACATTCTTGAAGACTGGATTCCTTCAGTACTAGTACTAGTAGTAGTAGTAGCAGCAGCAGCAGCAGTAGTAGTAGTAGTAGTAGTAGTAGTAGTAGTAGTAGTAGTAGTAGTAGTAGTAGTAGTAGTAGTAGCAGTAGTAGTAGTAGTAGTAGTAACGGTGGTGGTGGTGGTGAATTTATTTATAAAATATATTTTTACAAACATGATTCATCCTTTTCGCACGGGTCCTGGGACCGTGCGTGCTTTTACGATATACTAATAAATACAGGAAATTGCACAAACTGTAAAAAGGCAAGCAATATGTACTAAAATATAACAAATAAACAAATGAAAATTCCATATACAAGAGAAGAAAAACATTTTCCGAAATACATAAATAAAATAAAATAAGCGAATAAAACAATACAACAGTATATAACTGTGTTATGCAGGCCATGTAAAGGCCGTCGGTCTTAGTGGTCTAGTAGTAACAATACTTGCCTCCTACACCCAAGATTGTGCGTTCAATTCCGAAAGGTTCGATGGATTTTTTTCCGGGTAAAAATCCTCAACATGGCTTCCTTTGGAAGGAAAGTAAAGCCATGGACCCAATTTTGTAGATTTACGGCACGTAATAGAAAACATCAAGCCTGAAAGAAGAGGCCTCTGAGCAAAATTTGTCGGCCGTTTCACGCCCAGATTTGAATGGGACGCCGAAGACCTGAGATGTTAAAGAGGTCCATAAATAAGCCAAATAAATAATAAGCTAAATACAAGTCGATACCTACACTTGCGCTATACATTCTAAACACCTAAAATATTTCATTGTAGTAGTGATGTATTTATTTATAAAATATATACTAAAATGAAATAAATTAAAAATCGAGCATAGAATAAATTATAAATACATAAATGAAATAAACAGAAAATAAAACAGCACAAAAGTAAATTACTGTACGCAGTCAAGCTCTGCAGACCTATAACTCAAAGAACTCACCAGCTTTCTTACAGGTGCGAAATTATACCCGCTTGAAATGAGAACAATACTTTTGAGACACCCGGTTATGTTCCGAAGTCTCGGGTGGTCAGATTAAAGGAGTAAATACGTTTTAAACTGCTCTAACAACTCTTGAACGTCACTTCAGGTATTTAGATATCAGGCAGGCATTATTGACCTCGTAACCTGCTCTTCACGATGCTGGGTCAGGTGCTGTATACCCCTCAGACGTCCTTCAATTATTCATCGACAGCTCAGAGACCTGGACGTACGGAGGATGTCTCGAGGGGTCAATCAGTGTAATAGAAAATAAGGCAGGCGTGGGAGTGATGGTGCGGGCTAATGGAAGATGTGCACCCTACAGGCCTCGGTCATTGTCCGTCCCTCCGTCCGTCCGTCCGCTAGTATTGATTACATCATTTTCCTCCCCCTTGCTTATTGCTGCCAGCTAAAATCCTAGTTTTGGCACACGCTAACGTAGTTCCGGAGCTGAGCGGCCGTCTTTTCCAGGCAGTGCCTTGTTTATACTCCCTCTCCTCTCTCTCTCTCTCTCTCTCTCTCTCTCTCTCTCTCTCTCTCTCTTCTCCCGAAGCATTAACACGCGCGTGTATCGTATCATCTCAGCTTCCTTAAATTACTTTATATGATTATTGTATTTTTGTTTATTAACACCAACAAATTAAATGTTCCCAGTTAGGTTTTTTTTATTTTTATTTTCTTTATTGAAGATCTATCACACCATTCTGACTTAAAGTTAAGCATCTTCACTTGTAAATATTTTACTGTCAAACTGCAAAATTACAAGACAATATTTTGATGAGAGGAATTCACTTCTTATCTTTCCAGTTCTTTTATTTTCTTTACTTATATACTTCAAACTTTGATATGCGATACAATCAACAAAGAATGATCGTAGCTTTACGATAACATACCTTCACTTATTTCCACTTATTTCACTTATTTGGAAACCATTTTTGATAAGTTCTTCAAAATCACCTTCGCAGCTTTCATCACTGCTTCTGATGATGTAAAATGCTTCCCACGAGGTTGTTTCTTCAATTTTTGGAAAAGAATAGTGTCATGGGACTGGACTGGACTATATGGAAGGTGGAAGACACATTTTTATGAGATATTTAGCAATAAAATTTGCGATGTGTGGCCATGCATTACCATTTTAATAGTGTTTCACGCTCGT
Organism: Metallyticus violacea; assembly: GCA_030762175.1. Classification (NCBI taxonomy): domain Eukaryota; kingdom Metazoa; phylum Arthropoda; class Insecta; order Mantodea; family Metallyticidae; genus Metallyticus; species Metallyticus violacea. Next base: position 26,321,939 of record CM060835.1, on the reverse strand, counting down.
TTTAACTACTGAGGCATCCATCACAGGTGGTGACACTGGTGATGCATGAAATGAAATGGAAAATTGGGGAAGGGTTTTTGTTTAACGAAGGAAGCGTTCCAGGCCTAAGTTTTAGGGTATATCCACAGCATTTGCCATTTATGAGGACTGAGGAAAACCTGGAAAAACCTCAGTCAGGGAGGACGGTCCTGATGGGAACCGAACCCTAGACCTACCGCTCATGAGCTCGCGCCTTAACGACCTCGGCCACCTGTGGTAGTATGCATTATCATGGTAGCATCCACTTTGTTGTACGGAAATGTGGCCTTTTGCAAGTGTACGATATGGCCTTACAGAGTTTTCATGGACATCTGCAAATCATTCCTTGAATAATGAAAAGTGATGACCATAACTTTTTCATCAGAGTTATATTGGTGATGATGATTTCCACCAGAGCTTTGCTGTTTCATCTCAGAATCAATTTCAACAGCAGTGCTTACATTTGGAAAAAAAAAACTCCGCATTTTCTGTAACATTATCTTCAACTACATTCTTGAAACCAACCGGGCACAAACACTTCTCATATGCAACTTTTCAGTTACCAAGTGTGGGTGACACCCAGTGAAATTTTCGCAAATTCTGAAAATGTTTTAAATGTTATTCGATGATCCACTCTTGCGATGACATCAGCGGTGTTAATTTCTTCCATTAGAGCCCAAAGGGATTTATCCTCCTTTGAAATTAATAGCCTCCCCTCTTTAAACATTTTAAACCATCTCCCAGCCATGCTATAGGCCTCCTGTAACACTGAATAGACTTCAGCTGAATATTTGTTAAGACGAAAACAGAATTTCAGAGCAGCATATTGTTTGTCGCTTGTTACTTACAGGAAGGAACCGGAAGTGACAGCAATGAAAATGGTATCAGGTAAAATTAAATTTTAGCGCTGTTCATTTTATGTTGTACCGCCTTCACATAGTTTTATTATATAAATTATTATATAATATATTATATAAATATAATTTTTATGTCTAATACACTTTTACTATAATTTTGTGCCAAGTAACAATAAATATTAATGTCTTTACTACCTATCATAATGTGAACTTTACCAGATTTTAGAACTGAAAATGACAGTAGAATAAAACATTAGGATCAGTGCGGCCAAGCATTATTTCCTCCCTGCTTTGCACAGTGTTTTTAAAATAAATTAAAAAGTATTTTATACTATTCTTGTGTATTCCCAATTAGTTGTGATTTTTCAGCAAATCATTTAGAATATATTTGCTGCCTAAGCAATTCGGGTTATTGTTCATAACAACTCTGTTACACTGCTTTAGCAAATAAACAAAAGCATTTATCTCACAAAATAACCTTATTAACAAAGGCTAGGCTATTCGAGTATTATAGCTCTAAGAGATTTTAAGCGACACATACTATAAATTATGTGTGTATAAAATACACATGTTGAAAGGATTGTGTCAAATGCAACTTGGAGTTGTAAGCAATCACACTCGGATGTACAATTAATAACTTTAAACTCTTATATTAAGACTATATTGGGTGAGCAGTTTGAGTTTTCCGCGCTTACAATATGTCCTGCTCCGATGCCGGTCAAGGTCACGATGTTGAATCGCGAGCTTCGTGGGAACGCGTCATCAGTGTGTGTTGAAACCGCGCATGTAGAGCAGTGTGCTATGGAAGCTATTGCTAAAACCATGCCTGAGTATTCTATTCCATAACGAGAGTTTACTTACGAATCGTATTTGCCTACAAAATTGACTCTTGCTCTCGGGAAATTATACGAAGAAAAATTCCCCAATAACTGAATTACAAGTCGCACTGCGAATCATAAATTAGACTCTGCGATTATTCAGTTAACGTTTCGATGCGAGCAATTGAAACATTTGACGAATAGAATTATTAGTAAGACTATGTGGCCAGTCCGCTGCTTTGATCTAATCTCCGGTTATCTCTCGTTGAATGAAAGATTAAGTCCACACAACTTATAGAAGCTGAATACGAGCATCTGTCAAGAAATAAATTCAGTTTTCATTAGGAACTAAAAACAGAGATACATAATTTAGTTAATCCATGTAAGACATTTTTATAAAACGAAGGAAAGAATGAAGCATGTCTTTATATTTTTTATTGTAAAATTATTAGTCAGTGCCTCCAGTGTTGATGTAAAGCGAGAGTACAAATACTCGTACCCAGGCTCTGCGACCCATGCAGCTCCGCCGCCGCCGTCACGAGAATCTGCTACTGTACTATGTGATAAAATGCCATGATAAATAAAACACAAGTGTTTTTAAACATGTTCTGAAATTTTAGAATAAAAAGACAATTTGTGGAATGAAACAATAGAGCTACCTTTCAGCGAATTCCGTCTCCATAGAGCGCAGCAAGAATTTTTCTAAAAAGAATATCTAGAATACATAAGCATCTAAGTGTTTATAAATGTACTGCATGTACAGTGAGATTATTTGAGTTGGAGGCTTAATAGGGAAGTGCAGCCGCCGCAACCAAAAAAAGAAGTCAGAGTTGCCTACTGTAAAGTTAATCGTTTTATGTTAATATTTATATTTTTACTAAAAGCATAAACTTGTGTTGTATTTAAAACTGGTGATAGGCTATAGTTATAGCTTATATTATAAGAGAAGCTGAAAATGGTGCCCCTCAACGGGAATACGTTGCCGGCATCCGTGTGGGTAATTACTGTATTTTATGTAAGTATCGTTCTTTATGAACATGACGATTTCGGAACGCGTTTCTTGTCTCTCGTAGCTTTTTAACAAGTAGGTGAACAGTTCTTCTGCCTAGAACATATTGTCAGGACATTTTCTTGCAAATCGCCTTACATTTCTACACAACAAATAGCACTAACAGAAATATGCTCCAATTGTGGATACAAAGGTTCGCTGCCACTAGCACGTCGCTTTGAAAACAACGCAATTTCTGCAAGAATCGGAGTTGACACTGTGAATCATCCACAGTACAGTCCAGCCTTGACTCCAGGAACTTTTCCCTGTTTTCAACTGTTAAGAAAAAAGCAAAGGGTTACAGTTGGGAGTCCAGAAGCAGTTGTACGAAGAGGAGGTTGGCGTCAATAACATGGCTTAGAGTGATTCATTCCGGAGGATGCAACTTTGAATTAAAATTGAGATAGGAGATTACTTGAGAAATTTAAATATGTTTTTGAATCTTTCAATTTTTAGGGTCTAATTTAAATAACTTTATAGAAATAGGCTTAGTTAGCGAGTTATAACCCTCTAATTAATAGAATCCTGAATATTAAATATCTACCTTCTTTACTGTTAATTTCGTCGCAGGAACGAACAGACAGCGAAGTGGAGCCTGCTTATGTCCTCGAGAACTCAAGGAAAACTTATGCATTTGAACGCTAAAACGTGTATACTTGCGGTAAAAAAAAAAAAAAAAAAGGGTGTTATAATCTATCAAGAAGTTAATTGCCTGAAAATCCAAGGAAGGGGGCTATAAAGGAAAATGTGGTATTAATCAACTATTTCCATTTACTTCTTCTGTATTCAATGTACTATAATTTAAAACGTAGACGCCTGTTCTAACATTTTAGCATACACTACCAACGTCTAATCTTCTAAAAAGCATTTATTTATGATTGGATGGTACACAAGGGCCCTGGAGTGCCCGAGACGGCCTCGTCTGTGCGATGCAAATGGGCGCTGTTCTTCTCCGCGGAGGGTGGTAAGTTTTCACGTCACGTCCGCCCCAAGTCACAAACCAAAAGCTTTCTCTAAAGTTTCTTAGGGAGACAACCGGTACGGTTCCGGAATTCCCAACAGGTGACGCAAAGTGTCTTCCTGTGCTGCTCCCTGACAGTGGCTAAGGGGCATAGGATTAAGACATACGTATAGACTCGCGTTAATTAAACTCTGGAGTTCTAAGTCATTCAAATGTAAATCTAAAACATGTGTAGAAAGCCAAAAAGGTGGCATTGGAAACGTTCATAATGCTAATCTGACAGAAATGGATGTGATTATAATCTCAAAGTTCACAGGAGGAAGATATAATGATAACTTTCTACGTGCATTAACGGAATGCCAAATGATAAAGAAAGACCACGAACAGAGATATAGTGGCCTTTTAAGGCCATATACTCAATAAAAATATAGGAATGAACTGTGCTGTGCATAATTTCCGTAGCATGATAATGCTCGGCCCAATACAACTACCTGAGCACTTGAACTTTGAATGGCTATGGGCTCTGTCATATAACAGACAGTAATTAAACCTTTTTATTTGGTTTTTTTGAAGAGGAGATGATACACGCTGGATAAACAATGAAGACACTGATATAATTAAGAAATCATTTCAATAATTTCTCTTCTCTCACCGCGTTACTCGGCACATGTAGATATTGGAAAGAATTTTACATGAAATGATTTCATGTCTATAAAAGACTGTTTGCCCAAAAGCAGTTTCATCGGCACAAGACTGCCACGGGTGACCAAGTTCGTTAAGGCCCGAACTCGTGAGCAGGAGGTTTGGGGTTCAATTCCCGCCAGGACTGTCCTCCCCCACTGAGGGTTTTTTTTATTACAGATTTTACAGATTTACAGATAAAATATACAAATACTTGGATATATTTACGTTTTCTATTAAAACTTTTATATACAAATACATAAACATGAATGGAACCCTTACTCTTGAGTCCCCTTCCATTTACTCTCACCCCCTCTCCAACTCCCCCTCTTCACTACAGTCATTAACCTTCTTTGTCGGGTCTTCTCTAGAAATATTCCCAAATTGTGTATCTCGCATGCATCAACACTTCCCGGCAAATGTTCGAATTTCTATTGGAATTTAGAAACTGCGGTGGTAAATGCTAATTTCTTGAAATCTTCATTTTCCTGCATTCTGCCAAAATATGCCTCCGGTATCGCTTTCTCCGCACAATGGACAAATTCTTTCACCGAAAGCATTAATTGTTTTGTTTCCTTTCTAAGTCCCTAATCTGAACCATGCGAGACCCCTTATTTCTTCTCTCCCACAGATATCTAAATAATCCCCCATCCCCACACCGGATCTATTTGAGCCTGCAGGTTAAGCGATACTTTTTCTGCGCATTGAGGTTCAGTATTTTGCTATCAATATCTCGCAAACATCTGTTAACTATTTTCCAGCTATTTCGTGTAGTGTCCTCTTCCCTTAACCAAATACACCCCAATCCAATTTTGCCTAAGCCTTTCCTTATTTTTTATGCCCATTCCGTATCACACACATCCCTTTTTTGCTCCCTTAGACAAACCTCTCGAAGAAGAGCTTGATTCCCCCGTATTATCCTTAACCAGTATTTAATCATTCTTATTTTTAAATTCACACACTTTCGTTAGAAATACCAAACTCTTTAAGAACACCACAATTTGCTGTACCCCTCCCTACTTGTAGCAACCGTTTTAGAAACTGGTTGTACCTGATTAAGTTCCTCGGTGTTTTCCCACCCCCAAATTTCGGCCCCGTACGAAATCCACGTACTTGAGAGCCACCTCAGCTATGAACAGGGACCCGGCAAGACACATAGGCAACATAAAAAAGGCAAGTGCTTAATTAAAAATATAGAGATCTTAGTAAAAAGACCGGAAACTCCACTGAGAACAATGGAGTTGGTGTACAGGGTGCAATAAGGCCAACTATGGTGCACATTTTATTAGAAACTGGTGGAAATTTGGCCAGTAACTAGTACTAGAGCTCAAGAGTTGGATGTATTGGGACCAAAATGTGGGCAAGTAGCTTCAAGAGAACATATTTAGAGAAGATAAGCAACATTATTATGTATTATTATTATTATTATTATTTTATATCGTTTTGTGCTAGCAAATTGAGTGCTGGTTGTTTGGGATAAATTAGTGTAGTAGTACATTAGCAGAGAGAATGTTTTAGTAGGATAAAGGGGCTCTAGTCTCTTGGAATTCCAGCACACTCCAACTGATAGAGTCTGGGGTTCATAGGAGTTAAGAAAAAGTTTATAACAATTATAAATTGGTGTTTTTATAACGTATGTATATTTCAGTGTAGTACCATATTGTGCAGTTTTCAATAAATTTCAATATAAGGTCGTTTTGGTCTCATTCAGTACTTTTATGAATGTCCCAATCCATTGAAGATTTCGAACGTTACGTGTGTAACAACACTTGTAAGCTAATAAAGAAATTTGAGGAAACTGGTAGACCAAAATTAGTTGAAACATGTTGAATACAGCTCTAGTTTGACATAAAATCCAGGAAGTCCGTGAAAAAGTCTGCATTTAATGCTAATATAGTTGTAAAGCGTTCGGAGACATAAGACACGGAGTTTTTAAGTCAAAGAACAAGATACGCAGATTCGTATCACTCTCTCCCTCTCTCTCTCTCTTTGCATATACCAGCAGAAATTTCGAATCACTTTGATGGCTAGACAAAATCTTATGCACAGCTGAGGCACATTTAGAATTAAAATTGAGGATTAACACTCACAACTGGAGGCTATGGAACGCACTTGTTCAACAATGATTGCATTGTGTCCAGGTTACTTTCTGGTGCAACTTTAAGTCACATTTAATAAAAGAACCTTATTTTTATGAAGAAATAGAAAACGGACAAACGAAAACATTAACGGAACAGGCGTTTGATTCAATTTGTTTTATTTACGGACGCTCTTTAACATCTCAGATATCAGCGTCCCATTCAATTCAGAACGTGAAACGTCCGATAAATTTTGCTCAGATGCCTCTTCTTTCAGGCTTGAGGTTCTTTTACATGCCGTAAATGTACGACACGGGACCCACGACTTTACTTCCCTTCCGAAGAAACTCATACTTGGATTTTTACGCCCGAAAAATGCATCGACCCTGGCCGGAATTAAACGCGCGATCTTGAGTATGCAGTAAGTATGGCTACCACTACACCACCAGGATCAACCGACCGTGATAATTTAAAATGTTGTACGACTTTGTAATAACAGTACTACAGAATACGACATCGAAAACATTTTTTCATGCAAGACAGTACTCCACCTCATATATACAATGCAAAAAGACTATTATGTAATTTATTTGGTGACCCTGTTTTTCTCCTAGATCGCAAAACAGAAGTTTGAGATGGTTGCTGCAACACTGCATAACCTTCACTTCTAAGTGCTTTCTCATCCACCATATTCGCCGGATTTGATTCCCAGGAACTATTTTTTGTTCCCAAATCTAAAGAAATGGCTTTACATCAAATTATGAGTTTGAAGCTGAGACAAACGTTCATTTTTCACAGATGCACAAATCTAATTGCTGAGTATACCAAAGCGTTGGAAAATCGTTGGACTAAATGTATTGATTTACACGGTGACTTTACTGAAAAAAAAATTCTCTTAAATCTTATGCTTTCTTGGTCAGGTTGAGAACTTTTAGAACTCCCTGGTAACCTTATTAAAAAAAAAAAAGAAATAAATAACCCGTTACTTCGTGTGCAGCACAAAAAAAAAAAAAAAAACTACACGCCTTGAGATCTGTAATTTACTGCTTGTATTTCAGCAACTATGGTATAATACTTTGCGAAATCCACGCCAAGGAAATGCTTTAAGCTAAACGTTTTAAGGCACAACTAACATCGAATTCCTGCACATATTTACATAATATTTTTAAAAGAAATTGCACGATGAATCAAAAGGTTGTAGTCAGCTGACCGCATGTCAGAATTATAAAAAGGGAACACTATCAAAGTTCTAAGTATTGATTCAAAATGAGCTGATTGTGTAGCATGGGATTGAGCTTGATAATTGTTTCGTGCATATGAAATTTGTTCTTTCACACTAACCGTGTGTAAGACATAAGTTGGAAATGAATTATTGGGGCTGGATAAAAAGTAGTGGCAACACTGGTAACACGCTGCGGTCGCAAGTTAGTCATAAGGTTGTATGGATCCGATACTGGAATGTCCGATGACCTTCAACAGCATGTTGTTGCATTGTTCAATTATTCAGTGACGTACTGCGGTTGAAGTAGAGGTAGATTAGTACTAGCGCTCTAGCAATTTTCGAAACTGAAACAACGTTCGTGGATAAAAATTGATGACATATGAGGTTGTGATGCTCAAGATTGTTGTCAGGGACTATGTAGCATGCATTGATGCAGCGTTGCCATATCGCACAGTAGTAAGATGGATGAAAGTGTGCAGGCAAGGATAAAGGAAGCTTCCACTATATTGCTGATCGAATCGTCATTTCCCCCAGATTTTCTGGGGAGTCGATGGGGTTTTCCATTAGGACGATACCTAAAATTTAAGCCGACCCGTTGTTTGGCTGGGGCCCTGTTTCTGACGGAACAGCTACTAGTTTCACTTGTAGGTCGGCCTGACCTGGCACAGGCCTACTCTTTCGATAACCGAAGTTAACCGGCGAATGACCAGAGCATTTAGGGAGCTAACCACTCTCCCTGCGACAAACAGCACTTGAGGACAACCTCTGATAGCAAGGTACACGCCTGAGGTGGCACACTGTGGCACCCAATTTACCGTGGGTGACGATACCACATACCCGCAGAGTCCAACCCATTCAGACACTCCCTGAAGTGAGAGGCTTGAATAGTCCAGCCCTGCGTTCCTCTAGTAAAGTCAGAGGTACCCCGCGTACTCAGGGTCCGCAGAACCCCCACCTGGAGCATTTAAAGAGCAACAACCGAAGCCCTTTTTCAGTATACCCCAAACTGACAACCACACCATTCAACTCCTTGCTTTCCTATTGGATGTTGATCGCCGATTGAAGCGCGTGAATTAGCCGCAAAGACATAATGGATACTGCTTGTCATCGTGGGGGCGCAATAATGGCACAGTTATGGAATTGCACAGAATTTGTTGAACCTTTATCAGAGAAAAGGAGATGACACAGTGCTGGAAACGGCAATCAATGCAAGGAAACCTCCCGGCTGTCCTCGTCCAAAGGTAGTGCGTTCTGAACATGGTGTGAAAGTGATGATCATTGTGGCGGTTGGCATTCATGATGCTGTACCTGAAGGCAAAGGGTAAATGCTACTATTGCAATTTCTTGGAACACCACCTTCGTCCAGCCTAAGGAAAAAGCGACGATACTTGCTGGCAGTGAAACCCATCATCCTTCATGACAATGCTAGATGTCACACTGTTAACACTGTAACGGACCTCCTACGTCTATGAAGCTGGAAGATACTGCAACACCTACTATACTCACCCGATATGAGTCTATGTGACTAAGATCTCTTCGCAAAAATGGAAGAACCACTTCGAGCATTATCAGTGCTGTCGTAAGTCCACTTCCAGCAAGATGTAGCTGCACACACGCCTAAGGCTAGTAGATCTCTCAATTTGAACATGTTTCTTTTTCGTTTTAAGTCAATAATAATTTAAGGAAACTTGATCTTCACACATCCATCACAGAAGCTGAGACTTTACTATTAAAGCTCTAAATCTCTTAATAATTTAACTAATTTCTTTAGTTAAATTTTATACTTCGCATAGAAACTTTGAATGTAGCTCCTAGCTCAGTTGTAATTATTGAGCAAGGTCTTATAAATTATGTATCAATCAGCTCTGATTATCTGAAGCCTAGACTCAAGCAAGGGTTGTTGGAGAGGGGCTGCTCTGCTCAGCAACAAATGCCTCTCCAGTACAGAACTACTTGTTGCCGGATTAGTGGCAGGCAATTAGCAGCTCCATTATTGAAACCCCTCCCTAGTCTGTCATAACATCACAGCCTGCGGCAAAGTGAGAAGTTAACTTGATCAGTCGAAATGTGACAACACTCAAATGTCACGCCCAACGTGGAGTGAAGTTGCATCTTCCCGCACACAGAGAAGACGAATATGGTAATCTAATAAAGAGAGTGCATTTCCAAGGCCACACAGAAAGTAACAGCTGTTTCCTCGCGTTTCATTTATTTCAGAATTAAGTTATACATCTAATATTGTGCCGGGTCTTTCTGAGACAGTACATTCTGTTAAAACAACATAACATAAATATACCGGACTCTTTCACTAATATTTAAGTTAATGGCAAATGTTATTTATTTACATGTTAGCTTTAAATGAATGAGCTTACAGAAATTTTTGCAAAACTCTCGTCTCGGAGACTGCTAGGTTTTACTGTGCAGTTTTCTTTTCTCTTTCTCTCTCTCTCTTTAAGCGCATAGTCGTATAGTCCCGCCACTGTGCCCATGTTCATCTGATCTGTGATGATCCGAAATAAATCTAATGTTTAATGCATGATTAGATAACTGCGTTAAATTAACAAACTGTAATTATTCTATCTTTTCTATTAATATCTTATATTTCTGTTCATTACACTTTCAAGTTCGCAGTGATGTGATGCTAACCAAATGTTTTAAATACAGTTAAAAAAAATTAAATAATCTTGTATCTAGATAAACATCCAATGAATACAAAGTATTTCACAAAAAAGGACCCAGTTAAATACTTTTTCCCTGCTTACCATTTAATTCAGAAAGTCTTAAGAGTGCAGCTAATAGCAATTTTATTAATGTTTACAAACTTTTGAGATCATTTTAATTCGCCTGTAAATAAAATATAATTGTTTTCATTATTGAATGTGAATGTCATGTTAAATTTTATTTCAATAATATTATTTTTAAAATTATTATTATATTATCAGGGCGATGACAATTATACAAATTGTGAGAACAGCTGTAGTAGTATTTTGAATATTATCATCATATTATTAGAACAATTATCAAGATAATACAGGTGTTTCGGAAATGTTTTTACAAACTTTGATGGCGGGTTCCTCACACCAAATCAAGAAAAAATGTCCATATAAATATACCCTGGGATATTCTTAGTTTTTGCGTTATTAATAAAAGTTCACTTAATCGCGTTTCAAGGTGCAATCTACCAACTTAAGTTCGTAACCGAAAATAAAATTAATTTTATTAAGTAATCGAATGGTGTTATCTATACATGTCTGCTGATGTATTTGGCGTATCAGCATTGCATAGTCATATGACAAAATGGTGTTGGTGGCTATAAATGTGACTTGGTAATAACCCTATTAAAGATATAGAAATAGTCATTTTAACTCTGGCGTAAATTTTCATTAATGACTCAAAAACTAACGATTTCCGGACACGTGTTTATGTGAACTTTTTTTTTCTTGTTTTGGTGTGAGGAACCCGCCACCAAAGTTTGTACAGATATTCCCGAAACATTCAGTAGAAATTATGAGAAAAATTTTAAACATTATTTTGAAAAGTATTATACAAATATTATGGCAATTATAATTAAATATATTCATACAAAACTTTCAGAAAACATTATTAAATATATAATGCACATTCTTATCCTAAATAATGAAATATATAACACCATTTTTTATGAAACAAGTCGACCTTCTTTGCATTTTTTTTTTTTTTCTTTTTTGAAAAATGGTTGTATTTCAGTTTGAATTTTTCAGGAGTGGAAATATATTTTTATACTTAAATTTTAATATTAAACAACATTACTTTAAACTAAGCTATATCGCTTTATTCATAATAAAGAGAATGTTAAATTTCCGCGTCTTAATATTTTGCTTTAATCTATTAAGAAATGCAGATTATGTATGGAAATTGTTCTTTCATACTTGCCGAGTGTAGAACAGTCGAAAAGGAAGAATCACACTGGAAACCCGGTATCATTAAGAGCCGCCACTTAAGGAATAAATCTTTCACAGTACAGTAAACCTTAGGAAGGTTCCCGGGAAAGATATATAGTGCTTCGAGGCGTAATACAGCACAAAATGCTATATAAATAAAACCGTACAACAAACGTTTACAGTATTTTATTGCATAATACAGGATTGTTATGATGACATTTGATGGTTTTAGTATTCCTATGTAATTTACCATTCGAACTGGGTTTGAAATTACTTGACTTCAGTAAGCTGCATTTCTATCAGGGACAACTCCAAGCCCTTAGTACTACATACAGAGGTAATTTAACAAAGTGGCTATACAGTTTGCGCTCAACAATGTCGTTTGCAATAACAAAGGGATCACGTCAACTACTTCTATTTCTGTTTGGCCAAGTAAAAGGTTTCTCTGCAGGATGTCATTCAGTACCAAACTTGCCTTCAGCGATAAGAGACATTCTCAATCCTAAGCCACCAAGTGATTGAATCATTGACGAAGAAGACATGAAGGACTTTACAAGAATACAATCAGCTCTGCACATGACGATCCAGGCTATTTCCTACCAACGTCAACTGTACACCAACTTTGGTGGATAAAGTAAAAGCCTGTTAAAAATCTTCCTTCAGTAAGGGAAAAAACACAATAAAGCATTGCCTGTATTGTCTATGATAACTATAAATAATGATAACTTATACAGATTTAAAAACGTTAGGGTCGTTATTAGACGAGATTAAACCAAGAAGTGATCAAGAACAGTCTTGTATTTACAGAGTCTTAACAGGAACAGGATTATGACTTTAATGGAGGAAAGTTCATATACTCTGCAAGACTCTAATGGTACAACTTACAGTTTATTGTACTCCTACTGGAGCTCTTGATATATATATATATATATATATATATATATATATATATATATAGAGAGAGAGAGAGAGAGAGAGAGAGAAATGTATACACACTTCAAGCAAAGAAAAAACTATGTTAACATAACAAAACTGAATTCACACAAACAGAAAATAAAGAGCACTAATCATCTTAGACTTTTACAGTTACTTATGCAAAAGTCTTGGGGGGGGGAACTTTCAACTTTGCTGTTTTAATAATACGACGTACGCTGGTTCTGCTAATCCCAGTCTCACGTGCACATTACTTTGTAGATTTCTGCGGTGAGTGCTCAAAACGTTCATAGCCGTGAAGCGGGGATTGTTGCTGTGCAAGGTCGCCCTGATCTGCCCTTATGAACATTGCATACGGTACCATGAGCCTCAAATTTATCTCGAATGCGTGCAATTATTACTTGCGTTGGGGGTTCTGTTCTGTACACACGTCTCCATTCCTTTGAACTTCAACAATGTTCTCGGTTTTCCAATACCACTTCAAAATTGCTTTCCGCTGTTTAAACGATAATCTTGATTCTGTTTTGTTGTAGCAACACTAGCATAATGTAATGTGAGTCACATCTGTTTACAGAACATCATATGATAATCTTGACTTCATTTGTTCATTGTTGATTTAAGATTATCTTGGCTTCATTTGTTCATTGTTAATTTACCTATCACGTAGCAACGCTATCATAATGTATGTGAGTCACTTCTGTCTACAGAACATCATACTACACATTACTGTTGTTTTTTTGGTCCAACTTTAAAATATATTAAATAAATATCTACTATGAAAGTGTGTACACATTTTGGGCACCCACGATATATGTGTGTGAAAGTAACCGATTTAGGTAGAGAATGTTGCAGTTCCAGAAGTAATTAGTATTTGGATTGCATTGTTTGGGGCGGAAAATCCTATTTTTAGCCTTGCTAGCAGTATGTGTCTACTACGCCAAACAAAGGTAGATGAAGTCCCTAACAGTTTCTGGATAGAACACCACGATGCAGCTAGAGACACCCCACTCCTTCAAGAAACCTAAACTCCTGATCCCTATCTTTCCAAAGCGCAAGTCACCGTCACACCGCACCAGCCCATTCTTCAACCCGATACCAGAACAAATGTAATGAATATGAAATGAGAATGCGGAGATTTTGCGGAAATTTTGTGCCTAAGGAACCAGAGGAACCATGAAAAAACCGAGGTCAAGATGGCCGAATCTCTGGGATTTGAACCCGAACCTCTAGAATGCGAGTCCCAAACATGAGTCACCGTGCTCGGTAATAATTATTAGTTAATTAAAAGTGCATTTTAAAATATTTGTTTATGGAAGTATATAATATATATTTTCTTCTAAATATAATTTAAATCAGATGTTTATTTATGCTACACATTATATACATAGGAATGAGGTTACCTCAGAAAAACATCGTTGTTGCGTCTCTGCAATCTCTTTCAGTACTATTTAGTGGTACCATAAATAGATCGGATCTAGCGTAGGTTAGATTTGGGGAATAGGCTAAAATAACAGATGAGATTGGGGAGAGAATGTGTGCTTTTTGTGGAGACATAGAAAACTGGCAGTACATTCTAATGATAGTTGACTACTCTTGGAGCTAAGTTTGTTAAATCGAATAGGGATAGGTTAGCATGTTGGGACCTGTTTGCAAGAAAGACAGCTGATTAAAACTTAGTTCTTTTCTATGTAAATTGCTTGGAATTAGGAAAGTTTGATGGAGTAAAGGATTTTTTGGGAGTAATCGAGCAAGTGATTATACACATAACAGCTCTGCAAATAAGAGCGTCCTAGTATTAACATATAACAAATGCTATGTTTATAAATCTCGAGCAGCCATATTTTTCACATGGTTATAATTGTTTTGACACACAACCATAGAACGTTACACAATTTCATAATGCGTTAAAATATTCATTCAGTATATTGTGTTTAAATTAAAGTGACAACACTAGACGCTCAGAACTCAGTGGATGGGGCGAGGTTATTAAGGTTTGTCTCGCATTTTACGAAATTGTTTTCCTAACAAATTACTCATCGACTAAGTTTTAAGAATGTGTGTATAATGTAACTTTATATTGGCTTTTAAATTACACGTATTATTACATCAATTTTCGTTATATTTTGTGAAATACATTATATTATCTACAGGAGAAGTCGATTCTGATAGTTCCCTCAACAGATAAAGATTCAGGGACAAAGATGCTAAGCCTTACCTGTAGGCAGACTCGACCTTGAGAGAAAAACTCGCTGTGCACCGTAACTTGTCAAAGCAGCGGCCATTTAGCCGACCTTATCACCCCATTTCCTCGTAACGGTCCTTTTGTTTTCGTCCTTTTCTTATCTTCCTAGCTCGCAATGGACACCATCTTCACTTTAATGCAACTTGCCAACTCGGCGCAGCCTAACCCAGATATATTTTTGAGAACACCACACGCCTCTTGGGTGCCACTCCGCGTCGTCTTCGTTCAAGGTGAGTGGCGTACAGTCGGCGCCTGATGCCTGATACTGCACTTTATTGTTGCATAACCTGTTTAACAGATGCAAATTATTTTGTATAGCTTTTATTTAATTATACTATCAATACTATAAATTTTATTTAAATGTAATTATCATTAAGATTTTATTTAATTATACTATCAATACTATACTATAATGTATTATCAATACTATAAACTTTATTTAAATGTAATTATCATTATAATTATCTTAATTATCATTAAGATTTTATTTAATTATTCTACCATTATACCTTCCTTTGCCCATTGCTTAAACAATTTCTAGTGAACCAATTATTTTATTTTTAACCGGTTATATTTATCGCTCAGCTATTATATATATTATATATAAACAAATAAATGAAATTTTAAATACCACAATGAACAATGTAACTAAAATAACAATAACTAGATAAGCAGAAAAAGGATAAAAACCTTTTTCAATAGTGTTTAATGCCCATTTTTACTACTGAGGCACCACAGGCGGTGATAATACTCTTAGAAAGTCGCAGAATTAGTGTGTATATATATTGCCTAGCTGATAATATCAACAAAAGGCAGTCTTATTAGCGAATTCCGAAGGAATGTAGGTAACGTGTTTGTGCCCATGAAAAGATTTTTGAAAAATATCTTCAAAACTACATAATTCTACTTACTAGGCACAACAATGGCGATGAAAAAGTTATATATTTTTTCTCAACGAAATTCCACATAAAAAGATTAATTAACAAATGATTCATTGAGTTTGTTAACCAGCAAAATTGAACCATTTGGAATGGGTGCTAACTAAAGCGAAAACTTAAAAATTACTCAGCGGCCGCAATTTTTTTTTCCTCTCAAAGAAACTCGGTATATGCCAACAAAATAAAATATGGAAAATAGTTTCTGAAAATCGGCAAAATCAGTCTATTATGAGTGGGAGTTTAACTGCAACTCAAAATCTTACAAATTTTTTTTTTTGTTGCAACGAAGCACTAATGATTTACTCGATAACACAGTGCCAAGCATATTCGTAAATCATTGTAATAGCGGCAAAACTCCCTTAACTCCGGCAGAAAAAAAAATCAGTATGTGAGGATTTGAAACCAATATCTTCATAACTATAACATGACGGTGTAACTGTCTGAGCTATCAGGGCGTTGTGAATGTGAACCTTATTATCTAGCAATAACTGTCACAAGTTACGCTATTCGGCTTTTTCCGCTATAGCTCGGGAAAAGCTCGGGAATGGAGCTCTAGCAGCTCCGAGAATTTCGCTAGGGGTTAGGAAAAGCCTGGAATTCGGCTTTTGCCGCTGCCGTTCGATACTGAAGTAATTCATCCATGCGCATACGCAAACTTTTCCCCCTATACTATTTCACACGACACCGAGATTATCGCTTGGCGAATGTATCGATTTGCGTAAAAAAATTATGTGGGAGTAACTTCTCAGCTGCATAAATGTAACAAAAACTGCAAGAGAGAAAGACGAGAGCAGTACAGCTGTGCAATAAACCGTCCCTACAATGTGTTCAGTGCGGAAGTAAGAGAGATACTAACCTGATTCCCTATAAAAAATATATACAGAAAATGAAATCGACCAGAAACCACTACGGATATTTTGCTCATTCGCCAGGACTATTCAAAACTATTTTACTTCATCTTGATCAACATTTCCATGATGCCCTGAAAGGTGAGTGCTTTGTTATAATTGATAGGATTTCTTCTGAAATAGCTTATTTTAAATATGCTCCAATCACTACAGCAGAAGTAGGACATTCTTTTTCCACGATGAAAAATGTTCTCTCTGACAAGTGGCTGACTATGGACGTCGATAACTTGAAAAAACATCTTCTTGTTACTTGTGACCAAGAAATGTAAGCATATGTATTTTAAGTATGTGATAAAGAAATTATTAAATATCTTAAACATCTGTTTAATTAATAATGAGCGATATTACTCTCTGTTTTCACTTTTGATGATTGTCTATTTTAATTATATTAAGGCCTATTTTCAGTATTTTAAATGCCTTTTAGCCTGTCTATTTTAATAAAAATAAATGCCTGAACAACCCTAGGTAGGCTTTTCTCTTTTTCAATGTGCATACAAAATGGAGAAGTAAACTAGGCACAGTTTTATGAGTATACTGCAGGTTGTAGTATAGTTTCTACTTCTTTGTAGAGAGTTTTCCCCATTATCAACGTGAATAAAATTCCACAGAGGTTAAACAGTGACATTTGTTGACCTGTTTCTATGCTGAGTTACCAAGTAGGTACAAGGAAATCCATTAGCAGAGGAACAGTTGCCTAACGTTGAAGACAAACGCACAAGATCTCCCTTAGTTAGCAAAGTAGTTCCTAGTGGGTTATTTACAATCCAGATGGAACCACCGTCGCTCTTGGGATTCCCCGTCCTCTATATTTCATGCGACACCGCCCCCTTGCTTTTTTGTTTTTCGGTACGTCTTTGTATTGCAAATCCCTCGGAATCTAATGAATTTTCTTCGTGCTCAAAGCCAAGCCGCCTTTATAATTACACCGTTTAGAAATAAAGTTCCTCAGCACCAGAGGCTTTGATGATGTTTAGCAAACTGGAGCATGACCCTATCAGGAGCGTTCGCTGCTGGCATAAAGCGAGCGTAACCCGTGATGCAAAGATTTCCTATTCGATATGCGTTACCTGCAATTTGAAACTGTGACGCTAGGTGTCTATATTTTGTCTTTTGTACTACTGGAGAGTTTGTTTTTTGTTTTATGTGTTTTATTTACGGGCGCTCTTTAACATCTCAAGTCATCAGCGTCCCATTCAAATCAGGGCGTGAAATGGCCGATAAATTTTGCTCAGAAGCCTCTTTTTTCAGGCTTGAGGTTCTTTTTCGTGCTGTAAATGTACGACACGGGGCCCACGGCTTTACTTCCCTTCCGAGAACCCGCGATCTTGGTTTAGAAGGCAAGTATGACTAAAATTACACCACCAGAACACAAGACTGCCGGAGACTTGAAATTCATTTTTTTCGTATTATATCGAAAGAAAAACTAATGAAAATATTATGTTTCTTAGTGTGTTCAAATGAAAACCGTTCAAGCACATTCAATTAATTACCGAATTTATAAAAAAAAACTGACAAACTAAAAAATATTAAATTTATAAATATTAAATTTATCCAAAAACTGGACAAATCCGTAAATTTTAGAAACTGAATTATAATTTTCATCTTCCATATGTCCTGTGAATCGGATTTTAGTAAAAGTCGCCAATATGTACAGAAGCTGGCCAGTTCAAGGGATTTTAGCGAAAACTAACATATGAATCTGAGAGTAGCAATAACATTATTTATTCTTTTTTCACTTTGGTTTCGTACCCAGCAGTCAACAATAACAGAAGTACCTCTTAGCTTATGGTATGTTACTCATTACCAAAAAATGTTTCTTCTGTGATTGGTTGCTTATAACCCTGCAATCAGACCTCTTTTGTAGTCAGGATTTTCCGGTTTAATTTCAGAGAAGTTTATCAATGGTGCAATGGTTGTGACGGCCCACATACAACACCAGGCGCTTCCGCCAATTATGTCACAACCCCTTTATGACACTTAAATAACCACCTCAAAACAATTGTATTATCCCTTTAACTAACACACGGTTATATCCCTATCACTCTAATTTCTATAAAAATGTATAAATGTACCGGGAAGTAATTAGAAAAAAAATTGTAAACTGAAACACATTTTGATTGATAAGTCAGATTAATACATTTTATATAACCTTATACGATAACGAACCGCGGTGGCTTCCTTGACGTCTCTAAGGCAGAGAGCGGCTTCTCATGCGACCCACCACATTCACAGCTACTTTATAATATATATAATGGTGTTTAACGCCAGTTTTTACTACTGTGGCACCACAGGCGGTGGACATTGATGATACATGAGATGAAATGATATATTGGGAAAGGATTTTGTAAGGAAGGAAGCGTTCCAGGTCTAAGTTTAGGGTTCTGGCGGGATTCGAACCCCGGATCTCCCGCTCACGAGTTCGCGCCTCAACGACCAGGCAACCCGTGGCGGTATATGTATTATGTTATATTAAAATTATAACGGAGACATGCAATAAATACTCCTTCTAAGACCTTCTTTAGTTAAAAATCTAATCGCTGCTCTGTAATCAATTTTGAACTTCGCGGTTTATCGTGCAACACTTATACATAAACGAGCTTCAAGAGTGACCGGAAAGAAAAGTCATTGTTTACACTCCTGAAATATGAGAACATCGCTATATCTTAAGGATTGCGCTCGGTAGAAACATTAACAGCAAAGCTTGGAGAAATGCATCGAAAAAAATTAAATTGATTAGAACTGGATCAGGATTAAAGCGTTTTTTGTACGGAATTTAATAATATTGAGCTGTTTCACACTTGATCTACTTCTTCACTAATATCTGCTAACGAAACCACCACGGGTGATCAAGGTCGTTGAGGCGCGGACTCGTGAGCAGGGAGTTCTGGGGTTGATTCCCGCCAGGATCATCCATCCTGACTGAAATTTTTTTCCAGTTTCTTTTTAATAGTGTTTAACTATTGAGGCACCACAGGCGGTGGACACTGAAAATACATTGGATGAAATGTTAAACTGGGAAAGGATTTTTTTTAAGGAAGAAAACGTTCCAGGCCTAAGTTTACGGAACCTCCCCGGCATTTGCCATTTATGAGGACTGAGGAAAGCTAGAGAAAACCTCAGTCAAGGAAGGTCTTGGCAGGAATCGAACCCCAGACCTCCCACTCACGCGTGCGCGCATAACGACCTCGGCCACACGTGACGATTTTTCCAGGTTTTCTTCAGTTCCCTTAAATGACTAATGCAGTTGGGGTATCTTAAACTTGGACCTTGAACATTTCCTTCCTTTCCCAATATATCATTTCATCTCATGTATCATCAGTGTCCACCGTCTGTGTTGCCTCAGTAGTAAAAATGGGCGTTAAACACTATTAAAAAAACTGGTTACAAAATGGGTTTTGGCATGGTAATTACGGTTTATCGGTCTATGAGTTTCATAGCATCACATGCTTTGTGCCGCTTTCGAACGTAAACTTAATTATAATTTAAATTAGAATACCTGTTGCATAAGCATAGCAGCAACGCGTTCGTCTCGCTAATAGTCTGATCAACTTTTGATCCAAAATAATTTTAACTGGTTAATTTTCAGCACTAAACTTTAGTCGACAAAGTTGCTTTCTACTCGGAAGGTATAGTTTCTCAAAAAAAAAAAAAAAAAAAAAAACACTTAATGCCACCCAAGCACCTTCAAGCCATCAACCTACTTCCTATTCTTGAAAGAGAAATATCAGTTGAAATTCCCGTGGATCCAGAAACACGCAAAGAGAGCAAAACTCCTGACCGAGGAGAAGGAAAAGAAGTAGAATAAGCAAATAAACATAGGATGGAGACCTGGATCTAGAAAGGTAAAGGTTTGCAGAATGCTGAACTAAAAATAAAAGACTGCATACAAAGAAAAATCTAATGTTGGCAATACCGTCGATGATGTTGACAGTAATAGATGTATGGAGTTTGGGGAAAACTGCTACCGAACCAAATGCATTCGGATTAGATTAAAGAGAAGTTGTACAAACACCGACTAGTTTGTGGGACATGCTTTGAGCAGCAAATAGAAACGGCAACACCATTAAGGGCAACAGCACAGCTATTATTTACTGGGAATAACGTTAAACTTACATTTTTATTTCTTATTATAGAGATTTGAATACAAACATGGAAGATTTATTGAAAATAATATGTTAGACGCACTTTACAAGCAAGGCCCGTTTATTAACAATACAAGAAATAATTTGAACAAATATACTGCTTTTGAACTCTATTTACTTTTCTGCATAGTCACTATTCCTTTCACCGCCACGGGTGGCGGCATAGTTGTGGCGCGGACTCGTGAGCGGGAGATCTGGGGTTCGATTCCCGCCAGGATATTCACCCTGACTGAAGCTTTCTTCAATCCTCATAAATGGCAAATTCCGGATAGATACCCTAAACTTAAACCTGGAATGCTTCCTTCCATAAAAACTTCTTTCCAAATTTCATCTCACGTATCATGAGTGTCAACCGCCAGTGATGCCTCAGTAGTTAAAACAGGCGTTAAACACTGTTAAAAAATCCTTCCGAAAACTTCATGTACCCAGGACAAACATTGAATCAGTTTAGCAACTGCCGCTTTAAACTATTCGTTCTCGTCAAACTGTTGAGAACGAAGCCATTTCTGAAGAGAAGGAAGACATGGCAGTCACTGGGTGCATAGTATGAACCACACAGTGATAAATACTTCCTGAATATCGGTGACGGTTTTGACAAGCAGCGTGTGGACATGCATTGTCATGAAAGAAAATAATTCCTGAAGACAGCTCCGGTTCTTGGAAAGTGTTTATGGTCTCTGTTACGCTTACATAAAATTTACAAAACGTGCTAATTTTTTGTTTCAAAAAGTGGGCATAATATTCCTTACTGTCCTTTGCTTGAATTGTTTCTTTTGCGGCTAGGTTGAATACTCCATGGATTGCTGTTTAAATTCAACATTCAATATCCATTCTTCATCACCGGTCACAATATGAGAGCAGTTTACAACGTTTAATAAGTTTTTCTAACTCTGAAAAATGTACTCGGTAAAATGCCTGAAAATTCTATTGCAAGAGCATTGATTATGAAACGGTAATTATGTCGAATATTTTTCATTCACACACTCAAGAAGGTCATCTGTCTGAAAACCAGTTTTTTCTTTTGGCACCATTAGCCAGCTAGCATTTCATTCACTCATTACAGCAGAGCTTGTTGATTTGTTTTATTACGGACGCTTTTAACATCTCAGGTCATCAGCGTCCCATTCAATTCAGGGCGTGAAACGTTCGACAAATTTTGCTATGATGTCTCTTCTTTCATGCTTGAGGTTCTTTATTGTCCGTAAATCTACGACACGGGACCCACGGCTTTACTTCCCTTCCAAAGGAAGTCACACTTAGGATTTTTGCGCCGAAAAAAACGCATTGATCCTGGTCGGGAATGAACCCGCGATCTTGGGTTTAAGAGGAAACTATGATAACCATTACACTCAGAACCGACTAGAGTAGGGCGTAAACTTCACACAGTTCATGGTGAATTTTAACATTACCTTTATCTTTTACGCTGAGAATCAAATCACTGAACGAAAATCACAAATGGCGAATTTGCTTATTCTTGCAGCCATTATAACTCAACCAATGTCTGGCAAAGGCGAAAGATGATAACATGACACTCGATAATGAAACAGCTGAAGCCTCTGCACATGCGCTATCCGCCCAAATGTTTCCAACTTTGTTTTATTAGCGATGGACCGTTACTTTTGAAATGTGTCTCGTGCTTTTCAAAATAGTTAAAGGGATGACAGTGTGATGGTTTTAGGACCATTTAAAATATGCAATAACTCACTGATAAAATATTTCTCTAGAGCTGACAGATAATTCTTGGCTTATGAACAATGCACACTGTGCAATTTTAAGCAGCCAGTTGGCCAAAAGTTTAATTTTTCACTCTTGTACATATCTTCAAATCTTACACAGCTTGGTAATAAAACCACACAATATAATACCCAAGTGTAAACAGATTTTACATCCCAACAACACCAAGCAGGTTTCATTTCTTCAGTAATGTCATTTACCGTGCAGAATAATTTCTATGGCAAGGCAGTTAATATTGATTTTTTCTATACTCTGGAGTGTGAATATTTAAAAATGTGTGTAATTGCATATAATAATTTGTTGTAAAGTATTATATTATTATTTATTATCTAAACTAATTATACTCACCGGACAAAAATTAGTCACCCAAGAGAAATCATTACAAGCTTAATTTAATATCGTGTAGCTCCGCCTCTGGACTTGATAACCACCTGGATTCTGTTAGTTCACAAGATTGTCGCATCCACTCGCTGAGGTTGTCGGCGTTTTACCCGCTGATCCAACATGTTCCACGAATTTTCTATGGGGGTTCCTATCAGGAGATTTTGCAGGTCAATCCAGAAGTAATAGGATGGGAGTGTGTTCATCAAACCAGTCACATATGACAATGTGCTATTGTCATCTTGAAAAATAGGGGTATCAATAGCATGTTCATCATGCAGATGCTGGCTGAAAGGCAACACTTGATCATTCAGAATGTTTAACTAAACATGCTGCTGGTCACCTCAGTGAGCGGGCCCAATTCATGATAAGAAAACATCACAGTCACCTCCGACTTGAACCTGACCTTGCACACATTTAGGATGAAATGCTTCAGTTGGCACTCGACGACGTGCGCCATTTGAATAAAGGCAGACCACATTACGTTCCACCAGTCAGCTACTGTCCACGTTCGATGACTCCTAGCTTTGTGTGCCTGTGTGAGCAATGGTCTCTTGCGAAGTGTCCGACTCCAAACGTTCATTGCATACAGTTCTCTTGCTAACAGGTGGGGATAGACCTTCATTCACTGAATGCAACAACTCCTGTTGTGTTTGGAAGCGCTTTTGATTCACAAGCTGTGAAATGCGTCTCCGGTCCCTCTCAGTAAGAATCTTTTTCCGACCACAATTCTGACGTCGTGGTTTCGTGGCCACGTCTTTCTCTACCTGGCAACAAACGAACACTGTCCTTTCGCTACAACTGAATACAACCGCCGCCTAGCGTCTGCATGCCGTACTAGTATCATTCCATTGCTCTACGAATGTGGTGCCCGTATATAAAAACCGGTATTATAAATGATTATTGAACCCTTCTTGTATGTCAGTGAAGGTGTTGTGTAATTGAAGTACAAACGTAGTAATGTTACGAAATTTTTTCGTTTAAGGGAATGCAGTATGCCCTATCCTAGCAATGTTAAATTATTATAAATTGGGTTTCTCTCTCTTTTTTAATATTTATTGGGAGTAAGCCTTTCATTTTTATGGCACGTAGTTGCATATGTTGGCTTCACTTTAGAATGGGCCTTTTACTTTTTCAAAAACAAATTTCTTTGTAACCAAAATGTTATATATTTATGTATGTACATTGCAACCCACATTTTTATGATTTTTTTTGTAAATGACCATGTTAAATTATGCACAGGTACCAGAGACCGCCACGGGTGGCCGAGGTCGTTAAGACACGGACTCGTGAGCGGGAGGTCTGGGTTCGAATACCGCCAGGACCGTCCTCCTTGACTGAGGTTTTTTCCAAGTTTTCCTCAATCCTCATGAATGGCAAATGCCGGGGAGGTACCCTAAACTTAGGCCTGGAACGATTCCTTCCTTAAAAATAGATCCTTTCCCAATATATCATTTCATTTCATGTATCATCAGTGTCCATCGCCTGTGGTGCCTCTGTAGCAAAAACTGGCGTTAAGCACTATTAATCACAGGTACCAGAAGAATAATTCCTGAAATTTTGAAAACTCTAGCGTGAGTGAGAACGAAGAGAGTGCAGTTCGGCCCTCGGAGTTGCTCACTCCTTAAACCATCGCTCTCGTGGAAGGAGAAATTATGGAAGACCGGCGGCTCAAACTTACAGAAATAGCAGCAAAGTTGGGCCTCTCTAAAACAACAGTCCTTCAAATTATTCATGAACATTTAAACATAGATAAGGTTAGTGCAAGATGGGTACCTAGACTTCTTTCCTCAGTCCAAAAGCAGCAATGAGTTATCTGCTGTCAGGCATTTTTGGAGCTCTGCCGTGGCAACGAAAGAGAAGTTCTGTAAACCATTGCTACAGGAGATGAAACTATGGCCCTCTACTATGATCCCTTGTCCAAAAGAGAATCAATGGAGAGGCGCAAACCTGGCGAAGCACCGCCTCCACAGGCCAAGGTCACTCAGTCAACCAAGAAGATCATGACCACAATCTTTTGGGAGTGTGAGGATAATCTTCATTGACTTCAAGGAGAGGAACATTACAGTAAATGAGGAGTACTATGCTGGCCTACTGCACAGACTACGTGCTTTCAGCAAACAGGAAAGCTTAGTGGTGGTGTGCACCTTCTTCACGACAACACGCCTGTGCACACAGGTCTTGTTGCAAAGGAAGATGTGAAGAAATGTGGCTTCAAGGAGATAGACCATCCACCTTACAGCCTAGGTCTAGCTCTCAGTGACTATTTCCTCTTCTTAAAACTCAAGAAGGACCTTCGAGGAAGGAAATTTAAGCATGACGAAGAAGTATGGATACTGCTATGCCCATTTTGCAGACAAGACTTCTGGCTATTTTGGGAGAGGGGATTAAAATGTTAATTCAAAGATGTTTTTTTGGATTGATTTATTTATAGACGCTCTTTAACAGCTCAGGTCATCAGCGTCCCATTTAACTCAGGGCGTGAAACGGCCGACAAATTTTGCTCAGAGGCCTCTCTTTCAGGCTTGAGGTTCTTTTTCGTGCCGTAAATGTACGACACGAGACCCACGGCTTTACTTCCCTTCCGAAGGAAGCCATACTTAGGATTTTTACGCCCCGAAAAATTCAAAGATGTGAGAAGTGTGTTGCAATAAAGGGTAACTATATTGGAAAGTGAAATAAAGTTTTTGACTTTATCATACTCAGAAAATGGTTAGGCCGGAAACTTACGGACCTACCCTCGTAATCATTTTAAAGATGAAAGTCTCAATTTTTGGTCTACAGGGCGCCTTAAAATGTTGTTGATAGTCACAGATATTTTCAAATGACTGGAAGGCTTCCCCGCACGCCTTTTTCACTAGTTTTGATCCATTTGTGAAAACCTGCGCGGTAAATGTGAACCATTGCCCTGGACTAGCCCAGTCACTTAGGGCATGTGAGAGTGGCTGAAGCTAAGTCTCCAGGTGTGACTTCAGGAAACATGATACCTCAGTTATTTTTTCTTTTCGTTCTAAATAAAGCTCGGTAATC
Organism: Metallyticus violacea; assembly: GCA_030762175.1. NCBI lineage: Eukaryota > Metazoa > Arthropoda > Insecta > Mantodea > Metallyticidae > Metallyticus > Metallyticus violacea. The sequence goes on along the minus strand of CM060835.1, from coordinate 26,296,028 downwards.
AACCGTGATAAGGTAGCAGAGTTTAACAACTTACATCACCAAGCCTGAAATACAGAAACAAAGTGTTTTGTTTTGCAGAAAGTGAACCGAATGCAACTCCAAGCTTCACGTGGCCATAAATCAGCTGACATGGTTGAGCAATTAAAATGACACAAAAGAACAGGATAAAAATATCTCTTGCTTTTTTGAGTGGTGCTGTGATAGCAGTGAGAGGACAGCAGGATCAGCGCAACCTCTTCATTAACAAACACCACCTGCTGTATGCAGCAATTTCCATGTGTAAACACTGCGCTGTTTACATTACACACCGAGATAAACATGAAAATTACTACTACACCGTTGTATTGTCATGTATAAGGAACATAACCTGCATGTCGTAGTTTTGCCCGGCGCGATGTCCTGCTGTATCAGATTTAATTTCAACTCTGGCAACATTATCACGAGAAAGGTGTTCTTTTATTATGGAATTGATTTGGTTAACATCAAGTACTTTGTTCCAAGTTCCCAGATTGACAGTATATTTTGCTCTCCGTTCCTAACCTTTAAAAGCTTGACTTAAGTTAAAATGTGTAAAAATAGACCACCTTTTTATATTGTTACGCAATTCTAAGCGAATTACAACAATTTTGGTTTATTGCAGTAATTAGTTTTCGTGTTATATTAGTTTCCAAGGTGGAAACTTTGGCTAGTAAATGAAGAAAAATAAACAGGCAGGTGTTGGTGAAATATTCCCTATACAGTTTGGTGTAATATCGTCGAGAGGCCTTTGCATGTGTAGGTACAAAACCAGGGTTGCATGGTTTAGTTCTTATTCAGAAGGTAGCGGCGAACATCAAAGATATTGCACAAAGCTCTTAAAATTTATAAATATGTGGCGACCATAGGAAACAGCTAATGAACCTGCTACTTATACTGCAAATTCCTCGCCCATAGGACGTGGAAAACCAATGCATAAGCAGGCGGCACACTTTGTTCAAAGTGTATATAATTATTTTAAAGAGGGAGATGGCAAATGTGACTCACTAGTAGCACATAAATGGCTGCAACTGGCTTTACCTTAAACTTGCCCATACGGCAAGAAAGATTCTGAGAGCTGCTAGAGCTGCAGTTCCCCAGCGACAGCGGAGAGAGCCAAATTCCTCAGTTCCGAAAGAGCTTCTCTGTTTGCGTGGAGTGTGAAACAGTGTAAATGTTGCATGTATTATTTTTATTAAACATAATGAAACCTATGCATTATCCTTCGTAACTTTCTGGCTGCAATATGTTGTTTCTTATTACAAAACTGAGTTTTTCACATTTTACCACACGTTGTCTTATTGGAATTCGCAATTAATTCATATATACACAGATTAAACCTAATTCTAATCTCGGATAAATCCTAGAAACCGGTGGACCCAGTGCTTTGCTGCGGCTCGCTACGGCCTGACGGTCTACGCTCGCCTCCTTTTCGTAAATATAAATGTATAGGGTAAATCACTGTAATGGTGATAAACCTCCTTTGATTCCCGCAAAAATAAATCGTAAATATCAATTTACAACGCATTGTATACGTGGAACTATGTTAGCGAGTAAATCATTGTAATAGTGGAAAATCTCCTTTAACTGCGGAAGGAAAAAAATCAGGACATGAGTATTCGAAACCACTACTTTCACAACTATAGCATGACGCTCTAACCGTCAGGGCTATTGTGCCGTTGTGATTGATAGCCTTATTATATATGGACATCACACTACTTTCGGCTTTCTTCGCTACCGCTCGGAAGTGGCTCGGAACTGCAGCTCTAGCGGCTCTAGTAGTCTCCGAGAATTTGGCTTGTTGTGTGGATAAATTTCCTTAACTCTTGGTGGCAGTCACTCACCCTTAACACGCCAGAGTCGATCTGGTCGACTTCTTTAAATTCAGTGAAAGATTGCCACCGCGCCGATCTCGTCGGCCGGCTTAGAATCCTATGATATAATTATTTTTATGACAGCCAATGGTGAAGGAATGCAAGTCTTTAAAAAGTAATAGTTCTGATATTCATTAGGTATTATAATGGGGGATTTAAGACGCACAAGCGTGGTATTTTGTGTAGTTCTTTATCGCAAGTCGTGTTCTGAGGGTTAAAAATGGCAAGTTCCCGTGATATTTTTCAGGTAGGTGTAGATGATGATGATAAGATAACTACATATTTTGAAGAGTGCCATGTCATTGCTGTTTATTTTAAATCCGATAGTGAGAGTTTTCATTTCAATTCTGATGATCGTGAAGGAATTATGCCCGGTAACCCCCCTGATTCTCCGCAACTAAAGAAGAGGTGTTTGTTGGTTAATTCTCTCAACACTAACACTAATACCAACGTTTCCGATCATGAAAATAGTGACGACAACCATCTTTATTCCAAAGAACATTTTACAGTCCTGTGTGTGCTGTGAAAATTCTGCCAAGAAAATTATAAATACAATACGTGATTTTTCACTCCGCACAACACAGAAAGAGGTCGCGTACAGTGTGATTAAGGCTTGCATGCTAAATGCAGTAAAACACAAGTGCCGTATTTAAAATCAGTTTTAAGGCAAATGTAAATAACATGTAGAGTGTACAGCTAGCGGAAAGCGTTTTCTTCGTTTTGTGTTAGGCCTAAATTAAATATTATTTCAGTTCTGTGTATTTTCCTTATTTAAATTACGTTATCAGTACTAGACAAAGTGTTAGTGTTGAAGTTGATGCACACATATTTAAGTAAATCCGAGTGTATTAAGAGTGTTTTAAGACATCGTGCAGTATAAAAATGTAATAGTTCATCTGATATCTTGTGATGGTGAGTCCATTTAACTAGTTCACTTTTCCTGCACATTTGCTTAATTTTTGAAAATATATCGTCGCAACTTATAAAGATCCATTAATAAAAGGTTAGATAATGTATGATAAATTACAAACACTAGCTAGTTCCTAATATATGAACGTATCCATAGTTAGACGAACTATAATAATGTAATAGGGAACACTTTTTATACGTACACCATTTGGCAAAAAAAAAAAAAAAAAAAAGTAATAACTTTGAGCGCAAGTTCTACTAAGTCCAATTCGTTACAGCGCGGTTCACAAGGTAACCAGCAAAGCTGTGTAGCCAACTGCAGCAGTTGTGTTTATAAACCTTTGTATCGCATGACAAATTAGTCTCGTAATATTGGAATAACTTATGAGCCATTTTATTTATAAATGAACACCCTGTAATTATGCACATTTAGTTTATGATATATCTTAATTTTAAAGTCAATAATTAAACTCAAAACACGAAAAATCATATTTATCTTTTGAAAATGTTTAATATCGGTTGAAACAATGAGGATATTTTAAAAGTTATTACATTTTTGTGTTGGTATTAATCAATTCTGTACAATATATACTTCTTATATGGTATATTTTGTGACGCTATTTGCTATTTTTCAATTTTTGGAAACAAATTTTCAAAGTGATGCGTTTTCTCTTTAAAAGACGCGGCATTGTACGGCTGTGCAAGTGAGGCAGGCCTCTGGCCCCTTTCAGCTGATGGCAGGAAGTGGACATTATAAAACTCCAACAAAGACGAAAAGCGACGAAAACAAAACAGTTCATCAATTTCATATGATTGATGGCTTTACTGTGGATTTAATAAGAACAACTGTATATGCATTTTATACAAATCAGACAGCTCCAACATGAACAGAATTTTTAATACATTTGGAGAGAAAACAAGAAACACCGACTTCTTACATCTATGAATTTTATGAAACGAAGTTGCCAAACACCGGTAATGGAATCAAAGCGAATACAGATATAGCGAGCACATTATAGGCAGACATTTATCTCGATGAGACCTAGTTCGATACCCAGAATGTGTCTTCTGAAGATGGACGGACGGAACGGACTACCGTGATGTTCAATTTTCAACCGGTAAAGGACAAAGAAGGACGAAACGGTTTTGTTCCGGAGTCTTTGTTGGATGCCTTAGTTTACCATCACGGAACAATGAATGCCAAATTGTTCGGAAAATGGTTTAAAGATACAGTAAGATTGCTAGATGTCCTTTCGGCGATAGTCCTTTTTTTACTAGTGTTTAACGCCCGTGTTTACTACTGAGGCACCACAGGCGGTGAACACTGATAATACATGAGATGAAGTGATACATTGGGAAAGATTTTTTTAAAGGAAGGAAACGTTCCAGGCCTAAGTTTAGAGTACCTCCCCGGCATTTGTCATTTATGAGGACTGAGGAAAACCTCAGTCAGGGAGGACGGTCCTGGTGGGAGTCTCAGTTATTATCATGAATCAGGAAAAATATCATTCAGCGTTCTCAGTCTGATACCGTTCTTGCGGTTTCACCCCCCATCTTAATATACATTATTTATTTATATTTCCTCTTTTCCCAATTATCTTAATGTTTAATCATGTCCGATAATGAATATGTTTTCTGTTTGGCATTTTGGTGGAAAGCCTTACGTCTTTGTAATATGCAGGAAGCAGTGGGAATATAGCGTTGGAGAAAAGGGCAGTTCAAGGGGGAAATATTCTTTGTTAAGAGCTTAGGGTAAACAGGCCAAGGTCAGTCGAGGGGTGTCTTTAAAAGCAACAGAAAGTGAACATGCGTTCTCCCATATAAACACAAGTTAAATGCCTGTGGAAAGAGAAACGACCTCTAACCTGGAATGCGGTTGAAAGTTTAAAACTCCGGATGAGAAAAGAGAAATTTAAAGGTCCTACAAGCTGACCAATCAGAAATAAACAAGAGAATCCAACATAGCCAATCTTAAGTTAGTATTCCAGTTTTGAACAGAGAAGCGAAACAGACACGACTTCCCGCGGGAAGTTATGCCCCAAAACGTTCAGAATTTCAGTCGCATATAAATAAGCGTGCTTGAGCATCGACAGACATTCTGGTAGTCTCCCTCGCACACTGTACAAGACCCAGCGTTCAGCTACTCTGCAAGACACTCTCGCACTGGGCATGAAGCGGCAATCTCAGCATTCAGTTTTTTTTCGGCGCTCTCACACTCGGCATTCTGAATCTGTGTGCCAAGTTTATTCGGGTTTCGACTCTATACAGGACAAAGCTCTGTTTTCTAGGAAGAAGTACCTGAAATAAATCAGTGTTCAAAATAATCGTCGAAACGTATCTTCATTTATGACGATTATTTCTTTCTTCACCCCAGATGATTTTTAGCTCACAGAAAACAGCAGGAATTCCCCAAGTCAACACTGTTTCTCCTTGGGACAGAAGCAGTGTTTCAATGTCCACAACAAGACACATCTTCGCAGCCGAGGCAGACAATGACATTCTCGACGCCACACACACATAAAAATACAGTCCCAAATCCCATAATTAAAAAACAGGGAGAGGTAATAAAATACACAGAAGATCACTACATCAGCCTTCAGTCCCCCAGCAACAGCGTCCGCTACAATCAGGCCTACCTATGAGAAAGTAAAGTTGTATGTACCCACGGACTAAAAATGTCCCAACGCTATTGAATTTGTTTGTCATAACTAAAACGAAAACTTTCCTCGCAAAAGAGTTAAACAAATATTATAGTCAATGTAAATAATGTTTATTTTCTCTTCTTGTCTTTTATGCTTTCGTATTTTTGTTTGCTTGCCTTTAAAAAGTAGTTACTTTAACAACTGTATTCATATATATATATCCTCCCATGATCAAGGACGCAGGGTTTATATGTCTATTCAATTCATTTATCGTCTCAAAGTGACAATTAGCCGGTGAAGGGACTTCAATTAAACAAATAAATTAATAAATACTCGTAATAAAAATTAACAAAGAAGGCAAATGTTGCAACGGCGCATTTGCTTACGTAGTGTACCGCCAAGCTAACGACCTGGAGCACGAGCAGCCTGTCTCTTCCACTGCCTCTAAAGACTCTGGCCACAGTATAGTTCATGTTTCATCAGACTGAATCACCTTAGCAACCTTCGACATTTCAAATGTCAGCTAAATGAATACACACACTTATTCACAAAATAATGTAGGAGCCATTCTGCTGTAAAATAGGTTGCTATTTGCACACTATGTCAATATAAACAACTCTAGTACACCGCAAATTAATTGTCTGATGGTTACAAACCAAACATGGGCATCCACCAGATACTGGTTAGCGCCCGCAAAAAACTTAAACTCTGCACTTTAATCTGAAAAACACGACCAGAGCATTTGAAAACGGACAATGTAGTAATTCACGGAGCAACTGCAAGTGTATAAATTTTATTATTAATTTCTTATCATATATGCTTATAAACATTACACAAATTATAGATTGCGGCTTTATTTCCTTTCCGAAGGAACCCATACTTCTATTACATCCCAAAAATATTCATCGACACTGGTTACCAATAGACCACCAAGACAAACATATTGGGAGAAGTCAATCGTCGGATATGCAGTTTGTAGCTTGAAGAAGGATTTGTCATCGAGTGCTTGTATGTTCGTGTGTTACTCGGCGATTTCATTTTGTGTAAATTGATCTTCGTTAGTTATACTACTAAATGTAGTCTTTAGTCGGGGGTTCATAAATGCAGCCCATGCACAAGTGTTAATAATTATTAGAATGTGTATTTTTAATACAGTTACATTTTTCTAATCTGTTGGCATCAAGAAAAAAAAATAGAGAAAATTAGGAAGCCAATCGTGTTTTTTACTTCATTCAGCTACAAGTAGTTTATGAGCTAACGTAATATAAAAAAATTCAATACCTATAGGTGTCTGCTCCTTTTAATTGCTTAGTAACTGGACTATGATGCTCTTTTAATTTTGTTTCATTATACTGACTGCCTCAAGACTTTCTTGCCAGTACTTTACGAGAGTTCTTGAAGTAGGGCGTGCTGGAAGATGATATTTACTGATGCTGAAAAATCGACATGCTCATGGTGTACGGAGTATGTAGGGAGAATGTTGTTCTTTATCGTAATGTGTATGCTGGGAAATATCTCAAGAAATGTACTGCACTTGTCTTCACCGTTTGTTTCAAAAACGTTGGATTAGGCGAAGGAGACCTGTACATTGAACTGCCTATTAACCAGATTTTATCCTTTTAGCAATTTTCTGTGGGGAAAGCTAAAAGGCATTGTCGACAAGTACAAACCGATTATACAAGATGTGAAAATACTTGTTACAGTTGCATGTTCTGAAACTTCGTCTTTTTTTTTTTTTTTTTTTGAATAGTGTTTAACTCCCGTTTTTACTACTGAGGCACTACAGGCGGTGAACACTGGTGATACATGAAATGAAATGATAAATTGGGAAAGGATTTTTAAGGAAGGAAACGTTCCAGGCCTACGTTTAGGATACCTCCCCGGCATTTGCCATTTATGAGGACTGAGGAAAACCTGAAAAAAAAAAAAACTCAAGTCAGGGAGGACGGTCCTAATGGGATTTGAGCCCCTGATTTCTCGCTCACGAGTCCGCACCTTAACGACTCGGCCACCCATGGCGGTGAAACTTGTGCTGAAATGTTACAACATGTGCAGAAATCTTTACATGACAGACTGGAAGCTTTTATTGTAGCTGCTGGTCATCCTTTTGAACATAACCTTTGATGATCAGCTTTCTCTTTCTTCTTCACAGACTTTGTTTATTCACTAGTTTATTTCTTAAGAGAGTGCTGACACATAGCACAGTAAAAATACATAAAGCACAAAATGTAATACGTGTTTTCTTGGAAATTTGAAAAGAAGAAGAAAAAACAGACATACAATAAATATGAACATCATAGTCTAGTAACTAAGAAATTAAATGAAATAGACAACTGTTGGTAATTAAAATTTTCACATAAGATATTTTGTAAACTACTTGCATTAGAACTGTGTCAAAACGCCACTGACAATATAATTTTTGATTCGTTTTATTTAAGGACGCTATTTAACATCTCAGGTCATCAGCATCCCATTCAATTCAGGGCGTGAAACGGTATAAATTTTGCTCAGAGGCCTCTTATTTCAGGCTTGAGGTTCTTTATCGTGCCGTAAATGTACGACACGGGACCCACGGCTTTACTTCCCTTCCGAAGGAAGCCATACTTAGGATTTTTACGCTCGAAAAAATCCATCGTCCTGGCCGGGATTGAACCCGCGACCTTGGATTTAGAAGGCAAGTATGGTTACCACTACCCACTAGGACCGACTTTCATGTCAATAGGCATTGTTCCATTTGAAAAATGTAACTTTTCCAATAAATTGACATTATAATAATTATTAGAATCTTTGTATGGCCAGCCCTTTTGAGTCCTTTTTAAATTACACTTATATGAAAGCAGCACATCAATAGGACCCATTTCAGAAACGTTTGCGGTGCACGTCTTAGACGATTCACCATAAATCAGTTTTTTTTACTAATACAATAGACGTTTCCCTTAAAAACATTTTAATATACTCTTTTACCATATTTTTCAAATAATTTTATGAAAACTGCTTTCGATGTAGAGTAATATTTGTAATCAATATGTCAAAACTATTTAAAACCAGCTGAAATATTACAAACTAGTTTTAGTTACCCAAATTTTTAGTTGTGTAATATTTGCGTCATTCATTTAAATGTTTCAAATATAAAGCATATGACATGTATAATTACAGGAACACTTTGTTTTGATAAGTTTATTTAATGCCAAGAAACTTAAGAAACCATCTTTTAAGCATTCACTCCTACGCGATGACGTGATCACAAACTGAAAGCATACACAGTCCATGTCTCTCACTTTTAGCACGGTAGCTGTTGTTACTGCGAGGTTTTAAACATGACAATGCACACTGTATACAAAATGACGTCTAGGTCAGGCGGTTCTTTCACACAGCAAGTGTCTTCTAAACAACGCAAGTCACTGGCAGGCGCGAATTTGTGAGCCTTTGTTTAGGTCGGCGAGCCTATGAGGAATACAGAACATAAACAAGACTCAACAATGCAGGGTAGGGGTGTGAAAGTGGGTAGGGCGTATAAAGGGCCATTGTTACACTGGTGTTAAATCTTAGCAGTAAGATACCACGTGCCTTCTACTCTAACATAGGGGGGTTCATAGAAAACGTAAATGGTACTCTTTAAGCCAACTTTGGAGAGATTCTTCCACAGCTTCCGAAATCGAACACGGCAGTTCATTTTTTATGTCACTGAAAAAAAAAGTACTATATAATTTTATTATCTTTCGTTCTTAAACGAATAAAAATATAGACACGTTTTATTTCTGAGTACATATTTTATAATTTAAAACAAATTACCACTAAGGGATATTACAAAAATATGGCTTTTAATTTTTCTGAAATAAATTAGATACACTACAGACATATCGACGGAAAAGTTGATCATTAAGTTACATATGGATATACAACTTAATAAGAGCACCGACTTAAAAAAATAATTTTATTTCTCAACATAATTTCCCTATCCCCAATTGTACTTGTCCCATCGTTTCACGAGACTCTGAAATACACCAGCATAAAATTATTTGGCCCGCTGTCGGAATCAGCAGTGATTTCTTTTCCTGCCAATAATGTTCTATTAGGCGTCCTTAACTGAAGAATTATTTGTTTAATAATATTAAAATTATTTACAAATTATAAAATGAATAAATAAATATATCACCAAATTTATGTTATTTTAAATTAAAACAAGAAAGTAGATGACTAAATCACCTACTCGTAGCTTCCGTGGGCTCCAATCGTGTGTAGTATACGCGCCGTGCTGTTTAGATATTCTACATACAGTAGTGGTGAAGAAGTTGCCTACAGAGCACGGCGCACAAACCATTATTAAAATTTTTCTTTTCTTTTGACGCTTAGCTCGCGTCAAAACTTTCGCCGATCCAGGTTGCCATAGTGATAAAGGTTAATATCTGACTCTGCGGTTCTTAGTTAAACTCCCACCTTGGGTATGCGTTATATCTGTGCTGTCACCTTGACTGAGATAGCGCGAAATATTTACTACATTGCCACGGAGGAAAAGTCCGAACTTGTTTTCAAACTATTTAAATGCCTCATTAAATTCATTATATAGAATACACGAACATCAAAAAAGAGAATAGCTCACTTACATCTAAGGTTAGGAGGGGCTACTATACTATTAATACCAATAGTAATATTTTGGGAAAATGCATTAGGTCAAATGGGGCAATCGCCATCATAATTTTGAAATAATCTACAGATGTGACATTTAATAGTATGACACAATCAAAAAATGAGAGAAATATTCACACACATTCTGACCCATAGATTTCAGCAGCAGTCCCAACCCCGTTATCATATTATTTCCCTGTGCAATTATACTTCGTTTGGCTAACATCTATAGTGCGTACAGCATCACAGATAGCTGGTACCTGAAAGAGGCAAACATTGAAAAGTTGATGAAAAAAATTTGCATCAGAATAGCCATTATTTGAGGATACTTTTGAATAAAAAAACGCAAAGAATATAATCAAAAAGATATGATTTTAAGTCAGATAATAATACAAAAGACATTAGACACAATTTGTGGACTAGCGCTTAATAAGATAAAAATTACGAAAAATTATGCAAAATAATAAATGAAATGATTATGCACACATATGAAGGAATGGTCATAAGTCTTGATAAACGTTGCACCATGTCTGAAGCAAATGATTTAATAACTTGAGTTCTACACCCTCCCGTTAATGTCAGGTAAGTTTAACTTTAGTGGTATAATGGAATAAAACTGTTAGGATGGCCTTGGAAAGGTCTGTAGTACGGTGGAAGAAGAATTCAAATGTTATTCAAATATAACTAGCTGAACATTAATTGAAAAATAAACACGTTTAAAAATTTAATTTAACATAAAACAACATTGTGGTATAAGAGTATGTAGTTACAATTGATATAGGTGTAAGTCAGTAATACATTAGAGAAATATTAATAGAATGGTTAAATATCAAAATTAATTTTGAATATTAGAATTTTAAACCACAAATTTGAAAAGTTTGCCACATTTATCACACATCGAAAAACTAAATTACTGGAAAACCCTAGATGTCATAAAATCGTTTGATTTAAGACAGAATAAAACTCTTTTATGCCGTGTCTAAAATACCATGATTCAATAACTTGACTTAAATGTGTACATTTCTTGCTTAGCAAATTGTAACAACGAAACCGTAATCCAATGTAATAATTTTTAAACATACAATATACCTGTACCACTTGATGCAGACAGCGAAGAAAGCTCCAGGCCTAACAATTTGGAATGAAAGTGCCGAAAAGATCTGCGCCCCACCTTAACCTGAGTCCCATTGCTGAAATGAGGCGCAAGAGAAGTCAAATTATGGTGATATTCGCATTTTTAGAGTCCCTGATTTTGTCACCAAATGATTTTCTTTAATAAATAGCCAAGCAGCCTGCTAATCACACCATGCTTACGTGGCGGTATAAGGAAAAGATGGAATGCTCATGCATTGAACGGTGCAATGTAATTATAGGGGGTTTAAAACAGTAACTAAAAGCTTAAGAGTAAGACAGGACTGAACATTGACTCTAATCTTTTTAATATCCTAGTAGAGTATAAAAGAAACCCAGCATGCGTAAATGTGTTATTACAGAAACGGAACACTTTATACTCCACTGTCATCAAAGTAAGCTCCCTGGGCTGTGACACCTTCTGTGTCACTTTTTGGGGGGGGGGGTCACTTATTCCAGAGAGCGTATTAAGAACGTCTTCACATCTTCGGCCAAAACAAACCTACAGCCTTTGAACAAGTGTTTGACTAAAGTATTCAGCTGGAGCAAGATCTGGAGAAAACGGAGAATGGTGGAGGAATTTGCTCACCTGGAGCGATGAATGCGATGGAGAATCCAATTCTTTCCTTGTCACAAATGAGATCTTTTTCGTCGCAATGCATCACGAAGAGATGTCTCTAAGAATATTAACATATGTCTCCTTATAGACAGTTTGAACTTCAGGAATGAATTCGGAATGTACCTGGGCTATATGCTATGTCACAATCGATCATCCTGCACAGTAGAAGTTTGTGTTATACACCTGGGAATATATATTGCACTCTACGAACTCAAGGCAGAGAAATTGCCTACATAGCACGGCGGAACCAGGTTTCTTGTTTATTCTGTTAGTATATATTTAGACACAGTCATTACTGAATGGCAAGTGAAATAGATTCAATCATTCAAAACATATTTTTTTTTTTTAGAATGATTAAGTTGTATTCGCAAGTAAGGAAAATGCATTCCAGTAAGCTTCATTTCATCTCAATAAAAGAAGCATTAAATGTTATTTAAAAAAATTCCCTAAAAAATCAAAACATTTGCCTTTGAAAATATCAAAAAGGATCTAAATTATTCTTAAACTTATTCAATAGTGTTTAACGCCCATTTTAACTGGAGGCATCACAGAAGGTGGACACCGATAATACATAAGATGAAATGATAAACTGGGAAAGGATATTTTTAACGAAGGTAGCGTTTAAAAACTAATTTTAAGGCGTCTCCCCGGCATTTGTCATTTATGAATGAGGAAAACCTGGAAAAAACCTCAGTCAGGGAGGGCTGTCCTGGGGGAAATTGAACCCTATACTTCCCACTCCCACTCAAACATGCCTTAACGACTTTGACCACCCATGACGAGATTATTATTATTATTATTATTATTATTATTATTATTATTATTATTATTATTATTATTACATAATGTTATAGAGTAAGTGAACCATTTTAAATATTTGGGAAATTAATTAATATCAGATGACAATGAGTTAGATATGAAATAAAAACTATTTACTTATCATCATATATGTTATACCATAAAGCATAGAAGCATACATTAAAACAAAACAAGGTAAGAGACAATTCTGAAATTTGTATAAAACAATGGGGTACCATGTTTGAGGCATATATCGGAGAATGCGCCATGGATAGAAGTGATAAAAGAAACTCTGGTCAATAAAATTCTGAAATGAAAATTAAAGAGAAACGTTCAATATTCTCAGATGGTTTCCTGTCAGTTAACCGAAACATTTGCTGTAGTTAAACGTATTTGAAATATCTCTGGAAATGCCAAGGATTAATCAACGCTAATCTTTTAGTGATGAAATAATAAGCCCATGTACTTAAAATTGCTTTTCCTTTCATTATTTTTGCTAAACTATCTATTTATCTGGATATTTTCTTTTACTTTATATACATATTTACATTCCCTCAGTTACTACACGGTCACACCAGCGCTTCACAGGTAAAAACAGCAAGAGTTTGAACTAAAAAGATATAATATACGATAGCCGGTCTCACATGGCCTGTATAAATATATATTTGAGATGAAATACATTCCAATTTCAAGAACGTCGATGTAGCTGTGTGCAACTAGGGAACGTTTTATTATACTTCTCCCCCTCCGTCTCTCTTCTCGCATAATACCGTAAGAAAATGTCGGATTCTCGCACAAAGGGAAATACCTAATATAAATTTTCCGCCCCGACAATTGAATCTTGTCTACGCTGGCGATACAATTGAAATCAGCGCTCCTAGCGGCCGTAGCTCGAATATAGCGAATACTGTCAGTAGAATTTACATTCTGCCTGTCGGAGTACATGCTTTATAGGAGAAGTGGGACTCGACTGGCGTTCTTAGGAGAGAAACTTGCATTAAGTTAATGAAAACACAGGATTATTCCTTCTAAAGGTGAGACGCCCGGCTTGAAACTGAGACATTCGCGGTTCGGCTATTTCAGCATAAATGAGATACAAGCGACAGTCGGGAAAACTTAAAGAAATTACGCGGAAATACAACGAGAGTATAATTTTAAGCTATTTAAGTTAATAATGGTGAACAAATGCTTTATAATTTACCTACTGATTCGGTTTTGGAAGCAGATGCATTTACATCCATTTTGACAACGTGTTTTATAACCCAATCACACAGGTCTGCATAATCGAGATAATTTGTAAAATTTGATCTGAATTTTATGTAATTTGGTATGCTGAATTGAAATATAGCCCCCATTTTACTCTATCACGTAAGTTATTTTCACAAAGTTAATTTTAAAATATGGGAAAAGAATAGATTAATTCATATTATAATCAAAACATGTGATTTGAAAAGAAAATTAAAAATAGCACCTTTTTAATCATAAAATCACTCCCAATGTTCATTTAACTTTATCTATACCTTTACCTTTACTGATCCTGATAATGTCTTTTTCGTTTTCTCTGTCTGCTATCTCTTCTGTTGTAAGTTGCTTTCGGCAGTTCTCTGTGTGCAACATGCAACAGTAGATCGCAAACATGTTGACGTTCCATCCACCTGCGTTCCATTTCTTTGACATCTTGATGGACTCTCTCGATCTGTTCTTCATTTAGAACACCAAGATTTTCGAGGAAATAACCAAATGGGAATGTAAGAAATATACCTTCAGACTCACTGAACAGCCTAAATCCTTGAATTTCATTAACAGGTTTTCCACCATACACTTTAATATTCTGGTGCTTGTAATTTACAAGAAATTTCTGTGCAACTTCTTTCAACGTCTCCAAGCTTCGTTTTGAACATTTTCCATTTTGTTTTCTTTTTTTGTTTTGTTTTTTGTTTGTTTGTTTTTTTGTTTCGAATACTTTATCTCTAAAGAGTTTCTGAATATCTGAACCCAGGAAAACACTTTCTTTCACGTTTGCTTCCGAGAGCCCCTGAAATTTACTGTGCAAGAACTGAAACACTCTCTTCGTGTGGCAAGGTCTTCACAAACTGTTTCGTTAGTTCAAGCTTTATATGAAGTGGTGGGAGGAGAGCTTTTCTATGGAAAACCAAACTTTCTCGTAATATACCTATTTTTGCTTCCAGGTTCTAAATTTATGATAGACAGTCACTCTCTTTTGATACAGTGCTGACACCTATCTCTACTGTTCCATAAACACACGAAGCTTCTGTTGTCCAAGAAGTGTGGTAATTACTTTTAAATTGCCTCATATTGTCCAACCTGATCATTGTATTTCAGTTTGGAGCGGATTTGTTTTTAAATAACTCCCACAAGCCCCAAAGCCTTCAACCCTTTACAAATAATATTATTATCAAGTTTGGGTGATATATGTTTAAGGTATGTTTAGTTCTGCATATTTTAGATTTTTATTTTGTAAACCATTGCAGATTACAATAATATTCCCGATATTTTGTTAAGAAGCCACCCCAAAGCTATTAGCGTTCATGGACGAAAGAAACACAAACATATAATCTATTGTTCCTTTTTCTAAGAACGACCTTCAAATACCGTTAAAGTCTGAGATATTTTAAACGAGGAAATGAAGACAGATCCCTATTGTATGTTTCGGAGGGTTGCACTTCAACGAGAAAGTCGCTGAAGGGTCCATAAAATTTTCTCAAACAAGATGTAACTAGTGACCTTGTTCTTGAGACCAACCAGTTGTATTCTGGAAATAAACAAACTCATAAAAATCGCAGAATTTCTTACCCAATCAATGTATAGAAAATCAGAAGTAGGTGACAGCCAATAGGACAAAGCGATGGATAAGACACTATTGAAATAATTGTTGAATAAAGACATTTAAAATTAAGACAGCATCCAGATTGATGGAACGTGAGAATTGTACCCCAAATAGCGTGATTCGAGACCCCGAAGGCAGAAGCTTTGGGTTTTTGGTGAAGGGAAAAAGGGAGTTAAATGTGTGAGGTGTGGGTGACAAGACGTTTAGCTGAACGAAAGTTAGTTAAGTTCGGGAGTGGTTGATCAGAAGATGTTAAGTAAAACAATTCGCTAGAGAGAATTACAGGCAATTAGAAACAGCAAATTCGTTGTGTAAAACAGACTTGAACATCATTGTATTAATTGCAATAAGTCTGATTAGGTTTGTGGGGACATTAAAAGGAATGTATAAGATTCTCACAACTTAACGGCGATTCATTATAATCATTGTGATACACATGAAATACAATATGCGGTGTTCATCAATCTCCAGCTATTTCCCGACCCTTCTCCCTGTGATCCTAAAGATCATAAAATCCAGCACAATATCCGAGGCACAAGACCTTCAGCATCACGATTTTTGGAGGTAACGTCAGAGGAGAGGGAGGGGACACTTTGATTATCTATAATCAGATATCAGTCAACTTCAAATAAATCAACCAACTGAAACCCAATCAACCGTCCCACCCTCTACTAAAACCGCCTTAGTTTCCCTTCATATGGGCAGAATATCCTACAGGCACCGAGGCGTACTTGCTGTCATAGTGAAGAAGTACCGCTTTGAGGTTCCTCTTAGACAAATCAATAAAAATCCTCCATTCATTGACATCGTACTCTGTGTTAACTTCTATAACCAGTGCAATAACATCACCAGGTAGTTTTACTGTGAAAAGTAAGGTACGAAATTTCTTTCTCTATATCTGAACTACCAGAAAGATGTTCCAGGAGCCAATAAATTCTTTTCCTTTGTCTTGAGCTAACAGTTCCGCTGAATCTTTAGGGAGAGATAAGTGTCTATCCAACACATTCAATTCAGGCTGTGAATAAAGTTGAAGTTCCCTATTGCTTGTTACTACGAATATTCCGTCAGATTTCCCAGATTCATTCTTAGACTTATCAGGTATGTCTTCTACTTTATCCGAGGGTGAAGGTAGACCTAGTTGATGGCGTCTTGCTGACTGAACATTGGGATGCACAATTTCTTTCATATTTTAAGATTATACCCTGCAAAAAGATAACAGTCAGTATTGGCATTTATGGGTTCCATCAATAACATTGGTTCCCCAAAAAGGATTTTTTCAGACCATTGTCGAAATTCTTTACAAAAAATACAGAATACCTTACGTGGAGCCCATGATCATAGTTTTACACCAAATCATAGTTTTACACCAAAATATGCACAGTGCAGCTTCTTTACAAAGAATGCAACAATGGAATTATAATTAATGCATCATATGCAGTCAAAATTCTTCATAGTTGTGCGAAAAATGAAGATTAAGAGATGCCAGTAATATAGCAATAAAATGTATTGGTTCTGTAGGGAAAAAAATTAAAATATAAGTAGGAAAATGGTAGGTGTTGGACATTATTAGGTATTTTTTCCTGAAATCAGCACAGCATACATACACAGCGATGTAAAAATAAGCTATACCTCTCCGAACAGATTTTACATCGCGGTCCAATGTAATCAACATTCGACACAATCCCGTTAATGCCAGATGAAGTTTTAGCCTTTAGTATGCATCCACTGGAAGGAAAACGCCCAGCATACGGACATAGAAAGGCAACTTTACAATACGGGAGTAGAGTGTACAATTCTAAAATGATTCAAAATAATGTTTTAAGGCTTTGACGCTTTCTCAGTACAGATGGTTTCACGAGCAATCAGCTAGGTGAATATCGCTATATCCTTCAAATTTTCGGCTATTTGACTTTATAGCCTGAAGGAGTGTGCTGAATGGATGGCACTTGCCAGACCCACTGTCGCCGGTTCAGGATAGTTTTCTGACGAAAAATCGCAATCTTTCGGAAGGGAAGTAAAGCCATGGGTTCCGTGTTGTAGAGTTATGACACGATAAAGAACCCCAAGTCTGACAGAAAAGACCTCTGAGCAAAATTTATTGGCCGTTTCATGCCCTGAATTGTATGGGACGCTGTTGACCTGAAATGTTAAAAAACGCCCGTAAATAAACACAAATCAAACTAACAATTTTAAAGAGAAAGCCATAAATAAATATAACCCACGTTGTTCACAAGACAGCTCTCCTACCTACCTGGTAGAACGGTTAGGTCATAGAATGGTAGAAACTCCTATCGGAGAGGAACCATTTAAAACCATCTTGGCGTGGTCAGGTGAGCAGGATAAAGAAGGGGAAAACAAAAAGTATCAGACAGAAAGGAAACGTGTGCAAAAACGGCACTAAGGATCAACTCACCAACTACTGGCCAACCAGTCTGACGTCCCACATATATAAATTATTTTCCAAATTAATAACAAGACAAATTACCAGGACATCGGATGAAAACCAACCAGAAGAGCAAGCAGGCTGCCGATCGGGCTACAGCACGGTGAATCACCTGCAAACGATTAAACAGGTCTTGGAGAATATGGAGAAATTTAATCCACCGCTGTATATCGCCTTTGTTGATTATACCGAAGTCTTTGACTACGTAGAACACTAAAGTATGACCCAGGCACCATCAAGACAAGAGTAGAACAAAAAATACATAAGGCTACTGGCCAAGCGAATCATATGCGAAGATAGCAACAGATAAAAGAGGGTAAGCCTTCAAACTAAGCAGAGGGGTAAGGCAAGGAGATTCAATTTCCCCGAAACTTTTCACAAACACGTTAGAGGAAATATTTCGTAAAGTAAAATGGGTAAACAATTTGGAATTAACATTAATGGTTACAAACTCAGGAACCAAACATTTGCAGACGAGATAGTCCTATTTGCTAGATCAGCAGAGAGCCTTCAAAGAATGTTACAAGATCTCAACAAGTACAGTAAAGCGGCCAGTCTATATATATATATTTTAAATGAGTTGGTGTGTTCTGCAAATGCAGAATACGTGTTTATGACATTCATTTTAACACAGTAGAAGAACGAGCTGACACTGAAGGGTCGGAATAAAAACTCTGCAAATATGAGGGCGGTTTGAAAAATAATTTGATTGCGTATCAATACAGAGCAATGGCAACATCTCTATTGTGGTCATAAAGTTTCTTTTTGTGTATTAATATTCTATGGTCACAAGTCATTCTGACGTTATTTCATTCTTTGGTAGTTTCAAGCAGCAGTGACAAATGGATATTATTGGATTTGTCTTCTCTGGAAGGAAATATAGCAAAGGAAATTAATGAGAGAGATTTGTGTGAATATTAGATATGAACATTATGTCAGGCCGGGAACTTTGGAACACACTTCGTAAATATTTTAAGTTATAAGAAGGCGATTAACAATAAGAACTGAATCTATAAGTTCTTCTTATAAACAAAAATAACATCTCTATCATTTTTTTTGCAAATTCCTGTAATTTACGCAAGAAAAAGTGTAGGTAATGCTGCATCTATGACTTATATCTCGTGCCTACGTCTTATTTAACAGTCAGTTGTTTAGAACTGTAGGTGTTCTCCATGGCGACAGAGTAAGTGTTCAAGGAGTAAAATAAGAAACAAAAGACTGTAGCCTAGAACAGATGTTGCCTAGAAACATATCCCGCTCCTACTTTGCTGTTATTATTCGAAACTTATGCATATGCAGTGTAATTGTTGTTGACAAGGAGCACCAACTCAGGATGTTCTCCGCCTTGCGAGATGCGGCGAGGTATAAACAAAACCTAAGCGGTTCCAAGGTGCGGTTTATAGCTTGGTTTTGCCAAGCGTTGTGTTGTGTGCTTCAGAGTCAGTATAAACACCTGTGGGAATACAGAGTGTAGTTTATACACGGGGGATGCAGTATGGGGTACCGCATAACATAAAACTACTGTGCAAAAATTAGCGAGCTTAGGGCTAGGTAACATACTGTAAAGATGCAATTTGCAACAGGAAGCTTCGAAATTGGTGTGGAAATGTTTAAAAATCCTCTTACTATAAAACAGGAGTGTGGTAAATATGTATTTTTCTGCAATACATGAACACTTGAGATTCTTACACCAAAGGATCAGTGATATGGGGTGTTCTAGGCTCCTGATATTACTATACACCTTTGAAATTAACAGCCAGGATTCATAAATCTTTGATACGAATATACCTTTGTAAATGAGAAGTATAGAGCGATCCAATAAACTAAGAACCAACATCCCCGTGTAGGCGAGAGCGGCCCTTGTTGCCTTCTGCGGGCATAGAGTGGAGCTGACATACCATATAACAATTTCAGTAACTATTTTACGAGGGACGTTAGGATGAATATAGCGCAATCCATGGACACTCCATTCTTAAGGTATGGACTCATACCAGTACGCCATGCAGACGTTAGATGACAGCTGAACTGAGCGAGTGTTCTTTGATGTAAAGAAAAGAAAGACGGGATACGATGGAAGGCGACTGTCGCGAACAAAGCTGGACTACCTGTTTTTTTTTTTTTTTTGTGGAAGGAATGCGTCAACGCTTAGAAATTCATAGACGTTTAACTGCGTAATGTGGTGAAAAAGTTCCTGCACAGCCATCACAGCGGCATTCTACCCAAAAGAATGTGGGTGCTGGTTGTCTAATAACATCGTGGATCCCAGAAACATTGTGGTCATGTCTGCATTGATTAAGGCTGATAGGCGCATTACTTTTGATAAACGGGAATGTTTAGGCAGGCCTAGACCGCGCAACTCTGCACTCCATTCATTATTCGCTACATTTTGAATATGAAAAACATGTGCACACATGAGACATGGCATATACACAAGACAAAAGAGTTGAAGTGTGTCGTTGGCTACTGGAAAAACATTTCAGAAGCCGGTGATTGGAACGAGTCAGGTCATTACTACACATCGGATAAGAAAGTCCAGTCCATGCAATGGAAACATTCAGCGAGTCTCCGACCCAAGAAATTTCGTGCTGCTCCATCTGCGTGCAAGCAGATGATCGCCGTCTTTTGGAACACGTCAACGAGATGCACTGCGAGATCCTTAAACAACGTTTATGCAGGATTCAGCAACGGTTAATGGGGAAATAGTAGAAAGGATTTCTTTCAAAATGACAATGCGCGGCCTCACACCAACAACACTACCTTCACAAAGTTGGCATCATTGTACTGACGCACCCACTGTATTCACCGGATCTCGTTCCATCTGATTATGCTCTATTCGGGTTAAAAATCTGCAAAAATGAGCAAATTCAAATAGATGTCCATGAGTGGTGGCGTAGTACTCCCAAAAATGGTTTTGCGACCCCACAATGAAGTTAATAGAAGATGGCAATCGTGCCCTGACGTTGGTGGGGAGTATACTGAGAGATCCCAAGTCCATTGAACCATGTTGAATAATAAAAAAAGTAAAAAACTATTTTGTAATACCTTTTTACTTCAAAACTTTTTGAAAGGAGGTACTGAAACTGAACACCGTCCTTGTCCATACATTTTTGGTAGTTCTTTGAGAATCTATCCATTCACGTTAAGTATTTTCTGGTTGATACCTTGTATCCATTCTGCTAGGGTATATAGTAGGTTTGTGTTTTATTTTTATTTTTTTGATTTTCCACAGAGATAAAAGTCGCTTTGGTTTGGGTAGGGAGGCAATGGGGTCATAAATACTTTCTAATAACTTTATCACTCTGAAACACAATTTCAATTTCACTCATTCGGTGTATGAACTGTGACAGAGTTTTACTGAAAATAGGCGAAATCGGTTAATTCTCAATTTTTTTTTTTTTTTTTTTTTTTTTTTTTTTTGTACAGATCAGTAAGAAACGTTTATTACGAAAGATATCTCCAAACGATTACTGATGTCACTTGATGTTTCTTCGGTGAGAACCCTGCGCTGTCTGTTCGATTTCTTAGACAGAACGTCATAGAATGTTTCTTAGATGTATGGTGGTAAGTTAAGATTGCTCACATAATTCATTTGAAAGAAAACAAAAGAACGAGAAACAGTTAAAAGTCGTTATTTAAGCGTCATGTTGCTGCTCACTTGTTTTTAAAGGTTATAGCATTTAAACACCGATTATTCGCAAACTATTTTCATTATAACATGTTTTAAGTGTCATTTTTATTGCAATTTTATTTTGTTCAACTTCTATTAACCATTAAAAATATAGCTTTCGGTTTAAAATAGTAATTTTCTGATCTGTATTAATTCTCTATAGGCTGGGTTTGTGGGCCTTCCCAATTTCAGCAAACATTTGAAGTGAAAGTATTAAGTGCTTTATCCTACATGTATAGCAATAGGGTGGCCGAGGTCGTTAAGGCGCGGACTCGTGAGCTGGAAGTCTGGGGTTCGATTCCCACCTGGACGGTCCTCGCTTACTAAGGTTTTATCCAGGTTTTTCTCAGTTCTCATAAATGGCAAATGCCAGAGAAGTACCCTAAATTTAGGCTGGAACGCTTCCTTCCTTAAACAAAAACCCCTTTCCTTTATCATTTCATCTCATGTATCATCAGTGTCCACCGCCTGTGGTGCTTCAGTACTCAAAACGGGCTTTAAACACCATCAAAAAAATTGAATACAATATATATGGTAATGTTCACATTTTTTAGTTTTGGAAGATTAACAAATGTTAAAAATTAGATAATAAAATCTAAAATATTCTCATTTTTGCAAAATTTTATACAAAAGAGTTCAATTAGAATAAATGTGCAAACAAAGGTGAAACAGCGTTTAAATAAAAATACATAAATTTTGAATAGTGAATATGTTTAATAAATCAGTTAACAAGTCAATGTTTGGTACAGATGTGAATTGACAAACTAAATTATTAATTATAAACTTTTAAATTTAACATACACTTAACATATTAGACATAATTAATACGTTACTTAAAAGGTAATGTATAGCGTTGGCATCAGAGATTCAATGCTACCACTAACTTAAAATATGTACGTAAATGTTTGTGTCTCAAACAAATAATTTCATAACGTAAGTTAAATCAAGCTGAAATCATTAGCATTGATTACTTGTCGCATTTGAAAATAAAAATTTACCATATATGCCAGAAATAAAGTAACCAAGTCATGAACTAGCCCCAAGGAATTTTGAAAGACAGCTTTTGGCGGTAATGGTAGTCGAAACAATATTGGGGAACAATTTCCCTAACACCACCATTACTACTATAACAGAAAACAGCTGGTGAGCTTAAAGGAAAAAAAATCTGTCACAATGATTTTGTTATTAGTGTTTAACGCCCGTTCTTACTATTGAGGCACTACAGGCGGTGACACTGGTGATACATGAAATGAAAGAATAAAGGATTTTTTATTTTAAAGGAAGTAAGCTTTTCAGGCCTAAGTTTAGGGTATTTGGCATTTGCCATTCATGAAGACTGAGGAAAACCTGGAAAAAATCAATCAGGGAGAACGGTCCTGGTGGGATTCAACCCCAGACTTTCCACTCACGAGTCCGAGCCTTAACGACCTCGGCCACCCGTGGAGGGTTCATTACAATGAGTATTTTGGTACAAACACACTTGGGCAGTGTAGTAAACGTGTAGGAAATAAAAGGTATAAAGAACGCGAAATGTTAGAAATAAATATTGATCGGAGACAAGAAAGAAAAAAAAAAAAAAAAAAACGAAATACAACCAAATGGAAAGATATACCCCCACAGCCTTCCTACATTGCTGTCTGCTATTCTTAAATTTGTAAAAAAAAAAAGTTTGAAAAAGTGTAAAGCATACCAGAAAATTTATGTTTTTATTATGAATAAGCAATGTTCAATGTGTTTACCTCGTCGACATGGTTACACGTTGAAAATAAATACAAGAAAATTGCGCAAGCGTGATACTGGAAGGAAAGTAAAATATATGAGGCCTGAAGAAACGAGAAATATAAGACGAAGGAAGGAGAAATGCAACAAAACTCGTAATATTTCTGTAGGACGAAGAAGACATGTTTGTGATAAACAGATTATATTGGGAATGTGATCCCCTGCATGCCAGGAGTTTTTGTGCAAGTCCTACCCTGGCGTGCGAATTGGATGTTGACCGGACCAGCTGGTGAGATGAACAGTGGGCACCCTACATAAATCCTGGGCATTGCGTAATATATCATACCGTACCGGCCTCTGTAAATGAAAAAATAGCACAGGGAAGAGCTGGGGTAAGTAGGGCCCGTTCCGTGCATTCTCCCCTATGCTCGGGCTTAATAAAGTACGACTGAAATAAACTGAATTAGATAGACGTTCTGTAGGGGTAATGTTGCAAACGATTTATATAAAAATAACCGCAGCGTGGTAAATTTGCGAGGAAAGAGTGTTTTTAAGGATTATTTTTACAAAGTAACATAAAACTGAAAATGGAAGAAATCGACCATAATGATACTGGAATTAAACACTTTACGAAAATTGTATAAATACAGTCGATATTAAAATGAAAGAAATCTATTTATATCTTACATGTCACTTACAAAATGTATAGCCAATTAAATATGGACCGCAAGATATAACGCACAACCAGCAGTCTCAAAAATTACATAACTTAAGTTCCTACTCTGGAAATTAATAAAAAGGGCTAAAATGTGCAAAATAAAGAATTTTACTACGTTTTGAAATTATATTAAAGTTATTCATATTTCATTAGATGTTTTTATTGTTGATTTGTTTTATTTACGGACGCTCTTTAACATCTCAGGTCATCAGCGTCCCATTCAATTCAGGGCGCGAAGCTGCCAGTAAATTTTGCTCAGAGGCCTCTTCTTTCAGGCAGGAGGTTCTTTTACGTGCCGTAAATGTACGACACTGGACTCACGGCTTTACTTCCCTTCCGAAGGAAGCCATACATAGGATTTGACTTGAGAGCACTGACCGAATTATAGACTACGATCTAAAAACTGTTATAAAAATAATTTCAGGGCTGTCCAAAACATATTGATCAAACATTCTATTGATAAAATTTACTTTACAGTATTTTGTTAGCTTAATGAGCTAGGTACATGTTCAGACAAATTTAGTTCAGCCTACAGCAGACGAACAATACGTCTCAAGAACTCTTCAGGAGGCCTAACCAATGGTACAGGCGGCCTATGGAGAGATCTTCTTCCCTATAACGCAGTTTCTTTTAATAGTGTTTAACACCTGAGGCACCACAGGCGGCGAGCACTAGTTATACACGAGATGATATATTGGGAAAGGATATAGTCGGTCCTGGTGATGTAGTGGTTACCATACTTGCCTTCAAAACCCAAGATCGCGGGTTCATTCTCTGCCAGGATCGATGGATTTTTTTTCAGGTGTAAAAATTCTAGGTATGACTTCCTTCGGGAGGGAAGTAAAGCTATGGGTCCCGTGTCGTACATTTACGGCACGATAAAGAACCTCAAGCCCTGAAAGAAGAGGCCTCTGAGCAAAATTTGTCGGTCATTTCACGCCCTGAATTGAATGGGACGCTGTTGACCTGAGCTGTTAAAGAGCGTCCGTAAATAAATAAATAAAAAAGAAAGGATATTTTTTTAAGGGAGGAAACTTTCCAGGCCTAAGTTTAGGATACCTCCCCAGGATTTGGTAGTTATGAGGATTGAGGAAAACCTTGAAAAAACCTCAGTCAGGCGGGTTTCAAACCCCAGACCTCCCGTTCACGAGTCCGCGCCTTAACAACCTCGGCCACTCGTGGCGGTATAACACAGTCAGAAGATGGTTTAAAAAGAGGAGGCAATCAACTTAAAAGGAAGGTGAACCCGAGTGTCCAGTTTGTACCTTAACGGAAGAAAACATTAATACAGGTGCCCTTATTGTTAAGATAGGATTGTAATCGG
The DNA here is from genome assembly GCA_030762175.1 of Metallyticus violacea. Classification (NCBI taxonomy): domain Eukaryota; kingdom Metazoa; phylum Arthropoda; class Insecta; order Mantodea; family Metallyticidae; genus Metallyticus; species Metallyticus violacea. Next base: position 26,270,695 of record CM060835.1, on the reverse strand, counting down.
TCCTGATGGCGTAGTGTTAACCACAATTACCTCGTAGACCAAAGATCGCGGGTTCAATTCCAGCCAGGGTAGATGGTTTTTCAGAAGTAAAACTTCTAAGTATGATTTCTTAAGTCATACTTTTGTAAGGTTGATTGAAACTACACACGAGTTTTGTATTTGTTACCCCATCACAGGGTTTTTGTGTCATTTCACAGAGTGTGTGCACGAGGGCGGTTTGATAAGTAACTTAGTTTGCATACTAATAGAGAGCAACAGCAACATCTGTATATGTGGTCATAAAATCTGTTTTCTATGTATCAATATTGTATGGTTACAAGTCATTTTGAATTTAATTCATACAGTTGCAGTTGTTTAAACACAAGCGTTTCATTAAGTGAAAAAAGTTGAAACGGAATATATCCGACTTAAGGCCTTAAACACTATTGTTAGCAATTGTTTAATTATATTAATTTAATAAGTTCAATTGCATATGATTGTATATTACGTAGCGGCTATAATACTCAATATAAAGCCACAAACATTTAATAGTTATAGCTATTTATTTAATTATATTAATTTAAGAAGTTCATTTACGTATGTTATGACGTAACATAAAGGCTATAATATATGTTTTGAAACTCAAAACTTTCATTGATTAATATGTTTTAATTATATTAATTTAACACGTTCATTTGTACATTTTTTATGTTAGGTAAGGGTTTTAATTTCCAATTCAAATAACAAATATTCGTTGGTAATACTTTTAAATCGTATAAATCTAGAAAGCTCATTTGTATAGATTTCATGTATCAGATAAAGTTTATTACAATGTATGTCTTAATGATGTTTGTTGACCTTTATGATAATGCTCATAATATAAAAATGTAACGATTCAAAGGAACATACATAGTCAAGAATATGAAAAGATTAAAACTACAGATAAGAAAAGTGCAATACTAAGTGAATACACCAATGGCAAGCGCAACAACATTAATAATGTGTACCAAGAATGAAACACGAGACAGACAGCTTTGTTGCGACTAAACAGAAATGAACGAATTTCATTCCCTTAATATATGTATGTTGAAAATGTAATGCATTGTAATGTATAGTATTATTACAATCCTATTGTAACAAGTTACTGTTTATATCAAAAGTTTATTAGTTATGCTTTAGATTCCGTAGAGGGAAGTTGTGTTTTAAACTCCATTAGTAAAAATCGTGGTTCGTACTCCATAGAGTGAAGCTACATTTTAACATTACGTAAAGATAAATGGCGATTATTATTTCGTGGAAGAAGTTACAAAATTATTATTTGTGGTGAATGATATGACTTATTAGTTGGAATTAATATACATATAGGAAGATAGTATACGGGTTACAACAGAACCAAAAGCACAGTTTTCGGGAGAGAAATTTAAATTCTATCACGTCTGTCTCGTGTTCAGTTTGCATATAGTTATATTCTCAGAGCATATCGTATTCAGAAAAGTGTACTGTTGTGTAGTAATAACAAAACATTAATAAATTCCGTATATTTCTATCCATTGTGATTTTGTTATAGTTAAAGCCACACTCCTTTCACTCCTGAAGTATCAGTCTGAAAAGTCCAGCTATAGTACCAAACCTTGAACCAACCGAGCGTATTGTGGTGGTATTTAGGAATGACGTCAACGTCTACGACGACACTTAAATTTGACACCCAAATTCGACGACTTCGGCGTCCTCTATACTCCGCTACAAAGTCCGTTTCACAAAAGAGAAACCCCATTTTTAGAAGTATTATTGTTATTGAGATTGAATCAGAAAAATTAATGGTATACTAAATATTAAATGAAATATATGACCAGTGACAAAATTACTATTAGAATATGCTTTACTAAACATAATAAGTAAATGCGAATAATTATACATTAATGTGAAATGACATATATTGAATGAACTTTGTAGATAATAAAAAAGAAAGGCAAAAAGAAGTAGTTCTGGAGTAATGTGTACATAGAGATAAAAGTAAACTCCCTTAAAGAACTGTCTGGTGATGCGGAGGGTCTATTGAAAGCACCTGCATTTCCCATCGACTGTAAAATACCGTTGCCTAGTTACTAATCTGCAGGTTGAGAATTCTCACACACGCGGTTCATCTGAGGATGCCGATCGTAGTGTCGGCTACAGCTCTGGGTTTTTAATTAATTTAAACCAACGACCACGACAAAATAGTCCGATAATTATCAATTTCAATAATAACAACGCCGGCCGTGAAAGCCAGGAATGTTATGGCTTTTATGACCGTTAATGGAGCACGGAGCGATATGCTGGAATCCTTACACGTTAATTCACATAGAGAAAATTCAGAGAAGGACGGCAAAATTCATAAAAGAGGGTAGACGTTTTGGTTCCGAAAAGGTTAAAGAATTAGCTGGGAACTACTCGTAATCCGACGGAAATGGAAAATGCTATTGCACGCTGTTTTAGAGCATATGCAAGTTTTGAAACTTATGGGGGCGGGCATTTAGAATAGGGTGCAATATACCTTATTAAAGAAGAAATGTTCATGGCTTTTAAAATTACAGGTAGAAAAAGAATGAATATTGTTAGAAAAGTTCCCTTTGTTAAAAGACCTATAAAGTAGTAGAATATTTGTCTTCTGCCTTTCAGGTATATGTACTAGCCTTAAAAAAGTGGAAACAAATTACTTACTAACTTCGTTTTTAACATATTAGAATCATTTATATTAACTCTTCCTTCTTACTGTTAGTTATATTGTGTTTTCCTATTTTTATTATTGTGCTGATTTATTTTATAGCTTTTTTCTACCATAGGATGATAACACCCACCAGAAACTATATATTCTGTAACGATTCCTCCGTTCTACCCCAGTGAAACCAAAGTATAAATTATATTTATGTACGCCCAGTCATTGACATTGTAATCCATAATATAAATATTATATCTATATGTGTCATAACCTCTAACTTAGACGTAAGAATTGTACAACAGAGAAATCTCCTTGGTGTTTTGTTACGGATTGATTGATTTATTTTATTGATTTTATTCATGGACGCTCTTTAACATGTCATCAGCGTCCCATTCAAATCAGGGCGTGAAACAGCCGACAAATTTTGATCAGAGGCCTCTCTTTCAGGCTTTGAGGTTCTTTATCGTGCCGTAAATGTACGACACGGGACCCACGGGCTTTACTTCCCTTCCGAAGGAAGCCCATACTTAGGATTTTTACGTCCGAAAAAATCCATCGGTACTGGCCGGGTTCGAACCCACGATCTTGGGTAAAGGAGGCAAGTATGGTAACCATTACACCCCAGGACCGACTTTTGTTACAGAAGCCTGGAAAGCCAGCAAAGGAAATAACCTGAGGGTCGCGTGTGATGCCCATTTTAAAACCTTCTGTAGCAAGGTTAATACACCTGTAGGACTTTTAGAATCATAGGTCTCTGAATCCGACAGACGTTGTACTATTAGCCCTTTAAAATAGTCAATCCAACAAAATGTTTTAAATTTTCCAAAATAGTTAATGACACGTGGGGCAGGTGAATTTAAACCAACCAATTGCTAATGTATGTTTGAACCTTTAAAGATAGGCGCGAAGACGCGCGTGCCTGTGGGATCCTATGGCATCGTTAAAAACGAACGATTATTTGATTAGAATTAAATATATAAGGAACGTTTGCTCGGCTGGAGCATTCAGTTCGATGCAGAAGCAGTTGTAAGTTGGACATTGATGAGGCATGCAGTTATAAGTTCTACACGCAGATAGAGTTAAGCATTTCCTAGTTCACAGTAAGCAATACTCAGTTTTGAAATTTCACACATGGCAACTAAGTTTGTATCGGTGTAGCTAAGTCTATCGTACCCCAAACACCAGAGGACGCGAGAGATTTTGGACATACAAATATATAATATATTGTCTCATCGCGTGTTATTAACATTATATTATATTATATCCTCTCCTAGTCCTGTTGAGTTTCCGTAAGGGGGAGGGCAGACTTCGGTCGTTGCTCTTCAGATGCTCTAGGTGCGAGCTCTGCGGACCGTGGTACTTCTGACGTTACTAGAAGCAGCTTGAGTGAAATTATTAGAGGCCCTCCCGTTAGGGAGTTGTCCAGATAGATTGGACTCGGCGTGGCAGTGGTCCTGTAACTCAAGGGTATATGAGTACCTGCGGCGGCAGTGTGTCCTAAGGGAGTGCCTATGGCGTATGCCTTGGGGGCAGGGGTTTACCTGAACCATTGCCGTCGTGGGGAAGGTGGTGGCTACCTTAATGCTGGGGTGACTCATCTCTTAAATTGAGTAGTTCTATACTAGACGTGACCTGTCCACCAGTGAGAGTCGGGTAGCTAAATTCGCTTAGCGCGCTTGGGCGACGAGATCGTCTACGGCCGAAAGGCGGGTCCGTTTAGACTCAAGGTGCCGTCCTAATCGTAAAATGCCACTGGGCTGCACAGACCTCTGTGTACATTCCCCTGGTTTGGGGAGGGATCCCCCACATGCAAAAGGTCCTGTTTAGTACGAGTGAGCAAAATAGCAGAAATCAACCTGAGAATTATTGTCATTGAAGCGTGGGCAACAACGAAGAGACCGATGGTCAATCTACAACACACTTCAAAATTGGCATCACAACGTGAGGCGCTCGACGATGACAAGTCGCTTCAAATATGGTGCCCAACCTGGGACATATAGCCCGGAGTCTGCTAAACAGTTACAAAATTTGACGCCCAAAGTGCTGCCATACTAAACCGCTTTAATTCACTTAAGACACCATCATTATTGGGGCATAATTGTTTCCGATCGCAATATACAACAAAGAATAAATACAGTACACCTTATCAAATAGATCTACCTGACAACAGGTAAAAATGGATGACGAATCCTGAAGATGGTATACTCGAAACACTTCCATTGCTTTATTTCAACCTCCTTCAATCTTTATGAATTTATATTCCTCTAGCACCTGCTTTTGTTTAAAGCGTAATTTCCCTTTAGCTAAGGTTGACCTCTAGGAGAAAGGAAATAACTTAATGACGTCATCAAATACACTTACCCTTTAGGAATGCTCCTGAATTATTTACAGCGAGGACTATGCAAGTTTCTTTATCCCGAGGTGTCACAGGGAATATTAAGGTAGCTCTGTCCGGATTTGCCGATTTGGTTTAACTCGCGCAGAATCATCCTTTCCATATTTTATGAACACGTGAGCCATGGCTGTGCGCAGAGACATCTGTGTTCCGTTTTTAGCTCGACCTTTTTGGAAGAGCATTTTAATCAATTACGAAATCCTTCCTATTAAAATACGAGTAGACAGACGCATTTGAATGCTTTGCTGCTCGTTCAAGAGAGATTTCAGAGATGAGAGATGTTACGTTTACTGCATTAACATTTAACAGTAATGTTTAAGTATATTTTGTACAAATTTACATTTTAAACCCTCAAAGTGTTACAGCATTTACGCGATATTGAGAAAAATATGTATATCAGAACGTTTGTCAAAATTCACAGCATCTAAAAAAGCTCGCAAGCTAAATAAAAGTATTCTAAAGGGACAGATAGAAGCTGCTGAACTTCTTCTTGTGGGAAAGATACAGAAAAAATTAAATTTGGTGTTTTCTGAGTAGAGACTTTCCATACATAAAAATCATATGCAGCACTGCACATATTTATTGCATTTCCCAAAAAATTCACCAAGGGCCAAAAAAAAAACCCTATAAATGTTTAATTGTTTAATTTTATGCATTATTATATTTGAATTTTTATAATCACATTAATTTTTTGAAAATTAAATACTTTTCCAAATATAATATATTCATATATCATTATGAGACTGTAATTTCCTCTACTGTATGAGCATGGGCATGAATGCAAATTAATTTAATTTCATAATGATCTCATTTTTACCTGCATTGGCAACACTCAGTGACAATCTCAGAAGCGGGCGTTTCCTCCTCTGGCTTGTATCACAGCTTGCAACCTTACAGGCGTGCAGCGGATCAAGGTCCTTAAGTTCTCTTGTGGTATGGCCTCCCATTGCTCATGCAAAGCCTCCCGAAGTTCACTGAGGTTCTCAGGGACGTTGACGAACATTTTCCCCATCATCTCCCAAACATGACCAATGGTGTTGAGGCGAGGGCTTCGTGCTGGCCAAAGAGCACCTCAATTCCTCACCTCACGCAAGTGCTGAGTCACAATATAGACCACACGTGGACGGGCATTGTCATCCATGAAGTGGAAATAATTGTCAACATACGAAGCATATAAGATAACATGCTCCTGAAGAATTTCTTCAAAATACCGGTTTGCATTCAGGGCCTCGTTCTGCACAAAAACCAACTCTATCTTGGCTTCCACACTGATATCTCTGAAAGTCATCGTTGATGAGATGGGCAAGGGCCATACCTTTCTCCAGTGTTCCTGCATACTCAGGCGATCTTAGGCTGAACCTCGAACCATCCTTGAATGGACAGCTTTCCATTGCTCCTCAATCTACTCCAGATTGACGAGCAAAGGCAAGGCTTGCTTGCCGATGTTGCTGGGTAAGCAAGGAAATTTTGACTGGTCTTCTAGAGATGATCAGCGCTTCTTCAAATCTCCTTCTCACTATTCTCACTCCTGATGTCTTCTGCAAGCAATTTTGAGTTTCTATGGTTGTTGTGTAAAGATCACACAAAACTTGCAGCTGTAAAAATTGATCATCTTTGGCACCTGGTTAACATAACGTATGCTTCGTCCATCTTCCACAGGGCTACTGCTTTAGTAGCCTCCTCTCGACTTAACGGCATCTTTACCTCATACAGATATTTGTTAAATTCAACAATAGAACAAAACTGATGTAACAATGCCATAAGACATTTCAATCCCCCGCTGTAAACTGTAAAAATGCGATTAACTTGCATTCATTTTCATGCTAATACAATAAAGGAAATTGTGGACTCAAAACGATATCTAAATACACGAAAGGTTGCAAAACGTTTCGAAAAGAATTTAGTGATAAAAAATTAACAGAATTATAATAATGTACATATAATAATGCTTAAAATTAAAAATGTTTAAAAACAATTAGATGTTGCATTTTGTTTTCTTTATTCCTTTATTTTTATTTATTTCTTTATTTCTTTATTTATTTATTGTCTTTATGTATTTATGTTTTTTTTTCTTTTATACTTCTCTAAAAATCAGTATTTTAAAACTTTATATTAATTGTGATTCTAAATATAATATAAAAACATATTTTTAAGTTTAAAAATGTGAAAATGTTATGCTAATCATTTTTATATCCGTTAAAAGCACACGTAAACAATAAAACTGAACAAATTTTCAAATTTTGTAACTAAATATCCACAATGTTGTAATTAAATTGCATAAACTTTGTTTGATAATTATAATAAGAAAGTATTTTGCACACATAAAATAAGTCTTTCTCATCGTAAAAATGCTGAATCAATATACTTTGTGTTGTCTCCCCGAACTTTTATTACTGCATCACATGGGCATTGTAAGTATTAACTTTTTGACTTTGTCAGGCCAAATCTTACTGAACTAGACCTTATGGGTGGCTTAAACCAGGCCTTTCTTATTTCCTGGTTTTTTTCTGTACTACAGCAAAGACAATTATCTCCCAACAGTTCTCATTGGGGTTGAGATGTGGGCTCTTCCTTGCCCTGTGGGTGGAAATCCTTTGTTCTAACTGTAGCATAAAATTCTAACTATTTTAACAATTATGTCGATGCAATATGAATTTGGTAAAATATTAGTTTAATTGGTAAAATTAAAGCAATGTACTCACATTTCTTGCCCTAACACATGGTGCATAAATTACAATTTTCTGGTGATACAAGCTGCCCCACAATTGTTGGCATTAAACTTTCTCTTCAAACCATTATGTATACATCTATTGTTCCCTCAACAAGCGTAATGTGCCCACTTCTTTGCTGGAAATACAACCGCAGACCATTACACGATCTGGAAACTTCTGAGTCCAAACATTCTGGCAGAAATTCTTCACCGCCACGACGACGGATAAATATTTTTCCATCGTTTTCTCTGACATTAAATTTTGATTCATCTGAGAAGATACCTTTACTCCACATCTCTTCAGTCCAATGGACAGTGGCCGTCAAGCTGGTAGACCCATTTCTGAAAGTCTGTATCTGATGGTTTGGCTACAAACCATCACACTAGAAGTTTCTTCTCACTATCTTTTCAGCTCCACTGCAGTCATACGCCATTTTTCAGACAAATCCGTTTCAAAATGTGGTCATTAGCAACCGTACGACATCTTTTTTGCCTCTTCATTTAATTCTTTCCAAATTGTCTGTTTTCTTGTATTACCAATACTCTTGACACAATGGAATTGTTACTTTCTATCTTTGATGCAACATGTCAAGCAGAAAGGTCTTCGGAAGCTATTGCGACAATTACACTTTTTTGCGAGGAGTTAATTGAATTCCTTTCCTATTTTGTACAGCTGTTACTGTACACACAGCACTGACTACTACATTAAATGCAGTAGGAACCGCCATGGGTGAACGAGGTCGTTAATGCGCGATCTTGGGAGCGGGAGATCTGGGGTTCGATTCCCACCAGAACCGTCCTCCCTGACTGAGATTTTTTTCCAGGTTTTTCTCAGTCCTGAAAAATTGCAAATGCCGGGAAGTTACCCTACACTTAGGTCAGAAACATATCCTTTCTTTAAAAAAATCTTTTTCCAATCTATCATTTCATTTCATTTCAGTGTCCACCGCCTGTGGTGCCTCAGTAGTTATAAAAGGGCATTAAACACTATTAAAAATATGCAATAGGATCACAACAATAGAAAATATTTAGAAATTCTGTTGCATACAACGATGCATAATCACTTAGAGATAAAACAAAACTAAAATAGTGAAGCCATTGTTGACATTAAGTAAGGTAAATGTAAAAATATATAATATTTATAGGTGATGAAATAATTTTTTCCAGTAGTGTAAACACCTTGATATATCATGGTACAGCGATATTTGCGTTATTAACCGGCAGAGCGCGGCTATGTTTGGGAGAAATCTGTGCAGGTATCAGCTTGTAGTTAGTTTGAGGGAGGCTTAGTCAGCGAGTGTTTATGTTGCTCACTGTTTTCATTGTGCGCTAACTGTTCGTCGTTAGTTATGTCACTACATAAACGTATCTTGAAGAACGGGTTTCATATACTATACACATGTGAAAACGATTCTTGAAGAGAGGTGGCTGGAAAATAAGCTGCCAATCCTTTTACATGTAGAGAAACCATTTGGTAATTTTTTTACAAAGTTACAAGAGACAGGGCCTTTCAATGGCAAGAAACGCGTTTCTAATCATCGTGTTCTTACGGAGGAAAAGCTATATGAAATACGGCAATTTCCTAAGCAGATGTCGGCAATGTATTGCCGCTAAGGGGCATCATGTTTTACATCTCTTACAACACAGGTTAGTGCTTATTATTGTCGTTTTAAACAAGGAATAGTTTTGTTTTCTCAGTAAAAATAAATACAAAATTAAAAATGTAACATTTCACGCGGCAATGCATCTCCACTTTTCTGATTCGATAATCACACTTCCCCATTGAGCGAGCCGCTCAGATGACCCGTAACTCAAATAACTTCGCTGCAGATTACAATTTTTCTTAGTCTGCCTACACATCTACTCAGTTTGCTTTTGAAATCCAAAATGAAAAAACATTTTACACGAACTGGACTGTCAGGATATTTTCTTGCGACGTTTTTCTTTGACATATATATCGTACATAAAACCAGTTAAAGTCTTTATTTATGTAGGGCATAACTACTATAACATTAGTCACCAAGTAACACGAACGCACATCAGACTAAACGTCCCTCAAAATACCAGCTGCTACCTGCATATAACTATATGACCTTGAGTAAGTTCTTCCGGTACACAGTAACTGAAGTAGCTCAAATAACCTCACTGTATATTGGCATTAAAATTATGAACACACCAATCAATATGTGTACAAGATATATGCATTTTATAAAAAGGCCATGATGGTTCAAAGAATCTTACTTCTCTTGCATCCACAAGCATTCAAATAGCAGTTTGGAGCCGAAGTAACGGTTTCTGTTGGCATTTCCTTGAGAAATGCGAAACATTTTATGACTTTCTTGAGATTTTATGGATAAAAGTTGGCGCAACAGTTTTTATATTTGAGATGTTTTCTGAAAGGAAAAAAAAAAACTTGGTCAGCAGCTATCTCTAAATTAGAACATGAAAGGAAATCTCTATAGATGTCACGTGTCTTTGACGAACCACAATCTTGGTGAAGAATGTTTGGTGCAAGCCGAAATAAAACATTTTGAGGGAAGGCGGCAGGCCACTTATCGGCCGGAGTTCTCCCACTAGAGAATTCATGGCCTCCACTATATGAGACGACTTGGGTTGATAACGTTTGCTTCAGAATGGCTCGGTGCCAAGTCCCTCGCGGCGACTGTTTTAAGGGAACACCATCCAGCAGATAAATCACGGGCAAGTAGCTTCATCCCACCAAACTGTGGCATGCACTTTTGTACGCTCACATTCACAAGTGCTTTCTTACAGACTTCGTGAGATATCAAAATTTTGATGAAACCATATTATTGTATATTCATTTATAAACCACTGCCCTCCTTATAGTGAATGTTTCAACTCTTGTAAAGACTTGCTTCATTATTGATGCCCTGTGCCGTCTGTTTAGATCATCTGATCATTTTTAATTATCGATGCTGAGGATTACAGAAACCCTTTGAGTTATAACTTTTATAGGGAAAAATATGCACAAAAACTACAGGGTTTAGCTATTTTTAAACACACGTGCTATGTTTCTTGACGCATTTCCCCTATTGTGTCATCAATTTGAGTATGCCCCGTTTAGTATAGCTATTTGCGCCTGCCCGCGTTTATTTCTTCCTGTGAATGTGCTAGAAATCCTCTTAGTGGTCCAAAGAGGTGAAATGCAGATTGTGGCAGGTCTGAACTATATTAAGGCTACCGCACACGAGTGACTTTTTGTCATGCAACACTGTCATAACGCTCTTGCATATATGAGAGTAGCTGCCATCGGCGACTTTCATTAAAATCTTAACCAGCTGCACAATACACCAGAAAATGTTCCTATAACTTGTGCTCAAAAATAAAAAAATGGGCAAAGGAAACATACAGTACTAATCCAATTTACATTGAGAGATTATTAAAAGGACACTTTTATACTTTATGTGCAAAATTTAGGGGTTATGGGTAACGGGTTGAGTGACAAACCCGTTACACGATAGACAGTGACTGTCGCGTCACCAGAGGGGACAGCAGTTGTTACATCACTCTCTGTGTGTATATCGCAATAGTTGCTTGTGTAAATGGCACTCGTGTGAGGTAGACCTGGAGGCATTGTCTCTAAATGCACGATGAAACCTTCCAGCACAAAAGCGTAGGTTTCGGCGATCACAATAGTCCCAGTTGGAAGAAATTCCACCAAGAGTACAACATGCACGTCCCAAAATAAACACTAGAAACGGTTTCTCATAATGGATGACCTTGAGTTTCTACGGTAGCGGGGAGTTGAAATGTTCTCACACTGAACTTCTTAGTTTTGGGTAGTGAAGTAGTGCTCCGAAGTTCTATTAGCAATCACCACACGCTCCAGAAAGGCATGACCTTCAGCGTCACGCATCAAGTAGCCCATGCATGATATCATTATCTGGCCCTTCTGCTCTTTTGACAGGTCCTTAAGCACCGGCGCGCACCGACTTTACGAAATTCCAATCTGCCATGTATAAATTTTTGAATTATTGTGCCAAAGTTCACAACTTCATACGCCAGTCGATTCATATTGTTGCCTTAATGCCTCTAACAATGGATGCATTGAAACATTATAGGTCGGCCGGAGAATGGTTCATCGGCAAGGTTACTTGGTCTTTTTCAAAGAATCTGCACATCTGGAGATTGTTGAAATACAGATAATCGGCATCATGCACTTCCAGCATTTCTCGCTGTTTTTCCCTTTGACAACAAATAACATCCTATACCTCACTGCTCTGGGTTGCTCCTGGTGGTGTAGTGGTAACCATACTTGCCTACTAAACCCAAGATTGCGGGTTCATTCCCGGCCAGTATCGATGGATTTTTTTCCCCCCTGGCGTAAAATTCCTAAACATGGCTTCCTTCGGAAGGGGAGTAAAGCCGTAGGTCTCGTGTTATACATTTACGGCACGAAAAAGAACCTTAAGCCTGAAAGAACAGGATTTGAGCAAAATTTATTGGCCGTTTCACGTCCTGCATTGATTAGGACTCTGATGACCTTAAGATGTTAAAGAACGTCCATAAATAAACCAAATCAAATTGAAAAACTTCACTGCTCCGCAAACTTTGCTCACTAGTTACCATTCACTCCATCATAGCAGCACCTGATTTAACCATTGCTGTCTGTAGTACACGATTAAAACTTAATTTGCCAGTTTTGTACACCCAGACCCATAATAGAATAGGTTAAAAAATGTTCTATGTTACTTTTCGGTTCTCCCTTGTATTTATTTTTTTGGGTTAACTTTAATTATGGATAAACTTCTCAGCTACAAAGCAGAAATAAATCTGTACTTTTTGAAATTAAAATGATAAGTGTCTGACGACAAAGGGCAAATAAAGAGATCAGCAATACGCATAGAGAAATGTGCAAAGAGATGCTAACGCATGCAGGGTCTCATTTGCAGGAGCATAAAACAATGGGAATGCTATTACCGGAATAACTAACTTTTCTATTATGTTATTAGCCCATACAGCTGGGCTGTAAACGTCAATTGAAATGGAAATTCAATTTTGTTAGTGAAAGACATGTTTGATTGATGTAATAACAAAACAATAACCAGGAAGCTTCAGTTACACGGCCAGACAGTGGCAATTTCACATTTGGAGGTAACATGGTGATTAAAAAGTTAATTTCTGTTTCTGTATCTCGTGCACGATCATATTGTAGAAAATACTTTTAATCATATATATGATCGAAAAGTGATCATTACTTAATAATATTATATTAATCGAACGCAAGACTTCATTATTACATTACACTACGGCTTCTTTATTCATCCTGTGCTGAGCCTTTGCTATAAAAGAAAGTTATTCAATTTTGAACGTTTTAATCTGCTTTAAAAACATTTTCATTTTAGGTAAATGTATTAAGGAGTCCAGAAATTGCTATGAACAAAGTAATTAATAAAATTTCAAAATTTTTACGCGCGCCGTTTTACATTTACTTAAATTTATTTTTATTTTTCTTTTTTTAATCTCAGTTATTACTTGGATAACGAATCCTATCTTATTGAAGGTCTTTGATTTGGCATCCTTAATAAGCCCATGTGAATAGTTTTTCATGCCTTTCTGCCATTCGAGCCTATGTGGAGATACTTTTTTTCTCAACCTTTTAGTTAAAGTACAGTACAGACAAGTAATTATACAATAAGGCCATTTTTGAAGGAAAACTTTCAATAGTACTGTTCAAAGCTTCCTGAGATCAGTTTAAATGATAAGCGTTATTTATCAGCGGAACGCACAATTCATATATTCACTTCATAAATCGACCAAACTAGCATTAGTGTTAGTGTACTGGGATTTCTGACAGGCTGATTTGTCGATACCTAAAATAATGGCTTTAATATTTAAAATATTCTGACAACTCGCTCCTGAGAATGATAAAATATCGCAGTTGGTGCTGAGGACAGCACTTATGAATGTCAGTGTACACTCGCTATGGATACACCTTCTGCATCGATGATTTGCAGGCACAGGAATTCAAGCGCAGGCTTGTATCTGGAAAAAATATGGGATCTTCATGTAAATACACCATAATGTGCAAAGGAACAGGAGCTAAGTGTGAATTATAGCCCTTGGCACCGCGGCAAGTAGGGGGAGACTCTGGGTGTTTGACGACTGTCGAAGACATGTACTTGTTTATTGGTTCGTTCGTCCTGCGCATTGCAGTGCATTCTGGACAACCTGTAAATGAATTTGAGTACTTCAAATGATTTTATCGCAGCTTTTTGACGCCTAGTCCTATTCAAACCAACATTTCGAAATATTTCTCTATTTAATTTAGCAAAAAGTAATTATTTTTGGGTGAGACTTAAACATGAATCCTTTTTTTTTAATTTTAATATTTTGTCAATATTTCTTATCCACGCATATTAAACTTTTTATGATTTCTGTTTATGGCAGTACACAAGACCCGAAAACTGTAATATTTATATTTTTACAAAAAATGAAATTTACCCAAAAATACCAGCATATTTCTTTAGTGATGGTTATTTTATAAAGCACACCTGAAATGAAATGAGTACAGTTGTTCTTAAAGACATAAACATAACTGTTTGTATGTCATAAAATACATTAGCTGCGATTGCAGTTGATTTGTCACTTTATTCTTGATGCAAATCATTGTTGTAACAAATGATATTTAAGCGGTAGAACAAATAACAGTCACAGGCTATACGATGGGTTTCCACGCCTCGTTAACCACCGGTAGATCAAAGAAAGGCCCAAGAATAACGCCTATGAAATCTCCTGTAGCTGTAGATAAGCTGTAATTTGATAACACTCCAAGTGGAATTTGTCTACTGCTAAATCTTTGACTGCTATTGGCTAAACTAAAATATGATGATATGATGATATGATGATATGAGATGATATGAGATGATACAGAGAGCCTCTATCGCTAGGCAAAACATTTGAGAACAGTGTTAACGTTGTAAGTATGCCAGAAGTTAATGGTCTTGCGTTTTTGATATTGTTAGCAGTATGCGACAATGTATCGCATTACTGACAGTTGATTTATTTCGAAGAAATTAATAGGACCGAAACATAACGAACCAGAAACTTGTGAGGCCGTACCTAAAACGCGTTTGAAGCCAATTTTTTTACAAAGTGAGGTTGGTTTCGATAACCTCTCGTTGAATTTTCATGAAACCAAACTTAAAATCGAGATTTACGTGATTTTAAGTATACTTTACAAAATTGTTCTTTGAATATTGTTTGAAAACGTAATAGCATAATCAGCAAGAGATATATTACATTTCCTAGAACACTCTAAAGAAATAATAATAAAAAAAATAGACAGATTTTATATTAGACACACAATACAAAAAAATGTTTCCACGTTTTAGCGAATTCCGAAGTAATTTAAGCTATTGCGCTGTACATATGAGAAGAATTTTAAAAAAGAATAAAATATCTTCAAATCTAGATCGATCCTGGCTACTAGGTACCGAAAATGACAATGGAAAACAAAACTATTTATATGTGTGTGTCCTTAACGCTCTAGCGGTTGCAATTAAAGCTTTTTCCTAACGAAACCCGGCATATAACCATCAATTAACAAATGCTTTGTCGAGTTCGTTAACCAGTCAAATTGGATGATTGTGAATAAGGGTTAACCTAAAGCGAAAAAATATAAATAATTTAAAAATCGTTCTAGCAGCCGCAATCTTTTGTTTTCTCCACAAAACTGCGCACATTTCTTTAAAATAAATTGATCAAACCATTTTCTAAAAATCTGACCAATCGGGTCATTAGTAGTTTGGGTATATGTGCAAAACGAGTGGAGGGTAAAGCAAATTTTAAAATTCACTCTAGAAAAGCAAATTAATTTTTTTAAGAAAACTTGGTACATGCCATTGAAATAAAATAAGCAAATAATTTCTGAAAATCTGGGAAATCCGACTATTAAAAGGGAGGGCTTAACTGAAACACGAAGTTTAAAAATAGTTCTGGCGGCAATAATAGAAGTTTTTTGGATTGAAACTCTGCATATATCACTTAACAAACAAGAAAAATGGATTCTGAAAAATTATAAAATCGGGTAATTACAAGGTAGTTTACCTGAAACCGAAAATTTAAAAATCGCTCTAGCAGCGATATTTGCTTTTTCCACGACAAAACTCGGCATATATCATGGTAAAACCAATAAGTAAAGTGGTTTCTGAAAATCAGTGAAATCAGAATATTAACAACGGGAGTTCACCTAAACCCAACATTTAAAAACTACTCTAACGGCGTTAATATTTGGTTTTTTGCAATGAAATTCCATATATTCCATTTACAGAAAAATTTCTCTAAAATTAGGGAAATCGAGTCATTAGGAGTTTAAAAATCGCTCTAGTGACACCAAAATTCGGTATTTGCCATGTAAATAAAAACAAGAAAAGATAGTTTCTGAAAATTAGGAAAATTGGACCATTATGAGCAGGAGCATACTAGAAAATTAAAAATTGCGCTTGCGTTTAATTTTTTGTATGTTTTAAAATAAAAGGACAAATTAATTCAGCATATAAACTGTATCTATAACGATTAATATGTTTTATATTGAACGTAAGAATCGTCGTGAAAATAGCAGCTGTGGAATGTTAAACTAATATGTGTGTGAGAATTATATTTGTATGTAAGAACGTTCTGTAATAATCTTCAAAAAAATTTAGCGTTATATCCTTTTATCACAATAACATTTAAATTAAATTTCAAAGCAAATGAAAACTTCAATTGTTTAATGTTGATTGTGTATATTTGCTTAGTACACTGTAATTGTTTTTAAATAGTAATATGTTTTTTTTTAATTGAAACATATAAGCATGTTCGCAATATAACTCGAAACTTTCTGTTATTTCTCTCTATTTTAGTGAATGTAAAGATGATACCAAGGGCTCAGTTCATAAACATGGTTACATTTAAAATGTTTCAAAATAGCCACACAGTATAACTTTGTGTATAGTGGTCATATATTTCATTTAAGTTATAGTAAAACATGAATATTTGTGGTGTCCTCTCACAAATAATAATAGTAATAATAATAATAATAATAATAATAATAATAATAATAATAGTAATTCTAAATTTTTTTCTCTTTTGTAATACTTATAGATTGCAAGAATTTAATTTTGTTCCTGTATTACTAAACAGTAATGAAAGGCTTGTCTCATTTTATTAATTAATAAGGTCATAATTTGTATTTTATATATTTTTTTAAGTTTAATAGGTTAGGAATTCGCATAGTTTACGCAGATTCTGCATGACGAACGCTTATTGTTGTGGTAACTGCGGATTGTTCAGTTTTTTTCAGCTGTTTGGCGACCTCTGCTCTAAAAACCATCGCCCATATGACACGTCCAGCAAAAGCGTGTACTAATTATAGAGCGATTGTCGTTAAAGAGAGCCGCCACTGCAGGAGCCGTCGCTGCTGCTCCAGCTTTGCATACAGCCACTGTAATTTCTGAATAGTTAATAATATATTTTGGAGTATTTATAAGCATTATGCACAAATTTCGAGATGATTTCGGTGAACCAAGATAATCCAATGAAGCTGAGATTCTAGGCGATCAATATAAGGACGATATCTCGCAATAATCGACTTGTGCTTAAGAGCAGCCCCTCAGCGCTCAGCCTTAATTAGCGTTAATAAATAATTATCTAATTAACGGCGCTTTCAGAGCCACCTGGTAGATATAATTTGGAGAACTTGTGAGATGTACTTACTTGCTAATGGATCCCATTAAGGCACGGCCCGGAAATCGAAATATTAACCAGGCATTATGCGAGTTTAACCTCGCAGGGCTACCACATGCATAGGCAAGAAAGGTGAATAAAGTATGAAGCGTTACTATGGAGACCAGGTTTAGAATCACTGCATACCTGATCTTTCGCTTACATAGACTTTCATGCGTGGACTGCTAGGGGTGGAGAAAGTTTGTTCGCCGCTGGCTACTGTTTATAGGGTTTGATTTTCGTATTTGTTTATATCAATTAATTCAGTTTATATATTGCGAAGGTTAAATTATACAGAATGGCGCAAAAGTAACTACACACTTAGCGAATTTCAGTTTCACTTCTTTGTTATGTTATGTTCAAAACCTTCTCCTTCTTCATTTGTTTTTCACTGTTCAATATGTATCTTCCTAGGTTGGTAATACTATCAGCGGGAAGAGCAGGCAACAGGAAATGAACTGTCAGTAACAACTGAAAATGTTAACGAAAGAGGAAATATTTTTACTGTAAATTTTAAATGCTGTATTGAGGGAATGATGAAAACATTTCCAGTTAGATCCACTATCATGTAAGCCGTTTAGCCATACTTGCCTCCTAAACCCAAGATCGCGGGTTCAAACCCGGCCAGGATATATGGATTTTTTCGGACGTAAACATTCTAAGTATGGCTTTCTTCGGAAGGGAAGTAAAGCCTTGGGTCCCGTGTCGTAGATTTACTGCACGATAAAGAACCTCAAGCCTGAAAGAGAGGCCTCTGAGCAAAATTTGTCGGTCGTTTCACGATCTGATTTGATTGGGACGGTGGTGACCTGAGATGTTAAAGAGCGTCCGTAAATAAAACAAAACTTGACATCACTGACCACTTCGCGCGGTAAAGGTTTTTGATAAAACTACCACAACTTCACCGACATCGGGCTATGACTGGTCAGAATTCAAAAGTTTGTTTCATTTCATTGGTCGATTTTATGATGACGCCACTAAGGGAAATAGTTACTGAAAACTATTTCTCATATGTAAACGAAACATAAAGTAATATGAATCCGCTTATATGAAACCATCCATGTGCAAAAAATGATTAATTAACCCATTACCATTTACTGCTGTGCAATAAGTAATAAAATAATAATAAGAACAATAATTATAACACCAACAACGTGCATAAATAAGAATAACTTAATCAAGTATTTTTTCATTTGTGTAACATGCATAAACATTGTTTTAAGCAAATGTATTGCCGTACAAAATTAATGGATCACTAAACACACATGCATTTAAATACAAATTTGACTTTTGGCTTTTGTAAAGTCATACAAATACAAAATAGTTAGCTATTTATATCTAATTACAATGCTGTCTACAAATAGAACAAAAATTTTAACCAGACTACTGGAAAATAAAATGTAACGCAAATTGCAATTGTGTGTGTGTGTGCAAAAGCCAATATCAAGAGCTCTGGTGAATATTTAATTTGATTTGCATAAGAAAGTATCAATCATTCTAATGTAACATTTATTTTAAGAGCTTTCTCTATTACCAAATCATGGTTGGTGGTATACTTTCCTTGATAGCTTTAATTAATAAACTCACTCTGAGCGAGATATTATTATTATAATTAGCAAGGCAACCCCCTCAAATTATCCAATGTGCTCTGTTTTTACTTCTTTAACCCCTTACTTCCACTTCCAAGGTTGAAATGATGCAAGAACAAATCTTTAAAATGTACACTAACTTCCAAATTACTGGACACCTTAAAACTAAATGATATAAATGGGAAAGCATCATGTTTCTTTATCACCATCTATTTTAACAAAAATGACAGTCTTTCTTAGCAATAGTTATAAATGGGTTTGCCTGTTTTTGCTTAACCTCGCTTGCACAAGGAATCGAAACATATAACATCCGCTTCCCGACCTTTCCTTCCATTGGTAAGCCTTACTTAGATATAATAGTAGATTAGGAAACTTTGTGAGACAACTATCGTTAGTTAATTTTTGAATTTCTCTAGGAACGCGAATTTTTTCACCGTTTTGCACAGTGAAAATTTCCTCCCTAACCACAAATATTGATAGGAAATGTTTAAGGGACACTGGGAGTGAATTTTCAAAGTTCCACATTTGTGTATGGTTATTTTCTGAAACTTTTACTGTGATTGCAATGCTATTAAGTTAATATGTATACTTAATTTCATTCAAATTGGATAAATAGTTAGCGAGTTATAAATTATTTCAAAAATGTTATTAAGTAATGTCGCATAATCAAAATGTCTCACGCGACATTTTGACTTATGAATTGAGAAAACTGGCTGGTATTTTTTGCAATTGGAGCTTTCAACCACATACAAAAATTGTATAGAAAAATATTTTAAATAAATTTGATGAGTTAAATGCGACAATTTTTTAAATCTGTAACAAATTCTAATCTTTAAAATGAATAATTTTTTCACAAACTTTTTTTTAAATATATTATTTGTGTTAGCATGTAATTGTTATACAGAATTGTATCATGGATACTTGCGCACATTGTGGAAATTTTATTTTAATTTAAACAAAACCTGTAACGAATGGGAAAGTGAATTTGCGAAAGTAAAGTTTTGAGAAAAACGCTTTTTTCCAAAAAAAAAAAAAAAGAAAGAAAAAAAAAGAAAAAGAAGAAAGAAAGAAAGAAAAAAGGAAAGGAAAGAAAATAAAAGAAAAAAGTATACTAGGAAATAGTACGATTTAAAAAGGACAGGCAGCTCTTTAAATTACTGTAGAGTCCAAAAGGAGGGAGTGTGTGTGATTCTCTGCGAAAACCCAAAGTTTCCAGGAACCATTTGAGCAAAAATACGATTTTGCCAAAAGCTCACTCCCAGTGTCCCTTAATACACACTAAAACTTCATTATCCATTGCTCCTTTAATGACTGCAATTTAGGAAATTTAAATATGGTAGTATGTGGTTCACTGTCATAATTGGAGGCACCAGGCGCACA
Source organism: Metallyticus violacea (assembly GCA_030762175.1). NCBI lineage: Eukaryota > Metazoa > Arthropoda > Insecta > Mantodea > Metallyticidae > Metallyticus > Metallyticus violacea. The sequence continues at coordinate 26,250,218 of CM060835.1, read as the reverse complement.
GAAGAGGGACCTATGGCAGATCAAAATCACAAGTGAAAATGGACTAAGGATGTCCTTTATGTACAGAGGAAGAATCAGGTCGCACATCCTAGCGAACTGTAGCAGCACTGAGGTCTGCAGGAAGAAGTACCTGCTGTCTTCCTTTACTGACTCTAACAGAGGGCAAGGGGCATGCTGGGCTCTGCTGGCAGGCAAATTCATGTCGAAAACGAGGCAGTTCAGGTCTGAAAAGGCAGAAAATTGGAGGGGAAACTAAACTGAATTAAAGATGTTTGTATAGATGATATTTTGATTATTCATCACACTGATAAGGGGGGAGAGGTTCTACGTTCTGTATGTGTATATGAAGCTAATAATGAGGTTGTTATTATTATTATTATTATTATTATTATTATTATTATTATTATTATTAAGGTTATTGCTGTAATTATTTATTAAACTACGTTAAGCAATGAATATATCACTTATTTATTTATTTATTTATTTAAGTAATATACTTTCATAATATACAACCTTCTTTGTATTTATGAAAGGCACGTGCGGATGGATCCGTGGGAAGGTTACTAAGTTAATACTATGTAATCGATATTAAAGTTAAAAAATAACTAAGATGGAACTGTTGATTTACTTCCGAATATAAATTACTGTAATTAAAGAGCGTCCGTAGACAAACCAAATCAACCAAATCAGGAGTAAATGATTGGATTGGTGGCAAACTCCTTTAATTCCGGCAGAAAAAAAGCATCAGAACGTGAGGATTCAAACCCACTACGTTTGAATTATAGCATAACGCTCTAACCACCTGAGCTATCATGCCTTCATGATTCTATATTTTATTACCTACCTATATCTGAGAAAGTTACACAACCTTCAGCTTTCTCCGCTATCTGTCGGGCGTGGACCGGGGCTCAAGGTCTACTACCCGAGAATCTGTACAGGCTAAAAGTAAAATGTTCACCAATACATGTGAAGTTGCAGGCGTAATTTCTTGCCAGTTTATCTTGACTGTTCCACGTGAGTTCGCGATTTGTTATAACACATAATCCCCATATGAAGAAATCTAATAGGATTAGATTAGGCAAACTTGATTTGGAATATTTACGGGCGCTCTTTAATATCTCAGATCATAAGCGTCCCATTCAATTCAGGGGGTGAAACGGCCAATAAATTTTACTCAGAGGCCTTTTTTTTTCAGGCTTGAGGTGCTTTTTCGTGCCGTAAATGTACGACACGGGACCCACGGCTTTGCTTTCCTTCCGAAGGATGCGATTTTTATGCGTGAAAAAATCTAGCGACTCTGGCCGGGATCCGCGATCGTGGGTGCGAACTTGATAAACAAAGTATTTTATAAATGACGCAATCTTTAAAGAATGAAATAATTTCATCATGCATACTTTAGAGGAGTGACAGTGATGCCATTCTTCTGAAAGAAACAAAACAATGAATAATTAACCCATTGAAGATTTCTAAGTAAAATTCAATATCAATCGATGTACAGAAGTGGTTGGGGTAATAATGGGTTGCGACATAGCACACGAAATCTCTATTTTCATATTTTTAATGACGTTTAGCTCTCATTTTTACTACTGAGGCATCACAGGCGACACTGGACACTGATGGTACATAAGATAAAAAGATAATCAGGAAAGGATCGCTCCAGGCCTAGGTTTAACGTACCTCTCCGGCATTTGGCATTTATTAAGAATGAGGAAATCTGAAAAAAACCTTAAACCTTAGCCGGGGGAACAGTCCCGGTGGGAATGCAACCCCAGACTCCCACTCAGGAGTATGCACCTTAACGACCATCGGTGGCGGTATTTTCATAATGATAGGGTGTCTTGCTAGATATGAAAACTGTCATTAAACCAAACCCGGGTATTCTGAGAATTGTTCTGTCCGCTTAGATGAACACACCTTATCGTAGAACTATATGAAGTCCAGTATTCCCGGATGTACTATTGTAGGTTAAAAAAAAAAACCTTCAGAGTTAAAAGTGTAACATCAGGTAACGTCGGTGGCTCGATAAAGCTGGATTCAAACTAGGGCGTGTTTGTTTTCGTTCTCTACCATTCCAATAAATTCTGCTCGTGCATATACACCCACAAATAACCATTAATCATACTGCAACTAATTAGTCGAGTGGTAAACGAAGAGAATTCAGTGTTCTCCAGTCTGAAAGTTCTTGAACCATAGTCCATATCATATCTTTGAGATAGGCTCATTTACGCAAATTGTTGCTGTTGTTATCATCGCCGTCATTATCATACCTTTAACGCCAATATAACAACTGAGATATAAACAAATGATGAATGAATGATGAAATCAGCCCATAAATGAACCCGAAGCTCATAATTCTTAAGGAGAGTATGAAAAGTCTATCCTTGGAATGTTAAATTTACCAACTTTGGTTCCCATTTTCTCATAGACTATTAAAGCAAATGAAATTAATCTTTTACAATATAAAGATGCATATAATTGAAATTTGCTGATCTATTTTCACTATTATGCCATATTCTGAAGAAAATTATAAACTACTTTCAATTATTTGCTTTTTTTTTTAAATCTTTTTTCAATACTTTTATTTTAACGATGTCACACTTTGTTCTAACGCTACCACAATAGATCCACATCATCATAATAATATTTGATAAGTGGTAAAAGTTTCTATGCGATATCTTATACAGATTCTAAAAAAAATGGGATATTTATGCAAAAAATATTCAATTTTCAATAATTGCAGCCAAAAAGTGTTTTTATAGAAAATAATAGCTTTTGAAGATGAGCTAAAATCCTCCATTGTAAAACAACAATGGACGATATCATGGAAACAAACATCGGTCCTGGTGGTGTAGTGGTAACTCAAGATCGCGGATTCAATCCCGGTCAGAATCTCCTATAAAAATTCTAAATATAGCTTGCTTCGGAAGTGAAGTAAAACCATAGGTCCCATGTCGTAGGTTTACGGCAGGTAAAAGAGCCTCAAGCCTGAAAGAAGAGGTCTCTGAGCAAAATTTATCGGCCGTTTCATGCCCTGAATTGAATGGGACGCTGATGACCTGAGATGTTACAGAGCGTCCGTAAATAAACCAATGAAATGAAATATGATTTTGATCTTCCCCTTAATTCTTCCCTTTAAGTTACCTGCTGATATTCATCAAATGAGGTACCTTAGGTGGTAAACTTGGAACTCGCAATCGGGAGATCTCTAGTTCAAATCGCTTAGTGCCGGCCATTCTGAACAGGGAACTTTTGTAATTTCGCCTGATACCTTAGGCAAGTCTGAGTGATGGGATAGATCATTAGTTTCCACGAATTTTCCATTAACCCATTTTACTCCGCTAGTTCTGTTACAGGGTCAAAAGTCCCAGGGTTAATTGGGCTGGAGCGGCGTGACGGCGTTTGCGCCTTGGAAAGGTTTTTGCACCGGCGTCTTGTATGGAAGCGGCCCTTCTAAAGGGCTCTAGCTCTTTGGAATATGGGCTGCGATATTCTATTTGGAAAAATCTTAGCAATTCTGTCTACGTGCTACTTCAATATACTGTAACTCCCTCGCCTCCCAAACTGCCCTAATTGGCAAAAACGGCCAGCCGTTGAGCAAGGCCGAAGTACAAGAATATTCACTTCCGTTCCTATTAACCCAATTCAATCCAATCCAATTTACCTTCTCATTATACGTAAAAACTCGGTAAAAAACTTACTCAGATCATGAGCTTAGGGGATTCGATCTTGAGATCTCAAGATTTGCAGGGAGACAAGCTGACCACAACCCCAGGGCTTATTCAAACTCTCAAAACATTTTGTTGAAATATACACTTCTGGTTTCCTCTACATTTGTCTTTGAGGATAGATTTAAGAACTGCCTCTAAAGTGTCTATAAGCGAGATAGGTTTTAAAACGTTTACGGCCAGTTTCACGCCAGTTTTAATACACCGTGGGGTGACAGCATCATCTAGAGGGAGGTTAGCGTACTAGTTTAGAATCTCTACACGCACCATTTAGCCGAAAGCACTCGTTTGGCCAACGCGTAGTTGCTGTGATAAAAGTCCTTTACCAAAGAAGGGCTTTCACCAAGGCGATTGTATGTTTATGGGAAAGGTTCCCCTTTCATAATCTACCGTGAAGAAATGAGTTAAACAGTTCCCTGCGACTTGAAGTGATAACTGCAGAAAACGTCTCACTTGTTGAGAAGGAACATGACAGGGAGTTGAAACTCAAAGAGCTTCTATTAAAGTTTCTATTAAAAACGTCTCTCGAATCGTTGACAGGAAACTTGCCTGACAAAGATCAGTACATGGTGGGTGCTCCGGTTTCTCTCTGCAGTTCGGAAGAAACATCCTTTGAACTTTCCCACAAGTTATGTAGCTTTGTCAAGGTGATCAAAAAGAGGGAATGGAATGTATTGATACAGGGTTACTTATTATAATCCTGTTTACAAAAGTGAACTTATTATGGAAAAGCACAAAACACGAGATACGGTCGAGAAAAGCCAACATTCCTCAGTGCCTTGAAGGTAATGGCAACAGAATTTTGGAATTGTCGGGAAATTGTCTTGAATTGGTAAAGAAAGAAAGGCCGGTGTGTTAAAAAGACTAAATGGCAAATAGCCTAATTATTCTATTTTATTCCACAACGAGAGTGGCATAAGATAATAAAACGATGAACTAGCATGCTGTGTTTTGTCTATAGGCAACAGCTGCCCTCATTGCAGTCTGAGGGTATAATAGAGTGCCGTTGACATAACCACACAAGTTTCCCTAACTATTTAAAAAGGTTATATTTATTAACTTTATGAAAGGAGGTGCTGAAACTGGAAACCGTCGTCGCAACTTTTGTTTTTCTCAACGAAACCCACTACACGTCTTTGAAATAAATTAATAAAAATACTTTCGAAAAATGACGAAATCGAACAAATATAAGTGAGGGTTTACCTAAAACACAATATTCAAAAATCGCTCTAGCGGTACCAATTTTTTTTTTGTAACGAAACTTGGTATATGCCATTTAAATAAAATAAGTAAAATATTTTCTGAAAATTATAGAAATCGGGAGATTAGGAATAGGGGTATTCCTGAAAACCGAAATTTAATGTTGGTTTGAGAGAAATTTAAAAAGTGCTTTAACGGCCGCATTTTTAATTTTTGTAAGAAATCTCGGTATATTCCATTAAAATAAAACAAGAAAATCAGTGAAGTGAGATTATTAGATGCGATTTACCTGAAACCCAACAATTAAAAATCGCTCTAGAGGCACCAATATTTGTTTTTAGTAGCGAAACTCCGTATATACCATTTAAATAAAATAAGAAAAATAGTTCCTGAAATTCAGGAAAATAGAGTTGTTAGGGGTGGGAGTTTACTTGAAACTCAAAATTTAAAAATCGCTCTAGCAGCAATATTTATTTTTTCGCAACAAAACTCGGCATATACCATTTACATACTGCATTGACTGGCTCTTCCCAGTATATAGCAGCGCGCTGCCGGCCCATATCTCCAATAACCTTACAATATTCATTGTGCACGACGCGATAAAATGTATTGTTCCCCCCTTGTCCTGAATTATTTTCATTTCCTGAATTTTAATAATTTGATAACTTGGACCTTTAATTTAGGGATATATTTGTTTAAATCCTGTTCACATATGACAAATCGATGCACATTCGGAAATTAACAAGTTTTCCTCTTCAGTACTGACTCGTGATTGACGTTACCTTGTTTACTAGGCAGTCAATATAACTTTTATTAAACTTAAGCTGTTTAGATTTCGTATGTAGCTTTAATAACTTTAAAATTTAAAAAATAGTGTCATAATTTTTGGTTTGAAATAGTTGGTGACTGAAGTTGTATATATTTGTCATATTCAAATTATAATAATGGAAAACACCTATTTGAAAGCAGAAGACAGCTTCTCTAAAAATTCCTTCACCAAGTAACCTGGTTGCTATGTTACCGTTTTGAATAGCTTCACATCGTGGTTAAGCATGCTTTTGTTTCTTTCACTCTCGATTATCTTTATTCGTCTTATGTTCAGACCATTTATCTGAAGTAGTGGCCAGATCGCTGTCAGTTTGGCATCCCTGCTGTGAAGAACATGGACTTACCCGGGTTATGGATCTTCAGTAGCTGTAATGAAGCGAATTTCTTTTTTGCGGGGCCACTTTGTGATTTTGATTTATGAAAAACGCGGATCTTGGTGGACACGCCCAGTTGCTTCTGAAACTTCCCGACGCCATCCATCATTGTCGCTCCCCTCCCTCCGTCGAGAGCATGCGATCTTCGGCAAATCTGCACCATATCCCTTCAAATCTCAGCAGTCGAGAACGGAAAATGTTTTCATTTGTTTTGTCAGCAAGTTGCAGACACTTGTTACCATGGATATGTGGGTGTTTAGCGGACAGCGTAAGAGATGAGAAAGATATAATGTTTTAAAGAGGGAGAACAGAATAAAGAAAAAGTAAAGGAATAGCAAAAAAGATAAATGAAATTACGAAAGAGCAAATAAGTGGAAAGGGAGAGTAAAATAAATGATACATTATTACTGTAAACGATAAGAGAATAAGAGAATATTTTAATCTAAATAATGAAACATTGTAAAATTATAACAAAACAGAGCTTTTAATATCCAATCATCCAGTTATCTGATTACCGAGACTGTGTCGGCCGATAAACTATGGCTCACGGATACCCGAAGCGGGCTGACGGTACAGCAGAAGAATTCGTATTGAAAACACTTAAAAGTTTCACAATAATAAATGATAATGCACTTAAAATGTTATGTATGCATGTAAGGGGATGCTGGAACAACCTGCCTTTATTTTCCGTGCATTTCTTACATCAGCATATGAAATTCCTAATACTCTTTGAAAAAATTAGTTGGGTCTATAGTGTGTGGGTACCAATAATTTATAAATGGAAATATGACTTGGAACTCATCACATGGTTATTTCTCTTAAAAAAATCTCATGACCCCACGAAAGGACTAAATATGGGTAAACTTTTTTTTTCTCTTTATTTGGTTTATTTATGAACACTCTTTAACATCTCAGGTAATCAGGGTCTCATTCGATTCAGGGCGTGAAACGGCAGCTAAGTTTTGCTCAGAGGCCTCTTCTTTCAGGCTTGGGTTTTTTTTTCGTACAATAAACCTAAGGCAAGACCCACGATTTTACTTCCCTTACGAATAAATCCATACTGTGCCTGGGTGGGGGGGGGGGGTGACAATGTGGTGTGCGCTTGCATACTGTAGCGTACGTAGAACATGCGGATGGTTTTGTTGTTCCATGTGTCGGTTACACGTTTGAGCTTGGAGAAAGGCTAGCTCTGCGCATACGCAAAAGATGTGGATACTTTGAGGTGTAAAGTATTTTTAGGATAGTGGAGTTTGAATGTTCGAAGAAGGAGGACACTGCACCTTCGGCTTCGGGTTGGCTATCTTAACAACGGTCAACTCGGTGTAGGCATTTATTTTTATTTCTTATGTTAATAAAATGATATCATGGAATGTGGGAGTATTTGTGTTTTCAAAGATTACTTTGGTCCATTATACCATTGTAGCTGGTAAGAAAATGCATAACACATAATTACTAATAATAATAATAACCAATTCAAACGCACTGTTCACCAATTTGCGAAATACCACCTGTGGTGCCTTAGTCATAAAAACGGGCGTTAAACACCATTCAAAAATTTTTTGCGAAATAAATTGTTGCTTCAATTATTATTATTATTATTATTATTATTATTATTATTATTATTATTTGATGACTGACCTTGAGCGATTAAAAACAGAGGGGAGAAGGACGTTAAAATACTATAAACTGGAGACACGTAGAGAGAAACTATTAAAAAAAATTAGTAATAAAAGGGCATCAAAGTAGCACAGGGACAACAAGCGAAAGGAAGGAATAAAAAATATACAACATAAGAATATCAAAACATAGTGTTAAACATAAAAATGAGGAGAGATAATAAAAGAAAAACGCAAAGAAGAGAACACAGAATAAAGGAAACGCTATAGCAAAAGCAGAAAGATAAAAGCGAAATATAAGAGAGAGAAGGAATACAAAGAACCCATGAAGGAGAGATAAAAATGTTTTAAAAATTAAATAAATAGGAAGACATAACAAAAAAGGATAAAAAGACAGCAAATTGAGCAAGCAAAAGACAAAAGCAATAGAGGAACAAGGAAATAAATTACGAGAAACTTAAAAGAAAAGATAAAAAGTAAAGATGTATAGAAGGCAATCGTAACAAAAGAAGAGAACTGCTGAGGGAAGAAGTACGTCTCACAACAGAAGAAAGAGACGGAAAAGCCATTGAAACCAGGGAATAGCTGCAATGTATGCGAAGACACTGCTATTTATTGTACCCCACTTATCAGATAGGAGATCGCTGCAAGGCTGTTTCCGCTTCACTGTCTCTAGGTTGTATCAGATTTCGGTGCTTGGAAGAAAGGAACAGTTTCTGAAAGCATTAACACGAAATTCGGTAGAAACGTTCTTTATACGGTAAATTTTTAAGAATCACACTTTACTTATAAGTAATATTGCGTTTATATAAACACTGTTTAAGCAACTGCAGTCATTTGAAAATCTCTGGGGGTGACCCACAGATTTTTTATCAAAACCCTTCATTTTCTATAGGAATTTTGTGGAATAATGTATGGATTAATACAAAATTGTAGTAGCAATAGCTGTTTACTGCATTGCAGAACTGTGCATACGGGAAAAATGGCAAATCTAGAACATCATGCGATTACTTGATTGAGGGGGTGTGAATGCAAGAAATAAATAAAGAAATAAAATCTGTATACGCCACCCTGATACCTGATTTCCTAAATCAAGGCGTGTATATCAAAGTTGACATTTATTATTATAAACTATACAATACAATGATCTCTTATAAGATTACTTTACAGATTTCCCTAATAACTAAACTAAAATATTTTAATAAAATAATCAAAATGAATTAAATGTAACCAAAATATAAATGTACTAAAATACTTCCCAATTTAATATCCCAAAATCTACAAAATTAATAAAATTACTGAGAGCCAGTAAGAATTAAAGCGGATATTCTATCCTATTCTATTCTATTCTATTCTATCCTAATTTATTACATCTAACCACTGGTCACTAGACCGCCATGGGTGGCCGAGGTCGTTAAGGCTCGGACTAGTGAGCGGGAGGTCTGTGACTCGAATCCCACCAGGAGCGTCCTTCCTGACTAAGGTTTTTCCCAGGTTTTCCTCAGTTTTCATAAATGTTAAATGCCGGGGAAGTAGCCTAAAGCCTTAGGTCTGGAACGTTTCCTTCTTTAAAAAATCCTTTTCCCAATTTATCATTTCATCTCATCTATCATCAGTGTCCACCGCCTCTGGTGCCTCAGTATTAAAAACTGGTGTTAAACAACATTAAAAAAAAAGCTGGGTACCAGCGGTATGTACTGGTATCCAGTACTTTTACAGGAATTTCTCTTAAATTTACACTCAACATTTAAACATTATATAGTTATTCTTTCACATCTCTCTAACTGTTATCAATCATACTTATTCACTTCTCTTTAACAATTTACTTCACTAAAGGTCACTTTTCGCTATTAAACTTTCCTACTCGTTTCATTTATTTATCACAACACTTTAACTCATTAAACACTATCGCCTCGTTTTTACCATTTCATTCTTCATCTTTCCTATCTTCCAACCGTCACTTACTTCAACTCTTGATCCTCCTGCATACCTGGTTACACCATTTCTCGCGCTCTGCTCCTCCTCTCCGGACACCACTTCTCCATCCTCCATCTCCTCCCGCCGCTTATTCCTGATTGATCTTAAAGACTCTTTAATCTTCTTCTGTAATCTTTCTTCTTCCGTCTTCTTCCCGACCCCATAACTCTTATAGGTAAAAGCCTTCACCTGCCCCCCCCCCCATTCTCTACTTCAGGTTGTAATCTATTATAAATTTAGGAATCTTCCTCTCCTTCTTCAATCCCTTCTTTCTTGCCTATATCTTCTCCTCTACCAGTTTCTTCCTTTTGATTTAATTAAAGTTGTTTTGTACGTTTTCAATTCTTGTTGTTATTGTGTTTTAGAATTGTCATTGTATAAGTATGCGTTCTGATCTTCTTATTTCTTTCTCTGCTTCTTCATTACTTCTTATTATCTGCTCTTGTGGTATCACCTCTTCCCGTGCTAGATTACTTATTTTGAATGCAGCCTGCTCAAGGTATTTATATAGTCCCTTATTTCTAAGTACGTGTGCCACCTGAGATCACTTAAAGTTTCTCTTTCTTCTCTCACCTGTTCTAAATAGCGTGTACATTCGAATAATATTGTTATGGGTTATCCTGTATTTTGAAAAAATCTGCACATATCGTCCTGTGCTGTGAATGCAACAGAAATTCGTACAGATATGATAAACACTCTAGGAATGCTTGGAACATAATCCACACAGCGGACGACCTAAATCGACCACGACATCACATCTTATCGATAAGGTGCACGACATGGTTCTGGAGGATCAATTAAACGTGACAGAAATTGCTGAAGCTCTGGGTATTGCAGAGAAACGTGTATTTTATATTTTGAGGGAAGAACTGTGCTTGAAAAAATTATAGGCAAGATGGGTGCAGCGGCCGTTTACCCAGGTTCAAAAGCGAATCAGAGTACAAATCTCTCAACAAAGTTTGGCCGTTTTCAGAGAGCTCCCGCGTCGATTTTGACCAGTGATGAAACATGGGTACACTACTATACACCTTAAAGAAAACAGTAGCCTAAACAGTGGAAGCACCCGATTCTCCAACGGCAAATAAGGCCAACTGTGTTAAATCGGCCGGGAATATCACGACGACGGTACTCTGGGATGCCAAGGGTATACTATAAATGATTATATTCCAACTGGAGCGTGTTATGCTACCGTTATGAACCTATTGAAGGCAATAACAAAGCCTGAGTTTCTCAAGGGAGAAATCATCTTGCATCAGGCAATGCTTGCCTTCACGTATGTGTCGTTGCACTGGTGATAATCAATAAATCGGGGCACAATTTGCTGCCACATCTGCTTATTCTTCTGACTTAATTTCAGTGGTCTTTCATCTGTTCCATAAATAGAAAAAAATGTCCTTGGTGGTAAGAAATTTTCGTCGGAAGAAAAGCATAAACCATCAGTTGAGCCGTATTTTTGTAGTCCTTGAGGAATCTGTGATGGGATAAAATCTCTGAAGCATCTCTAGAAAATGTGCATTGGTGTCGAATTTTAACTTTTTCTGTCTGTTTTTGATTATTTATTCTCGTAGATTCCAAACATTTAACATCATTCAGTTCTCTTGACTGAAGCATTTTTGGCCGTTCATCTAAATCAGCAAACGAAACCTTCATTGGGAAATCTTAGCAGTTAATTCCAAGAACCATTTGAGACTCTCAGTATTTGCTCCTTATCTTGCAGTCCATGTACTCAAGGGAATTCAAATTAGGACTGCAAAAATGTTGAACATTTCCTTCAACTCTTACCTTGAGGGCTAGAAATGAATTTTGGTAGAAGCTCTAGTGCCTGTGAAGCTATGTTCAGGTTTCTTAAAGTTTGATGATTGCCTTCAATCCCCTCGGCTTCTCGTAAAATCGAAGGTATACTGACAGTTGCAGCATTCTTAATAGCCAAATAATTTCTCATTAGTAATAAGCAGAATCCGGAAGTTATGCAAAACGCCTTTTCTACATGGGTAGATGTATTTAAGAGTAAGATGGAAATGAACATGTTTTCGTAAATTTGCGGTCGGTAGGACCAGTTTTTATTTTACCTTTTTCGACTATTTTGGTTACTGTTGCCCATTTTAAGATTTAAACTAATTTTTTTTTCCTGTTTTGGATAGTTATGGGATTTTTCCTGCGACTACTTACGCATTTTAAGATGACCTAAAGAATTTCAATATATGCAAAAAAATAAACAAATAAATAAATAAATGGTACGTACACATCACAAAAATATCTATTGAGAATCTTTCTACTACCTTTACCATATGGCAGAATATTCAAAAACAGAACTGTGTGAAACAGAAAATCATATTAAATATCCTCCATTATCACAGATACATCCACCAACCTACCGTCACATGGACTCTCTGATGTATTCCTGGAGTATCTCGTATTGTCTGACAGTCTTGCAGAATACGAGCACGAGGACTCTACACCTTCGGCTAATCCATAGATCATATCAGCATCTGCCAACTTCGCATTTAAATGTCTCATTTTACTGTATCCGGAACGAGGTCCGTAAACACACAGAACTGACACTACGTGATCGGGCTACGCCAGCAATGACCTGAGTAGAGTAGCATAACAAGCGGACTGTGGTACAGAACGATTACAACAACGGTGAACCAAGGAACTAAGAGTAGTTACAATACCCCTAAACCGTTTAACCGGAGGTAAAAGAGAATGTTTACTTACTGTGTATATTAAGCAACTGTTCTGTTCTGCGGTTATTGCCACTGACTTGACATAGCTTGCATATCACATCGTGTAAGCGGAGATGTAGACAAAGGGCTCTAACAAGGAAATAAAGCGGATCCCACCTCTACATGCAAGGAATATTTTCCCAAAATTTGACATTCCTTTTTCTTACATCCTATATATTTGCATGTCTTATAAAGATTTCGAAATAATTTATATTTATAAGTAGCCATGTTAGTATCCCTGGAACCATGTCATGAATACATTTGAGGATGCTCTTAAAAATTCTGTTCATTAGCGTCCCTTTCAATTCAGGGTGAGAAACGGTAGAAGCCTCTACTTTAAGGCTTGAGGATCTTTTGTGTACCATAAATCTACGACTCGCGACCAACGTCTTTACTTCCCTTTCCAAATAATCCATTCTTAGGATTTTTAATCTTTAAAACCTTATCAGACTGGAAGAAAAACAACAAGAGCTGATCATCATTGTGCAGGAAAAGTGGATTCTATATCTTCCTTAAACATGATAAAATTGCATTTTAAACAAGTATTTAGTGTAATGTACTAAGAAAATAAATAATCACATTTTAATTTGCGATTTTACCCCACCAAAGGAACTTGTCGAAATAATTGGAATAATTTTATTTATATTATGTAATTCATTTATAATATTAAGGACCGTCCAATAGTATTTTATAATGCAGGTGTTAAAATAGATCATTGACCGCCATCATGGTATAGTGATAGCGTTTTCGACTACTAATCCGGAGGTTTTGGGTTTGAATTCCGGTGAGGTCAAGCTGTTTTTCTGTTTTTCTGTTTTTCATTGCAATAAGAAGGAAAATGCCAGATAATTCTAAGACGCCAAGAACTCGAGCTTATTGCCATTATTAATTCATTTCATATCGGTCCTGGTGGTGTAGTGGTAACCATACTTGCCTCGTAAACCCAAGTTCGCGGGTTCAAACCCGGCCAGGGTTGATGGATTCTTTCCGAGCGTAAAAATCTCAAGTGTGGCTTCCTTCGTTAGGGAAGTAAAGCCGTGGGTCCCGTGTCGTAGGTTTAGGGCATGTAAAATAACCGCAAGGATGAAAGAAGAGGACTCTGAGCAAAATTTATCGGCCGTTTCACGCCCTGAATTTAATGGTATGGGATGCTGATGACCTGAGATGTTAAAGAGCGTCTGTAAATAAACAAAATAAATATTCATTTCATTTCATTCATCCCTTCAGGATTACACCTACAGTTCACAATCCACAACCAACAGAAGTCATGAGAAAACCAAGCAGTCAAAGCGACAATTAAAATATTTGACTACTTATGTTTACAGTATAATTTATTATGTTGTATTCCAAACAATATTTTAGAAAACAAAACACGATTGTAAGTTTTCCTCTTCAATTCTGCAATCGTGAACGGATTGGCCGTTAGTGATGTCTGCGTGATTGCGGTTCGGATCGAAACTGATGGAGGAAATTATGGGCACAAGGGAACAAATGTACCTTTGAGAAATATGAGCAGAAAACGTTCCTTTTGTGCTGCGGTTTCTATTGGCGAGAAATGGACTTGTTCCCATTGGGTTACGACTAGGTGAGAAAAGCACAAAGTTTCCCGCAGAGAAACCCTTAATTAGAAGAGTTGAAAAGAGTTTCAGGGCGTCCGCTGGCGACGCTTGTGACTTTCCTGGGAGATAATTACTGAAGGAGCGCCTCGCGACGTCATCCCGATAGGATTGCGTTTCGTCTTCTTTTCTTCCGCCTTTATCACCGTCTCTTCCCGCCCCCTCCCCCCTCTCCATTTCCTTTTTTTGTGGTCTACGTCCTGAACGGTGAAGTAAAACCTACATCACTTTCTCGGCGGTTTCTGGACACTCTCTCTGTTCCCATAGCAACCCGACACCAGTAACTTTGTTGAACAGTATTACTACTGGCAGCGTTCTCAACTCTGGTCGCCATGGAGACGATAGTGTCTTGTCAAGCTGAGGGAAACATCATTAGCCTTATAAGGAATTTTATATGTGGAAGACTTACGGAAGGACTAAAACTATTATACACTCGTTTGTAAAAGGATATTTCACATGCTTAATAAAACTATTGATTAATTCTCAATTTTGGAAGTAAATAATACACAATCCAAGTGTAGCGAGATTTTTTTTCCAGATACATGGAAAATATTAAAATTGCAACATTTAAAAAAAGTCTGTTCTGAAATAATGAATTGTGAAATTATTTAACGTATCCTACGTTTTAAAATATATTTTATGGTTAGGTTTTGATCTGAGTATGTCCCATTACTGTTAATTACTGAATAACTAAAATTTTAATACTTTTAGAATAAATATTTTAACTTTTCTTTGCAATAAAAAGTATTAACCTTTGTTGGCTCACAAGTAGTTTTACGTTTTAGCTAACAGGTGCATCACGGCAGGCGAAGCCCTGCTTCAATTGCGCCTCTACCCTTTTAACTGCCGTCTTACGACAGTATACTTAATAGTTAAGACAGTAGACGTTAGAACAACGCATTTTTCATTTCGAAAGGTTCCATTAAAATAAATTTAATAAGTTATACATAGTTGATTAAAAGTGCCGCACAAAAAAAAAAAAAAAAAAAAGTTGTTTATATATTTTATACACCCGCTTTAACAGGAAGTAATATTATCACGCCAATTTTAAATGAAGCGGCTAATATATTTTACATTTTCTTAAAAAGTGCATTGAGAGCTTTTATAAAGTAGCAACACAATATACAGAACGTGCCAAAATGTTTACACACTTCAAGCCAAGAAAAACTGTGTTAACATAACAAAACTGAATTCACACAAACAGAAATGATGAGCATTAATCATTTTGCAGTTACAACAGTTGCTCAAAATGCTCACCATAGGCGCCGATACACTTCTGAGTACGTTGAAAAACTGATTGAGCAACGTTTACGAAAGTGTCCTCAGCGATTGCAGCACATGCCGTTTCAATTTCTTCCCGAAGTGCTACCAGTGTAACTGGTTTTCTACGGTATACAACATCCGTAAGAGTTTTCCATAGGTAGAAGTCCAACGGTGGTTCTGTTCTGTACACACGTCTCCATTGCCTTTGAACTTCAACAACATTCTCAGTTTTCCAATATCACTTCAAAATTACTTCCCTCTGTTCAAACGATAATCTTAGCTCCGTTTTGCTGTAGCAACGCTAACATAATGTATGTGAGTGACATGTGTTTACAGAACATCATACTACACATTACTGTTGTTTTTCAGACCAACTTTGCAATATATTAAATACGTATCTACCGTGAAAGTGTGTATACATTTTTGGCACTCTCTGTATTTCTGTACAAAGTAGTGTTGCAACGCCAAACAAATTAAAATTGTGTACTGAATAATAAACCGCCCCTCTTTAAAACTAAACAGTGATTCACAAAATTAAAACTTGCTATCCAGATGTGGTTACCATGGAAACCTAATCAAGAACAAGATAAGTTCGGAAACCAATATGAAATCAAATTAACTTTCCTTTGATATAAGTTAAAAATATATATATAAATTTTCTTTTCAAATTGGTTGCTCTTTGCTGCTTAACAGGTGCCTGCCTATCTAGAAATCATTTAAGGAATTATTTAATCAGGTATCAGGAATGTCTTGTACCGAGGTCGTTAAGGTGCGGACTCGTGAGCGGGAGGTGTGGGGTTTCATTCCCATCACGATAGTAATCCTTGACCGAGGTTTTTCCAGTTTTTCCTCAGTCCTCATAAATGGAAATGTCGGGGAGGTACCGTAAACTTCAGCCTAGAACGTTTCCTTTCTTTAAGAAAATTCCTTCCCAATTTATCATTTCATTTCATGTATCATCAGTGGCCGCCGCCTATGATGCCTCAGTAGTAAAACGGGCGTTAAACACTTTTAAAAAAGTAAAAGAAAAAAGAAATGTCTTACATTGCTGCCAATATTCGAAAAAATCAGTCTTTTGCGATGTACCACTGATTACCCCACAAAGATAAGTCCACACGGGTCAGATTAGAGTGCGCTTCGGTCAGTCAAGTTATCCCAGCTGCGATGTGAGCCAATGTCACGGCAAGGATGAATGAGTGCATTTATCCATACATGTTATTAACTTTGCAACCTTCACATGGGTCCTTTCGTAATACACTAAAAGTACATTGGTCAAACAAATAAGTAAATGTGTTATATTTCCATTGCTTAACTAGTTAAAATAATAATGATAATAACATTAATAATAATAATAATAATAATTAATAATAATCATCATAATATCAATCTCAATTATTAGCTTAATGTAAAGATCCAAAACATAGAACCCTTTCCCCTTGTAAGTGGAATAAGTGATTACAATATCTATACATACTTTTTTTTTAATTCAGTTTTTAATTCAGTTTATTCCCCCCGCCCCTTCTCCGGTTTTCAGACCTGAGCTGTATCATCTTCGACATGAATTTGCCTACCTGCTCCTCGTCCTTGCCTGTCAGCAGACCCCAGCATGTTCCTTGCCCTTTGTTAGAGTCAGTAAAGGAAGGCGGCAGGTACTTCTTTGTTCACACCTCACAGCTGTTACAGTTTGCCAGGATGTGCGACCTTCTCCACATAAAGGGCAAATTTTCACCTGAGATTCTCATCTGCCGCCATGCTCCAAGTCTAAACCACGCGAGTCCCTGTTTAATGAGTCTGGCCCTGTTTTGATGTACTGCTCCATTCTCCACTCAGATTGATACTTCCAACGAAATCTTCTCCCCACATTGCGCGATTGTAAGCTGCCATCTATATCCTTCAGGCGGTTCTTGATTTTCCTCCATTCAGTTCCCCTGTTACCTTGGCCTGCTATTAAAATATTTCCCAACCCGATGGTTTCTAGCCCCTTTCTCACTTTGAAGTGCCATGTCTTATTCCCTTCCAATCTAAGCCGCTCCTTGAAGCGGATTGCTCTAATTAAAGAGAGATTTCCCAGAATAATTCGCGGCCAATATTTCACCATTCTAATTTTAATTCTATTGTCTCACTATGAGCCCCAAACTCCATTTTAATTCCACAGTTCGCCGTACCCCTCCCTTACCCAAAATCCCTGTCAAAAAACTCCTTCCCACCTGATCTACGTTCTCCATTTGCTCCCACCCCCAGATTTCCGCACCACGCCATCGCGGATCTGACCAGAGCCCCGTAAACTGTTTCAGTGAACTTACCGGCAGATCTGAAATTCTGCTGTGTATGCGGAGAGTCTCCGTGACCTTCATTCCGGCCTTGGCCAAGGCAAGAAACGGGTAGTGTGTCATCTCTCTGAGTTAAACGGCTATAGATACTAAAATATCAAAATCAATACATGCAACTGAAATTTTCCCCTTTTTAACAAAGTTTGAATACTGGCAGGCTTCACTTGCAAAATATTCTAACAATAATTCTAAGTTACAAACATAACAGCAATAATCACTTCAGAGCGGAACCGCTACGGGTAGCCGAGGTCGTAAAGACGCGGACGCGTGAGAGCGAGGACAGTCCTCAGTACCCTAAACTTAGGTCTGGAACGTTCCCTTCCTTAAAAAAATCCTTTTCCAATTTATCATTTCGTCTCATGTATCATCAGTGTCCACCGCCTGTGATGCCTCAGTAGTAAAAATGAGTGTTAAACACTACCTCCCCCAAAAAGGAATGTATTGTGTCAAATGTCACCAATTGTCAGCGAACTAATGCTGCCATCTAGTGAGTATACCTCAGGAGTATCATTCAAGCACGTGGTACCCCATATCAATTTGCAGCTTACTGAATAACTCACTCTCGAGTTTACAACATTATATGAACAATATAATTTATGTCTGCGTATCTTCTAAGCCGGCAATTAGCAACGAAATAATGCACTTCTCTAATAGCATGGGCAAACCTTTCACGAGGAAAAAAACCCAGTAGGTGTAAATGTCAAAGTCATTTAAATTTTTAACTCTCTTAAGGAGACCTTTATGTTTTCGAGGTGACACAAACACCAGATTCAGATCTTTGGCCTCTACACAGATGCATGACACAGTGTTTTTATTTACACCCCCTTCAATCACAAACTAATCTAACAAAAATAAAATATTAGAACACGATTCAACTATCTTATTAATCTAAAAAAGGAGTTAAAGTAAGTAAAACCTCGGAAAACCCCTCCCCGCGAGAAATTCTGCCCAAATTTCTTAAACCAATCAGAAACCATATTTTTAATAAACAGGCGAACAATACAGGCCTCTTCTGCTTAGCTTTGATAGTTTTTAAAATCAAGTTTTCTTCTTCTTCTTCTGAATGTTTAAAAAAAATTATACACATTAAAAATCAATTTTCGAGTCTGATTTTTTTATTACTTTTCTTTTAGAACTAGGAGCACTTTTACTAGGCTTAATATACGACATGAACAACACAATCCCGCACTATCCACTTCCACTTCAATTGTCAGACTGGCTACTAGCAAATGAACATACTAAGGAGTAAGCAGAATGCAAGATATTTTTTGTTACAGTGATATTTTATGGACCCGCGAACATATTATAGACAGATGTTGCTAGCATTGCTACTGTCTGTTTATTTACATTTATACAGATTAGGCGCACTTATGCCGGCATAATATGAATGTGTTATCGTCGTATATGTACTGGAGAGTTTCATAATAACACTGTGACAGTCAGCTTTGTACATGTGAAATAAGAATAGTAGTAAAACTGGATCTACTGAATCTAAAAAGATGTTGTTTGGACGTAAAGATCCACAAAAATGTTCTTACTTGTGTTGTCAAGCAATTTAGGAATATTTTGACTCAGCGCTAGGGGCAGTTATGATATTGCTTCCCTTTTCAGAGGGGCCACAATATTGCAACACAGCAAGCTGTGGGTTGCCCAGATGCTAGAGGCTGTAGAAGGTCAATTCCTTTGCCATTTGAAAAACACTGTAGTAGTTTTGACTTTATCAACCTTATGTTGTGTAATAAAAAGTTTAAAACAATGAGTAGATATAATTAAGGATAATGTTTAAGAACGCATCGCCTTATTTTTCTACTTCCCCCCCCCCCTTTTGGTCAAGTAGGCATTTAGGATTGCACGATAGTATGCAGGAGGGAAACTGCTAGAGTGAAATCACAGTTCATGTTCATGTAAAGATATAATCAAAAGAGGGCGAAACGACTTTTCCTGGATGGAATATCGGAAAATAACATTGATAAACTTTCGCGCAGCTCTAGGTAAGCGCTAAATGAACGCGGCGATGTTACCCAAGATTACACGAAATTAAGTTATGCTTATGTGTTTGTGTATTTTTGTAAGGGTTTGCAACTGCAGCTATACACAGCAATTGAGGTATCAATGGTTATGTGTTGACACGCCATGGTACTCGCTTAGTATTGCTATATTATGAAAATTGTTTATTTTTTGACCCTGGTGGTTTCTTACATGCAATGTGATTCTCTCTAGTGGCAGATCTGGGGAACAAAACAAAAATAAATTAGCGACAATGAACAAGGCGACCTACTTTCAAATATGACCTAGTTATGTATATTAGTATGTTTTATTTTCAACCTATGTACTATATACTCAAGATTATGCTCTAATGAACTTCTTATGTGAAGGTAGGGCTGTACCAACTTTTTATTCATGAGCCGCCACTGCGAGAAACATCTTCACGTCATCAATGTCGAACTAGCACCTCTGCCGAACACTAATGTGTTTAATTTTATTGCTCAGAGAATAAATAAAAAGTTCAGCGTATTGTTGTAGTGTGTTCGTTAATTATTAGGAGCGGTCCGTTAGGGCAAACACCTGTTAGGTCGGCTGGTTGTCAGTTACGTAGAAACTTCTAGAAGCAAGTCTTGTCTTCCAACCTGATTGGTAGTTCGGAATTCCCCCACCTATGTAGCGAGTCGTGAAGAACACTAGGAGTAACGAAGTTGAGAGCAGACCAGTAAACTGTATCGCGTGTCAAGGGTAGCCGAGGTCGTTAAGACGCAAACTCTGAACGAGAGGTCTGGGATTCATTCTCACCAGGACCGCACTCCATGACTGAAGTTTTTTCCAGGTTTTCCTCAGTCCTCATAAATGGCAAATGCCGGAGAGGTGCCTTAAACTTAAGCCTGGAAGTTTTCTTCCTTAAAAAATAAACCCTTTCCCAGTTTATCATTTCATCTTATGTATCATCATTGGCCTCTACCTGTGGTGCCTCAGTAGTAAAAACGTGCTTTAAACACTATTAAAACCAACTTGGAGACATGTAAGATTAGGTATTTAACAATTTTAACACTCATTCTTTGATAACCCGTAAGAATATAATAGAATGTGCTGATGGTGTAGTGGTAACCATGCTTGTCTCCTAAATCTTGTGAGAAAATGATGTAGCCGAGGGCTTAACATGTCAGTTCGTCAGGACTTCACTACGCAAAATGCACTGATTTTAGAAGAAAATAAAGTGACGACACATTTTTTTGGATGATATAATGCTGAAGTACAATCTGGAAGAAAAATTGACTGAGGGAAACAACGGGAAAACTAATCAGGATAGTAGGGCACAGAATTTGGGCAGGGAACGTCCAAATTTGAGTTCACACATTCGGAAGATATTTTAAAAACTAATATTTTTCATAATACTTTGAACACAATTACAACAGCGTACTCGGATCCGCTTTACATTTCCAAAATGTCAAATTATCAGCAAAGATATCGGAGTGATGTTTAAAATAAACATATGTAACGAAATAACATACAGTTTTTGGAAAGTATCACCTTATAAAATGTTTGGAAATGGGGCGGTATACATGCACTTTTATATTTAATAAATTGTAGCATGTAGCTTCGATATGCACTGCCTGATGAAAATTTAGGTCATGTAAACATCTCACATAATGTACTTAGCCAGGTGTGGCCACAGCTTGAAACACTACAGCCCTGGAACACAACTTGCCAAAAACTTTTCCTTCTCTTTTCACTCTGTTGTCTCTTTCTACTAGACAAGGCTTAGAACTTAATTAAAGTTGTCTACAATTGGCTCTGTGCCTTCTTATTCCTCTTCGTCTCCTATTTCCTAAATTTTTCCTCTTGTTGTGTGCTTCCTTTTTGTTATTCGATGCGACACACCGACTCTCCGCTCAACTGACAGGTCTGAGTTGGCAACACTGCAGCACTCTCTTGCTTATTGTTACACTTTTTTGTCGGACAGTTGAGTAGGAGCAACTAAAGGTGAAATGTCTTTGAAAGATTACAGTAGTTCTAGCCAAAAAGTTTCAGATTGGTAAACCCTGCATTCACGCGTCAATTACTGTCACATAGAAGCTTTCTCAAAAGTTGTCCGTAAAACAGTTGAGAGCTGAACTTGGTAACTATGGAAATTCACCTACAACTAGAGCAAGAAAAGTAACTGCACTTTAACTGTTACTATGACAACCAAGTAACAGGTATATGTAGTTAGAATACAGCAGGAACAGGTTGCGTCGGCACCTTTGACATTCTAGCTCTTAAAATCTGCCGCGAGTGATTTTTTCTGATATTGCCGCTATCGCCGCAGTTAAAATACACATGTTTATGATATCTTTTCAAAATAGACACTGAAATTTCACATTTATCATTGCAAAACACATCGTTAATTGAGGTGTTTTTTTTTTTCTTTGACTTCTGCTGTTTCTTGTTTATTGGTGGTTTCTAAAGAACATCAAGCATTTTTATGCATTATTATCAAAGCCCGCATATATCTGGGTTACAATAAGCAGGCAGAAACACAATTAAATACTGAAAAGAGGCAATAATATAATTAAAATATGCATTTATCAAAAGTGAAAACAAAGAGTAATATCACTAATTATTAACGAAAATAGGCATTTAAGATACTTAATAATTTCTTTATCACATAATTAAAGTACTTAAGTTTACTTTTCCAAGATGCTTTTCAAGGTATGAACTGTCATAGTCAGCCGCTTGTCAGAAAGAACATTTTTCATCATGGAAAAAAGAACGTTCTACTTCCACTAAGCATATTTAAAGCAAGGTATTTGGGAAGGACTCATACCAGTTACAACAGAACGTTCATCTTTCAGGACATCATGAAAATGTTGATTAAGCAAAAGTAAAGTATTCTAACAGTCCTGGTGAATGAGCAAAAGATGCGCAGTGCTTTCTGGTAGAGTTCATATAGTATTTGTGCGTCTGTAGGGGAATCTGGTTAGTATTTCTCTTACTTCCGTATTGACCTCATTGAAGGTACGGTTTATTGCACAGATGTACTGCTCTCATCTTTCTCGCTTGCAATTGTTTGTTACATTTATGCAGCTGAGAAATAACCCCAACACACTTTCCTAGAACTGCCTCGCGCAGATTGATACAAACTCATTCGCCAGGACTATTCAAAACTGCAGCATTTCCCTCATTCTTTGTAGTTCCTGATATCAGTATGACCGAGGTAACCGCGCGTTCTCTCATTAATTAAGGTTCAGCTATTTAAAGATCTAAAGTGAGTGATTTGAGGAGAAACTTTTCTGACTGCTTGAAAAGAAATAAATGTACAACAAGATTCTCAATAGATATTTTTGTGAGATGAAAAGACATTTTTGTGCCATTTAATTTCTATAACTTTTTTCGCTTCGATATATTGAAATGTTTTTAAAATGCATAAATAACAGCAAAGACATTCATAAAAATCCAAAGCAGAAAACAAGAAAACAGAAGCCAAGGGGGAAAAATAAAAAGTGGCCTTACCGATACCAAATATACGGAAACATGTTTAGCTGACAAAACTATAGTTTCAGAATTTTACTGGGAAACACAAGAGTTAGGTTAAGGAACAGGCGAGGATAACTTAGTTACGTAATTACCATATATGATTGATCTTTGATGTACTTACATTGAGTTATTCACGCTTTACATCAGTTTTACCATAGGATATCGATTACTCGATAATCGAAGTAAAGGAAGCAGAGAATATCGTAAAGAGATAAGAGGGATATTCTGAAAGATTATTATATAAAATAAACAACTGTCTAATAGCAAATGTTCATGCACAAGTATCACCTCGAGTTATGAATTTTTCTGTATTCATTCTCTTGGCAATATTTCAGCATGAAATAAGTGCCTTACATAACCTTAAATAATAAAGATAAGGAAGCAGGGATCACCCGATTCGATATTAGAGTTTTAGTATCGATATTATTATTTGTTAGAACTCTTTTTTGTTGTTTAAGATTTTTACATACTAAAAAATCATGAATTTGGAACTTCTAAAGTCAATAGGTGAGAATTATTCAAAGGAATGCGATTTAGCATTAATTTATGTAGAAATTGTTGGGAAAATACTCATCCGTTTATTTGCTTTATTTACGGACACTCTTTAACATCTCAGATCATCAGCGTCCCACTCAACTCAGGGAATGAAACAGCCGACAATTTTTGCTCAGAGACCTCTTCTTTCAGGTTTGAATATTTTTACGTGCCGTAAATGTACGACACGGGGCCTACGGCTTTATTTTCCTCCCGAAGGAAGCCATACTTAGGCTTTCTACGCCCGAAAAAAATCCATCGATCCTGGCCAGGATTGAACCCGCGATCTTGTGTTTAGGAGGCAAGTGTGGCTACCACTACATCACCAGGACCGACAAAATACTCACCAAAAGATGATTTTTAAAAGGGTCAAACAAATGTAAGTAGCTTGGAACAAGATCTGGGCTATATTCGAGGACTTCCCATTTGAGATTCCGTTTCGTCTCATTTATCTTGTTGGCAGTATGAGAACGCGGGATGTCATGCAAGAACAACACGCCGTTCGGGTATTTGTCAGTTCCGTTGAATAGCCTTACGAAATTTCCTGAGGATGGTATAGGAGAAGTCGGCATTTACGGTTTGTTCTTGAGGCTGGGTTACGGTGAGCAGTATGCCCCTTTTTTTTCCCGCAGGCGACGTTGGATATTTCCACTGCAATGACGCACGCTTTGTCTTGGGCTGATAATGCTGAGCCCAAGATTCCTCACCTGTGACAATTTTGACTAGTATATCATGTCGGTAGCGATTGAGATGTTGCAATACCAGATCCATTCTGTGTATTTTGTGCTGTGAGGTCAGCTTGAACAGCACCTACTGTGAAAACCTAACCTGTCGTGAATTATGATATATGAACAGCAATAGCAGCGGCTATTGTGTCAATGGTTACCCTTCTGTCTGCTTGGAGTAAGTCTTCAATCGTTGCAAATTCACTTCTGTGGCAATTTCCGTTGCGATGTTCGTCTTGGATACGTGTCTGCCCTTCAGAAAACTTCTACACCTAATTGTAATCAGTTTGACGTGACAGGCGCTTCTCACCGTAGATGGGAAGCATTTGTTTATGAATATTCTTTGATATACCTATAATCCCACAAAAATCTCACATCGGAGTGCAGCTCAAAGGTTGCACATTCACTTATAGGCACAGTCACCTTGCAACTGCTGTTCTACTATTGTAAACACGATTGTCCTCGTTTCGAATATCCAAAATGCTACAGCACCAATCTCACAAAGATTTGTAACTTACTTAATGACTTATTCTTGTACTCTTTCCTGTTTAAAAATGACGTACTTGCAAGTGTTTGAGTGCAGTAAAACTTCTGCATGACCGCTCTACGGCACACATGCCTTATCATGCAGTAATGGTTTCGCCAACACAGCGGCGACGTGTAAGAGGTCCCATGGGTACCCATGAGTCCGGGTTTAAATCGCTTGGTCGGAAGAGCGAAGAGATGTAAATGAACATTTTCAGAATGCACGTGAGTTTGGAAAAGCATTTCAGATGCTGGAATGATATTGTTACTTCCGATCGTTATATAAAAGTCTTACTCCATGAGGAGAAAACAAACGCATAATACAGGAAGATGCTTTCCCTACTGTATACTATGTCCTGAGTTTTTAAATTGATTAGAGAATATTGAAATTATAGAATGACATTATAAGTATTTATTTAAGTCATAAAACATATTTCCTGTTCTTTCTTTCTCCTAATAACAGCTTACGATAAGATTTTGGGTTTATACTGGGTGAGCAATGCTTGAAGCAACCGCGGGACCGATTGCTCTGTCGCTATGTCGGCGGAGGCGTGGAGTATATTTCGCCTACGCTGCCCGAGGCTTCAGTGAAATCTTGCGCAAGTAGCACGTGTTTGTTAGGCGATGCAATACATTGACTTGAGTGAAAGTGCAAGAAGTGAAACACGGCAATACAAGTATTATATTTCCTAAAGAGTATTCATGTATGATTCATACGTGCGTACAGAATCAGCGCGTGCTGTAAGGAGATTTTTTCAAGAGGAATTTCCTGATTCCAACGTTTTAACCCCCTGCGATTTTTATCTCTGGGGATCAGTTAAAGAGAAAGTGTACAAAACAAATGCACACACTTTAGATGAACTTAAAACTAACATTAGTAAAGAAATTGCTGCCATTTCTCAGAGGTAACTGCAGGTGCAGTGAGCAATTTCCTAAGCAGGTGTCAGAAATACTTCAACAACAAAGGGAGGCAGTTCCAGCATCTCCTTGCTTAATATACGTGGGTAATTTGCTTTTCTTTTTAAGTGCTTATGTTAGAAATAACAAACCGTACTATATTTACTACTGACTTCCTGTCACCCGCACCGCCGACACAGCAGTCAGCCTCGCCGGCCGGGTGCATGCAGCGAAACGGGTATGTGAAAGATCATTCATTCCGGTATTTAAAAAATACGAGTACCTACAGCAAAATAAAATTATCCTTAATAGGAAAGAATTTTACCGCCCCAGATGACCAAGGTCGTTAAGGCGCAGATTTGAAAGCGGGAGATCTGGGGTTCGATTCCCACTAGGACCGTCCTCTCTGACTGAGGTTTTTCTAGGTTTTCTTCAGTTCTCATAAATGGCAAATGCCGGGAAGGTACCTAAACTTAGATCTGGAAGACTTCCTTCCTTTAAAAATTCTTTCCCAGATTATCATTTCATTTCATGTATCATCAGTGTTCACCGCCTGTGGTGCCTCAGTGGTAAAATCGGGCATTAAATACTACTCAAAAAAGAAAAATTTTTCGCGGGACCGCCCCACACGTATCGACTGGTCTATCGGTTCAAGCTGGTACAGCGGTGAACAAGAGTCTTATTAACACGTAAACGCTTAAAAGGTACATATACTCACCATTATCAAGTAATTAAATGCTGGAACTGTCTCCCTATGTTTTACATACATTTTTGGCATCGGCTTATGAAATATTGAATATTATTTTCCAGTTCATCTAATGTGTTTGGATTTATCTTGTGCACTTTTTCCTTTAGTGCTCTTTAGAGATAAAAATTGCAAGGCGTTAAATCGGGGGATACCAGGCTATATGTTATTAGTGATGACATTATCGTCAAATATTTCATGAACTGCATGCAAGGAGACAAGGGCTGTATGTGCTGTGGCAAAGTCTTGTTGGAAAGTCACGCATCTGTGTTCCTTCACAGTTAATTTATGGAGAAACGGTTGCAAAATATTCTTCACTTACATCACTATTAACTGTATCTTTAAAAAAACAGTAGGGCGTATTATTCTCTTGCCACTAATAGCATACTACACTCCTATCTTTTGATCATAGAGGGGTTCCTCGTGAAGCAGGTCAGGATTTTCTAAACTCCAGTATCGGCTGTTTTGTGAATTAACATACCCACTTCAGTGAAACCAAGATTTGTACAAAAGAAAATTAGATTAGGGTCAAATTTTTTGTTATATATACTGTTCAAAATCCATTCACATAATCTACTCTTGGAATGCAGGGTCACCCGGTTTAAGTTCTTGCACTACTGTAATTCTATAGGGTTCTTGCTGCAGTAGCCTTTGAACAGTGGAATACAAAATTCCAGTTTGCTGAGAAAGACTAGAGGTGATTTTTAGGTGAACTTCCAGCGCATTTCTTATGTAATCTAACGCTTCTTCTGTGAGAATTTTATGTGACTGTGTAAGATTTTTATCAAGAATACATCTCTTTTCCCGAAATTCATTTACCAAATCTGTAAATCGAACTTCCACTTGGGAGTACATAAGGGAATCGCTCTTGAAACAATCTCCGTACATCATGAACCGAAATTGTACACAAGGACCAATAGTAAATAAATATTCTATGGGGAATAGAATACCTGAATTGAGTCATATTGACGTAATTAATACACTATATTACGCCGCCTAAAAATACTAATTACACTGTCACACTATACACAAGAACACATCCGTACGTTCCTAAAGTTAATTCGTACTGACCTCCTCTCCGACTCCCGGGCGGTCCATCAAGCATGGGAACGAGACGAGTATTTTAGAGCTAGGTTCAAATGCGGCCATTTGCACATGGAGTAGTCCTGTGAAGAAAAAACCACTCAGTATTAAATGTTACCGATATGCCCTTATTATAAATAAAATAATCTCTCCTTAATCTTTAAATTTAAATAATGAAACTCAAATAATGTTCTTTCATTTTGTTAATTTTCATGTTTTATATTATCTACAAAAGGAATAACATATATTTCAAACAAAATCCTGGTATAATTTAAACAAACAAAATATGAATAAATATGGGTACTTTGTTCATTTAATTATCTATCAGTGAACCATTGTAAAAAATATTATTTTATCATTTAAATTGCTACATTGTGAATTATTACATAATAAATAGAGAAGAATATAAACATTTTTTCTGTTAAAATATTGGAAGAAAAAGAAATGTTTGTAATTAATTTAAATGAAAGCTAAACAACATCATTGTTTAAGTAGAAATAAAATGGTGATAACGAATGGAATAATTAGAAATTATGGATCATAAGCTGATGACACTAGGTATTTATATCCAGAATGTGATGGCAGTATCAAGAATTTGCCAATACAATGGGACATTATCCAGGCAAACCAAGGATTTCAACTGCTGCAGAGTTTTGAGCTTAAGGGGGCCCTGATAAAGAAGAGGTGAATTGTTGCCATGTTAAGAAATCCATGTGGAATGTTGACTGTATCAACCCAAACTATTAGCAGTAGATTTCATGAAAGGGTATTTCAATCCCATCGTCCAACGATGAACGCCAGAAGCATGTCAACAATGCAGTAATGTTCTTTTTAATAATGCTAAGAGCTACTAGCGAGAGAGTGTGAGACTATAGCAATAGAAATGCCGAAACTATAGCAATTTTAATTATTGGCCGTGTACTAAAGACAATTTTTAAACATTAAGAACTCACCTTTCCTAAAAAAAAAATGTAGTTTCTTTCCCTACTTCATCCTACCCAGTATGACACACTAAGCTACCTGAGGTACAGACAGCTCTGTTTTCACCAACAGTGCACCGATTACAGTGCATTAACGATTTATGTCAAAGTGCAGAAAACTATGTACACTGGCTGTAATTTGTTTAGCAATTTACACAGTATATTCTTAAAAGTCTTGTTAACGTGGTATCACGAAAAAACCCGCATTCATTTGTGATGTATTATTACCAAAGTACGAAGGTTTGGCCTATACGTTTCTGGCCTCAACGATAAGGATAATCACCTTCACAAAATCCTTATCTGGTGTCATGCCTTATCTGTTAAGTAAATAATTGCAACTGTAACTTCCACTCCGCTGTGTTCAGTTGTTCAGACATGTTGCATAAAGAAGGCTATGTGTAGAAAATTGTAATATGTTCAAAATGGAGCTCGAGCTGTTATTAAGTTCTTCACAAAAGAAGAACTTACTCCAAATGAAATTGAACAGCGATTGGACGGTATATATGGGGAAGCATCCACCTCATATTCTACCCTAAAAGAATGGGCCAAACTTTTTCGAATGGGTCGAGAAAGCATTGAAGACAAAGACCGTGCAGGTCGGCCCTTGGAGGTGCTCACTACTGAAAACATCGCTCTTGCGGAAGGAGAAATTATGAAAGACCGGCGGTTCAAGGTTATAGACATATTAGCAAGGTTGGGCCTTTCTAAAACAACAGTCCTTCGAATTATTCAAGAACATTTAAACACGAATAATGTTAGTGCCTAGACTTCTTTCCTCAGTTCAAAAGCTGCAACGAGTCATCTGTTGTCAGGCATTTTTGGAGCTCTGCCGTGGTAACGAGAGAGATGTTCTGCTAACCATTGTTACAAGAAATGAAACAATGGTCCTCTACTATCATCCTTTGTCCAAAAGAGAATCAATGGAATGAGTAAACCTGGCGAAGCACCGCCTCTAAAAGCCAAGGTCACTCATTCAACCAAGATGATCATGGCCACAATGTTTTGGGACTCTGAAGCAATACGCTATTATTCATTGACTTCAAGAAGAGGAACACCACAGTAAATGGGGAGTACTATGCTGGCCTACTGCGTGCTTCCATCAAATAGAAAAGGCGAGGAAATCTGAGTGGTGGTGTGCGCCTTCTTCACGACAACGCGCCTGTGCACAAAACTCTTGTTGCAACGGAAGCTGTTACGAAATGTGGCTTCAAGGAGATCGACCATCCACCTTCCTCTTCTCAAAACTCTAGAAGGACCTTCGAGGAAGGAAATTTAAGCGTGACGAATAAGTGATGGATTCTATTTATGCCCATTTTGCAGACAAAACTTCCGAATAATTTATTGGGGGAAGGGATTGAAATGTTAATTCAAAGATATGAGAAATGTATTGCAATAAAGGGTAGCTATATTGAAAAGTGAAATATAGTTTTTGTCTTTATCATACCCAGAAAATGGTTAAGCCAGAAGCTTATGTACCTACCCGCGTATGGCTCTGTGGTTTTATTACTTTTGGTGTCTTGTGAACTATGCTTTTATTCTTTTGAGTCAATATTTATGTACTCTTAGTAAATCTGGATTGTTTTCGTCGAAGAAAGACAATTTTATTTTGTTTATGTTACAGGGTCCAGGGCACTGAAGTTGGTACATCTGATGGTGCCCTCGCAGGCAGACTTCAGAAAACCCGTGATATTGGGATGTGAACATGACCTTGAAGGCGGCAATCTCTACTCCGTCAAATGGTACAAGGATGAATTCGAATTCTTCCGGTATATGCCAGATTATGATCCACATATCCAGGCTTTTCCCGTACCTGGCATCACATTGGACGTAAGTAGCAATTCTGATATATAAATATATAGTAAATTTTTACAATACTTTACATAATTTAGAAGATGTTATGGGAACTATTTTTTCCCCTCGAGTACAAGGATTACACGAAAAACCTAAGATATACGATTGAAAGTGTATGCAATATACTTTCGAATGAAGCCACCAGGTGGTGTTTGTGAGTAGAGTTCCGTGTCTCAACACATCCGGAAGTTCAGTAGGTGAGTGATCAGGAATGGAGGTCACGAAGAGAGAACAATGTGCTTGTGTAGTTTTCCTTACCCGTAGAGTGCATCTCGGAGCTTGGGAGATTCTAGAGCTCCAGTCCCGAGTCGCTCCAGAGTGACAGTAGAGAAAGCCGAATGTAGTGAAACTTTCAGAGATATAGCTAGATAATAAGGTTCTGAAGCACCATGGCGTGATAGCTCAGGCGGTTGGAGCGTCATGTTGTAGTTGTGAAGGTTGTGGTTTAGAATTCTCACATACTGATGCTTTTTGATGCGGTTTTTTTCTGCCGGACTTAAAGGAGATTTGCCACCATTACATTGATTTACTCACTAACATAGTACCACGTACATAATATGCTATAAATTTATATTTACGATTTTTTCCTGCTGGAATCAAAGGAGATTTGTAACCACTACAGTGTTTTATTCGCCCCTATAAATTTATATTTACGAAAGGCCGTAAGGCGTAGGCCGTTAGACCGTAGCGAGCCACAGCAAACCATTGGGTTCACCGGTTTCTAGGGTTTACTCGAGGTTGGCGTTAGGGTTAGCGTGTGTATATATATTAATTATTGCGAATTTTAATAAGACACCGCGTGGTAAAAATTACAGTGATTTTCCCGCCCCTATCAACTCATATTTCGTTATAAGAAATAATAATAATAATAATAATAATAATAATAATGCTAGCAATATTTACACCACTGAGGTTGTTGCTGCGGTAAAGCAGTTCGAGCTCCGTCCCTCGGGACTGGAGCTTTAGCAGCTCCGAAGCTCCGAGATGCACTCTACGGGTAACGGCATGTGTAAAGTGTTCAGCGTCGCTCGATTCTTGCTGCCACAAAGGCGGCATGAAGTTGCGCGAAGGGAGAGGTAGCTTAAGAGAGAGTGTTTGGCTCGAGAATTATTCATCTCAAAGAAAAAAACATAATGTACAGAATGTAACAAAAAAAGTCAAAACTTTAGAAAAAAGTATATACAGAGTGCAAATATGTTATCTGGAATGCTTTATTTTCTTGTTATAACCTTTTGTCTACAACTCCGCTTATACGCTAGTTCTCCTTTAGCAATAACCTCACAACAGAATAGTGGCCTAATACGTGTAAACATTTGCTTTTACCTCTGGTTAAATGCGGTGGGGGTGTTGTAACTACTCTTAGTTCCTAGGTTTGCTGTTGTTGTGGTAGTTCTATACCACATATTGTTGTGCTACTCACTTCATTGCTTGACTTAGCACCGAGCACGTAGTGTCAGTTCTGTGTGTTTACGGACCTCGCTCCAGCTGCAGTAAAATGAGATATTCGAATGGGGAGTTGGCAGATGGTGATATGATCTATGGATTAGCCGAAGGTGTACAGTTTTCGTGTTCGCATTCTGCACAGCTACCAGACAATACGAAATATCCAGGGATACATCGCGCATCAAGGAGTTCAAGCTACGGCGGGTTTATGATTGTATCTGTACTAACGGAGGACATTTTGAACATTTCATATAATTTTGTTTCGCACATTTCTTTTTTTGAATACTCTGCTATTTGGTACAGTGTAGAAAAAATGCTCTAACCAGAAAATAAAGCAATTCAGGACCTATGTTATTATAAATTTTATCCTGTGATATGCAAGGAATGATTCCCCAAAATGTTGACTTTTATCACATGCTGTATAGATATCACTGCTATATTTTTTGGAATTTTTAGTTGTGGTTTTATCTTGTAAGAGCAGATATTTTCCATTTGCAGTTGGAAAGTTGCGACATGAACCAAGTTCGAATCATCAATCTGTCCTTCAACAGTAGTGGCAACTACAAATGTGAGGTGTCAACAGAAGCCCCAAATTTCGAAACGGTTGCACAATCCTCTAACATGACCGTTATGGGTAAGTAGTAACAACTTCCATATCACAACATGTTTTCACTCAGGGCTAGAATTTGTCAGAAAATGCATTTTTTTACCTAATTAATTGAAACTACTGCAAAACGTTTTATACAAGTTTCCAACATGCCATTGACGTGATTATTTTGAATATTTTCTGCATAAAACCAGCTACTGGGGTAATATTGAAGCATGTTTTCAAAATTTCGTTCCAGAAGCCATACAAAAATACAGCACATAATATTACATAAATAAAATCAACGAAATAGTAATAATATACTGTACGCAAATGCCAGCGTCACTTCCAACACATTTGCCTCAAGCAGGTCGGAGCCTAGTAACTAAGCAGCACTACTGCAGATAATTAACATTTTGATATTACTATAGCTGCTAAAGTACTGTTGGGAGTTGGAGAGATGACCAGTCAGAGGAATGTGCTGATGACGGGTTTGAACCCGCGATCTTGGGTTTAGGAGGCAATTATGGTTACCACTAGACCACCAGAACCGACTCTGGGAGATTGAGAAGAAGCCGATTGTTAATCCAAAGCTCAAAGTTTCTGAAATTTAACTGACCATGCTAAACTTCCGAACTTTTGCCTCCATGAAAAATTAATAAAGAATTCTTCACAAACACCATTTAGGACAACGAGATGGTTGCCGAAATTTGGCTTTGTCAATGCGCCTGGTTGACCTTCATTTTGCCAGCATTTCCTAATTGTTAAATTATTGTCCAAAGTCTCACTAATATATATATATATATATTATAAATGAATAACTAGAATTAGAAAAGAATATATATATGATATACTATTCTGTTCCTTAAAGCGGTGTATTGCTTTTAGATATAGAGCAATTCAATTTATGTTTACCTTTTAAAAATTTTTTTTTTTTCCTTTTGGCAATTTCACATAGAATATATATAAACTTTTTGGACATGTAGGAACTTGCTTTCTTACTAAATAAAATTCATTTATGCAGCAGCGTATTGCATTCTTGTCAAAAACATTTTATTTTACTTTTCCGGACATTTCCTGGAGTAGACAGGGAAGACTCGCCGACTTCAACCCCCTCTTTTCTTACCAAATTATTTGTTCTCATTAGAACACAGGTATAGTGGGACATATGTTTGATTGTTTTAATCTAAATTTTATTGCCTCCACTAATCACATACAGCTATCAATATTCTCAATGCCTCGAGCTTTATTATGTATAATGTTTCCTTTCTTTCGTTGTTATGGTACATCCATTATATATATATATATATATATATATATATATATATATAAGGAAAGTTCGCTTTTTCCTAACATGGTCAGCTATTCCACGCTAGTTGTTCGTATGCCGTTTAAGACACGCTGACTGATTTGTTCTTTAGTTACTCCATTTCTCACTGCACAAGTTGCTTCCAGAGAGATTTCCATTTTTCTCTTCCTCTTGCTACTCTTGACCAATCTGGACCTGCTTATTCCTTGAAGAGGTCATGTATATATATATATATATATATATATATATATACATAACCTCTCATATATATACAATTAGTAGGCCAATATACGTAACATTATGCACTGACACTTAACTAAAACATGCAATGTAAAACGTCCAACTATTCAATGTTTAATATTCTGCTTTCGTTAACACAATGAAAACAGACCACCGTAAGTATTTGAATAGATGATACAATTGCAGTGCGTAACTTTTTACTTGGCAGATAAACCGTCCTCTACCGGTTTACGTCGCTGTTCATCTCTGCAGTACCACCGCGAGTGGCCGCGGTCATTAAGGCGCGGCCTCGTGAGCGGGAGATCTGAGGTTGGAATCCCACCAGGACCGTGCTCCCTGATTGAGATTTTTCCCAGTTTTCCTCAGTCCTCATAATGGCAAATGCCGGGGAGGTACCCTAAACTTAGGCCTGGAATGTTTCCTTCCTTAAAAAATCCTTTCCCAAATATAATTTCATCTCATGTATCATCAGTGTCTACCACCTGTGGTGCCTCAGTAGTAAAACACTATTAAAAAAAAAACATAAAGCCTTCCTCACCCCGCATACGCCGCTAGGCATCTCTCAGCTCTCAACAGCATATGCCACTAGAATCGTGCAAAAAACACTTCAACTTTCACTAGTTTTATTTCCTTGATACCAATACGCCTCAATAAACCTCAATAAAATGCAACTTTTTCGAAGAAACACATATTCTAATAATGATTAACATTTTGCATGGGTTGCAATTATGAGCCCCTGCCTGAACTTCAGTTTTGTGAAAGCAGCACCATCAAAAGCACCTCCCACTTCAGAAATATTTACGGTGCAAGTCCTAAATGACTCATCGGTATATAGTTTGCAAATTGAAAACGTTGCATCATTAATACGGACCTACAAATTGCAGAGTATAGCCGTTCATTTGCATTTTGAATGTAATAAACAGTTTCTACAGATGTTGAACGTTTTATTTCTCCAAAGACTGTGCACATGATGCGTTCTGTGAAAACAAACTTTGTATACAGCTATGCCTCATTCGCCCTGGGAAAGCAAAGGCGGCCTTCAGTTGATGTTTTTATAAGAACACTGCTTTTCAGGAAATATTAATAATTTTTAATACAAAGGAACACCAACTAAAAACAAAACCATCTCGACAAGATTTTTTCTTTGAAACGTCGTTAAAAGTATTGGCTTAACAGAGAACTCCGTGTTAAATTCATTTCGCTCTTCTGTTTTAATTATCCGACAGTGCTACCAACATAAAACATAAAGACAAAGGTACAGAGATATTAAAAGGGCGGCTTCAATGATGCAACGCATAAAGGAGCGGAATTCAACGAATCATTTAGAGCGAGAGAGACCAAGGATATGGCATTAATGAAATGTTTTACTTATTTTTGTGAACTATTTTGGACAGTGTGCAGCGGACCACCTGTAAAGTTAACTATAAATACAAATAAATACGGGCTGGAAATTAGTGGCATCACTGTCGTTGTGCTATTAATGAACAAGTGAGGGCGCTGTTGTTCTCAGAACGTCTAGAGGAATGGCATAACTGTTCAACATACTCCGCGTCACTAGTACACTATCTGTAGACGGACGAATAGGAATCTGTCGAGCAATGGTGTATTTGATAGTCCTAAAGTGATGTTTTCTAAAATTAAGCAATGATATGGAATAAAATTAAGGTGGCATGTGTAAGGTATGTAAGGGAATATCATGCAGGTCAGCGATAAGCTTGTGACAATGAAACTTTGCCGAGAGATAACGCTCTGGTCAGCGGGGGGAGGAGGGCGACTTCGGTGGTTGCTCTTCAGGTGCTCCAGGTGCGGGTTCTGCGTGACTGAGTGCCGTGGTACTTCTGACGTTACTAGAAGTACGGTATTCGGACACCTCCCTTCGGGAAGTATCCGGATGGGTTGGAGTCTGTGGGATGTGGTGCCGTCACCCACGGTAAACTGGGTACCTGCGGCAGCAGTGTGCCACTTGGGAGTGCTTTAGGCATGTACCTTGCATGTTGACCGCTGGTACACTGACAGCGGTTGGTGAACTACTCTGCGGTGTACATACCTGGCATCTGCTAGATAGTGAAACAGTGAATGAGGTGACTTAGGCAAGGGGGAGGACCCGACTTCTCTCGTTGTTCTTCAGATGTTCCAGGTGCGGGTATCTGTGGTACTTCTGACTTTACTACAAGCAGCCGGGGTGGACTATTCAAGCCCCTCCCCCGGGGAGTGTCCGGATGGGCGGACTCGGCGTGACAGTAGTCCTGAACTCACTTGCGGCGGCGGTGTGTCCCAAGAGAGTGCCTAAAACGTGTACTTTGGGGGCAGGGGTTTACTCCCTGATCACTGCTTGCCATGGGGCTGCTTGGCTCCCACAATGCTCGGGTAGCTTAGACCTATCCAATAGTGAGAACCCGGTAGTTAAGTTTACTTAGCGCGCGGGCGACGAAATCGTCTACGGCCGAAAGAAATTAGGTGCCGTCCTAAATGTAAAAATCCAGCGGCATGCACGGACCTCCGTATATTTTTTCCGCTGGACCAGGGAAAGGATCCCCACACAAACCTGTCTTCACAAGTCACACGGTGAAACGTGGGTGGAGGGAAAAAGTTAAAAGTGTAATAATGTAGTACGCCGCTCGTATATTCACGGCAGTCTACTATTTTATGAAATGATGTACTGCTGCCACCTGTTGACTTAAGAGACTGTTATTGCCAAAGGTTATAGAAGGTTTGGGGAATCGCAATAAATGCAAATTCCTCATTTTGCCAACAGGTAAAAATTGCCTCGGCATCGCGCAGCAGACTTGAACTAAATAAGGCCCCTTTTAATTACCGGTGGACACTGACGATACAACAGATGAAATACCAAACTGGAGATTTTTTCAAAGGAACGGAGCGTTTCAGTACTAAGTTTAGGGTACCTTCACGGCATTTGCCATTATGGCTAAAGAAACCCTAGAAAAACTGTCAGAAGACGGTCTTGATATAAATAGAGCCGCAGACCTCTCCCTCAAGAGTCAGCACCTTAACGACCTTGAACTAGGGTGGATGCCGGGGCATTGGAGTATTTTTGGAAATGAAAATGCAGATTATTTCCCTAAAAGGGTACTGATACACACCTTGTTGGTCCTGAACCCATGGTTGAAATCAGTACAAGTAACTACTAAGACCGCGGTAAAAACAAATTAGGTGGAAAACCTATTCCGTACGAAAAACAGCTAGGAAACTGATCCTAGGTCCTAGAAAAACTCTGTACTCATCTCTTATAAAAGTGTATAGAAAAGGAATAAGGAAAGTGGTTGCATTAATTACTGAACATGATTACTTCAGGTAACATCTGTGTAAAGTGAGATTTTATAAAGATGAACCCACTTGCAGATAGTGCAAACAAGATGAGGATTTGTTTTAATAGTGTTTAACGCACGTTTTTACTACTGAGGCACCACAGCCGGTGGACACTGATGATACATAAAATAAAATGAAATGATATATTGGGAAAGCATTTTTGTAAGAAAGGAAACGAAACAGTTTAGGGTACCTCCCCGGCATTTGCCATTTGTGAGGACCGAAGGAAGCCAACCCTCATTCAGGGAGGACGGTCCAAGCGAGATTCGATCTCCAGACCTTCCGTTCACGAGTCCGCGCCTTAACGACCTCGGCCACCCGTGGCGGTAGGATGAGGAAACTCCTGGCACATCCTGCTTAATTGCCCATTCCTGGTAAGAAAGAGACTTAGCCTTCCTATAACCAGGGAGGACCTAGGAATGAACAGACTTTGGGAGACAGTGAAAGCGTCTATTCCTATGGGGTTACACAATAAGTCTTTTAGGTCGACAAAACTCCAACAAACCCCCGTTATCTCCGTGTCTATCTAAAGATGAAAACATTAGGATGCATTACTTTCTGATCGACCATAATGGTTTTGCAAACTGGCATTTCTTGGGTGCCGAATCACATCAGAATAGGATGTCTTGTTTACCACAAATACCATTTTCAACACCAAAGAGTTTCCATTTGCAGCAATCCAATGATCTAGGTATGTATAAAGTCCTATTGTTCCTTATAACCATTATCTTCTTCGGCGGAACGTGCCTCTTTGCGCAATTTTTCGCTCAGTAATCCAATTATAATGAGAACAAATCCATGCTTTCCAGTGGAGTCTAACTTTCTTACCCAGATCTCCGTCATCGTTAGCTACATTACCTCCCTCGCCTCTCCCCTCTTCACGGGGAGTGAAATGGAATCCCTGGAATAAAATATTCCAGTAGGAAAAGGAAGGCGTTAGTGACGGAATTCTAATGCGGGAAGATTCCTGAAGGTACAATAATTTTGTTTTTCTACTCTGAATGCCAATTAGGAAGTAGCGGCTCCAAGATTTGCACAGAATCTCAACTCTACGCCTGGATGGCTAGTTTTAACTCAAGAGTTATCGAGTATCAGAGTGGCTCACATTAAAACCGGCAACTCCAAACACTGCGATAGTCATCCGTTTTGTAGAGCGATATTCGGTTACTATGGCAACCTGCATGCTATGCAAATTAGGCGTTGAAATCTAATGTAAGAAGGATTTGGCTGGCTTGTCGTGGCCGCCATTATTTTCTCGCGGATTTGTAACACATGCGATTTATTATAACGCGAGAGAAGGGAAATCTGGAAGTCTGTAGCCTAATAATCTCAAAGGAAATTACAAAGCATACAGAACAAAAGGAAATATTTACTTTAATAACGCAATTAGCGTTGACAAGACGCAGTTCATTTTCCGCATGGAGTGGTCGCCTCTGGAACAAAGCGCGAGAATTGATGTTCTTCCATCTTGACACTTCCCTCTGCTAACAATGGGATCAACATAACGCAGTGCTGCCTCTCACGACTAACATCTGTAGTACTGTAGCAAATCCTCTTTATCTTCCATATGCTTTAATGTATCTTAGTTCTGTTGCTGAAGTATGGCATTTATTAAAATAAAAATCATTGAAGCAAGTGAAATGTGATAATATAGCGTAATTAAAACCTGGGACATAAGAAGTTACCATGGTAACGCTATGCGTTTTTCAATTTTTATCACTAGGACCCGGGTTTCTATGTAGTCAATAGATATGGAAGTTTGGATACCTATCGTCTTGTGTCATACACATCATGTTGTTTATATCAAGTAAAAAACCTTTCACATGACGTCTTTTCATTTTCTATAAGAAGCTACGCCCTAAAATTGTGTGTATTCAGGTAGTTTTTCGTAGAATTCTGTTTAACAAACGTTTCTGGTTTCAATTTTTTTATTATTATTTTTATTTGGTTTACTTACGGGCGCTCTTTAACATCTAAGGTCATCAGCGTTCTATTCCAATCGGGGCGTGAAACGGTCGACAAATTTTGCTCAAAGGCCTCTTTTTTCACACGGGACCCATGGCTTTACTTCCCTTCCGAAGGAAGCCATACTTAGGATTTTTACGCCCGAAAAAATCCATCGGTCCTGCCCGGGATCCAACCCACAATCTTGGGTTTAGGTTACCACTATACTAACAGGACCGACTCTCGAAAAACTTGATCAAGTCACTGAACAAGGTCTTCACTAGCAACAGACCTGCGTTCTTGTCCACCTTCATCATGAACATCAGTTCGGTCTTCTTTAAATTTCCCACACCATTCATGCATAACGCCCGCACTCATACAGTTTGCACCTTAAACACGGCTCCTTTTGCGATGCATTTCTGCTGCACTGTTTCCTTCTGCCTGTATTAACCAATGACGCTTCGCAACTCGCATTGGCGGGAGAATCAATCATGTCGGCCATGTTGAAGTACCTGTAGCTCAGCCCCAACTGATGTATTGAGCTTGTCCTTGGCGGACGTTATGATGGGGTGCTAGGGCAGTAGCACAGTGCGCAGATCCGCAGCCTTATGCTTGTTTGGTCACGTAGCAGAGCAATCGGAGTCCCTCGTATATAAACAATAAAAACAACAAGAGATATCTTTAAAACATACCAGTACATTATATGTATGTCCTCCCTAACAGAGACTTTCTATTGCCCATCTTATCTTCCTTTACATAGTGCTTCCATTTATTCTCATCCAATACCAAATTTAGACTTGTTGCCCTATTCCTTCTTCACATTACAAGTTTTCGGAGAGAATCAGCGACCTTCACACCTTGTAGCTTCACAATATGTACCCAATTTTCCTTTTTACCACACAAAGGACACATTTTTTTGTGTCATCCGTCATTTTCTACGCTTTTCATCTCACGAGGCGCAACGGGGCCA
Source organism: Metallyticus violacea (assembly GCA_030762175.1). Taxonomy (NCBI): domain Eukaryota; kingdom Metazoa; phylum Arthropoda; class Insecta; order Mantodea; family Metallyticidae; genus Metallyticus; species Metallyticus violacea. Next base: position 26,209,896 of record CM060835.1, on the reverse strand, counting down.
TTGCCGTTCTGTCTTCTCCTATCAGTCCATTTATAGATGCAAAAGGGAAGTTCCGAAGCTACAGGTTAACACCAAGAGAACGGTCTCGGCTAAATGGATACACACAAGGAAGCAAAATGCAATGTCCCAATGTAAACATAACAAATTGTATCCATCCGCCAAAAACTAGTTCTGTGCACACCAGACTACAAACACCTAAATAAAAACTAATGGTACACCATTACTATATAGCGTGACTTATATCAAATAAGTAACAAGAAAAAATGTATAAAAATAGTATTAATTTAATAATTGATGAGGTTACCTTATGCAAACTATTTGCCTCTTAAACCCAAGATCGCGGGTTCGATCCCGAACAGGATCGATGGATTTTTTTGGGCGTAAAAATCCTCAGTATGGATTCCTTCGGAAGGGAAGTAAAGGCGTGAGTCCCGTGTCGTAGATTTACGGCACGAGAAAGAACCTCATGGGTACATTTCTGCGGAACTATATTTTACATCTTGTTTCATTCCAAAAATGTTTGACGTCGCAGAGTTAGTTGAGACAATCGGTATATGAACTGATACATACTGTACTATATACAGAACAAAACACTTCATGAAATCTCATCACTGATCTTTTGTTAAAAAAAAACAACTTAAACACTAATTAAAAAAACCTCTCCATCTTATTAATCAATATTTTTAAAATTACAAACACCTTACAAGGCTATCACGTTATTATTAGCTTTTATAAAATAGCGTTCTGCTTTTCTAATATCAACATCGCTTGTTTAATGCGTTGCTATGGCAATGACGTCACTGCGTACTTTACCCTCTTCTATATTTTGTATTTAAAGTTATATTTTCATTCTTTTAGAGTTTTAAAAATGCAATTAGATATTTTTCGATGCAGAAACTATTTAAATAAATAAAAAATATAAAATATTCATTAAATCTTTCAAAACTTAACCGTAAACACAAAATACACATTTTAACAGATGATTCTTAAGTTGGCTCGACAGCTTAAATCGTTAGAAGGCTGCAATGGGCAGTTCAAATCTCATGAAATGGACATAGAGCTTAAACAAATAAGAATGGTGATTTGAAAAACTCTTTTAATTCTCTGCATACTTTCCCTGTATATTGAGACACTTGTCCCATCGTTTCACAAACCCCAGTAGCACAAAATTCTTTGGGTTTCTCTCGAAACCAGGCGGTGACTTCTTTCTACATCTTCAACCTTGTAAAATATTCACCCGAAAGATGATGTTAAGGTAGGTTGAAGCAAAGCTACAGGAAGGATGCTTCAGGACTCCCCATTTGAAATTTCGCAGAGTATTGTGTGTTCTGTTCGCAGAATAAGGACATGCGTTGTTATGCAAGATCAACACTCCATTGGTGACAGGTCGCTACTGTTGAATAGCCTTAGGTAGTTTCCTGAGGAAGTCGGCATTTACGGTTTGTTCTTGAGGCTGGAATTTGATGAGCGTTATACCTTCATAGTCCCAGAAGATTATGAGCATCATTTTTCCGGTGGATGGGTGACTTTAAACTATTTTTTTTCCCCCCCACAGGCTAAGCAGGTTGTTTCCATTTCATCCAAGACCCATAACCCGTGACAACTCGGGTTAGCATATCGTGTTCATCATGGTAGCGATTGAGATGCTGTAATGCCAGACCCATTCTTTGCTTTTTGTGTTGCGGGGTCAGTATGCCATTGTGCACGAACTTTGTGAAAATCTAACCTGTCATGCTTCATAAGGTAGGCAATGCCGTGTGAACAGCGTCTATAGTTTCTATAGTTACCCTTCTGTCTAGTTTAAACTTTCAATTCATTGCAAATTCGCCTCTGTGGCGATCTCCACAGGCAGGCGAAGCGACGTTTGTCTTTGATGCATGTCCACCCTTCAAAGAACTTCTGTTGACGTGACAGGTACTTTTCACTTGGATAGAAAGCATTTCTTTATGAATATACTTTGATTCCATAACTTCTTTCCACAAAAATCGCACAGAAAGGCTTGTACACTCATTCAAGAGGCGCCGCCATCTTGTAACTGCTGTTTCGCCTACTTCTATACCGTCTACATTACCAGACACTAATACGTGTTTTTAAGGCAGGGGTTGATTACAGTTTCTTCGCAAAACTGCCACTATAAACGTCAAATAAGACCTCTACGATGCAAGGGAAGTTCTAATAGACGCTATAGGGACAGGAATAATATGCGAACGTTTATGATGATTTATTTCTTTTTAGATATTATGTGTTGAGTGTATTTAATTTATAACAGCATAGTGATTTGTAAAATTTACCAGTAATCTGGACTATGGCAGAACTGGAAAACTCGCAAGGCGAAACTCCCACGCACATATTTTTGATACAAGGAAGAATTTTTAATTTAAACTCGGCCGTCAAAAAAATACGTCGACGGTCAATTTAAATAGCCTGCCGGTGTTCACCATTCTCCCACGCTTTTCGTTCTAAGTTGCTGACCCAATTTTTTGCCAGATTGCTCTCGCGTGGTATTTAGAATATTACAACAATTTAGGGGGGAAAAAAACTTTAGTAGGAAATAAAATTTAATATGGGGCGCCCAACAATTAACATTTCTTACAATTTCTGAGAAAAACGAAGGGCTAATAAATATGATATTTGTCTTCACCACAAAGGAAAACTCGAGATAGAACAACTTTTGTCAGGTTATGGGGATCTGAGATATGAACTAATTTTATTACATGATTGTTGTTGTTGATTTGGTTTATTTACGGACGCTCTTTAACATCTCAGGTTATCAGCGTCCCATTCAAATCAGGGCGTGAAACGGCGTACAAATTTTGCTCAGAGGCCTCTCCTTTCAGGCTAGAGGTTCTTTTTCGTGCCGTAAATGTACCACACGGGACCCACGGTATTATGGCTTCATTTCCTTCCGAAGAAAGCCATTCTTAGGATTTTTACGCCCGAAAAAAATCCATCCACCCTGGCTGGGTTTGAACCCGCGATTTTGGGTTTAGAAGGCAAGTATGGTTACCACTACACCACCAGGACCGATTTTATTACATAAGGGACAATTAAACGAAAATGGGTCAGAAGCCAGAAGGTGTCATTACACATTTATTGACTCAAAAGTAACATCCGTAACTATTAATACGGATATTCTTCTTCTTCTCCTCTACGAGGGATTGGTACCTCCGGGGGGGGGGGTAGATGGAGGATACATCGAGCGGTCAGGAATCCGAGGTAGCGATGTATGCGTATAAGCAGGGTACCTGAGAACTACCTCTGTTCCATTAAGGTCTCACTGGAAGTATCCCAGGGACCCCAAAGAAGCCCCAATAAAAATCTCACCAGAGGCTAGTACAGAAAATTTTACTGAGCGCAAGCTACCGCCACGCTACACGGCATCAACACGCCTGACGCTTCCGACTGTGGGTACTGTGGAATAAATATGAAATAGGAGAGCGGGAAATTCGTAGAATGTAAATATTTATCCCAGTGTTCCCCAGGAAAAACCCAGAAGAAACCCAAGGTCCAGTGACTGGTCCAAAGAGAGCTGAACCCGGAACTTTTCGAATACAAGTAACAAGGTTACTGCCTGATTCAATATGTCCACTATCCCATTGCGAGACAAGATGTTCAAATGCATTATTGTAGAGGCTTATGCGCTGCTCCCGGATTCACTGCCTTACCCAGTCATACATGTCAAAATTGTGAAAGTAGTCAGGGCTGGGCTGAAGATGCTGATAAGTTTCTGAGCATATTCCTCACCAGGTGGAAAGTGTGGAGGCAACAGACAATTGGGAGAAGAATAATGCGGTTCTGGCTTTATAGCGCATAGTGCTTCGCATTTCATTATGAGCCCATGTCGAGAAAATATACAAACAGCGAACCCTCCCTCATGTGTTTCCTGGACCGCCTCCGTGATCTTGTGTTGAGCGTATTTGCATGCAAATCTGAAGGTTTCGGGATGAATCCCGTTGGTCAGGTGCCTTATCTTGTAAATATGAAAACACAAGGTAGCTTTAAGCGTTATGGAATTCGCGCTCTTTGCGCACTAATTCCAAAATTCATTCAGACCTTCAATTTTATGTGGGACGCTCAATTGTAAACATTAAAAAAACCTCAATTTGTATGTGTGATTTTAGACATTTTATAATGGCGGAATTCGCTTATGGCTTTACTGTATCATTTTAGGCTGAAAATGATAGCAGAATGTTTAATCCCCAGTGATCCTGAGACATACAGCTATTCTTGAATCGGTTGTGTACGCATCAGCTAAAGTGGAACATATTGCACGCAGGTTTTCGGTATCGCAGATCTTTGACAACGGCGTGTATGGAATAATGGCTTACCTTTTCTACTGTGATTTGTCGGTTTTCTCGGATAAGGTCATCCTCTCGTGCAATAACATTAGAAAAAATGACAGGTGGGCCTGTCCTGAGCGCAGATAATGTAGCTACACCATGATTTTCTTATGGCGCTCTGGCACACGTACACGTAATATGCAGTGTTCAGCGTGCACAACAGACATTCGTCCTGCAGCACATTCAGAGGTCAAAAAACAAACCATATTTTCTTTGCTTATCTACCTCGAATACCATATAGTTGATTTTACTTCCAGCGCACTAAACAGACAACGAAGGGTTTTTTTTTTTTTTTTTTTTGAGCAGTGTTTAACGCCCGTTTTTACTACTAAGGCGCCACAGGCGGTGACACTGATGATACTTAAGATAAAATGATAAATTGGGAAAGGATTTTTTAAAGGAAGGAAGCGTTCCAGGCCTAATTTTAGGGTACCTCCCCGGCATTTGCCATTTATTAAGGACAGAGGAAAACCTGGAAAAAAAAACCCAGTCAGGGAGGACGGTACTGGTTGGATTCGAACCCCAGACCTCCCGCTCACGAGTCCGCGTCTTAATGACCTCCGCCACCCGTGAGGAGTGTACACAACGAACGTGATACCTACTTCCCAAATATGAATGTATTGTAAGTAAACCCTGTGTTACTAACTTATGAGCGCTTTGTGCTCTTTAAAAAGGCTAAGCTGATATTTAAAGAAAAATACGGGCTATATTTGTTTTTATAATTGTGTTTGCAAATTAGAACAAGTACGATGTGTTTGCTACTGGATTGGATTGCTAGGGGCGGAAGATACGAGTATTTCGGTTCTTCAGTCTTGCTCTAGAGCTGGCCATTTGTGCCTACAGTCCCAGTTGGGGACCTTCGGGAAAAAATGAATAAGAGACACCTCATAGACACAGGGACCTTAACAGCGTTTCCAGATAGAACGCCAGATGTCGTTGACTTTCCCTCTCAAATGAGTTCAAGCCCCTCAGAAGGACCGCTTCCACATCAGATGCAGGGGGCAGGAAATGTTCAAAAATGCAAACTACCGTCACTCCGCACCAGCCCATCTCTCCCAGTCATTTTCGATCCTGTATTATAATCAAGGAAACGGATTAGAGGAAAATTCCTGCCAAAGCGACGAGGGAAACCACGAAAATACTGAAAGTCAGAATAGCTGAGACGAAGAGATTTAAACCTGGAAATTTCGGAATGCTAGTTGCTAGCTTTACCTCAAAGAAAACACTATCCAGTCGATTCTGTTGCGTAACACTTAAAAGGGACAACATCTAAGCACTTTTACCTCTGAAATCTACTGTACCAACCTGAAATGAAATGAGAAGAAAATCCCCTTTCCTCCTCTCCCTGACGGTTTAAGGCAGTTTCTACCCCAGTATTTCTGAAATTTGTACCTGGTAGGTCCAGGGCAATATAGTATCCTATCTATCTACTCTTCTTCTTTACTTAAATGAAGGGTACTCTGGCTAACACGCAGGAAAAAAAATGAAAGAAACGATAGCATGACTAGAATGCAGAAAGAGAGTGAAAGAGCAGAAGAAACGGGAAGAATCTCATGCGGGGGAGTAGGGATAAAACAACTGAACTCTTTTACACCGCAAATGTCTTTCGCCGAGGAATTCAACCGAAATCCGTGGTTGTCATGGTAATCGAGCACCTATCAGAAGGGAGATATGGGAGTTAAATATTTGTTAATTTAGAGCTGAGCATTTCCACTATAAGATTATCACGTACATTGAAGAATTCCAATACGTGTTTAGTTGTGCAGGCAAACAGGTACTAGTGAAAGATATCTGCAACACAGACGTTACCTGCATGAACTTGTTGCGTCATTCCGATGAAGAAACGATGCCCGCAATGCGTAACAATGTCATATTGCTGCCATTCTGTAGGATATGCTCGGACTCAGCCGCGCTGCAGACAACAGAACATCGCGCACTGGACGGAAAAACGAAAACAAAAGCGAAGCATTTTTATATTAGCTTTGAGCTCAGTATATACAGTAGAGACGGCTTGGGGTATTTCGCGGGTTCGAATTCTGAGTGACACGAAATTAATTGTTACTATTTGTATTTGTCTTCAGATGGCTCTGCATTAATAAAGCGATGACATAATTGAATACAAACCGAAAAAAAAAACATTCATTTTATAATGAATTAATTAAAACTCTTTCAGACATACTTACGTCATCGAAACACTAAAGTTTAAGTCTGGAAAATGTAAAAACTCTGTGTTCTAACTAATATTGATCAATCTGATAATGGTATATACCGAATAATGATTAATTCTGATACTAAAACAAATCGCGTGTTCCTTTCTTCGTTATTATTAAAGTAGGGGAGAAATTGCTTTATGATTTACACTAAGGCTGTGTTTATGCCGATAGCTTCCCTAGCGAGAGACGTGTCATATCAGACAATATCGTCAGAGGCATGACATCATCGATGTTGCAACAGTTATGGAGTTATAAAGTTTAAAATTACCCAGTAGCAACGCGTTTTGAATGCGGACGCTGATCTAATTTTTCATATGCAAGTGTTTTATAAAGAACAGTGGTTTTGTTTTGCATCATTCATTAAAAAAAGTGATTCTGTAGGATTTTTTGATCAAAAGTACACATTTTCCTAGGCGTACCCGACATTTTCATACGTTACTCCCTCACGCCAATGCATCCAATCGCTTATGATTTCTGCGGCAAGATGACATTCTGTACGTTCTACTCCAGTTATAACAAATTTGCCACCATTATAATAATCTTGAAACCACAATCGTGCAAAATATTTTAGGTAAAATGTTCATTTATGTAAGGACATGCGAGTTTTTGTTATATATGTAAAAATATGTACCTACCAAGGAGAAATAAAGAGTGTAAAATATGTTGTATATCATACAGGAGTAGGAAGAAGTTGATAATAATGGTGATCTTGGAGTGCAGCCGCTGAAGACGTATAACGAGTGACAAGATGTGACAACAGCGTGCTGGCGCGGCTACATGGCAATAGAAACGTCAATCACATCTCCCTTAATGAAGTTCAGTTTATGTTAGGCTATTCAAATTTGAAAAATGCAACCAAATATACAAAAAATAAAAAATAGAGTTGATATGTGTGCAGTGAAATTTGCTAATGAGACAAATGCTTATTTTAGTAGCAATTTTGCAGAACACGACTCAAATCTCTTTACGATATTCTTCTTTCCTTCCTGCACTTAAATATCGAGTAATACAGAGCCCTCGTTTGGACGCGTGGCAGGGATTTGCTTGGCACTGGGAAGTACTGCGTGCCGGCGAAGTCGATATTCATAGCTCTTTACATACAAGCACATACCTAGATTTATGTTAGCATTCCCAGCACACTAAACAGCAATTTTTTGGTCATACAATGGCATTTCGTGTACAGGATCGGGGTTTTCTGCATTTCAGTATCTATTGTTAACCAGCTTTTTTCTCTGACGTTATCGAGTTTTTCCTCTGTAAGAATACGGCATTTTACTTTCGGTTTCTTATCAAGGACAGAATCCCGTTTCCCTAAATTTATTCACAAGATTACGAACCGTTTTTCTCTGATACGCACAAATAGCAGGGAATCTGTATATAAATCGTCGTCTCACTTCTCTACAAGAGTTTGTTGTCACATTGAAATCATACATGAAGATTCTGTGTGCTAAACTATACGGATTTTTTGGCATTATAACAGCACTAACACATTATAACACTTAAATACATGGTTCATAACGTTCAACTACCCTGCAGCACAAAGACTTCGCGTCAGCATACAGAGAGGCGGAAAGTGGCGGGGAATTATAATTGGTAGAAACAGGGCAGGCAAATTCCCATTAAACCGGCCACGCGTCCGAATGAAGACTCTGTAAATATCATATGGTAAACTGCTGCAAAGCGCGGAAAACACAATACACGCATTTCAAAAACCTATCATTTACGTAATTATAAAATTAAATTATGATGAACAGCTCATTAAACTATTTTTTATATGTTATACATTCTCAGCTAAACATAAATTAGGGATTTAGAAGGGGGGAAATAGAAATAACAGTAATATTTAAAATGCTTGGCCGTCATTCAGAAAACGCTAATAAACAATAAAAAGGGAAAACCAGAATAAAAAAAAAAAAACCACGATTTACCAACCCACACAAATTACTATGCTGTTCTACTTTATTATCTTTATTTCAGTAATAAATATTGGGATTTCAAATACATTAGCAAATTTAATAGCCAAGCACTTACCTTATTTATCTTTGCATATTACTCTTAATTTAACAAATGAAAGTTTAGAGACTAAGCACATTACCGAAATTAAAATTGAAATAACCTTACGATGTACTAGCCCCACATTTTAGCGAATTAGGAAGGATGAAGCTATTGCAGCCGTACCCATTAAACATTTATTTATTTATTTATTTATTTATTTATTTATTTAGCGGATTTTAAAAGAATATAAGGTATCTACAACGGTACATTGACGTTTGTGGGGGTATATTGAGAGATTCCATGCTGTATAATAAATAAGGTATAAAAAATCTGCTAGTGTAAATAATTGTAAATAATTTTGAACGCCCCTCGTACATAAAGGTTACGCTAGTGAAGATATTAACAAGAATAAAAAACTGATACACTACTGATGTATTTGGACTGTTTGTATACACGACTGTGCAGTATCTCTGTGCGAACTGACGGCGGGCAGGCGTGAAGTTATGTAGAGAAGGTTAAAGGTGCAGCCGTCTTGGGAACACCATAAAGATGGGAAGATAGGATATTGCCACAATTAGCAGATGACGCAATTACATTAATGGTCTGTTCTGCTCTATCTAATTACTGAGCATGATGGACGTCCACATTTTGTGTAACAACAATCAATTTCTCCTCCCCATTGTGACACGACCATGTCGATAAAATGTTATCTCTCCTCAAACCGCTGGACCTAGATGCAGCACCGTATATTAGTTTACTGTCGATGCTCTTTTGTTGTTGCTCAGATTTTAAAGTAACCGCTCGTCTATCTGATTACCACGGGGACAGTGTACATATTCGACATTAGCTGTTACCATAGTGACCGATGCTCTTTTTACCTTCCCTACATAAATAGGATGGAATGAGGCGCGTTATCTCGTCAATGACGTTCAGTCCGGATTTTCATCTAACTACATATTCTCTTCTTTTATATGTAGATACAGCAAATGTAAAGGTGGTGTTAAATTTTAATTTACATGCTTTTATTGCAACTTGTTCTGTCGCTGATGAGTGTTGAATTAGGAAATATGCTAAAAGCAAAATCTGCAGAATATGGTCGGATAACGGTATCTTTCCAGTAGAAGATGATAATTTACAACTATTGTGATTTATTTAACAATAAGTCTAACGTGATTAACACGCAAAAATAGAGCTAATATTGGCACAAAAGGCAACATAACTTTAAAATTTTAAAAATTAACTCGGCGTTCCATATAAAATACAAATTTAAATTTAAAACAACACATCAATTACCATAAGTAATAACATAAAAGGGCCTGAAATTAGCGATAAATTCATGAATGTGAATTTATCTATAAAGCTCACACCGTCGAGTGATATCTACAGGACTATTTCACGGATTAAATAAGAATTTAAAAATAATTTCTCTAAACTTGGCTATCAAAATTGTAATAATTATATGTTTGTGTTATAAAAGCTTGACTTTTCAAGCCATCTTGCAACAAACGAATGTCGATTTCACTAATGCCAATAGAGAAGACCTAAATACGGGATATTTGTATTTTATGAACACAATAAAATAATACATATTTGAAATTCGCGCCAGGAATATTGACAGTTGTGTAAAATGTTATACTTACTTATAAATACCTATCTGATCAGAAGCGTGAGAATGAAATAGATGAAAGTCGACAGCCGCTACTATTCGAATTGCTAATATCAACTGAGAAAACAAAACAGAGATAACACTTTACCATCCTGAACAATGTGTTTATCAAAATTTATGGTTGCTTAGGCAGATGTTAAGTAATTTACAAAATGATTACATACGGTTTATTTGAACACGCAAAAACAATTGTTTGAGTTACACACATTAAGTAAGTTATATGTATAATTACTGAAAACGCAGAAAAGTGGTCAGTGATGCGTGCTTAGGAATTACATAGTGGAGGTATAGAGTTGGCTACACTGACCACAAGACAAGTGCACGTCGCGTGATAAAACTTATTTCTAAAAACTTTACGATAATTTCACTGCGATATCGGGCTATGATTAGTAAAAATTCAAAAGTTTGTTTCATTTCATTGGTCCATTATGATGACGTCATATAAGTGAAATAGTTGAGCTAATATCTTTATAAATTTTTAATTTAAGGCATTTCAAAAATCTAAAGTGATACTCTGATGTGACGTTTGTGCATACATTAGCTTAATAAAAAAAAGCCTTAACAAACCTCCATAATACCTAAGTCACTGGGTCAGGCTAACAGAAAAGGTTACGGACCTACCAATTTAGGAGAAAAGCCTAAACGTTTGTTACTCCCTTAGTACCGAAGCAATCTCTGCCAGCGGACAACATGAACAGAATTATCATGCTAGGAAAAAGTATGTTACATATGGAGGCGGCAGGTGTTGGCGCTTTTGTACGCGGATGGTATTCTACCTGGATTATCGGCCCTGAAGAGTACAAGACATACTTTGGCCCTTCTGTGAAGAAGTAATCGCTCACCTTTAATGCGAATAAGACAAAACCCACGACTTTCGCGCTTGTACGAGGGACAAACGCCAGATAACCCGAAGACTTTCATATCTTAAGCATTATTTTATACGATAACGGAAGGTGGACGAATTATATTGTCTTGACAAAGCATAAAGCAGAAGTGTACGCAGTAGTAACTCTCCGGTTATGTAGCAGAATCTCAGATTGGCCTGTAGATTGATTTTTTTTTTTGATTGATTTATTTATGGACGCTCTTTAACACCTCAGGTCATCAGCGTCCCATTCAATTCAGGGCGTGAAACGGCCGACAAATTTTGCTCAGAGGCCTCTTCTTTCAGGCTTGAGGTTCTTTTTCGTGCTGTAAATGTACGACACGGGACCCACAGCTTTACTTCCCTTCCGAAGGAAGCCATACTTAGGATTTTTACGCCCGAAAAAATCCATCGGTCCTGGCCGGGTTGGAACCCGCGATCTTGGGTATAGAAGGCAAGTATGGTAACCACTACACCACCAGGACCGACCATATATATGCCTGTAGGTGCACTGGAAACTGCCTAAGAGGATATAGTCGTGAATATTTATTATTATTTTGACATTCATTTCCTTTACATTTTTTTTTTAATTTTTAAAAAAGAATATGGTTTCTATTTCAATGTAAGCATTAACCTAAATAGTAGACTTTACTAGATGCACTAGTAAGATCCACAATAACACATGGAGCAGAAATATGGGGATGGGAAAAACTGAGAAACTAGATACGGTGAGGACATGTTTCTGAATGGAATTTTGGGACTAGGGAAAGAGCATAACTAACTGCGGAAATAAGAGCAGTGAAGTATTGGATAGGAATTACTCATTTATTTATTCATTTTTGAATGGTGTTTAACGCCCGTTTTAACTACTGTGGCACCACAGGTGGTAGACACTGATGATACATGAAATGAAATATGATAAATTTGGAAAGGATTTTTTTAAGGAAGGAAGCGTTTCATGCCTAAACATGGGGTACCTCCCCGGCATTTGCCATTTACGATGACTGAGGAAAACCTGGAAAAAACTCAGTCAAGGAGAACTGTCCTGGTGGGAACCGAACCCCAGACTTCCCGCTCAAGAGTCAAGAGTCTATGGGGTGTGACTTATTCATGAAAACCAAACTTTAATTAAGGCATTGTGCTATCATAGGCAGATGGAAATGAGAGGGAACAAAGACATAGACATCCACATTAAGAAAAGGATTAGAAACAATGGGGCAGGGCTGCATTTGAATGGCGGGCCAAGGGATTAGAAAGATCGCATGGAGGAGGGTTAAAACCGCTTGAGGAATATGGATAGGCAGCAGACAATTGCGCAAAAGCAGAGAGATGATTTCTCTGGAAGTGCAATCGGGGATGGAGTAGTACATCAAAACATGGACAAATCATACTAGAGAGGAGCTCTCCTGGCTCAGACTAGAAGCATGGCGGGTAATTAAGATCACTGATGAATATAAGCGAAGCATGTATCCCATTTGTGAAGAGAGAGAATCATGGACTCATATAGTGACTGGGTGTAAAGGTACGGAGAAATGAGGAGAAAAGTATCTATCGTATTATTTTTGCAGAGTTGAATACAGGAAGATGGTCATGCTGGACTTTGCTGGCATGCAAGGAAGGGGAGCGGGGATTAGATAAATTTCTGATGAAAGTGAGAGACAGCTCAGGCCTGAGTAAGGGGTTGGGAGAAACAAACTGACCGAATCCAGGTGCCGTGCATTAAGCACCAAACGGCCAGATCTTTGAACAACGCCATTATTATCCACAATAACGAGACAGCTCACACAGCCGACAGTCAGCGATGGGAATGGGAAGCTCTTCCACATCCCCCATACAGTCCCTGTGATTAAGATCTTATGCCTAAAGTGAAGTAGCCATTGCGTGGGGAAACGTTTTGTTAACAAAGCGGGTATTTTGATAGCATTTGACGCGCGTTGGCCCATGTTAGCAACTCACGTGCAGAAGATGGTATTCAGTGCCTTTCCCATGACAACGAACCGTCGATGTACTTGAAAGGCTGCGAAACACCATGGATTACCTATGGCGGGTTTGCAACCCTGTATAAGAAGTGGTGTGTAACTTTTGCTCGGGTCATAATAAACCAATGTTGTCCGCTTGACTGCGTTTTGCTTCTTCTCTACCAGGACCGCCTACATTCAGCCTTCTGATTTTTCGTATTGTCCCTTGTCATGATTTACGATCTACCCTACCGTCATATATAACGGTTCTTTACACCGGTGCGCTGCTTTGTTTTAGCACTGGAAGGGTACGGAAAGACTAAATGGCCATAACGGACGAAAAGTGCCGAAATAGGGAACCCTATAACTTTATAATTTTAAAACTGCACTTTCCTAAGTAAATAGTATGCTCTAACTGAACGCCTGAAACTCCCACTTCAGTATTTTGAGTGGGCGCTATGTACGTTAGCGTTGCCTGTTTATGACGTCAGCTGGTGTCCGTGTTATCTTTACTCCCAGCAGAGCTGGCTGGATGCTCATTGTCAAATAGCATTGTTTGCGGTGAGTTTTGTTAGTATAAGCTCCTTTTAAGTTCTGAATGTTATTCAGAAGGAATTAACACGCCTTACAGCTGTGCAGTCGCTTTCCATGTCTATCAAAACCAAAGCAATGTGTATTTTGTGCCACAGGTTTCCTAAATATATTGAGCTAAGAAAAAATGGACTCCATTAAGTTTTCTCTGCAAATAGTTCCCACACTTGTTTCGTGCATTTTGACATAAAGATTAGGAAAGAATAAAAAAAGCAGAGCTTCACAAACTCACTGCCAAAAATATTAAATATTTCATTTTTTGGAAAAATGATCACTACTTTATACAGGCTTCATTTTTCACGCTAAAATTTAACTTTGCAATATTTTGTTAGCTTAAAGCGTGTTGTACACGTGATATTAGTTTCATTGTCGTCACTTCTGGTCAATTCCCTGTGCAAGTTGAGATATGTTCAGTTCCGCCCACAGTAAAATGGACATGATACACGACGAACAATATACTGCTCTGAAATTCTACTATCGCCTTAAAGACATTTAGAGAATAAATGACATTTTTCATAATGAACCTCAACGGAATACAAGCTGAATTTTCTGAAAAAACTATACTGACTATCAAATTAAAAATGTACGACTTCTTAAACAACCATTTCTAAATTATAAACTATATTTTTAATTTTGGTAACCTTAATAGTTACTATATTATAAATATTATAATAGTAAGAAAAGTTTAATTTTAATAATATTTGCTGCTTTGGGTGAACTTTTGCCATTTATTTCAACATTCTCATATTTTAAAATTAGTTTGAAAATTTCTGGTGAAATAATATCTTAATTTAAAGCAAAAATTTAACTTTTGAATATATATGCGTTAGTATCATCATTTTATGCAAATTTCAAACATGTTTCTTTTTTTTTTTTTCAGAACTCTCATGCATGCATAAGTTAAAAGAATTCACCAGCTATATAAATAGCGTGTTATGCACATGCACAAAAGAATGCATAACTCTAACAAACAGTTTTTAATTTAAGTGCAACTAAAGTTAAAAATACCTAAGTTACGGCAAATGACAAAAAAGTGTATTATGTAACAGCGTGGTGGCTGGTTACAAATGCTATTTAAAGAATTTAAATTCCCCAAATAATTTAAACTTATTTACCCGGATAATCTACAGAGTATATAGTTTCACATTATGCATAAAGCCGAAAAATAAATTTTACGCAAAATATGAAAGCAGAGGCCGCCATATTTAAAGCCCATTTAAATACACACAAAAACTATATATGGACATAACTTGCAAATTATGCCGTTTCATATTGCGGCATATGAGGGGGCTGTTATTACTGGCACTAATTAGGTATACACGCGCCAAAAGGAAAAGTCGGAACCAATGTATCGCACAGTTAAAACTTCATTTTTATGACGTGTTAAATAATATGAATATGCATCACCTTACTGTCGGTCTACAAGATGGCCCATTTGAGCGTATGGCGGTACGCCCTCTCTCTTTCAAGTCTGAAGTTCCAATTCAATTTGCGTCGCCACACTAACCACCACTCCATTGCGCATGCGCAGTACTAGTTCCCTATCTCTTTCACCTGTGATAGCAATGACTTTGCCGCTTGGCGCGAGGATACCAAATTGTTAGTGCCAATAATAATACCCCCCACCATATGTCACAAAATTAATTATAAAGCCATATTTCGATTTTTGACCCCAAATCTCCACCAAGTGTCCTTTACAAATATTACACAGAAACCTATGCAATGTCACGGGTGATCTATGGAGAGCTGTTCCTCCTTAGTTTGTGCTTTAACGGGAGAAAAAAAAACAAACATTATTACTGCAGTTATATTAGAGAGAAAATTATGAAAATTTCATTGGGTAGCCTTTACACATTCGTAACTGAAAAGTTGAACATATGCCTGAAAAAAAAGGCCTCTGAGCAACATTTATCGGCCATTTTGCGCATTAAATTGAATGGAACTCTAATGGCCAGAGATTTTAAACAGGATCCTTAATAAATGAAATAATAATAATAATAATAATAATAATAATAATAATAATAATAATACATATGAAGTGGGGGCTCTACAAGATATGGAGACGGGGTTCCTTTACATAATTAACAGATTCAACAGCCCGGCAATCGTGAGCCCCCTCTCCATGGAGATCGAGACCATCAGAAAGATCGATTTCATAACAGAGGCCGGGTATAATTTTATTCAATGAGCAAGCCACTGTCACACCGCACGGGCTCACCTCGCCCTGCCCAAAAAGTCAACGGAATAGAATGCTATTTTTTTAACCTCCGATAGGGCATAACAGAAAGACAAATGTGAATCACAAAATGGTTTTATTACCAGGAGTCAAGTACAGTCACGGCTACTTCTCCACATAGTCACCTTAAAGATTAAGACATTCGTAATATCGACAGAGGAGCTTTCCAATACCCTTTTTCATAGAAGTTTGCCGTCAGCGTACGGAGATAGTTCTTCACGGCGTCTTGAAGTTCTCCGTTGGTGATGATGCGCTGTCCTTCCAGACCTTCCTTCAGCAGCCCAAAAAGATGAGTCACTTGGCGCTATAACTGGGATGTATACCGGATGATCGAACACTTCATAGTGAAACTGAGTAAGCAAATGTTGGGTTACTGCAACAGTATGAGGTTTTGGGTTGTCATGAATCAAAACAATTCCAGATGACATAATACCTCTTCTTTTGTATTTAATAGTTCTCCGCAGGTGACATAATGTCCGACAATACACTGTCCATTGATCGTAGTCCCTGGCTCCATAAACTCCATGAGCAACACACCTTTCTGATCCCAGAAAACAGTAGCCATGTCTTCTTGTTGCTGGAAGTTTGTTCGAAGGTACCATGCGCCGTGCTTTGTGGTCCTCAGATAGCTTTTTGGGAACCCAAGCGTACACAAAGTTTTCGGTAGTCTAGGTGTTCTGTAACAATCGTGTACAGAGCTGACCTTGAAAGTTCGGAAATTTCACAGACAACTCACTGATAGTAAATCTGCGTCTCTCTTGAACCTCTGTTCAACTCGCTGAACAAGATCTTCACTAGCGATAGAACTGCGTTCTTGTCCATCTTCTTTAAATTTCCTACATCATTTACACACAAATCCTAACTCATACAGTTTGCAACATAAACACGGCTCATTTTGCGATGAATTTCTGCCGCACCTGCTTGTAGAAAACGAACGACGCTTCGCAACTCGCACTTGGCGGGAGAATCAATCATGCCGGCCATGTTGAAGTGCCTGTAACTCAGTTCCAACTGACGTATTGAACTTGACCTATGGACGTTATGGTGCGGTAATAGCGCAGTAGTACAGTGCGTAGATCCGCCTCCTAATGCTTTTCTGGTCATGTAGCAGAGCGATCGGAGGTTGAAAAAAATTTGCCCTTGTACGAAAAGGGAGAGCAGAAAATTCGTGAAAAGCAAAGATTTATCCCAGCATTCGCCTAATCCACTAGAAAATAAAAGACTAATATAGTCAGTCTAAAGGGATTTGTATCCAGGACCATCCTTTCAGTCATATCTGAACAGATTAATGCAAAAGTATCCTAGTTATGATAACAAAACTGATAATTTTAGTGTATTTATTCTGACAGAGCTAAGGTCTTTATGCCTTCTCGTTCGCTGTACCATTCTCACAATAATTACACCGAGTTTCAGGGACAATAGCACAATTATAACATTAACAAGGATAATATTTGTACACCTATAAAACTATGAAAAATATGAAAAAGATAAATAAATGTGTCCTAATGTCTAACAAGAATATTGAAAATGATTGGGGAATAACATAATAATAACAATAATAATAATAATAATAATAATAATAATAATAATATAACAAGCACCAACAATGACAATTTATATAACATGCAGGGTGGGTTAGAACTCCACAAAAAAAACTTGCACAGGTTGTTCAGGGATGTTTTCTGGATGTATTGATATAAGGGACCCGGTAGCTCATTGCTTTCGTTTAGTTTAACTCAACTCCCTTTGTATCTGCTTACTCGAAATATGATTGTTTCCAATGAAAACTGTTCCTGCATACATAAATAATAACAAGGCGTGCATCAATAAGTGAAAAACAGCTACATCAAAAAACCTTCTGAAAAAACACAACCTTTCACTGTTGTTGTAGTAGAGTCGCCAATATCCTCAGGCATATGTGATTTCCACATGATGGGGTGCCAGTAATTTTTGCATTAGAGAATACCTTAATGAACAGTTCGGGCACGTCGATCCTAGTGGTCTAGTGATAACCAGACTTGCCTCCTAAACCCAGGATCGCGGGTTCAATCCCGGCTAGGATCGATGGATTTTTTTCAGGCGTAAAAATCCTAAGTATGCTTTCTTTCGGAAGGGAAGTAAAGTCGTGGGTCCCATGTCGCAGATTTACAGCATATCAAAGAACCTCAAGCCTGAAAGAAGAGGCCTCTGAGCAAAATTGATCGGCCGTTTCACGCCCTGAATTGAATGGGACGCTGATGACCTGAATGGGACGCTGATGACCTGAGATGTTAAAGAGCATCCGTAAATAAAGCAAATCAACAACAAAAGTTTGGGCACAGGTGGATTGGTCGTGGTGGTCCTGTTCCATGGCCAGCTCGATCACCAGACCTGACACTCATGAATTTTTTCTTCTGGGGTCACATGAAGAGACTAATATATGTGACTCATGTCGAAACTAATATGAACCTGGATGCTAGCAGCCGCCGCTGATGTGCGCAAATCTCCTGGGATGCTGGAGCGTGTGCGACACTCCATGAGGCGTCGCTAAGTTTGTCGTGATCATGGTGGTCGATATTAGGAACACTTACTTTAAACAGTGTAATTTAAGGTTTTTGTTTGCAATTTTGTGATGTTTGGTCATCTATCCTTAAAAACAAATAATTGATTTTGTCAGGAGGTGATGAGCAGCTGGCGAACCGTAATGTAAACACGCTCTACAGCAGTGAAAGGTTGGTTTTGTTTGAAAATAATAATATTCTGAACAAGCAGATACAGAGGTAGTTCAGTTATTATAAAACGAAAACAATGAAATTACCCGGTAATGAGCCACTGGAGGTCATGGGCTCCTTATATCAAAACACTCAGAAAACATCCACGAAGAACTGGTGAAAATTTGTCGGCGGTAGAGTCCGGATTCATCCTGTATATATATATTTGCCTTCAGCAATCTGATAAGTGTTACATCTAAACAAAACCGTTAAAGCATTAAATAAATAGTGCAGACAGTCGATTATGTAACTAAGTTCATATGTCAAGCAAAAAGCGAATCAAATATTGATTCATGTTTCATGTATTCGCAAACGAAAACATGGTATGATAGGGCTCGGCAGTCAAATTGCAACCAAGTGTGTTTCAGTACTGAAATGTGGGATAAATCTTAATAAACTCGCCCCATCCCACTGAACTCCAAGTGTCTAGTATAGTGGTTCCCAATATTTTCTAAGTGGGTCCTTCTTTGTAGATCCTGAAAATTCTATGCCACCTACCGAGGAATGATTTCGCTGGAAGTTGCCATCCGGGCTAAAATCTGAATGGGGGAATGGAGCAGTCCATCAAAACAGGAATGAAACTTACTAGACAGGGGGTCGCGTGGCTACTGTATGGCGGATGATTACGATCACTGGCAAATGTGACAGGAGAATTTGGCTGAAGGTACGGATGAATTCCTTTACAGGATCGAACAGAGGAAGATGGTCATGCTCTACAGAACAGATTAAGTAAATTTCTGATAAATTTTATTATTGTATAACGTCCGTTTTTACTGCTAAGGCATTACATGCGGTGGACACTGATATATATGAGATGGCATTATAAACTGAGAAACGATTTTTTAAAGGAAGGAAACATACCAGGCCTAAGTTTAGGATACCTCCCCGGTCTTTGCCATTTATGAGGATTGAGGAAAACCTGGCAAAAAACATGCCAGGGAAGACGGTCCTGGTAGGAATTGAACTCTAGACCTCTCGATCAAGAATCCGCGCCTTAACGACTGCGCGGAAGAAAATTTATTGAATCCACCTGTTGTCATTCATAATGTATTACTTTCTAATTTTATATGCATTTTTAATATCTTATAACTTATTATTCATGTATTTGTTTTCTTTTATTCTATTTTTATATTTATTGTTTTCTAATGTTATTGTTGAAGATATATGCTTATGACTTGTTGTGAAATAACTAATTTAATGTATTGTACTAAATCAAATAGACACAGTGTATTATAACGCTATGTACGCGCCAATTGAAGATTTATTGTATTGGTACCACTGTAATAAATACACCGCCTCCAGTACAACAACTAATTTCTTCATATTAACATTATGCTTGAAAATAATCTACATTATACAATTTGAATTCAAATATACAGAAACATATTCATTCACTCTTAGCAACCAGTGGTCTAGTGTTATTGTTTTCGTCTAAACAGTAACAATGTGTCATGAGCTGCCTGGTAATTCTCTCGTGTTGCCAAAATTATTTTCGTCATCAAACGTTGAATAGAAAATATAAATATCTACCGATTCTCTTTTTAAGAATATTTAATAAGGAGCCGGCCTTTTAACGAAAGCGTGGTATATAAGGAATCGTAAAATTGACAAGGTATAATAAGAACATAATATTGTATAAG
Source organism: Metallyticus violacea (assembly GCA_030762175.1). Taxonomy (NCBI): domain Eukaryota; kingdom Metazoa; phylum Arthropoda; class Insecta; order Mantodea; family Metallyticidae; genus Metallyticus; species Metallyticus violacea. The sequence continues at coordinate 26,189,642 of CM060835.1, read as the reverse complement.
ACCACACTGTATATCCTGGTTAGTGAAATATACTGTATAAATCCAAACATAGTAAGATGCAGAAGTAATAAATATTAAGTGTGTCTTGCTTTGTCACAATGTGCATCCCAGAGGTGACGTGAGCTGAAAGGGTCCTCAGAGAAACACTTGCAAAAACAAAAAGCAACCCTGTTTTCCACTCACTTAAAATATTATGTCTACGTGTGTATGTTATAGATAAAATAGAATTATTGTGCTGATGAAGTATTGTTTAGTTTTAAGCTTAACAAACCCAAACCATAAACCTCTTAGAACTAATGATGTCAAGACCTGGTGACTGTTGATCTCATGGTGATGTTTTAACAATAACTTTTATCTCTACACTAGGTGATTATTACCCCTCCTTGGGCATTACAATTGTATAAAAGATCCCTGAATTTATTCAAAACAGGAGAGAAGCCTTGGTGCTTGTAGGATCCATGTGTTACCCTTTAATAAATACTTATACTTTTAACAGAATTGATTGAGTTATTCAGCATTCGTGTGGAAACATCTCGTCTTTTCTGGAGGAGTCGACCTGGCTCGATTACCCCAAGCGACGTCTATTATCCGAATATAACATCCCTTCTCGTCTTAGCCATCGAGATTGAATAGGGAAATTGTAGCACCGCATTAAACAGAAGAACATCTCGCCAAGTTGTAAGTCATTCGACAGACATCACAGCTTGGACTTCGTTTAATAACAGCCTGGTGTCATCTCGGCCGGCTGTATTATAGTACCTTACTTAACAAATAATAATAGATCAATAATTTGCCTTCACTAAACAGTACAGAAAAATGGCGATGTTATTTTCCTGGGCGAACTCTGGAACATTTCACTCTGTAATCTCAATTCCAGGATAAAGAATAATTAAGACTTGTCCAGTACTGTCAACCACAGAACTACAAGAAGCTCAATTACAGAAAAGCGGCAAGTAGGCTAACATTTCTCTCCTGAACTACTTGTAGCATCTTATAACATTAATTTTATATTCAAGAATCTTTTTCTTTATTCCTTTTCTCCCCTCCTTCTGTTCTTGTTACACATTTCCCTTCCACCTCGCTTCTCCGAAATGTATTCTTTCTGCAGTCCCACAGATCTCTTTAGTGTGGCGAGGGGGTGGGTGGAGGGAGGGAAGGAGTGCAGCTGAAACCCTAGATATCATGATACATCCCTCCAAAGTCGCGTCGCCAAAAATATATGTAATGGGAGGAACGAAAAAGAAGCGAGGTAGGAAAGAAAAAGAGGCTCAATTTGTTTAATTGATTCTTACCAGCGAATATCTCTTTTGTATCAATTTCAAGCTTGATTAAATTGGTTCACTGGTTGTATGGCTTCCTCGTCTGGAACATTGGAGATCAGTGCTAAGTCACCGTAACGCAACTATAATTTCCAACGGCGCACTGAAGGGGCTTAAACGAAACTTACACCCATCTAAGTAAGCACTTTTAATTTCCAAATGCCCTACGCTAATCTGTGCAAAATTTAAACAAAAAAAGTATGTACATGGGCCGATTTATTAGAGGATCACTCTGAAAGTTTTTTGAATGAAAGCAATAGAATTTTAAGATAATGGCATCATTTCAAAGCAATTTCCCATTACACTCTATGCAACGTCTTATCCATTCAAACCATTTTGTAAATGCTGAGCGCCATGCTTCTTTGGGTAGGGTGAAAATACATTCCTTGTATGCAGCTACTGTGGTTTTAGGAGATTCAAATTGTTAACCAGGAATTTCTTATTATAATTTATTTTGGGAAATATAAAAAGATTGCATGGGACCACATCTGAACGGTAGGGAGGATGGGGGAAACATTGGATTCCTGACACTTGCAGAAATTGAGTTTGTTTGCAGTGCAGCGTGGACAGAAGCCTTGTTATGGTGTAACATGCTGACTAGTCTAACGACGCTTGGTTCTCGGTCGGTTGAAGACTTGAGGCAACATTTTGTGATGTACCATCTGGCAATGATAGTTTTTTATCCCCCAAGTGAAACTGTCAGATTGTGGCCAATATCTAAGAAGAAAGAACAGATCGTCTTTCTTGCCAACACTTTTTGATCGCCTCACTTTAGTTGAGGGGTCCTCTTCTGGAAAGACCAGAGCAATGATTTTTTGATCATACCAGTATATCTACTTACATCATCTGTTATGTTAAATATGTTTTTTTTTTTTTTATCTTCACCCATCAAACTTTTTCTAAATTTTCTGGCATCAATCCACACCGGTTTTTTCTTCTCACCTGTGAGGTGGAAGGGAATCCAATTCTTGATATGAATATTTTCACTGCTGTCGATTTAATATTCAGGTTTTCTTCATTCTGATAATATGCAACACTCCCACTCACGATACACGGGCTTTAACTTATCTACAGGGCGGACTAGTGAGCAGAAAGTTTGATTCCCGCCAGGACCGTCCTCCCTAACTAGATTTTTTCCAGGTATTCCTCAGCCCTCATAAATGTAAATTCCAGTGAGGTACTCTAAATTTAGGCCCGGACACTTCCTTCCTTAAACATAAGCTCATTTCCCATGTATAATTTAATTTCATACACCATGAGTGCTGCAGTAAAAACGGGCCTTAAACATAATTAAAATATCTATTGAGATGGGCTCAAGTTTACAGAAAGTAAGTCATTTTAGAGGGCCATCAGCAGTGCCCAGAAATTCAGGCATTTGTTTTGTTTAAAATAGGCATGCAAACGGACAATTAAAATATTGAAAATAGACAGTAATATAATTAAAATGGGTCTTTATTTAAAGAAAAAATAAGATATATCACTAATTATTAATAAAAATAGAAATTTATGATACTTAAGAATTTCTTTATAGTATAATTAAACTACTTGAGCAACAACAAGGTGTTTTTTCAAGGTATCAATTGTCATAATCAACCGCTTGTCAGAGAAAACATATTTTTTCTCATGGAAACAGAACTGAAGTGATTGGAGCATATTTAAAACAAGCTTTTCGGAAGGGCTCATACCAGTTACAACAGAACATTCACCTTTCAGGACTTCATGGAAATATTGATCAAGACAAAGTAAAGTAGTTATTAGTAAAAGATACGCAGTGGTTTCTGGTCGAGTTCATTTTCTGTTTATGCGTTTATAGGGGAATCAGTGTAGTATCTCTCTTACTTCAGTAATGAACACATTATAGGGACGGTATATTGCACAGTTGTACCGCTCTCAACTTTCTCGCTTGCAATTGTTTGCTACATTTATACAGGTGAGAAATTATCCAATTCCTTAGAATCGATACGAGGTCAATCGCCGGGATTATTAAAACTACAGTACTTCTCTCATCCTCTCTATTTCCTGGTATTCGCATGCCTGAATTATAGCACGTTCCTTTTACTAATGAAGGTTCTTCTATTTAAAAAGCTTAAGTGATTGGGTTTAGGAGAAGGTTTTTTGACTGCTTAAAAATAAATTAATTAATAACAAGATTATCAATAGACATTTTTGTAAGGCGGAACATGCCATTTAATTTGTATAACTATTTTACTTCTATATATTGCAATTATTTATGTAGTTTTAAACATGCATAAAAATCACAGAAAAATCCATAATGATCCAAAACAGGGAAGACATAAAATTAGGCAAAATGTACGATCTTGAACACGGCGGGGTTTAGCTGTACGCTACTTGTAGACTCAGCATTGCATACAAACGTACGAAATATTACAACTATGTTCCGGTTTACAACCATCGCCGTTAACTCACCAAATAACTGTAGAGTTTACATTGAATTGAAATGTAAACATTCACATAATTTCACAGTTTGCTTCAATTCAACAATGCAACAATGAGAAACAAACGAGTGGCAATCAACAGTTTTAATTTGGCCATCTATTGTTTCCGTCTACAGTTACACATCCCGGGATATTCTAAACAGAAATTATTTAACCGTTCTTTCTAATGGTACTGGTATATATTTCGTAATACACATTTCATAATAGTTTATAATCATGGAGTGTTTCTATGCGAAGACAATACAAAGTATAGCTTTGTTCATAACTTTACTTTGTTCGAAAATATACCACGTAAGCCTAATATATTTTTTAAAAAATATTTCATGTTGCCATTTTATAATTTGCCTGTAATTATCCAACCTAATACTTACATCCAGTATTCTCATTTTCCTTTCTCTTCCTCTTATATAAATAAAGATAAAGACAGCCTAAAGGGCAAAGGTCTTCTAATAAGTAGGGAAAGTTCGCTTTTTCCTAACGTGGTGAGCTATTCCATGCTAGTTGTTCGTCTGCTGTTTAAGACACTCTGATTTGTTCTTTGGTTTCTCCATATCTCATTGCACAAGTTGCTTCTCGAGAGGTTTCCATTTTTCTCTTCCTCTTGTTACTCTTGACCAATCTGAACCTGCATGTTCCTTGAAGAGGTCTGTCCACCTTCTTCTGGGTCTGCCTTGTGTCCTTTTTCCTATCCAGGGGTCCCACATGGAGATCTTGTAGGTCCATCCATTTGACTATTCTCCTGCATTCTTGCGACGTGATCGCCCCATTGTCATTTGTTTCTGGTAGCTATTTGTGTGATGTTTGTTGTCTGAGATAACTGATTTATTAATACTACCGGTATTTTGTCCTTTAAAGTTATTCCTAGTATCTTGCGTTGCATTTTTCAGTGGAACATTTGAATTTTATTCTTTTGTTTATTTTTCAGTGATCATGTCTAGCACCCATATAGTAATACAAGGATAAACAGGTTTCGAGCGTCTGGAACCTGATTTTCTTAGTTAGTGTTTGGTGTATCAACATAAACTTAGGGGCCCAAAATGCTCTTTAGGTAAATGTGATCCTTCTCTGTGCCTCTTTTTCCTCTTCTTATAGTAGCTGTAATATTTTGAATGTGTAGAAAATATTCAAATAAATAACAGTTCTAAAATGTTAGTAATTACAGAATATGTAAACACAATGTAACTTCAATAACGATTTCTTTGACGAACATGAAGAAGAAGAACTAGGAGAGGAAGAAGTGGAATATTCCAGCACTGAGGTTAACTTTCCAGTTTTACCGAAAAGAGAATAAAAAATTATAGACACCATTTTTGCCCATATACTGAGATTATAGCCAGATCTTAGAATGGTACCAGAGAGGAAGTGAGCCATTCCGCCACTGACTTCACCGGCTCTTACTGTTATTACCCGTTATGAGGACCTCCCGTCCTCGAGATGTTCCGATATGAACTGAAAATGAAGTCCTTAGCGCCATTATCCTGAATGGCGAAGTGCTTTGGGAAATTGCACCTGTACTTGTTGCGGCGTTGGCAGCACTTGCTCTCTGATTCTCAGCGGCGGCCAATCCAGTGGCAGATTTAAACTGACTTTCCTCGCAGCGGTAAATGGTGGAAGGGAAACGAAACTGTTACTATCTGAAAGTTACAATTTTAGCCGTTTCTAGCTAATATTATGAACTCTGCAGTAGACTTTAAACTGAAACACAGGACAGAGGGCCAAAATACAACCCGCACACACACAGTGTTATAATTGTGTAGCCGGAATTAAAGGCCGTCTTTGATTAAACTAACATTGTTATAATTAAGGCTAGTAATAATTAACATAAATATAATCATCTGATACATGTATGTAGTTTGTAGTCATTAGACAGCACCTGTGCTAAACAGTAATAAAGGTCCATTGTGTATTTATGTGAATGGAAAACGGTTCGGGTCGTTAAGCTTGGAAATGGTAAAAGTTTTGACCTTGGGGAAAAGGGTTATGTTCTGAAAAGAGGTAATTCTCTTTTCAGAGGGTTTAAAGAAAACCATTTACCGAGATGCAGACAAAAGCAGAGAAACATATTCTTTCAATAACTAAGGGTAAAGGCACTAATGACTTTACGGGTGGATTTCTTTCGAAGAAGGAACAAATGTCAATCTCAGATGACAGCTCAAGTTTATATCCCCTCATGACAATAACATTCAAACGTCGACAGATGTTGACATGACTTTGCAAAACAAATAGATGTTCCTTATTTATGGCCGAGGTTTCATTGTGAGCAAATTTGAAAGGACAGAAAAGTGAAAGGATATGTCGGATTATAAAAATTTCCCAACATTTAGGGCAGGAATGTCCGTTCTTAGAAATATTATAACGTGAGAGGTATTTCCAGAAATTGGTCCCACACAACCAATAGAAATCGTACAAAATTGAACGAATCGGAGCGAGCATGCATAATTATAGATATTAAGGAAGGACCAATAACGCAGATAGAATCGAACTGAGCTCCTTAAATTTCGCGGATTTAATTTTCACGATGGGAGGTTCCTAATAAACAATAAACTTTACATCTGATATATAATGTAAGGGACACAGAGAACAGGAGAGACTTGGAGAGAGAGAGCAGAACTTCAACAGCAGTGAGACTTAGAGAGAGAGCAGCTGGACGTCGACAGCAGTGAAAAGTTAGCGGTCCGGGATTCGAGGCTAAGAGTTAAAGGTTGGATAGTCGGAGAACGGAACTGTAAGAGTCAATTTAAATAAGCGGGCAAAAGAATAGACAATCAAAATCAAAGTGAGCGAAGTCGGTAGGAGAAGAACAATAGTCAGTCAGTTCAACACATTTCCAAGCTTACGCGAACAATCCAGTATTCTGTTAAGTGTAAATAAATGACGTTAGATAAGAACTCCAGTGTTTCCGTGTAACTTTATAGATTTCCTTCCCTTCCCTCTGACTCACACGAGTCACAAAATTCCAGAAGTTCCCTGAGGTAAAGGTTCCTGATCCCGACACAAGGGGCATCCAACCCAGAACTCAAAGAAAAACAATTAATCGACGACACCTCTTCCCGCGAGCGGACTGCAATCTACCAGCCGATTTCCTGAAACCGGCCCCAAAAATGGCGCACACAACGTGGGTCTTCTAAGACTGGAAATAGGGCAAGGAAATAATCACGGAAGAAGCGGACGACACCAGACTGCAGACGCGGACGACGCCAGAGCGGTACCAGCAGTAAGTGTAACTTACTGAGTCAGCACAGCAGACTGCAGACGCGGACGACGCCAGAGCGGTACCAGCAGTAAGTGTAACTTACTGAGTCAGCACAGCAGACTGCAGACGCGGACGACGCCAGAGCGGTACCAGCAGTAAGTGTAACTTACTGAATCAGCACAGCAAACTGCAGACGCGGACGACACCGGAGAGGATCCTGCTGTGAGCGTAAAGCTTACAACCGCTGCCGAACACCAAGAAGAGGATCATCAGACAACAAGGAACAGGAACCGCAACAGCAGCAAACACAGAATAGAGAAGGTACAGACAGAAATTGAACTTTTTTGTAGAAACTGTGTAGCATAAATAGGAAGGAATATAAAATTACATGTTATTGAGAAGTAGGAAGATTAACATGGCAGATCAGGGCAGAATAACGAACGAAGTAACGACGGTAGGAGTAGATAGTAGGCAAATGGGGGAAAATAGTAAGACAAATAAAAACCAAAATAAAGAATTAGAAGATTGTAATCAATCAGATAAGAGTAATAGGGATGACAAAATATTGGAAATGATCAGTCAAATGAAACTACAAATAGAAAATTCACAAGGAGAATCACAGATTGCACAGAAGGAATTCCAAAGTAGGCTAGATTCTAGACTAGAGAAAATAGAGAATTCACAGGGAGAGTTAAAAATAGATTCACAAAATGCACAGAAGGAGTTCCAAAGTAGGTTGGATTCTAGACTAGAGAAAATTGAGAATTCACAGGGAGAGTTAAAAATAGATTCGCAAAATGCACACAAGGACTTTCAGAGTAAATTAAATTCTAGGTTAGAGAAGATGGAGGAATCACAGATAGAAAGAATTAACAAGATTTTGGATACCAGGTTTGCTCAAATAGAAAATTCTCAGATAGAATTTAGTATTAGGGTCAGTAGTGCACTAGAAAATAGATTAGAACAAATAGAAAAAGCTCAGGAAGAATTTGGAAACAAAATAAATGATTCGCAAACAAGTTTTCAGAGTAGGCTTGAGAAGGTAGAAAAATCTTTGTGCAGTAACATAGAAAATAAGTTTCAAGAAACTCTTAAAATTCAGACAAATTTTTCGAAACGGTTGCAAGAAAATAATGAGAATTGGGAGAAAGAAGTAGGAGAGAGAAATAAAGACTTTAAGGAAGTCAGAGAGAACATGAATAAAATAGATGATAAAATAATTGAAATTGAAAAAGTAGGGCAAGAGCTGAGAACAGCTGTTAGCAGTAAATATTCAGGGTTGGAGGAGCGAATGAACCAAGAGCTCAGATCAGTAAAATTGATTGTCCAATCATTAGACCAAAATCAAAGCCAACTATCGAAAAAAATGTCTGAATTGATAGAGAATAGACATAATGGTACTGTAGAGAATACTGACGGTAGTAATGTTAGTAGTGGAACATCAGAATCTCAGCCAGGCGACACATTTGTGACAGAGGTAAACGAATCTCAGTCCAACGCCTCGGCTGGATTACCTATAAATGTAAATGTGAGTGCTCAGGTTACTGGTTCACCAAGAAGTTCTTGTATTTCTGACAAAAATATGTGTATTAGATCCGGGAATAATTCATGCATGCCCAACATAAGTTGTAATTCGTGGCCTAGCCAACTAATAAATGAAATAACACCCCCGGAGTTCTACGAGGAACGAAACGATAATGCAAGGATTTTTGTCTCAGATTTAGAAGATTATTTTCGTTTAAAAGGAGTACCGGAAGAGATGAAAATTATTTTCGTTAGAAGAAGTTTAAAGGGTCAGGCTGCAAATTGGTACAGGCTTACGTTATCAGATTGCACTTCCTTTAAAGATTTCAAATTTTTATTCTTATCACGATATTGGAGTTCGACACACCAGAACGCCATTCGTTTAGACATATCAAATGGGAAATATGACGCCAGAACCGGCATAAGTATGGTAGACTATTTCTTGGCCATAGGTAAAAAGAGCAGGCTTTTAGATCCACCACTAACTGATAGAGAATTGATGACATTGGTATCTGGACATTTTCCTGAACACATCAGAAATCACCTGATTGTGGCCAAGCCCACAACGTGTTCAGAAATGATTGAGCTTTTAACTGCCTTTGACCTCCAAAGGAATGACTACCATGGAAGTAGAAGGGAAGAAAATCGATATGACAATTACAGAAATGACTTCCGTCCAGCTAGATATTCTTCTCACGGGAACGGGGCAAGGTCCAACAGATTAAGAAATAATGGAGAGAATCAAAATTTCCGACGACCTCAAATCAACGCACTTCAGACAATTCCTGGAGGACGGATGCCGATGGAATACTCGAGCAGAACACTGCCATATCAAAGCTATAGAAATCAAGACGAACCACCAAGAAGATGGAGTAGAAATATCAGGACCTGGCATCAACAAACTCCATGGTACGGAAGGAATAACCAAAATCAATGGAGGAACCCAGAAGACCGGAGATCGAGAACTGTGGATACTAATGAATATGTGAGGTCGAGGTCACCAAACGATCAGAACGAAAATGGAAGAAGTATGGGTAACCAAACCGTCGAGCGAGACCAGGGAAACTTACCAGTCAGTCCACAGAGACCCATGTAGGATTGGAACGAACTTCTAACTTACCGGAAGACATGCTGGTGGGACAGAGAACGGGTCACACTAATTTATTAACAAAGGAAAACGAAACTTCAACAAGTCAAAATTCAAAGGAGGAACATGTAGAAACACCTAAAATTAATATACAGATCGGGAATATTCATACACTTGCTTTACTTGACTCGGGAGCCACTAACACAGTGTGCAGCTCTACTTTCTACGAAAAACTTATCATGAACAAAGTAAAGATGATGTGTCTGCCAATTTGTGGTGTTTATTGTTCTGTTGCAGTAGGCAAACGTAAGGAGAGGGTAAATTATCAAGCTATGGTAAACATCCAGTTACTAGGTCGTGTTTTCGAGGTGATGTTTCTTGTTGTTCCAAGGTTAACTACCGAGGTCATCATAGGATGCGATACATTATACAGTTGGAAGGCCATTCTTAATTTTGAACAAAGGATTCTAGCGATACGAAACTCAGAGGAGCTAATCTCAGCGAAATTTCACGAAGAGAGAGATCAAAACGAAATTATAATGTCACATGATGAGCAAGAAGTGGTAGATGAGATATTTTTCGTGGAAAGAATAGATATTGGTATCGCAAATGCTGTGATTAAAATAGATGAAGAGAACCAATCGTTCACAGTTGATTATAAAAACCTGTGTAGTCATCCGATGATTTTTTGTAATGATTGCAAGGACAGTATGAACGGAGCCAGCATAGCAACTCGGAGAAAGGAGGAAGGAAAACTTAATAGCTTGAGATTAGGCAGTCAGGGCGAAACAATGGAAGTTTTACGAATGAAAGTGAGAGAGGCGTGCGGTTTGAATACAACACAGAGAAGGCGGCTAGAAGAAATCTTAGTAAAGAATTGGGAAGTATTTTCTGAACACCCCGGTAAATGTAATAAATATACTCATTATTTCGAAGTAACTAATATTTCCCCATATACACATAAACACAGACCGATTCCCATATCTATTAGGGACCAGGCGGACGAGATCATAAATTCCATGATTCAAGATGGCTTAATAGAAGTGTCCGATTCCTGCTATATCAATCCGTTGTGTTGGGTCCAGAAAAATAACGGAAAATTAAGATTAACAGTTGATGCGAGAAGATTGAACCGTCACGTGACAAGGGACAGCTTTCGCGTTGAAGGGATTGATCATCTGTTGACTCGTCTAACAAGTGGAAGGTACTTATCTAGCCTGGATTTAACTGCCTCATTCTGGCAGATACCCTTGGACGAAAGAGTAAGAAAATTCACGGCTTTTATTCATAATGGACGTACATATCATTTCACCAGGTGCGCATTTGGCCTGTCGTCGAGTGGTGCCGCATTGCTTAGGGCGTTATATGAAATATTTAAGGATTCTACTAAAGAGTATGCCGTCCAGTATGTAGACGATTTTATTATTTTTGGCGACGACGTAGAAAATCACCTGAATCACATTGATCAGATACTATCGAAATTACGAGAGAGCGGAATGACCGTCAGATTAGAGAAAACTGCCTTCTTCAGGAAAGAGACAGAGTTTTTAGGATTCTTAATTTCCGAGCAGGGAATCAAACCCAACCCCGCTAAAGTAGAGGGAATATTGGAGATCCAAAGACCATTGAATGTAAAACAACTTAGACGGTTTCTGGGTATTCTCCAATATCAAACTCGGTTTCTAGTTAATTATGCAACCGTAGCAGACCCTCTACGGGCGCTTTTGAGGAAAGAAACAAAATGGCGGTGGACAGAAACCGAGCAAACGGCATTTGATGATATTAAAAAGCTATTCCAGAACGCAATTTTATTAGAAAGACCAAGAAATGACCTTCCTTACGTCGTTTACACCGATGCATCCAGCAAGGGTTTTGGAGCTGTATTACTACAAGAACATGAGGATGAAACACAACACATCATAGCGACAGCGTCTAGAGGATGTTCTAGATATGAATCACAATCATGTGTTACTGAATTAGAAATAGCGGCAGTATATTTTGCACTCCAAAAATTTAGAAATTATATCTTCCACCAGAAAGTAATATTGAGAACAGATCATATAAGTCTTTCGTTCATTCACAAATGTAAATTAACTAGTTCCAGAATCTCTAGATACATACACGAAATTATGGCTTACGATCTGACTATAGAACACGTTCCAGGAAAAGATAATATATTTAGCGATACGCTGTCTAGATTAAAACATCGAGAAAGTATGTCCGAAGCCCTCAAAAGTCCGGATTATGAAATCACTATTATGAAATTAGACCAAAGTTTGGAAAAATCCATTAGTAAAGACTTTAGAGACCTAGCGAAACTGCAGGCTGAAGATAGCGAGCTAAAAAAATTATTAACCGAGGTACCAGAACTCGACAGCAACACTTCAGGCACCGTAGCTAAGAGAAATAATATACTATATAAATTACATGGGAAGGAAGAGCAGAGGTGGAAACCTATAATTCCACAGGCGATGACGAATAAGCTGATAAATGCCTTTCATTCGTCAATGCTACATTCAGGTACGGAACGAGTATGCATCAATATAGCAGAGAATTTCTACGTTAAGCATCTCGCTAAGAAGGTCAGAAGAATAATTGCTGCGTGTGAGTTATGCCAGAAAGCAAAACCATTCAACTGCAAGTTTGATATCGAGCCTAAGACCATACTAAGGGAACTACCCCGAGCCCTTGTAACCCTCGACATACATGGAGAAATGCCTCGCGGACAGTTCGGATATAGATATGTGCTAGTGTTATACGACATCTTTACAAAATTCGTAAAAATATACCCTCTAAAATCCATCACGAGTAGAGCATGCCTTAATAAAATCACGAATGATTACATAAGAGATTATGGAGTTATGTCCGCCATTTTGTCGGACAATGCAACTGTCTTCAGAAGTAAGATATTCAGAGAAACGCTCGAACAATTAGGCATAAAGATTTACCACTCATCCTCATACTTTCCGCAGGGAAATCCAACAGAGAGAGCGATAAAGGAGGTATCAACATATTTCCGAATTCTATGTCATAAACAACATACAGACTGGGTGAAATATTGCCCCATTATAGAAAGGGTAATGAACCATTCCGTAAACCCAACCACGCAAATAGCCCCGGTTAAAGCACTAATGAGATCCGAGCCCGAGTCTATGGTACCAGGACTACCAACGTCCATCCCTTCAGGAGCAGAACCGAGGACCGAAGAGCAGATATTCCGTAGCATGTATCAAAAGATGAAGCGAAAAGCCGAAAAGCGACTAGCGAAAGTCAAAAGAAGAAAATTAAAATGGAGTCCAAAGATTGGAGATCTTGTACTTGTGAAGGACAAAAAGATATCAAGCTCACTTCGGAAGCGTTATAACAGGATGGAATTAATATACAGAGGCCCATATGAGATCGGAAAACAGTTCGGGGATCACACATATGAATTGATTGATCCAAAGACTAAGAGAATATTAGGCAGGTACCATAAACAAATACTCCGGCCGTACAAAACGTTGGGCGAGGCAAAAGGAAATTAATCCTATTGATAAATGTTGCCTAAACTATGTAAAATTAATGTTTCTTCTTTTAACCTTGTTGTGTCATGAGGCTCATTTAGAGTAATAATTGGTTAACCCGGAACTGAGCACCTGCAGGTTAGTCTGTAAGAATAAGATATATGTATATTATTGTATATAGGTTTTCCTAGAAAATTCAATGCAGTATAATGGAAGATAGTGACAAATATAAAGTGCAGTGCTAAATAATAATTATAGTGGTAAATATGAAGTGTTAAAATAGATAGGAAGTGTCGTGAAATCAGAAAAATAACTGAAGTGCAAAGTAATAAAACCTGAATAAAAGTGCATATATACATGTATAAATACAGAAAGTGTAATAACTTGAACGAATCAACAGTGTGTGTATAGACAAACATAATTTAGCAAATATAAAGGACAATGATGCAAATATTAGGTAAAATATTGATGAAGAATCGCGTTTCTATGAAAGACTAAATTACAACAACAAAGCCAATTATGTAAGAATATAATTTAGAAGGCTCAGAACGCCAGAATTTGTATTAGGAAACCACATGACATTTGGATGTGTCTATATGACTAGCATAGAGCCTAAAAAGATCAAGAGTATATAAGATAAGTAATAAGGTTTAAATTCTCACGGGAACAACATATTAAAATTTATATGTCCTCCGATATATAAACCTTAATATGGGGGCATGTTGTAGCCGGAATTAAAGGCCGTCTTTGATTAAACTAACATTGTTATAATTAAGGCTAGTAATAATTAACATAAATATAATCATCTGATACATGTATGTAGTTTGTAGTCATTAGACAGCACCTGTGCTAAACAGTAATAAAGGTCCATTGTGTATTTATGTGAATGGAAAACGGTTCGGGTCGTTAAGCTTGGAAATGGTAAAAGTTTTGACCTTGGGGAAAAGGGTTATGTTCTGAAAAGAGGTAATTCTCTTTTCAGAGGGTTTAAAGAAAACCATTTACCGAGATGCAGACAAAAGCAGAGAAACATATTCTTTCAATAACTAAGGGTAAAGGCACTAATGACTTTACGGGTGGATTTCTTTCGAAGAAGGAACAAATGTCAATCTCAGATGACAGCTCAAGTTTATATCCCCTCATGACAATAACATTCAAACGTCGACAGATGTTGACATGACTTTGCAAAACAAATAGATGTTCCTTATTTATGGCCGAGGTTTCATTGTGAGCAAATTTGAAAGGACAGAAAAGTGAAAGGATATGTCGGATTATAAAAATTTCCCAACATTTAGGGCAGGAATGTCCGTTCTTAGAAATATTATAACGTGAGAGGTATTTCCAGAAATTGGTCCCACACAACCAATAGAAATCGTACAAAATTGAACGAATCGGAGCGAGCATGCATAATTATAGATATTAAGGAAGGACCAATAACGCAGATAGAATCGAACTGAGCTCCTTAAATTTCGCGGATTTAATTTTCACGATGGGAGGTTCCTAATAAACAATAAACTTTACATCTGATATATAATGTAAGGGACACAGAGAACAGGAGAGACTTGGAGAGAGAGAGCAGAACTTCAACAGCAGTGAGACTTAGAGAGAGAGCAGCTGGACGTCGACAGCAGTGAAAAGTTAGCGGTCCGGGATTCGAGGCTAAGAGTTAAAGGTTGGATAGTCGGAGAACGGAACTGTAAGAGTCAATTTAAATAAGCGGGCAAAAGAATAGACAATCAAAATCAAAGTGAGCGAAGTCGGTAGGAGAAGAACAATAGTCAGTCAGTTCAACACATTTCCAAGCTTACGCGAACAATCCAGTATTCTGTTAAGTGTAAATAAATGACGTTAGATAAGAACTCCAGTGTTTCCGTGTAACTTTATAGATTTCCTTCCCTTCCCTCTGACTCACACGAGTCACAAAATTCCAGAAGTTCCCTGAGGTAAAGGTTCCTGATCCCGACACAAGGGGCATCCAACCCAGAACTCAAAGAAAAACAATTAATCGACGACACCTCTTCCCGCGAGCGGACTGCAATCTACCAGCCGATTTCCTGAAACCGGCCCCAATTGGAAGAGGGACCCTCAACCGAAACCTGGCTAAGATTATACTAGAAACAAGATTTGTCCAAATATATGGATTAAAATCTCCTTGACGTTCACACATATTGGAGAAATATGTTCAATTGATCACGTTTCGTCCTAATAGAGATAGGATTTATGGGGACACTGATGCTCTGATAGGCTCTCGGCCTAACAATGAAGGAAAGAGTTTTTAAGTTCGAGGAATAGAGTGGATACTAGAGAAAGATTTTAAATTAACAAATATGGGGAGTTGTATGGATATTAGAGGAAGATTTTTATTTTAGAAACACATTAGACATATATCCAAATAAGGGGAGTAGAGTGGATGCTGGAGGAAGATTTTAAAGCTATAGACATATTAAAGCCACAGTGAGTCAAAATTGGAGTGGGTGCAGGTGGAAATTTTTTAAAATAAATTAGAGTCACAGGGAGCTAAATCTGGTGAATAGGTAAGATGCATTGGGAAGATTTTAAAGTTATAAAAATATTAAATCCACAGAGAGTCAAAACTGGGGAAATTTTACATTTTAAAATAAATTAGAGTCACAGGGAGACAAATCTGGTGAGTATGTTAGATGCTCGAGGAAGATTTTAAAGTTATAGATATATTAAAGCTACAGACAGTCAAATCAGGGGTGGATGCTACAGGAAAATTTACATTTTGAAATAAATTAGAGTCACACGGAGACAAATCTGGTGAGTATGTTAGATGCTCGAGGAAGATTTTAAAGTTATAGATATATTAAAGCTACAGACAGTCAAATCAAGGGTGGATGCTAGAGGAAAATTTACATTTTGAAATAAATTAGAGCCACAGGGAGCCAAATCTGGTGAGTAAGTTACATGCTCGAAAAAGGGTTTAAAATTATAAATATATTAAAACCACAGAGAGTCAAAACTGGGGTGGAAGATAGCAGAAAATTTAATTTTGAAATAAATTAGAGCTACAGGAAGCAAATCTGATGAGTAGGTAACATGATCGAAGAATACTTTAAATATTGGTACATAACAGAGTCAGATGGAGCTAAATATGGGGAGTAGAGTGAATGCTCAAGGAAGATTTAAAATTTTAAAGCATATTAGTACCACAATGAGTCAAATCTGGTGAGTAGGTTGGATGCTGGAGGAAGATTTTAAATTTAGAAACATTCAAAAACACATAAAGAGTGCCCATAAACATTTAGAAGTTTATTATAAATTTCTCTGGCATTGAAACATGTTTAGAAAGAACTTTATAACTACTTGATAATTACTTTTATCCATTTTATGGAACATCCACAACACGTAGCTTTATAAAAGCTTCCAGAACATATCCTTAGCGCCTGCAAGGGGTTTTGCTTCTGGGCAGTTGTAAATGCTAAAGCCGGCCGCTTCTGTACTGTAACTTCGCTCTTTGAAAATGTGTATAAAATCTTATCTAATAGTAGCAAATGATGAAAATGTCGTCCTTCTAGAGCTAAATTGGCATTGTACTGAGTAAGATACATTCCGATCGACACGATTTAATTCCATCACTGTAATATTTATGATTTCATTTCTATGTTTTCCTTGAGTTATTCCAATATGTGAAGATTTATTTTGCACACTTTGTCCTTCAGGCTATCTCACAAAGGAAAACCACAGACTGTTAGATCCGGGGAGCCAGAGGGCCTTACACCAGCACTAATCACTCTTTATTCAAATACTTCCCTAATTTCACACATGGGTTCCTCCGCTGTGTAAACAACGGCCGAATCATATTGAAACCACCATATGATTTCTCTTCTTCCGTCAGAAGATCATAAAATGGGACCAGAATGTTATTTCTGTATTTCTCTTCATTTACTCTGTGCTTGTAAAAAATGGAATAAGTTATGAGTCTTACGCTAACCGCGCACCAATTTTCATTTTCCTATCATAAAGGGTTATTTTTTTTTTTTTTGTACACAACTTGGATTTTCAGAACACCAATAGCAAGTATTTTGAGTGCCCACGCAATCATTTTGGTGCAATCATGCCTCGTCTGATAAGAACACAAGCTGTGGATTGATAAACCGTTCAGTCTCTGGTGAAAGAAACCACTCACAATAATGCACACTTGCTACAGGATGGTATAGAAAAAGGACACCTATACTTGTAATGTTTGAGTTTTAACAAATTTAAGAGAAGAGACTGAAAACCCAATTTGTGCTAATTTCGGTGGAGTTTTGGGTGGAAAACGTTCTTTATTTGTATCAATTTGTCTTCTGTTAAAACTGTACGTCTTCGCACGTGTGTCTTGCTTTGTATTGAACCGGTAGTGTCAAATTTACTCATGAGATCGTGAACTGCATTTCTGGAAGGAGGCAATTGTCCAATAAGCTGCTACATCATGGAGATGGTGTAAAGTCTTAAGACTGCTATTAGCTGATGATAAAAAGTATTGTTGTTGTGAGCTAAAAACCCTACTCGTTATCTCTAGGAAAATAATTTAATAGCTCTCGGGTTGATATGGAGAAAAAACGTAGCGACCAGACTCATATGGCTCTCCAAATACTAACATGGTCAGGCCGGAAAGTTATGGAACAAGAAATATGATTAAAAAAAAAAAAAAAAAAAAACACGTTATTTAGGAGTAACCTTTACAACTGCAACTGCTCCTGCTATTAATACTACTATTACTACTACTGCTACTACTATTCCTACTACTGTACTATTACTACTACTGCTGCTGCTGCTGCTGCTGCTACTGCTACTGCTGCTGCTACTACTACTATTACTACTACTACTACTTCTACTACTACTACTGCTACTACTATTACCACTACTGTACTATTACTACTATTACTATTACTACTACTACTATTGCTGCTGCTGCTACTACTACTACTACCACTACTGCTACTACTACTACTACTACTGCTACTATTACTACTACTACTACTACTGCTTCTACTACTGCTGCTGCTGCTGCTACTACTACTACTACTACTACTACTACTACTACTACTACTACTGCTACTACTATTACTACTACTACTACTACTGCTGCTTCTACTACTACTATTACTACTACTACTATTAATACTACTACTACTACTATTAATACTACTACTGCTATTACAACTACTACTACTACTACTGCTACATACTACTACTACTGCTACTACTACTATTGCTATTACTACTGCTACTACTACTATTACTGCTACTAGTACTCCACTACTACTACTATTACTACTGATACTACTATTACTACTACTACTATTACTATACTATAGCCACTACTACTACTATAACCACTACTACTACTACTACTACTACTACTACTACTACTACTACTACTACTGATACTGATATTACTACTACTACTACTACTACTACTACTCTACCACTATTACTACTACTATTACTACTACTACTCTACCACCACTACTACTACTACTATTACTACTACTAATACTACTACTACTACTACTACTACTACTGATACTGATACTGATATTACTACTACTACTACTACTACTACTCTACCACTATTACTACTACTATTACTACTACTACTCTACCACCACTACTACTACTACTACTACTACTACTACTAATACTACTACTAATACTACTACTACTACTACTACTACTACTAGTACTACTACTTCGTAAGATATTCTTTTGTTTAAAGACATGTAAAGTAGGCTACACTGTATTGTTACTTCTTAATATTCTAAATATGTTGGCTGTGGCAGACGGTCGGTCCCCAGCGCCTCTTTTTGTGAATCTCCCTTGGCAAATTAATGCTAAAACCGCAACTCGTAAAAACCGAAGGAAAGCAGATTACTACTTTATTCTTTTCTTCCCCTGCGCGCGAAAAACACGTTTACTGTCAGTCTGTCATTTTGCATCTCCCTGCCGACGACTGGTATCCCTGCTTTATTTTAATTGTGTTGCTACAGTTTGGAAAATGCTCAGACTTGGCCACTAAGTGCCTTATTTAATCCTCTTTGATTTAAGACTATATTCTATTTGTTTGTTTATGACTTATTTTAAAAGCCTTGTATTCCGAAAGCTGCGTGTTTGAATCGCATAACTGGCTGCGGAATTCAGTTGTGAGTTCAGTTTACTGTTATCACTGTCTCCCGACCTGCGACAAACAAGAAAAGTCCGTCATGCAGGAGCTGGGTAAACTAAGCGAATTCCTCAGCAAGATGAATTTTTGAAGGGTTATACAGAGCGCTAGAAGAGAGAAATTGGTGCAACTGGAGCGCTTTTTAAATTTTGAGTTTCAGGTAAACCTCCATTCCAAATAATTTTATTCACTGATTTTCAGGGGGGGGGGTTCTTATTTTATTTCAATGGCATATACCGAGTTTCTTTGAGGAAAAACCAAAATTCCGTCCGGTAGAGTGATTTTTAAATTTTCGCTGAATGTTAACCCTCACCCTTTAAATATCAGCTTTCAGATATACCCCCATTCTAAACATCCGATTTCTCTGATTTTCAGAAACTATTTTAATTGTTTTATTTAAATGGTATGTACCAAGTTTCGTTAGGAAAAAAAAAGATTTATTAGTCCGCTTGAGCGATTTTTAAATTTGGGTTACACATAAAACCACTGCTAACAGTATGATTTACTGCTTTTCAGAAAATATTCTCTTATTTGATTTCATTGGCATATACAAAGTCCGTTAAGAAAAAACATAAATTGCAGCCGCTAAAGCGATTTTTAAATTTTCCCTTAATGTTAACCCTCTCCCTTTAAATATCAGCTTTCAGATATACCCACACTCGTAATAATGCGATTTACTTGATTTCCAGACACTATTTTTCTTATTTTATTTAAATAGTATAAATGAAGTTTTTTGCGAAAAAAATATTGGTGCCAATAGAGCGATTTTTAATTTTGGATTTCAGGTAAACTCCCACTCGTAATAGTCTGATTTCGATGATTTTCGGAAACTATTATTATTTTTTTTCATTGGCATATACTGAGTTTCACTAGAGAGATTTTTAAATTTTCTCTATAGGTTAATCCCCACTCTTTAAATTTTAGTTTTCAGGTATACCCCCATTTCTAATGATCATATTTCCATGATTTTCAGAAACAAATTTTCTTATTTTATTTGAATGGTATACACGGGGTTTCGTTGAAGGGGGAAAAAAAAAACTAATATTGGTGCCGCTTGAGTGATTTTTAAATTTTGGATTCCAGATACACACCCATTCGTCTGATTTTGCTGACTTTCGGAAACTATTATTATTTTATTTCAATGCTATATATCAAGTTTCGTTGAGAAAAAACAAGACGCGGTCGCTATAGTGAATTTTTTTAAGTTTTTGCTATAGGTTAACCCCCACTCCTATGATCCAATTTCTGCTGGTTTTTGAACACGTTAAATTAATTGTTAACTTATATGGTATATGCGCAGTTTCGTTGAGAAAAACAAAAATTGCAGCAACACACACACACACACTTATGCATATACGACTATATTTTTTCAGAAATCTTTTGGATGGTACAACGCAATAGGAAGGAACTCGCTTAAAGCCCCTAAGCAATGCGACGTCTAGGATCTGCACTACTAACTACAATTGAGACGGTATATGCAAAATGCTTGATAATTGTGAGTTGTGGCATACGCTTTGATCTCAATGCTGAGCCGGTTGGTATTCATGGAAAATGGATCACTCATGTCATGTCCGTAGATTGAAGATATTCTCTACGGGCATGTTATACGCACCCTTGCTCCCTTTATTGGTCATAATTCTTGCTGAAGCTAACAATGCCCGACTACATGCTGCTCTGTGTGACACGTTGCTGGAAGGTGTGGGAATCATCACCCCCTCTCCTGACCTAGAGCCCATAGAGCACGCGTGAGGTAATTCTAGTGTCATCTCTGTCGATAAGCGATCTGTACCTTAACCGATCTAGGATAACTGTTTAATTCCGCTAAGTGCCTATTTATTTTCGACACAAAGTCAATGGCCTCTTCCACCAATAATGGAAGCAGCCATGTCATTCTTCTTTAACCCGCCAGTGGTCGGGTGTAAGCGGTTTGTTCACGGTAAAGCAGGTGTAGAACTCTCCTTGATTTTGTTGCTGTGCTAATTTAACTAGTCTTCTCCTTCTACTGTACGGTTTTCACATAGAAAATGATATAATAAATGTTTAAATTCACACACCAACGAAATCACTCAAGTTTTTTAAATGGTAAGTATGTTGACAGGTGTGGGGTAATAGTATACATGGGGATTTCAAAATAAATTGAATTTCTGAGGAGGAAAGAAGGCTTTGGAGGACATAATCGCGGATCTCTCCCTCGGCTGTTCCGAGCAGTCATGAGGGTTTTCCATTAGGACCGTACCTAAAATTTAGCCTGACCCGCCGTTCCACTGGAGGCTTACACTGCAAGACATGGTCTCCTCGCTCAGGGACCCACCTCGGCTCACCTAGGCGCGTCAGAGGAGGCTTACTCCGAGGCGAGAGCCATGTACCAACATAGCCAAACGGATTGACTCCATTAATACTTCCAAGATATAAGCAACTACATTTAAAAATGGCACAAGCCCAAATTAAAAAAAAATGATCAAACTTTGATTAAACCCTGATTTCCCAATTACCACCCCCTACTTCCTGCGGGGCAAGCCGGACCTCGGCGAACCTTTTCACACCCACTGAACATGCCAGTGGCACAATCCTACTGCAGTACCTCACTATCCAGCATCCTATGTTACTAATTAGTCCCATTTTCCCAGTTCACTCCCACACATTTCTTTGTTATATCTTATATCCCTTATTCCTGCCCCCCCTCCGCAAGAAAAAATTGGAGGCGATTGCTTCGCTCAGGCGCCCTGTTCCGTTAAGTGCTAGTCGGCCTGATCTAGCACAGGCCTAGTCAATCGTTAACCGAAGTTAACCGAAGAGAGACGAGCATAAGGGAGTTCATCATCCTCCTTGCACCGCCACGTGTGGCCGCCAGCCAGGGCCGTCCTCCCTGACTGAGGTTTTCCCAGCTTTTCCTCAGTCCTCATAAATGGCCAATGCAGGGGAGGTACTCTAAATTTAGGCATGGAACGTTTCCTTAATATTTTCCCAATATATCATTTCATCTCATGTATCATCAGTGTCAGCCGCCTCAGTAGTAAAAACGGGCGTTAAACAATATTAAAAAAAAAATCCTCCCTGCGACAAACAGCGCTTGAGGATTTAACCTCTGCCAATATGGTACAAGCTTGAAGCACTCCCAAGTGGCACATTGCACCCGCAGATACCCCAATTTACTGTAGGTGACGGCACCATACCCCACAGACGGGAGGGGCTCGAATAGTGCAAGTCCAGTCCCTTGTTCTTTACGTCAGAAGTGCCACGTGTCTCAGGGTCCGCAGAGCTCGCACCGGGAGCATCTGAAGAGCAATGGCCAAAGCCGGGATCCTCCTTATGGGGAGATGAAACTTTTCAACAATAATTAACTTTCAATGTATGGAGGTCCATTTCGTTCACAAAAAGATTCCGGAACTCCAGGAAAATCCGCTACGTGGTTGGTCCCGCAACGAAGGAAATTCTCACAATAGAACGAAACCATTAAGGAGACCTTAATTATGGTAGGTATGGTTACACATAAACTTCAGACTGTATCACCTTATATAAGAAGAGTAAAAGTTAGACAGAAAAAATGCAACTTCATAACATAAAGAACCAAAACGTTTTCAGGCTGTACAAAATGCTCATGTAGAGACCCCAGAGGTAGAGAAATGGCATCAGCAATCATTGGACGCTACAGTCCCAAAGTTTTTACTTAACAGCTGAACAATAAACCGTCACAGGAAGTCAAATCTGTCCTGTGGCTGGTTCACGTGTCACTCAATTCTTTCAGAATTCCATTGTTTTTAAAAGCGGTGTGCACAAGAGCATTGTCATTTTGAAAACAGCAATTCTTTCAACCCACATTTCCATCTTCTTTCTGTTAGTGTCCTGAAGACCCTGGCATATATATATATTTCAGGGAATTTCAGGGAACAGCGTATTTCACAGTTTCAGAAATTATCGGCAAGACGAGTGTTGCAACTGCTGAGCAGAATCAAAACCGAATCAGAGTGCAAATCTCTCAGCAAAGTTTGGTCCGTTTTCACAGAGATACCGCCGATTTTTGCATCAATTTGTAACCAATTATAAAAAAAATGGGTGCACTACTACACAGCTGAAACAATACAGCATTATAAACAATGAAAACATCACGATTCATTATTTCCAAAGTAGACCAACTGTGTGAAATCGGCCGGGAAGATCATCCGTTTTTTGGGATGCCATGAGTTTACTGCTAATTGATCGTCTTCTCATTGAAATATTTTCACTGAAGCGTATTATGCAAACATTTTGGAACCAATTCAAGACAAAAATGCGAGAGAAAAATCCGGGTTTAGCAAAGTAGAAAGACTCTTGCATCAAGAAAATGCTCGCCCTCATACATGTGCCATCGCAATGGCGAAAATCAACGAATTTTGGGTACGACTCGCTGCTACATCCCCCTTATTCACCTGAGTTGACTCTCATCTGTTACGTAAACCAAGAAAACTCTTTATTAGATGGAAATTGCTTAAATCATCTGTTGAGGCTGTTTCCAAATTTGAAGCAATCTGACTTTCGTGATGGGACAAAGGCTTTGGAGCGTCGCTGGACAAATTGCATTATCGCCAAGGAAAACTAAGTTGAAAAATAAGAACAACTGAAATTAGCTAGGTATACTATAATTTTGTACTTCTTTCAGAGAACTTTAAAAAATGGTTATCAAACTCAAACGTAACGAAACCGCGGTATTGTAAGGAAGCGAAATCAAGGGTACACAGGTTTTCTCGGAAAGCCACAGTATTGACTTTACGGCGGTTTCGAAAAGGCTGATAAAAACCGAGCACTGGGGCATCAGAGACAAATGAAGAGACCGTTTATAGGTACACACTTTCTGGCCAACGTGAAAATGATATATCAAATATTTGTAATGGTCATCCAGATTCTGTTTCAAACCATTACTGAGGAAATTCAATCATACAAAAAGAAATGAAGACAACGTGAATATGACGGACGGGGGCAGACTAAACAAATATATTGAACCGTTACTAGAGGAAGAACAATGTGGGTTCCGGAAAGGGAGATAAACATCCGATGTTTATATACCCTAAAACAAATTATTGAGAAAATGGTAAATTCAATCTACCGACATGCCTATTATTTATTGACTATGAAAAGGCACATGACAAATAGAATTAATTGAGTCAAAATTTAGAAATTATACAAGTTATTAAAACTACTAACTTAGAAACAAATAAAATAAAAACGACTAAGACCAAAATTGGTTTATTATTTAAAATATAGTGAAACAATAGAAAATGAGAAACCCAAAAGAAGTCAAACCGATATGAATAAACAACCTGGAATCCTAATATATGCGAATGACCAGGTTTTAATTTTTGACGCAGCAGATGACCTACAGATATCTTCCAAGATATCATACATCAGTACTATATGCAAAATATTTAGGGTGTGAAATAAGTAATTTAAAGAAAGAGCAAATAGATAAACGCAATCAAAGATATAATTATGGGTTTCAAAATTAAGACGGGGTCTGGAAAACACAGGAATGGGTAACATTTGGATTGCAGAGCGGAGAAAAAGGAGGGGTGTTTGGAGGAAAATTTAAGAATGAGGGACATGAATAGGCAGCTGATTCTTTGGGAGTGAGCAGAAAAAGTTTAAATCGAATGGGTGATGGAGTGATACATCCAAACAGGGGCCAAACTCTGCAATCAGACGCTCGCTTGGTTTAGGTTAGGCGCCTGGCGGATGACTAAAGTAACAGACAGAGAAGATACAAGAATCTGCCATTTATGTACGGGGAAAGAATCTTGGAAATATATTCTGGCGTACTACAGAGGACGGAAGAATGAAGAAAGAAATGTATACTGGCCCCGTTTGCTTGGTGGCAGAGGGCAATGGCGATGCTGGACTTTTCTGGCAGATAGAAAGGAGGAGGAGGGAGTAAGTAATTTTTAAACAAAGTGAGACAGCTCAGATTGGAAGAGGCAGACAACCGGAAAAGAGATAGGGGAACTTGAGTCGCAACATTTGGAGTTGGGATCTTTGTGTGTGTATATATATATTGAGGGAGTATTAGTTATTCACTTTTGTAATTTTTTCTTTTCTTTTATTTATGTGCATAAAACAATTTTACATTATTACATATCTTTTTCTTTTTCCATTTATTTCATTATATACATTGTCTTGTAAGAGCTAACTATTGGTTTGTGCAATTTCAATGTATTTTCTAGTGTATTGGGAAAGCATTTATGGTTTCAGGACCAGTGCGACATGAATGAGTTAGATTTGTATCAAATATATGTTGTTAAAAAATCTACTACTGCTACTGCTACTGCTACTGCTACTGCTACTGCTGCTGCTACTGCTACTGCTACTGCTACTGCTACTGCTACTACTACTACTACTACTACTACTACTACTACTACTACTACTGTAATTATTTAAACGGAGTTTTAAAAAGAAACTTCATATAACAAATGAGAAAAGAAGGATTATTAACCTGCTATAAAACTGTGAGTAGACCCTGGTAGTGACAAAAAAAAAAAATGAAAAACGAGGACTTGAGGCAGCTCAGAGAGATGTTTAAGGCCATTAATAAAAGTGACTAGAAGAGATCACATCAGAAACGATTATATTCGCCTACAACTCGGAGTCCAAAACATTGCTGAGTAAATGCAATAGTACAGAAAGAAATTGAACAGAACAGAAGAGAGCAGATTACCCAAGGCAGTATTTCAATACAAACCAAGAGGGTCTAGATCAGTAGGACGTCCAAGGAAGAGATGGACAGACCAGTATTTCTGAAAATCGTTGCTAACTGTTTCCAGTTGGCCTATGGAGTTTAAATGCGCTCTAAAATGATTGGATGATGATCCACGGCCAAAATCCCTCAACATGAAAAAATTATAGATAAGGTACACGACGTAGTTTATATGATCGCCTTTAAAGATGTCCCAAATTGCTTAAGCTCTGGGCATTTCAGGGTGACCCGTATTTCACATTTTGAAAGAAGAATTGTGCTTGGAAAAATTATCGCGACTGCTGACTCCGTGTGAAAAGCAAATTAGAGTGCAAATCTGTCAGCAAATTTTGGATAATTTCAGAGAGATCTCGCCGAATTTTGTATCAATTTGTGACCAGGTATGAAGCATCTGACACATCATCAGTCGATCCTGGTAGTGTAGTGGTAACCATACTTGCCTCCTGTACCCAAGATCGTGGATTCAAACCCTGCCAGGATCGATGAATTGTTACGGGCGTAAAAACCATAAGTATGGCTTCCTTCGGAAGGGAAGAAAAGCCGTGATTTCCGTTTTGTAGATTTACGGCACGATAAAGAACATCAGGGCTGAAAGAAGAGGCCTCTGAGCAAAATTTGTCAGCGTTTCACGTCCTGAATTGAATGGGACGCTAATGACCTGAAATGTCAAAGAGCGTCCGTAAATAAAACAAATCAACAAATGATACAAAACAGCAGTCTATACAATGGAAGCATCGCGATTCTCCACGGTCAAAGGTCAATTGTGTGAAATCTGCCGATAAATTATTTTGTCATTAAGTTTTCTGGGATGTCAAGAGTGTACTGCTGATTAAATATCTTCCCACTGGAGCCTATTATGCTAACATTCTGGATCTATTGAACACAAAAAATACACGAACATGCCGAGTTTATCAAAAAAGAAAATCATCTTGCAACAAGACAACGCTCGCCCTCACACTGTGTCGTTACAATGGTGAAAAATCAATGACTTGTTGCACAAAGTTCTTCCACATGCGCCTTATTTCTTTAACCTGACTCCATCGGACTTACAAATGATAAAATTCCCTGGTGATAAGAACTTTTCGCCTACAATGAAATGAAATAATCATTTGAGGCTATTTTGCACACCTGGAGGAACCTGATACAGACTTTGAAGCATCGCTAGACAAAGTGTATTAGTGTCACGGGAGACTAGGTTGAAAAATAAGAATAATTTCAATAGTTACCCTTGCATTCAAAGGTAACGAAACCGCGGTATTGTGAGAAAGCGAAATAAATGGTGCACAGGTTTTCTAAGGATATGGAGGTAATTGCCTTTACCGAGGATGGTGCACACGGACATCAGAAACAAATGAAGACACCATTTGTAAGAACTTTCTGGCCAACCTGATAATCTGATATATCGAATTCTTATTATGATCCTCCAGATTTAATTTAAAAAGTGTATTGCTTCATCAGAAAGCTTACACAAGCTATTAAATTTCGGCATAAAGGTATTCATATTGCTTAAAAGCATGATAATGGATATTGAAAATAATTTATTTCTATTAAAATTATTAACAAAGAGCTTTGATTTTCCTATGGTAGTTGATAAGGGAGTTAAATGTTTATTAAGAAGACACAGATATGAAGCATTTGGCAAAATGTTGCATGCTGTGTATTTTTTAATTAAATAAATAACCGAGGAAAGCTGCATCACTGGCGCACGGCGCCCGCGGGCACCGCATTGGACAGGTCCACTACACGCTCAAGTGCGATGTCGATTATGTAAACATTAACACTGACGCGCTGTGGGACAACTACAAGCGCTGTTCGTGACTCCAGACTAATGCCAGCCCAAACCATGACAGAGTCACCTCAAAATTTATCACGTTCAATAATAGTGGCTGCAAATGCGTGTTAGATGACATCCGGGTAGGAAAGAGCTACCCACTGTCTAAATTGCTGGTAGATAGCGGTGAGCGATCTCAAATCAACATATTCAGTCTATTTTGTAAAATCTATTAAGAAATGTCAATGGCTGTTAGATACTTTATGATGAACTTTTCGTATTTATGCCGAGCGGGATAGTTCAGGGACAACGCTTGTGACTCGAGGTCCGGGTTCAAATCCTTTGTACCTAAGGTTTTTAACTGGTCACTTAGATGAACGCTATCCCATTTCATTAATTATGCTGCAAAATGGAAAGAGGTAAGCTGGTGCGGCGTGACGGTACCTTGCGCTTTGAAAAAGTACTGGCACTGGAACTCCTTGGGTGTAGGCCACTCGCCGGTTTTTTTAATAGTGTTTAACGCCCGTTTTTACTACTGAGGCACCACAGGCGGGGAACACTGATGATACATGAGATGAAATGATTGGGAAAGGATTTTTTTTTTAAGGAAGGAAACGTTCCATGCCTAAGATTAGGACACCTCTCCGGTATTTATCATTTATGAGAACTGAGGAAAAACTGGAAAAAACTCAGTCAGGGGTCGTTAGGGCGAGACTCGTGAGCGAGATATCTGGGAGTTCGATTCCCACCAGGACCGCCCTCACTGATTGAGGTTTTTTCCAAGTTTTCCTCAGTCCTCATAAAGGGCAAATGCATAGGCCTGGAACGTTTCCTTCCTAACACAAACTAAATCCTTTCCTAGTTTATTAATTCATCTCATGTATCATAGTGTCCACCGTTTATGGCGTCTCAGTAGTTGTTCAAATAAAAAAAAAAAGAGGTACTTGCGGGAGCCGAACCCCAAACTTCCCGCTCACGAGTTCGCGCCCTAACGATCTCTGTCACTGTGGTGGTGCCTTCGACTATATTGGAGTGTTATATTGGAAACATTTTAGGGACCCTGTCTACGTCCCTGCATCTTCAAAGCCTAGAAGTGCTCCCACTACAAGCGTAGGGACAAACGGCCAGCCCTTGAGCAAGGCTGAAGCACCGCAATATCCTCTGCCCCTACCAATCAAACTGTGACGTCTTCAAGAGTGTGTTACTGGAGCTGCCATTTTCGACCAAGTTGGTTTCTTGTATCACTGAAACTTTCCTCAGATGCTTCACATTCTCTCAAATGAGGAAATAACACTTTTATACTAGAAGACATTGTCAGCGTGGTAGCAAAAGGTTCATTATCATTTAAGCAAGTCTAGTTACTAGTGTTTTCCTAACTACCAAGGCACCGCAAATGCATTTAAGGTTGAAACTCTTTTAAAACAGAAACAGTTGCGTTTATTTGCCTACAGAGAGCAGAGTCACAGGTGATAAGAACATTGCCTTCATCGCCATCTAGCAAGAAACTATAAAGCATTACTTGGACTTAAAATGACGGATCATTTTGGGCAAGTATGTAGTTATTTCACGTGTAAGATTCCCCCTGGAGATCTGCGCTCTGAATATTTTATGTCCTGAAAAGTCCATCAACCTCAGCCGGGATCGAACCCGCGAACCTTAGATCTACAGGTGAGTGCATTACTGCAAGCTTACTGAGGTCCCTCCTAAACCCAAGATCGCGGGTTCGAACCCGGCCAGCACCGATGGATTTTTTTCGGGCGTAAAAATCCTAGGTATGGCTTCCTTCGGAAGGGAAGTAAAGCCGTAGGTCCCGTATCGTACATTTACGGCACGAAAAAGAACCTCAAGCCTGAAAGAGAGGCCTCTGAGCAAAATTTGTCGGCCGTTTCACGCCGAGTTGAAGAGACGCTGATGACCTGAGATATTAAACAGCGTCCATAAATAAATCAACCAATCAAATTACTGAGGTCGACATGGAAACCTAGGTAGTACTTTTTTAATACTAGCACAATTTCGATCAAATTAAGAAACTCTCTTTTATTTATTATTTTCTATTTTCTTTTTAAAAGTTGGTACTATGGAATTGTGTGGTGCCAGCAGAAGAGAAGAACGTCTTATCTGCGTCTAAAAAGGGAATCTTTTTGTCCATAGAACGATTTAATTCATATACCAGATCTTACACCTAGTCGCAAATGTAAAATAACATACAATGAAGAATTCAGTTATTCAGTATATTTCAGCATTTTTTAAAACATGCAGTGACCAAAATTAATATTTTTGGTGCAATCATAAAATAACCTAATAATCCTCTATCGTTTGCTGCGCCATTCTCAAATTTTATGAAAATGGAGAGAATAAATTGACAATAATTCTACCAAATTTCATGAAAATCAAAGAATCTTAGTTTAGAGGAAAATTTCAACTAATATTTTTATTTGTCAACATTTTAATGTGATATAGAAGCAGTGATAAGAAACTGTAGATAATTATAAAAGTAATTTTTATACTTTCAATATAAGATAATTTTCATTCCTCTATATTGTAGACTTTAGGAAAAAAAATAATAAATTCGGCATTTACACATATCATGAAATTCTTAATTTTTACTAAAACTTGATAAAAATAACAATAATACGTTTTACCTTTCCATTTTTTTAAATGGTGTTTAACACTCGTTTTAGGTACTGAGGCATCACAGGCGGTGAACACTGATGATAACATGAGATGAAATGATAAAACTGCAAAATTGCTTTTTTTGTTTAAGGAAGGAAGCGTTCCATAGCTCTGTTCTCTGTTCTCCCCGACATTTGCCATTTATGAGGACTGAAGAAAACCTGAAAAAACCTCAGTCAGGGAGCACGGTCCTGGTTGAAATCGAACCCCAGACTCCCGCTCACAAGTCTGCACTTAAACGACCTCGGACAACCGTGGCGGGTTACCTATCAATGAACAGTAGCACAACTGTTTTCAAAAATCTCAGTCGAGAAGGTTTCATGGTATGTTGGTTTTACACAGAATGACTTTAAATGTAAAAACTGAGAATTTATTATAATAGCTACGTTTTAATAATAAACAGGGCCGGCTTTTCAGGTACTGCAGGTAGCCTCTGGCTGCATGAATCTTTTATCCAGTACATACGCAATTATTAATATCATGTTTTTACGCTTTTAACTAAAATTGAAAACGTTTCTGAGTGCTGGCATACGAATTTATTGGTAATTCTTACACGTGTATCCTCTGGCACAGACCAAACCCTTCAGAAAGAATTTGGCTGCACTTGGGACTGTTTCGTAACACCTGTCATGCCAAACGATAGATGTTTGCTTTATATTCCGAGATATTAAAGACATCCAAAACTGAGAATCGGACAGTGAGCATCACCTAAGGCGCGGAGAAAGGTATTGTTGATTGACTACCGCGGTTCTACAATAACCCTGAAGAATGCACAAACCGGGGAAAGTTGCCAGTTTCTTAAATATAATATTTTGAAACTTCCTTTAGCTGCAACAATTTTTAAAAAGTATATTTACTGATTTGTTGATTTTGCTACTTGTTTTATAGCCTGTAACTTAGCTCGCATTGTTTCCAACTTTTACGCTTTACAAAAATAATAAGATACACTTAAAATGTTGTCAGAACTGCCAAGGAAACAAAATAAATCTAAAGGAGAAAAAAATAAAATAATTATGCTAGAATATGTTACTTTTCATCTTCTTAAAAATTTATTACTGAACAGCGCTCTAGCGTAAAAAATAAACATACGAGTGTGGGACCATAAGTTTCCGGTTTAACCATTTTATAAGTATGATAAAGACAAAAACTATTTTTCACTTTTCAATATAGTTATCCTTTATTGCAATATACTATCACTTCTTCGGCACACTTAAATTTCCTTCCCCGAAGAACGTTCTTAAGTTTTGAGAAAAGTAAATAGTCACTAGGAGCTAGATCTAGGCTGTAGGGTGGATGGTCGATCTTCTTTAAGTCACATTTCTTCATAGCTTCCTTTGCAACAAAAACTGTGTGCACAGGCATGTTGTCGTGAAGAAGGCGCACACCACCACTCAGCTTTTCTCTTTGACCGAAGTACGTAGTCTGTGCTGTAGGCCAGCATAGTACTCCCCATTTACTGTGGTGTTCCTCTCCTTGAAGTCAAGGAAAAGTATTCCTTCACAGCCCCAAAAGATAGTGACCATGATCATTTTGGCTGATTGAGTGACCTTGGCCATTAGCGGGGTGCTTCGCCGGGTTTACGCGCCTCCATTGATTATCTTTTGTTCAAGGGATCATAGTAGAGGACCACAATTTCATCTGTTATAACGATGGTTTGAAAAACTTCTCTCTCGTTGCCACGGCAGAGCTCCTAAAATGCCTGAAAACAGATAACTCGTTGCTGCTTTTGGACTGAGGAAAGTCTAGGCACCCATCTTGCACTAACCTTAATCATGTTTAAATGTTCATGAATAATTCGAAGAGCTGTTGTTGTAGAAAGACCCAACCTTGCTGCTATTTCTGTGACTGTGGAAGAAAGAAATGTTTGAAATCTGTTTATTCTTTTCGAATAGTCCTGTATAATACGACAAGTAGAAAAGTGTTACTTTGATAGCCGAAAAAGAATATGCAAATAAATACTTTTCAGCACGAAGGCAAATATTATAATGGAAGATATAAATTCTTTTTTGATTTATTTATGGACGCTCTTTAACATCTCAGGTCATCAGCGTCCCATTCAACTCAGGGCGTGAAACGGCCGACAAATTTTGCTCAGAGGCCTCTCTTTCAGGCTTGAGGTTCTTTTTCGTGCAGTAAATGTACGACACGGGACCCAGGGCTTTACTTCCCTTCCGAAGGAAGCCATACTTAGGATTTCTACGTCCGAAAAAATCCATCGGTCCTGGCCGAGTTCGAACCCGCAATCTTGGATTTAAGAGGTAAATAACGTAACCACTACACCACCAGGACCCACGAAGATATTCAAAGTGAATATAGGAGTATACTATCATTTTTTGTACTTTCAGCATATAAAACAAATATTTTAAATTTTTACCACATAAAAGCGTATATTTTCAAATGTTTATGACAAATATTTTAGATTTTATCACATAAAATTGTATATTTAAAAAATTATGATAATTTTTGTTTTTTATCACATAATTAACATTTTAAAATTTTACGACATAAAAACTGTAATATTTCGAATATTTTGCTATTTTTTGTTTTTATCAGTAAAATGTTACTAATAAAACTGTAAATTTTAAACCTTTTGCTGAACTTTATATTTTTATCATTTAACAAACAGTTTAAAAATTTACTACATAAAAATTGTAGATTTACAAAATTTTGATAATTTTTGTATTTCTATCACATAACAATCATTTTAAAATTTTTCACACAAAAACTATATATTTTCAAAATATTGATATTATTTTTTGTTTTGTTTTCTGTTTTAGTACATAGCAAACCTTTTATATGTTTAACACATAAAAACTGTATATTTCGAAAATGTTTACAATTTTTGTGTTTTTATCACGTAACAAACATTTTAAAACTTAACCGTATAAAGATGTGTATTTCCAAACTTTTGATACATTTTATTGGATAACAAAATTTTTTAAATTTTTACCGCATCTAAACTATATATTTCCAAAATTTTTATCATTTTTGTGTTTTTTATGACAGCAAACATTTTAAAATACTACCACATAAAAACGGTATATTTCCAAAACTTTATCATTTGTGTTTTTTATCATATAAAAACATTTTAAATGTTTACTACATAAAAATCCATTCCCAAGCTATATAATTCCAGTGCTGTCACTAGCATTCTGAAAACAATGGTAACTGCAGCGATTTAGAAACGTGTCTCCGTGCTGTTACTGCGGGAATGCTCAAGTGTACATAGTAAAGTACATACAAGCACGTCACCTGCTGTGAAACTGGTTAAGCAATCTGAACAGAAGCACATGATTGGTTACATTGATAGATGACCACTTCCTTTCCGCCCTTCTTCCTCATAATCATTTGTCTCACTTTATCTGTACAACACATTTTTTGTTGTTCCCGTTTCCACTGATGTTCCTTATCCTTTTCCATCTTCCCTTTTTTATCATTACACGCTGTTTCTCGCCCCGTTTTCCCCGATCGATGAAGCCGGTAGCTCGGCCAATTGGCGATGGGGTCAAGCCAAACCCATTGCTGATGAACGCCAGGCAAAAAACTAAATAATCTTGAGAAGGTTATGGGTGAATTTGGCGAGTCCACCTAGTAGTCTTCAGTCGAAAAGAATCTGCAGAGGAGCCAATGACATTGTGGTCTTATTTCATTGCATATGAGGTTTAATAATACCTATATATCACTTGGGATGTTTATTATTTGAATATATCTATATTTAATGTAGAGGATATGCTTTAATAAACTTGCTTAGCTATAGTTCAAATTTTTAAATTTCATGTGTTGAATGACTCAAAACTGGACGCATGTATGTGACATTCTCAGACCTTAATGTCTTAGGAAATCTCTGGTGGGCGAAAACCGCGTGGGCGACACATTTTTGGTTGGAACAAGCAGTACATAATTTGATATAAATATTAAACATGCCCCCCCCCCCGTTTTTTGCCCAACTATGTCTTAATGCTTCAAGCGATGAGTTTTTGCCCACTCCTGTCTGTCCCTTTACCAAGATAAAAAATTTACATAACTAAACAGCTTCAAATCTAGGTCAGACCCTGTCTGGTTTTAGGTTCGTGTCTCAGTATAAGGGAATGAGACTCCACATAACTCACGAAGTTTCTAGGGCCATTTGTGCAAATCTAGAGAAATGAGGTCATAATATGCTGCTTCACATGGTGCACTATAACGCAACGTTGATTCAAGTATCCAGGGTAACGCTGACGCAACATCAACCCAATTACATCATTGACCAGTATGAAAAAGCATACAAGTACCTTTTATTTGCAAGGTGTTTCAAAAGTAATATTTAACTTCATTTAAAATTACACGATACTGTATTCAGGGGTAAAAACCTTAGGGAATCATCCGTTTTATTTTTATGTGAAAAAAGAACATTTTGCATCATCGAGATTTTAATTGTCACCATGTCCTGAAACATAACATCTTTAAGTGTGTGCATCGAAATACATCACTCCATAAAATTGAAAGTTGACAAAATAATGAGTCATCCGGTTCTAAGTGTCTATGAGAGAACTTTGGACACACTTGTAAAAGCTGTATTCACAAGCATATGCAACGAATGGCACACTACAGTGGGCGCTTTGCCTGTAAACGTAATGGTAACATAATCATTTGCAAAGAGAACATTAGGGTAGAGTGCCCTAGCGGTTTAGAAGGCTTTACTGTTCTCAGTAAGTTCCTAGGTTCAAATCCCACACAACATTTTTATTTTGTTTGTTTTATTAGTGTACACGCAGAACATTATGTTGTTTTAATATCATTATACTTAACGTATCATATTAGTTTTATGGCATTACCTATGTACATACAAAAAAGTAATCACAAACTAACGTGTTCTTTACAAATAACTAAATAAATACACGAGCAGAAACATTTATCTTCTAAAGTGAAAACACATAACATATATAACTGTCCTCAATTTTCGGGGCATCAGGTTTCTACAGTAGTGTGGACGAGAGACATATTGTATTTAGATAGAATAAATTCTGAAGGAAATATTATAATGCATATAATATGTTAATGTTAAAGCTTGCTGTGTATAGAAAAGATTATGTTGCTAATTTGTCATAATATGTTACAAAGGTTTATTAAAAAAAGTGCTTCATGCCGGGAGCGTCTTTTGTGCATGCCATATAACACAACTGCTGCAATGTTTACACAGGCTTGTTGGTTGCCATGTGAACCGCACGCTGTATAGAGTAGGACTTGAAGAATTTTACGTTCAAGAGATGTCTTTATTTATTTATTTATTTGGTCTAAGGTGTACGTCCCTCTTAACAATTTAAATGTAAATGACCACTGAAGGGTGCGTTATGAGGGTAAGAAACTTCTTACCCTCTTCTTCTTTAATTCAGATGTTTTGTAGTGAATTTTAAATATTTATTTGCATCATTACCATACATTCGTATAAATTGGCCTTCCAAATTACTGATTTGATAAATAAAAAACAGAGAGAAGTTAAATCAAAGCATTAACATTTTACATTAAAGAATTCACCAACACTACAAAAAGCATTCTGTAACAAAATATGCTAACTTATAGAATAAAATTCTAATCGAAATTGGTAAACAAACTACTCATCTTATAATACAAAATGTTTATTGTATGCAATATTTCGCTTTGTTAAGATATAATATACAGAATGTTTTAGAAATAATTTTACAAACTTTAGTAGCAGGTTCCTTACGCTAAAACAAGAAAAATGGCCACAAGAGGTTCTGACATTGACGATAAATTCACGAACATAGTGAGTTCATACCCTCGAGTGATATTTATTAGACCTTTTTCACGAATAAAATGAGAATTTAAATAAAATTGCCCTAGACTTGGTTTATAATATTATAATAATTGTACATTTGTAATATGGATTCTTAACCTTTTCAAGCCATCTAGCAACAGACGAATGTCGATTGGCAGTAATGTCATTAAAAAGAGTTTGGGACTATTTCATAAATATAATAAGAATAAAAGAAAAATATATTTGAAATTCGCGCACAAAATATTTAACACTTGTATAAATGTTACACTTACTTATGAACACCTTCCTATTCAGAATAGACGAAAGTCGACTATTACAATCGGACCTTTAGATTTGCTAATACCAACTGAGAAAAACAAAATATAGAAAACATTTTACATTAAGATTTATGATTGCTTAGACAGATATTGTTACATAACTTACAAAATGATTTCAGAATGCTTGGCTGAATACACAAAAACAATTGCTTGAGTGAATACACATTTAGTTAAATTTACAATTATTGAAAACACTGAAAAATCATCAACTCAGGAATTATACACTGGAGGTATAGAGTTGGCTACACTGACCACAAGACAAATGCACGTCGCGTGGTAAAATGGATTTTATAATATTTCAGTGCGATATGCAGCTGTGATTAGTCAAAATTCAAAAGTTTGTTTCGTGTAATGGTCGATTTTAAGACGAGGTCACATAAGTGAAATAGTCCGTATAAACATATGTTCGGAAAATCTTAGTTTTTTGAGCTATTAATGAAAGTTTACTTCAACGCGTTTCAAGGTACAATGTAACAAGTTCGTAACCGAAAATAAAATTTTGTTAGGTAATAGAATGATGTTATGGATACAAATCTGCTGAGGCGCTCATTGTTTCCTAGATGATCACGTCTTGCCAAGGAGACTTGTTTCCATTTATCATTTGGGTACATTCGCGGTTAATCTGTTTCTCAGTTCCACTTGTGTTGCATGTAATGTTGTGTTTAACCATGGCAGAATACCCATATCGTGCCCTTGCAAATAAGAAGAACAATGTGATTTGTGCATGATGGGGCTCCAGCCGCATTGTTACAGATGCACTGACTGATATCTGTCATGACAGTTGGATAGGTAGGGGAGAACCAGTTCCATGGCCTGCACGTTCCCTCAACCTCAATTTTTTAATTTTTATCTGTGGAGTCAGTTAAAACAATTGGTTTTTTCTGTAGACATTCCTTCATCAATGTGCCATTGAAGCATATGAAACCGTTTGACACCGTATGGGAGTGTTTGAAAGCTTGCGATAATTCATGCTCCGACAAGTGTCTGAGTATGTGGAAGCAAGAGGTTTGAACCTTTTATCAATTGACATTGTGTTTATTGGTGTTCTTTATTGTTTAGGTATACTTTCAATAATAACTCAAAAACTAAGGATTTCCGTACATATGTTTATATGGAACGTTTTCCTGTTTACGTATGAGGAACCCGGCACCAAAGTTTGCAAAAGTATTTCTGAGTCATCCTGTATTCAATCTGATATAAATTTGATAGTCTGTAGAGAAAAACAAGAGGAAATACCTTGTAATTTACCTTGTATATACAAAAGACAGTCAAGAATAAACATTGAAGGTAAACTATATATTCCTAGATGTAACAAAAGCGGTTTACAATGAGTTCGTCATGCAATACCAGAAATTATTCTTA
Organism: Metallyticus violacea; assembly: GCA_030762175.1. Classification (NCBI taxonomy): domain Eukaryota; kingdom Metazoa; phylum Arthropoda; class Insecta; order Mantodea; family Metallyticidae; genus Metallyticus; species Metallyticus violacea. The sequence continues at coordinate 26,151,771 of CM060835.1, read as the reverse complement.
CAGCTCTTTTTTCTTAGATAAATAATATAGAAATAGAAATATGGTTACGCCATAAAATATTCCATAACATAAATGGCTGTAGATATGTGCATAATATACCATAGTTAAGTATTCAATTGATATGGTTGTTTAAAAATACACAACACAAATATCCCTGTACTCATTTTATTTATATTATAATTTACGTGCACACTCCAACCCTGTCCGTCCTCGAGGTGAATCCCGAGGAACTTTACAAAAGAATGCAAGTCACAATTATTTCGATCATAAGTAAAATTTAAGTCAACGATCTTGCCAAAATTTATACTAGGTTTGTTTGCATGTCACCAAGGATTTATACACGATTTATTTCTTATGATTTAGTTCTAATAGTGGTGTGGTTGCAATAAGATACACCGATAACGAGATCATTGGGTAATCGGCCGTCAACTGAACAAAAGCAAAGTCATTGAACCGCGGGCATATGAACTAATGGAATGCGTGTTATTATCATCTAGAAGACGTGAATTGTCTTGATAAAAATTATTTTAAAAATATAAAAACATTACAATGCATTCGTAAATATTTTTGGTGAACCAATTTTAGGACCCTGAATGAATTCTTTTCTACGGGCAAGTTTTTTATATTGCTTGCATGCTGAATTAAAACAAAACAAATAGATTTGTATGTCAGCACTCAGAAATAGTTTATATTTAATTTACAAACGGAAAACCATGGAATTAATAATTACGTGTACACTGGCCAAATGATTGGTGCAGCCCGGCTATTCCGCTGCACTAAGAAGGTGGCCCTATTTAAAACCATAATTAGCATAACTTCATAACTATAAGATAATTGATTCCTGAAATATGATCTTTTAAAAAGCAATAGGAAAAAAACCCGATCAGACTGAGCATAATGAATGTGTGTGTTTATATATATAATTGGGAACGAATTTAGTAGTAGCTGTTGAGGTTGTTATCCATGAAAAGATTATTTGAAAAGTTGCTTCAAATCTCCATCGATCCTATTACAAGATACCAAAGATTATAATGATAGTATACATGTATATATAATATGCATGTATGTGTGTATGTTACGCTCTAACGGCCGCAATTAATTTGGCATATAATGATTAATTAACAAACGATTGGGTTGAGTTCAAAAATTCAGTAAAATTGGACCATTGGGGGTTAACGTAAAGTGTAAATTTAAAATCGTTCTAGCGGTTGCAATTTTTATTTTTTATCAACGCATCTCGGTACATACCATTTAAATAAATAAGAAAAACAGTTTCTGAAAGTCAGCGAAATCAGACTATTATACGCGGGAGATTGCCTGAAACCCAAAATTTAAAAATTGCTCTAGGTGCACGAATATTTTTTGCAACGAAACTATATATTTATACCATTTAAATAAAATTAGAAGAATGTTTCCTGAAAATGAGGGAATGAGGGTATATCTGAAAACAGAAATTTAAATAGTGGCTGGTAGCCTAAAGCGAAAATTTAAAAATCGCTCTAGCGGACGCAAATTTTGGTTTTTATCAACAAAACTTGGTATATGTCTTTGACATAAACGAAACTCGGTATATGCCATTACAAAAAATAATACAAAAAGTCTCTAAAATCAGCGAAATTAGATTTTTATGAAACTTAACATTTAAAAATCGCTCTAGCGGCACCAATATTTTGGTTTTTTCGCAACAAAACTCTGTATATAACATTTAGATAAAATAAGAAAAATAGTTTCTGAAAATCGGGAAAATCGAGCAATTAGGAGTGGGGGTATACCTGAAAAACTAAATTTAAAAAGCCCTTTGCAGTATCCATTTCTCTGCTGTAGTGCTCTGTAGTACCCTTCTCAAGTTCCACTTGCTGAGAAATTCTCGTAGTTTACACAGCTCCTGTGTGACGGACCTTTCTAATTCAGCATGCACCAAAAGAACATAGAAAAATGTTGACCTCAAAAATGACGTAGATTAGTGGAATGCTGAAGATCTTTTACAACCTTTCTTTCAGAAAAACTATGTAATAAAAGGAATTTTGAAAATTAAATTTTAAATTAACTTGATCTGACGTTGACAATTATTTTGGTAAAAACATTGATTATCAGTAGTCATTTCATTGGGACGAAAATCAACTCTATAAGAAAGGATTTACTGCCGCATTTGCTATATAACCGCTTTGAGAATTTGTTGTTGAATTGTGTTTAGCGCCCGTTTTTACTACTGAGGCACCACAGGCGGTGGATATTGATGACACGTGAAATAAAATTATGTATTTATTTTATTTTAAAGGAAGGAAGCGTTTCAGACCTAAGTTTAGGGTACCTCCCCGGCATTTGCATTTATGAGGACTGAGGAAAACCTGGAAAAAGCCTCAATCAGGTAGGAAGGTCCTGGTGGGGTTCGAACCCCAGACCTTCCTCTCACGAGGTCGCGCCTTAACGACCTCGGTCACCCGTTGCGGTATGAGTATTGGTAAAGTAGGCTATTAAACTTTTGTGATGTACCTGTCACAGGGCAGATAATGCCTATCTGACTTATCGATTGGTTCTGTCTGAATTCTCTCGACAAAAAAAAATAATAAAAAAGGTTGGTACTATTGGCTGGTGTAGATGTCTTGCCGAAAGTTGGCGAAACTGCCGTCTGCAGCTTGGGACGTGAACTGCCGGCACAGGTGATATATGGTTAGCGTGCTCCCTTCTGGAAACCGAATAGTCGTGTCGGTGTTGTCGTTAAGTCTAGGGAAATTCACACCCTAGAAACAGGCGCGCTAAGTTTTGAACAAATGGGGTACATCCTTGTGCGTCGCACATTACAAAAATGTGAGGAGAGAAGTATATCATTTGATATTTAAAAAAATAATTTAACTTAACTTTTCTGTTTTCCTGGTTCATTGTTTAATTTATAAATTTTATGTAGGGATCTTGATAAGTTCTTAGCCTAATATAGAAAATGGGGTTGCATTTCACAAAAAAAAACATTTACTCGACACAACTCCCATTTAACTCCATACACTTAGCACAAAGATAATAAAGACTTTCTAGGCATGTAAAAAAAAATATTTTTCGTGCTGTGCAAAGCACCCCCTCCACAGCCTTAGCAGTGTTTCATTCGATGAACATTTCTTCCGTTTAAAGTGTCTTTTCGTCTTTGAAAATAGATAATAGAATGATTTTAACGCCCGTTTTTACTATTGAGGCACCACAGACAGTGGACACTGACGATACATGAAATGAAATGATATATTAGGAAAGGACTTTTTAAGGAAGGTAACGTTCCAGGCTTAAGTTTAGGGTACCTCCCCGGCATTTCATTTGTCATTTGTGACGACTGAGGAAAACCTGGAAAAAACTTCAGTTAGGAAGTTTTAGTCCTGGCGGGATTCGAACCCCAGACTTCCCGTTCACGAGTCCGCGCCTTAACGACCTCGGCCACCCGTGGCGGTGCAGGCAAGTATGGTTTACTACTAAACGAACAGGACCGACAACATAACTTGCATAACACACCATTTGGATCGCAAATAAATTCTCCCCATACTTATATCTGTATACTGAAACACCCTTTCGCTTCCCTACATATAACACATACTTCCAGATTTTACTTTTCCTAAATCCTTTAATAAAGAACACACCTTTGCGCATCCATGTAAATCAATACTGTACTTCCATCGACCGTAAGAGAAAATGCCGCGAGAGCAGCTTAGGCCAATGGCACAAAAAGATTTCTCTTTCACCAGCCGAGTCCTAGGTCCAGATATTCATATAGTTTGATGTAAAAACCTTTTATTATATAAAATCTTGTATATACGAGGGTGTTCCAGAAGTTAATGACCTTACTCAGAGATGTCGTAAAGATGCCCAAATTACTATGATAGTTGTTAAGTATCATCCTTTAGATAGAGCGCTGTAAAGTTTCAGACGCGCAAGCGTAGTCATTTGTTTCTGACGATCGTGTAAACAAGCTAGTGTAAACATTTTGTACAAAAATGGATACAATGAAATACGAACTGTGATAAAAGTACTTCTTTTTGAAGGATTTAACCTCAACTGAAATACAAAAAGAGTTAGATTCCACATTAAATAATTCTTCCCCTTCGTTTCCGAAGGTTAAAAAGAGGACTGCTGAATTTAAGCGTGGTCGTACATCCATTGAAGACGATGAGAGCACAGGGCGTTTCAAAACAGCTATGACTAACGAGATTGTCATAAAAATTCACAATGCCCGCACTCAATTTTTCGCCAATTGAAGATACGCGAATTGTTGTTGACATTGCAAATACCTCGATAGGCCGTGTCCCCTACATTTTACACGAAGTTTTGGGTATGTGAAACTTTTTAACAATAGGTGCCAAGTTAACGATTGATCTATAACTTCAATAGAATGGACGTTTTGCAAGAGCATTTACGTTTATTTAAAGGAAATTTCAGCGAGTTTCTCCGACGTTTCATAACAATAAATTAAATTGATTCATTACTACACGCTAGAGAATAAGGAATAGTGCAAATAGTTGATGGCAACAGGTAAAGTGCTTCAAAGAAAGCGAAAAGGTTCCATTTTCAGGAAAAGTCATAGCTACAGTTTTCTGCGTTTCTCATGGTGTCGTGTTCATAAACTACCTCAAGAACAGGTCCATCACTGGGGAGTAATAGGCTTCACTATTGGACCAACTGAAGGAGGCTATTCAAGCTAAATGTCCACATCTTGCCAAAAACAAGGCCTGGGCCTTCACACACGTTTGGATTTGTTGCTACAAAACTTCATGACCTTTGCTTCCAGGTGCTTTCACATTCGCCATATTCACCGGATTTTGCTCCCAGCGATTGCGTTTTGTTCTCAAACATGAACAAATGACTGAGTGGATGAAGATAAAATCAGGTTGAAGCTGAGACAGACGCTTATTTTTCACAGTTGGACAAATCTTATTTTACTGTGGGTATTAAAAAGTTGCAAAGTCGTTGGAATAAATGTATTAATAAAAAATCAAAGAAAAAATGTGTTTTAAATTTTGTGTATTGTTGGTCAGGACTAGAACTTTTAGAACGTCCATGGTCAATCATATCAGGAAACATAACCGTAGTAGAAAGCCATGGTAAATATTTTTCGTGTAGCCTTTGCACTGTCCTCGAACTATCGACGGATATTATGATATCTTTTGTGAGTAATTCTGAAGCCAATCACAGTACTATGGCGAGTGACGAACGGGCTGTAATCCATTTTAACCGTGGCAAAGTGTTTTTGTGGTCGAGTGAGAGACAAAAGACGCTACGTATGTGGGAGGGGTTGCAGACACGCAGGTGCTGTTCGAACGAAAGTAAATTAAATAGGTTTTTGAATCGAGCGAATCTTGTCAGTTTTCGTACCTACCCAATGACACATCTGCGACCAAATCTATTAACTCTCAAAACGATTTCGTTGCAGTAGTTCATCGAATAAGTGGAGAGAATCGATCTAGTTACGCTGGAGTGCCTTACACATCAGAAATAAATAATGCTGTTACAGCTCTACAGTATTAGGTTTATTTTCCGAACGAATACTACGCGCTTGTTCTTTCTTTTATTAGGGTTATATTAGCTTCCCCCGGGAAGTTGCTCTTCTATCGTTGTTAAATAGCTTTGAAAGTTTAAATGAATAAAGGAAAACATACTTAACTGGCGTAAGTGTAAATATATTCACTGTTTCTTTCGCTCTCGATCTTCAATTTTTGGCTTTATCATTTTCAAACTTATGGACGTGCGAGAGGCGTTCTTAAAATTTTCGGCTTGACCAAGTGATCACAAGATTTAAGTGAATGTTTTTTTTTTAAACACAGTGATCTTGAAAATCAATATATTTAGTCCAACGATTTTCCAACTTTTTAATACCCTCAGTGAAATAGGATTTGTCCAACTGTGAAAAATAAGCGTCTGTCTCACATTCAACATCATCATTTGATGTGAATCTTCGTCCGCCCGGCCTTTTCTTCATATTTGGGAACATAAGTAATTGCTGGGAGTCAATTCCGGTGAATATGGCGGATGTGGAAGCACTTGGAAGCGAAGGTCATGAAGTTTTGCAGCAACAAAACCATACATGTGTGAAGACGCATTATCGTGATGAAGGAGAACTTTCTTTTTCGCAAGATGTGGACGTTTAGCCTGAATTGCATCCTTCAGCTGGTTCAGTAATGAAGTGTAATACCCTGCGGTGATGGTTTTGCCCTTCTGCAGGTAGTCTATGAGAACCATACCATGGGAATCCCACAAAATCGTAGTCATGACTTTTCCTGCAGATGGAACCTTTTTTGCTTTCTTTGGTGCACTTTCACCTGTTGCCACCCACTGTTTGGACCGTTCCTTCGTCTCTGGCATATAGTAATGAATTTATGTTTCTTCTACTGATATGAAACGTCGTAGATAATCACTGGAATTGCGTTTAAATAAGTCTAAATACTCTTGAGCAAAGTTCATTCGAATGCGTTTTTGGTCTTGTGAACAAACGCAGCTCCCATTGATCGGAAACCTTTCTTATACGCAAAATTCCATGTAAAATGTAGTGGATACGGCTTTTCGAGGTCTTTACAATGTCGGTCAACTCGCGTACTTTCAGCTACCACTTGTTATCGTAGTAGTTGTAGGTATGATTGACCACTTATATATAATGCATTTATTTTATTTACTTTATTTTTGTATTTTGTAACCAGCTCTTCCTAGCCCCTGAAATATAAAGGGGGTATTTATTATGTTTTATCTTGAATAACCATGATCTTTTAGACATATCCGATCACGCTCTGCCGTTACTTCTTCTACAGTGTATAAAAATAGCTAAAACGGATAAAGGACCCGCGAGCGTGGGCGTGTGTGTGTGGTACTTATTACAAGAATTAGTATTATAAAACCCTAAATTAAAAAACAAAATGTTTTAGGCTGAACTTGTTATAAATGAACTTATATTCTGCACATAATAGTTAATAAAATTTTACATACGATAATTAATGCAACATTAAACAAAAATAAGAAGTATTTACAATTAAACTCTTGAAACTTATTTCAGAAGAGTGACAATTTCCTTCGAAATTGCTTCAAAATGGGAATGAATGAATAGTGTTTAACGCCCGTTTTTGCTACAGAGGCACCACAGGCGATGGACACTGATGATATATGGGATGAAATTATATTTTGGGAAATCATTTATTTTTAAGCAAGGAAACATTCCAGGGCTAAGTTTAGGGTACATCTCCGGCATTTGCCATTTATGAGGACTCAGGGAAATCTGGATATAACCTCATCAGGGAGGACGGTCCTGGCGGGATTCGAACCCCAGACCTCCCGCTCATGAGTCAACGCTTTAACGATCTCGGCCACCCATGGCGGTGTGTATCATCACCTGTGATGCCTCAGTAATTAAAACGAGCATTAAACACTAGTAACTATATAAATACCGCCTCAAGGTAGATTCCCAGAAATGAACGATATATCCGAGATAAGTCCCCTTTATTCCGTTGAAACTGGAACGTTACTCCTGGGTGCATATGGCCGACACTGGGAACTGCTACAGTAAATCTAGTTCTTCCACTTTGTGGCGGGCATCAGGACACATCTGCGACTGTGCTCCCTTTGTCTCTCTCTGTGGCACTCAATAGCTTACAGCTGTAACACGGTCACCTTTCGCTACTCTTATTAAGAGCTCTTCAGAGCTAACACGTGCTTGAAATTAACTGGCGTTTGTCTTCTCAGGGTGAAAGACTGGAGCACGCAGTGGATACAGGCGTATAAGAAACACGATCAATTTGCAGAACGGAATACAATCAGAAAAGTCCATATAGCACTTGATTTATTATTGTAATCAAAATTAAAAATAAAAACGTTGGCCAAAGATATAATAACAATGTTGGATTTAATATTATTTATATATTTATATGTTTCTTCCGTTAACAATACTTATTTGTTTCTTCGTAATTTCATTATTATATGCAGAAAGTTATTTTTGGTCAATGCTCGCAGCGGAACTGCATCCTCGCTGGGCAACTTTCCCTCACATTTCTACTTGCACAATTTTGATCGTCATAAATATTTCTTTTCATAACATCTTTCCACGATCCCTAAGTATTACTTGATATAATGTTGCATCACTCGCTTGGCAAGGTTTCTGAGATGAAATATGTTAAAACAAAAGAATTGTTATGCACTGTAATCTGTCACACAGTTCATTACAACATTTTCTTTATCCAAAAGTGAGAAGGGGCAGTAACTACGGGTTACCTTTACAAAAACTGTAAAAGAAACGAACAAACTTGCTTTTTAAAACATTCGCATTTAAGATTTATATACTTTTGCATGAGTTCAAACCAATTCTCGAAACATTTTTTCCACTCTGAAGTTGTTATATCAAAAACTCGGGTTTTAATGGCTTCAACAGCTTCTGATGTTCACGCATTTTTTGTTTGACATTCGGAGACAAAAAAACAAGTCGTTAGAGGATAAATGAATACAGGCAATGAGACTTTAATTCGATGTTTTTCTCTTTCAAATAATCATTGTATACCATTCCGCATTAACTGTTCTTCGATTCTCTAAAGAAATGATTGCAACATATCCAGCAAAAAAACTATAATTTTCTTGGAAGAGCTTTGTGAACGAACCACTTTGGCGAGATTCGGTTCATCTTGGAACACCCAAACAGTGGATTGTTGCTTAGTTTCCCGTTCTTACCTATATATTCAAGTTTTGTCACCTTTTACGATGTTGCATACGAATTCCTCTGTAGAATCTTGTGAACATTTCATTACACGTATTAACATGAGTGTTTCTGAGTTTCGTTCGAATTATGCGGAATGTATCGGGAACAGATCTTTTTCACAGCTGAATGTTCATGCAAAATTAAATGTACTGCAGTCTTCAATGCCTCTATCTTACTGTAAGGACATGCCGATCTTCTTCAATTACGTTGCGCACAGTATCGATGTTTTTTGGAATGACAACAGATATTGGTCAACCTTCACGAAATTCATCCCTGACGGACGCACAACTACGACGAAATTGTGCAAACCAATTGTAAACAGTCTTTTCTGATGGTGCTTCATTACCAAAAGTTGAACGGAGCGATCCCATAGCTTGCTGTTGAGTTAGGCCTTAACTAAAACCTTAAAAAAAAATCATCCAAGGAAAACTTTCACGTGAAATGTCCTCCCCCCCCTCCCGCAAAATTGCTTTGTTTAAACGCTCAATGAGTCGTTCAATTTCTAAGCTGCAACTGTTTTCACAATAACAAATGTCAATTGTTTAGAAAATAGTAATGACATAGCATCATCTAGTGATTGTTTGTAACAATTTAAAAGGTAGCCCTCGCACACCTGATGTGCAAGTATGACAAGCTGATAAACATTTCCTTGAATATCGTAAACTTTCTCAGTAGAAGCAATCACTTCGACCTGGGTTTTCTTAGGAGAGCGCATCTCAAAAACGAGGCGAGCGAGTAATGTTGGCAAGGTGATTATATTCTTTCTTGTTAGCTAGTAGCCAAATTGTGACAATTCCATTTGGATGACAAAATACTGTCACTGCCAGACGGTACACCACCAAATGCCTGCCCTAAGTCTTCAAAGTACTGAAAACGAAGCGTCGTATGACTGGACTGCGTGGAGTCTTGTTGTACCACGACAACGCCTCTGTTCACACTGCACTAAAAACAACTCAATTTCTGAAGGAATCAGTAGCCAAATGTTACTCTATCCTCACTACAGTCAATATCTGGTCCCATGAGACTTTTTTTTCTATTTACTAAATTAAAATTTAAAATTCCTGGCCAATTGTATCACGAAACAACAACGGTTGTGTCACCCTATCCAAAGAAGAATGGTGTTCAGTATGGTTGGAACATATGAGACGTTTATAGAAGTAATGGAGCACACTTTGAAAAGATGCAGTGATCAAATTTACAGGCTTCTACATACGACTCAGAGATTATTCTTTGAGACACCCGCACCGGCAGCAGATATCCAACCCCAGAATGGGACAATATCCTATCACTTCTTGCTTCTGCCACTACATGTTCCAAAGGGGGTTTATCTGGGCGCCAATGTGCGATTCTATTATCTTAGTCATTGATGCTTTCAGAACTCTTTCAGTCTTGTGAGGAATTGCATTGCAATACTAGTAGTGTGATGTTCAGCTGTGAGAATCATTTTTGGGCTTATTTCCTAAGGAACCCAACAACAAAGAGCTGTCTTCTCAACATTTAATGGGTTCCTGTTTCTCATAACAGAAGTGTTCACTATAAAATGATAAACTAAAGAAATCTGGAGTAGTCTTTTTTATGGTATTTTGGGTTTGCGCCTGAGTTGTACTCGTCAAGCAGAGGTCGGTAAGGATCGGACTCGCAAGCCGAGGTCTAGGGTTCAGTTCTTATCAGGACCGTTCTCTCTAAATGAGGGGTTTTACAGGTTTTCCTAAGTCCTCATAAATGGTCAGGGAGGTGTCCTAAACTTAGGCCTGGAACGCTTCTACCTTTAAATAAATACTGTCCCAGTTTATCAGTTCATCTCATGCATCATGAATGTCCACCGCCTGTGATGCATCAGTATAGATAGCCTGGCGATCAGAAGAAGGCGAGTGAGGGCTGAAGTGCGAGGGGGGGGGGGGTTAAGCCGTTTGTCTTCACACAAAGAGTGTATGTGGGGTACTCATGTTGCCACACCTTAAGGGACACTGGGAGCGAGTTTTTGGGCAAAATTGTTCAAAATGGAATTTATTTTCTGCAAATGATTCCTTGGATCCTTGGGCATCCACAGAAAGTGAATATTTGCATCCCACGCCCCTTCAGGCTCTATAGTCATTTAAAGATCTCCGGGTTCCTTTTAAATCACACTGATTTCCAGCATACCTTTTTATAAAACAACCTTTTTCTCAAAACTTAATTTTTACACATTCAAAACGTCCCACACGTCACAGTTTGTATTTAAATTCAATTAAAATTTACCATAATATGCAGTAGTGTCCATTGTAAATTTTAGAAGAAAAACGTAATAACGCTAATAATTATTAAAAAAAAATTACATGATAAAAGTATTAATTTTAAAGGTTAAAGTTTCTTATAGATTTAAATACAATTACAGTTCAGGCACAAAATTTATTTAAAATATTTTTCTATAGAAATTTTGTTTGTGGTTCAAAACTCCAATTGCAAAAATGCAAACCAATTTTCTCAACTCATGAGACGCGTGTAAAAGTTTTACAAAAATCCACACAAAGATGAGGAAGTTTGAAAATTCACTCCCAGTGTCCCTTAAGCGATTACACGCCGCTGGACTTGAACCATGGATGAGTCATCTGAAAACACTGGTGAAGTTTTTTACATATCACATTCCTCTCGCTTGCCTTCTTCTGATCGCCAAGGGAATTAAACACTATTAAAATAACTTGTAAGTTCAACTTCTCCTAGCCGCCACGGGTGGCCGAGATCGTTAAGGCGCGGAATCGTGAGCGGTAGGTCTGGGGTTCGAATCCGCCAGGACCGTCCTCCCTGACAGGTTTTTTCCAGGTTTTCCTCAGCCTTCATAACTGGCAAATGCAGGGTAAGTACCCTAAGCTTAGGCCTGGAATGATCCTTCCTTAAAAAAAAATCTTTCCCAATATATCATTTCATTTCGTGTATCATCAGTGTCACCGTCTGTGGTTCCTCAGTAGTAAACACGGGCGTTAAACGCTACTCGAAAAAAAATCTTCTCTTCTAGATCGAATAAGAACGCATTCCTCCCTCAACGTATGCTACGATAATTGCTGCCTCTTGCGAACGATGTCGCATAAATATGTTTGTAAATAATGAGTAATAAATTCGCATTACGCGAATTCGCGTTTGATTTGGGGAAGTTATTGACGTAAGACCTACTAACTAACAAACAACATCTTTCCACTGTTTCCTTCCTAACAAGCAATAAGTAAAAAATTGGATATACTTTAGTAAAAATTAAATTTATTTCTGGTGAAGGCAAAAATTGAATAATATTTTATCCATTAAAATTTAATAATTTTATAAGAATGAACATAAATTTTACTGAATTTTATTAGCTAAACTAATTTGAAAATTTCCAAAAAATTGGCCCAAAGTCATTTTAAAGCTTGCACATGCAAGAACAATAGATAGAACATGAGAATACCTCAGCTTTAGGTCGCCCTCTACCAAAATCGGCGAAGCGGCGAGCCTGGTATAGTTAAAGTAGCAGAGAGGAAGGGGGTGGAGTAGTGCCGGAAGGTTGGCATCACCGTCTTACCTGGATAGGAAGCGAAGCTCTGATTATTGAGATGAAGTTGCTTCTAACATCCATATTCAAGAGTACCCCTCCCACGGCTGCTTATGAAAGTTGCATGTAGGGGGTTTGCGGCAAGGAAGGCAAATGTAACCAACAGTCTCGTCATGCACAACTTGCTTCAATCAGCAAAGTGACCACCTGAAAACTTCCGCTATCCAGGTAACGGCTTAATGCATCGGCACTTGTTTTTAGTGCATCTGCCATGACAACCAGCTCGAGCAATTTACCCAAGCATGTTGTTACGGAAAAGGTTAACATAATACACCTATGTACCAAGAGGGAAATACCTGCGTTTTCATGTTAAAACTACTTGTAATATTTAAAATTAACTGCACAATTATTTAGTTTTAACAGCAATATTATTAAAACAAAAATAATAATTACAAAATAGAAGCTTATATCATAGTAGCTACAAGTGACCCGCAGAAATTAGGCATTTATTTTTACATATGCATGTGCTATGTTCAGGGTTAGGGTTTATATGTGCGTAAATACATATTTACATGACAAATTATATACATTTTGTATATTTCGGGTTTTAGCAAACTGTTATATGAAAAATAAATATCTTATAATATACGGTTGATTTAAATATAACATGCATATGGATAGATCTATAATGAAATTAATGAATGTCTTTGCATTATTGAATAAGTAATTATCTAATTATCTATATTTAATTGACTTGTTTCCCATTTATTGTTGAATTAGTTTGTTTACGGATGCTCTTTAACATCTCAGGTCATAGCGTTCCATTCAATTCAGGGCGTGAAACGGCCAACAAATTTTGCTCAGAGGCCTATTCTTTTAGGCTTAAGGTTCTTTTACGTGCCGTAAATCTACGACAAGGGACCCACGGCTTTACTTCCCCCGCTAAGATGCCATGGTTGGATTTTTACGATCGAAAATATCTATCGACCTTGTCCGGGATTGAACCCGCGATCTTGGATCTACGAGGCAAATTTTTTTTGAACGCCCGTTTAACTGATGAGGTATCGTAGGCGGTGACACTGATGGATGATACCTGAAATGAAATGATAAATTGGGAAAGGATTTTTTTAAAGGAGGAAAGTGCTCCAGGCCTAAGTCTAGGGTATCTCCGTAGCATTTGCCACTGAGCAAAATCTGAAAAAAATCTCAGCCAGGGAGGACGGTCCTGGTGGGAATCGAATCCCAGCCCTCATGCTCACAGCGCCTTAAATGATAAATTGGGGAAGGATTTTTGTTTTAAAGAAGGAAGCATTTCAGGCCTAAGTTTAGGGTATTACCCGGCATTCGTCATTTATGAGGATTGAGGAAAACCTGAAAAAATACCCTCAGTCAGGGAGGAGATCGAACCCTAGACCTCTCGCACACGAGTTCGCGCCTTAACAACCTCGGCCACCCGTGGCGGTAAATTTGACGTATTATATTGTATGGTTTGTTAATACTCGTTTCTATGACGATGTTATTTTGTTTTTGTTTTGAAGAATTTAAATGGAAATGGATGTTAATTTCGCAGGGTTTGATATTGAAAATATAGATATCATTCCAAAAGAAAATATAAAGGAAGTTGGGGTAGCCGAGGGTTGGTTAATTCTTCAAAAATCCAAAAGTGTAAACGAAAAGGAACATGACAATTTCGGTGTTAGTTCAACTAATGAAAAATCTTGTTGGCATTGATGTCAGAGCTGGTAAGTATGTAACATAACATTTATTTAATTTAAAATTTAGGTTTTTAGATTTGTGCAATATTTGTACGCCTTCTACCTCTGGTGCGTATATTCAAAAGTAAAATGTATGGTAAAAATGTCGACATTTGCTTTTGGTAAGGCATTTGACTTCTTTTAATATAATAGAGATTACCAGTGGTTAAAGATAAACGGTTTTGAATTGTAATGTGAATAATTTAATTGCACTTTCAATATTTACAATATAATATAAATTAATTTATGTGATTAATGACTTACAATGTTGTAGTTTCAAAACATTTCATTAATAAAATTATTATCATGTTTGAATGTTGGTACGTATGTTAAGGCGATGATTTTAGTTTTTTCTTACAGGCACGTTGTTTGAAATTGTGTTGTGAAGGCGGTGATCTTCATGGAATCTAGTTGCTAGGTAATGAGTGCTAGAATTAGGCTAATTGTGCACAGTCATAAGAAGTGTGTTTTAATGTTAGATTTGCATAAATGTAAATTGCACAATTCACAGTTCATAAGTTACATTATATCTTAAAACTGAAGCTATTTTCTAAAAGGACGTAAGTACTATTTTTAATTTCTCTATTGTATAGTTTGTATTTTACTATTCTGGAACAAAAAGAAAGAAAATAACTGTCATATCTTCTACTTGTATACGCTTTTATATTGGGTCGACAATATAAAGACATGTTTGAACTTAAGATAATCTGAGAGTGGAATTTCATGAAAATGATTCAAGAAAGGTTTAACTCTTGTAATTTAGACTTTGATCAGATTCGCTTGAAATAAGAGAAATCTACCTGAGTCCTAACGACGCTCGTTTGTTCAGCCATGCGAAAAGCCTTTCTCTAATTAGCAGCAAGTATTCCTTCATCCGAACTGTTCACGTCTCAGCAAAATTGCTGTAGTTACAACCTCACATGACGGACCAGGCAAGTTGAATGTCAAGTGCCTGTAAATATTTTACCTACGTAATTACTTGGTGCAACAGTTTCTCGACGTAAATTCGATAACAACATATCAAGAAATTTGTAGAAAAATTTAAACTGAAATAAAGGATTTAGGTGAAACAAAACTGGTAAAATCTAGTACGGAAACCCTCGGATTCAAACAAATAAAAACGCACCAAAATCTGTTAATTAATTCATTTTTTAATTGAATGGTGATATGCCCTTCTCTATAAAAGGCCCCAGTTTCTCACTAGAGGGTTCCGTAGTAGCCCCTCGCTCTTTATCTGCCTTGCCGAGCGAGACAGTGTTAGTATTTTTAGATCATATGCATTGTTAATCTCCGTCATTTTAAGTGAGGCTACAGAACAGTTAGACGGTTAGTAACCAATCTAGTTAATGTGTTGAAATTGGTAGAACTGAAATATGACGCAAGCTTCCTATTGATCTGGAAGATGAGCTTTGATAATTTATGAACAGAAAACACTTGCACGTATTAGGATGTGAAACTCGGTGCGTGGGGATATCTATATACGGAGAACTCAAAATAATATTACCGACTTTTTAGCGGATTCGGATTTCGATCGACACCATGAAAAGTCTGCTAATTTTTCAGTTTTTTTTTTTTTTTTTCGAATTCCGAAGGAATGTAAGCTATTGCGGTTGTAGCAATGGAAAGATTTTGTAATCTATTCAAATCTCCACCGATCGTACTTGCCAGGCACCTACAATAATAATAATACCAAAACGAAAATGGAAAGAACGGAAAAACAAAACATGCAAATATATAAAATATATAGTAAAATCTAAATAAAGTGATGAAATATTTTTCGAAAATCATGGCAATCGGACCACGGAGTGGAAATATACCCAAAAAAAAAAAAAAAAAAAAAAAAAAAAAAAAACTTCGGGTGTTAAAGCGAAATTTAAAAATCACTCTAGTGGCTAAAATTTTTAATGCCATTGGAATAAAGCAGGAAAGATAATTTTTGCAAAATCAGTGAAATCGGACTATTAGCAGGGGAATTTTACCTAAAACCCATAATTTAAAACTCGCTCTAGAGGCATTAATATGTTTTTCTCGCAACGAAACTCCCTGCATGCCATTTAAATAGAATAACATAAATAGTTTATGAAAATCAGACAAATAGGGCCATTAGCAGTGGAGGTTACCTGAAACCCAAAATTTAAAAATCTCTCTAGCAGCATCAATAATTGTTTATTCACAACAAAACTCGGCATACACTATTTAAATCAAAGAAATTTTTTTTTCATTATCAATTTATTACGAGTGAAAGTATACCTGAAAAAATTTGGTGGTTAAGCCCAAATATAAAAATCGCTCTAACGGCAGCAATTTTAATTAGTTTTAAAGAAAACTCGATATACTTGTATGCCATTAAACTAAAATAAGAAAAATAGTTTCTGAAAAGCAGTGAAATTGGACTATCAGCAAGGAGGAGGGTTGCGCAAAATTTAAAAATCGCTCTAGCGGCAATAATATTTCCGCAACGGAACTCCGTATATACCATTTAAATGTTATAAGAAGATACAAAAAAATAGTTCCTGGAAATAAGTGAAATCGGACTATTAGTAGAGGGGTTTTTTTTTGCACCCCAAAATTTTAAAAATCACTCTAAAAGTTTTTATATATGTTTTATCGCAACAAAACTCGGTATAGGAACAGAATAAGCAAAATAGTTTCTGAAAATCAATGGGTTACCTGAACCCAAAATTTAAAAATCGCTCTAGTAGCATCAATAATTGTTTTTTTTTCACAGTGATACTCGGCTTTTACCATTTAAATCAAATAAAGAAAAATAGTTTTTGAAAATTATAAAATGATTGGGATTGGGGGATGCCTGAAAATTTGGGAGGGGGGTTCAGCTCAAATATAAACATTGCTCTAATGGCCACAATTTTAATTTTTAAAGGAAACTCGATATATTAAATTGAAATAAAATAAGAAAAAGTTTTCGAAAATCAGTGAAATTGGACTATTAGCGGGGAGGGGTTTTTACCCAAAATGTAAAAATCCCTCTAGCAACATTAATATTTGTTTCTTTGGAACGAAATTCTGTATACAACATTTAAATAAAATAATAAAAATATAGTTTCTGAAAATCAGGGAAATCGGGCCATAATGACTGGGCGTGTACCTGAAACCCAAAATTTAAAAATCCCTCTTGCAGCACCAATATTTTTTTTACAACAAAACTCGGCATATACCATTTGAGTCAAGTAAGAAAAACGATTTCTGAAAACCAGTGAAATTACTTTATTAGGTGTGTGGGTTTACTTGAAATCAAAAATTTAAAAATTACTCCAGTGGCCCAAATATTTGTTTTTTTTTTTTTTTTGCAACGAAATTCCTTGTATACCATTTGAATTAAAAAAAACAATAAAATAGTTTCTGAAAATAAATTAAAAAGTTCATTGGGAGTGAGGGTTTACCTTAAACCCAAAATTTAAAAAAAACGTTCTATTGCCACCTATATTTGTTTCTTCACAACTAAATTCGATATATACCATGTAAATAAAATAAGAACAATTGTTTCTGAAAATTAGAGAAATTGGACCATTAGAAGTAGGTATATACTTGAAAACCGAAATTTAAAAAGTACTCTTGTGTTTCTATTGTTTTAAAATAAAAGGGCTAATTTATTCGGTGTATAAACTGTATTTATAACGATGCATATGTTTTATATTTTACAAAAGCATCGTCGTGAACATAGCAAATGTGAAATA
The DNA here is from genome assembly GCA_030762175.1 of Metallyticus violacea. Lineage (NCBI taxonomy): Eukaryota > Metazoa > Arthropoda > Insecta > Mantodea > Metallyticidae > Metallyticus > Metallyticus violacea. The sequence continues at coordinate 26,134,122 of CM060835.1, read as the reverse complement.
TTAATCTAATATGTGTGTGAGAATTATATTTGTATGTAAAAGCGCTCTGTACTAGCCTCCCGAAAACACTAGTGTTATATGTTTATACTGCGTAGGCACAATAACATTTAAACTAAACTTCAAAGCCAATGAAAGTCAATGAAACTTTCAATTGTTTATTGAGTCTATTTGCTTAGTACATAGAATTTTCTTTAAAGAGTAACATGTTTTTGTTTTATTGAAACATATGAACATCTTAAATACACTTGTAACTCGAAAATTTCTGTTATTTTTCTCTATTTTAGTGAATATAAAGATGATAACAAAGGCTCAGTTCAGAAACTTGATTACATTTAAAAATGTTTAAAAATACCAAAACATTATAGCTTGTAATATATTTTATTTAATTAATAGTATATCATTAATTTTTGTGGTTTAGTCTCAAAAATTTTTGAATAGTGTTTAACACCCGTTTTTAGTACTGAGGCACCACAGGCGGTTATCTCAATAATAATAATAATAATAATAATAATAATAATAATAAAATGTGGCTTTTCTTTTATATCCCTTGTAGGTTGCAAGAATTCTAATTTTTTTCCCCTAATACCACACATTAATGACATCACTTATTTAATTTCATTAACTATTAAAGCCTAATTTGGATTTATTTTATCAATAAACATGCCATGAATATAAACAAAGGACGGTATTTATGTTATTACTTACAAAACATAGTAAACAAAAGAAGCGTGTTATTAATCGCTATACCTTTTTGTTTTCTTTATTTAGAAACAATAAATTTGTTCAGAAGTATCCAGTGTGGGAACTTTTTGAAACGCTGTTAATGAACATTACTCGAAATTGTAAACATATTTTGGACACTCCATTTAAAATAAGAGAGTTGAAGTTATTTCAGGTTAAACAGGAAGAACAAATAAGCCTGTAATGTTATTTTGAGTTGTTAATATATGGTTATCCCCACACATAAAGATCAGATCATTGATCAGGTCCTTCAAAAGCTATATAGGTAGTGCGGGTATTGTAATTAATGCTGTTTGTAAACCTTATTTCAATAAACACCATCATATGAAGTTGAAAATGATGTCCCTCAGCGGCAATACATTGCCACCGTCTCTATCGGTAGGAAATTCCTGTATTTCACCTTATTTTTCTTACGTAAGAACACGAAAGTTTGGAACATATTTCTTGTTCTTATTATTCTTTGGTAACTTTTGAACAAGTTGTCCAACAGTTTCTCTACCTGGAACACTACTGTCATAATATTTTCTTACCACTTCTCCCCAAAGTCTTATTTTTGCATATGTATCGCACATAAAATTCGTTCACGAAGAGCAATTAACACAGCATTTACATCAAATGAAAACGCCGAGTAACACACGAAAATGTAACTACTCGTGGACAAAGTCTTGCTACTACTTGCACATGCGTTATAGGACTCGAGGACTGCCTTCAATCCATTGAATATATAATGTAAACAATATTTTCTTTGTTTTTTTCCAGTAAATGCTTTGTCAACTTTTTCAACCCCTTTACTTTCATTTCCAGAGACACAAAGCTATAAGGCTGCCAGAAGAGGTTGACAGACAGCAATAATTGATCATTTTTTTTACCTATACCGCTACGGCAAAAGCAGCTTTTATTTAAAATACAAAATAATCTATATACAATTAAATTTAGGTCGAGATTTGTTAATTAAAACCAGGATATTAAAAAAGTTTTAAAAAATGAAACCGAAATAACCTCATTTCTCGTTCAGCTGAACGGAAACAGACAGTGCATACGGATATATATTGCTTACGAACAAACGGGATGAAAGCCCATTCAGTGGCTGGAAAGTTGATGCTCGTTCCGGGAACCACAACACACACAACTGCATAGCAAACATGTTTTTTAAAGTTAATTTCGAACACGGCGATTTTTGTCTCGCTAATGAAATGTGAGAGATCAAAAGGGCAAGGAAAAAAAAAATAACCAACAAAAATTAATAACAAAACGAACATCTGATTGTAAAATAACAGAGTCATAACACAAACAGCTCTTCAGAGCGCCTGCTGATTACTGAAAATATTTACGCGGCAATGTGAACACTGATCACATGATTAGGTCGTTGTTTGCGATATTAACAACCTATCGCCGGCATGTTTAAAAACTGATGCCCCAAGATTTGCTTTGTTTCAGTTTGTTTGTTATTTTGATACATCAGAGCTGGTGCTATACGCGTTAATCTTAACGGACGTCTCAATAAAACACTTTGCCTCAAAGTCAAGTGTTATACGCTTGGGGCCGGATCGTGTTTTAACAAAATGTTAGCGTGTGCCCATACAGAGTGCGCTTGTTAATTTGGAAGATGATTTCCTGTGGAAATTCCAAATACTCGAAGTCTGACACGCAGGCAGGAGCAGGATAAAACAAGCGAATCCCCCACCGAGCTGTATAACTTTTAGTAGAAACCAAATTAGACCTTATTAATTAATAATATGAAGTTAAGGTATTATTAAATGCTATTAGCAGAAAAAAATAGAGTTCTTGCAACCTATAAGTATCACTAAAGATTTTTTTTAATGTTGTTTAACGTCCGTTTTTACTACTGAGGCACCACAGGCGATGAACACTGATGATACATGAAATGTAATGGGAAAGGATTTTCTTTTAAGGAAGGAAACGTGCCAGGTCTTAGTTTAGGGTACCTCCCCAGCATTTGCCATTTATGAGGACTGAGTAAAACCTGGAGAAAACCTCAGTCAAGGAGGACGGTTCTGGCGGGATTTGAACCCCAAACCTTCCGCTAACGAGTCCCTTAACGACATTAGTCACTCGTGGCGGCATTGGTCACAAACGATAAACCACATTTTTATTATTATTATTATTATTATTATTATTATTATTATTATTATTATTGAGATTAAACCACAAAAATTAACTGTATACAATTAATTAAATAAAATATATGAGTCACTGATAGACAAAGTTATACTGCGTGGGCGTTTGTAAACATTTTTAAATGTAACTATGTTTATAAACTGAGCCCGTGGTATCATCTTTACACTCACAAAAATAGAGAGAAATAACAGAAGGTTTGAAGTTATATTGTGTATTTAAGATGTTCATGTGATTGAACAAAACTTATTACTGTTTAAAAATAATTAAATTTTACTATGTAAATATACACAATCAACAATAAACAATCAAATATTTAATCGATTTTCATTGACTTTGAAATTTAATTTAAATGCTATTGTAGTAAAAACATGTATCGCAAACGTTTTCTGAAGGTGATTACAGATCGCTCTTACATACAAATATAATTCTTACACATAAATTATATTTATATTTCACATTTTCTATCTTCAGGACGACATTTTGTTAAATTTAAAACATTTGCATCGTTTTCAATATAGTTTATATGCTGAATTTATTTGTCCTTTTATTTTAAAACAATATAGAGAAAACTACAGGTAAGAGTGCTTTTTATTTTTTTGTTTTCAAGCATACCCCTTACTCCTGATGGTGCAATTTCTCTAATTTTCAGAAACAATTTTTATTTTATTTAAATGCTATATGCAGAATTTTGTTGTGAAGAAACAAATATTGATACCGATAGAGCGATTTTTAAATTTTGGGGTTCGGGTAAATCCCTACTCAGAATGGCCCGATTTCCCTGATTTTTAGAAACTATTCTTATTTTTTTAATGGTATGTGCACAGTTTTGTTACGAAAAAGCAAATATTGGTGTCACTTGAGTAACCTTTACATTTTGGATTTCAGGTCACCTCCCTCCTAATAATTTGATTTCGCTCATTTTCAGAAACTATTTTTATTTTTATTATTTTATTTTAATAATATTGACTGAGTTTCCTTCAAAAGCATTTACAATTGCGGATTTTTAAAGTTTGCTTTAATACCCACTCGTTTTCCAAGTTTACCTCCAATCCTAATGGCCGGATTGCTCTTATTTTCAGTAAATACTTTTCAACTGATTTTAATGAAATATACCGAGTTTCGTTGAAAAAAAAACACAAAATTGAGGCTGCTAGAACAATTATTCAATTTCTTTAAATATTTTCTGTTTGGGTTAACCCACACCCCCAATGGTTCAATTTTTCAGGTTAATGAAATTGATGAATAATTTATTAATTGATGGTTATATACCGAGTTTCATTTAGAAAAAAAAATGACGTTAATTTGTTCCTTGATGATTCCAGCAAGGTCTTCTCAATATTTCCGGATCTGTGAGCTTCTCAAGCTGTTTTTATTTATTTTTAACACAAAAATACTCGGTTACTGGTCGCAAGAACTGTCAAAACTAACGTGCAAAGTTGTGAGTTTGAGGGAATGCATTTTTCGTATTCTACGTGTCGTGAATAAAGCTGTGCAGGGTTGCATATGGGAGGTCTGTCTGACATTCCAATCCATAATCAATTAAGACATAACCTCAACGTTAGCAGTAGTCCCATTCTTGAGCGCTCATCATCTTGAGAAGCTGTACGACCAAACTTAAACTAAGCAGCTCACTTTTTAACCGCCGAAAACGAAGGGCAAGAATCTTTTAATGTGTAATCTAACTCCTTTTCTATTTTTGTTGGGGTTTAAGCACTTTATCACAGTTCGTATTTTAGTTTTATCCATTTTATAGAAAATGATAACAATAGTTTGTTTACATGATCGTCATAAACAAATGACCATACTTACGCGTCTGAAACTACAGCGTGCCATCTAAAGGATGATACTTAACAATCATCATAAATAATATCACGAGAGAGTTTGAGATTACCGATAAATTCTCGAACATAGTAGTGAATTTATCTCCAAAGCTCGTACTATCGAGTGATATTTATTAGAACTATATCAGGAATAAAATAAGACTTTGAATATAATTCTTCTAAACTTGGCTTTCAAAATTGTAATAATTGTGTATTTGTACTTAACCTTTTCAAGTAATCTTGCTACAGAAGAATACCGATTATCAGTAATGCCAATAGAGAAGAGCAAAATAGGACTATTTCATGAGTAGAATAACAATAAAAGCAACATATATTTGAAATTCGCCCACAGAATATTAACACGTATAAAATGTTATACTTATGAATATATATTCTATTCAGAAACTATGAAACTGAAATGGACAAAAGTGGGCTATTAATGTCACTACCGTTAGATTTTCTAATACCAACTGAGAGAGAGAGAGAGAGAGAGAGAGAGAGAGAGGAAACATACAATATCCCCATATTTCTTTGTATTCTGTGGTTTGGAATTCCTAGTGATAATATCAATTTGGACATTAGACGCATCACCAAAACGCCTTGAAGAACCCTCCATTTAGCGTTATGATTGTCGATTCTCCATGCTTTTGTTGCTATCAAAAGCTCCCCACCGCCTTTAGCAAAATTGGTCCGTGATGTGTATTCACAAATTAAATATTGGAGGTATAGAGCTGGCTATACTGACCACAAGACAAATGCACCTCGCGTGATAAAACGGATTTGATATTTTTTCTCGACATTTTCGCTCCGTAATCCGAATGTGATTGGTCAAAATTCAAAATTTTGTTTGGATTCATTGATCTATTTTAAGATGTCGTCATATGAGTGAAATAGTCATAGTAATTTGGGTATATACGACATCTTTGAGACAGATCCATAACTTTAAGAACACTCAAGCATGGATGAAACAAAGGCAGGTATTTGGCACATAGCAACAAACAAAATACGTGCAAAGGCGACAGAGCTATTAGCCCTTTATTAACAAAGAACATAAAATGTATGTGCTTTCTTGTATTTTTCACTTTTCGTAAAAATGTTTATGAGAAAGAGCTTTGACAATGATGTACTTTCTCGTAATTGGCTCTCATAAAACGTCAGGTGGTTACATTGTACAGTAAGGGCACACTTTATTTATTTATTAAAATAGTTCCTTTTTTCATTTGAAATACAAAATGCGCCGATTTCGTTTGAAACACAATTAGTTTAATTACAAGCTATTGGTATAAAAATGATATGAATTAATATAATATTATTGTTGTAATAACTCAGAAATATAGCACTATTTGTGATAGTTACCATTCAGTACTTTCGGGTGAGAAAGAAAATAATTTAATTTTTTTCCCCTCCAAATTTACATGTGCGCGTTTCGTTTTTGTAACCCCAGAAGAAACGCGATACACGACCATGTTGTGCAAACGTCCTTTATTGCACACAACAGAGTAATTTCTGGTTGAACACGTCTCCCTTAAGAGCATTTATCGAGCCGGCGTCAACATTGTCACATCATGTCAGAACACTCTATCCCTCTTGGTTTCGACTGCACTGAGTCGTCCGGTATACTTTGCCTTCTATTAGCGTGCACTCGCAGTTTTTATATCGCCCGTATTCACAGCGGAGAGAAACGAAACTTCTTCCAAACAAACCCAGCTTTAATGTAGACCGGGTAAAAATATGGAATAACTTTTCCATTGGTTACCATGGAGACAGCGCGCCTGCTACATCACTAATTCACGGAAGAGAACAGCTCTATATTAACTGTTTCAGCGTTAAAGAAAGACAAAAAGAGCAAGAGTGGATTTAACTAGAAAACTGAATTTAATTCATTCTAACAGCGTTTCTAAAATTCCTTATAAACATATTCTTAACTTCTACAAAGAACACGAACTATGTACAATATATGTTTTTTTTTGGGGGGGGGGTAATAATTAAAACAATATATGGGTGCCGGACGTGGTCAATAACTGAAAAACAAAAAAACAAAATTCAAATGTGCCACAGAAAAATGCAACGCAAATTCCTGGGCATAACTTTGAAGGTCAAAGTACATACAGTGTTAATAAATCAGTTATCTCAGACAACAGACATCGCACAAATAGCTACCAGAAGAAATAGAACGGTCATGCCGCAAGTATGCAGGATAATAGGTGGACCTACAAGATCTCCATGTGAGACCTCTGGATAAGATAAAGGACAGAAAATGCACACACCTCTTCAAGGAACATGCAGATCAAGAGTAGCAAGAGGAAGAGAAAAATGGAAATCTCTCGAGAAGCAACTAGTGCAGTGAGAAATGGAGTAACCAAAGAACAAATCAGTCAGAGTGTCTTAAACAGCAGACGAACAACTAGCGTGAAATAACTCACCACTTTAGGAAAAAGCGAGCTTTCCCTGCTTGTTAGGAGACCTTTGCCCTTAAGGAACACAATAGGCTATTATATATTTACCTTAAAATGTTAATTTTTTTAACATATTTTAATACAAAAACACATAAAGGCGAATATTTTTGTGAAATATGACAATTCAACATCTAACTATCCCATTTTTTCACCTGGCGAACACAATGATTTAAAAAATATAATCATTAATGTAAAAAATTAGCAGAAAAACTGTTTTATGCTTATTTCAATGTTTTACTCACAAATGCTAGAAAAATAAACATTGTAAAATTAAAATTATAAATACACTTTTACATTTGTGTTTCAAGGTAACGATATCTAGTCGTAGAGTTGTTACAAGTCGATGGAATTCACTTTGAACAAAAATTACAGGGGCTGTTAAATAAAGAATGGTCATACTTTTTACAGACATAGTTTATCGCGCTAAAATTTAAATTTACAAAACCTTGTTGGCTTAATGCACACGTGGTACAAGGTGAAGCGCGATGAACAATATGGTGCTTGGAAATTCTCCTTTCGTCTCGACAAATCTTTAGTTGAGATCTATACCCTGACGACTTTCACGCCGCCCCTCGTTCTGTCAATAATGCCGCGATTGTAGTTAATGAAGAGCTACCTTCTATCTCTCTTTAGACATGTGATTTCGAGTACTACCAGGCTCTAGGTCCAGGGGTGTAACACAGAGGTCTGTGCCACCCTGGTATTTTGCATTAGGACGGCACCTTGTAACTCTAAACCGACCCGCCATTCGGCTGCAGGTGATTACGTCGCTCAAGAGCACCGAGTGAACTGCAGCTTCAGAAGCCGAGCGCACCCAGCTACCAGAGTTTCACTGGCTGATAGGTCGTAATAGCATAGACCTACTCCTTTATAGGGGTGAGTGACCCCAGCATTAAGGAAGTCACCACCGTCTCACAAAGACGGAGATTCCGGCGCACCGGCCCCCAGGGTACACGCCTTAGGCACTCCCCTGGGACACTCCGCTCTTGCGAGTACTCAATTACCCGTGAGTTCCGGGAACCATTGCCACGCCGAGTCCAACCCAATCCGGACAACTCCCTTTCGGGAGGTGCTCGTCTCAAGTCCGTCCCGGCTGCTTCTAGTAACGTCAGAGGTACCACGGGCGCTCAGGGTCCGCAGAGCCCGCACCCGGAGCATCTGTAGAGCAACGACCGAAGCCGCCCCCCCCCCTTACGGGACACCAAAATATGGACTAAAACTGAATCTAACTCAAAAGGCCATAGTCGTGGAATATAAACGTGCAATACGTAAAATAAACTCAAACGGCCGCATATCGTGATAAACAAAATTGTGATTAATTGCGAGTATATCAGCATGGCAAAAAGCCAAAATGTTTATATAGCTCCAAACTGGAATAGCACAGTCAGGTAGCCCATGCATGCAAAAACTATTTTCTTTGATTCACACATTAAAACCTGTAGCAAAAGATGTACCTCTCAATCTCAAAAAGAGTTTCGCTACAGTGTTTGTTATGCCTCACGTTGCTTATTTTGATGCCTTGTACTCTAACCTGTGCAAATCGACAGATTACAACGCGTACATAATGCCTTATTCGTTTTGTCTTCAACACTCGTAAATTTGATCATGTGACACCCCTACTGTCATGGCTACTGCTAAAAGAACTTAGGGGTTTTCATTTCCTTGTGCTCCTGTTCAAAATCTCCTGTACTTTCACCCCTAAGTACATCGCCTCTCTCTTCATATACCTGTCCCTACCTCGAACCCAGAACATGACTTTACTGTCTATCCCTCGTCACCGAACACATTCTCAACCTCATTCAGCGTGTCAGTTCCCAGGATCTGGAACTCCCTTCCTCCTGCAGTCAGACATTATCGGAAAATAAAACAAATTTAAACGCAGATTAAATTGTTATCTCAACTCTAGGAATAACAGTTAATAGCTTGCTTCTTCTTTTTATTTTATTTATTTATTTTTGGCTGCCTTTTCCGCCTGATAGAGTGGAAGAAAAGATCCCCATAGCCTTAACTCTTGCCAGGGTAAATAAATAAAGTTTGATGTTAGTACATGGAGCCAGTGGAGAGTTCGTTCTTCCTAATAACACACCATGAAGATGTTTTAAAATGTTCAAAGAAGAGAGGCGATCAATTTCAAAGGAAGGTGTACCCACCGCTGCAGTTTGTGCCATAACGGAACAGAACATTAACACCGCTGCTGTCACTGTGAGACAGCATCGTGGAATAACATTAAAAACCCTTTCAGAAATTCCCAACATTTCACTAGGTCACCCATTTGCTAGTGTCTTTACGATTCGTATATGTTAGTGAAAGAATTATAGATTTTTTTTTCTTTTTGAGCTTACATTTGATTCTGCCACTTATGTGAAAACCATACTAACCCCTCGCGTGGACTCATAAGCAAGAGATCTGGGGTTCGATTCACAACAGGAACTTGCTGACTGACTGAGTTTTTTCACGTTTTCCTCAATCCTCATAAATGACACATGTCGGGGAGATACCCTAAACTTAGGCCTGAAACACTTCTTTCCTTTAAAAAAAATCATTTTCCCCTTTATCATTTCCTCTCATGCATCATCAGTGTCCACCGTATGTGGTGCTTCAGCAGTAAAAACGGGCGTTAAACACCATTAAAACAAATTCAGAGAATTAACCGACAGGGACTGTGAACATGCATTTTTTCAACAGGACTCTGCCAATGCTGATACTGGGAATAATTTCACGACAGTAATTCACAATGTGTTTGTTCAAGACAGATGTGTGACCCCTTAGGTCTCACGATTTAACTACCTGCGATTATCTCTGGGGTAAATTAAAAAAATACCGTATATAAGACGAACCCGCACACTATACAAGAACTCAAAGATAATATTCGTCATGAACTTGTCCGTATTTCTTAAAATAACCATAGAAAGTGCTGAATAACTTCCTAAAGAGATGCCAAAATGTGTGGAGAATGAAGGCGGACAGTTTCAACACCTCATTTGATAATGTGTTAAGTAATGAACATTTTAAATTGTTTGTATATTGTTGTATTGTTGGTTGTATCCTCCCGCTAAGCACCGAGACCCGACTGGCTAACGAATGGCGCGCTGACCTATAGGCAAAATACTCCGGCGGAAAACAAAATTGATCGCACGGTAATATTTAATATGAAAGTAGTCATTTTATTTTTTGAAAACACAGAAAATTAAACAAAACTATACCGTGGGCAGAATGTTCCGACTCAACCAGATAAATAAAACTATTAAGCAAAAGATAGCGGGTTTAAAACAGCGAAACAGTTTACGGCCAGTTGTTACCATGGAAACATTACTAGAAAAGACTGCACTATATTATCAGTTTCTAAGGTAACCGTTTAGGGAGGCTTCGGAAGGAATGGAGTTACAAAACGGGCTTTGTGGGGATTCCGTGGTTTTGTAGGGAAGATCCCAACACACAGAGGTCCACGCGCTCCTTTGTTGAAGAAGAAGAAAAGATAGAGTGCGGTTTGAAAGGAAGTCTATACAGCAAGGGGCTTAGTTATCAAAAGGTTTCGAAGCCGCCTTCTGAAGGTGTACATAAATCAGGCTGAACGCGGCGTGGACAAATCGTCCTCATGCATTACCACGATAGGGGCGAAGTACCAACAAATGGCCCAGGCAGTCACGTGATCGACCTGTGACCTTTGGACCTGCAGCTCTGTGTGTGTGTGTGTGTGTGTGTGTGTGTGTGTGTGTGTGTGTGTGTGGTAGAGGAAGGGAGGGGAGGTATGTCTTGTGTTGTCGAGCCCAGCTTTATGGCATCCCTCGGAATCACCTCTTATCTTCAGAACATCTCCTGCCTTAAAGAGAGACTCAGCCGAACTATTCCCGGTGATGACTTCACCACTCAGAGCGCCGTATTCGGTATGGCTTAGTACTCAAAGCGTTTGACCTCACAAACTCGCAATTCCGATATTACATCTTTGATATACAACAAGGATTATCAAACCGTGGGTCCCGAAAAGATATGTATCATATTTCGAGTTAGCGGAAAACTCAAGAGCCCCAGTGAAAACGATGTGATGTTATATTTTATAAAATGTTGAATAAAAGTCTACTAATTTCTATATTTTATATTACTCTGACCCAAAATAACAGTTTAGAGTCTAATAACTCAATATTTATTTAACATTTGCAAAATACTTTTAAACAGACAGAATTCGACATAATAAAAATTGTAAGTCAGTTAGTTGAACTATAAAAACACTACTTATTTTTAATAATATTACAGTTGTTAATATTAGTAACCACTTGAGGGCTATGGATAGGCAGTAGACAATTGCCCAATGCAGAGAGATGATTTCGCTGGAAGTACAGGTGTCCCACATAAAACCGGTACGCCTAACTGCGTTCATAAATAGATGTTGGCCTTACTGCCATTCTGGCGCTAATGGTTACACCTCAAAGTATCAACTTAGAACTTGGTTATATTGCGCTCGTTTACATAATTGTTACAGTTCGAAGTTGAGTTTAACAGTAATATTCGTGAATAACATGAAAGCGTTATGAGAGAACTGGTGCAGTTTTTTGTTGAACACCGGTTACTTGTTATCCATGCTCTTCTTAATATAGATGAAGCAGTTATGTTAACTCAGACATTTGTCGCAGAATAACCCACATATTGTGCATGAAGAACCTCACTCAGAGAAGATAGGCAAGTGTATGTAGTGTCAGGAATGTGCATTATTTGAGACGATCAACAGCACAATATATCTGCAGATCTTAGTGTCGTTCTATTCACAATTGTCAGAAAATGAAAAAGGAGTATGCGTCTTTCAACAAGATGGTGCCACCTCCCACATGCTCAACCAGAGTATGGCCCATATCAGCGAAGTGTTTTCCGAAAAAAGGCTTGTCAGAAAAAACCTGTGGCCTCCGCGATCGCAAGGCTGATCATCCTGTGCTTTTTATGAGGAGCTCTGAAAGGTGAAGTGTATGCTATCAAACCTCGGACAACCAGACCAACTGAAAGAGAATATTACAAATGAGATAAATGCACCATTGTACAAGTTAATGACAGTAAATATATCATTCTATTTCTTTTAATTATTTCACAAAAATTTAATATTACTTTTTACTATTGCGTCCTTGGCCTTAATTGCCATTTTCACTCGTTTTGGGCATAGAATCAACGAGTTTTCATATTTCACTTGTTTCTGAGTCATGAAACGATACTTTTATTACAACACAAATCATCCTTTCTTTGGTGGGGCTGTCCATTTTCTTCACCCGTCTCTCATCAATTGCCCAAAGATTCTATATAGGTACGGTGAGTTTCCAGGCCAATTCAGACACTGAAAACTTGCCATGAAATCTTTAATATTCTTCGATGCATGACATGACGCAAGGTCTTGCTGGAAAATCGCCTTTTCAATGTTCAGTTCTTCCGCCAATCTCTTCAGTTCTGGGGGGATTCTTTTCTCTAAAATTGGGATGTACTTGTCGCTCTGTTCATAATTCCGTCAATAGAGTCAAACATTTAGTGCCTGTGAATGCAAAACAGCTCAAAAAAATTTTCTTTTATGGAAAATTTACCGTCTTTTTGTGTGCTTTGGCGCGATTTCCTCTCTATCGCTTCTTCTTACATGCCAGACGTTCAACCTCTGTACTTTTCCGCTCTTGTGTGCATTTCCGATATTTTCTAGCCCTGCCAATTTCTCTTTCTTCATAGGACTCGTAAATTCCAGGTTCTAAAAGCCGACTACGCCCTGTTGAAGCATAGATTATCACCCTTGCAGCCTCCAAGTATTTTTGTAAATCAAAAGTGTTATTTCCAAGGTTAATTTTGCTGGTTTTGATTAGCCAGGTATCATCTCTCCTCGACGTTTTTCATTTTCGGTAATATTGTGCTTTCCTTTGAGGTAAAATTGACCCAATATCATTTTTCCTTCTAATAAATATTATTAACAGCACCAAAACTTATATTAATTCCATTTCTATCTCTGAGCCACATCACTAAATTCAAGGAAGGTTATGCCCTTAACTTTCTTCTTAGATGTAATATCCATAAGAATAAAAAATATGCTTGCTAAATAAAATGTTAAAACAGCTAGAAATTCGAGCACATTGCTTAACTTCTAGTAGAACCAATAAAAACAGTAACTACCATTAACAATCTCAACAACCGCTATCAATAATCCGGTGTAGAATTGGCGGAAACCCGTTATTAGCATTGAATAACTTATAAAATAAATTTACATACTTGTTCACATCACTTCATAAAACACTGTAACATCTCTCCTCAAGAATTACAACTTGTTAATCAGTAACATTGTCACACGAACGCAGCGATGCCTGATTGTCGATTGAGGGCACTTTCAGCACTTGTTATAAACAGATAAGTATTGTAAATTTGAACTATTTACATAGAAAGCTGTAGATTTGATTAATTTTATAATTTTAATGACGTTCCGTAGCATCTCAGGTCATCAGCGTCCGATTCAATACCAAGAGTGAAACGGCCGACAAATTTTACTCAAAGCCTTCTTTTTTCATGCTTAAGATTCTTTTACATACGTAACTGTACCACATGAGACCTTAGGCTTTGTTTCCCTTCCAAATAAAGCATACTTAGGATTTGTACGCCCGAAAAAAACCCATCTATCCCAGCCGGGATGGACCCGCGATCTTGGGTTCAGGAGCCAAGTATGACTACCAGTACACCATCAGGACCGACGACATAACAGTAATATAATATAGTGACACATGTCTTTTACGTGAATGGCAGTGAGATAGTGAGGTGTACCGGTTTTATTTGGGACACAGTGTACAATCGGGACTAAAACTGGAATGGGAGATGGAGCAGTACATCAAAACAGGGATTAAACTCACGAGACATACCCCTCGTTTGGCTTAGACTAGGGGTACAGCGAATGATTAAGATCACTAACGAATGTGAGCGGAGAAGTTGTCCCGTCTGTTAGCAGGGGGAAACATGGACACATATTCTGACTGAATGTAAAGGTACGTAAGAATGAAGGGAAAAGTATCTACCACACTCCTTTGCAGGATCGAACAGAGCAAGATGGTGATGCTGGGCTTTGCCGCCAGGTAAGCAAGGAGAGGAGAGATTAGGTAAATTTCTAATGAAAGTGAGACATGTCAGATATGGAAAGGCTGATAATAGGGAATTGGGTTGGGGGAAACAAATTGATTGAATTCAGCTGTATGTTATCCACAAGAGATTTCTTTATATTTATATGTACCTTAATATTTTAAAAATTATTATTATACTATTTTGTTATATATTTAATCTTTTACTTTTATTTTAATTTTTGGTGAATATATACATTTTATATCTTATTATGAAAATCTAATGCATATCTTTACTAAATTAAACATCCAGTACACCATAAACACAAGCGCCTGTTGAAGTTGTATTAGTTCTACTGTAATAAATACATTTCTACTACCGCTACTTAATACAGTAGTACAATCTATTTCATTATTCCTGCCTAATCCGCTTACATTTTGCTCTATTTTGTAGGTTATATTCCACTTTGAAACAATTTATTGACAAAGCACAACATTAAATGCTTAATATTTGTAGTTGTTATATTTTCCTTACTTTAAAACAATAGTTATCTAGGCTGCCAGGTGACGATATAAAACAAAAGATGTAATTGCCAAAAAACGAATTTAAAGGTGCAGCACTTTTACAACAATTTATCTATTTTGATACCTATCGTTTGAGATTTGTATTTTAGGACATAAAATGAAGCGAAAAAGATATACTTGCATCTTTTTGTAGCTTTCCTAAGTTTAGCAAATTATTTTCACTCCTTTGATACTTCAGCACCTTTTCTGCATCTTTTTTTTTTATGTTTTGTTAAATAATTTGCCGGAAAAGTAAACGATTTTCACTCTTCTTTAGCAAATAATAACGATTGTCACGTTTTTGAGCAGCTATTTAAATTTTCAAGGTCTCATTTTGTAGAGCATGACGAGAGATATAAAATGTTATATTTAAATATTTAAGGTCCCAGTAGTTTCCAAGTTAAAGAGACACATGAGAAAACACAATTCAATTAAAGCAATTAGCAAAAACGACAGATCTCTGTGCGGTCCGCGTACATCTCATACACAGACGATTCAAATCTCTAGTCACCCTAATTGCTAGTTGCTCTACTTGATTGTGTTTGTGTTGCTGCACAACGAGTAAGTACTCAAAGAGTGCAAATTTGCATTTACTTTCAGAAGAATTCAAGAGAGAATTCGTCGAAACTGATGGTCTGATTCTTCAAAGTGCCGTGTGCGATGTAAATATTGCGGTCAGTGAGGAAAGCATCTTTGAGTCAGAGCAAACCAGTACAGCAAATAACTTTGATACGCGCCTTCACTATAGGAAGTGAAAAGCAGCAGTCGTCAGTCAGTTCTCTGCAGATCTTACCATGGCACTAGTTCAGTTAGCAATTCCAGTCCACAATCCATGCATTCAAATACACGCAAAGGCTTGTGATGAATGACGGCATTTCCTGAGAAAAAAATTACATTAAGCCAATTCATGAGAATGTTTTAGAGAGAGAAAAAAAAGATGTGGTAGCAAACATTTGTGTTAGACAAACTACTGATGCACTGTAAAGGTATATATTGAATGTACCAGTGTTTCCATTATCTGGTGAAATTGTTGCTTTTTGAGATGTACCACTCCAAGAAGACAAATGCCTGCACAGTAATTCAGTCATTCAATGATCCATGATGCTGTTGCCTCAGGACATACGAAAAAGTCAGACATGGTGACTACATGCTTTCGGCTTTCCATCATCATGTGGCATGTACTCACTTCGTATTCGTGAAAGACCGATAACTTGCACTCCCAAATATCAACACTCGCTGTCATAACAGGTGGCACACTTGGGTAAATTGCAGCACATTTTTATGTGAAAAAAAATTATAAAATATCAAAAGCCTGTATATATATATATATATATATATATATATATATATATATATTCAAAAACATTTTTCAGAACTTCCATACATATGTTAAAAACTTTCACCAGCTATATAGAGCAATATGTTTAATATATACACAAAAGAATTCATAGCTCTATCTTACATCGTTTTACGAAAAGTGTACCTAAAATTAAAAATATGCATGTTACGGCAAAGGATAAAAAAATGAGTTTGCACGTCTTGCAGCATGATGTTCACAGTTAAATTGTCATTTAAACAATTTAAATTACCCCAAAAAACAAAAACTGTATTTCGAATTAATCTGCAAGCTATGTAGTTTCACATTATGTGTAAAGCCAAAAATATATTTTTGACCCAAAATCTCTGTCAAGTGTCCCTAACTGATTCTTCCACAGATTAAATTCATAGTTCATTACCTTGCAATTTGAATTAAGTATATATTATTATTCAAGTGCATAATTTGAAACAATGATTATTTAAATCATGTATGAATGAATGAATGAATGAATGAATAGTGTTTAACGCCCTAACGCACGTTTTCGCTACAGAGGCACCACAGGCGATGGACACTGATGATACATGAGATGAAATGATATATTGAGAAAGGATTTATTTTTAAGAAAGGAATCGTTCCAGGCCTAAGTTTAGGGTACCTCCCCGGCATTTGCCATTTATGAGGACTGAGGAAAACCTGGAAGAAACCTCAGTCAGGGAGGACGGTCCTGGCGGTATTCGAACCCAGACCTCCCACTCACGAGTGCGAGACTTAATGACCTCGGCCACCCGTGGCGGTGAATCATGTGTGAATCCTTTATTTTGAAGCTGTGGATATTGGTGTTATTCCATTAATTGTTATGTATTTGAGATTGTTGTATTCTACCAGCATTTGAATTTTCCAGTCTTACTTTGTATTTAAATTCACCATACAAGAATCACCCATCCTATCTGAGTTCTTTACCCAGATCCTTCCACATTTAACCACTTTCCATTTATATATCATAGATAGATGTGTCATTTGAATTTTTAAAGTGTGGATAGCTGGATTGACGAATTGATACATAATATATAATCAGATTGTTTTAAAACTTTCCTCAATATTAAAATTGATTTTATTTAAATTAAATTAATTTAAAATAGATGCTTATTTACACTAAGATGTTTTGAAATAAAAATGCTGTTTAATTACATACTATGTATATATCTAAAAGTTATTCAAACTTACAAAGTGGTTATTTGGTTCCCCTGCCATTTTTTATGTGCGCACGGAAAATATAATTTACGGACTAAAATAATAAACCCTTCAAATGAGATATGAGATATGAGATATGCGATTTCTCCGCGGCAGTAATGCACAAGAATGCTACACGGCGCTATATCAAGCACTGGGAGCGCGTGGTGTGCCCTATCGAACAGTGGCGAGGTGGACAGAGGCCTTCCCATCTCTGGCAAGTACTTGGAGACTACTTTGAAGGCTGCATTCAGCCTTCCAGTACCACTCAGCAGTAAATGGCATATACTTTCAATCTTATATGTTACAGTTTTCGTATTGTTACTTGTTCGCGAGAGAAAATTGCCTTATCCCTTTTATGTATAGTACATGAATATATATCCATAACACACGCAGTTGACAACATTCGTCTTTACTACATATAAATCTATAAACTTCATACCTTCAAGCGATCTTCGTGATGTCATCTCAATGTCTATTTCCTACTAGTACTCGATATCTAATGCTGATGTCATGTTTGTTACAGCATTTCCGTTAGATGACCCCATGATAGAGGGTGTCCTCTCGACTTACTCCATTGGAGATTTCGTGTCGGCCAACTGCACATCCGGCAAGTCCAATCCTGCCGCTCGTATCGTCTGGTACATCAATGGCAACAAGGTAAGACCACCTAAAGACAATAAACATGACAGTTAATGAATAATTAAATACAAAGATATAACTTTATGCTAATAATGCAAACAGAAATCGCATTTTCATATAAATGCACTTTTTTACCTGTGATAAATATGTCAAGTGACCTTTCTTTGATATTCCTTAGAGTGAATTAAAGCTATGGTCGATATTTGCTTGTTCCTTTCTTTGCCTGTTTATCTGCTATCTCATTTCATAGAAGACTTACACGGGATAGTATCCACTGAAGATACCTGCTTTTATGAACTAACTGAATGATTCGGGTATTTCCATTATTTTATGATTTTTTGGTTTTTTTATGCTATTGATGCAAAGGCAGCTTTTGAATCTACCAATAGAACTGCTTTTCAAAACTTATTTTTTCTTAATATTAAATTTTTCATTGCATGCTCTATAATTTCTATTTGGACCAACTGAAAAATATCGGGAAAAAATGTACAGTGTATTTCACCTCCTGCTTTTTGTAATTGGTTCATTTTATAGCATAGTAAAAAAGAGGATGATTCTGTAATTCTGGTATCTATTGTCTCTATGCTTAATGCTTATTTTTTTTTTCTGGAAAGGTGCCTATTGAACTTTTCTAGAAAATGAAGTTATGATTATGCCAAAATTTGGAGTAGATTTGTAGGTTTAAATGCTGTTACTGTTTCTAGTGCGAAAAGTGTTTCGTTTAAATATTGTTAAATTGTCTATATTGGAGGTGTTGGCGTTTTCAGTCTTGTATTATCGTTTATTATGTTTAGTTTTAGCAGTATTTTGATGAATTATTTCTTTTGTTATAAGTTTATTTGTTGCCCATAATTGTGATTTAGTTACTGGTGTCAATTTTACTGTTTCCGTTACAAATTTTTATGTATTGCTTTGAGGTATTTCTAATTTTCTGGTCTGATGGTTTCAAGCAACAAATCCTTCACTTTACTTTCATACGTTATGACTGACTTAGTAAAGTGTTTCTTAAATACTTCCCATTATGCTCCTCCTAGATATTTTAGGATGTTGCTTTTTCTACAGCTGAGCTTATTGCCGAGGTGTAATCCTAGACATTTGATAGTTTCCTTTTTCTGCAGTACAACGCCCCACGGCGGCCAATTGACCGCTTCCTTACCCTGGTTTCTTACGACGTGTATTGTGTAGTTGTAACTGACAATAATCATCACTGCACAACAAACATGTTTCAAGCTGATTGTAGCGTAGTGCGTGAGTCATTTGTTTATCAGCTCTTGTATTCGTTTCTAACATTTCATTTAGCTTTCATCGACTACTGTCAGCATCACTCATGGCTGATTATAGGAATAAACATTTAAGACCGCTAAATGCAACACATATCAAATAGAGGTATGTAGAAAAACAAAACTAAAGACAGATGTTCGACATGTAAAAAATTAGTATGTGGTTCTTGTATAATCAAAAACTCTGCAAAAAGTGGCATACCAATATCTCTGAGAATGTTTCAATGTAACAGCTTTTTGTAGATATAACCGTATTTGTATAACATAATTTTATATAAATAATTTGTTACTACATAGTATAGAACAAACCCAATTCGTACATTAAAATAGTTCTTATTTTAGAGAAAACATGCGCATATGAAATACAAAATAAAAAATTATTTATATTAAAAATCATTTAGCCTGAGAAGACCTTTAGAAGACGAACAAAAAAATGAACGAACAAATATGTGAATGTATCATTGAATTAGCAACAAATTAAGTGAATAGCACAGGAGCCTGATGCCATAAAGCGCTTAAACATACGTAGGAAAAACCATGAACATAAAAATATCTGAAACCAGAAGCTCGATTCAAGCTGGATTCGAACCTGTTTCGCAGTTCAGAAGCCACATTGTTTCCTCTACATCACTACAGTCGGCTGGTAAGTAAGAAATTTCATCGGTTTGATTCAGAAGAGTACTTAAATATGACGTGATACTGAGCAGACATCAAGTATATACAAACTCACTCCGGAAGCTAAACATAAACTGGATTCGAACCTGTCTTGCAATTTAAAAGCAAAATCGTTTCCTTTATACCATCACAGTAGGCTAGAAGACGACAAGGTAAAAATTCCATAGTTTTCAGAGAGAAAAAGGATTAAAAATGCACAAGTAATTGACTCTTAATGGGCGTTTATGGTGTACTTGAAGCACGGACGCTCTAGTGTTAAAGAATGGGTTATATGTAAACGTGTTTGGAAACACCTGCTGGGTTGAAAGTTTGCAAATGACAACAGGTACTGGAGGCGATACGTTGTGAAACATGTGACAGTCGAAATAGTGTCACAAATAATTCCAGTGAGCGCTGTTTTTTTAAAAAAAAATGCTATAACATTTCTATTATATATCACTTTTCGTCCATTAACTAAAACACTACAGGGCTTCCAACCTGTTCAAATAAAAGAATTACTAATTAAAATGAGATACATGAAACTAAAATTTATGATAATGAAAATACAATAATTAATTCTATTATTTCGTAACTGTGATTGTAGAAAACTAATGGAGGGTTAAGTACCGCTTGGGGATATGGATAGGTAGCAGTGCAGAGAGATGATTCCGCTGGAGGTTAAATCGGGACTAAAATCTAAATGGAGAATGGAGAAATATATCAAAACAGGAACTAAACACAGCTTGCGTGGCTCACACTAGGGCCATGGTGGATAACTAAGATGACCGACGAATATGAGCGGAGAATTTGTCTCATCAGTGAGGAGGGATTTTTGGGGTGGGATTTTTGGGGTGGGTTTAACTCTCGATATTACTACTAATGAGTACCCAAATCACTATACCAGTGTGTGTAACATTTAAAACGAAACGAAAACTCAAAACGAATATTTAACAACCTGGCAATGCTCGCTTACTCGCGCATCCTTTGAGTTGCTATAGAAACGGGACTGCCAATCGACGACAAACGTTTCTTTCCGCTCTAGTTGCTATTTCGGAGCACAAAGCAAGTTTCCACCGTTTCCTTGGCAACCGCTATGAAACAGGTTACAAGTGTAGTTTTTATTTATTTATTTTCCCGCTCTTTAACATCTCAGGTCATCAGCATCCTATTCAATTCACGGCGTGAAACAGCCGACAAATTTTGCTCAGAGGCCTCTTCTTTCAGGGTTGAGTTTTTTTTTTTCGTGCCGTAAATGTACGACACGGGACCCACTTCCCTTCCGAAGGAAGCCATACTTAGGATTTTTACGCCCGTAATAATCGAGTCCGCAATCTAGGGTTTAGGAAGCAAGTATGGTTACCACGCACCACCAGGCCCGATGTGATTGGACTGTACCAGAGGATACAATTGTAGGAATCATGCCAAAACAGTGCGTTGTTACCGACAAATTCGAATGTTAACACTTAGAAATAGAGTTTATATTGAATTAAAAACGGAAAACCATTAAATTGGTAATTAGGTGTGTACTGGATTACAGAATGGTGCAGCTGGGCTGTCCTACGGCACCTGAAAAGGCTGGCTCTCTGTCCCGCTGTTCTGTTTCTCACACGCGCATCGGGATGCGTGCGACCACACCTTCTTTCTCTGTCTGGGAATTATGCTAACGCTGCAGTAGATCAGGAAATGAGTCAACATTCCGCAGCCGCTATGCTTGTTAGCAGCGAAGAGCAAACAGCCAGCTCTTGGCATGCTCTGATATTCAATGATTATACATGACAACGAATAATTATTCCTTACTAATAATTTTCGAAACTGAGTTGTATTAGTTCATAATTTTATTCTAACCAATCTCCTATTAACTGCCAGGATTTATTAATCACAATCTAAAGGAATATGCATATAAAATGTTAATTCCGTTTCTTTAAAAGCTAGTGACACCCTACATTAGCTTAAATGACAAATTGTTGAGCACTTTGAACAGATACTCGGCATTTCAAAAAACGCTGGGAAAAAAATGTTGCAAATAAATACAAATGAAAGAATAACCACACAAAACACAAAATTATGTAATCAACTGACAGCCTTGATTTTCTAATTAATTGTATATAAACATTTACACTGTTTATATCACATTGAAACAATGACCACAAATAAATTACTTTTTTCGTTTGTTTTCCACGGAATAATACATAGAAATAAACCCAAGTATCATATATTTTTGAAACAGACTAAGATTTAATATTTTCTAAATATTACTATTAATGTTAAGGGACGCCCTAAAGAACAACTTGTATTACATTGCTAGGGACATAAAAGAATATTTCGGTACCTCAAGGATGGTCATTTGTCGTTAAGACGCGGACTCGTGAGCGTGAGATCTGGGGTTCGATTACCACCAGGACCGTCCTCCCTGACTAAGGGTTTTTTTTTCAGGTTTTCCTCAGTCCTCATAAATGGCAAATGCTGGGGAGGTACTCTAAAGTTAGGTAGGGAAAAATCTTTCCCAATTTATCATTGGGAAAGATTATTAGGCCTGTGGTGGCTCAGTCGTAAAAAAGGGTCTTAAAAATAAATTGAAAAGCAACTACAACTGAACTAACTTTCTGGTCATTGAAATAAGAATAAAAAAATAAGATTGGTGTCATTTCGTATTTCTTTGCTTCATACAATGGTATACACACCGCACTTTAAAAATTATGCATAAAAAGCATGTGCCACGAAAAAACAAAAGGATTACATTTTTGAAATCAAAATATTATATTTAGTACAAAAAACACATTCTGCAGGAAACTCCAGAACCACCGGTACCAGTATAATTGTTTGTAAAGCATATTTATTGACAAAATTAGAATAAAATTTCTTTCATGTATATTTGAACGATTTTGACATTTTTTTTTTTTTCATACCTAGAAGTATTATATCTGTTTTGCATGCACATGTCGGTCCTGGTGGTGTAGTGGTAACCCTACTTGCCTTCTAAACGCAAGATTGCGGGTTCAATCCGGGCCAGGACCGATGGATTTTTTCGAGCGTAAAAATCCTAAGTATGGCTTCCTTCGGAAAGGAAGTAAAGCCGTGGGTCCCGTGTCGTACATTTACGGCACGAAAAAGAACCTGAAGCCTAAAAGAAGAGGTCTCTGAGCAAAATTTGTCGGCCGTTTCACGCCCTGAATTGAATGGTACGGTGATGGCCTGAGATGTTAAAGATCGTCCGTAAATAAATCAAATTGCACACACATAGTTATCACCTTAACCCAGATTTTGATGTAATGTAACATTTAGTAATGTAGTAAAATATAGTGAAATATTTAATTATATCAAATAAGTTTACAATTTACAGTTAATAATTAGAAATCACTAAGCCCATGATCAAGCAATTATAAATGGAAAATAAAGCTATTTTCACTCACCAATTATCCTCCATATAGTTCCTATTGCTTTAAAGTATTCTAGAATCGTTATTATAAATATATTAACCATAGTTTAATACCGCGCAAATTTCACTTTCATAGTTTTTTAATATTTCTGAAAACCTTGAAAGACCATTCCCAACTCTTGTATAATTGCAGTTGCTGTAAGCTTATATTTAACAAGTGTTGTTGATGATACTCTTTTTTGATTACATTCCTTTATTAATTCTCATCATTTTACACACAAAAACAGGCCGCTCTTAAGTATGCACTCTTGCCTTCTTCGCGAATGAAAGTAAACTGTTAACTGCTTATAAGTTCAAGGACGGTCAGGCAGTCAAGCGGCCGTGGTTGGGGACGTGAGTGGCCTTGACCAATATGCGAAAACACTTGCGAGGCGTATTCTGCAATCCCAGTACAGATACAACCTGTAAATACCGGAAAGTCCGTCACGGAGAAGCTGTGTATGCTAAGGCAATTCCTCGCCGACTTGAATAAATTTTAATAAAAACGAATATAAAATCCGAATTAGACATTATTAATTTATGAAATGATAGTGGTATTAGAATTCTTGCTATCTATGAGTACCACGAAAGAGAAACCACATTTTTAGAATTATTATTGAGATTAAACCATAAAAATCAATGGTATTCTATTAATTAAATGAAATATATCACCACTGATACACAAAGCTACTTTTAAATGTACCCATGTTTATGAACTTACCCCTTGATATCTTTACATTCACTAAAACAGAGAGAAATAACAAACAGAGTTTCAAGTTGTGTATTTAAGATGATGTTCATATTTTTCAATAAAACAAAAGCATGTTAATGTTTAAAAACAATTGCAATGTACAAAGTAAATAAAACAGAGTCAACAATGAACAATCGAAAGTTTCATCGATTTTCGTTCATTTAAAATTTAATTTAAATGTTATTGTATTAAAATTATATAATACAAACGTTTTCTGAAGGTTGTTGCAGCGCGTTCTTACATACAAATACAATCCTCAAACACATGTTAATATTTCATAACTGCTATCTTCACGGCAATGTTTTCGTTAAATATAAAACATATGCAACGTTATAAATAAAGTTAATATGCTGAAATAATTTCTCATTTTATTTTAAAACAATATAGAGAAAATTAAACCCCAAAATACTTTTTAAATTTAGATTTTAAATAATACACCTAATAGTTTAATTTCCCTAATTTTCCGGAACTATTTTTCTTATTTATTAAAATGGTATATGCCGCACTTTGTTGTGAAGAAACAGTATTAGTGCTGGGTTTCAGGTGTACACCCACTCATAATAGTCCGATTTCTCTGATTTTCAGGAACTAGTTTTATTATTTTATTTACATAGTATATGCGGAGTTTGGTTGCGAAAAAAGAAATGATACCGCTACAGTAAATTTTAAAGCTTGGGTTACAAGTAAACCCCCTCGATAATGGCGCAATTTTCAATATTTTCAAAAGCCATTTTTATTGTTCTATTTAAATTCCATATACGGAGTTTCGTTGCGAAAAAACATATATTAATGCGACTAGAGCGATTGTTAAATTTTAGGGTGCAGTAAACCCCCCTCCTAATAGTCCGATTTCCCCGAATTTATAGGAACTATTATTTTTATTTATTTTATTTAAATTTTATATACGGTGTTTCGTTGTGAAGCAAATATTAATGCCGATAAAGTGATTTTTAACTTTGGATAAATCCCCTCCCCCGCTAATGGTCCAATTTCACCAATTTTCACAAACTATTTCTCTTGTTTTATTGCAATGACACATACCAAATTTCCTTTAAAATAAAATTTAAAATTGTGGCCATTAGAGCGATTTTTTAAATTTTGACGAAACTCCCTCATTACCAATATTCTGATACTTTTTAAAAACTATTTTATTATTTGTAAATGGCATATACCGAGTTTTGTTGTGAAAAAAGCATTCATTGGTGCTGCTAGAGCGATTTTTTAATTTTAGGTTTCAGGTAACCCTCCTCCTTTTAATGGCCCGTTTCTCTGATTTTCAGAAACGATTTTTCTTATTCTATTTAAATGGCATAGACAGATTTTTGTTGCGAAATATATATAATATAATCCATAAAGGCGATTTTTAAATTTTGGGAGTGCAGGGAAACCCCCCTCCTAATAGTCCAGTTGCTCTGATTCTCGGAAACTATTTTTCGTATTTTATTTCATGACATATACCAAGTTTCTTTTTAAAAAAAATAAAATTGCAGCCCAGAGAAGAAATTTTAAATTTCGCTTTAACTCCAAAAGTTTTTCGGACATGTATACATTACTAGTGGCCCGATTGCCATGCTTTTTGAACAAACTTTTTTATCCATTTATTTAAAGAAATTCACTAAGTTTCACTGATATAAAGCAAAAATTGCGGCGTATAGAATGATTTTTATTTTGTTTTTATTTTCGCTGTAGGTTAACCCTACACCCCGCGGGTTAACAAACTCAACGAATCATTTGTTAATTGATGGATATGTGCCGAATTTCGTTGAGAAAAATATAAAATTGCCACCTCTAGAGCGTTAACACACACACACACACACACATTTTTTTTATTTTTTATCTTTTTTTCGGTGCCTAGTAGGTACGATCAATGGAGATTTGGATAGATGAGTAAAAATCTTTCCCTCGGTACAACCACAATAGCTTAGAGTAATGCGGGGCAAGAGTGCGCACTTAAGGTTTAAAGACCTCTCCAATGGTATATATTTGATTGATATTTGTGAATTATTTATTATGAAATTTGCATTCTATATTTTATCAGAAACAGTGGTTAAAATATACCTTTCCATTCAAAAGAACATTTTAAAAATATTTAATTAAAATGTGACAAATGCGAACTTTTGCCCCATATGGGGGGCAAAAGTACGCATTATATGGGGTAAAAGTACGCAGAAAACACATTTTTTTAATTTTGCTGCTTATTACTATGTTTTTAATTACAATATAAGAATACATCAAAGCACCATAGTCTGGCTTATATTAAACATAATTAATATAAAACTAAAGGATTATAGTAACTTAATTTACCTATGTAAACAATATGAATGAAAAATATGGTATTTTCTCATAGTCTTAATCATTCTTACAGTAGTCGCAGAAAAATTTGTTGCCTTCCTCATGACTGGAACAGGCTTCATGCCACCATTCTCCGCAATGTTGACACTGAATCCAGTCCTCTTTTGGTGGTTCAACATCCTGGACAGTGGAGTTTGTCTCTCAAACTTGAAGTTGAGGCTTTAGGTGTCGTTGAATGCCATTTGGTTTTTTTGGACTTCATATTGTCATGTGATTTTGTTAAGTCACACTTGACCCGCTTTGAGACACTGGATAATTTAATGACTTGATGAATTTCCAACTTCCTTTTAAAGGGTGAGCTAGTCAGCATTTCTGATCTTTGACTTCTCTTCCTTCTTATTTGTTTGCCTTTCCTTTTTGGCAAAGGAATAATTTCCTTGGCCTTAAAATTTGTTTTAGGTGAACAGTCATTTCCTTGAGTGGAAGATTCCCATCGAAGATTTTGTTCCTGACAACTGAAAACTGCTCCTCACTGTCTGTTGCCTCCTCTGTAATAACGGCTGAAGGCTCTTGATCTGTAACAGAACTGGGCAGAAAATCTTCCTCTGAAAATATGTGCCTATTCACTGGATATATCCCACACTCCTTGAATCCTTTAATTCCTTTTCCAATTGTAGCACATTTTTCATAAGCTTCACCAAACAACTCTGCAATTTGAAATTGCGTTATGACGCGTCCTGGGTTATTTAGTAACCATTTGTCACACATTGCAGAATAAAGGTCTTTTAATGGCTTGAAGAACGATCTGTCGAGATGCTGCAACTTATGTGAAGTATGGGGAGGAATAGACAGAAGATGAATCCCATTCTGTATTGTTTGCAAGTTTAAATGCGACGTGTGATTATCTAGCACTAGAAGTATTGGGTTCTCAATGTTTCCCCTTACATGCTTCTGAAAATGCGTCAGCCATTCAACAAATAAATCACTATTGATGTATCCACTGTATGAGCACATCATGATCGCACGTGGTGGAGCTCCATGCATAAGTTCTTGTTTAGCTCTCTTTCTAGCAAATATTATGGCTGGGGAAACATAATTTCCACTGGCACTGACTGCACAAACAACAGTTGTTAAATTTCCTCTTTCTGCAGAAACTATTTTTCCAACGGCTTTCTTGCCAGTAGGTGAGACAACTTTAGGAGTCTTGTTAGGGGCAGTACTGATTCCTGACTCATCCATATTATGAACTCTGTAATTACACATACAAATACAAGAGTGGGGCAAAAGTACGCATGCGTACTTTTGCCCCACCCTACAGTTCGTACTCTTGCCCCATTGTCTTCTGAAACATTTCGCAGGTTGTGCTGCCATCTGTACTTATGTTCATTCAATGACTAAGGTAAGACATGTTATTACAGAAAATAGCCAATAAATTGGCATAGTACTGCATTACAGATTTTAGATTTTACATAGGCCAAACACACTTCCAAAACTCCTAAAATTAACATCGAGATGTGTGATATTCAATCTTACCTCATAGTTTAAATATGAAATACATCAGCGCGACGAAACTAAGAAGAGAAGCTATCGGCCATGTTAGCTATCCAACAGCATGTAGTGCTACCAACTGCACGGCGGTTTCTTATAAATATCCCTTGTGCGTACTCTTACCCAGCACGTACTTTTGCCCCACACTACTCTACATTCCTTCAGAATTCGCTAAAAAAATTAATTTGTTTTAATGCTTTCCATGAGACTAATCAAATATTTATATAACTTTTTTTCACTATTGCTTTTTATATAAAATACTTTACGTACACATTTACATATTGTGTGTTACAGCCACAAAATAAAAGTATAAAACCACGAACAACATTCTGGTTAGTGCCTGTCAAGAAGTTTCTGGTGAATTTATGCTAATTTTGGTTTTATGAGAAATACAAGCAAAACTACATAAAATGTTTTTGTTACCTGTGCCACAGTATTGTCTGAGGGAAAAATTACTTCCAAAGCAAATCACTAACGCCTGGAATAACAATTTTTATACACGAGTCTTTGATACAGACAGGTCATTTCTACAATGTGGCCACTTTCTGGAGGAGGTTATTTTTTATTTATTTAAGGACATTCTAAGGCCAGCAGCGTCCCATTGAATTCAGAGCGTGAAACTGCCGATAAATTTTGCTTAGAGGTTTCTTTTTTTCAGACTTGAGGTTCCGAAAGGTAGCCATACTTAATACTGTGACGCCCGAAAAATATTCATCGACCTTGGCCGGGTCTATGGGGTCTATGAGACAATTATGGTTACCATTAGATTACCAGAACCGACTCCAGGGGGAAGGGATGAGATGAAGGAGAAACCTGGCGGCCAGGACCTATGGACCGTGATGTGACGATAGGGTTCCTAATATATCTCCAGAGAGAACACCTCCATGTCGTTAGAGCTCCCCTACAAGTAGCTACAGCCCCTCAAAAGCGACTGCATTCATTCCAGACAGCAGATACCTTTTCAAAGATCAAGCCATGTCGTATCGCATCAGCCCACCTAAGGAAAAATCCAACCCAGAATTCGTGTAAACTAGCAGTGTAAGCCCCTAAAAAACCAAGGCCATGGCCACAAGGGATCTTAAACCTCAATTTCCCAGCGTGTATGAGCAGTAGCTATATCTTGTTGGAACTATCCATATAGCCTTTTCTGTTGCTCATATTTATGTTAATGTTTTATTGCTAGTTTATTGCCTTCATATAATAATGTTTCTTCACTAATATTGCAATCAAGTAACGACTGTGCAGTTTGCACACTCGTGCACTTGTGTAATTCAAAGATTATGTGCTGCACCTAAATTTGAATCCAAGAACCTTATATATATATATATATATATATATATCTCAGACCTAACTTTCTAAAACAGAGGATATCTCCCTTTGTTCCGTCTAAACTGACACAAAACAACCTTCTTTATTTGAAAGTCGATAATGAAAAACTGCCGTCTGGCAAGTAAAGAATTGTTCCATAAACTTCATTTGGTAGACTGTAATCAAAATCTCATTAGGCAAGGAATTTATGGTATGACTTCTTAATAAAGATGAAATATTTTTAGAAAATCAGGTTAATGACTAAAATATTTTCCTTTTTTTAAAGTGGTTTATTTTTTGTCCCTGCTCTATGTCGTCATGTCATGAATAAATAAATGGAGAAGCGTTATATAATTGGTTTTTTTATTTTTGTTTTCCTATAAATATTATAAAATTTATTTTTGCAGATGTATAGTGCAGTACTTAGTAAAAATTCAGTTACGAATGTATTTTCTTGTATATCCAAAATATATTATCACTTAATAATTAACTCTTGTGCTTCGCAACGGCTAGCCTGAGTTTTGAACCATTCTGGGAATCGTAAATTATAGTTTCGACTTTCTTTCCTTCAGTGAAAAATTTACACATTTTCCAAATATTTCGGCTTTAAGTATTGAAACTGTGCTTACCGCCTACCCTCATTAAAATATAAATGTCTGTTACAAACATAATCATAATATTTTATATATTGTAATAGTGACGTAGATACCTTGCATGTATATGTTTATAATACGGTATAAGTGTAGCCTGTAAATTGAATGTCAACAAATGAGAAAGCTAGTTTGTGTTTTGTTCCGGAGCTTGGAAAGTCAACAGAGTCACAAAACTATCAAAATGGAAAACAGTCGCAAGAAAAGTCCCCTCCACTTTTAAAGGACAGCTACTGAAGGGTTAATAAACTCAAGGACTTTTATATTCGTTAACGGGCTCTGGTTCGACGGGTGGTTGTAGCCTTTTAAACTGGCCAATGTCGACAAAAGTTTTAAACTTTAAAATAACAATGAATAATACATACGACAGGTGAACCTTGGCCAACCAATGATAGATGCATGCTTAAATTTTTTAAAGAAAGATGCCAGGATTAAGTGTACCTTTTGGCGTGATCTCCTAGCCATCGATTTTTTATTTGAATTTGATGCATAAGGGAGAGTTTGCCCGGCTAGGGCATGCAGTATTTAGTACTATACGCGGCAAGATACGTGCCGGCATTTGTACGTTTTACATAGGTGTGACGCAGTAAAATCTACACGCACGTAGTTTTTAAGTAATTTAAGTTTTATAAACCGCGAAACGCAGTTATAATATATACACCGCGACAAAGGCGGTAAGCAGTTGGCGGTTGTAAGTTCGACATTGCTGAGATGCGTCGTTATAAGATCTACAAGCGGCAAGATAAACGCAGTTCGCAGTACTCTGCGCCCCGCGGCACTCGTCTGTAAGTTTCACACGCGGCAAATAAGTTTGTATTGGGTAAGCAAAACACCAGAAGACGCGAAAGATTTTGGACATAATAAAGTAAAGTATATATTATGTCACATTCGTGCTTATTTACACCATTAAACTCCTTTCCTAGTTCTGCTGAGTGTTAATCAACAAAATAGCAATTTTCATCTTGAGAAAAGGTTGCCTTTGAAGAGTGGGCAACAACGCCGAAGCGATCTATAAACCATTTACAAAAGCACTTCAAACTTTGTCACCCAACAACAAAAACGATAAAAACAGCCATACCAAACCGCTTGAGTATTTAATTATTAAATGTTGCTTTCTGCTTTCAAAATTATAGGGTCCTCAGAAGGGTACACACTTTGGCTACGGAAAGTTACTGTGTAACATCGCGAGGTGGAACTCAAAACATGCATTTTTTGTTTCTTTGCTTCTCTATTGGTAGGAAATAGTAACTAATATTACTATTTCATAATATTAGCGATACTCGGAGTGTGTACCCGGCGCTTTTTGCTTTTGAAAACCGATCATACACTCGCTGCAACCCATCCTCCTAAAGTTGAAAACTGCTTTGTGGATATTTTGTTTTAGCACCTCCACAGGCTTTATTTCAGGTACACCAATAATTATACATGGATGACGATGTAGCAGGTGAGTGGCTTTATGTGCACTGCTGACAGATAAACGTGTAGAGCTATCGCGTTAAAACTTCGGGGAGAAGTTAATAATCCATAGCCTATTTCCTCCAGCTTCTCCTATGTTAACATCTGTTGTTTGATCTGATACCTTGGTGCGAACTTTGTTCACTGGACTGAAAATTGCGCTTGTCGATGGTGAGATTATTCCTGGAAATTTATGACGAAATTCTTTCCTACAATATTTGCACATAACAATCATAATACAGTAGAAAGTCTAACATGCACCCTCCCACAACTACAACAACTGGAATGCTAAACACGATTGAGCAAACTGAATTGTATGCCTCAGCGGAAATTTTTCTCCAGTCTTGCCAGGAATCACGGGTCAACGAAGGTCAACTGGTTAATACTAATGCGTACAACCTCGGATTGCTTAGGGGAATGAAGGCACAGTATAAAGAATAAGTATAGATGAGCACCAAGAACAGACGAATTCGTGAAGGGAACATCTTCCCAGAAGCACCGTCCTCTCTGAGGTTTTTTTTCAGTCTTCATTAATGCAAGAAATGTTTCTTAAACTTAGAACACCGCCACGCGTGGCCGAGATCGTGGACTCATGAGCGGGAGGTCTGGGATTCGAAACCCGCCAGGTCCTCCCTAACTGAGGTTTTTTCCAGGGTTTCCTCGGTCCTCATAAATGTCAAATGCCGGGAAGTTATCCAAAACTTAGGCTTGGAACGCTTCCTTCCTTAAAAAAAAAACATCCTATCCCAATATATCATTTTATCTCATGTATCACCAGTGTTCACCGCCTGTGGTACCTCAGTAGTAAAAACGGGCGTTAAACACCATTCTTTGAACTTAAAACGCTTCCTTCCCCAAATTAATTTTCCTGGTTTACAAAATCATTTTCTGTAACATCCAAGTTAATCGCCTGCACTCCACAATGATACAAATTATATTAAAATATAAAACAAGAATAGGGAAATGGAATAACTATGGACAATAGAAAAGAGACGGAGACGGAAAAAAATATAAAAGGACAAAACTAAACTTGTATCAGAGGAATAATAAAACAGAAAATTCCATAAAACAAGGAAAAAAAGAGAGAAAAAAAGAGTAGCAAAAGACGAGAATAGCGAAGAAAAATAAACAGAACAGGGCAACCAAATGAAAACAAGACTATAAAATATAATCGATAGCAACAAGGATAACGAAGAACAAGAAAAATATTAACAGAGATTTTTTTAATAATGTTTAACGTCCCTTTTAACTGCTGTCATCAAAGGCGGTGACACTGATGATACATGACGTGAAAAGATAAAAACGGGAAAGATTTTTTTTTAAAGAAATGAACTTTCCAGGCTAAGTTTAGGGTACCTCCGCGGATTTACAATTTATGAGGACTGAGGAAAACCTGGAACAAACCTCAGTCAGAGAGGTCCTGGTGGGAATCGAACTTCAGACCTCACCTTAAAGACCTCGGCCCCCCCTGGCGGTGATGAACGAAATGGAGATCATAACGAAAAAGAATGCAATTAAAGCAATAGCGAGAAGAATGAGGGAGCAGGAAGAACATGAAAAGGAGAGTTAACAATCGGTGCGAGAAGAATGAAAAGGAGGTCAAGAGAGAAAAGAATATCAATATAACATCAAAAAGACGGGAGGAGGGGAAAGGTGAAGAATAGAGGAAGTGGAAAATGTTTAAGAAGAAAAATTAAACAGCAACAAAGAGAAAGAAGAGCAGAAAGAGAGTGGGAAAAAGAAAACAATAAAGCATGAAGAACGAGGTGATAAATTGGAGAGGAAGAAAAAATAAAAGCAGAATAAAACTGGAACCATAAGTAGAACGAAGAAAGAAAAATTGCAAAGCGGAAATAATAAAAGAGTGAAATGAAAGAACATTGATAGTTATAAATAATAGCAACAGCAATAAACTTCAGTTGAAGAGGAGTCACAAAGGCGACACGAACAAAAGAAAGGCTACCCATATCTGGCCAGGGGAGGGCCGGATATAACGGTGTAGTCGCGGTGCGCATGCGCAAAAAGGCTGGGAAGGACGACCTAAGTTTATATCCTTTTCAGAATAAAGCAATCTAGAAGCAGCCGGGATCTAAAATGGACTTGCGGATTGCTGCTGAGTTACGCGAGCGGGAAATATGGAACAGGTGCCACAGGGTGCTAAATAAACATGTATACTTCAGCCTTGGAACAAGTGCTTACTTCTATGGGCCATTCACACAAGATCGGACACCAAGAAACCTTACAAAACAGCATCCCATTGACATAATGATACATCGTGTCCAAAATAGAGGGGGATAGATACCCACATTACGCTGTATGGCTGCAGCCGATAAACACCAGTCAACACTTGGCTACTGCGAAGTTATTACGGACACTTCTTACTTATATATATTGACTACTTCACTTTTGTGATGTCATCATAAAATCCACGAATCAAATGAAACAAAAATTTGATCACAGCCCGATATTATCAGGTTTTGTTAAATCCCTTCACCAAGCAAAGTGCATTTGTTTCTATCCAGTGTAGCAACTCTATACCCTCCGTTATAATTCCTGAGCATCATACAGATTAATCAAGAACTAAATAAAGTGCAGAATTCTGCTTCACGTTGTCATCTAATCATTTCCAAATGTCCTCTCTATCCAATTAAATTGCAGTCCCTTCATTCAAATTTGATTAGTGTATTCATTGAAATTTGATTAGTGTATTCATTCAAACAATAATTGTATTTGCATATTCAGCCAAACAGTTAGAAATACTTTTATAAATTATGTTATAATATCTGCCTAAGCAATCATAAATTTTAATACACACTCACTCCGTTCGTGAATTTATGGGCACAATCTTAGACCCCCTTGTGATATTACTTGTATTTTACTTATGTGACGTCACTTTAAAATAGACCAATGAAACGAAACAATTTTTGAATTTTTACCAATCAAAGCCGGATCACGGAGAGAAATTATCGAAAAAAGAAAGTTTTATCACTCCGTTTTATCACTCGAAGTTCATTTGTCTTGAAGTCAGTGTAGCCAACTCTATACCTCCGCTATATAATTCCTGAACATTTATTACTGACTACTTTTGCTAGAGGCGGTGGGGAGCTGTTAATAGCAACAAAAGCTTGGACAATCATAACGCAATTTTTTTTATTTGTGTTTAACGCCCGTTTTTACTAGTGAGGCACCATAAGCGGTTTAACGCAAGATGGAGGGTTCTTCAAAGTGTTTTGGTGATATGTCAAATGTCGAAATTCATCCTATCCTTAGGAATTCCAAACCACAGAATTCAAAGAAAAAATAGACACACTGATATGTTATCGTTTTTTTCTCTCTCAGTTGGTATAAGAAAATGGAACGGTAGCGATTGTAATAGTCGACTTTTGTTCATTTCAGTCTTCCGAACGACATTCCCAATTCTACCGTCATATGTCGTAACGTGATCCTCCTGTTGTTCTGTGTCAACTTCTCCACGCGAGCTGTGTTCAAATCTATTGATGCCGTGCTAGGTCAGCCACAGCGATCCTCGTCGGTGACGTTTTCTCTACGGGCCGCAAACTTTCGACACCATTCTGCGATATGCTGATGAGGCAATGCAGTCTCTCCGTAAATCCCTACCAGCAGCCGGTGAATTTCAGCCGCGGTTTCGTGTTTCGCTCACAGAAATCGAATGGCGGAGCGGACTTCTTCGCAAGACCAATTTTCCAAACGAGCCGTCATTTGTGTTTACCTAAAACAAGCGCTGTTGGTGGCTGAAAATCTGCACAGTTGCCAACCTCATGTATTAGAATTACCGCACACTACTAATTTCTCTATAACGGACGAAACTCCAGAAATATCGGCCTTGTAACCTTAGTTTCTGATCACCCCTCGTATCAGAGCGAAAATCGCTCTTTAGTTAAAAAATTAATCCCTGCAACACGTTTAACTTAAGTGACTTACTTCAAGCAAATAAATACAGTGATTACATTCCTAAAAGATGTATCAGAAAGCATAAATATCACAACAATGAGCTTCTATGTCAGGTCTTAAACTGGGGCTTGTTCTTTCATGCTAAAAGTAGAAAAACCCCATGTAGCAATTTAGTGATTTTTTTTGTCCTAATTTTCCATTCTTGCCAGAATTAGATGAGAGGGTTATTGTTCTACCTGCAGGTGGATGGCCGTGTATGGGAGTACAAGGAAGGCAGTGACGAAGTGGACGCCCAAGGTCTGCATACCAAGACAGTCGGCCTGCACTTTCAGGTGACGAGAAATCACTTTCAGGGTGGAGGAGGAGGAGCCACCCCTCGCATGGAGATCCGTTGTACCGCCACAGTGGGCGACAGGCAACGGCACAAGGCGGTGTACCCCAGCATCGCAAGGCTCACCAATCAGAAGCTCGCACAGGAGCGAACCCCAAACTCAGGTGAGGTGAATTTGTGACACAGTCAAAACCATACAGAGATTATATAAGGCCTAAAGCACCCGAGCGCTGATATAAATCTTTTGTTGCTTTATCTCATGAGCTATGTACAATAGTTAAACACAGATTTGCTATCAGTTAAAATCCGAAGCGTATTTAGGTCTGCCGCTGACAAAATCTTTTCGTCAAAGCATTTATAGCTGAAGTCCTGAAAAATTATATTGTCAAATTTTTATACTTCTAGTTTAACCAGAGGTAACTCCAACTCTCTCATTTTAAATGAAATGCCCAAAATATTTTACACCACTAAGAGCTTATCGAAAAGTCCCCACACTACGATACTTCTGTACAAATTTATTTATTATTAAGTCAAGAAAAGAAAAGCGTTCGAATATTTGTATACTGACTTTTGTCAGTGTCCTTTGTTTAGATCCATTGAATCACGTTTATTGATACAGAAATATCTTACTTAAAGTATTAAATCTGACTTCTAAAAGAATTCTAATTATAATCTTGGTTGTCTTTGGAGGCGGGCAACAGACTCATCCAGAAGCGGCGAATTTATTTAACAAGATGTATTTGGATTTTTTTATTTTTGTGTGTTTGTTTATTTACGAACTTTCTTTAACATATCAGGGCATCAGCGTTCCATTCAATTCAGGGCGTGAAATGGCCGTTAAATTTTGCTTAGAGGCCTCTTCTTTGAGGCTTGAGGTTCTTTTACATGCCGTAAATCTACGACATGGGACTCACGGCTTTACTTCCTTTCAGAAGGAAGTCATGTTTAGGAGTTTCAAAATAAAACAAAAACCGAACTGGTTAAGCCGAAGTAGAAAAAAGTCGGTAATATTATTTTTGATTTCTTAATATATTGCTATCCCTACACACCCAGTTTAATGTCATTGAGCCACATGCATCAAAAGTTGTGGGACTTTTAACTTAGCGTGTATATACTTTCAATTAAAATTAAAACATAACAATTTAAAGAAAACGCTTGAACATGCAAGTTCTTATACTTGTAATAAATATACAATAATTTATTACTATTTTTGTTAGAGTTATAACGCCATTGAAAATATTTTAAATAAATATTCTTGATATTTTAGAATTCAGAATATATTTAATAAATATTTTAAACATTTTTAATTTACAACGTGGCTATAAGATAGGTCAACATTACCTTCTTTTATAATCCACTCAATTTCTGATGAAATTAATTGGTTTTAATAACAAAACTATCTTAAAGTTTGTAAAACATTTACCATATAATTTAATGAGTAATACTGAAATATAAAAATTGTACGCAATAACGCTAACACTTTGACATAATTTATAGTTTATACTTTATAAAAATTGATCCTCAATAGATTTTAGAATTTTTCAAAGTTATACATTTTAAGATATTTATTTAGCGTTTATATGTAAATTTTAAATATACTACACACTTTTAATTTTTTAGTTGTGTTTAACGCCCGTTTTTACTACTGAGGCACCACAGAATATACCTCTGATGTGAAATTTGACATTTTGATTCAAAATATTTTTACAATTATATTTTTAATTTCAAACCAAATTAAGATTATATAAAAGTTATGCTATACCAGGAGTTTTTGATTTGTGCAAAAATAAGGATAATTTTTTGAAAAAAATACTTTTATTTTTCGACACAATCCCTTTTAAATTTATGCATTTCTAATTTGTTTAACCCATCCTTCCAACAGTCCGAGTACCTTTATGCATTTAATGCGACTTTCCTTCCTGCTAGACATTTCTTCATGTTGGGATTAGGAAGTAGTCCGTGGCAGACAAATCCGGAGAGTAAAGGGGATGAGGAAGTATTTCATACCGCAAGTCCAATAACTATGAGACCGCAATCGCAGACATGCGTTGGGCGTTATCGTGATCAATCAGGATCTTTTCTTCACTAAGTGAGGACGATTCTTCATGATCATCAGCATTAAGTAATAATCACCGGTTATGGTTTTGCACTTTTCTAAACTTCCCTTGTCTCATTCAAGTTCCACTTATTTTTCAAATTACTTAAGTACATTCATGTTTTCTACTATCGTTACTAAAAATGTCACTTAAGTCATTTTTCTATTTAATAAATCATTTATGATTTATAAGCTCCGTTCTCCATTTCTATCCAAATGGGACATTGATTATATAGAAAGCCATTTCTTAATCCACTTATTCTCCACACACCTGCTCTTTCCATATGCAATACCCTCTTTTTGTTCCTTATTTACTTTATTAATATATGCCTCCTTTTCCCTAGTATTTTTGATTGAATTATAAAACACTAACTATCCTTTTTTCAGCTATTTCACTGAACATTTTTGGTATTTCAATATCTTCATATCTTCTTCTTGCTATTTTTCAACATCAATTTAATATTCCTCTCCATGTTTCCCCCCTCCATTACGCTCCAAGTTATTTCTAAGACTGCTAGTCCATCCATTGTTTCTTAAACTCTACTCCTGATATTTATAAATATTCTATTATCAAATTACTTTCTACTAAATTCAGTATTCTAAACCAATATTTAATAGCGCTTTCCATAATAACACCTAAAACTTTCGGACAAAACATCACGTGTACAACGTCTGCAATTTTTCACTCTTTATCCCATCTTTATACTCATGTACATTTCGGCCTCGGTCGCCATGCTGTATATTTTTTCTAAACATTTGACATTTATATTAGGTGCTCAATATTTACAGTCTCTGACAGCTATTCCTTTTCTTTTTGCTCTAGCCAATTTCTTTTGCTCCTCCCATTTCCCACCTCCGTATATTTTAACTCCTAAATATACAGGGTGTAACAAAAAGGTAGGTCAAAGCTTTGGGAAAATATCTCTCACACACACACACACACACTTATATATATATATATATATATATATATATATATATATATTTGTTAATTTAATTTATTTACGGACGATCTTTAACATCTCAGGTCATCATCGTCCCATTAAATTCAGGGCGTGAAACGGCCGACAAATTTTGCTCAGAGGCCTCTTCTTTCAGGCTTGAGGTTCTTTATCGTGCCGTAAATGTACGACACGGGACCCAGACTTTACTTCTTTCCGAAGGAAGTCATACTTAGGATTTTTACATCCGAAAAAATTCAAATCCTGAACGGGTTTGAACCGCGATCTTGGGATTAGGAAGCAAGTGTGGTTACCACTACACCACCAGGAACGACCCCTCACATATTTAGGATAGAATATGATATCTACATGGGTCTGGAATTCTTGCTAGAGCCCTTTTCTACACCTGTACCACATAGCAGAACACAGAACTATGGGGTAACAGAAAATCATATGAAATATTCCAAATTTATTGCGTTAGCCTCAACCCGCCGTCACTTGGGCTTCCTTATGTGCTGATGTATTCCTGGAGTGTCTCGTATTGTCTGGCAGCCTTGCAGAATACAAGCACGTAGACTCTCTACACCTTCGTCTAACCCATAGACCACATGAGCATCTGTCAACTCCGCATTTGAATATCTCATTTTACTGCACCTGGAACGAGGTTCGTAAACACACAGAACTGACACTACGTGTTCGGTGCTATGTCAAGTAATAAAGTGAATAGCATAACAATATGTGGTACACAACGGTGACCTAGGATCTAAGAGTATATACAACACCCCCACCCCATTTAACTAGAGGTAAAAGCGAATGTGTAATATTAGCCCACTATTCTGTTGTGGGGTTATTGCCACAGGACTGCTATGCTGGTATAGCATACCGTGTAAACGGAGTTGTAGACAAAGCGCTCTAACAAGGAAATAAAGCATTGCCCGCCCCATGTCCATATAACATATTGATACTTTCTATAAGAAGGAATGTTTCCCCATTTGTTATACACTTATAGACATAATTTTCTTTCCTAAATTCTTCTTGATTGTTCAATTTTGCTCTTTTCTTATATACCACGATCTGTGTCCTCTCTTGATTTACATGTAAATTCTATTCATTACAGTGTTTATCAATTTCCCACATGTATTATTTTAAAGCGATTACATCCAAATCCTCTACAAATAATAAAATGCTTGATCTATCGCCAATGTTAAATGCCAGAGGCCATTTGAAAATAACCAGTATTTTTAAAAAAATGTTTTTCTTATACAAAACGTATGGCTATTTTATAACTTGCAATACGAAAAATGTATGTCTTGGTCGATTTTTCCCACAAAATTTAGTAATAGATGTCCTTAATGGTTTGTACGGGTTACAATTAGAACTAAAGGGGGGAATGGGGAAGAAAAGCAAATATAAATATGACAAAAGAAGACAGAACGGCAATGGCTTGGCTGCGTCTAGCGGGATGGAAAGCGCAAAAAAATGACAGGTGACACCAGGGGAATAAATGTGTCCTATGTGTGGTAAAATGGAAAATTGGGCGCATATTCTTGCAGCATGTGAAGCTACAGAGTTTTTGAATTATTATATTTACGGCCGCTGTTAATCATTTCAGGTCATCAGCCTCCCATTCAATTCAGGACCACCACGGGTGGCAGAGGTTCGTTAAGGCGCGGACTTGTGAGAGGAGGTCTGGGGTTCGATTCCCACAGGATCGTCCTCCCTGACTGAGCTTTTCTCAGGTTTCCCTCAGTCCTCATAAATGGCAAATGCCGGGGAGGTACCCTAAACATAAGCCTGGAAGGTTTCCTTCCTTAAAATATCCTTTTCTTGTTTATCATTTTATTTCATGTATTACCAGTGTCCACCGCCTGTGATGCCTCAGCAGTAAAAACGGGCGTTAAACACTGTTAAAAAATTAAATTCAGGGCGGAAAAGGCCGATAAATTTTGCTCAGAGACTTCTTCTTTCAGGCTTGAGGTTCTTTTACGTGCCTTAAATCTACGACATGGGACTCACGGCTTTACTTCCATTTCGAACGAAGCCATATTGACCGGGATTGAACCTGCGATCTTGGGTCTACGAGGAACGTATGCTTAACACTATTTCTCTTGTAGTGCCCTGTAATGATATATTTAAGATGTTTATTAATTGCATCGTTTTATCCCGTCATGATTAGGGGAGTGTCGGATTAGTTCCACTGGTGGCCGAGGCCGTGAGCTGGAGGTGTAGGTTTCGATTCTCACCCGGATCGCCCTACCTGGGTTTTTTTTTTTTTTCCAAGGTTTTCCTCAATCCTCATAAATGGCAAATACTGGGAAGGTACCTTAAACTTAAGCCTAGAACGCTTCCTTCCTTTAAAAAATCCCCAATTTATCAATTTATCATCATCAGTGTCCCCGCCCCCCCGTGGTGCTTGAGTAGTTAAAAACGGGCGCTAAACACTATTCAAAATTCCCCAACACTGTCACGAGTGGCCTAGGTCGTTAAGGGGGTCTGGGTTCGATTCCCAGCAGGCACGTTCTCACTGACTGAAATTTTTCCCAGGTTTTCCTCAATCCTCATAAATGGTAAATGCCGGGGAGGTACCCTAAACTTAGGCCTGGAATACATCCTTTTTTTTAAAAAAAAATTCTTTCCTAGGTTATCATTTCATATCATGTATCATCAGTGTTCACAACCTGTGGTGCCTCAGTAGTAAAACGGGCCTTAAACAACATTAAACATTCCTAAACGTTTTAGTGTGTGTAAATATTTCCAAGTTTCTTATGTGAAATAGATTAGACGCGTGCGCTAGATAAGTATATCATTTATATTATGTGGTAAATCATTATTGAAATAAATACATTTATATTAAGTCACAATATCGGCAAGTGCAGGTGAACTGGGCGATAAAGTTGCCGACATATCTGCGTTCCGGATTTTAACTGATAGCAGTGCAGGATGGAGCTGACATGACACTTTCTTTTGTTTTCAGTTGACATGGTGACACCATCGCTACAATTGCTGTTTGTGTTAGCAAGTTCTGTCCACATCGTGTTTTCCTCTTGACATTAAACAAATAAGTATAAAAATAAGATAAAAAAAACCTAAAAATCAAGGTGAGAATAATTTTTTTCCAAAAAATCTGTGCCCGCACCTTATTGTATTCCATCAGCACAAGTTATTATGATACATAATCACGCGATGAATGTAAAAAGGTTTTGTGCGAGTGTTAACACTAAACAAAGGAAGTGACGTGTGCATGATGAAAGAGTTTGAAATATTTATTTCATTTTTTTTTTGTGTTCGAGAATAGTGTTGGAAAAGGGAGACGAGAGTTTTTTGTTTCTGTTTTTCTATTCATTTATATGAAGAATGGAAGAAAAACACTGGAGGGGATTTTTTTTTTGTGAGAGTGTTTTGAGAGACTAGCAACCTAAATTAAAAGTGGTGATTGCATTGTATTTACTTTCTCAAAGTAATATCTGTTATGTAATAATATATATGTATATGTCTGTGAGTGTATAAAGAATTTTTTAATGCTGGAAATCATGTGGAGTGCATGCCTGAAGTTAAGAGAAAACTTTTCTCAGCTCATAATTAAAATATAGAAGAGACAAAAAATTGCGATGTTCCTTCAAAGGAAAAAAATTAAAGTAATTAAATAATATTAATAATAATCATAATATATATGCATATAATTGTTTTAGGCAGCCTACTTTGTGGTAGTATGTGGGCTGCGTTGCAGATTTTTCGATGTGTTTAAAGAAAATGAAAAAAAAAAATATCTAACAGCAAATAAATAAATGAATAAATTCATGGAACGAATGCGCGAGAATCGAACTCAATACAGCGAGTGGGCAAATCAAGTGTCTTCTGTTGTGGATGACAATGTATTATTTCAAATCAAAATAAAACTAACTCTAAATTCGAGAGTGTTTTCTTTATTCTTGCCCGAACTGCCAAATCTGTACCGTCCTTGCCCAAAGTACAAAATAGTTTAGGAGAGTCCTTTAGTGTTACATTAATTTGCATATGATTGGGATAGAACATTATTATGATTTATGCTTTTGAGCTTTCAAAATTTACAAATGTTATTTTGGAAAGGACTGTACATCAGTTTCCCGTCGAAAACCTTATACCACCAATAAAATCCTGATTGTCACGCATTTTTTGTTTTAAAAGTTGACCAGAAGAAGAGAAAATAATTATGACATTTACTTTGAGGGGAACAGGTCCATCTGGTCCTTCTTGACGGGCAGCCACTGTGGGGAAGTACCCTAACACTTAAGCCTTGAAAGCTTCCTATATATATATATATATATATATATATATATATTTCCCTGTTTATCAGTTCATCTCATGTATCATCAGCGTCAATTGCCTGTTATGTCTTGGGAGTTAAACACTCAACATTAATTCATGTGAAACTCAGCGACAGTGCTTACATCTTTTTCCAAAGCTGATATAGCTGAAGCCGAACTGACGTCGAATATGTGTGGCACGTTCTCACAAATCTGGTTGTTGTTCCCTCTTCGTAACGTTGACTTATTGGCACTTCTTGAATCATCTTTGCACTGATCGTTCAGCACCGAAGATCTGCTTATTTTCCGCACCGTTGCAATTATATTATTTTACAGTTTAAAAGTTATACAAGCTCGTATAAATCATTTCTCGTGATAATAATCGAACACTACCTAGGAGTATCAGCTGAAGAATCTAACTCTCTGCAACTATTCGTTTCCACCTTAACTTTATTTGTTGTGGGTTTCATTGTTGTAACCCCTTGAAATTTGAGCATCGGGAAAAAACCAACGAAACATTTTGGTCAATAATATTTTTCAATATATCAGCTTAAGAAAATGCACCAAAGGGATTTTTCATGGCTTTGTCCGCAGTAAGAA
This sequence comes from Metallyticus violacea, assembly GCA_030762175.1. Lineage (NCBI taxonomy): Eukaryota > Metazoa > Arthropoda > Insecta > Mantodea > Metallyticidae > Metallyticus > Metallyticus violacea. The sequence continues at coordinate 26,090,645 of CM060835.1, read as the reverse complement.
ACAAAACTTTCTTGTTTACTTTCTTCAAAACAATGCAAATTGGTACAAAGCAATACCATTAATTAAGAATGTGTTTCAAGGGAACATTGTAGTAGTTTTACCACGAAAAAGAGAATTGCATTCACAGATATTTACGTAATTTTGAAATCTGTGACCTCAAAGAGATGAAAAGACATAAAAATACAGGTGCCCCACATAAAACCGGTACGCCTTACTGCCACACTATTGCATGTGTCACTATAGTATACTGCTTCTATGTAAATATTTGCAGCTATCTTGCAATGTTGATCGTTTCATTGAAAAAATGGAGTCGATAATCGTATTCCTGACTTGCACACTACACACTAAGAGGCTCTACATGCATAATATGTGGGTTATCCTGAGACCAGTATCTGCAATACTGTGAGTTAACATAAACAGACAGGTGAACTAGGTTTCTGTCATAAAGAAGAGCATGGGATCTAAGTAACGATCGAAGATAAGACCCAGTTGCAATAAGTAACTCGTCTCCAGAATCCTTCATGTTAGCCTTTCTGTCCTCCAGGGATTTGGAGGCGATATATAGCGACAGGTGAATACAAGAGACGGCCCGGACAAGAAGACAAGAGAGATTGTTTATTTGGTTTCTTTATGCACGTTCTTTAACATCTCAGGTCATCAGCGTCCCATTCAATTCAGGGCGTAAAACGGCCGACAAATTTTCTCAGAGGCCTCTTTTTTCAGGCTTGAGGTTCTTTTTCTTTCCGTAAATGTAAGGTACGGGACTCAAGGCTTTACGTCCCTTCCGAAGGAAGCCATACGCCCGAAAAATCCATCGATACTGGCCGGGTTTGAACTCAAGATCTTCGTTTTAGTAGGCAAATACGGTCACAACTAGACCACCAGGGACGACTGACGACAAAGGTACAGGATAGATATCTTGCTCAATCAACTTTGCGCAAACGCAAATCTACAACTAGATATCTACAAAATGATGTACGACAACAACTGGAGGGATTATTTCTGATCAGACTGCAAGAAACAGACTGAGAAATGCAGGGATGAGATCTTGAATCCCTTTTCCAGCCCCACGTTTGACACGTCAGCACAAGGCAGCCCGGCTGAGATTTGCTCAGTATCATCTCAAATGGCAGCTCCATCATGGAAGCTGTTCTCTTGACAGACGAGACAAGCTTTCGTTTGAAGGGTTGTAATGATCGTACAGGTATATGGAGACGTTCTGGCTCCAGCCACCACTATTGAACATGACAGACTTGGAGGCGGTTCGATTATGGTTTGGGATGGCATTACTATTGAGTCTCGGACAGAGCTTGTTGTTGTCCCACAGGGCATACCCTTTTCATTTGGTATGGACCTAATTTTCTTCTACTGCATGATAATGCTAAATCTCATACAACAAGGAATACCAAAGATGTGCTGCAAGAATGCCAAATTCGGACCTGCATGCTCTCCTAACCTCAATCCGATTGAACATCTGTGGGATAAGCTGGTAAAACTTGTGCGCAAGCTTCGTGCTGTACCACACATCCTGGGAGAATTCTCAAATGCACTCACTGAAGAATGGGAGAGAATCCCACAAATGTTTATTAAGAGGCTGGTGTGAAGCATGTCACGTGGGTGTTATGAAGTCATCTCAGCTCACGGAGGACATACTCGGTACTGAGTGTTGAAATAACCTTGGAAACATTGATTACTAAACAATGTAATCTTGTATTTCTACTTTGTTTTCTATATCAATCAATAAATCGTTCGTGTTTCTAATCCTGTGAAACAATTCTTCAATCTATTTTGACAAACTGGCAAACATGTATTATTTTGGGACTTTGATTTAAACATGTGTTCCTCTAATTTTTTTTGAGTAGTGTATTAATAATTTTTTTAAATATACACCTGTACGTGTGTCATTATAAACAGATATGAATAAAAATATATTAAGCCATACCACTGCTAGGCCACTTATCGCCTAACAAAAGCAAAGGGCCCTCCTACAGTTCCAGAGAGGCGAGTAGTAAAATCAACAGGTTTCGAACTAAGAATTCTTAAAGCGCCTAACACATGAGGAAGTTTGGGTGCCCCACATCAGAAGTATATTTCAACTCGCCTGGTCAGATTTCTCTCCGAGTTACCTACTGCAGGCCCTAAAAAGTTACGAGCACTTGTTTCTGGGGCCACCAAGAAAATGCCGAGGTAATTACGTTTTGCTAAAACGGCACCCAAGGGCACTTGGCGTATAAAATGAAATTGCTCTTCTGCTTTTTTTAAATTGCAGAATCCTGCCTTCAAAAAGCACAAAGAGACGGGGTTTCTTTCATGTGATGCAATTTTCACTAATTGATTTATTATACAGTTAATTTATGTCCGGCTAGAAAATTAATTGTCGGAGTAAAGGAGAGATAAGAGCGTACTCCGCATAGGAGAACAAAAAGCTTCAATACGCTCGCGTCTTTCACAATTCGATAACAGAAGATAAAATCGAGGGTGGTTTTAAAAGCATTACATAAATCGCGTAGCATGTGAGATGTTATTTGTGTAAAGTTGAAAACAACATGAGAGATAAGAATGTACTCCTCATACACAACAGAGCGTCCATACTATCACGTCCTTCACAGTTCGATGCCAGAAAGGTAAAACTAAAAAAAGTTTTAAATGTATTACATCAATTGTCTAAAATCTGATTCTTAATCTACTCTTTATACACTGCTCAAAATTTAGAGGAACAAATGTATAAATTAAATATTTAATTTTGACAGTGTATAATTATAGATTGAACAATTGCGTTAAATGATAATAGACATTACAACAAATTTTCACACAGGATTACAAATACGAACTAATTATTAATTGATATAGAAAACAAAGTATAAATACAAGATTACGTTGTTTAGTAATCAATGTTTCCAAGGTTATTTCAACACTCAGTACCGAGTGTGTATTCCGTGAGCTGCGATGACTTCATAACACTCATGTGACATGCTTTACACCAGCCTCCTAATAAACATTTGTGGGATTCTCTCCCATTCTTTAGTGAGTGCATTGGCGACTTCTCCCAGGTTCTGTGGCACAGCAGGACGCTCGCACAAGTTTTACCAGCTTATCCCACAGATGAGGTCAGGACAGCATGCAGGCCCGAATTTGGCATTCTTGCAGCACATCTTTGGTATTCCTTGTTGTTTGAGATTTAACATTATCATGCATTAGAAGAAAATTAGGGTCCATACCAAATGAAAAGGGTAGAACACATTGAATGTGTTGTCATTAATGTAAACATCAAAATTCATGCTCTGTGAGACAAGTTCTGTCCGAGACTCAATAGTAATGCCATCCTAAATCATAATCGAACCGCCTCCACGTCTGTCATGTTCAATAATGGTGGCTGGAGCCAGGATGTCTCCATACACGTGTACGTTCATCACAACCCGTCAAACGAAATCTTGACTCGTCTGTCAGCTTCCACGACGGAGGTGCCAGTTGAGATGATACTGAGCAAATCTCAGCCGGGGTTCCTTGTACTGACGTGTCATACGAGGGGCTTGAAAGGGAATTGTACATCTCAACTCTGTATTTCGCAGTCTGTTTCTTATAGTTGTTCATACATCATTTTGTAGATCTCTGGCTGTAGATTTGCGTCTGCGCAAAGCTGATAGGACAAGATATCTATCCTGTACTTCTGTTATTTTCTTCTTACGCTCTTGTCCGGGCAGCCTCTTGTATCTACCTGTCTCTATATATTGCCCCCAAACCCTATAGACGAAATGAAGAATCCTGGAGACAAAGAAAATGGAATGGCCATCTTCATTCCAAGCAACTGCTTGTGCGACTGATGTCTCATTGCTCTGTATTAGTCTCAGAGAACACAAAATAACAATTTCCTACCACATATTGTTGTTAAAACCGGTTTTCAAAATAAATTAGTCAAAGAACTCTCACTTTGGTTTCAACAGTTTTTGAAACTTTTATACAGAGAAAAATAAACAAATCCTATTTTTAAACAATATTTCAAAACTTAATATCTGACAGTTTAAAATTAAACTGTATCAATATTTAATTTGGGGCTTTGATTTAAACATGTGTTCCTCTAATTTTTCAGCAATGTATTTTACAATTAAAAGTTTAAGAGTATTTAAGTCTATAGTGCAAAATGTATAGTTAATGAGACGGGAATAGTCTTTTTTATGACTTAAGCTAATAGACACCGACGATTTTATTCCTGTATCATGGTTAATAAATAATTCATCTATTCGTTTTAGGGTAGTGTAACATGCTAATCATGACCATATCGCTCTATTCTTCAACATATTTAGTGCAGATTCCGATGTCAAAATGGAATGGTTTCAAATATATTAAATGTAAAGGATTAATAACAATATTGTACACGTAAGAGTTAAAATTATGTTTAGACCACATGGAATTACATACGAGCAGTGTTTAGATATGATTTACAACAGTAGAGTTGGTAACTTATATATTATGGAACAAAGCTCAATGCATGGCATCTGTCAACGTCAATGCACCATCTTCCTGGTAGCTTCATTATCATTGTTTTGGAGTAATACGCGACCACTTGCCTGAACTTGCTCATTGTTGTTGAATTTTTTACCTCGCAGCGAGTCGTTCATGTTGCCGCGATATCCGGTGAACATGGTGAGAACGGCCCAACAATGAACCCCAGTAATGCCAACGTTGTGGACGTAGCGTTGTTGGTGTGGGTCGCGCAAATCATGACGAAGAAATACTCCTGTCGACCACTACCTTTCGCCGTTGATGAATCCTGCGGCTAAGGTGTGAAAGGGTCTCGTGGTACACCTCGCTGTTGACAGTCCTTCCTTGAGAAAGCCAGTTTATCACCAGTATACCTGAAGTGTCCCAAAAGACGGTGATAATCTGTTTGCTCTCAGATATAGCAGCTAGAAATTTCTTGTGCCGGGGATTCCCTGCATGTTTCCATTGCATGGATTGTACTTTCTTCTCCAGTGACATCATGACTCATGATCATCAGTCATGATCCTCTGCAAAGGCTCTTGATCTGCATTTCCAGTAGCCCACGGGCAGACTTCAATACTCTTTCCTTCTGTGTCTGTGGAAACGAATGTATACACACGTTTTTAATGCTCAAATCGTTGCGAATAATGGTGTGTAGAGTTGTGCGGAGACCCCTTCGACACTCTAGTCCGTCAAAGGTTATGCGTCTATCAGCCATGATCAATTCAGACACCCCTTCAATGTCCCTGGGATACCGCGAAGTTATGTGCAGATTTCCCTGCCGCTGGTCAACCCATATTATAAACGGTCTTCTGTGCAGGATTTTCTTGGCCCTTAGCGCGTCTAAACGTCTATGACGCCTTCCTTCCACAAAACACTTGCAATTCATCTTTGTCCATGATAGTTACCTTCTATCTTGTCCACGTCTTTCTTTAATTCATAACAAACGAACACTGTCCTTTCAAAAAACACACTGCTTACAACCGCCATCTATAGTCTGCAATACTTACGTAAGTCCGTAAAACACCGCTGTTGCAAATCATTTTCAAACGCCCCTTTATTTTATTTCTTTTTAAATATGAAGCATTTCAACAATTGTCATTCATGTAGAAAATAGATATTGACTTTTTAACAACAGTTAAAAACGAAACAACATAAAAATACTTTTAACCCGCCTACATACAATACAATTTAAGAGTCCCACAGTAAAAGTTTCAGAAAATCCATGCAAAACTGTGAAACTTTGAAAATTCAAATTCACTCCCAGTGTCCCTTAAGGCAACGTTACCCGGATTAAATAAATTCAAAGCGCGCTATATTGCAGGAAGACAATGCTCGTGTCTATTGTACAAGATCTGTCCATCTCGACGTATTAGATGAACTACATCCAGCATAAGATGGTCCAGATGTTGCACCTTATGACTATCACCTGTTCCCTTCTTTGATACATTAACTTCTAACATATGACATTTTTGAACTTGTTACAACGCCTGTAAAGAGCCATTTGTCTCAAAATATAAGAATTGGTGGCAGTAACTAATACCATTGCGCAGAGAGATGGGTGAAAGTTGTTTAAAATGGTGATCATTATTTTTAAACAGTAATAATTTGTTGATTGTTGGCATGCTGATCAATAGTGTATCAGATATAGGAAATAACTTATAATTAAAAATAAGATTGGGCTAATACCTGTGTCCCCCAAAGGTGTTTCCTCCGCGAGAGAGATGAAGTGAAAGTGACATCGGAGGCCACGAGCCCATGGACGGCGTTTGTACGCCCACTGCCATGAGGGCGAACCACTAGAGCTCCCAGGCAGAACCTACTGGACGCCATATCAGAAACTTTCTAAATGTTGCAAATCCAGCGTCACGCCGCACAGCACAGCCCACCTCGACTGAGATTTTTGACTCTGCAACCAGAATAGAGCGTTGAAATAAAATATCAGTTTCTGTATTTGCCTAAATGACCAGTGGGAAAAAAGCGATAGCTGCTCCCAATAGTTTTAAATTCGATACTTTCCACTCAGTATTAAAATATACATTTTACAATACACAAGGCTACCCATTTGTACCTACATTCTAATTGGGGCCACCTCTGGGAGGAGGGGATGGTTGTGAGGGGAATTCATGGAGGTAAGGAACGGTCTCTAACAGCCGTGGGTCCCGTGTCGTACATTTACGGCAAGATAAAGAACCTCAAGCCTGAAAGAGAGACCTCTGAGCAAAAGTTACCGACCGTTTTACGTCCTGAATTGAATGGGACGCTGATGATCTGAGATGTTAAAGAGCGTCCGTAAATAAGCCAATTCAACAAAAAAAAAAAAAAATCTAACATTATTTCCAGATAGAACATGGACGCCGGTGGAACCTTCTCCACGAATTTCAAGCTCCTCAGAAGGGCCACTTCCATACTAAACGCCAGGGCAGAAAACCTTTCTGAAGAGCAAACCACCGTCACACCGCACGAGCCCAACAGGCCTGAGCACTTTTAATCCTGTAAGAGAACTAAAGGAATCATATGATATGAAATGGGAGAGCGGAAAATTAGCAGAAAATCCCCAGTAAGTTCACAGAAAACCACGAAAAAAAATGTCAGAATGCTAAACCCGAAAGGAGTTATCCTCCCAATTGCGAGGCGTTACAGCCTGAATTCGAAGGGTTGATTTGTTCATTTATGAACGCACTTTAACATCTCAGGTCGTCAGCGTCCCATTCCTATTCAGGGCGTGAAACGCCCGATAAATTTTGCTCAGAGGCCTCTTCTTTCATGCTTGAGGTTTTTTACGTGCCGTAAATGTACGACATGGGACCCACGGCTTTACTTCCCTTCCGAAGGAAGCCATACTTAGGATTTTTACGCCCGAAAAAATCCATCGACCTTGGCCCGGAATTTGCCCCCAATTATGTGTCTACGAGGCAAGTATAGCTACTAATAGACCACCAAGTGCGACTATCCCGAGGGAAATACCTCTCTCAGTTATTTAATTTACTTTTCATCTGCAGTTTTATTGTAATTGTAAGCATTGCACGTAAAATCACAAAAACAATTTATTTAGCGCAGAACATGAAGCTGGTAATAGAGACAAACATCACTTTACTTTTTTGTGTTGAGTAAATTACCCTTGCAGGGTGCATGTGCAATTTTGGTCTTGGAAGAATGTTCCTTCTTGGCAGTATCTTATCACGGTTTTCATGACTTGCATTTTCTGAGATGACGCAACGTTTTGGCTGCGCTCTACTTTGGCAAGGTGCCCCGCCAGAAACTGATAGCAAGTTTGATATCATTGCGGTCCGAAGTAGATCGTCCCAGGTTTCAATGGAATAACTCCAAGACATATTTGTGTGCACAATCCATATCATAGCTGACCAAAATATTCACTTTGATGGAAAAATACTTGAGAGATATTGGGCAAATGTACATACTTTAAAATGATAAATCAATGTTATAAGGGCAAGTCAAAAGATGTAAACTTTACAGAAATAAATTAAAATATATTATTATAATTGAATTAAATTTTTTAACTTTCTCATTGAGTGAAAAGTAATTTATTGTTCATACTCTAGAAATATTTTTCAATTATTTAATTAATTCGCATGTTGTCTCTTTTTTAATCCGGTATTAAAAATAATGCATCATCCAATTATCCGATGACCGGCGCAGCAGCGGCATAGCATCGGCCGATAAGTCATCGCTCACGACTAAAGTCGAACCTTGGTGGACTGGGCTACACAAGGGTCGAGGATAGAAACAATAGAGTGCTAAATGCATGCGAGTGCTTTTCAGCCAATGTACGTTCTCGTTAATACCTTATTCACCAATCAGAATGGAACTTAATCCATAGATTTAAAGCTTTGTGTTCACAAACTAATAGTTGATAGCTTTTTCCTCCTAAGTTGATTTTTATTCCTATAATCTCTGCTTCTATTCGACTAGGGATCAAGGATCTAGGGATCTAGCAAATCTGTATCCAAAATCAAACGCTTACATCGAACTAACAGCATGGAACTGTTATTTATTACAATAATTGTACAATAAATTATTACAATGAAAGCATTAAATAACTTGATTTAAATTAAATAAAAATGAGTAAAATTGTAAATTAACTTTAAATTTACTGTGGAATACATTTACTATGAACTGCAATTATAATCTCAAATGTTCATTTGATTTTAATTATTCAATTACAGATAACTTCATAGTCCTTCTATTGCAATGCATTCTATCATCTCTGCATTCTAACATCTCTGCTTCGATCTGATTATCTCACTGATCCCAAAAGAAGATCTCATCACAACACGAAAATTTACATAATTGGTATAGTGGTTAGCGTTGCTGGCTGCTGTAGGGGGAACCGGGTTCGATTCCCGGTACTTACATTGGAATTTTTCTAAGTTAGGGTGATCTGGAATTAGGCTGTGAGGACAACTGGGGAGCTGCCTAAGTGAGATGTGGTGCTCTTCGATCACGAAAGTCACGTGATAGGCGATAGAAGGGGTGCAGACATGCTGATCACAATCTGTTTGCAGTACTGCCCTCTATCAATGATGTCGTAAGACGAAGGTAGAGGATGCAGAAGAGGTCGTCGCGGTAGGCCAAGGCTCACCCCGGGCCAATGAGAAGAAAAAAAAAAACGATACAAAATAGTAGTAAATGGTAATTGTTAAAATAGTGTTCAGTTGTACTATATATAATTTAGATCCCCACGCGTTTACGATTGTAATAAGAGCAAATAAAATTAAGAGTATATTTTCAGAAAAATCAAACTGGTAAGCCAACCTATTTCAATAATTATACTAAAGGTTCAAAAAAAAAAAAAAAAAAAAAAGAAGGCATCGTTCTTGCATTGCAAATCCGCCTTTTGCTTATCATTTTTCTTAGGTAACTTAATTGAGCTTTCAAAAGCATGATTGTTGTAATAGATAATTATTTGTTAGCCTCATTATCAGAACTGGTGATATTATCGAAGATAGTTCAATAAATTCCAATTGTTTTAAAAGAAATGCTTTTACTCATATCATGCATGGAGGAACTGAACTGCCTACCTTTGTTTTCCACACTTTTATACACACACACTAACCTTAACGCTAATCTCGGATAAATCCTAGAAACCGGATCCAGCGGTTTGCTGCGGCTCGCTACGGCCTGACGGCTAAGACTTGTCTCCTTCTCGTAAATATAAGTTGATAGGGGTAGGTAAATCACTGTAACTTTTACCACGTGTTGTTTTGCTGGAATTCGCAATTAATTAATACATACACACACACTAACCTCGGGAAAATCGACTTCTTTTCGTAAATATAAATTGATTGGAGCGAGTAAATCACTGTAATGTTGGCAAATCTCCTTTGATTCTAATATAACATTAAATTCGTAAATATCAATTTATAGCGCATTGTGTGCGTGGTACTATGTTAACCAGTAAACTGTAATGGTGGCGAATCTCCTTTAACTCTGGCATCAGTATGTGAGTGTTCGAAACCACTACCTTCGTCTGATCTATCATGCCATGGAGCTTGAGAGCCTTATTATCTAACCATATCTCCCATCTACCACCCAGTGATTATTTCCTCTTCTCAAATATCAAGAAGGACCTTCCAGGAAGTAAATTTAAGTGTGACGAATAAGTGATGGATGTTGTTTATGCCCATTTTGCAGACAAGGCTTCTGACTATTTTTGGGGCTTTGAAATGTTAATTCAAAATTGTGAGAAGTGTATTCCAATAAAGGGTAACTATATTGAAAAGAGAAGTATAGCTTTTGTCTTTATCGTATCTAGAAAATGACTAGGCCGGAAACTTATGGATCAATCATCGTAGGTAGTTTATGGCATTGCATTAAAGTAAATCATAAGGAAACGGCCTTGTTGCTGTATAAAAAATATAACAAATTTCCCAAATTTGAGGGCTGTGTTTGTAATACAAAAAGTAAAAATCTTTATTAAAACCGAAAAGGAAACTTTTCAACATTAATTAAAATTTAATTTGGAAATTAGTTGTGAAGAGTGCCATAAAGGGCATCGCGGGCGACAGGCGCACAATCCTGTCTGCCAATAAATGTCATGTTTCCTTCCTTAGTAAGATTACTTACACTATATATCACAATGTATTATTACTTATCGGCATTGATTAATAAGAGTTAGAGCTAAAGGTCTCACCAACCATTTTTAATTACACTTAATACGTACCGGCGCTTATTATTTATTTAGTAATTAATTAATAAGTATTAATAAAACATTAATATAACTGGCTTAAAACTGACCAAAAACATTTTATCAATACATTTTTAAACCTTATTTTTCTCCTTTTCGAACCAAAACTTTGCGCCTTAAAACCTGTTCTTCCATGTGCAGTACATACCAGTTTCCATAGTAATCGAACCGCAGTAAAAGAACAAAGCGCATCGGGTTTTTTGAGACAGCCTGTACACATGATCGGTTTTGCGCCTGCGCAAGTTGTCCTCGGGATGCCAGCTATCTCTGCGTAGCCTAATGGAGTTGTCACTCAGACCGCAGATAAATGGGAAACCTAAAAACACAAACACGCTAGTACGTGAAAGGAATGCCAAGGAAAAACAGCCCCTCTTCCGTCTCTTCGCATAATTTCCTGATAAACGAGTCAGCTCACTAGCGTCCTACGATGCTTTGCTCATGTTTAGGATTTGTTAAGGATAACAGTGGTGAAGGGAAAAGTTTCTACCTAAATCCAAAAGACAAGGGGCTAAGAAGTCAAATATTCTCTCCTGTTTTCTTGTTCAGGCTTTTCTTTGCATACCTCTCGCTGTTATGAAATTGTAAAAACGTATACATTTAAAAAAAATGACAATTTGCATTGCTAAATCCAGTAAGCACTAATATTTTTTCCAAATAAAACACAGTACTTCTGTCAGAATTCCTTACATATTCCAAATTGTAAGTGTTTATTTTAAATTAAGTTGGTTATTTTAAAATATAAATATAGTTTAATTATTTTAAATGCTGGTAGATTAATTATTTTAATCTACCAACTCTAAGGAAAAAAAAACTGTCATGTAATTTAATTAAACGGAAATTCGATAAGCTGTCAGCATTATAGTGCCATTTTGATATTTTCAAAACAACAAAACACGTATTATTGATAAAGGTTGATAATTCCTCTGATGTTCTTTTTTTTACGCTAAACACCTGTGCATATTAACCGTCATTCCATTGTTTGGGCGTGGTCAAAGTTTCTCCCGGCCGCCGACAAGGTTCCAAAGCGTTAACAAAAGCGAAGCGACAACCGTTTGAGTGGCATGGGGAATCAAATAAATGTATTCTATCACAAATATTTTAAATACTGATGCAGAACTGCAACATTTTATTAGTTTATGCACTAAAATTGTGAAATCTGTTGGTTTGCTGTCTACACTTACACTCTAGAAACAGCAAGTAGCCAGGAGTTCAGAAAAAAAAAAAAATCTCAAACTTAAAAAAATTAACAAATATACCTGTGTGGTTTTGAAGAAGTTTATATTTTTGATATAGCACTAAAGAGTTTATGAGTCAGATAGCTTTTCACTAGCTGCGAAATTATTTTAATGTTTCTTTCCCCTCAATGCCTGCGTTGTTTCCTTCAAATTGGTCACTCCCCCCACCACTCACAGCGACGGAGAGGGATGTTACAGAGGGCTTGAGATTCGCATTCGGAAGGTCCCAATGTTCAATTACCCGGTCATCCTGACCTTGTTTTGTTTTTTCAACCCTGGTTTCCTCTGGTCACTTATGGGTATAGTGTTTAACACCTGTGCAGGAGAGTGTTAAGCATACATGTGACCGCTGTCCCGGAGAACCATTTTGTTGCGCAATGAATATGCGAAACCATCAGTTTGATGCCGGTATTTATTTCCTACAACATGTGAATTTGTAACGAAAGTTTCAGCATTAAAGTATTTAAAAACGAAAGATGTCACATTTCTATAGTTCTTTTATCACTCCATGCTTGCCTTTAAATTCAACATCATAAAAATTTCCTGGTAAAAGGTAACAAAATAGTAATATAACATGTGCTTGCCTTATAACTTCTAACATTTAACATTTATAGAAAAAAGAAAACCACTGGAATTTTAAAACAATTAGAATATCTCATACATAGCTCACAGAAATACTTGTTCAGTGGGCGAGACGTGAAGAAGAAATAGCAATTCTAACAATTTGGAAATGTTAGCCTCGAAGCTGCTATTCTTTTCCTTGTGCTTTTTTTTTTTTTTTTTTGAGTAGTGTTTAACGCCCGTTTTTACTACTGAGGCACCATAGGTGGTGGACACTGATGATACATGAGATGAAATGATAAATTGGGAAAGGATTTTTTTTTAAGGAAGGAAGCGTTCCAGGCCTAAGTTTAGGTACCTCCCCGGCATTTGCCAGTTATGAAGACTGAGGAAAACCTGGAAAAAAACCCAGTCAGGGAGGACGGTCCTTGCGGGATTCGAACCGCAGACCTCCCGCTCACGAGTTCATGCCTTAACGACCTCGGCCACCCGCAGCGGTTTGTGCTATTCGACACATGCCCTTAGTAATCCTCAGAAAAGAGCCCAAAACTCTCACAACCGACTTCACACAACATAACCCAGGTCGCCGACGCCGTTACTGTGCCTCGTATGGGAGAAGGAACCATTTCACGGACCAAGCCAGCTCCTGATGTCGGTCCTGGTGGTGTAGTGGTAAGCATACTTTCCTTCTAAACCAAAGATTGGGGGTTCAATCCCGGCCAGAAGCGATGGAATTTTGGGGGGTGTAAATATCCTAAGCATGGCATCCTTCGGAAGGAAAGTAAAGCTGTGGGTTCCATGCACGTTATTTATCGCACGTTAAAGAGCCTCAAGCCTGAATAAAGAGACTTCTGAGCAAAATTTACCGGCCGTTTCATGCTTTGAATTGAATGGAATGCTGATGACCTGAGATGTTAAACAGCGCCCGTAAATAAAACAAATCAACAACAAAATAAGGAGGTTACATCAAAGCCGCAGCATAGAAATTTCTGCCGTAAATGTTAAAATATTCAAAGTTACATATTTTTAACCATACCTATCAATTCCCATTGCACTTGGTGGCCAATCTGTTTAAGTAGAAAAGAAAATAGCACGAAAGGGGGTATGCTTGATTGATTTGGTTTATTTACAGACGCTCTTTAATAGCTCAAGTCATCAGCGTCTCATTCAATTCAGGGCGTGAAACGACCGACAAATTTTGGTCAGAAGCCTCTTCCAAGTTTGAGGTTCTTTATCGTGTCGTAAATGTACGACACGGGACCCACGGCTTTACTTCCCTTCCGAAGGAAGCCCATACTTAGGATTTTTACACCCGAAAAAATCCATCGATCCTGGCCGGGTTTGAACCCGCGATTTTGGGTATAGAAGGCAAGTATGGTTACCATTACATCACCAGGACCGAAGAGGTATGCAACTCAGGTATCTGGCAAATAGTGTAGGTACGCAACAAAGATACGTTTTCGAGTTTCTCATGGTATACACCGGCGCGTGTGCCTTCTATCTACACCAAACTGGATTGGAGTGTGTGCAAGGTCAGGTAGCACGTGTGATCGAATCATCCAACCCTAGTAGTGTCAGACATTGTCGTTACATTATGCACCAATTAAAAATTAAAACTCCTTATTGTGGAGAAACGAAGTGTCTAAAAAGAATGTCAAATATTAACAGTGTTCTTTTGACTTGTCGAAATTGTTCCTTGTTTGACTTATGATGTCATGAAAAGGGCTTAATACTTTTGTGTTTACCTCTATATTTAAGTAGAAACACATGCATAGCTCGATAACCTAGTATACAGCTTTAGGACAGAGAATAAAAGTTAGTATGTCACCAATTTATTACATTTTAAGCAATATTTTTGTAATATGCTTAATGTATGTTACTGGAACTTAGTAAACTGTGACCTCTGTGATAAAAACAAAAGAGCACCTATAAAGCTTATTGTTGAATGTTTTCCTCTACCGTCACCGCGGCTTGTGAAATGTGGTTTTCAATGTTAATAGACAAAAGGTGCCTCTGACAGAAACAAACCTCACGTTTTTCCGAACGCTTGTCAATTTCCACCGCCGCACTCGCTCGGCAACCCGCGCAGCACGATTGAGCAGCAGGCTGCCTTTTCGCTCATCTACAGGCGTTGCTGCTTTTAACGTTATTTTCCTCACTGTACTACATTGAAGAGGAACCTACAATATAAATGGTTTTTAATTTACTAAAACTCCAATTGCAAAACAATAACTTTTTTAACTTTTTAAATACAAGTTTTATTCTGAAGCCGCAATGAGCTATGATCTACAAATATGTGCTTTATTTATTGATATTTATATAAAATAAATAATATAAATACACGATTTCAATAATCTCTCATATAAAACACCAATACTTAAGGTACAATATAGGTAACAATACATGTCTTATATTATACAATGTCTTTGCTATATCAAATATTATTGCTTATTGTTTGAACATTAAATGAAGGTGATCAATAAAAAGAATTAATATAAATATCGAGTCTGCCAAAAATGTATACACACAGTAGATGTCTATTTAATCCATTTCAAAGTTGGACCGAAAAACAACAGTAATGTGTAGTATGATGTTCTGTAAATTATATGACTGACATTACGTTATTCTAGCGTTGCTACAACAAAATGGAACCAAGATTATCGTTTGAACAGCGGAAAGGAATTTTGAAGTGGTATTGGAAAACCGAGAATGTTGTTGAAGTTCAAAGGCAATGGAGATGTGTGTACAGAACAGAACCGCCAACGCGAGTAACAATTGCACGCATTCGAGACAAATTTGAGACTCACGGTACCATATGCGATGTTCACAAGGGCAGATCTGGGAGACATCATACAACTACAAGCCCCGCGTCCTCAACGTTTGGAACTACAATCTTCCAAGGCAATGGATAGGACGAAGAGGTCCGATTGAATTTCCACCGTGTTCTCTGGATCTAACTCCGTTGGATTTCTACCTAAGGGGAACTCTGAAGGATGCTGTATACCGTAGAAAACCAGCTATACTGAGAGCATTTTGCGAAGAAATTGAAACGGCATGTGCTCCAATCGCTGAGGATACTTTCGCAAACGTTGCTCAACCAGTAGTTCAACGTACTCGGAAGGTACCGACACCGATGGTGGACATTTTGAGCAACTGTTGTAAGTGTAAAGGTCTAAGATGATTAGCGCTCATCACTTTCTGTTTGTGTGAATTCAGTTTTGTTATGTTAACACAGTTGTTTCTTTGCTTGAAGTGTGTATACAATTTTTACACGCTCTCTAATACATGCATAATATCACGCGCTAAAATTTAACATTTGAACAAATCGTTAATTTAAGACGTAATGTACACGTGGAAATAGTTTCATTATTGTAACTTACAGTTCCCCACTATGAGAGATGCGCACGTTGAATCATATTCAGTTCCGCCTACAGCAAAATAAAGGTGACATACAACGAACAATATGATGCTCTGAGATTCTGCTTTCGTCTCAACAAATCTTTAGTTGAGGCCTATGGAAAGTTACAGGAGGTCTGTGGGGAGGTTGTTCTTCCCTATATCACAACTTGACAATGGTATAACATGTATAAAAAGGACAGGCAATAAATTTCAAAAGAAGGTGGACCCGGTACACAAGACGTGTTTTGTACACGGTGGGCTCCATGACAGCTGATTTCCGAACAAAAGGACGTTCATTCGCATGCAAGTTTGCATATTTATTTATTTATTTATTTGGTTTATTTATGGAAGCTCTTTAATATCTCAGGTCGTCAGCGTCCCATTCAATTCAGGGCGTGAAACGGCCGATTAATTTTGTTCAGTAGCCTCTTCTTTCAGGCTTGAGGTTCTTTTAAGTGCAGTAAATCTACAACATGAGACCCAAGGCTTTACTTCCTTTCCGAAGGAAGCCACACTTAGGATTTTTACACCGAAAATAAATCCTTCAACCATGACAGGGATTGAACCCTCGATGTTGGGTCTGCGAGTCAAGGTATGATTATCACTAGACCAGCAGGACCGAACAACTTTGCATGCAGTTGAAGATAGTGCTATAGGATGATGCGCAGTTTCTTTTAAAGGCTAATGAAACTTGGCTACATCATTTCGATCCTGAAAGGAAGCAGAAAGTTCTATGTGGAAATCTTCATCATTGCAAAGCAAAGAAAGCAAACATGGTCGTTTCTGATGGGAAAGTTATGCTATCCCATTTCCTATATTAAAAGCTGTTTATTAGCATGTTATACAGTTGTAATTATGCAATCTACAGAGAAATCCTGAAAACTCTGGAAGGCCACATCACTTGCAAAAAGCCACATTTCCGTGCAACTCAAAAAGCAATGTGTAGCGTGTCCCTCACCCTCTCTACAGTCCAGGTTTAACCCGGGGTAACATTTTCCTTTTCCCCAAATGGAAGAAAAAACTTCATAGGAGGAATTTTCCATCATCAGAATCAGGGGTAAATGTCGCGGAGGTGATTTTGTAAGACCAGTAAAAAAAATATTTCCAGCACGTCTTTGAAGAGTGGCAGAAATGCTGTGATAGGTGCACTGCATTCAACGTGGACCACTTTGAGAAAGATCATCAAAATTACGAGGATGAGTGAAGGTATGTGGTCATAACAATTGTAATTATTCTATATTGAATAGCTGTCATACATTCTAAGGCGACTTTAATAAACTTATTTTTGAAAGCAAAATATATTTGCAATGAGCCAATGGAGATTAAATTTTATATTTTTTCGGGCGTAAAAATCCTAAATATGGCTTCCTTCGGAAGGAAGTAAAGCCATGGGTCCCGTATCGTACATTTACGGCACGAAAAAGAACCTCAAGCCTAAAAGAAGAGGCCTCTGAGCAAAATTTGTCGGCCATTTCACGCCATGATTTGAATGGGACGCTGATGACCTGAGATGTTAAAGAGCGTCCATAAATAAATCAAATAAAAAAAGATCTCATGAAAGCAAAAGTTCGTAAGAAGAAGTATAATATACTCACAAAGAAATGTAACGCCACGGGTGGCCGAGGTCGTTAAGGCGCGCAATCGTGAGGTTTGGGGTTTGATTCCCACCAGGACCATCCTTCCTGACTGATAACCTGAGATGTTAAAGAGAGTCATTAAATTAACCACATCAACAAATAAATCTTCTAGTGTATAATAAAGTGTACTTCTCTATTATACTATAAAGAATATAACTGAGGTACCAATAGCCTTCAAGTAAAGATTTTTAAGGTGCAGCACCTTTACTAAGTTGTTTTCATACCAATCGTTTGAAATGAAGCTATATATAGAAATTTTGTTGCATCTCTTTGCATCTTTTCGTGAGATTTGCATATTTATTTCTTTTTCACTACTTTGATGCTTTAGCTTCTATTTTGAGCGTCATATTTTATGATTTGTTAAAAAATTGGAAGAAAAAATTAATTATTTTAACTTTTCTTGAGCAGCTACTTAAAGTCTCATAGAGCAGATATGAGCTATAAAATAGTTTATTTACATATTTAAGGTCCCAATTTTTTGCAAGTTAATGGGACAAAACATTCAAGAGAAAACACAATACAATTAAAGCTATTAGCAAGAACGACAGTTCTCTGTGCGGTCCGAGCACATTTTATACACAGACGGCTCAAATCTCCAGTGGCTGTAGTTGCTTGCTGCTCTACTTGATTATGTTTGTGTTGTTGCAGAACGAGGAGTTCACAGGATAAATTTGCATTCACTTTCAGAAGAATTCATGAGAGAATTCGCCGAAACTAACGGTCTAATTCTTCAAAGTGTCGTGTGCGATGTAAATATTGCGTCCAATGAGAAACATCGTGAGTCAGAACAAACCAGTTCGTCAAGCATGCGAAGAATTTTGAACTCCAAAAGTCACAATGTTGATGTGTGCCTTCACTATAGGAATTGAAAAACACAGTCATCAGTCAGTTCTCTGCAGATCTTACCATGGCACTAGTTCAGTCAGTAAATTCCAATCCATAAGGTCAACAATTCAAATCAAATCATTCCTGGAGAAATACAGGCAAATATCAGAAGAACATCATGAGACACATAAGGCCGATTTATGAAAATGTTTTCGAGAACATAAAAAAGGTGATCAGCAAATATGAAGTGAAATTGATGTTAGATGAAACTATTGATGCGCTGCAAAGATATATTTGAATGAACGCGTTTCCATTATCGGGTGAAAGGATAAAACTTACGCCTACTTATAGCATATGGAAATATAGAATCTAAATTTTTCTTTAGAAATATTCATGATTTTGCACCAACCATTGACACAGAACTGAGCTCAACAGACTGTACGACAGTGACTATGCAAGCTTTCCACTTATACTTATGCACATTTTGATAGCTTAAGGTCCATTGTTGCCAGTTGGATTATTTACATTTTTGTACACATTATTGTCAAACAATAGATATGCTGAATGCGAAACTTTTTTAATTCCTCTGGTACCAACCATAAAGTGAAGAAAAATGTTCTTTAGGCTCTAAACTAGGTTTTCCAAAGCATCATAATCTGAAAAAACAGTCATCATATCTATGCACGAGCTTCTGTAAAAGTGCAGGAACACTATGAATTCCATTGTGATAGAATTTCTTGAAGCGGGAAGTAACAAAGGAACAAAATTCATCCAGTGCAGTTTTTAGATCGATAATAGCGTCTCCGGTAGTGATTTATAAGTGGAAGAGACCGAATGATGACTTTCGAGAGTCGTTGGAATAAATATATTGACCTTATGAGAGACTATATTGAAAAATAAAAATAAAAATTCGAATTATGGGCTCTTTCCCTCAGTGTTAGGCCAGTAACTTTTCAGACTGTCCTTGACCAGAAACATTTGGAAATTTAAATGATTTGTTTTATAACGTATAGTACAATAATAATGAAAAAATGAAAATAAATTTAAATATATATGTGTAACAATTATAACAAACTAAAAATGGAAAATAATCACATTTTAAAATATACAAAATAATTGCTGTTCCAGTTTTATTGTATGGTTACGAAATATAATATAAAAGAAAAATGACGGAATAATATACAAACAAACACAAACCATGGAACAGTAAACATGTACACTTACCGTTCTAAACCAAATAAAATTTAAAATATGCAAAAATTATTCAATATATTTGTTTTAATTTGAGGAAAAAGATTCAAACATAGAGAACTATGAAAAAATAATGTAATATTAAAAATGTATCACATATATCAGTCAAATATGAGGCCGGCACAGAAACCTTTTCCTAAATGAACAGTTATTATTATTATTATTATTATTATTATTATTATTATTATTATTATTATTATTAAGTACCTAGTCTAAAATTCCAAATGCCTAGCCTAAATAATTACAAAGGTTAGTTTGTATCTGAGGGTCATTTTCCTCCATAAAATAAAACAAACCGTCAAAATGTAGAAATACGATTTTTTGTGTTAAAACTATTTTTGAAAGGGGCAACGCCCACAGAAACTACGCAAAACTGCAACTTCGCTTAGAATGGTATATAAATTATTTGTTGAGTATAGATATGGCCGAAGGAGCACAAGCGATGCGCACCGTTCCGGAAGTCCTGTCAGACAACGACTGCGGAACGTCATAGGTGGCTGAAGTCGTAAAGGTGAGGACTCGTAAGCGGGAGGTCTGGGATTCGAATTCCAACAGGACCTTCCTTCCTGATCGAGGTTTTTTTCCAGGTTTTCCACATTCCTCTTGCAATTCATCTTCAATTATGTTAGCACAGCATCAATATTTTTGAATGACGACGGATTTTGGTCGACCTTCACGAAATTCATCACTACGGACGCACGACCATGATGAAATTCTGCAAATCAATTGTAAACAGTCTTTTCTGATGGTGCTTCATTACCAAAAGTTGAACGAAGCGATTCTACACATTGCTGTTAACTTAGGTCTTGACTAAAATCTTAAAAAAAAATCATCCAAAGAAAACCTTCACGTGAAATGTCGATTGTTCGCCAAATTGCTTTGTTTAAACGCTCACTGTAAACAAACAACTCGATCAATGTCTAAACTGCAACCGTTTTTTCGACAACAAATTCAATTATTGCAAAAATAGTAAAGAGATATCTCAATAGCGCCACCTAAAACTTAAAAGGTAACCCTGGTACAATGTCGTATGAGCTTGAAATTAAATTTTATATTATTTACAACAATTCTTGCGTCAAAGACTGGAAGAAAATGCTCATAACTTTGGTGAGAATACTCTTTTAGTGGCTAAGCAATTTCTATTTCATTAACTTGTAATTTTATACAAAAATAAATAAAATTGTTAAAACATAACTTTATTTGCATAAAATATAACTTGGGGATTAAATTTTTTAAGTTCTAATTTACAATCCCATTTATATTTTTCACACTTCTAGGAGGCTTCAATTATATTTTGATGGTAATATACGATAATTCACCTGAAACACGCGACGAATGGCATGTAAAGTATATAGTTTAAATTTTAGTACAGCACTAATGGTCCAATTCTGTAGTAAATATTCTATTTGCCAATCTAGATAATAATTTCTACTTGAAACAGAATGACTCTTCCAGCATTATTTACTGGGCTTCCAGAATATGTCTTGATCGCTCGTACGGGATTTTGCGTCTCGACCAAGGCCGCCTACCTGCCTGCCTTCCTTGCACTACCGAGCAGTCACCAGTCTACATTTGTTCGCAAAGTTGGCAAAACAGTTGACTTTAGAGCAACGAATTTTGTGTGTAAATGAAACTATATAAATCAGGTTGTAGCGATTTGAAGAAAGTATTCGAAAGCTCCCACATTACAGAACTGTAATTCGCGATCTTGTGAATAAATGTTATACTACTGGTTCAGTGTAAAACGCAAAGATTACAGTTTTAACAGAAGACAAATTAAGACGACTGGCGAAATCTTAAACGTTCGCCAACAAAAACTACCGAAATTAGCACAAGTTGGGATTTCAGTGTCTTCTGCACAAACAGTAGCAAACGTTATCATTACAAGTGATCATTGTCTACGACAAGGTGATCCCTTAGCGGGTGTGCGTTATTATGAGTGGTTACTTTCATCAAGGCTGATAGGTTCTACCAAAATGTCATATAAACACTCACAAGATTCGCTATTGGTGTTCTGAAAATCCAAATTGAAACCTCACTTTATGATAAAAAATTTAAAAGTTTGGTGTACTAACTTTAACGCTAGGCACATAATCGGTTCGATTTTTTATGAGCATGCAATAAATTGAAAGAGGTACCGAAATGACATTCTGACCCCCCTTTTTAATCAGCTGACGGAAGAAAAGAAATCATATGGATGGTTTCAATAAGCATCAGTCATTGCTTCTATAGTATAGCAGTCCAGGGGTAAAATTTGGGAAGTATTTGAAAAAAGAGAGGTTAGTGCTGGTGTATGGCCCTCTCACCCCACGGTCTGTAACGGTCTGTAACGGTCTGATATTTTTATTGGTGTGGTGGTCTGAAAGACAAAAGTGTACAAAACAAACCGTCACACATTGGAAGAACTCATGGAAAACACGAAATAAAATCTGAAACATTAAAAGTACAACTATACCGGAATGTGTTTACCCGGTACAATGTCTGTACCATTTACTACAAGTAAGACTTTATGCACATTTTTAATAAACGAAATCAGAGTACAGGCACGACCGGCTGTGGCATGTCCAGCTAACGTGACGCTAAAATGCCGTGTGAGCGGTAAGGACACATTCTGAAAGCCCTGTGGTTTTAATTTTGATACACCACTAGCCACTAAATTTTGAGATAAGTGTTCTATTTCCCATAATTCCCATAAACTCTCCATCCGTTAACGCTCTAAGCTCTTCTCTGTCTGCTCATTTGAGATAGCAGCAACGACGCTAATCTCTGAAAATTGTATTTAAAATCTTTACGAACGCTTCTAAAATCAGCATCCTTGCCATTGCGTATATAATCCACTTTGATAAATGCATCAATATTTGTTGCCAATAACATTCGAGAGTCAGCCCCTGCAGAAGTTTGTACAGGCTGCATGTCACACTTATATGTTGAAGTAGTTGCCGCGTGATTCCGGCGCCCGCGAAAACATCTGCTTTGGTAACGCCCTCAAGGGGGAAGTTATGGTTTCTACATTATGTTTTCTTCCCTTCCAGTCTTTTTTTTTCTACTTCTCCGAGTTATAGAAAGCAGATTACAGAATGTAGGGAAATTTAAGGAACACTTACATATGTTCGACACTTTAGCATCTCCAATCCGAAGATCAAAGCCACAAGCTACCCTACAAAGAACTCTCTTTGATACTGTGTCACATTTACAGCTCAATGAACTCCAAGACATCTACCTGTACTCGTGATAGAACATTTAATGACATACGTCGATGTATCCGGCACCAAAAGGGACCTTGTATCGATTTCTGATTCCACAACTTTCTAGGGCAAACTTCATCACAAGATTTAGCCCTTGCATATGCCTGGATGTAACCGGCTAATACTGAGGAAGACATAGGCTTTTACGCTGTTAGGACTACAAGCCTCACTGACGGCTTTATTTGGTTGTATTTCTCTTGATCCAAGCACGTTCCTTAATTTTAGGCCACTCTTGCACACATTTATATGCATGTAAATGAACACCTGCAGTATTAGATAGCATGGCTAATGAACAGAACCCGCAAGTTAGCAAAATGCCTTTTCTAACTGGGTGGATATATTTAGGAATCAGGTAGAAATAAACACATTTCCGTATATTAGGGACAGTTTATATTTTGCATTTTTTTGCCTACAATGGTTCTGTTGTCTATTTTAAGGTTTAAAACATTGAAATATTTTTTTGCCTATTTTGGATAGCTATTAATTTTTTCTGCGATTATTTACGCAATTTAAAAAACACAGTAAATAACTCTCTACTCAACTTATTCGCTAAAGCTCTTTAAATAGCAGAAATTTATTAGTGGAAGGAACGCACGGTTACCTCGGGCATTCGATACCAGGATATAGAGAGGATGAAGCAAGTACTATATTTTCAATAGTCCTGGAGAATGATCTTGAACCTATCTAAGCGAGACTATTATATATATATATATATATATATGTATATGTCGGTCCTGGTGGTGTAGTGGTTACCATACTTGCCTCCTATACCCAAAACGCGGGTTCGAACCCGGCCAGGACCGATGGATTTTTTCGGGCGTAAAAATCCTAAGTATGGCTTCCTTCGGAAGGAAGTAAAGCCGTGGGTCCCGTGTCGTGCATTTGCGGCGCGAAAAAGAACCTCAAGCCTGAAAGAGAGGCCTCTGAGCAAAATTTGTCGGCCGTTTCACGCCCTGAGTTGAATGGGACGCTGATGACCTGAGCTGTTAAAGAGCGTCCTTAAATAAATCAATCACAAAAAAAGAGACTATTATGGGAAATTTGTGGGGGGGGGGGTAAGTTTTCAACAGCGTCTACCGTGTATCAGATAATTTATCAGATTCTACTATTAGCAGCACTGCTTATAAAGTTCGGCTTTCTATTAGATATTTTACGTGCATTATTTTTTCAAAACCATTATTGCCTCAAGTATTAACAGTAGACAAAAGCCGGTTTACTAACAGTTAATTTACGTATATTAGTTTTACAATAGAATATTACTATAATATTGGAAAGCAATGCAAAAGATGTAGGCCTGACATCGGCTGACATATCCACATTCCTTTAAATGATTTGGAATGAACCAAAATTTCGCAACCCTAAGATGTGCAACACTAACCATCCGAATTCAATATCTGCTCTTCTGCTTGGAGTTCACTAATGGCGAAAGCTACCGGGCATTTGCCTCCTCCGCGACGCGCACTGAGTAACAGTTTCGACTATGTGACATTGGCAACACAAAACGGATAGGGTATGGTGGGGGAGACTCCCATATACATCTGAAAGGATACAATCTCTCGCAGCATCCGTTTCTGAAGATTGCATGGTAGATCGCGTGAGTGTAGCGCCGTAACACCAGTTCAAGTTTATAGATTGGTTCTCGCCGTGCGCAGCCCTTAATGTTACGTGAAAACATTCCCCCCAACTCCGAGAATCCGAGGAAAAGAGAAACGAGTGAAGCTTTATAGCCTACCTCGTGGTAAAACTCGCTAAATAAAATGCTGACAATGACAATGTTAAAGCTGGAACCATACAATGGGCTGTATCTGCTGTAGCAGACCGACTTAAGGCTTGCACTCCTTTGTTTCCTTTTTCACGCTTAACATTTTAACCAGGAGAGTGCAACAATCAAAGTCAATTGAAATTGTATTTTTATTTACACAGCGTCTTTCATCCAATGGCAGTGTCAGTCAGGCATGAACGACATTTCAAATTCCCTCTGCTCGCCTCACTGTCATGGCTGTTTGTACAGTCCTTTCTCTTGAAGTCACGTGATTCCAACCACTCGGCTCTTTGCAATGACTCCAGTTACTAACGAGCTGACGGCAGCCTGGCCCTTGAAATGATCAGGCTAAACTACGTGCTCAGTGGAAGCTTTCTTTTCGCTTCGTATTCGTAGCCTGGCTGTTGAAAATTCTAACTCGGAATTTTCCTCACTCCGTTCAAGAGCATTAATGCTTTATATAATATGCATGAATTTGTTTTGCTTTGTGTGGAACCTTGCTGCACTTGTTGTGTAGCGATCGCCCTTTATGAGCAAAATATTTCGCTCTTTCTTTATTTCTATAGTGCTTCCCGTTTGTTGTAAACTTTTGAATATTACCCCCAGTTGACTAATATATTTAACTATTGTTCACGTATATGCTTTAGTGTTTCTAGGATTGTAAATAAATAAGATGCGGTTACTTGTTCAGTTTAATTTCTTACAGACCTCCCATTTCCTTATATGTACCGGATTTTCAGGACCTAAATATATTATAAATAATAAGGCATATCTATCATAAATACTAAATATACAATCATAATATGATTTAATTTTTCTGACAGATTTTATAAACGTTATGCTTGTTCAAATTAAAATATTACTGACTACCTTAAAAATATAACATTAAAAATATTAATCTTTAATATTAAATTTTAAAATATTTGCCCAAAAGTTCACAATATGAAGGACTGTCTGAAAGAATTACAGTAACAAATCACATATATTTTAAAGTTTTCAAAAAAAAATATATATATTCCCCACTTTATCTTTTTTTACGGTAACATATCCTCATAATTCACAGAAAGAGATATTTTGTGAAAGTATGTTTTAAAAAGAAGTTAAAATAAAAAAATTCAGGGACGACTACAAACAAATGTATAAAAGGTAATAAAATGTAATAAAATATGACCACAAAGAAAGATGAAAAAAATTACAAAAAACTTTATAAAGCTAAATATGAAAGTATATGACCAATGAAAGCAAATAATTTCAGTCAGAAATAAGGCATATTTTAGGTTTGCGATGAAAATAACAAAAAAACGGGGGGGAAAAAAAGATGACATGTCAGAAACATACGGAAAGCAAGGCTTCTACGGTTATGGGACGCCTCCAAGCGCTGCCAACGAGTGTCATTACACAATGGAGCAGTAGCTAGGGAAGACGTGCAGCCCACTGAGGTGTGACGCAACATATTAATATAAACACACATATTTTGTACTCAAAATTAGAAACTATGGATTTTATTTTTTCGTATATTCTCTTTTGAAGAACTCTCACAAAGTTACTTTTCCGTTTTCCTTGTTAGGATAGCAGCACGCAACACACGCAGCAGTTCTGTTGCTAGGCAACGGAAGGCAGGGATCCCTCCGGAACACGCTCCATTATTTTCCGATCTGCCTTAATGGATCGCGAGCTTCTTTTGTTTTGTTTGACAAGATTGGTGGAACTTAGAGCATGATTATGATGTCTGTGGGGGTAGAAAAGTGCGGTCCTGTCACGCGAGAGGGCTAACGATGTCCAAACACGTTATGCTATACTTAACGACCGCCTCCAATTTCCTCTGTTTTTCTTGTTAAACTTTATACACCGTTTTTCTTTCCTCATATTGTAAATTAACCCAAGTTGAAATGAACTGCTCTCCCATAGAGAAACGCGATGCCCGTTGGAAATAATGACCCCTTTATAACTACTTTGCTATTTTCCTATTTCGTGTATAAAAGTTTCTCGAAAACTGGATACATTCGCCAAAATTACTTAATGGAGGTCATGGTATTAGTTTATAATTTTTTGCAATAATAACAGGAATTACAGCTAATAGGTTTAAGAGAGCTGAGCGTATACAGGGGCTTTCATTTCAAAACTTGCCAGTCTGAACACCTAGTTATAAAAATAAATTTAATTTATACAAAAATGTGTTATTTTAGATGTTGAAAGAGTATAAAACCATTTTTGAACGTATTTTGGTTTTCAATAGCATATTCCAAGGTAATATTTTGTAAAAATGGTTGCAACAGAAGTGGAGAAAGCAATTCGGTGCTACTAAGTACATGAACACTCCCTTTAGAGCATAACAAGGATAGAATCTATTGGCAAATATTCGTGCGTGCTATGCGCTATTTAAAGATTGCAGTTCTCTGTGCAAGATTTTTGATTTATTTATGGACGCTCTTTAACATCTCAGGTCATCAGCGTATCCGAGCAAAAGAAAATAAACCATGCGCCTGTCTATATCTGTAGTCAAAGTGGACAGCGCGAGTGCTACCGTCACAGTCCTAAAAAGTCACATTCATCATCTTTGAAGTAAAAAAAAAGCATCTCAAAACTTGTATTTGTGCTTACTTTGCCATAAAACTTAGTTTGGGATAGTTTCATGTTGGTAGAGACTTTTTAATGTACGGATAGAAATACGAGATCTGTCAAAAAAGATATAAAGAGTGTCTAATGACTGCAGTGTATTCAGCTACTAATGCAAAAAATGGCACTAATTATGGCCAATTCTCCATGGGGTTTTCGGAAAATGCCTCCCCCAAGCGAAAGTTACTAAACTGGGAACCTAAGGCTTACACCAAATATTTCTTAAAGAACACCCTTGGGGGCGGGAACTGTCTAGAGTTTATCTCTTTCTTTTTATTTTGTTTTTAATAGTATCTAACGCCCGTATTACTACTGAAAAAGTATATTATCAAGTATTTGTATATTAAAGGTGGCATATTTCATAAACAGTGAAAATAGTGAAACAGTGTCAATTCCGAGGGTGCCAAAATGTCTACACACTTTCACAGTAGATATCTATTTAATATTTTTCAAAGTTTGACTGAAAAACAACAGTAATGTGCAGTATGATGTTCTGTAAACAGATGTGACTCGCATACATTATGATAGCATTGCTACGTGACAGTGAATAAATGAAACCAACATTATCGTATGATGTTCTGTAAACAGATGTGACTCACATTATGTTGTGCTAGCGTTGCTACAACAAAACGAAGCCAAGATTATCGTTTGAACAGCGGAAAGCAATTTTGAGATATCCATGGCACTGGATAGGATGAAGAGGTCCGATTGAGTTGGCACCCCTTTTCTGGATCTAACTCCATTGGACTTCTACCTATGGGGGACTCTTAAGGATGCTGTATTCCGTAGAAAACCAGCTACACTGGCAGCACTTCGGAAAGAAATTGAAACGACATGTGCTGCAATCGCTGAGAACACTTTCGCAAACAATGCTCAACCAGTAGTTCAACGTACTCAAGTGTATCGGCGTCGATGGTGGACTTTTTGAGCAAATGTTGTAACTGTAAAAGGCTAAGATGATTAGTGCTCATCATTTTCTGTTTGTGGTTATTCAGTTTTGTTATGTTAATCCAGTTTTATATTTGCTTGAAGTGTGTATACATTTTTGGCACCTCTGTATATGTCAATTTAAACAACAGGGATCTGAGAAGCCCAACTGGTAGGTACCATTGCATAGATTTTCTGGTAAACATAGGATGAAAGAGGGGAGGCAATCAATGTCAAAGGAAGATGGACTATATCTCCTGTTTATAATCTAATGGAAGAAAACACTTAACACCACTACTGTCATTGTAAGAGAGAATCATTTTATAACATAAGAACACTTTCAGAAATTCTGAAACTTTCATGGGTCTACTTACACGTTAGTAACTGAAAAGTTGCATGTGAGACGTGTTTGTGGACGGTGCTTTCCAAAACTGTTGATTTCTGACCAAAAATAAGTTCGCGTGGAGTTGAAGATGGGGAGTTTACTGTCAAAAGTAATCACTATTGATGAAGGTGAAATTTGGCTGCATCATTTCGATCGATGACAGCAAATAGCAAAACTCCATCTCCATCATCATCAACACAAAAAATATGAAATGTGGTCGCCTGTGATGGGAAAGTTATGGTCATATAATTTTTCGATATTGAAAGAATGTGTTCCCAGCATGTCGTACCTGCACTCACAACTGTAACGGGGCATTACTGTGATGAAATATCTGCTAGACCATATAACACACACAAGCCGACTTTCCTTGAAACAAGCTAGATGGTACAGCACGATCATGCACGGCCGCACGTCGCAAATTTATTACTAATTATATCACAGAAAGCAATGTGAAGTGTGTTCCTCACCCTCCGTACAGTCCAGATTTATAGCCTCCCGTGACTTTTCCCTTTTTTCCAATTGAAGAAGCAGCTTCATGTTAGGCATTTTGCATCGCCAGAAGCAGCTGTAAAGGTTGCGCAGACAGGTGCATTGCACCCAAAAGGGGCTACTATGAGAAATATCAATTTATGAGGATGAGTAAAAATTTGTTGTCAAAATAATTATAATCGTTCTTTATGTGACCAAGATGAAATACGCTCCAGTGACGTCTGTAGATGAGGAAAGATTTGCATTTGTGGCTTAAAACACATATTTGCTAACAACAGATACGATGTAAGCGAAACATTTTAAAAAATCGTTGTAATATTATTTATTGCGAGGCAAACTACAGGAAATAAAATGCTAATATTAAAAGATGTGATCATTATTTTTTCTCAGTTTAATACACCAGATCACTTCCACATTTGAGGCTTATTTCTAAAAGTTATTTTTGTAGTTTACTTTTATTTATTTATTTATTTAAATAGTACTAAGCATACAAAAATTATAATATGGCCGGTTCTAACCCAGATTCTATTCCAGGCCAATATTTTAACTCATTCCTATACAAAGGTTTTAACACAGTAATTTATACCAATCTAATAACTATATTAAACCAGTCTTCGGTTAGCCAGATTGTGAACAAATCTATTTTTACTTATAAAACTTCTGCCCTTAACTAACTTACATCCAAACATATGATCTCTACACATATAATCACAATACTGCCCAATACAAACACAGTTCAACTCACAGATCCTCTCTCCTCACTGACCCTAACCATTGGTTCTTAACTCTATACAGATATTCCTCAAGATTCCTAATTTATTTTGTTTACCGAATATTTTCTTTACTGCAATTTGCTTATTTAACTTCAACCATTTGCCATATGTTGCTTGTTGTCTCCATTCGCTTTTCCTGAGGATTCAAAGCGAATATGTTTCACATTTTCCAAATTTCCACATATAGGACATACCCCATGCTCACATTTACTTCTAAATCCCGTTTAGCTTCAGATTCCTAATGTAAACCATGCCATCCCCTCTTTCTCCTGTTTATTACACTTACTAACGCATCTATCTGTTTTAGCATCCCCTTATATCTCCTGATAGAACATTAATGACCTCTTCCTCTTTACTATAGAATGTAATATCTGTCTGCCTATATTCTCAATTACTTTTATCTGTTTCCAAAAACCTCCATTCAATCACTTCTTTTTAACCATACATCACCCATTCCATTCCTTATTAACTCTTCCCCAATTTTGTTAAACCAATAGAAGTGCCTTTGTAGTTTTCTTGGAAAATCGAAACAAAGTATAAACTTGTGTCAGATTTTTCTTGCGACATGAAAAAATATTTTCATATGAATATTTTTAATCACCTTTTTCAGCGACCAACTTCAAGCTGTATATTGGAGGAAATTCTTTAAATATTGTTCTTTAAAATCTAAAAATATTTTAATTTGAAAATGATATGTTAGCAAAGTTAGGACTATGTATGTGAAATTTAATTACCTAAGTGCACAATTAAGTTGCTGTAGTAGTGTATTACTTAAAAATATGTTTTATGTCAATTTTGTTTTATAGAGCATATTTTTAGAGTTTATTTATGTACAAAAGCCACGTTTTAATTCATAAAAATCCCCTGCCTAATTATTATCTGTGCATTTTAAAAAAATTAATAAGTTAAATACAATTTGAATTAGAAATATTTCACACGAAAGTTTATCTGTTCTTTTCCTAAAACGAATATGAGCTTTCGTTATATTAAGTGGTCTGTAGCCACTTCATGTTTCTTTCACTCTTTTTCATTTGAAATACAAATAGTTGTCTTTTGAGTGCCTATCACCTTGAGAAATAAATATTTTATCG
The DNA here is from genome assembly GCA_030762175.1 of Metallyticus violacea. Taxonomy (NCBI): domain Eukaryota; kingdom Metazoa; phylum Arthropoda; class Insecta; order Mantodea; family Metallyticidae; genus Metallyticus; species Metallyticus violacea. The sequence goes on along the minus strand of CM060835.1, from coordinate 26,059,762 downwards.
TCCAGATTTTATTGATGTTCAGTAAGTGCAGAATAATTCAAACTTCGTTTCCCATTTCAAGACGCGTCCCTTAAGGACCCTGTGCTAAAAGCCCCCCGTTCCCAGTTTAATAACGCCTCCTAAAAGCTGGCACCTTTCGAAAACACCGCTGAGAGTTAGTCATAATTTGTACAGCTGTTTGTAATAGGATGCATTTCAGTCACTAAACACTCTTCATGACTTTCATTACGATTTCGTGTTTCTGGGGATGTATTAAACGTGTCTAAACGCACTAAAATGTTTGATATATAGGCCTAATCTAAAACATATCCGAAGTTTTACAATACACTGCATATACAAGAATGAGGCTTTATAAGTAAGTAACACATTTTGACTTATTTAAAATACGATCAATGTGGATTATTTAGGTAGGTAGCATTGTCGCAATTAAAGACTTAGTAGTGCGCCGTTTTTGCGCGCATCTATTTACCCCTATCAATATTTGCAGTTCTCTTTCATTACCATTTACTTTCTTATTTGGTTACGAGGTTGGATCAAATAAATACAAACTTTTTTTTTTTCTGAGCGGTAATACTGAACAGAGAGGAACACTGTGTCAAACGGTTTGGGTGAAGATGTCAAGTGTGGGAGGGCAGACAGTTGGCTTCCGTAGACTCATTTGGTATTACGGCTCACAATGTCTGAGCATGTTCTCAAAGTTCTCGGGCTGATTCAGAGATACGTAACGATCCAAGTTACTATGACAGTTGTTAAGTATTAGCCTTTAGTTGGCGCACTGTAAAGTTTCAGGCGCCTAAGTGTGGTTACTTGTTCGTGACGATCGTGTAAACAAACTAGTGTTACATTTTCTACAAAATGGATATAACTGAAACACGAGTTGTGATAATGCACTTCGCTTTGATGGGCTTAATCGCAACAGAAATACAAAATGAGTTAGATTTCACATTAAACGCCTCCCCCCCTTTTGTTTTCGGGTTAAAACGTCCGCTGCTGAGTTTAACTGTAGCCATACATCCATTCAAGATGATGAGCGCTCAGGGTGTCCTAAAACTGCAACGACCAACGAGATAGTGAGAAAAATTCACAATGTCGTACTGAGTGATCGCCTATGCCGTAACCATTAAATTTTACACGACGTTTTCAGTATGAGAAAGCTTTCCACTTGTTAGGTGCCGCGTTTGCTAGCAATAGACCAAAAACGCATTCGAATGAACATTTAGAAATAGTGTTTAGATTTATTTAAACGCAAATCCAGTGAGTTTCTCCGACATTTCACAACAGTAGATGAAACATGGGTTCATCACTACACGAAGAAGCGGTCCAAACAGGTGAAAGTGCACCAAAGAAAGCAAAAACGGTTCCATCTACAGGAAACGTCATTGCCGTGGTTTTCTGGAATTCCTGTGTTGTAGTGCTCGTAGACTACCTCGGGAAGGGCATAATTATCACCGGGGAATATTCCGTTTCACTACTGAACCAAATGAAGGTTGCCATTCAGGCTAAACGTCCACACTTTGTGAAAAAAAAAATCTCTTTCATTACGATAATGCACCTTCACACACATCTGGATTGTTGCTGCAAAATTGCATGACCTGCTCTTCCAAATGCTTCCACAATCACTGGATTTGGTTGTCAGCGATTACTTTTTGTTCCCAAACCTGAAGAAATGGCTGGGCGGAAGAAGATTCACATCAAAAGAGGAGGTTGAAGCCGAGACAAACGTTTTTTTTTACAGTTGGACAAATCTTATCTTTTCTTATTGGGGTATTGGGGTTGGAAAGTCATTGACTAAGTGTATTGATTTATAAAGCGATTATGTTAGAAATGTTTCTTTTAAATCTTGTGCTTTCTTGGTCAGGCCGAAAAAATTTTAGAACACTCCTCGGAACTAAGTAACCTACAAGAAACACTGTGATATTTTTTTAATTTGTTTCAAATATGATCAACGTGGATTATTTAGGTAGCAGCATTGTCTCTAAAACAGCGTTGAACTGCGAATTTCACGACCTTCTGGAAGGAGACCGACGTTTGCTTCTCAGATCTGAATAAGTGATGGGAATGTCAAGCTATCATCACAAAGGACCTGGATCTCCGTAAGGCGTGCGCTTGATGGGTCCCTCGGCTTTTGACTGCAGAACAGAGGTCGGCGCGTTTGCAGGTGTCTGAGAGGCTCTCAACAAAGTTTGTAGAAGAAGACGGTATATTTTTTAATCGCGTCGTCACGTGTGACAAAATTTGGATCACCACTACGCGAGAGAGTCAAAACAAGTGGCGAAGGCAGCTCCAGTGAAAGCCAAGATCAGCTGTAATCTTTCAAGGTGCATGCGACCGTGCTTTTTGGCCTGATTGGCGTTTTGCACATTTTTTTTTTTTTTGCACGAGCGTCGCACCATCAACGTGGCATCTTACTAAGACATTTTGATTAAGGTTAAACTTACTTTTCGCTACAAAAACGTTAACAACCAATACGAGAAAGGATTATCTTCCATGACAACGGCCGGTTTCATACTGCAGCTCTCATTCGCGAAAGAGTGAAGAAATGATACGACACATTCGACCGTTCTCCCCTATAGTCCTGACTTAGCGCCTTGTGATTTTCATCTCTATGGGCCACTTAAAGAGCCAATAGGAGACAAACGGTTCAAGGATGGCGGTGGCATGGAAGGCTTTGACTGATGACACAACCCCTCTCTTTTTACGATAAATGAATCAAAATTTTCAAAAACGCTGGCCTAAGTACAGCAGGTGATTATGTAGAAAAGCGACATGTTATTGGTTGTTTTGTAACAGGAAATTTTTTTTAAAGTCTCATTTATATTTCACCCATCAGCTTCGTATTGTTTACATTTGACCTTATTTTGCAAGCGCTCGCCTGTTGGCTGAAACAAGAAATTGAGGTGAACGAAAGTGTCTGCTTTAGACACTTCCTTGCTTTCTTTCGGTGGAGATGCAGCCAAGAAGCTCTTAGTCTGTGGGTAATTTTCGGTCTTTTTAATGGGAAAGTTTCTATGGGTCTTCTTCACTGTGTAAACTCAGTGACCCAGGTATTTGAGAATCAGCAAGGCTATATTACATGAATTCTCTTTAATAGTAAGGTTTGTATTGGTAATGCTATTTTAAAGCAGCATTTTGAAGTAATTTACCAATTGCTATAATGAAATGTAAGTGAATTTGCCCTGGTAATGAAGTTGGTTAGTACCGTTACTTAAGACAAAACTTTAATACATTGTATTTTGTATACAATGGAAAAGTTTTATGTATGTTATTTATTATTTCTTAGCTTAAGAATGTATATAGTCTGGTAGTTAAATTAGCCAATTTTGTAATAATCTGCTATGCAAGCATTTGCTTTAAACATTGTTTGGAGAATATTAATAATTTGGAAATTATAATGCTTCATTCCTACTATACATTTTATTTAAATTATACTTCGGGTTAGCATGCTCCATTTTATTTTTACTATTTATCAATCTGAAAGTAATTTCCTGTGCGTTGTGTTAATGATTTAATAAATTTTATAAAAGGCTATTTTTTAAATTTTCCGTGTTACTTCGTCACCTTTCCAGGGATACTTCCGGCACATTCCACAAGAGAGCGGTGGCAAACTTCAACGGGAGGCGGTTGTTTAGAATTTATTGATATATAGTGCAGCAGCATGAAGCAGTACAAAAAATGCTCTCTCTGCTGCTGTGACCCGCATTTTCACAAAACGCTATTAGGTGGTCAGCTCTACTGAACTGCTCATCGGGGCCAGTATAAATATAATGTCCAAAGATTTTCGAGTTGCTATGAATTGAATTGATTCCACTGATAGGGTCGGATGTGGACATTTCAGTACTTCAACCTTGCTCAAAGGCTGGACGTTTGTGCCTACGCCACAGAGGGAATATGAAATGGAAGAGCGTAAAAGTCGTGAAAAGGAAAGACCCACCCAAGTATTCACCTAGGAAACTACGAAAAAAACCAAAGGCCAGGATGGCCGGGTCTTAGAGATTTGAACCCGCGACCTCCAGAAACCTCAAGGTTTTCGACTGACGATTGCGTAACTCTGCTCGGTCTGTTGCAAGATGTACCAAACATATATTCACAAAGTACTGATTATTATAAAGAGACAAGACAAGGGTGGCCTATAACACGCACATTATTTAGCACGTTTATTAATAATATTTTCCAAAAAGGGAATAAAAATTTAAGGTAGATGTTGAAATAAATTCTCAGAAGTGTTTCAAATTCCATTGTACGCTGATGTAATAACAACAACAACAACAATAACAACAATAATAATAATAATAATAATAATAATAATAATAATAATAATAATAATAAAAAATGAGAAAATTTGCAACGCTGCACAAACCATTTCATTCAAAGTATATAAAAAATAAAATGTATTATTTGAAAAGAGCCATAGATAAGAAAAAATGTGATGGCATTGCATGGAAAAAGGTATGCTAAAAATTTATTTTAGAATACCGTACATTAGAACAAATATCACACTTTAAATATCGACTTGTCGAAATAGATATAAAATCAGCCTTAGATATTTATATACAATTATAAAATGTTCAATATATAGGGGAAAATCATTAAGTAAGTTTCAAATTGATGTGGGGTACCACGTGTTTGAATGAGGCTCCGGCAGAAATTGATGGCATCAGAAACGAGGCAATCGATGTTTACAGTAGTGAAACAGGAGTTACAATAGAGTGGCGCCTCTAAGTGAAGGTACAAAACTCAAGCAACACCCTATTGTACGTTTTATGTGGGGAAAAATGTATGGAATCACAGAATATTCATATAGAAATGCTACCCATATATACGGGGAGAGGGCCTGTCATGTCAATCTGTTAACTTATGAGTGTAGAAATTCTCTGAAGGGCGGAAGAACTGGCCAAGAGATTGTTACGGAAGCGAATTTGCAACGAGTTGCACTAATCAGAGAAGACAGAAGGGTAACTTAGACACTGTAGCCGCTGTTATTCACACGACAAGGTCTACCTTGTTTGGCAGGTTAAGTTTTAATAAAGTTTGTGTCGGTCCTGGTGGTCTAGTGCTATCCATATTTGCCTCTTAGACCCAAGATCTAGGATTAAATCCCGGACAGGTCGATGGACTTTTTTGGGCATACAAATCTCAAGTATGCCTTCAGTGGGTCCTAAGTCGTAGATTAACGGCATGTAAAAGAACTGCAAGTCTGAAAAAAGAGGCCTCTGAGCAAAATTTGTCGTCTGTTTCACGCCCTGAATAGAATGAGAAGCTGATGACCTGAGGTATTAAAGAACGTTCGTAATAAACCGAATGCTACTAATTAACAAAGTTTGTGTGCGACGGGTGGCGCGCATATTGACCCTGCAACAAAAATACAAATGACGGCTATGGCATTACAGCATCACAATCGCTACCACAATGAAGGACATGATATGCTAGTCCGAATTGTTACGGGTGATGATAAATCTTGGGTTCATCATCACCAGCCCGAGACAAAGCGTGCCTCATTGCAGTGGAAACAGCCTGCGTCGCCAGGGAAAAAAGTTTAAAAATGACACCGTTCGCAGGAAAAGTTGTGCTCACAGAGTTTGGTTATCACGAAGGTGTAGCATTCCAGCCTCAAGCACAAACCGTAAATGTCAGCTTCTACTGTAACATCCTCAGGAAACTTCGTAAGGCCATTCAAAGGAAGTGCACAGTGCAACATTTACACTGTTACAAGCAGCCACTCCAGCAGTAGTTTGGTTCTCTCCGCTATCGCTTGGGACTTGCAGCAAGAGTGTCTCGAGTTGCATTTGATTTCGGTGCTCCGTGTAAGGGCAAATACACAAATGCTGCAGTGGCTACACAGCCTTGCCTGATATCGTGTGAATCCCGCGCTGTAACGAGTAAGAATTTCGTGTTCAAGAGAAGATTCTTTTTTTTTTTTGTTTTGTCAAAGGGCGTACATGTGGCAATATATATATATTTGAAAAATAAGACATGAACGAACAGAAGAATTACATTCTATTAAACAAAGCTATTCCTGCCATAATTTATGGTTGCAAATCATGGCTTTCTATAAAAAAAAAAAAAAAATTACGAACCTGGACATGGAGTTTAAAAATGAACTTTCTAAGGTAAGCTAATCATGTACAAATTTTAGATCACATCTTTTATGAAGATATTAGGAAAGAATTGTATGTACATTTAATTAACGGCAAAATAATAATAATAATAATAATAATAATATATAGCAATAATTGGGTATGTCATATTAATAGAATGTATAAAACCAAACATTCAAAGCTGTCATTAAAATGCAAATCATCATAAGAATAAATGCAACACCACCTTGATTTAATTTGTTTTATTTACGGACGCTCTTTAACATCTCAGGTCATCGGCGTCCTATTCAATTCAGGGCGTGAAATGGCAGACAAATTTTGCTCAGAGGCCTTTCTTTCAGGCTTGAGGTTCTTTTTCGTGCCGTAAATGTATGACACGGCTTTACTTCCCTTCCGAAGGAAGCCATACTTGGGATTTTTACGCCTGATAAAATCCATCGATCCTGGCCGGGTTCAAACCCGTGATCTTGGGATTAAGAGACATATATGGTTACCATTACACCACCCGATCGACAGAGGATCGTGAAGAGGAAACAGACAAAGTACCTAATTTTTGGGGCGAAGAAGTAGCAGTGATTATTTAACTTTGGAAATGTTTATATAAAAACTTTTGTTTAAAACGAAATTCTCCTTTATGTGTAATATATACCTTAAGGGCTTAACATTATTTTGGATGTTAGCATGATAATCCTAGCCGCACCACCTTATTTTTAAACAATATTTTTACTTTTCTAACTCAACAAGCCTTCTTAATTTGTGAATTAAGTCTTATTTAATACCTGACCGTAAAATATAATACATTTACATAGTGGTATATTTTTATCTGCTACAGAGATCGCAAAGTAATACGATAGCTTTTAGTGTAATATTGGTTTAGTAACCTACTTTGTTATACTTTTGTGGCCCCAGGGACCTGATAGAGAGAACAGCAGCTAAAGAGAAAATCTACCGTTGATCGTTTGTGATAGGAATGTATATTTTCTGCAATTATTTTCCAATACTCATACGCTCCCCTCTCAGTCCTTTCATTAAATTTGAAAACTTGTTCCTTTACCCGAGGTATTCTTTGATCTTACCTTGGTACGCGATTGCGACCGCTGATGGAATCTCCCTCTTTGAGGAAAATATTTCCAGACTGCAAAACACGGGATACCGTGTTATCCTCTTCTTTTTTTTTTTTTAACTTGTTTACTGATAAAAAGCGATTCGCAGTAGTGAATGTTTTATCACTGAGGCAAAATGATTGCAGAATCCGATATCTTTATCGAAAATCTAAACGCAAACAAACGTGACCTCCAGCAAATGATTTCCGCTGTTTCCTGAGAGATTTGCAGAAATGAAATAGGCTACCAGAAAATTACTTCTTACCTCAAATGAAAGTTTCACATTAATTAAACCTTCATAGTGAAACGCTGTCAGGAGTATATCGATAGTGATAGATAACTGCTTTTAAAGAATTTTCTGGCATAAAAATGTATTGCGGCTTCATTGCTTTTCCAACATCTCCAAATGCCAGCAGGCCGTATATCCATTTCACTTAGTTTTGAAAAAAGTGGATAAACCATTTAGTGGTGTCTGAGAAAATATAATTATATGTTTGCAATTAGTGCTATGGAGTAGTATTAATGTGCATTTATTAATCATTCTTTATAAACATATCGCGGGTGCCAAAAATGTATACACTTTCACAGTAGATATCAAGTTAAATATTTCAAAGTTGGACCGAAAAAATGTGTAATATGATGTTCTTTAATCAGATGTGACTCACATATATTATGATAGCGTTATTACTGACAGGTAAATCAACAATGAACAAATGAAATGAAGATTGTCAACTGACTCAATGTACCTGAACATGACGCTCATCCGTCTTATCCGTCATTCATATACTCTATGGAAATGACGAATTTCACTTCCAACAGGATAGTGCACCCCCATATTACCACTGAGATCCACTGCGTTCTCTGGATCTAACTCCGTTGGACTTCTACTTATGGGGAACTCTTAAGGATGTTGTATACCGTAGAAAATCAGCTACACTGACAGCACTTCGGGAAGAAATTGAAACGGCATGTGCTGCAATCGCTGAGGACACTTTCGCAAACGTTGCTTAATCGGTAATTCAACGTACTCAGAAGTGTGTCGACGCCGATGGTGGGCATTTTGAGCAACTGTTGTAACTGTAAAAGTCTAAGATGATTAGTACTCATCATTTTCTGTTTGTTTGAATTCAGTTTTGTTATTTTAACACAGTTTTTTATTTGCTTGAAGTGTGTATACCTTTTTTTTTGGCACCCTCTGTATTTATACGAGGTTCATTTGAAAAGTTTTCGGAATGTAGCACAAAATGAGGGCATAGATTTTTCCTTAAATTATTGTTATTTTTTAAGATAGTCTCGCTAAACACAGTGTCATGCCCGGTAACGAGAATATTATGTCCTTATTGTTCGTGTAGTTTATGAACATACGTGTGTATAATGGTATTAACCACTGCTACTATAGTTGTTTTAGCTGAAATATTATTAAAAACAACTTTGTTTATTTCTCACTTAAGATTTTTCTTTCCTCAAAGAGATAAATTGAAATTAAAAATTAAAATGAAAGGAGGAAAGATAAAGTAAAGGAAAACGAGATTTCTTCCATTGCCTCTTCTTTACTTCCGCATTAATTTACAATACCACGAATGGAAGACACTGCAGACCAGAATATAATGCATTGCGTTCTACAATACATTCCGTAGGGCAAGTGCTGATTGTTGGGCAGTCGACTGGCGGGACAGTATATAATGTAGGGGCTCCGGCAACCGAATTACGTGGTTTCCCCATGCACTCCATCTGTTTAAATTAATAGATCCGTTCACCGCAGGGGGCGCTGCAGCCAATCAGCGCTGGCTTTACATTGTCATGTCACCTGAAGAGCTCAAAATTGCCGTGACGTGATTTATATTAGAGGTCTTTTGTGATATTCCGTATAAAATTTAATGTTTTGCAAAATAAATTTATGTGTTTTATATTCTAAAATATGAATTTATATAACTAATAATAAACGTAATAACATGCAAGGCATATTAGTTTATATACTACAGTGATTTTATAGGGCATTAACTTCAGTAGCTTTGTAGCAGTTCGAACACGGTAAGAGGAGGTGATTTTTAGGGGAAATTTTCAGAACAAAATCAATTTTGTTTTAAACAAAAGTTTCTTGATATAAACATTTCCAAAGTTAAATAATCACTAGTACTTCACAGATTAGTAAATAAATTTCGTGAAACGGAAACGGAAAGTATTCTTGATAAAAAGCATACACAGCCACGTACTGTACTTACAGAAGTAACGTTAGATAACTTTGGATTTGGAATGTTAATATCAGGGAATCTTTATTGAAACAATCTCATTGCACAGTTTAATGAATACTTAATACACTGTCACACAATATTCTGAAACACGTCCGTGCGTTCCTAGAGTTAAACTCCTACTGACCTCCCCTCCGGCTACCAGGCAGACTTTCAAACGTGGAAACGAGACGAGACCTGCAGAGCGTGGTCAACTGCGGCCAATTGCATGTGGAGCGGTCCTGGTAAAAAAAAAAAAAAAATACCCTGTCTAAAAGAGCAAAACGCAGTTGATTGTGGATAGCAACCCTGAAGAAGCTTACAACATATTGGGCGAAATGTTGGTGTTAAATTACAAGACGCGTCCTTCTCCAAAAGCTCAATAGACCTCGTAGTGCTGAGAAAATTAACATATTGTTATTGTTGTTGTAGCATTATATGCCAAAAGGAAGAGGTGCTTGCGACTGCAGTCAAATTTGTCTTGTTTAACGCCCGTTTTAGTACTGAGGCACCACAGGCGGTGAACATTGATGATACATGAGATGAAATGATAAATTGGGTATAGGATTTTTTTTACAGGAAGGAAGCGTTCCAGGCCTAAGTTCAGGGTACCTCCTGGGCATTTGCCATGTATGAGGACTGAGGAAAACCTGGAAGAAACCCTAGTCTTGAAGGACTGTCCTGGCGCTAATCGAAACCCAGACCTCCTCTCACGAGCCCACGCATTAACGACCTCGGCTACCCGAGGCGGTCAAATCTGTCAAAAAGAACCTATGTCGGTAAATGTCGCAGCAAGGAAACACAAAATACCTTGAAGGTGCATCAGCTCAGTTGTACGAGAGAATAAGTAAACTGGCCAAAGTTGGTAATCCGCTAATTCGTGGAGTCTTAAGAGGTGTTTACACTTTTTATGAAGAGAATAAAGTGAAATACAATTTCAACAAAGAAACAAATACAGCTTCAAGGCTGCAGAAGAAATGGACAGTATTGGGAGTATTACTACTGCAGTGACTACTAACGCCTGTGTTTGTCTAATTGCTTTCAGAGAGCAGTAAGAAAACAGTGCATTTCAATAAAGGGACTTTTATTATGAACTTGTACGTTTACTTATATAGCCTTATCATTCATACAGTGCCGGTGTCAATACCCACAGGAAAGGGAAATAATGTCAAATTGCAACTTAATAAACAATATTCAATTATTTTTTTTTTTTTTTCTTGAATGCGTGATAGATAATTTTTTGTAAGTTTAATTTACATCTCAGCTATTCGATTTTAAATTTATATGTAAATAAATCTGGTCTGGGAGGTACCGCATTAAAATTTAAATGTACGACAGTTGTTTCAATAAGAAATAATTTCTCGGGATAAAATTTAACCTTACAGTATTTTGTTAGCTAAATGCATAGAGTGTCCATCTACTTGGTTAGCGTTGCTGACTACAGGCCGGGAGGCCCAGGTTCGATCCGCGGTACCTACTTATGAATTTTTGTAAGTTAGGGAGGTCTGGAGCGGGCTCCACCCACCTTGTGATGACAATTGAGATGGAGAGGTGGCGATCTTCGATCTAGTAAACCGCGATAAAGTGACCGGCGGGATGCGGTCACATGCCCCCCTGCAATACTGCACTCTACCAATGATATCACGTGATGGAGGTAGAGGACGCAGCGGTCATCGCGGTAAGCTAAGGCTCATATGGGGGATGTAAAAAGCTATAAGAAGAAGAGGAATGCATAAAGTACACGATGTAGTTATTTCATTGTTGTCATTTCTGGTTCCCTGTGAGAGGTGTGCATGTTGAGACATGTTCAGTTCTGCAAGAGGTAATAAGCGTGGTCAATTAGATGCTATAAAATTCTGCTTTCGTCTCAATTAATCTTCAGCTGAGGTCTGTTCAATGTTACAGGAGGCCTCTGCAGATTTTTATCTTCCCAACAGCACAATTTGAAGATGGTGTAAAAGGTTTTAGAGGGGAACCAATCGATTTCAAAGAAAGTAGACCCGACGCTCCAGTTTGTGGTCTAACGGAAGAAAATATTAAAAAAAACGTCGCTGCCATTGTGAGAAAGGAATGTCGAATTACATCAAGAACGCTTTTAGAGATTCTGAAAATTTCAATGGGTGCAACCCACACGTCGGTTACTGAAAAGTTGCATATGAGAGGTGTTTGTGCCTGGTGGGTTCCAAGATTGCTGATTCCCGAATAAATGGAGGTTCGCGCGCACTTGAAAATGATATTACAGAAAGATGCGGATTTTCTTTCAAAGCTTTGTGTGGCACCAACACAAAAAAAAGCAAAACGCAGTCGCTTCTGCTGGGTAAGCTATGGGCATTCATTTTTCGCGATATTCAAGGAATAGTTTACCAGCTTGCCGTATCTGCACTACAGCTGCAAATGGACAATAATACAGAAAACTCTGCAACGAATGCTGCACCACGACAATATACGGACACACATCCTAAATGTTGTTGCTGAACATGTTATAAACGTCAATGTGAAGTGTGCCCTCCCTGTAGTTCAGATTTGACCCTGTGCGATATTTTCCTTTTGCCCAAATTGAAGAAACATCTTCCTGGGAGTCATTTTTCACCATCAGAAGCAGTTGTGAAGGCTGCGAAGGCGATTCTGAAGGACGTTGTCACAAAATGGTTTACAGCATGTACTTGAAGACTGACAAACGATGGGGCAAGTGCATTGCATCAAACGGGGACTACTTGAGAAAGATCATCAAAATTACAGAATGAGTAAAGATGTGTAGTGAAAAAGAGTTATAATTATTTATTGAATAGTTCTTGTAGTTATTTTGATTTTTTCCCATAATTGTTCAGCTTTGTAGTATGAAAATACAAGGCATATTAATTCCACATTATAGCTATATAACCTATAAGTAATTTCTTTAAATAAAAGTAATTCATTTTACTTTAAAATGTTTAAAGGAACTTTGCTGCTTTTCTTGCAGAGAAGAGTGCTCTATTTTTATTTTGATAAACACATTTTGATTTTGACTCTTTAAAGCAATAGAAAGCTTAGGTCAGTTATAAAAATTCTCTAAGCAAATAGCTCCAAGTTGGAGGAAGTTGCTTTTTTCTCTAACTTGAACAAAGACTACACAAAAATACCTACTTTTTATGGTAAAGAACATAGGAGAAATAAACAAAGGAAAGAGATTATTTCGTATGTACATGCCGGGGGTCGAATCCAGAACTCGATTCCCCGAGAGGGTGCGGAGCAATTATCTACCAGCAGGGTCACCCCTTCTGGGTAATTTCACCCCGGTGGCCTGTATTTTCCACTTTGCTGTCCGCCTCTCGACTGTCTTTTGTCTTAAAGCTGTAGGGAGCCATCTCTCCTGCTTATTCTAAAGCATACTGCAGAGTGCATTCCGCCATAAATCTGACCAGGCCGAGAAGGACATCACCGACAGAGGACCGGTTTGCATAGCCTACTTTATCGACATTTTTTTATAGGGCATCGGACGATAATATCATTCAAATCCTAAGTTTCACAATGGTAACCCAGTATACACCATCTTTAAGAATCGTAATGTAACTTTTTCAAATATTTAACTGTAATGAATAAGGAATAGAATTCTGATTATTATATTACTTTGCTAATGTAGTCGTCTATGCTTACTATGTATTTCATTTGAAGGACCCGCATTATAAACAAAAAATAGATGCAAGGGGCGTTCTCCAATTCTTGTCCTGACCAAGAAAACACAAAATTTAAGAAAATTGTTTTTTTTTTTTTTTTCATTTTCAACATAAATCCACTTTGTAAATCAACACATTTTCAGCTTGTTAATGCCCTCAATAAAATAAGATGTGTCCATCTGTGAAAAACAAGCGACTGTCACAGCTTGAACCTCGTCATTTGACGTGAATCTTTGTCCACTCAGTCATTCCTTCAGTTTTTTTTTTTTTTTTGGAGAGAAAAAAAGTAATCGCTAAGAGCCAAATCCGGCGAATATGGCGGATGTGAAAGCACTAGAAAACGAAGATCATGCAGTTTTGCAGCAGCAATCCCAAAGGTGTGTGAGGGCGCTTTTCGCGACCAAAGAGAACTTTCTTTTTCGTAAGGTGTGGATGTTTAACCTGCAAAGTATCCTTCAGTTGGTCCAGTAGTGAAGCGTAATACTGCCCAGTAATGCTTCTGCCCTTCTGGAGATAGTCTACGAGCACCATACCATGAGATTCCCAGAAAACCGTAGTCACTGCAAATGGAACCGTGCACCTTCACCTTACACATGGCAGATGGATACAGAGATTGCTGACGCCTGAACATAAAATAATGCGCGTAAAACGCTGAACATAAAATAATGCGCGTAAAACGTGCGTCGGGAGCATCAGCGTCTGGTAGGGGGGTCTGGTGTGGCATAACAGAATTCCATCATTACAACACGACCATCATTACGATACCGTAAGCAAAGAGTGAGCTCTGTCTGGAAATCATCTGGTTCTGCGACACCAAAGAAGGCCAAGGCTGTTTGGTCGACAGGAAGGGTCACAATGATCTCGTTCTTCTGCTGTATTGAAACTGTTTAACAACATCAAATCCCTCACGAACAACAGTTGGCCGTACAAATTTGACGACAACGCCTTGAGCTGCATCCATTTGATTGGAGGCTTCAGTATGACGATGAGTATGCAAATTTATTGCTCCACGTTTATTCAGAAGAAGCATCAACCGTGCGCACCACCCTCCATACAGCCTCCATATAGGGCCAAGTTTTAGTTCATAAACAACTGTCGTGAAGATGGTGGAGGTCGTTATGAAGATGGTGACAAAAAACTTTATTTCCAGCACGTCTTTCAGAACAGACAGACATGTTGCGCCAGGTGCATGAAACTTAATGGGAACTACCTCCAAAAATACTATACCAACTTTGGCCCTGCCCCAGGTAGTTCATAAGTAAAAAAAAATCATTGACTAACCTCTTATTTGTGAAATTTACCTTGAATTACATGATTAAGTAGTCAATAAATAAACATTTAAATATTTAATGTTAATAGATCGAATTGAAAATTTGAATTTTAAGAAACATTTATATTTATTTGCTCGAAGAATCTCGAGCATAATAAATTATGATTGTTTTCCTCCAAGTTTTATTCTAAGTACTATCTGATATAATGGGACTCAAAGTAACGGTTAAATAGGGCTCAACCATTAAGTATTGTAGATGGTAAAATAATTATACTGTTCTAATGAATTTCTTTGCTTCTTCCTAGACCTTTCCGTTATTTTTGTCTGTATATATCTTCCGTCGCTGATGCAAGTTTTCAGGAAAATTACCTTTTATTAGCCTTTCCTCGTTTGATTATACTTTAGTCAACCGATTGCATGCTTTACCTGTTATAATGTTGTCTGAAATAAAATGACTTAGATATTCGTTTATCTTTTATAGCCAAATTCGTTCTCTCAAGGGAGTCAAAGATTCGGGTAGTTGTATTTTGGCAAATACAAGTTATATATTTTCTTTAGTTTTCATGCTGGCACTGGAGCTTCTGTGAAACTATTGGGTATTTTCACTATTTCCGTTTTTGGTTGGTAGACTAACATTATCATTATTTTTAAAAAATGAAAATTTTATATTTTATGTCAAGAATTTTAAGTTACAGTGTTCTAAAGGATATATATTAAAGAAGGTTTAATTTTCTAATATTTATTTATGATACTCTCTTATAAGGATTATAATTTTGTAGAAAAATTGGGGTTACCAAAAAGTTCGCCAAGGGGGTAAAATTTGTTAGAATTGGGGAAGTGATAATAGCTGAAAGAACTATGAAATATCGGTAGTTGTCTTAAATAATAATAATAATAATAATAATAATAATAATAATAATAATAATAATAATAAAGTATGACTTGTGTAGTAGAGAGATGTTTTGGGAAGAGAAAGTTGGCTTGAAGAAGTGGGAAAATATTAGGAGAAATTGGAATGGGGGACGTTTGGAGATTGGGTGAAAGTAATAGAAGAGGTTTTTGGAAAGAAGTGAGACAGAAGTGGAAGATATTGAGATATTTGGGCTGTTTTGGAGGATAAAAGCTCTTTGGAGTTAAATAGAAAGATAAATAACATTTGGGGAACAGAGAAGTATATAGATAATCGTGACCAGGTCAGGCATGGACGCGTAAGGGACATTATTTCTTAAGGGAATAAGAACAAGTTATAAGATAGGATGCATAATGTGGGAATGAAGATAGTATGTTTCATTGTTTATTAGAACGTGAAACTGTGAAAAAATAGAGCGATAATATCTAAAATAATAATAATAATAATAATAATAATAATAATAATATAATAATAATAATAGTTTAAATACTGACAAGAGGAGAGGATAGAGAAAATTAATGAAATAGGGCAATTATTAGGGAGAGCAAGGGAAAACTGGAGATATATAGGGAAGGAGTTCGAAAACACACAGGAGAAGAAAGCGGAGAATTATAAGGGGGGTTCTTATACCAGGTAGTTAAGATATGGATGAACCAAGTTATAAGTAAGTTGCAGAGATCAAAAGGTATAAGAAATTAACTGTACTTATAAGTTGTGTCAAAGTCTTACAATATTCCAGTAGGAAACCAACGATGAACCGAAGACAAGGGTTTAGTAATTAATTAGATGAAATTGTTAAAATTAAATATATTTTATAAATGTATTAGTAGGAGAAATTTGATATAAAATATTAAATTTTGAAATTGTTTCGAAGAAGGTAGGAAATTTTGTAAAAGAATAACATTTGTATGCATAAATGCATGTAAATTAGAAATTAGCAGAAATAAATTCAATTCTATATAAGGATAATCACCCTTTAGCAATTAATTTTTCTTATTTTACTAAGAAAGGTTGTTAGACTGATCTGCGGTTTGGCAAACACAAGATCGTGGGTTCAACTTCGGCCAGGATCGATGGATTTTTTTCGGGCTTAAAAATCCTAAGTATGGTTCACTTCGGAAGGGAAGTAAAGCCGTGGGTCCCATGTCGTACATTTACGGCACGATAAAGAACCTCAAGTCTGAAAGAAGAGACCTCTGAGCCAAATTTGTCGGCCGTTTCGCGCCCGCCCTGAATTGAATGGAACGCTGATGACCTGAGATGTTAAAAAGCGTTCGTAAATAAAACAAAACACACATTTGCGGAGTACATTCCAAATATCATGGTAAGCTACTTTTTATCGACTTAGGTATTTCAACTTTACCATCGATATAGGTGCTAAATTGTTTATTATATGTCAAGAATAATATAAATAATTTTATAGTTTGCTCAAATATACACGATCACTCGACGTATTAGTTTAAATCTTTATACTAATAAATTGAAGTCTTTCAAAATTCAGAATAATTTTTTAGCCTTTTCTATCAAACTGTTTAATAATCTTCCACAAAGACAAAGAAAATTAATTTATTTAACATTTAAGAGACAATACATTATGCGCTGGTTGCTAATCCATTAAACAATATAAATGGTTTTTTATGTAATATGGGTAGCTCTTATATTGTCTTTTTTACGACGTTGCTATACTGTAATATTTTCTGCCAATAAAGAATATCAACTATCTATTTACTATTATTAACGATGAATTTAAAAAATCTTTACAACTATGGTTACATTTTTTTAAAGATGCAGAATATAATGAAAAAAAATGTAACTTGCGGACGAGATAATAGGTACATGTACTATACATAGGGTGGTAGAAAATCGTTTAATATCCAAATTAAAACTAATATTAATGTTTAAATAATACAATTGTCTAAATTTTGGAATCCTATTTTTCAAACATTCAGAATTTTAAAAATAATTATTTATTAAAATTATAAATTTATAATTGTGATAATATTATGAAGATTCAAAAAGTTACATAAAACATTGACAACTTTAATTAAGTTGTTGCAGTGAATACTGAAAATCGGTCATGGCTTCAGTTTTCAATGACAAACAGTACGTTGTTATTTATTTTATAAAAGTGAACGAAATAAGAAAGTTGTAATCTTTTCTCTCATCTAAGGCGTACATAGCAGCTCAACAACGTTTAACCCACTCATAATAGCAAATAGTTCATATGGCAAGTGTCTAGGACAACTATGAAACTGAAATATGTGCATACGAAAGTTTTGAGACACGTCAAATCGGGAGTGGGTGTTGCATCTTTTCAAAGTACTCTCCACCACACACTATACACCTTTTCATCTTCAAAAACGAGTTATCAAAGCACCCCTGCCAGTTAATTTTGTTCAGGGGTGAAAACTTTTATTTGTATATGTAGCCACTGTCTCTTCAGGGCTGGCAAATCCATTTCCTAGCATGCGATGTTTTATCATTGGAGAGAGAAAACAATCTCACAGAATCAAGTCTGGGCTGTAGGGAGGACAAGTGATGAGTCTGAACTCTGTGTGGAAACATCCAGGTTCGCCTTTCAAGAAGAAATTCCGCGGTCTTCTGAGATTGCCGAGAACCCCTCCTGCTACATTTCATGCCAAGATGCGACACTATCAAAGCTATGGCACATTATCGCGTCTACGAGTTGCCATGAGGAATGGATTCTCGTGGACAACGTGGTTCTGCGACATGAAAACGCCAGGCCTCATGTGGCTAACACTTCAGTCATTACGATGGGAGATTACAGAGCATGCAGACGTCACAACAAGTGATAACCACGAATTCGGTCCTCTAGAGAAGTTTCTGGCAGGACAACGGACCACGAAGTGAGAACCTTTGTTCAGATGTGGTTCTACGATCACCCGGCCAAACAGCAGTACTTCCAACTATACCCGGGCCGCTGTAACTTTGCATTCGACAGCTGCCTTTATCGGTTGGTACTCATACTAACAAATGAAGTTTGCTATCCGTTGCACCTTCTGAACAAATTACAGAGTAGCATTGTGGTCAATCAATCGTCACGTAGAAACTGCTGTGTTGCCGGTTTATCTTACTGTATGTATAGCTGATTTGATTTGTTTGATTTAAAAACGCTCTTTAACATTTCAGGTCATCAGTGTCCAATTAATTTAAGACTAGAAACGATGGGCTCAAAGGTCTCTTCTTTCAGGCTTGAGGTTCTTTCACATGCCGTAAATGTACGACACGGGACCCAAGGCATCACTTCGCTCCCGAAGGAAGCCATACCTTAGAATTTTACGCCCGAAAATATCCATCGACTCTGGCTAGGGTCCTGCCATCTTGGGTATATGAGGCAAGTGTCCTCTACACCACCAGAACCGACGAATGCACCTGATTTTTATCACGTGTTTGAATTGACTTATTGTGATTAATTGAAATTGTTAATTTGTAGTAGTTAGAAAGTGTCCCAAAGAGAAAGCTTGCATAGTAAATCATGTGTGTACTTAATCCTATGTGTCAAGGTGTTACACGGATGCAAAACTCCAAATGCTGTTAAGAAATGGCACATATCTAACGGCTGGAAGTTTTTTCCTAATTAAAATCATGAGCCAATATCTACACAGTAGAACTTGCACTGTGGAAAGTACCGCCTGTGGTGCCTCAGTAGTAAAACCGGGCGTTAAAACACTATAAAAAATTATCAAACGTTTGTTCATTACTATAAAGCAATTTAATTACGGTTATAAATCAATATTACATACGTGTTATACGTTTACCAGACAGTATTGAGCACTACAATACCAGTCGTGAAATAATGGTGGATTTTGCAACGTTGCAACCGCAGCAAAGCCAACATTACCTGAACTGACACTAACTGTCAAGTGCAAAGTTTCAGCGGCGGGTATAGAGGTGCGAGAGGAAAAGTGCTCTGGTAGCTTTGTGGAAAAATATTCAAAGGTACTTGGAACTATTTCTGTATTTGGAGTTTCCTGTGTGTGTGTATTTTGGGTAAATAAATATAGGGGCAAAGACTCTTCGATTTGCCTTCATAAAAGAATTAATCCCTGTGGGATAGATTTATTAACGGTTATGGATAGTAATAAATGTGAAATTGCATTTTATGTCTGACACGTTTACGTTTAGCTGCCTGTCATATTATCATTAATATCTGAACTTACGTTTTATATTACATTGGTATATTAAAATCATTACAAGTAATATCACGAGAGGGTCTGATGTCACCGATAAATTCACGAATGTAGTGAGTAAATTTATCTGCAAAGCTCAGGCCCTCCAGTGATATTTATTAGAACTATTTCTGGAATAAAATAATAATATAAATGCAATTCCTCTAAATTGGCTTATAAAATTGTAATAATTGTATATTTGTACTTAACCTTTTCAAGCAATCTTTCGACAGAAGAATGACGATCCTCTCAATAATGCCAACAGAGAAGAGCAAAATATAGATTTAGGACATTTTTCATAAATAGAATAAAAATAAAAGTGATATATACTTGAAATTTGCACACAAAATATTAACATTTGTATAAAATGTATATACTTATGAATATCTATTCTATTCAGAAACCGTGAGACTAAAACAGACAAAAGTCGACTATTACAATCGCTGGCGTTCGATTTTCTGATACTAACTGAGAGAGAGAGAAAAAAGATAACATACATTGTCTGTATTTTTCTTTGTATTCTGTAGTTTGAAATTCCTACTGATAAGATCAATTTGCACATCTGACGCATCACCAATACGCTTTGAAGACCCCTCCCCATTTTGCGTTATGACTTGTTTGTCCAAGCTTTTGTTGCAATCAATAGCTCTCCACGGCTTCTACCAAAAGTGGTCAGTGAAGAGTGTTCAGGAATTATATAGTGGAAGTATAGACACTGACCACAAGACAAATGCACGTTGCGTGATAAAACGGGTTTGATAATTTTTTCCATAATTTCACTTCGTAATCCGGCAGTGATTGGTCAAGGTTCAAAAATTTGTTTCGTTTCCTTGGCCGATTTTAAGATAACGTCACATGAGTGAAACAGTCTTCATAAAATTTATATCAATCTAAAATAAAGTTACCGCAGGGTAGCCGAGGTCGTTAAGGCGCGGACTCGTGAGCGGGAGGTCTGGGGTTCGAATCCTGCCAGGATCGTCCTCCATGACTGAGGTTTTTTTCAGATTTTCCTCAGTTCTCATAAATGGCAAATGCCGGGTAAGTACCCTAAACTTAGACCTGGAATGTTTCCTCTCTTAAAAAAAATCCTTTCCCAATTTATCATTTCATCTCATGTATCATCAGTGTCCAGCGCCTGTGGTGCCTCAGGAGTAAAAACTGGCGTTAAACACAATTAAAAATAAATAAAATAAAGTTAGAAATGTTTACCAGCAATTTTCCATAATTTGATAAGAATTTCTAGATTATATGAAAGAGCCTTCACAAAATTTATATCAATCTAAAATAAAGCTAGTAATGCTAAGCAAAATTATAACAAGAATTTCTAGGTATTAAACTGTCCAACTGAAATGAATGAATGGTGTATAACATCCGTCTTTGCTCCAGAGGCACCACAGGCGGTGGACACTGATGATACATGAGATGAAATGAAATATTGGGAAAGGATTTACTTTTAAGGAAAGAAACGTTCCAGGCCTAAGTTTATGTACCTCCCCGGCATTTGTCATTTATGAGAAAAACCTGGAAAAAACCTCAGTCAGGGAGGACGGCCCTGGCAGGATTCGAAATGCAGACCTCCCGCTCACGAGTCCGCGCCTTAACGACCTCGGCCACCCGTGACGGTTTCCAACTGAACTCAAATGCATTTTAACTATACATGGTGATTCAGAATGAATGCGACAAACTCCCACATAATGGAGGTCCCCGTTAATGAAAGACAATGACCAAAAAACAAAAAATGGAGCGTTCGGTGACGGAAATGACACTGCGACTGTAGGTAGCGCAGCAGATCAAGTTTACCATCACATGGGAGCCAAGCTACTCACGTATGCTTATTTTAGCGGTTAGCTGTGTACTTACTACAATAAGTTACTGCATGCACTTTGTGCTAAGAGAACTTGACAAAGGATTCTGTGAGAAAAATGACTGACATGGTTTTTGTGTATGGGGTTACTATGGGAATGGAAGAGAGGCAGTAGTGAAGTGTTCTTTGTGCACTCAGCCGCACCATTCCATTTCGCGTGACTGTTTCAACAACTACATGGCACGGGACATCCGTTAACTTGTGCTGTTTCAAGAAGAGTTGACGTGGGTGAAAGCACCGTTCATTTGTTTTATTTAGGGACGCTCTTTTTAACACCTCAGGTCATCAGCGTCCCATTCAATTCAGGGCGTGAAACAGCCGACAAATTTTGCTCAGAGGCCTCTTCTTTCAGGCTTGAGGTCCTTTTTCGTGCCGTAAATGTACGACAAGGGACCACAGCTTTACTTCCGCCATACTTAGGATTTTTACGCTGGAAAAATTCCATCGATCCTGGCCGGGAATGAACCCGCGAATTTGGGTTTAAGAGGTAAGTATGGTTATCACTACACCACCAGGACCAACTCAAAGCACCATATGGCATATACTTCATGACCAGCAACATAAATATCCTGTGCAACATTTGACTCCAGAGGGCTATCTTGAAAGGTAACCTCCTCCCAATGGTTTTTACAACAGGTGGAGGAGCTGCCTCATTTTACCAGTCTGATTTTATTTAGCAATGAGATGCTGCATTTGACATACACACTGAGCATGTATGAGCTGGGGAGAATTCACATGTTTCTCATGTTGGTAGCTCTCAGGTTCGGTCTGTCCTAAATGTGTCATGTAGAATACTTGCTCTTACAGGCTGGACGGAAATCACTAGTGCTGATTTTGCTACTGCGCAACCTTTAGAACGGCTGCCTGCCAGCTGTAAGATTAACGCTATTAATTTCGGTCCTGCGTGCGTGTGGCCGCTTGTAACAGTATAAATGTCGGATATATATATTTGTTAAAATAATACAACATATGTGTTCTTCTTTTTAACACAAATTAATATGGCATTGTTATACCAGCAAGATATCGTAACGGTGAGAAATATTTTATTATCAGAGTTAAAATAGTATAACTATGAGTTGTGCTGTTAAATATCTTTTTACAAAGATGGTTCTTTTACGCGAATAAAATATTATAACGGTGGGAAATCTCCTCTTATCGGAATCCGCAATTAATTTATACACACACATACACTAATCCTAAGGCTAATCTGGGATAAATCCCAGAAACCGGAGGACCCAGTGGTTTGCTGCGGCTCGCTACGGCCTAACGGCCTATGCTCGCCTCCTTTTCGTAAATATAAATTGATAGGAGCGGGTAACTCTCTGTAATTGTGGCAAGTATCCTTTGATTACAGCAGAAAAAATCGTAAACATCAATTTATAGGTCATTTTGCGGGTGATACTATGTTACTGAGTAATCACAGTAGTTGTAGCAAACCTCCTTTAACTCCGGCAGAAAAAAGTATGTGGATCTGAGGATTTGAAACCACTATCTTCGTAGCGATAGTATAGCGTTGTCACCGTCTGAGCTATCAAGGCGTTACGCTTGAATGCCTTATTATTTAGCTATAGCTGTGCAAGTCATTATCTCCCGCTCTCTTCGCTGTCGCTCCTGTTGCACGAATTGCACTAGCACCAAGAGGCAGCACTAGTGCTTTCCGTCCAACGTGTATGGATAATAGTAGAATTATTTCTGACCATATGATTAACCCTGGCCTGTACGTTCAATAGTCCTTGTTCACCGTGGGTTCTTGTTGAACACATTATTAGGACTGATTGAGGACATATCTCTCAATGTACGACAGAAAATAGTGTTTCAGCATATGGTGTACCCCCTCACTACAGACACATGGCCCGGCAGCACCTTACTGCTACTTTTGGAGATCGATGAATAGGCAAATACGGTTCGATTGAGTGGATCTCAATCCTCTGAATTTCTTCTTCTAGGGTCATGTGGTGTATAAAGATCCTGTTGATCTAGTGGAAAAATCTTCTGCCACAGTCTGTGGTGCATATGTGGTGCATACTTTTTGAGAGGGTGAGGCAGTCAATAATCAAAGCTGCGTAGAAGTAGGAGGTCGATACTTTGAACAATTGTTGTAAGTGCTGCATTTGAGTGACAATGTCACTGTTGATTTGCTGAGTCAGGTATTCCCCTACCTACTGTACGTAATGCATAAATGAAACAAATGAACGTAACTCCGGCACCGCCCAAATCGGTGTCTTTAATTTTTTGTATCTCTAGTATCGATACAGCCCGGACGCTTAGATTTTTTTGTTGTGTTTCATTTACAGAGACCTGCATTATATGGGAGTTTGTAGCATTCATTCTGAATCATCCGGTATATGTAGCTAGAAAGTAGGCTATATATAGATATATTTAAAGATGTTTGAGCAGAAAGTTGTTTCAACCAAATTTTCTGTTGCTGCCATAATCCTCTCGCATATATGTTTCCCATGTGGCATAAAATTGCTTGTAATATGAAAATACTGTCCCAATTTTTTCCTTCTTTCGACTTTTCTTCCTTAAAGTCTTGAAGTTTGTTTCGCAGGGTGATGAACAGAGAGCGCGAGAGAGCCACGGGAAACTTGATTCCGCGCAACAACTCGTGTGATATACAGTGTCGATTTTTCTCCAGCAACTGCCTCTTTCTGTCTACCATCTTTGTTTTATACAAGTTTAATTTGAGGAAAAATGGCGTAAGAAAGTTTGCAACATGAAATATCAGACCTCTCACCAGGAATATATCTTACCCAAGTCTCTTCTTCAAATTAAGCTCCAATCAACGAGAAAAAGAAGAAAAAAAAAAGAGAAAAGAATAAAACGAGAGAATTTCTTTTTATACGTCAGAACTTTCGAGCGCCACAGGCGGTTTAAAAGTGGTTATACTCCGAGAGTATGCAACTGCCTACAGATACGAAATGTGAGAGATCGCAGCTCGAATCTCAGCATGTTTCCTGATTGCCTGGCTTCAGACTTTATTTTAGACGTAAAGACATTTTAAAAATTAAACTTTCCTGCTAGAATCCTGAAATGAATGACTTCTACTTTGTCATACCATTCTAAATGATTCCTCTTGCTTAACATTCAAGCGGTTTATCAACTCAGAGAGTCCAGGGCAATAACCGCACTCTCCAGGAACTATATAAATCCCAAACTTAACAACGAACTAGTTGTATTACTAGCTCTGTCTTATAATATCCCTAACGCGAGAAGAATATTTTACGTATTGGATAGGCGAACTTGCATGGATGCGTTGAGTGACGATGAAATACAAAGATAACCGGGGTAAGCGATTTACGGAACTAATATGCAACACTTATTTAATCCTAAAGCAAAACATGTCAAGAATAAATGAACTCCTCCTGTTAACCTACAGCTGCGACCGCTGTGCCTTGTTACTCCGTCTTTTTTTTTTTTTTTTTTTTTTTGAGTAGTGTTTAACGCCCATTTTTACTACTGAGGCACCACAGGCGGTGGACACTGATGATACATGAAATGAAATGATATATTGGGAAAGGATTTTTTTTTTTTTTTTAAGGAAGGAAGCGTCCCAGGCCTAAGTTTAGGTACCTCCCCGGCATTTGCCAGTTATGAAGACTGAGGAAAACCTGGAAAAAACCCCAGTCAGGGAGGACGGTCCTGGCGGGATTCGAACCGCAGACCTCCCGCTCACGAGTCCATGCCTTAACGACCTCGGCCACCCGTGGCGGTTTACTCCGTCTTGCGACTTCATTTGCTAGAGGGCAGTATTGCATAAGGATATAAGATTAGACAGTTTTTTTATAAACTATATTTTAGCCTTTTATTATTATAAAAATTTGAAAAATTCGAGGCATGGTCGGGATTTAGACTTAAGGCTGAAGCCGTACCAACTCAGTTGCAGTTTCCTGCTCCAA
This sequence comes from Metallyticus violacea, assembly GCA_030762175.1. Taxonomy (NCBI): domain Eukaryota; kingdom Metazoa; phylum Arthropoda; class Insecta; order Mantodea; family Metallyticidae; genus Metallyticus; species Metallyticus violacea. Next base: position 26,034,550 of record CM060835.1, on the reverse strand, counting down.
GCACAGAACCACGAACCTCTCTCATTTCATTCTACATACCCCGGAAACCTCCCTAAGGTTTCTCTGTTATTTATTATTTTTTTGAAGTGTTTATCACCCATTTTTATTCTGAGGCACCATAGGCGGTAGACACTGATGATACATGTGATGAAATGATAAATTGGAAAAGGATTTTTTTTAAAGAGGCGGTCCTGGCTTAAGTTTAGGGTACCTCCCCGGCATTTGCCATTTATGAGGACTAAGGAAAACCAGGAAAAAACCTCAAACAGGGAGGATGGTCCAGTTGGCAATCGAAACCAGACCTCTCGCTCACGAGTCCGCACCTTAACGAACTCGGCCACTCGTGACGGTATTCTACTATGAGAGGCGGACTTGAAAAATTGGGTTCAGGCCAGGATTCGAGGGTTGACGCTCTACCAACTGAGCTACCATAGCCTCGCCCAAGCATGGAACCAGGAAGTTTCTATTCTTAATCGTGACCCAATTTTTTAAGTCTGATTTTTCATTTCTCACCACCTCCTACACATGGCTGGTGTGAAAGAACAATTTCCATTGTTTTTTCTGGGTTTTAGAACAATTATTTTAGTCTTTTAATGGAAAAGGGTGTAATCAGAAAATTGTTCAAAACTTCACACAATATTATTCTAACCGTTCATAGTCTTGTGTTGGCAGTTTACACCGCCACGAGTAGCTGAGGACGTTAAGGCGCAGACTCGTGAGGGGGAGGTTTGGAGTTCGAATCCCACCAGTATCGTCCTTCCCTGACTGAGGTTTTTTCCAGGTTTTCCTCAGTCCTCATAGCTAGAAAATGCCAGGGATATGTCCAAAATTTAGGCCTGGATCGTTTCCTTCCTTAAAAAAAAATCCTTTCCATGTTTATTATTTCACCTCATGCATCATAAGTGTCCAACGCCTCAGTAGATATAACAAGCGTTAAACACTATTAAAAATTGGCAATTAAATTTTAAACAGTGATAGCCAACACAAACCCTTGAGGCACCTAAACAAAGATAGAAATCTTTTATGTTTTTTCAGTATTTTGGTTAAAACATTAACACAGAAAGGTTTTAACACTGCTGTAAAGAATATTTAGTAGCTTTTTTAAGTTCTCTGGAGCGAAACTCTTTATATCGTCGTTGTATTTTGTTTTTTAAAAGGCTTCATAACGAGCATTTGTCCATCAATAGTAATTATTGGAGTTTCCGCAGACCATTACCGCATCGGATTAATTTTTTAAGTCTTGCTTTGAGTTCTCAAATATTGTTTAATGTAGCTACACTTGATTACGTTACGAAGACAATGTAACACACAATTGCAGTAAAATTCTGTGTTGACCACTTGTTTCTTCGTTTCTATTATCAACGGTAAAGATTGAAGAACAATGGACAAGCACAGTTTTTAATATAGATTTTTTTTAAGTATTTATGAGGGTAGCTTCCGGAAATGACTTACAACAGCAATCTTTGTACCTTACTTCTTATGCAACATGATTTAATAGACATGCAACTTTCCAATATACTCCCCACTAACGTCCATGCACGGTTGCTACTTTCTTGGTAATGTTAATATCGTCGCGAAACCATTGATCGGGAATATTGCACTACCACCCGTCGAAAGCCGTCTCAATTTCCTCATTGATACCTAATTTTTTTACCTCACAGCGGACCGGCGGTCGTTGAGGTGCGGACTTTTGAGTGGGAGGTCTGGGGTTCGAATCCCAAAAGTATCGTCCTTCCCTGATTGAGGTTTTTTCCAGATTATCCTCAGTCCTCATAAGTGGCAAATGCCGGGAAGGTACCCTAAACTTAGGCCTGGAACGATTCCTACCTTAAAAATAAATCCTTTCCAAATATATCTATTCATGTATCATCAGTGTCCATCGCCTGTGGTGCCTCTGTAGCAGAAACGGACATTAAACACTATTCATTTATTATTTAAAAGAGGTTTCACCAATTGATTTTTATTTGCGTAAATTCGTGTACTTTTATTCATATGTGAATATGAATAAAAATGACCTTTCTAAGTTTTTCTAAGCCCTTAAGATCAATTTAGTCTTTTTAGGTTATGAAAGATACAGAAAAGTGCATTACACTTTTCTAAAGGGGAGGGGGAAGTAAAAACTTAAAAATTAGAATCATAGTGACAGACTTCTAGAATTTCCGCCGGTCTCCTTTCAACCAGCTCCGAGATTAGCCACCTCTCTATTAGGCATCTCCCCAATTATCCTCATGAGGCTATGTGTACTAAGCATATATCGTGGATCGAACCTGGAACCTCCTGGACAGCAGTTGAAAACCCTGATCACTAGTCCAAGGAGGCGGTTAGTGGCAAATATTGCCCCTAATTATCATAATACACGAGTGTTTATTTATAGTTTGTAAGTGTGTATCGAGTCCGCCTGTGCTGTCAGGTAATTATTTAAAGAGATGGAGCTCAAAGTGGTGATGCGATTTATAAATTAGAAGTATTCACATGTTGCAGACCAACTAAAGGGTAATGTCGGTCAATTTTTTTGGAAAATAAAGTCGGACAGTTCATGCACCTCATTGCACTGCACGAGTAAGAACAAAACTTTTTAAGAACATCAGAATGTATTGAACTATATTTTAACTCTTGTGTTACCCGGCTGACCGTAAGCAATGGCTTAAGAGCCGATATAGATCTTGCCGCCACTTCGGTAATCAGATAAACGAATGACCTTTATAACACTTAATGTACACAGAATAAATGCAAAAAACTCACTTTAGTCTGCAACTCTGGCTGGAACTGCGGAGACTTGTAAAACCACATCTTCATCTCCGGAAGCGGCACGAAGCGATCTACAACGGTGTCGGAATGAACGTCCATCTTCCACCTACCATCTTCTGTTCGAATGCATGACGCATGTTTGCCGCGTTGCAGATGTTACCTGCGATATAGCAAATAAAAGTAACGCTTTTATATCTCGCAATTTAAACGTTTTATCCTTTCTGACTAAAAATTCTTTAATGAGCACCTTCTGGGTGTGTTTTCATTGCCGTAGGCAACCGTGACGGCTCGTGACATAAAAGCTGGCTCAGGTCTATCCCCAATTAATTTGAAAATAATGTTGGGTATCTATTATATAGTTATGAGTGTACAGGGTCCCATTTATCTTGCCCTACATTTTTGTTTCTGACCTGTCAAATGAAAAATTGTTTCACACAAAAGTTGTTTAACATCATGGGGAAGTTCTTACTGAGTATATACTTTTTTGGGGTCTCCATTAATGTAAGATATACGGGATATAACTGCGTTTTTCTAAATGATTGCATTACGTTTTACTCAAGAATACGTTTACCCTCTCCAAGGGTATTCAGAAAAGTATTACCTGTACCATTTTAGTCAAAATACAATAGATGTGGAAATGATAAACGCATGCCTTCTTATATTTAATAGCACTGAGTGCTTTGTTTAACTAAATCAGTTACGCTTTCAATAACGTAATCGAATAACTAATTTTCAGCCAACTTACATTCTTCGTAGATCAGCAGCATTTCTACGTTCTCTTAATATAAAAAAATTGAAGTCACAACAGCTCAATGCAGTACTAACTTACTCTGATGAAAGACTACAGCACTACATTGGCTAAGTATTTACCTTTCATAAACACCATAATTTTATTTACTTATATTCATTTGACTTTCGCCTAGAATTGCATTAAAATCTCCCATTATAATAAACACTTTACACATGTGCCCATTTTGTAACTCCGTCTTGTCTTAGTTCCTTAAATAAATTTGGATCATAAAATTGCAATGACCTTGGTGGGTTATATACTCCTTCAACACACATCCTTTGACTTTCCTGTACGCGAGGGTAGATCCATACGTTTCCGGCCTCGCCGATAAGGATTATCGCCTTCACAAAAGCCTTATCTGGTGTCATAGCTTATGTGTTAAGTAAATAATTGCAGCTATAGCTACCCTTCCACTGTGTTCAGTTTTGGTTTATTTACGGACGCTCTATAACATCTCAGTCGCTGTATTCAGTTGTTCAGATATAGTTGCATAAACAAGGTTGTGTGCAGCAGATTGTGACATGTTCAAAATGGAATATCGAGCATTTATTAACTTCTTTACAAAAGTAACGCCAAATGTAATTAAACGGCGATTGATGGTGTATATGGAGAAGCATCCCCTTTATATTCTACCATAAAATAATGGGCCAAACCTTTACAAACGGGTCGAGAAAGCATTGAAGACGAAGAGCGTGCAGGACAGCCCTGGGAAGTTATCACTCCTGAAAACATCGCTCTTTTGGAAAGAAAAATTATAGAAGACCGGCGGCAGCAGAAGAAATAGCAGCAAGGTTGGGCCTTTCCAAAACAACTGTGCTTGAATTATTCATGAATATTAAACATGAATAAGGTTAGTGCAAAATGGGTGCCTAGACTTCTTTCCTCAGTCCAAAAGAAGCAACCAATCACCTGTAGCCGGACATTTTTTGGAACTCTGCCGTCGTAACGGGAGAGAAGTTCTGCAAACCATTGTTACAGAAGGTGAAACTATGGTTCTCTACTATGATCTCTTGTCCACAAGAGAATCAATGGAGTCGCAGGTGTAAACTGGCGAAGCACCGCCTTTAAAGGCCAAGGTCACTCAGTTAACCAAGGAGACCATGGCCACAATCTTTTGGGACTGTGAAGGAATACTCTTCGTTGACTTCAAGGAGAGGAACACCACAGTGAATGGGGAGTACTATGCTGACCTACTGCACAGACTACGTGCTTCCATCAAAGAGAAAAGGCGAGGAAATCTGATTGATGGTGTGCGCCATTTTCACGACAACGCGCCTGTGCACACAGCTCTTGTTGCGAAGGAAGCTGTGAAGAAATGTGGCTTCAAGGAGATCAACCGTCCACCCTACAGCCCAGATCTAGCTCCCAGTGACTATTTCCTCTTCTCAAAACTTAAGATGGACCTTCGAGGAAGGAAATTTAAGTGTGACGAAGAAGTGATGGATGCTGTTTATGCCCATTTTGCAGACAAATCTTCTGACTATTGGGGGAGGGGGTTGTGTTAATTCAAAGATGTGAGAAGTGTATTGGAATAAAGGGTAGCTATATTGAAAAGTGAAATATAGTTTTTGTGATTATCATACCTACAAAATGGTTAGACCGGAAACTTATGAACTTACCCTCATACACTACAACACTGATTTTTCTATTAATTCATTAAATTCACATTGGTTTTCAAAGCGTTCTAATAAACAAATAAACGTATTTCACCCAACACGCAATATGTCTTTCCTTTTTTTTTTTTTACCACTTTTCCAAAAAAAAATTCACTCAAATGTACAAGAATATCTTTTCCAACCAATTATAAGTAAATTTAAACAGTCGCGTTAATTGTTTGGCTTTCTTCAATGAGTAATTCTTTGTAATAAAAGATAAGTGTAAATTGCTTTCTATCTTTCTTAAATACCCTTATCTCCAATTTAGTGAAGCATATACACGCTTCCAGATTTTTTTTTGGGGGGGGAGGGTCTTAACTTTCTTTGTAGAATATCTTCTACATTCACTGTACATTATAACTTGATAGTTATTACAAACCATGTACCTTGCTTGACTTGTAACCAGGTGGTAGGTAGAGAGTGGTTATTAAAGTTAAGTTACCGCGTTGCGCTAGTGATTATCTTCAGAATGAACGTAAATTTGCCAAAATAAAACGTACCCCTCGATATAGATTTATAAGAATGTATGTGATTTATCCTGTTTTTCCGATCAATGTCATCATGACGCGGTTTGGCGCGCAATAAACTGTTGACGTTCCGTGTGGCCCAGCTACGTATAGTAAGGCCCAAAAAAATGGATTATAAACAAAATAAAGAAGAATGGCTAGTGCATGCAACTGGAAAACTTGAACAGCCCCGAGAAAAAGCGGAAAACCCCGACCCTATTGGAGGTCGAACCCGAATGCTCCATCTCAATACTCTGGCAAACTAAGTAATTGAAACGACACAACCTGCTGAAGCAAACAAATTTGTAACGTTTTATCATACGCACACCTCCAAGCGTTTTCAAAGTGTCGGTCGCAAATCAGCCCTGAAAGCTGGAAGTGTAGATCAGTGTCTTGGACGCCCCCTGCCGGCAACAAATCGGCCGTGTGCCCTCTAGGACGGTTTTCCATGTAACGCCTCCACCACGATAAAATATTCAATGCTCCCATGGCGACATATGCTCTTCAGGAAAACGTCATTTCATTTTGTTGCTATGGAAACAACGGCGCCTGGGCATTTCTTTCATACATGTCACGTGATCAAAAATAACTGGACAAAAATATTGAAGAATACATCTGTGTTTCCAAGTTTTTCCTTTGGTACCACCGAAATTTTCACATGGAACGTCGCATTGGAGTCACTGAAGCCATACTACATTTAGTTGGCCTTACTAATTATTTATTTGTTTTTACCTTTATCAGAAATAAATATGCAGATGGCTTCAAAATTATACAAACTCTTAAAATTAGGATCCCTTCTATTGCAAAATGCTTTGTGTTTCAATATGGCCCGCGGGTGCATTTTTTCATTTTGGTATCTGTGGGTTCCGTAATTATTTTTCAACATAGGAGGGATGTTCATTAGTTCGTTAACAAATAAATGAAGCATTATTTCGGAAAATATTAGTTTTATTTCTAAATACAACATACTTTTAAATGTATACAACAATTACGGCGATTTTCTCATTTGCTTATCTCATCCAGAAAATGCAATATCTTCAGTTCTGCAAAATACGCATTTGTTTCGGAGACAAACGTTATTTGATATGAATTCGTTCCTGCTGGTCCTTTATTCATGCTGGGAAAATGAACGTGGTACAAAGGAGCAAAGATTTGATATCTGAAATTCAATTATTTTGAAACTGCAATCTCAGACCTTGCGAAGTCAACTCGTGGGCACTTGAAAAGTTGCATTTGAGACGTGTTTCAAGACTGCTGATCCTGATGTTCTAATGGCCAACTTTCATCATAAGCTATTATCTTTTAAAGACGCGGCTTTAACTGCATACAAACCTGCAATCCAGGCATATGAAACATCCATGGAGTTCCCGGTCCAAGAAATTTCGTGTGCTCTATATGAATATTAAACAAATACACATGTGAAATGTTTTCCTCATCCTCCCTATTTAGCCCAGTGTGAATTTTACCTTTTACCCAAATTGAAGAAAAAATTTTGATGGATCGCAGCGGTAAAAGTTACGGAGACGATTCTGAAAGAGTTGTTAAATTTTTTTTTCTGCATGTCTTTGAAGAGGGGTAGAAACGCTAGGACGTGTATTGCATCCAACGTGAACAACTTTGAAAAAAACCTGAGTAGGTCCATAAGTTTCCGGCCTAACCATTTTCTAGGTATGATAAAGATAAAAACTATATTTCACTTTTCAATATAGTTATCCTTTATTGCAATACACTTCTCACATATATGAATTAACATTTCAACCCCCCCCCCCAAATAGTCAAAAATCTTGTGCACAAAATGAGCATAAACAGCATCCATCACTTCTTCGTCACACTTAAATTTCCTTCCTCCAAGGTGCTTCATGAGTTTTGAGAAGAGGAAATAGTCACTGGGAGCTAGATGTGGGTTGTATTGTGGATGGTTGATCTCCTTGAAGCCACTTTTCTTCACAGCTTCCTGTGCAACAAGAGCTGTGTGCATAGGCGCGTTTCGTGAAGAAGGCGCAAACACCGCACACTAGCTTTCCTAGTCTTTTCTCTTTGATGGAAGCACGTAGTCTGTGTAGTAGGCCAGTATAGTACTCCCCAAGGTGTTCCTCTCCTTTAAGTCAATAAACTGTAATCCTTCACAGAATCAAAAGATTGTGGCCATAATCTTTTTAGTTGACTGAGTGACTTTGGCCTCTATAGGCGGTGCTTCGCCAGGTTTACACCACTCCATTTATTCTCTTTTAGAAAAGGAATCATAGTAGAGGACCATAGTTTCATCTTCGGCAACAATGGTTTGCGAATCTTCTCTCTCGTTGCCACGACAGAGCTCCAAAAATGCCTGACAACAGATAACTCGTTGCTGCTTTTGATCTGAGGAAAGAAGTCTAGGCACCCTTCTTGCACTAACCTTATTCATGTTTAAATGTTCATGAATAATTCTTAGGACTGTTGTTTTAGAAAGGCCCGACCTTGCTTCTATTTCTGTAACTTTGAACCGCCGGTCTTCCACAATTCCTCCATCCACAAGAACGATGTTTTCAGGAGCGAGCACCTCCAAGAACCGACCTGCAAGCTCTTCGTCTTCAATGCTTTCTTGACCCATTCGAAAAAGTTTGGTTCATTCTTTCACGGTAGAATATGAGGGGGATACTTCCTCATACACACCGTCCAACATAGCCTTCTTTATGCAACTGTATCTAAACAACCGAACACAGCGGCGCGGAAGTTACAGCTACAATTATTTACTTAACAGATAAGGTGTGACACCTAGATAGGGGTTTTGTGAAGACGATAACCCTTATCGGAGAGGCCGGAAACTCAAAGATCTATCCTTATATGTTGAAAAAATATTCTGTTTTCAACAACCCTCGTAGAAAAGTAGCATAATATTTAATTAGAGTTTCTGTGCATTCTTATGGTAAAAATTCATATTTGGCTTTATTGATGTCACAGTACACATTTGTTATGTAAGAATAGTAAGGTTGTTAATAAAGTTTTGAGCGGTTGTGTAACTGTTGACAACGTTATTGTAATATTATGTTTATTATTAAAATTGAATACACATCATACTTCGGTCAACACAATATATGTTTTTGACAACGAAGATCCCTTGGCCACCAATTACCTTGTCTATGAATTTAGTTGCTACTACAAGCCACCTCTAAGTTTATATATACCCATCTTAAAACAAAGAAGATACTTTCTAGTACGACTCTTTGTAGGCATTAGCTGATCACTTTGTTCGCTCTCGGACCCCCTGGACACATAGACCGTAGTTGCAGACTTAGTCGCCCGGTCAACGTGCCAGGGCGGAGAGATATTCTCTAGAGAGCAGTTTCCAGACTTCCACACCACCACATGTCATGGGAGTGCAGTGGCAAGCACTTCATCACCTAGCAACATATCCGCGTCACCCTGACAGCCAACTTTCGGGATGGCTAATTTGTGGGTGACGTCAGAGACCCCAGAGATGGGAGGGATATATGGATGAGGTTCACAAGGGAATGGCAAAAGCAAGGGAAAGAATAATAGAAAGTTGAGGAAGAGGAAAATTAATAATAATAATAATAATAATAATAATAATAACAATAATAATAAATATTAAATGCAGAAATGAAATGTTCTACAATTATATCATTAGCAATTTAATTAAATATTTAGATATCTTCGTTTAAACATGCTCTCAAAATTGGTTTACTGGTCAAGATTTAAAATCGACGTTTGGTTGAACACCAGAAGCAGGGTTGTATAGTAACCTAGATCATAACATGTTTGACGAAAAGTCGGTTTTAAATCTCAGGACAAGATTGGGCATTCTCCTGAAGATCAGTACATCCAAACTCAAAATTAACTAATGAATTTCTTAATAAAAGATAATCAGCGAGTAAATATGATTTCTTTGTTCATTTGTCTACCTGCCAGCTACCATAGCAGTCAGTTATCTTTTGTTTTATTTTTAGAGCATTCGGATGGAATTGTGGTTGTACCAATGACAAGATTTTTGAAATTCTTCAAATCTTTATCGATCCTATTTACTAGGCACCAAAAATGGCGAGAAATAAGTATATATATCCACAAAATAAATCAGAAAATAAATTAAGAAAAAATGAACCGTTACGTCCCAAAAATGAAACTTAATAAGCGCTCTTGCCTTTAATTTTCTCTCAATTGTTTCAAAATAAAAGGAAATTAATTCAGCATATAAACTGTATTAATAACGATGCATAGGTTTTAAATTTGACTAAAATATCGTCGTGAAGATAGCAAATGTGAAATATTTGTTTGAGAATTATGCTTGTATGTAAGAACACCATGCAGTAAAATTCAGAAAACATTTCCGTTACATGTTAAAACTACAATCATATTTATATAATTTTCAAAGTCAATGACAATTGATGAAACTTTACAGTGTATATTGTTATTTGTGTATCGAATTTGCTTATTGCAATTGTTTTTAAATAGTAATATATTTTTGTTTTATTGAAACATATGAACATCATCTTAAATACACAATGTAACTGGAAACTTTCTGTTATTTCCTTTTTATTTTAGTAAAGATGATATCAAGGGCTCAGTTCATAAACATGAGTACATTTAAAAATACTCACAAAGTATCGATTTATCTATCAGTGGTAATACATTTCATTCAATTAATAGTATACCATTAAATTGCAATAATAGTTCTGTTTTTTATTGTTTGTCATGTTAACACCATACAATAATGCCATAACATATTTCATTAATTAACAAGAACATAATTTGAATTTTTAATTTTTGTTAATTTATTCTACTTGCTGAGGAATTCGCTTAGTTTACGCAGTTCCTGCGTGACGAACTTTTGTATTAATAAATTTTGTGGTGTTCAATTTAAGGCAAGCACAAGGTAATATTAATATTTAATTTTATTTAATTGTGATTCGCCATTAAACTTTTGCATTGCTTATACTTATAGTGTTGTTAACTGCCCTCTTGTTCAGCATGGTATGTTTAAATATTTCTTTGATATAATTATCTTCCAGCAAATGAAACTACCTTCCGGATATCTTTTCGAGCACGATTGCTAAATCAGACTCTATGCGCATGCACCAACCGGAGAGGCGGGATGAACGTAAAAGGAAAGACAGAATGATACAACGCTTAAACAATTAAACAATTGATTGCATGCAAAAAGTCTCCGGATGAAGACAGGAGCTTACCACAGTGGTCAAGGCATACTGGGGTGTTACATTGATGGTTTGGGGCAGCGTAGGACACTTACTTTGGGCCCTACGCCGCCATTGGAGGCACCTCCGGGAGAAAGGGGAGATGCAGGGGACTCCGCGTGGCCAGGATTCATTGTGGTTGCAGACGGGGTCCTTAACATGTTTCCCAGAGACTCCGCTTCCATACCACAGGCAGGGACAGAAACTTTACCCTGACCCTTTCGGCCTAACATACATGGGAGAAAGAAATATTCATGGTAAGTAAAGACCTATCAAAGTATTCAATTAAATAACCTGGGGACACTACGAAAGTGTCCATGGTCACTCCTGACTCCTGATATTCCGTTGTGGATGAACAATCGAACCTTAAATCACGTAAGACACGGTACGAACATGAACACACACTTTTAATTTCACTGTGGAGGGACTTTTCGACCACATTGTATAATTCAAGACACTTTCTCTTCGCGTATTAAATTCCATTTCTCTAGAGAAGACATAATTTGATTTTTGGTCTCTTATTTTTTTGCAACACGTTCTTTACATTATTAATTAATCAAAAGTAAATGTCAGCTCTTAGATGGTAATACGATTAATTACGCCAGTAAATAAGCGGCCACAGCTGAGAGAAACTCCTGCATGAAGAATTTTTGTATGTTTCAGCATTTCTCACGCATAGACAAAGTTTAGCTCGAGTTAAAGACAAAAACTTTATCACTGTACCTTACGGAGGGACCGAAATCACGTTTTAAACACCTAATTTTATGCGAGAACTTAAAGGCTCCGAAATGGGGAGGTAGAAGTTCGAGAAGTCGTAAGCGACTCCGCGTTAAGAACTCGTAAAAATTACGTCTTTTTAACAACTTTTCTTTAAGATCGGTACTCTCGCCCGCACCAAATGGCTGTTCAAACTGTTGCTATGGAAACGAGCCTTGTCTTTAGCGTAAGTGTTTTGTTTTAAGGCTGTGCCGAGAGCGAACAGAAGGAGCTCATATCGAAGTTGTTTCCATAGCAACTAAAACTTCTTACTTTCATTTTTTTTTCAGAAATTACCTCTTTTAGGTATTATTGCAATTTTTCTTGGTCTAGAAAAACAGACGGCTATGGAATATATGCAGCGTCTTGTTATTTAATTATTTTTTAGAAAAAAATGTGCTCTGTTACAAATGTATGAAGTTCAGGCCAAAGACACGTTATCTTACACATATCGGCATTTTTTAAACGTTTGAACAAAACAGCCCAGTATGCCCCGTGGTCGGTGGACGGAAAATAATCCAAGTGCTGAGTGTGTATGTTGAGGTGACATTTACAACTCTCTTGCTGTCTTGCAGGATTTACGATATTTGACATACGGGCGAATAAAGCACTTCTTTGAGCAGTTTGTCTGAGGGAGCAAATAAGGGAAGGACAGGATACGGATTGGACATAAAAAAGGAAAAGCCTTGACAAAATTTGACTAGGGTATATTTGGTTAAGAGAAGAGGGCACTAGGCGAAATACTTAACAGACGTTTGCGAGATGTAAATAGGCAAAATACTGAGTCTCAATGCAAAGTAAAAGTATCGCTTAACCTGCAGGTTCAAATAGATCAGGTGTGGGGAATGGGAGATTTTCTAGATGTCTGTGAGAGAGAAGAAAGAAGTGTTCTCGCATTACTCAGATTAGGGGTTTGGAAAGGAAATAAAATAATTAATGCTATCGTGGAAAGAAATTGCCTACTGTGCGGAGAAAGCGATATCTGGTGACATATTCTGGCAGAATGCAGGGAAACAGAGATTTTAAAAATTTAGCGTTTACCACCGCCATTTCTGAATTCCAACAGACGTTTGAACATCTGCCGGGGAGTTTTGGTGCACGAGACACACACACAAATCGGGAATATTTCTAGCGAAGACCCGACAAAGAAAGTTAATGGCTATAGAGAAGAGAGGGGAGTTGGGGAGGCGGGAGATTAGTAAACGGAAGGGGGGCTTAGGAGTAAGAATTCTATTCATGTTTGTATATATGTATATGAATAGAAATATATATATATATATATATATATATATATATATATATATATATTTCATAGAAATGTGTGATGTAGGTATATCGATGTGTTTGTATATATGTATACATGTTTGTATTGTTATGCGGACGGTTTTAGCATGTACGGCCATAAGGTCCATGTGGCAGTTGTATTTTAAAACTGCTAAAATAAAAGTCTATTACCACTAACACTATCATTACTATTATTTGACGTATTTGAACAGCATTAGGTAACTTTTATATCATTGTCTTTATTATGCTACATCATTTCACACTTTGCCAGGTTTTCAAACGTTAGTCAACCTAAAAAAGACGACAGATAGAATTGCTTTCAGTGTTAGCTTTCGGCATGCTGCCAAAATTGCAACTATGGAGAATTTAATCCTCTGGTTTGGGGAAATCTAGACACCTACACAATTCTCTCCTACATTCTACAAATAATTGCTATGTTTGTTGGTTCAATATAGGGTAAGGCAGTAAACTTCCGATACAAGTGCGGTGACACAAATAAGAATGGACGGGTAAAAGGAATCTGGAGCACTTAGACGTAGGTCTTTATTTTCTCAATTTTGTCCTTGGAGCGAAAGTATGGCTAGACAATGAACAGAGAGAGGTTCTCCAGGCCTGTCTACAGGCTCTACAGTTTCATTTGATGTACTGACCATATTTTTCATGCTAAAATGGGATACTCCAATTCGATTGTTGTTCATTAACTTATCAAAATATTACGATGAATGATGATGATGATGATAATAATAATAATAATAATAATAATAATAATAATAATAATAATAATAAATATAATAATGCTACTAAAATCCTGTCAAACTCACACCTATGTGCTTAATATTAGAAAGGAGCATTAACATTTAACACAAAAAATAAATATTTTAGAAATGAATTAAATCAATTATCATTATTTCTTTGAATAACACAAATGACGTACATAATACGGAAATAAAGTTGAGAGTTGATTTGATTAATTTACGGACGCTCTTTGACATCTCAGGTCATCAGCGTCTCATTCATATCCGCGCGTGAAACAGCCGATAAATTATGCTCAGAGGTTTCTACTTTCAGGCTTGAGGTTCTTTTTCGTGCCGTAAATGTACGACATGGAACCCACGGCTTTACTTCCCTTCCTAGGGAAGCCATACTTAGAATTATTAAGCCAGAAAAAAAATTCATCGGCCCTAGCCGGGAGTAAACTAGCGATCCTGCGTTTAGGAGGCGAGTATGGTTACCACTACACCACAGGACCAAGACAGAGCACCTTGTAAGGTCAAGAACCAAATGGGTTAAGTATGGAGTTCTGGTAATGGATGACGGCAGAGATTGTTGAATATTCCAGCAACATGAATTTGGAAGAGTACAGCAAAGTACTGAAAGTTATCTATCAATAGTTCGAGCTGTTTATCCTACTGAGGAAACGCCGACTAAAAATTATGTGAGCGTTAACAGGAGTGTGCACATTTCAAAATTAACGGAAACTTCGTTTGCTAGAAATCCTGAAATTCATCTCAAGGAATGGCCTACCAAATCCCCATATCTCAATGCAATAGAATATGCGAGGGTAGGTCCATAAGTTTCTACCCTCGCCGATAAGAACTATCGCCTTCACAAAATTCGGTGTATATGTGGACGCATCCCCCTCATATTCAACCGTAAAAGAATGGACCAAACTTTTTCGAATGGGTCGAGAAAGCATTGAAAACGAAGAGCGTGCATGTCGGCCCTTGGAGGTGCTCACTCCTGAAAACATCGTTCTTGTGGAAGGAGAAATTATGGAAGACCGGCGGCTCAAAGTTAACAGAAATAGAAGCAAGGTCTTTCTAAAACAACAGTCCTACGAATTATTCATGAACATTTAAACATGAATAAGGTTAGTGCAAGATGGGCGCCTAGACTTCTTTCCTCAGTCCAAAAGCAGCAACGAGTCATCTGTTGTCACGCCTTTTGGAGCTCTGTCGTGGCAAATTGTTACCGGAGATGAAACTATGGTCCTCTACTATGATCCCTTGGCCAAAAAAGAATCAATAGAGTGACGAAGCATGCCTCTAAGGGCCAAGGTCACTCAGTCAACCAAAAGGATCATGGCCACCATCTTTTGGGACTGTGTCATTGACTTCAAGGAGAGGAACACCATAGTAAATGGGAGTACTATGCAGGCCTACTGCACAGACTACGTGCTTCCATCAAAGGGAAAAGGTGAGGAAAGCTGAGTGGTGGTGTGCCCCTTCTTCACGACAACGCGCCTATGCACACAGCTCTTGTTGCAAAGGAAGCTGTGAAGAAATGTGACTTCAAGGAGATCGACCATTCACCCTACAGCCCAGATCTAACTCCCAGTGACTATTTCCTCTTCTTAAAACTCAAGAAGAACCTTGAGGAAGGAATTTTAAGTGTGACGAAAAAGTGGTGGATGCTGTTTATGTTCATTTTGCAGACAAGACTTATGACTATTTGGGGGGGGGGGGCAATGTTACTTCAAACATGTGAGAAGTGTATAGCAATAAAGGGTAACTATATTGAAAAGTGAAACATATTTTTTGTCTATATCATACTTAATAAATGGTTAAGCCGGAAATTTGTGAATCTACCCTCGTATAGGTAGGATCATTGCAGTTCGTGATTGGAACAACGAGAAAGGGCAGCGCCTTCTCTTAAGCATGTAATGCTAAATTATTGTTTATTATTTCCATACATTTCTCACTAATACGGTCCTTATTGTGAAATAATTCTCTACTTCACTTTGTATTACTAGGACTGGATAAGAAGTAGTTACAACAGCGGCGGTCGTGTCCTTGATAGTCATAGGATTCTGTGGAATGTTCTATGGCCTTCAAAAGCGACTATGAACGATGAGTGTGAAATTAACATACCTAGTCTTACCATAAATACAGTCACAACTTTTGAGATTGGCTATACTTCCCCTTATAACAGCCTATACATTGCTGAGTTCTGCTGATAGAGGCGAGTCTTTGAGAGTTCATTTGCAGAATTATTACAATATTTCCTTCAGTATTTGTTCTATCTAAATGCAAATTCCTGCAAATGCAATAAGGACAAACGATGGCTTATGGGCACAAATTCAAGAAGCCTGGGATGTTGTAGCCTCTCGTCCATACTACTGTAAAAATCTGACATCTATACCCCGAAGATTGAGGGCAGTTACACTTGATGAGGTTTCTCACTATCGATACTGATTTATTCGTTTATTTAGGTATTTGTATTTTAATGGTGTTTAACGTCCTATTTAACTACTTAGGCATCACAGACGGTGAACACTGATGATGCATGAGACGAAAAGATAATTTGGGAAAGGAATTTTTTAAGGAAGGAATTACTTCAGGCTTTAATTTAGGGCATCTTCACGGAATTTGCCATTTATGAGGACTGAGGAAAACATGGCACAAACTCAGGGGTCCTGGCGTGAATCAAACCCCGCATCTCCTGCTCATGAGTCCGCACCTTAACGACCTCGGCCACACTTGTGATGCTATTTATTTGTAAAGAATATATTAGTTTGTGATTACGTTTTCGTATGTGCAAAGGTTATGCCGTAAACTCAAGTGATACGTTAAAATGTAATATTAAGGCAACATAATGTTCTACATTTACACTTACAAAACTAGTAATAAAAATAAAATAAAAATGTGTGGGGTTGGAACTCAAGAGCTTAGCAGAAGAACAATGCCGTTATCGGCCACCGCTTTCTACCCTAAAATTTCTCTTTCCGATGTTTATGATATAGGCAAAGCGTCCACTACAGTGCGCACTCGCTGCATGCGCTTGTGAATACAGCGTTTTCGAGCTTCCCCGAAGTTCTCTGATCAACAAGTAGAATTTCGGGTGTTTTTTTGTTTTGTTTTGTTTTTGTTTAATCAAAGAGTGTACAAATCTGTTATGACTTTTTCCAACCGTTAAATGTTCCTTTTACAGTAATCCAAACTACATAAACGCCCAGTTTCCATTTTATGAAGTCACAACATGTACTAATTTTCATAATTACCAATATAATGCAGCATAAACTCAGGATCTTTAAGACTAATTTCATAATAGCCTAATTCTCAGCTTCCTCTATTTCCGTAGTAATCATAATAATAATAATAACAATGGTTTTCTCTCGAGTACACCATTGTCTTATTTATTCTTCTTCTTTGTTCTTCCATACTTCATATTCTTCGTGTTCTCCTTAATATTTCTTGCTTTTGTCTTTCCGCTTTCCTTGCTCCGTTTGACATAAATCGCTTTAAGTGTTTAGGAAGGCTAAAAACAAACGAAGGGGGAGATTCCGCTTCCTCCCCCAGTTTACAAATTAAAGAACCGGTCCGTAACATCGCATGAAGTAGGTCTATAGAAATTCTTGCTTTGGAAAACGTTTTCTTCCCCTGCTCCCTTCCCTCACGAGAGTTTACAAAAAGGCTAATCCAGTCGCGCGGGCTTAAAACCTTCAAGTGCAGGGTGAACTTTATTCCCTTTGCTTTCATTTGGGCAATTACAGTTCCATGTTCGCATTGCGATTTTCCATCCGTGTGTCGCACCATAAATTTTAATTGCTTGTTTTCGGCCTTTCGACAGGTGAACTGCAAATTAAACATTTGCCGCTTGACCCTCTTTTGTTTCTGACCTACCTGCCACGGGTTGCTATGGCAACGCGCTCTATGTGAAAGTTTCATGAGGAATCGTGGTATCAACCGCGGCAATCGCAAATATCTGAGGACACACTAACGACGGAAACTTCTGCAGGGAACACGGCCAGTTTTCGTTAAATAGAATATTACTTTGAACGCAAGATATTGGTACAAAAATGTAAATCAATTATGCCACAAGTTTACTTGCTGATCTGATATTGACATTCACAATTGACGGCCTGCAAAGGCAACTAGGCTGCTTAGAGGTGTATTGTCAGGAATAGGGAATGACAGTCAAATAGGAGAAGATTAAAAACATGAAGTGTATATAGCAGCAAAGAGAGGGGGGAGTCTGCAGGTCAAGTATTAAAAATATGACATTTATATACCTGGGGGCCAATTTAGCCATGAACGGGAACTGAGCAAAACACAAACATCACTAAACTGAAGTGCAGTAGTAAAAAATATAGAAACAGTAAAGATTTTAGCAAAAATACTGGAAACTACGCCGAGAACAATGGAGATGAAGTACAGGGCGATATTAGGTCAACTATGGCGTCTGGGACTGAAGTTTGAGGATGGTGAAATAGCAAGGAACTGAATCAGTTTCTAAAAGGTTGTTACAAATAGGAAGGGGTAAAACAAATTGTGGGGTTCTTGAAGATTTCGGCATCTTTAACGAAAGTATAAATATAAGAATAAGAACATTTACTACTGTTAATAATAATACGGGGGATGGAGCAGTTTGTCTGAGGGAGCAAACAAAGAAAGGCTTGCACAAAACTCAACTACGAGGGGAGAGGACATTACGCGCAATAGATGCAATAATTCGGCTTTCGTCTCAACAAATATCAACTGAGGCCTATGGAGAGTTTGTTCTTCCTTTCAAAGGAAGGTAGGCCCGACGTTTCAGTTTGTGCTGTATCATAAGAAAACATTAGCACCGCTTCTGTCATTGCAAGAGAGGATTGTTGAAAAATTTAAGATCATTTTAAGAAAAATCTGCAAATTTCACTGGGTGCGAACCACACATAGTAACTGAAAAACTGCTGAAGATGTGTGTTTGTAAACTGTAGGTTCCAGATTGAAGATTCCGAACCAAAAGAATGATGGCGTTCAGGTTTGCAAGCAGTTAAAGATAATGTTACAGGAAGATGCAAAGTTTCTTTCAAAGGTAATCGCTGCTGATGAAACTTGGCTACATCATTTGGATCCTGAGAGTAAACAGCAAAGATCTATGCAGAAATCTCCATCATCAACAAACAAAAAATAAAACTGGTTACTTCTGCTGGGAAAGTTGTGGTAATCTCGTTTTTCGATATTAAAAGAATGGTTTACTAACATGGGAAACCTACACAAACAATTACCAGTACAACAGAAAAATGCTGAAATTTCTGCTAGGCCATATCACACGCAAAAGACCACATTTCCGCCTACATCACGATAATGCACGGCGGCACATCGTTGTCCATGAATAACTCACGAAAATATAGGTTAAGTGTGAACCTAACCCTCCCTACAGTACTGTGTGACTTTTTAATAATCTCCAAACTGTAGAAATATCTTCATGGGAAGATTTTTCTACTATCAGAAGCATTGGTGACGGCTACGAGGAATATTCTGAGAGATCTATCAAAAATAGTTTCTAGCATGTTCTTGAAGATGTTGGGACAGGTGAATTGCATCCAATGGGGACTGCTTTGAGAAATACCATCAAAATTATGAGGATCAGTAAAGGTATGTTATTTAAAAAACATGACTATTCTTCGTTGAACAGCTCTCCTATTTACAAGGGAAGAAACGTTTTCAAGGTCTCAATCAAATTAAGAGAAAGTTCATGTTTCAACTCTTAATTGCGGGTATTTAATCAACAATACCGATATGGAAGTTAAATGGGGTGGATTCTGTGTATTTCATCTTAATAATGTCTATCACAATGACATTCATACACCATTATGTTGACAGAAGGTCCTCGAACGTTGGTTTGGTTTATTTATGGACGTTCTTTAACATCTGAGGTCAACAGCGTCTCATTCAATTCAGGGCGTGAAACGGCCGACAAATTTTGCTCAGAGGTCTCTTCTTTCAGGCTTGAGGTTCTTTTTCGTATCGTAAATGTACGACACGCGACCCACGGCTTTACTTCCCTTCGATCCTGGCCGGGTTTGAACTCGCAATCGTGGGTTTAGGAGGCAAGCATGGTTACCACTACACCACCAGAACGACGTTCTCGAAAGTGACGGTAATTATATTTAATGTTCAAAAGTTTATTTTGTTGTGAATATCAGTTTTTGAAATTTCTGGTAACTTTATAGTTGTCATAATTATCTACAATAGTTAATTTCACTTGATACACTTATTCATAGCTCACCCCCCCCCTTTTTTTACCTCCGCCAGAGTCGGTGGAAATTAAGGGCTTAAAACTCCCAAAATATAGTTTCATTTAGATGGAAGCCTCTGGCCCATGTCGCAGATTTACGGTGAGAAAAATAACCTCAAGTCAGACAGAAGAGACCTCTGGCCGAAATGTATCAGCTGTTTCATGCTCTGAATTGAATGCGACGCTGATGATCTGAGAGTGTCGTTAAAAATAAACGTATTATTAATAATAAATATAATAATGATAATAATAACAATTGATTTACGAGAGGCAATGAATGCACTAAAGCATTTTGCTGAATTGTGCTGGTGATAGAGCCTGAATATATTTATTGGTGCATGCTAATTTACCCTTCAACTATTGGTAGGTGAAAGCTAAATAACAATCAAACAGTTGTTTCAGTAACTGAAGTGAATGTGCAACTAACATAATTCACTGAAAAATAGCTTTCAGCACGTAGTATTTTAATCGTGCCCGCCAAACTTGTGTTGATTGACTCGTTGTTGGGCAGAGCGGAAGTTTAAACTCCTGTTCGGCGTATTAAAGCAAGGAAATGCCAGAAACAAACAATTATGAGAAACATTCTAAAAGTTTTGCAACCAGCCTACCCATTTGGACAATGTCTAATGGCTACTATGAACCTTAAGCTATCAAAATATGCACAGTGCAAGTTAAAACTTGCGTAGTCACTGTCGCACTGTTGAGTTCAGTCCTTTGTCAATAGCTGGTGAAAAAGTATGAATATTTCTAAAGAAAAATTTAGATTCTACGTTTTCACACGAGGACTGTTCATGGTGATCAAGTGAGTTCATTTGATATTGCAAGATGGATTCGATCATTTGAAGAAAGGCGGGAAGCTTTGAAAGACAACCCTCTCTCTGGTCGGTCTCGGGAAGCTGTGAACAAGAGAACAATTCATAGAGTGAGGAACTTTGTGTAGAAAACGACCTTTATTGTTGAAATGCTGAGTATGGAACTACGTATCAGTATATTCATATATATCAGCAGCATTGACAGTATATTTCATGAACATTTACAACTGCGAAAAATCTGTGAAAAACAGTTTCCACATTCTGTAACCAATGAAGAGAAGAAGAGAAAGGAATGTGCAAGAAAACTGCTGAGCATTTCCACCAAATGGTTCTAAACGTTTGACAGATATATATGCACTGATGATGAAAGATGATGGAATAAAGCTCAGAACTGCTTGTGGATAAATGAGATTGACCCAATACCGGTGGTCCTTTGACAAGATTTACGTTCTCGGAAGCAATGGTCATTGTTTTCTTCAACTACGAAGAACCATTACTGGTTGACTGCGTGTCAATAGCAATGACAATGCATGGAGAATACTATTGGCACTTGTATTTTGGATTTTTTGCACGACAATGCGTCTCTTCACAGAACAGCTGCCAATTTGAGGAAACTGGAAGTCGCCATAGTTTAATTGCTTGACAATCCACCCTACAGTCCTGACTTTGCACCGTACGACTTCTGGTTGTTTCATCAAGTGAAATCTTGCTGGAAAACGTTTTATGCGAGTGCTCAAGCTATAAATTCAGCTCTGTTGATAATAGCTCGCTCCGAGTACTGTAGTCCTTTTGACAAGTGTGTAGAGAAAGATGGAGAGTATTTTGAAGGATTTGGAAGATGTTTTGTAATTCATCCTTAGCTTGGACTTTAAGGCGACATTGCAACACTTTTTGAATGCTTCTTGTGAAACACATGTATAGAAAGTATATAATGCAGATGTGTATGTTGAACATATAAAAGATACATGTTTTCAATGTTGTAAATTAAAAAATGACGGTGAATTATTCCGACCTTTGTTTTTATAACCATTGGGTATTCTCAGAACTCTGGAATCTCTCTAATCTAATGCTAAAGAGTGATTTTTTTCTTCTGCGGGACCGCTCCATGCGTACCGGCTGGTCGTTCGGTTCAAGCTGGTAGCACGGTGTACGGGAGTCAAAAAGTCCGCAGCTGTAATTGTTCTGTAAGTTATTACCAACATTTAAAAGGTACATTTACACACCATTATCAAGCAAGAAGGTGCTAGAACTGCCTCCATTCATTTTCCATACATTTCTGCCATTGGCTCATGAAATTAACCATTGCCCTCTCTAAGAAATGGGAAAAAATGTCTTAATGAATTTTATTTTTTAGTTCATCTACTGTGTTTAACTTGCACATTTTGGCTTTAATGCCCCCTTCCCCCAGGGATATAAAAATCGCAGGGCGTAAACGGAGAACCGAGTGGTATATGTTGTTAGCGATGACTGAATTGTCGAACATTTCATGAATTGCATGCAAGGAGACATAGTTTGTATGGACAGACCCAGATTCCTATTGAAAAGTCACCAGACTACGTTCCCTCACAGTTGATTCATGAAAAAGGGTTGCATAATATTCTGCACACACCTATCATTATTGTTTGTTTCTTAAAAAAAGGACATATATTATTCTCTCGCCACTAATGGCGAACCACATTTCTGAACGTTTGATCGTGAAGGGGTTCCTTTTGAAGTAGGTAATGGTTTACTAAACCCTAAAATCGGGTATTTTGTGAATTAACATACGCACTTTGGTAGTACCAAGATATGGAGAAAATTAAAGCAGGGTCAATTTCTCCATGATACATAATATTTAAAAGCCAATCCCATAATCTACTCCTGGAAGCAGGGTCACCCGGTTTATGTTCTTACAATACAGTAATTTTATAGCGTTTTAACTGTAGTAGCTTTATAGCCGTTCGAACAGATAAATAAGAAATTCTCTTTTGGTGACATAAACGTCGAAGTGATTTTTAGAGGAATGTTCCAGAATGCTCTATCGTATTACCTTTTATTCTGTAAGTACTACACATTGTTGTGTACGCTTTTATCAAGAATATTTCCCGTTTCACGAAACTTATTTAGCAATCTATGGATCGAGTTCGACTTGGAAGTTGAATATCAGGGAATTTCACTTGAAACAATCTCCGTACCATACGAGTCTATTCTGTATTCACGTAGGAATCGTAAATAAATACTCTTTGCAGAATATAATACATGAATTAAGCCATATTAACGTAATTAATATAAAGCATTATGTAGCACAATAATATTTAATACACTGTCATACAACACACAACCTACGGACTTCCCCTCCGGCTCCCCGGTCCCTTTTCAAGCTTGGGAAAAGATGGGAATTGCAGAACTGCACACAAAGGTCCTACGAAGAAAAGAATGTATGAATATTATTTCCATGTTCAATCAAGAACTGCCATAAAAAGAATTTCCTAACATTACATTTGGGACATGTGGGTTTTCCTAGTTGCATTCAATAATGTCTGGCGTGGTCGAGTGAGAAGACCAGTGTTTGTTGTTTTATAAATTAATTGGCGGCATATAAGTGATTGTATGTCTCCGACAGAAGGAGAAAAATACAGTTACTTATTTTAGTTCCTTTTTAAAGTTGTTATTGCTGGTTAAAATATGAATTGTGACCCTAGTTCCTAGTAAGAAAAATTTTACCAAAATGTTTCAAGTTAAAAAAAACTTGGTCATACTCTTGTTACGGTATGAAATTTCCTAGGATATTCTTCCTGTAGAAAATGTTTCACGCTATCCCGCCATGGAGTTAAATATTTCCCCTCAGGTGTTGCCGCCTCTCCAGGGATTTGTTCACAACCGACACAGAGACTTCTCTCTAAGCCAATCCCGTAACGCGCCTCATTGTTTCATTCACTGACATTAGGAACAGGCACAGGCCTTAAGGGTCCAATATGCGAGAGAACATATACGCATTACTATATTACTGATAGCCATTACTATAGAAACACTGGCGTTAAATTGCTAATGAAGGTGTGTCTCCATAGTAACAGCGTACGGGCCGATATTCAGTTGTCTTTGAGTATTATATGATATATTTGATATTTTCAAACAAATTCGCAGAGCACCAGTTGTAATGGAAAATGAATCATAAATGTTACAAGATGAAACATATAAACTATGTTTTGGGGACTATAAATGTGTCATATTTAAATTTTATTAAAAGTTCCTTAATTAGTTTCCACTAAGATTTTTTAAAAAAAACTATAATAATATATTTATGCTTTTGATACCTAGATAATTATATACATAAGAAATTGAATGTTATGAAGCTCTATTCCATTCATTGCATTATACATTTTAAAATTGACTGCGTGAGAGAAAATATATTGAAATTTGTGATAAAGTAAACAGAGAAGCAATAGCATGGTACACATCCGGAATTATATATCTAAGTGGAATAAAAAAGAAATCTAAAAAAGTATAATGTCCCCTCTGTGGTATATTGAATAATATTTGAAATTGTATTTTAGAATGTGAACAGACCAAGTGATGGAAAAAGTAAAACTTTTCTTTACTGGTGAATATTAAAAATAGGAGAATTATGCATGAAGAATTATAAGGTATCGATATAAAAATATATGAAGCTATTTATAAAAAGTGAGAGATAAAATGTCTAATTGTCTAGATTTCAAAATTAAGTTTATTTTCATTTTTATACAATTTATTGACGGGAAAGAATTTACACTGTAAAGAATATGACACAGAATAGAAAACCAAATAAATCAGGAAAAGCCATATTACATTAGAAATGATCAAAATTTTATATTGCTATGATTATTTTTGAATTATTATGAACATTAATTAAGATTTCTTTATTCATTTTATCTTACACATGTTAAATTTCATATTTTAGTGACTTCTTTCCTCCAAAATATGACGATAAATTATTAAATAAGTTATAAATGAATGTGGGGTACTACATGTTGGAATAAGACACCTGAATATTGGCATTTGATGACGGCATTAATCCAGTGGCAACTGGTGACATTTGGCAAGAAACCATCTATACTTACAATAGCGAAACAGCAGTTACGAGATGGCGGCACCTCTCAGTGAGTGTACAACTCTGAAGCGCGCTTTACTTTTTGTGGGCAAAAGACACGGAATCCAAGAATATTCATAAAAACTGTTTTAATAGTGTATAACGCCCGTTTTAGATACTGAGGCACTATAGGCGATGTGCAATGATGATGCATAAAATGAAATAGTAAATTGAGAAAGGATTTTTTTTTAAGGAAGGAAGCGTTCCAGGGCTTAGTTTAGGGTTTCTCCCTGATATTTGCAATTTATGAGGACAACCTGGAAATAATCTCAAGCAGGGAGGACGGTCGTGGTGGGATTAGAACACCAGATCTCTCGCTGAAGAGTCCGCGCCTTAACGACCATAGCCACCCGTAGCGGTCTCATAAAGAAATTTTTCCCATCTATGGTGAGATAGAAGGGCGAGCTTACCATCGCTCTAGACCAGGGGTATCCAAACACAGAGATCTGTGCTACCCAGTGGTTTTCTGCATTTAGGACGGTACCTAGTTTCCAAAACCGACCCGCCTTTCGGCCGCAGGCGATTACGTCGCCCAAGCGCACCGAGTGAACTGCAGCCTCAACGGCCGAGCGCACCCAGCTACCAGAATTTGTCTGGCTGATAGGTCGTACTAGCTTAGACCTACTCCTTTATAGGGGTGAATGACCCCAGCATTAAGGAAGCCACCACAGCCCCACAAAAACGGAGATTCCGGCACACAATTGCACACCGGCCCGCAGGGTACACGCCTTAGGCACTCCCCTGGGACACTCCGCTCTTGCGAGTACTCACTTACCCGTGAGTTCCGGGAACCACTGCCACGCCGAGTCCAACCCAATCCGGACAACTCCCTATCAGGGAGGGGCTCGTCTCAAGTCCGGCCCGGCTTCCTCTAGCAACGTCAGAGGTACCACGGGCACTCAGGGTCCGCAGAGCCCGCACCTGGAGCATCTGTAGAGCAACGACCGAAGCCGCGCCCCCCCTTACGGGAATCTATGGTGAGAAAAGCCTATCACGTCATATTGTTTATGATTGGGTACAGAAGTTTTCTGAAGTTATCGAAGACGAAGATCGCGTCGGCCGACCAACGGAGATTGCCACAGAGGCAAATTTGTATGCGAGTGGACAAAAGCATAACTATAGACACTATATCCGTTGTTATTGGTTGCTCACGCCATGGCCTACGCCACAATGCAAGACCAGTTAGGACCTCATTAAGTCTGTGCACGATGGGTGTCGCGCATGCTGACCCCAAAAACACAAAAATGCAAGGAAAGGGTCTGGATTTACAACATCTCAATCGCTATCACGATAAAGGACACGATATGTTGGCCATCACAGGTGATGAGCCTTGGGTACGCCCTTACCAGCCCGAGACAAAGCCGGCGTCGCTGTGTATCCTGAGTGGGCCGTGACAAAAAATTTAAAATGACAACATTGTTCACCGCATTCCAACCTCAAGGACAAATTGAATGCAGACTTCTACTGTAACGTCCTCAGGAAACTTCATAAGCCATTCAACGAAAGCGACATCTCACTAAAGGCGTGTCCTCATAGTGCCCATAAGACAAACGATACTGCATAATTTCAAATGCGGAAGACCTGGAACATCTTCCGTATAGCCCCGATCTTGCTCCAATCGACTTAATTTTTTTGCTCTCTTAAACATCACATTTGGGTTCACCCTGACGATGAAGCTGTACGTCAACGCCTGGTTCCTACAGAGCCCAAAGTATTTCATGCTGCTGAATTTCAGAGGCTTGTGAAACTGTGAGACAATGCCTCAACGTACAGGAAAATTGTCTTAGAGAAATAAAAGTATTATTTACTTTTTAAGTTCAATATTCATTTGCAACTTACTTAGTGACATACCACCGAACTTGGAATAGAATAACACTAACTGAACCTTGGCGAAGGTTGAATACATTTTTATAATGTTTTATTTATTATCGCGTTTTCTATATTGGTTCACTAGCGTCTTCTATACATTGAAGTGAATACTATAGGTCTAAATCTGTAGTTATGAATGGAATGAAATGAATTAATAATGGCGCAAAAGAACTCGGAGCCCTTGGCGCCTTAAAGCGATCTAGCATTTCCCTTTTTAGGATAAGGAGATTATGGGGGAAAATAAACTTAGCTAAACTGGTTGACCGGGAATTGCACCCAGGACATTCGGATTAGTAGTCGAAACACCACCATAAAAACGATCTTTGAAAAATAAATCAGTTATTACCTTGGTGACTGGCTTTACCATGCTAGTAGTTTACCGCCATGGGTGGCCGAGGTCTTTGAGTCGCGGACTCGTGAGCGGGAGGTCTGGGGTTCGAATCCCGCAAGGACCGTCCTCCCCGAGGCTTTTCCAGGTTTTCCTCAGTCCTCATAAATGGCAAACATCGGAGAGGCATGTTAAACTTAGGCCTGGAACATTTCCTTCCTTAAAAAATTCCTTTCCCAATTTATAATTTCATCTCATGTATCATCCGTGTCCACCGCTTGTGGTGCCTCAGTAGTAAAAACGGGTGTTAAACACCATTAAAAAAATAGTTGTTTCCGTTACTTTCATGTCACAGACTTAACAGTACACTTTTTCAGTACTTTTGTCATAAGTTTTATAGTGCTTCTAATATTATAGTAAATATTCTCTTCTTAGCGTCCAAATTCTTGTAAAACCGCACAGTGGCTATTTTCCTCCGTACTTCTGCAACTCACTATAGAAACTCATTTTGGACTTTCTCCACTTTCTTCCAGCCCCAAAATTCAGAGTGACTGAATATTAAGAGAGCTTGCCATGGTGATATACGAGAGTAGGTCAATAAGTATCCGCCCTAACCATTTTCTAGGTATGATAAAGTCAAACTCTATATTTCACTTTGGAATGTAGGTACCTTTTATTGCAATATACTTTTCACATCTTTGAAGTAAAATTTCAATCCCCCCCCCAAAAAAAACAGTCAGAAGCTTGTCTGCAAAATTAGCATAAACAGCATCCATCACTTCTTCGTCACTCTTCAATTTCCTTCCTCGAAGGTCCTACTTGAGTTTTGAGAACAGAAAATAGTCACTGGGAGCTAGATCTGGGCTGTAGGATAGATGATCGATTTCCATGAAGTCACATTTCTTCACAGCCTTCTTTGCAACAAGAGCTGCGAGCACAGGCGCGTTGTCATGAAGAAGACGCATACCACCACTCAGCTTTCCTGGCCTTTTCTCTTTGATGGAAGCACGTAGTCTGTGCAGTAGGCCAGCATAGTGCTTCCCATTTACTGTGGTGTTCCTCTTCTTGAAGTCAATAAACAGTATTGCTTCACAATCTCAAAAGACTGCGGCCATGACCTTCTTGGTTGACTTGGCCTTTAGAGGCCGTGCTTCGCCAGGTTAACGCCACTCGCTCCATTGATTTTCTTTTGGACAAGTGATCATTACAGGACCATAGTTTCATCTACTGTAACAATGGTTTGCAGAACTTGTCTCTCGTTGCACAGCAGAGCTCCAAAAATGCCTGACATCAAATGACGTTGCTGCTTTTGGACTGAGGAAAGAAGTCTAGGCACCCACCCATCTTGCACTAACCTTATTCATGTTTAAATGTCCATGAATAATTCAAAGGACTGTTGTTTTAGAAAGACCCAACCTTGCTGCTATTTCTGTAACATAATTTCTCCTTCCACAAGAGCGATGTTTTCAGGAGTGAGCACCTCCAAGGGCCGACCTGCACTCTCTTCGTCTTTAATACCCTCTTGCCCATTCGAAAAAGTTTGGCCCATTCTTTTTACGGTAGAATATGAGGGGGATGTTTTCCCATATACACCGTCCAATCGCTTTTTAATTTCATTTGGAGTAAGTTCTTCTTTTGTGAAGAATTAATAACAGTGGAAACTCTATTTTGAACATGTCACAATCCTTTAAACATAGCCTTCTTTATGCAAATATATCTGAACAAATGAACACAGCGGAGCGGAAGTTAATACTGCAATTATTTACTTAATAGATAAGGTATGACAACTGATAAGACTTTTGTATAGGCAACAATCCTTATCGGCGAGGCCGGAAACTTATTGACCTATCCTCGTATCTGTAGGTATTTTCTATCATAATTATTGAAATATCAGGCCTCCGTGACAACGTACGCAAAATACCTGGCATTCGCCTCCGAGCTTTGTACAACATGCCTATGTGTTTAATCCATCTTCCTTTCATACTTACGCATAGACAATCAAAATAGTTTACATTCCCCATTTAATTGCCCTGGGATTTCAATTTCTCATTCTTACTGTAAATGGATCCGATTTTATTAGCATTTAAAAGCAAACTGAAAAAGTCACGTCCACTTCACAGAACCCAAATTAAGAAGAGAGTGGGCAACGTTCAGCTGATGGATATGAACGCCTCGCTACAGTCAATTGTTTCCCCATTACAAACAAAGACACGTCGAGGCGGAGAGCAGCCCTTGTTGTAATCCTTCACTTATCGATTTCTGCCCTTCGTTTCGGGTCACCGCTTGCCGCTAATGTTGCCGATATCGGGGAGGGTGGTGCTTTCCTTGCCTTGTGCCAAATTAGCCAAATTTTGTACGCGTTATCCACGGAGCTCCCCCAAATTAAATAAAGTGCAAAATTAAATAGATGTTATTTCATACACTGCTCCGTTCTTATGGCAACATATTTTAATTTAAAAAAATTATGACTCGTTCAATGAAAAACCAACAAACACAAAATACAAATTTGACCTTTACCATTTCAGATTATTTGGTGTACATGTTTTGCACAATGTTACATAATTCCACCTGTTTATCATTTTATACACGATAACAGGATGTCAATGCTGAGATATCTAAGTATAAAAGTTGAGCAATGGTTCTATTCCATTTTAAATATTTGTATTTAATTTGTGGTATTTTTACAAGGGGTGTTTACCCTGGTGGCCTAGTGGTAGTCATTTTACCTCGTAGACCCAAGGTTGCAGATTCAATCCCGGCCAGGTATAAAATGCTAAATATGGCTTCCTTCGGAAGGGAAGTAAAGCCGTGGGTCCCTTGTCATAGATTTACGACACATAAAAGAACCTCAAGCCTGAAAGAAGAGACCTCTGAGCCGTACTATTAATACAACGGACGTTTGGAAATGTTTACAATAACGGTGTTTTACGAATAATGCGCAATTTATAGACGCATCCATTCCTAAGGATGAACTGATAGTAGTATGTCATTTAGACGCTAGATGGCTGTTGTAATCAGTGTAGCGAAAGGAAAGTGTTCGTTTGTTGTCAAGTAGAGAAAGACTTGGGCAAAACGGAAGGCGTCAAGCAGAAATTCATAGACGTTTAACTACGGTATGCGGTCAAGACGCTTCTGCACAGAAGGGCATTTACATCTGGATAAATGCGTTCGTCAGCGGCACACAAAAATGTGAAAATTGTCATACGTCAATATCGCGCACTCCCAGGAACATTGAGGCTATATATGGATTAAAGGAGCACACAATTTTAATGAACTGGAAAGTCAGATAGGCTTTGATCGCGCAACCCGGCACACCATTATTTCCGATGATCTGAATATGAAAAACATGTGCGGACATTTGGTTTCCCGTGTCTTGACACAAGCACAGAAGGACAAGCAGGTTGAAATCTGTCGTAGTCTACCGGAAGTGTAAAACTAAGATCCGGAATTTTAGGAGTAGCCAGTGGCTCGTAACAGTCATGGTGTCAGTACCACATACCAGAGAATAAAGTCCAATACATGCAATGGAAACATTCAGGGAGTTTCCAGCATGAGAAATTTCGTTCTGTTTCATCTACAGGCAAGTTCGTCATTTGGGACACTTCTAGCAAACTGTCAATGAACTGGCTTCTTCAAGAAATGAGGTGTACTGCGAAACCTTACGGAGACAATGAAACTTGGCTACAATTTGATTCAGAGAAAAAGAAGAAAAAAAAAAAACACCCAAATATCCTTGGAAATCTCCATTATAACAAACAGTAAAAATAGGAAAAAGTGGTTATTTCTG
Organism: Metallyticus violacea; assembly: GCA_030762175.1. Lineage (NCBI taxonomy): Eukaryota > Metazoa > Arthropoda > Insecta > Mantodea > Metallyticidae > Metallyticus > Metallyticus violacea. The sequence continues at coordinate 26,003,719 of CM060835.1, read as the reverse complement.
CTGGGAAATAATGATCATCTCATTTTTTCGGTATTCAAGGAATGGTTTATCAATATGCTGTAGCTGGAAACACAACTCTAATGCAAAGTTGTTCTGAAAACTCTGAACAACTGAACACAGCGGAGCGGACTTAGAGCTGCAATTATTTACTTAACAGATATGATATGACATCAGCTAAGGATTTTGTGAAGGCGATAATCCTTATCGGTGAGACCGGAAACTTATGGACCTACCTTCGTATGTTGTCAAAAATGTACGATCATTATTTATGAAACAGTCGCCTTATATAACGGGTAGTTATTTTTAAAAGCGCACTCTTTTGGTAGTTAAATGATTTATTATATATAAAAAATAAACTTGATAATGGAATTTGCTAAGGATACAGTTATTGGAGTTAATAAGCAGATGCCTATCATAGGTTAGAGTGAAGTTACATGACTGCTCCTTGCGGATGATTTGATGACTAGTTCCTTCACCCCGTCAGTTTTAGTAAGGTCTTAAAGGAAACAGTTGCTGTATATTATTTATAGGTAGTAGAGTGTAAATAAAAAGAAGAAGAGTGTCCATGGCTGGTAGAAAATTAAAAATGTATCAATCTAGGTTTAAAAATCAATAGCACAGATAATTTGGAGACACAAACATGGCCGATCTTAGTAAAAAAAAGGTTAGCCATGAAGTCAGTTAGTACATGTTTACACATAGCACCAGTAATAGGCGAATTTATATTGCTTTAGTTAAATCAAGAAGGGCATATGGAGAAGAAGTTTGGGATGTAGAGGAAGGGAGAAAAGATATAAATAAAATTGTTACCATATGGTGCAACACTGTATTAAAATTGCCGCAATATTCTGCTAACGTTGGTGCTATAATAGAGATGGGTAAATCTGTGTGGGGGAAGATTATGGAAAGGGTACTAAATATGTGTATAGGATTCAGCAACTCCCTGAGTGCTAAAATGTTGTTTAAAATGTCGGCAGAACAGTAAGATTGATTATTGTTGGGTAATAATTTCGGGATCAACAAAACGGTAGTCGACTAACAAAACTAAGATTTGCCAGTGATGTGGTCTTATTTGCCAAAACACCGAAAGCGCTACAAATTATGCTAGAACAATTATGTGAATATAGCAAACATGCGGCTGTCACCAAACAAGCTGAAGTACAGTTAATTTAAACGGACCTGTAAACACATATGTGAGTGAATAAACTTACATAGAATAACAGTTTTCCTTCCAAGATAAAATAGAAAAAGAAATACAAAGAAAGATCTCATTAACCTGGAGAGAATTTTGGGCCCAAGTTTATACTGTTACACTAAACACTAACTATGAAAATCAGATTCCAGACACTTGAAACCTGTGTATACCTCGTATTATCACATGGGTGTCAGGCATGGTCAATAACAGAAAACAAAAACACAAAATTCAAATGTGCCAAAAAAAAAAAAAAAGTAACACAAGATCCTAGGGATAAATTTGAAGGACAAAATACTCTAGTATTAATAAATCAGTTATCCTAGACAACATACATAGCACAAATAGCTACCAGAAGCAAATGGCAATGGAGCGGTCACGTCGCAAGAATGCAGGACAATAGGATCCATGTGGGACCCGCGGATAGGAAAAAGGACACAAGGCAGACCCAGAAGAAGATGGACAGACCTCTTCAAGGAACATGCAGGTCAAGAGTAGCAAGAGGAAGAGAAAAATGGAAATCTCTCGAGAAGCAACTAGTCCAGTGAGAAATGGAGTAACCAAAGAACAAATCAGTCAGAGTGTCTTAAACAGCAGACGAACAACTAGCGTGGAATAGTTCACCACGTTAGGAAAAAGCGAGCTTTCCCTACTTGTTACGGGGTTTTTGTCCTTGAGGGACACAATAGGCTATCTTTATCTTTAAGTAAAATAAATGGAATAGGTGATATTTGGGCAGGGTGGACTACTTTGCAAGGAGGATTTTTGTAGATGATAAAAGATGGCGATTAGAGGACATGGATAGCCAGCTTTTTATTATATATGCTTTGATGAAAGAAAAACTGATATTGAAGTTAGTCTTACAATGTTATCGATTGATGAGTGTACAGTTTTAATTACAGGCGGTAGAAATCCACGTATTTCATAAATAGTGGCTTCACATATACAGTATATTACAAGAACATTATTGTTTATTGTTCTGGTGATCCAGTGATAACCACCACTACTTCCCTCGTAGACTGTTTTGAGGCTACACAGGCGGTGCACACTGATGATACATGAAGTGAAATGATAAATAAAATTGGGAAACGTTTTTTAAGGTAGGAAATGTTCCAGGCTTAAGTTTAGGATACCTCTCCGACATTTGTAATTTATGGCGACTGAGAAAACCTAGGGGAAAGAAAGCTCAGTCATACAGGATGGTCCTGGCGGGAATGGAACCCCAGCTCACGCGTCCGGTTATTCCGGACACTCACAGTGGTTTTGCAGAAGTGGGAAACCATTATTGGAGGACACTATGCATCACTTTTGGAGAGACTGAAATTAGTGGTTACGTCTGGGAATGGCCAAAAAGTTCTTTCACCAACATAATGTGCCGGTACATTAAAGTTGCGCCACTAGGGACAAATTGACATATTTATAATTTACAATCTTCCTTATCCAAATTATTCACCTCATCTTGCAACTTGGATTACCATTTTACATGAAACTCAGAGCATTTCTAGCTGGGCACAAATTGAAGAGGCCACACAGAATGTCGAGTATTTTGAGGGCCTCGAAGAAATCCGCTTCTATGAGGGAATCATGAACATGGAGTAATGTTGGAGCAAGTGCTCTGAGCTTCGATGAGATTACGTCGAAAATTTAAGTATGTTACATGTTCTCTTTAATATCAAACCAGCCTCGTATGTTCAGGGTGTGGGTTCATCTTTTATAGTGTATACAGGAGTGAATCTGAACTCTACTGACAAACCTTCACAAGTTGTTCAGGGATATTGTCTAAGTGTATACATATAAGGAAACCATGGTCTCCGGTGGCCCATTACAGAGTAATTTCAATTCTTTCGTTTTGTTTAACTCAACTACCTTTGTATATATTTTACTCGGAATCTTATTCTTTTCAAATAAAACACAACCGACAGACTGAATGGAGTAGTCTACAAAACGTTCCTTCAATATGTTCCCCCACATTTTCTGTAAGATATGCCGCTGATAATTCGCAGGTGTATGTGGTCTCAACATGATGGGGCGCCCGCACAATTTGCGCTGAATGTTAAGTAATACTTTGATGAACAGTTCGGCACAGATGGATAGGTAGTGGTGGTTCTGCTCCATGGCCAGCTCGATTACCAGATCTGACATCCATGGACTTTTTCATCTGGGTCACATGAAGAACCTAGTGTATGTGACTCTTGTCGAAACTAATATGGACCTGGTTGCTACGATTGTAGTAGCTGATGACGATATGTGTCAACCTCCTGGGGCGTGTGCGACAGTCCATGAGGTGTCGCTGTGAAGTTTGTCGTGACCATGGCGGTCGACGTTTTAAACATTTACTTTAAACAATGCAATTTGGGATGTTTTAAGTAAATTTTTGTGATGTTTGGTCATCTATCATTAAAAATGAGTAATTGCAATTGTCAGGAGGTAATGAGTAGTCGGCGAATCGTAATGTAAACACGCTCTACAGCTGTCAAAGTTGTATTTTTTATTATTTTTTTTTTTTTTTTTTTTTTTTTTGGAAACAAGAATATTCCGAGTAAACAGTTACAAAGGTGATTGAGTTATTACAAAACGAAAACAATGAAATTACCCGGTGATGAGCCATCGTAGACCATGGGTTCCTTATATGAAAACACTCAACGTGTGAAGGTTTGTCGGTGGAGTTCTGATTCAGCCTGTATAATGTTTATATTGAGATAAATTGTGATTTGTAGAATAATACCTTTCTGAATTTGTGTTTATTATGAATGACAATGGATATTTTGTGCTAGTTCATAAAGCATATTATTATATACAAAATATTTATTACGCGGAATAGTGTAAGTTAACTGTAACAAAGACTTTGCATTATGTAGAATAAAAGTTTAATTTATGCAATAAGAATTTAATTATTTATTGTCACATAATGAATATTGAAAATATGCAATTTCCTGTGAAAATATTAACTGCTTTAGTGAAATAATTTTGTAACATAACATTTAGCGTTAGAGAATATTTAATTAGAAATATAAGCAAATCATTTATAACGTTTCTGTAATATTATATAAAATTCTCAAAATTATATATAAAGATACAGTGCTAAATAAAACTGTATATACCTGTCATAGCTTCCTGATGTATAGGAATCCACCAGAGACGCATACTTGAAAATGGCTCCACAACCAGACACAATGCAATGCCATGCGTTTCGTTATATCACGAGGTAGAAAAGCACTGAATGCTGACGTCATAGGGCATTCAGCTGGCGGTTACCGACTTACCATGTGGAATATTATTACCTTCAGAATTTTTCGGTTAACTTCAGCCATTTTAACAAACAAATATTTATGTTTTAATTCCGTAGTTATTTTCAACGAATACATTAAATGCCGTATTACAATTAATTACTGATATGGACTGGGAGACCGAAGATCAATCCATACACTGGAGGTCAGATCGAGAAAGCATACCCACCGAGCCTGAGATGCTGGAACACGAAACGCGCAGCCCTGGTCCCTGCGAGGGTTGCCGGCTCTGCTACAGAGCCATTGCTATTAATTAATTCTTGGTTTCTCTTACATGCAGTAGTTATAATGTAGGCGAGAGGGTAAAAATGGAGGTTTCGAGGGAATAAATCCATTAGGATTGGCCAGAACTAATGAAATGCGCTGGAGAACTCCACGGGGACTCTCCGGCCTTTAAACAGCAGCGGTCCCGGCAACGTTGCATTCTTCTGCCCTGTTACCATGGCAACAACTGACGTTCCAGGAGGCCTTGCTTTACACTTCGGCAACGCCGAGTTCTTTATTCCACTGCTATGAAATCTAGCGACGTGCATCTGGTTGTCAAGACGACAGAAAGAAGAAAGCAGAGTCATTTTGATTTTATATAACGCAATTTTAGTTCTCATTGAAAATATCTATTTATTTAAGGAACTTATATAGAAAAATTAAAGAAGATTAACATTTTTTGTGTTTTTACAATGCTTAAACCCTTATTTTTATATTTAATAACAAATAATTCCCTTTTGACGTTAAATAACCGTAGATGACATTTAAACAATTTTTGTAGGTGAATGTGACACTTTTTAAGTATTGGTACAGTCACCGTTAACTCGTCCAATTTTGGGCGACATCCACATAACTTACTCAGCAGTACAGTGCAGTATCAGATCACAATAGTGGTTAGTTCAAAAGATCTACTCCTGAAATTAATTCCATGTGATCTAAGGTTCTCTTTGCACTTTTCTTTCTACGTAGTGTTTCATTAGAACTAAGCATTTCTTTCTTTATTTATTCCAAAACTAATGATACTATTTTATTATGCCTCAAATGTAAAGTGTCTTTGGTAGATTATTAACCTCTATAAAAAATGCTGAAAATGTCCTCTCTCCTGCATGAGGCATAACACAACACGGCGTTCATAGGAAAAATCTGGGCATATTGTCCATCACATGGTTCATGTTCGTAAAACACGTTTGCGCCCAATTAAAGTGCAGTTTGGTGCGCAAAAGCCGCAAAAAGAATTGTGGAATTTTTGACTAAACTGTGGACACTGTACCGTAACGCCGGATTTTGTTGAGCAACTGGGCAATGTAGAGCTGGATCATGGATATTTTTAACAAGATGGTGCTACATCAAACCAACCCATGGCGCTAATTTAAAATTCCTTTGACGACCGGTAATCTCCAAGAACCTGTGTCCACTGATTTGACAGCACTGGACTTCTTTCTGTGGATTTATTAAAATACAGAGTTTACGGCAAACGCACCCAGATATTGAACGGTCTGAAGGAGATTAATAGTATTGACAACACAATCTACGGCCAGTAACATGGAACGACGGTGAAGTAGGGACAACATGTTCATTTCCTATAGAGGTTGATAATCTCCCAAAGATACTCTACATTTGAGGTATAATAATTTGTGGATAACATCATTCGTTTTAAAATAAAGAAAGACATGTGTTAGTTTTATATAAATCACTATGTAGTGGTGTTTACTATATGGTAAAGTTGAAATACTATGCCATTCATGGAAATAAATATACAGGAACGTGGAGAACTTAGGATGTACCAATTTTACAAAAAAAATTACCTATTTTCTATGATCGTTAGAGATTATTTATCCAGATTTCACCCCCCGCTTGATGCTTCAGCATCTTTTTTGAATCGAAATGTTACTGACTATACCTGTCATAACCAGGTGAGCTACTTTGATAATGTAAAAATCAAAAGCCTCACATGTGTTCCATTAGTCATCAAAAAAGCTCAACGATTGCTCAACGATAAAGACCTTGAGTTCTAACTTTTTATAGTGTATGGCTACAGGTTATTTGCCTGCTATGTTTCAGAGTTTAGAAGATAACGGTATGGGGGATGAGGAATAGTGAAAGAGCTTGACGGATTTTCTAAAACAAAACTTGAATAGATATCACTAGGTCCAAAAGTTTCCGGCCTAACCATTTTGAAGCCGGAAATAAGGCTGCCTTTATTTATTTAATAACTTGAGGCTGCAGAGTTATATTTATAAAAGCATTAGATTGATAAGGATAATTATGTATATGTATAATGGAATCATAGGTATAACAAGAATTGAAATAATTTGTAGCTTGTACTTATGTGTATGTCATTTTACAGGTGATTGTTACTTACAAAAGGGTTTAGTATACATTTTGTGGTAAAAGATGTGAAAAAGAGACAGAGATGTATACCTGACGCCTCGTCCGCTGACCGCTCCTTAGACCAGGCTGAGGAAATGGTAAACTTCCTTTTGTTAGGTCACGAAACTTCTGCCCAGGAATCCTTAGAAAATTCACAGTAAGAAAACATATGGCTGTAACGGGACAGCATTTGAACAGTCAGACATAGCAATAATTTAAGAGAAAATGGAAATATCAGAACGGAGACGAAAATGTTTTATTATAGGAATGTGCCGAAATTTATGACAGACTCTTCTAGGAAAAATTCAGGCTCGTGCGAAGACATTGTAGATCAGGAGGAAGAGAATAATTCTAGCCAATGGGCATCGGATAAAATTCAACGAATAAGAAGATACAAATAAATATTTTAAAGATAGCCAATGATGAACATATAACACGAAAATAGGATAATATACGAGGGAATTTAATTTAGCGAGAGGCGTGGCGATGTGGTAGAAAACTGGAGACAACAGGAGACGAAGGAGACACGAGAGACACACGAGAGGATTCATTCAAGAGATATTCGAAAGCAATTAGTCTAAGTCATTTCTAAAGTCAGTCGAGGGCAGTCTAAGTCATTTTAAAGCGTTCGAAGGATTCTAAGTCATTTTAAGGTGATCCTAAAGTCAGTTTAAGTGAGTAGTGAAGTCAGCGACGAGCAATCAGGAAGTAACCTGTCAAGCTGTAAAATAAATTAAATGTACAACCAGTGCCGAACTTTATTAATACAGTGAACAATCTCCTCCTCCCCTAATGACTTTAAGTCATTAAAACAGTCCAAATTTACCCTAAGATCCCATTCAATTCCCCTGCATTGAAACAATACCTCAAAAATAACCGTTTCAATTTTCTAATTATGATAAAGACAAAAACTATATTTCAACTTTTCAATATAGTTACCTTTATTGCAATACACTTCTCATATTTTTAAATTGACATTTAAATCCTCCTGCCCCAAAATAGTCAGAAATTTTGCCAGCAAAATGGACATAAACAGTATCCACTACTTCTTTGTCACGCTTAAATTTCTCATACCAGTTACAAGCGAACGTGACACGTTTCAGGAAATCTTGTAAATGTTGATCAAGACGAAGTAGTTTTGAATAGTCCAGTAGATGCGCAGTAGTTTCTGGCCGATTTCATTTTCCGTTTATACGTTTATAGGGGAATCAGTTTAGTATCTCTATTACTTCCGTACTGAACGCATTGTAGGGACCGTTTATTGCTCTCCTCTTTCTCGTTTACACTTGTTTGTTACAATTATGCAGCTGAGAAGTTACCCCCACCACAAATGTCATAGAATTGTCACGTTCAGGTCGATGCAAGGTCATTCGCCAGGACTATTTAAAGTATAGTATTTCCCTTATACTCTCCATTTCCTGGTATTCGTATGTACGAGGTAACAGAGCGTTTCCTTCACTAATAAAGGTCTGCTATTTAAATATTTTAAGTGAATGGGTTGAGGAGAAACATTTTGACTGCTTGAAAAGGAATAATGTATAATAACGTTCTCAATACATATTTTTGTGAGCTGAACATGCAAAATTTTAGCAACTTGCTTCACTTCTGTATATTGAAATTCCCTATGTACTTTTGAAAATGAATAAATGGTAGAAAAAATCCATAACTATTCAAAACAGGGATAAAAGACGAAATAAAAACTTGATCTACCGCCCCAAATGTATGTAAACATGTTCATTTCTATTTGACTCTTAAATATTTCCATTAGATAGAAGCATTTTGCCTAACTTCCGGGCTCTGTTAATATGTGTATAGAATTTTCTAACAATAGACACCCACACACCACTACCACCACCAAAACAATATCATCATCAGATGTAAACACATTCTCCATTGCCTAATGACTACAATACAAATGAATGTTTATACGAAAACACGTCAGCCAACCTAATAAACGTTACACCACCGAGAAATGAAATAGTTTGATGTTGGGTGTTTTCTAAAACTTCACATTTTTTATTTCAAAACATTCCCCACCATTAGCAAGAACTTCCTTTAGCGAAGATAATGGTTACATTTGCATAAGCCTGTTTGACATAGATGATGATTTAAGGTTCTAATATGGAGAGTATAAACAAACAAACAAAGGACTGAGGTTCCTTCAATTTCCGGACGGGAATTAGGGAGTTGAGCGCATGCATCCTATTAATTCCCGCAGGTTAGCCAACTTATATTCCACAGGTCGAAGGTGGATGTTGGTATTAGACTGGGCAAGGATTAGGTAGGCTTACTGAGTACGATGAGTGGCCTAAGGGCTAACCCCTCTCAGGCTGTTCGCTTCACACGCCTTAACGGGCCGCATTCCCTCTCTTGCTGTTATTCGGTTCTCTTTTCTACCACCTATAATTGCTTTATCTTTTACCTTCTCTTCTGTCTCGTCCATTTATTATCGTTTATCAGCCTACTGCTAATCTCTTTTTTCGTTTCCAAGTTGCTTCTTCTCTACAAAGAAAACTGTTCAGTGTTAATAATGATGATGATAGGTAACTACTGCGCCGATCTTTATCGTTACCGACTTGTCGGGCGAGTTTTCCTGTCTGCCGCTTTATTACCGACGTTGCCAAGGACATTGCATTCAAGAGAGCTACTTGAACCTCTGCTTGTTAGTCATCCGAGGAACTGCTTCTTATTTTTTTCTTCTTCATTAAATTTTCCAGCGCATAAATCAATTTCCTTGCGTATAAGAGACTTTTTCTTTCTTAGGGAATCATTAATCTGTAAAGTTAGTACAGGAATAAATTGCCTTTCTTTACTTTGTCAACTGGAAGTGCGCGTTATCACTAATACATAGGCTTAAGAACTTGTTACTATGGAAATCTGAATAGGAAGACTGTTTCTATTTTAATCAAATGAATAACTGCATTGGGGTAACCATGGAAACATTTAATGCAGCTCAACTTCTTGACCAAAGAGCAGCCTGGTATAAATATACCAGGCCTGATCAAAAAATAACAGAACTTTCCATTTTTTTTAACATTTGAGCTTAACTTCATTTTAATGAGCTTTGTCTCCTTGGAAGAAGTCTCCCCATCTCCTCTCCCTATGGTGCTGAGTTTATGAAAGCAGCATTGATATAATTTTTTCGAGATTCATCTTCTCATCTGAATCAAATCCTTTTATTGTGAATTAACGGTCTGTAAATAAAAAAAAAGTTTGCTTTGTCACTCAGGTAAGTATAGAGAGTGGGGAAAAACAGTTATCTTGTTTTACGAGCAGAATTTTGGAACAAATGCGTTGCTACGTTATTGTGATACCTAGAATTCATGAATTATCTCTAAGTCCAGACCAGTTGATTGATCCTTCGGCAGAAATTCGTCATGAACAACACTCTGGTTGATTAAAAAGAAAGTATGAATTAAGTAGAATATTTCTAACGTTTCTTGCCATAAGATAGATGCTTATTTTCATTGTATTTATAATATTAATTGCGATAACTTGAATTAATTACGCGAATATTACACGCGCTTCGCTGGAAGTACTATGAGACAAACGACAAAAGCATTAAAAACCTTAAAAAGGGCTTTTGCTGATGACAACTTGTATGATAAGATGCAGGGTGTGTATGTCTAAAAATAAGACAAAACCATTTCTATACAAAGTACGTCACTTGCGTAAACTAAGCGAATTCCTCAGCAAGTACAATTTGGGAAGGGTGTTACAGAGCCTAGAGCTGAGAAATTGGTACTTTAGTGCGACTTTTAAATTTCGATTTTCTGGTCTCTCATTTTCAGATTCTATTTTTCTTATTTTATTTAAATGACATGCAAATTTTCATTGTAAAAAAATTGTATTGGTGCTGGTAGATACAATTTAAAAATTTGGATATCAGATAACACCCGCTCATAATAGCCCAATTTCACTGATTTTCAGATTTTTTTTCTATTGTATTAAATAGTATATATGCTTTGTTGCGAAAAAACAATTAGGGCGATTTTTAAATGTTGGGTTTTAGGTAAATTCCCAGTTTTAATAGTTGGATTTAGCTGATTTTATGTAACTATTTTTTTTTTATTTTATTTCAGTAGCATATACAGAGTTTCGTTGAGAAAAACAAAAAATTGCGGCAGCAAAAGTGATTTTATATTTTCTGCTTTAAATCCTCCCCCCAACACTTTTAATTTCAGTTTTCGCACAGGTATATCCCCACTCTTAATGTCTCGATTTCCCTGATTTTGAGAAAATATCTTTCTTATTTTTGTATGAGGTATTTAACGAGTTTCATTGTAACAAAATAAAGAAACATTGGTGCTGTTAGAGAGCTTTTTAAATTTTGAGTTTGAGCTAAATCCTAACTTAATTTGATTTGACTGATTTTCGGTGACTGTTTTCCTTCTTTTATTTCAATGGCATTTCCACAGTTTCGTTACGAAAAAATGAAAATTGTGGCCTCTAGAGCGATTTATAAATTTTCGCTTTAGATTAACCCCCAACCTCAGTGACCCAATTTTATTGGTTAACGAACTCGGTGAATCTTTTGTTAATTGATTGTGATATGCAGATTTTCCTTGAGAAAAAAAAAACATTGCGGCTATTGGAGCACTAGTTTAACTTTTTCATCGTCATTTTTGGTGCCTATCAAGTTGGAATGATTGATGGAAATTTTAAGAAATATTTTTCAAAATAATATTACTCAAGCTTCTCAACCTATGCGTGGGTTGGAGCTTTTGCTGAGCCGCGAAATCTTCCGAAGACAAATGCCAAAAACATTTTAGAGATTTCATACATTTTAGCACTCGCTTAATTACTCAAATTTAATTAAAACAATGCAATATTATTTTGGAAAACATTTATGTTTTATTAGAGTGCACTAATTTAAATTGTGGGGTTAATTTCTAATAGTTGAGAACCACTGCCGTACTTGAAATTACAAGCAAATCAAATGACAAGTTCAAGTAATGAAGATAATTTGAAAATTTCCTCTGACACTTGGTACTGTATCTCTGATTAAAACAATCGAAAGAATGTCACACTTTTTGAATTCAAAATCGATCGTAATTTTCTACACCTATGAGGGTAGGTCCATAAGTTTCCGCCTTAACCATTTCTACGTATGAAAAAAACTATATTTCACTTTTCAATATTGCTACCCTTGATTGCAATACACTTCTCACATCCTTGAAGTAACATTTCAATTCGCCGGTTCGCCCCCCACCCTAAAAAATAGAAGTCCTGTAGGCAAAATGGGGATAAGGAGCATCCACCACTCCTTCGTCACACTTAAATTTTCTTCCTCGAAGGTCCTTCTTGAGTTCTGAGAAGAGGAAATAGTAACTGGGAGCTATATCTGGGCTGTAGTGTAGATGGCCGATCTCCTTGAAGCCACATTTCTTCACAGCTGATATTGCAACAAGAGCTGGGTGCACAGGCGCGTTGTCGTGCAGAAGGCGCACAACTCCACTCAGCTTTCCCCGCCTTTTCTCTTTGATGGAAGCATGTAATCTGTACAGTAGGCCAGCATAGTACTCCCCATTTACTGTGGTGTTCCTCTCCTTGAAGTCAATGAAGAATATTCCTTCACAGTCCCAAAAGAGTGTGGCCATGATCTTCTTGGTTGACTGAGTGACCTTGGCCTTTAGAGGCGGTGCTTCGCCAAGTTTACGCCATTCCATTGATTCTCTTTTGGACAAGGGATCATAGTAGAGGACCATAGTTTGAAACAATGGTTTGCAGAATTTCTCTTTCGTTCTACGGCAAAGCTCCAAAAATACCTGACAACAGATGACTCGTTGCTGCTTTTGGACTGAGAAAAGAAGTCTAGACACCCATCTTGCACAAACCTTATTCATGTTTAAAAGTTCATAAATAATTTGAAGGAATGTTGTTTTAGAAAGGCCGAACCTTGCTGCTATTTCTGTAATTTTGAGCCGCCGGTCTTCCATAATTCCTCCTTCCACAAGAGCGATATTTTCAGGAGTAAGCACCTCCATCCACCGACCTGCACGCTCTCCGTCTTCAATGCATTCTGGACCTATTCGAAAAAGTTTGGCCTATTCTTTTACGGTAGAATATGAAGGGGATGTTTCCGCATATACTCCGTCCGATCGCTGTTTAATTTCATTTGGAGCAAGTTCTTCTTTTATAAAGAGCTTAATAACAGACCGATACTTCATTTTGAACATGTCACAATCATCTACACACAGCCTTCTTTATGCAACTATACCTGAACAATTGAACAGGGCGTAGCGGAAGTTACAGCTGCAATTATTTACTTACCAGATAAGGTATGGCACCAGATAAGAGTTTGTAAAGGCGATAATTCTTATTGGCGAGGCCGGAAACTTATGGACCTATCTCGTCTTGTACATATTTTAAATAATAGAGCAAAGAAAAACATAAAAAATGAATAACCAGCATATAGTGAAAGCAACATGAATGACATACGTTTTGTTTTTAAAAACTGCAGACAAATGAAGGAAGAAAGTATAGAGCATATGACATATAGCTGAACAAAACAAACATAGACGCTACGGGTGTAGGTGCCTGAAGCATGTAGGGTTATAATTATTATGTAAAATAGCACGAGAGCTGAATGAAAACTCACATGTTCCTGTCATTAAAATACATTGACTGAGGCGGCTATTTGAGATTATAACTATTTCTTGCAGGGTAGGCTTGGGATCAAATCTTTATCATTCAAGGTGCTGGATTAAGTTCATTAAAGAAAGATTTTTTAATGACTGTTAGTTGAAAATAGAAGGAGCAGTGTATTTATTACATTTTCATCAATAAATGTTTAAGCGTTAGGGTCCAACGGGCAGTATGTTCTTTCATAATACATTAGATCTATTTGGTTTAGTACATATATTAAATTAGATAGTTTACAATAAAATTTAAAACATATATATTCAATAATATAATAAGATAAATAAATAAATATAAATAAAATATAAAATAAAAATATTGAAAATGATTTTTAAAAATTTTAAACATACATATAAAATATAACGAAATTCCATTATGTATTACACATAGCTGGATTTCTGCCAATTTGTTTCCTCCCTTCCCCTCACGGTTATCAGCCTGTTCAGACCTAAGCTGTTTCACTTTCATCAGAAATTTACCTAATTTCTCCTCTCCTTTCTTGCCTGCCAGCAAAGCCCAGCATGACCATCTCCCTCTGTTCGATCCTGTAAACGAGTACGGTAGATACTTTTCACTCCATTCTTCCGTACCTTTACATTCAACGAGTATGTGTACATGATTCCTCTACCTCACAGGTGGAGCGATTTCTCCGCTCATATGCGTCGACGATCTTAATCATTTGCCATGACTTCACTTAAGTGATATTTATTAGGACTATTTCACGAATAAAATAAGAACTTAAATATAATTCTTCTAAACTAGACTTACAAAATTGTAATGAACGTGTATATGTACTTAACCCTTTTATGCATTCTTGCGATAGAAGAATGCCTATTGTCAGTAATGCCAAAAGAGAAGAGCAAAATACGGGTTTAGGACTATTTCATGAATAGAATAAGAATAAAAGACACACACACACACACACACACACACACACATATATATATATATATATATATATATAAATTCGCAGAATGAAATGGACAAAAGTCGACTATTACAATCGCTAACGTTCGATTTTCTAATTACGATTGAGGAAAAAAAAAATTAACATACAGTGTCTGCATTTTTCATTGTGTTCTGTGGCTTGTAATTCCAAATGATAAGATCAATTTGTACATTTGACGCATCACCAAAACGCTTTGAAGAACTCTCCATTTTGTGTTATGATTGTCGATAGTCCATGCTTTCATTGCTATCAATACCTCCCCACCGCCTGTAGCAAAAGTGGTCAGTGATGTGTGTTCAGGAATTATATACTGCAGGCATAGAATTGGTTACACTGACCACAAGACAAATGCAGTCGCGTGATAAAACGGATTTGATATTTTTTTTTCTATAATTTAACTCCTTAATTGGGTTGTGATTGGTTGTAATTCAAAATTTTGTTTCGTTTCATTGGTCGGTTTTAATATGACGTCACATGAGTGAAATAGTTTGCGCAAAACATTTCTTGGAATGTATTAGCGAAAGGTGGAGCAGACAGTATCATATAATATGCTAATTCAGCAGTATATAAAAAACCAGGCAGAGACTAAGATTTTTTTAACGTGTACATTTATGGCATTGAATTTAAAACCCCATTAAAATGATAATTTACATTATAATTACCTGCGTAGAATTTGTTTGTCTTAACTAATGAAATTTTAATATTTGGTTAATGTAGTTATTAGTGAAAACACACGTTGAAGTTTTAGAAACATGAATAGGAGCGGTGTAAGCTTAACACTGGAGTATGTAACATAGTTCCTCTAGCGGCGAGCACATGCCCCCCCCCCTCTCTCTCTTCCTATTTCGCACTTCATTTTCATTACCACTGTCTCTCCCTCCTCTCCCCCTCCCAGGCCGTAGCAATACTGTGCTGCAACACAGCCTGCCCATTAATTATTTCCAACCTAATATGTTACGCCGAGCTCTTTCCAGCGACAAAAAATATATAATACATATTTATAAATACCCAGCGAGTGTGCCGGGGTAAAAAGGGCAGCTCTCGCCCCTGGGGCCCATACACGGCACAGCAGTTGTTTCTGGTGCTTCCCCGAAAATATTTTCTGACCTGCATGAAAATGCTGCTTATTGCCATGAAGTTGGCATTCACTCAAGAAGCAGGTATTCAAGGGAAAATTCCAAATTCTAAACCTGCGTCACCTTACGTTTGTTTTTAAAAAATAAATATTTCTCTTGTGTTTAGCAGTGACACACAAACTGTTCAGATAATATATCTTAACGCTTCTTTAAAGCTCGCTCTATAAAAAAGAGATGCGCTTCAAATAAACCAGTAAAAATAGTTAACCTTTCAATAATATTAAATAATACTATAGGTAAAAACAAAGCGAACTAAAATATGAGGGGTATTCGAAAATTATTTACAATATTAGTTATTATGTCTTATTTATTGTGCAAGATGGTTAAATGAAGATGGAATCTCTCAATATACTCCCCATCAACGTCAATGCACAGTTGCCACCTTCCTGTTAACTTCATTATGGCGTTACGAAACCATTATTTGGAAGTTAACCATTTAAATAAAATAAAAAAAAGTTTCTGAAAACTAGGAATATTAAACTCCCCACTCTTTAAATCGTACATAAGAGTCTTTCTCCTACAGGACATAGCGCAGCCCCACACTGCGACTGGAAATTTGGCATAGCTGGTAAGCAACATTGTGCCGCACCCATCATATTCACCGGATTTCGCTCCGCCTTATTATGCCTTACTGGACAAAATCGCTCTAGCGGTACCCATATTTTTTTTTCGCAACAAAACTCAGTATATACCACTTAAATAAAATAAGAAAATAGTTCCTGAAAATCTGGGAAATCGGGGCGTTTACCTGGAACCCAACATTTAAAATTACTCTAGCCAAACTAATATTTGTTTTTTCACAACAAAACTCAGTATACAGAATTTAAATAAAATAAGAAAAATAGTTCCAGAAAATAGGGAAAGTTGGTCATTAGGAGTGGGGGTTTACCTGTAACCCAACATTTAAAAATCGCTCTAGAGGCGCTAATATTATTTTTTTTTCACAATAAAACTAAGTATACAGAATTTAAATAAAATAAGAAAAACCGTTTCTGAGAATTAGGGGAAACAGACCATCAGGGAGTAAAGATATAGTTGAAAACCAACGTCTAAAAACCGCTCTAGTGTGTAAATTTCTCTCAGTTGGTTCAAAATAAAACGATACATTTATTCGGTATATAAACTGTATTTATAACGTTACATATATTTTATGTTTAACAACATCGACGTGAAGATAGCAAATGTGAAATATTAATCTAATATGTGTGTGAGAATTATATTTGTATGTAAGAGCGCTCTGTAATAACCTTCAGAAAATGTTCGCAGTACATGATTTTAACACAATAAAATTTAAATTAAATTTCAAAGCCAATGAAAATCAATAGAACTTTTGATTGTTTTTTGTTGACTGTATATTTGTTTGTACATTGTAATATGTTTTTAAACAGTCGCCTATTTTTGTTTTATTGTAACATAAAACTTCTTCTTAAATAAACAATGTAAAGTGGAAAATTTCTGTATTTTTCTATTTTAGTGAAAGTAAAGATGATGTCAAGGGTTCAGTTCATAATAATAGCTACATTTAAAAAGTTTAAAAATACATACACAATATGCGCATTTGTCAGTGGTCATATATTTCGTTTAATTAAGGGCATATCATTAATGTTTGTGGTTTAATCACAACAAAATAATAATTCTAAAAATGCGGTTTCTCTTTTGATAATTATAGATTACAAGAGTTGTTCCTCTTACTTTTGAAAACCACAGTAATTTCACTATAGATATTTATTTTCAAGTGATTTTGAAGGGGAAAAGCAACCAAACAGGTTAAATAATGTTTACAATTCATTTTTCTTTTATTAGCTAGCTTTAGAGTTTGTCGTGATATTAAAACAGCAATGCCGTAAGCTACTTCATTAACCAATTTGGCTTTTATATTGTTTTTTAAAGTTATTCTACTTGCTGAGGAATCCCCTTAGTTTACGCAGCTCCTTCTGACTAACTTTTTTAAATTAAAAAACATTTTATATATTTTTTTATTTAAGTATTGATTTAGAGCGTAACTCCTTAAAATTGTTTCCGGTTTCTTAATTTGTGGCTTGACTGCCTCTTTATGAACAGTGAATTATCTATGTTACGTTCTGGATGTCATGTGTGATTCCATTAGCTACACAGAAATCGTATGCAGCACGCCGCATTTGTAATGGAGTGTGCACTAATCCGCTTTGTTGCAGGTATCAGAGCCTGTCCACTAAAACCCTGACAGTACTTTTGGATGCCCAGTGTTGGCCACATCAAATGGATAAGGCCAGCTTTCCTTTCATTTTCATTTTGAACTCTGTCATGTACGGTGCTGGGGCGGAAGGTTCACATATGTTAACATTTCGCAGTAACCATTTACCCTCCTACAGAAAATATTTTTCCTTCCGCTTAAGTTAACACCTTTCTACGTCACGCCAGGAAGCCAACGAATACGGAATAGTATTCTGTTGCTAGAAGTATAAACTTTTGTGGCTAACAAATACAAAATATATATACATTCAGAACTGCACTGTTTTAATAGACGTTTATCTTACCAAAGTAAAACGTTAATATTTTTAAAAAGATAGGCTATTTTTTTAATATTCTGAGCAGTGTAACTATAACACTATCTAAATACTTTCTGAGGAATATTTTAAAAACACATAGAAATATGTTTAAAACTAGGTGTCCAAATGTACAAACGTATTACATATAGCATGGTTTCTTAGTACTCATTTCTATGACGATGTTATTTTGTTTTGAAGAACATGCTTAGCAGTTTCCTTGCACATTTCTTCCTCTTCATTGGTTAGGGAATGTGGAATCCATTTCATACACTTTTTTGCAGTTTTAAATGTTTATTGAGTACACTGTCAATGCTGCCAACTTGATTCATACTTCTATACACAGTATTTCAACAGTAATATGTCATTATTTCTCTAGCAAGTATTTCACTCTTTTGAATTGTTCTCTCGTTCACAGCTTTCCGAGGCGGCCAGAGCGCCACATTGACAAATGAAACATTGATTACCATAAACAGCTACCGAGTGGTCGTGGATTTTTTTCGCCCTTTCACCCAGCTATGGTGTGTAAAAATTAGAATGTAAAGTTTTCTTTAAAAATATTCATGCTTTTTTCACTAGACTGAACTCAACAGACTGTACGACAGTTTTTTTGATTGATTTATTTATGGACGCTCTTTAACATCTCAGATCATCAGCGTCCCATTCAAATCTGGGCGTGAAACGGCCGACTAAGAGGCCTCTCTTTCAGGCTTGAGGTTCTTTTTCGTGCCGTAAATGTACGACACGGGACCCACGGCTTTACTTCCCTTCCGAAGGAAGCAATACTTAGGATTTTTACGCCCGAAAAAATCCATCGGTCCTGGCCGGGTTCGAACCCGCAATCTTGGGTTAAGGAGACAAGTATGGTAACCACTACACCACCAGGACCGACTGTACGACAGTGACTATACGATTTTAAACTTGCACCTATCTATATTTTGATAGCTTAAAGTTGCCTGCTACGTTAGTTGCATGGATAGGCTGGTTGGTAACTTTTTGAATTACCCTCTTTCTTCAACTGAGGTTATTGAGGTTTGTTCAGCCCTACATTACACCTCAAAAATAGTTTAATACGTCTAAAGAGGAAAAATAATCCATTTCACCTGAAGATCTAGTTTGTGCTCTAACTGAAGAAAATATTAAGACCGTCTCTGTCAGAGAGGATCGTCGAATATAATTAAAACATTTTCAGAAGTCCTGAAAATTTTACTGGGTGTCACCCAAACATTAGTACCGGAAAAGTTGCACACAGGACTTGTGCTTGGTGAGTTAAAAGACAGCCAATTTCCGAATTTGCAGCTGAAAATGTTGCAGGAAGATGCGGAATTCCTTAAAAAAAGGTAATTACGACTGATAAAATTGAGCTACATTGACAGCAAACAGCAAATAATACGTGGAAATCTTCATCCATTAGCACAAAGACACACAAAATGGTTTTACGAGGGTAGATTCATTGGTTTCTGGCCTCGTCGATAAGGATTATCGCCTTCAAAAAACTCTTATCTGGTGTCACACCTTATCTCAAGTTTGCACCTGTAACTCCCGCTCCGCTGTGTTCAGTTGTTCAGATATAGGTGCATAAAGACGGCTGTGTGTAGAACATTGTGACATGTTCAAAATGGAGTTTCGAGCTGTTATTAAGTTCTTCACAAAAGAAGGACTTACTCCAAATAAAATTAAACAGCGATTGGACGGTATATGTGGGTAAGCATTTCCCTCATATTCCACCGTAAAAGAACGGGTCAAATTTTTTTGGAGGTGCACACTCAACACATCGCTCTTGTGGAAGGAGAAATTATGGAAGACTGGCGGCTCCAAAGTTATGGTAATAGCAACAAGGGTGGGCCTTTCTAAAACAGCAGTCCTTCGAATTATTCATTAACATTTAAACATGAATAAGGTTAGTGCAAGATGGGTGTCTATACTTCTTTCCTCAGTTCAAAAGCAGCAACGAATCATCTGTTGTCAGGCATTTTTGGAGCTCTCCAGTGGCAACGAGAGAGAAGTTCTGCAAACCTTTGTTACAGGAGATAAAACTATGGTCCCCTACTATGATTCCTTGTCCAAAAGAAAATCAATGGAGTGGGGTAGACCTAGCGAAGTACCGCCTCTAAAAGCCAAGGTCACTCAATCAACCAAGATGATCATGGACACATCTTCTGGGACTGTGTCATAGACTTGAAGGAGGGAAACACCACAGTAAATGGGGAGTACTATGCTGGCCTGCACAGACCACGTGCTTCTATCAAAGAGAAAAGGAGAGGAAAGCTGAGTAGTGGTGTGCGCCTTCACGACAACGCGCCTGCCTGTGCACATGGCTCTTGCTGCAAAGGAAGCTGTGAACAAATGTGGCCAAAGGAGATCAACCATCCACCCGAAAGCCCAGATCTAGCTATCAGTGACTATTTCCTCTTCTCAAAACTCAAAAAAATGACCTTCGAGGAAGCTAATATAAGTGTCACGAAGAAGCGATGGATGCTATTTATGCCCATTTTGCAGACAAGACTTATGACTATATTTTTGGGGGGAGATTGAAATATTAATTCAAAAATGTGAGAAGGGAATTGCTATAAAGGGTAACTATAATGAAAATTTAATATCGTTTTTGTCGTTATAATACCTAAAGGCCGGAAACGTATGTACCTACCGTCTTACCAGCATAACGAACACAAAAGCGTAAATAGGCTACACTAAAAGCTCTGCAAGCTCATTTACGGCTGCTGCATAATGAATTCCCAGTCGCAAATTGGAAATATTGTTAGTGAATATCTCACAAAAATAAATGTGGGGCCCTTACCCTCCTTATAGTTCAACCCTCCTTATAGTTCAGATTTAACCCCTTTTTTTCGCCAAATTAAGGAAACACCTTCGTGAGAGGAATTTTCCATCATCAGAGGCAGTGGTGAAGGTTGTGGAAGCGATTCTCAAGGGTCCATTAAAAGTTGCTTCCAGTATTTTCTTAAAGAGTGGCAGAAATGCTGGGGGACAGGTGCATTGCATCCAACGGAGCCACTTTGAGAAAGATTATCAAAATTATGAGAATGGTAAAGGTAAAAGATAACGTTAACATATCCTGTTGTGTCCCTTAAGGGCAAAGGACTCCTAACAAGCAGGGAAAGCTCGCTTTTTCCTAAAGTGGTGAGTTATTTCACGCTAGTTGTTCGTCTGCTGTTTAAGACACTCTGACTGATTTGTTCTTTGGTTACTCCATTTCTCACTGCACTAGTTGCTTCTCGAGAGATTTCCATTTTTCTCTTCCTCTTGCTACTCTTGACCAATCTGGACCTGCATGTTCCTTGAAGAGGTCTGTTCATCTTCTTCTGGGTCTGCCTTGTGTCCTTTTTCTTATCCGGGAGTCCCACGTGGAAATCTTGTAATGAAATGAATGAATGGTGTTTAACGCCCGTTTTTGCTACAGAGGCACCACAGGCGATGGACACTGATGATACATGAGATGAAATGATATACTGGGAAAGGATTTATTTTTAAGGAAGGAAACGTTCCAGGCCTAAGTTTAGTGTACCTCCCCGGCATTTGCCGTTTATGAGGACTGAGGAAAACCTGGAAAAAACCAGGGAGGACGGTCCTGGCGGGATTCGAACCCCAGACCTCCCGCTCACGAGTCCGGGATTTAACGACCTCGGCCACCCGTGGCGGTGGAAATCTTGTAGGTCCACCTATTGTCCTGCAACGTGACCGTCCCATTGCCATTTGCTTCTGGTAGATATTTTTGCGATGTCTGTTGTCTGAGATAACTGGTTTATTAATACTATAGGTATTTTGTCCTTCAAAGTTATTTCCAGGACCTTGTGTGGCATTTTTCTTTGGCATATTTGAATTTTATTCTTTTGTTTTCCTATTAGTGACCATGTCTGGTACCCATATAGTAATACACAGGTTTCGAGCATATGGTAAGTAGTAAGTGTTTGGTCTAACAATATAAATGTAAGGGTTCAAAATGCTTTGCAGGTTAATGATATCATTCTTTGCACTACTTTTTCCATTTCATAATGAAAGGACATTTTTTTGTCCTAGGTACGTATTATCTCTCATATATCTGATGATAGTAAAGATATGTTATCAAAAATAAATGCTGGTTGTTCTTTATTGACACAGCCCTCGAAATTGGATTGGTAGAAGAGAACCTATAAGCTGGTCGTCTCGATCCACGGTTATGACACAGCATTTAATTTCTTCGTGGGAAGTTAAGACATGTTGTCCATAAGGACATACCGATTGCACCAGAGACGTGGAAAACCATGTTAGTACAATCTGTACTAAAATTTATTCTGAAATATTATATAGCATGTACTGATTTTTGCGTTAAAGAATTAAAGCTTATATTATTTATAATAACAGGCATTTCAAACATACACACAAACTTATAGTCGAGAATTGTAGGATCTTGCAATTGTTATTTTAATTATATCTACTTAACTTTCTTAGTGCCAATATGCTCCTGATCAATTAGAGTTAACTTAGTGCTAGGAAAGCACTTTCTGATATTTAATGGAATCTCGCACATATATTTTCGTAAATATGCAGGGAGATATTTTTAGGCCATTTATTTGTATATTGTGTATAATGATAGAAATCAAAACTGTTAATAAAATGTAACAATTTTAAACATTTTTAAAAACAAAATTTTACATAAGTGCTTATAAATTCTATATTTCTTTATAAAATTTCAATTAAATTATTTTTGACTGACTCTGTGGCCTAGTGGTAGCGTTTGCAACTACTAATCTGAAAGTTCTGGGTTCAGATCAAGCTATTTGGGTAAAGCTTTTTTTTTCGGATTTTTTCCTTACCTTGAGAAGGTGAATGCCAGATAATTTTAATTTGTGCCATAAGGAATTCATTTCATTCCATTAATTCCTACAGACTTTACACCTGCAAGATTCAGTACACAATCTAAGATGTCGCCAGAAGACCAATGCAGTAAAAGTGACAAAAAATAAAAAATATAATGAAATATTATTTTTTACCTTTTTGTTTAAATGTAAATTTAACTATTTTATTCCTGAAAAATATTTATTATTCACGTTTTTATAACAGTTCGTCTTTTAAAAAATTATAAAAGTATAGGGGAAGAATTATCTAAAACTTTCGCCGAAAATATTTCTGAAATAGAAGATGCTATTAATACGGTGGTCTCACAGAAGTGAAGTTTATACAAGGGGTTATAATTGCATCCCATACACAGATATTAGTAACTAATTATTAGAATAGGCATTTCTTTAAAAAAGTTACAATTTTTTAAAAAGTATCAATGCTTGAATTCAAGAAAATAAAACTAGAGGAAATTAGAATGTCAGTTTTGTTTTTACACCATTTTAATGCACGTAGTTCACGAGTTATTGTAATATGAACATTTTAAATATCTACAGTAGTCTGCCCCATTTAACTACCTAGTTACTAGGCTACAATATTCGTATGTTTACTTTTCCTATTTACTGTGTTTTTTCTCTCTCTTCTTTAACAATTTCGAAAAAAGACATGTTACATTTTGTTTTCACTCTACCATGTGAAGCACTCTCTCTTCATCTTCACAGGTTGTGTTCAAAATGATAACCACCAGCTACAGTACAAGTTTCCAGTTTGTCATGTAAAGATTGTGTCGATCTTGGTGATGTAGGGGTAACCATACTTGCCTCGTAAACCCAAGGTCGCGGGTTCAATTCCGGCCAGAATCGTCGGATTTTTCGGGCGTAAAAATTTTAAGTTATGGCTATCTTCGGAAGAGAAGTAAAGCCTGTGGTTTCATTGTAGATTTACGACATCTCAAGCCCGAAATAAGAGGCCTCTGAGCAAAATTTATCGGCCGTTTCACGCCCTATTTGAATGGGACACTGATGACCTGAGATGTTAAAGAGCGTCCTAAATAAAACAAATCAACAAAAAATGTAAAAATTGCTGCAAATGTTGTAGCGAAAGTTTCAGAACAAACAGACAGCTGTAATACGTCGTTTCCTATCTTTTGGTGTAGTCGGTACGTTCTTGCAGACAGTGAATTTTAGCTTTCTCCACAGAGAAATGTCTAAAGGGGCCAATCTTGTGAACAGGCAGACCAACGTATAGCTCCCCTTCGTCCAATCCAACGGTTTTGCAACAATCGATGAAGACAAGTGAAGTACGTCTTTTGGGATATCTTTCACATTCCAAGATGGAACAACATTCTTTCCTCGTTTTCGATGTCCACTTTGTCAGCATTAGTAAATACCATCTTCCATCACTTTCTACTTTAAGAACTATCATAACGTACTGGCAAGAAAGTTCCAATAAAATCAATGCAAAGAAAACAAAATGTAAACAAATATGTGAATATCGTAGAGTAGTAATTAAGTAGTCAAATGGGACAGACAACTGTATATATTATAATATCCATATTGCGATAGCTCGTAAATTAGTTGCACTAAAAACAACATTGACATTCTAATTTCTTCTAGCTTTATTTCCTTGATGTCAATAGGCGTTGCTCTATTTAGTTTTATTCAAGAAAGGCATGTTCTAATAATTATTAACATTTGTGAAGGGCTGCAATTATGAACCCTTCCTTAAACTTTAATTCTTGAAAGCAGCTCATTCCCATTTCAGAAATATTTGCGGTCAAGTTTTAGACAATTCACCCTGTATACATACAGTAATATAATTTTAATTTATTACAATACAATTAATATAATTAAACCTAAAATGTTTTAATATTTCCTAAAAAAAATGAAACATATTTTTACACGTTCCAAGGCTGAAATTAGTTTTCATTCTTGCAAAATATTTAGCACGAGTGTTTTTTGAAGTACTAAGGCATGTAATGCAGTTACCGGGTGATCCAGCAAATGCGATGAAATGCTCCTCCCCTTTCCGCGCTAGTTTTAAAGTTGTTACACATTTGAGGGGTCAGCGCCCCATGCAGCGGTCGCATAATTGAAACTAACTTCATTGTGAGACACGCGGGTTCCAACCGGGTGCTCAGTAACCATGGTAACCAAACCTCTCCTGGGGATAGAATATTTCAAAACACCATCCTTAAAGTCGGTCCTGGTGGCGTAGTGATAACTACACTTGCCTTCTACACCCAAGATCGCGGGTTCAAACCTGGTCGGGGTAGATGGATTTTTTCGGGCGTAAAAAATCTAATTATGGCTTCCTTCGGAAAGGGAAGTAAAGTTGTGAATTCCGTGTTGTAGATTTACAGCACGATGAAGAACCTCAAGGCTAAAAATGAGGCCTTGGAGTAAAGTTTATCGCCCGTTTACGCTCTGATAAAAAAAAAAAAAAAAAAAAAAAAAAAAAAAAAAAAAGGATCTAGGTAAAGGCTCATATTTTTAAAATCCTATTTTTCTGTCATTTTAAAATGTTGAAAGAGTATTCTTGAATAAAATGTGCATTGTGGCATTTAAAAAAAAAAACGAACTTCTCTTGTTACTCTACATTAATGTAGATACACATAAGCAAGAACTCCCCAAGATGTTAACACACTTTTGTTTGAAACAATTCTTCATTTGTAGCATCAGAAAAAGTTATTTCGGTTGAACAATATAACTGAGACAACCTGTACGCATATGTTCAATAAAAATGCTAACATTCTACAGTCTTCAAGAACACCTACCTGTATTCTTTTTCTGTATTTGGATGAGTGCCAGATTTTGAGTTTTCGTCCATGCTATTGCTTAATTCCATTAAGGGACACTGGGGCTGAGTTTTTGGCCAAAATTGGTGCAAAAATCTATATTTTTTTTTTCTGTGCAAATGGTTCGTCTAACCTTTGGACGTCCACAGAGAGTCAACATTTCTATTTCTCCCCCCCCTTCAGGCTCTACAGTCATTTAAAGAGCTCCGCGTGTCCGTTTGTTTCACAGCATACTTTTTTTTACAAAAGTATTTTTCTCAAAACTAGATTTTCACATATTCAAAGTGTTCCAACACAGTTTTTGTTGACATTCAATTAAAATTTACCAGCTTGTGCAGCAGTATTCATTATAACATTCTATGGGACAAAAAATGCTAGCACTAAAAATAATTTTAAAAAAATTTATGAAAAATTATTAATTTTAAAGATTAAAATGTCTTATAGATTTAAAAAAAGCATTACAGTTCAGTTACAAAATTTATTTAAAATGTATTTATATATAATTTTTGTATTTTCAAAGCTTCAATTGCCAAAATGTCAACGAATTTTGTCAACTCGTCTGGCGCGTGGTACATTTTGAATATGCATCATATTGACGCAATAAAATTTGTGAAATAATATATAACTCGCAAAATATTTATCATTTTTGAATGAAATTAGGTATACATATTAACTTAACAGCAATGCAATGACAGTTTAAGTTTCAGAAAAATGCCTACAAAAATGTAGAACTTGAAAATTCACTACCAATGGCCCTTAAGTGAAAAAAAAACAACACATTTCTCTTATTTAAAATGTCCATAATGGATACAATAAATGAATTCAATGTTAACGCACAGAAGCTTCCACAATGAAACCCGAAATTTTGCTTGTTTGGATCTTTGAAATATCATCTGCAGAGTACTGAATGAATAGTGTTTAACGCCCGTTTTTGCTACAGAGGCACCACAGGCGATGGACACTGATGACACATGAGATGAAATGATATATTGGGAAAGGATTTATTTTTTATGGAAGGAATCGTTCCAGGCCTAAATTTTGGGTACCTCCCCGGCATTTGCCATTTATGAGGACTGAGGAAAACCTGGAGAAAACCTCAGTCAGGAAGGACGGTCCTGGCGGTATTCGAACCCAGACCTCCCGCTCACGAGTCCGAGACTTAACGACCTCGGCCACCCGTGGCGGTCTTTGCAGAGTAAGAAGTCTCTAAATGATAACTAGGAAATAATGACGGTGCAAATTGGTTAAGGGCCAAGCATTTTTTTTTTCTTTAGGATATTCCAAAAATATTGTAAAACACGGAGCTAGAATAAAAAACGAAACACAAACAATTTCTGCATGTACCTGTAAATAGCAATGAAATTTCTAATATTTAAATGATTTGAGAACAAACATTTTGGCTAACATTACAAATATTTTGAGAAGTGTTGCTGAAAAGATGTAATACCACTTGAAAATTTAATTGGATAATATTTTCTAAAATGTTGTAACTTTTAATATAATATTTTTGAAACCTCATTAGCAATAGCGGATTTAACAATATAACGATTTAAACTTCGTATTTTTGAAAAATTTAAAAAAAAAAAAGAATGTTTTTGAAAAAAATTCAATTTAAGATAGTTTGCAACTCCCATAAACCGTACCCAAGTAACTGTTCGGGGATCCATATGGTACAAAATGAGCCCAAATGCTATACTTTGTCCCACTTGGAAAAGTCTTGAATTCTTATAGCATTGCCATCTAGTGGAACGATCTTTTCCTTTACGGTGCGGTTTGCATAACGCTGCAGGCGCAGGTGTCTGCTAAAGCTGGCCTCAGAAGATTGTGTAGATTTAGGATATCCCCACATAATGAAGTCACCAAAATGCGGCGCACGGCGCAGTATTACCAACCCCAACAGAAAAGAACTACGATCGACGCTTTCCAAATCAATCGCCCAGCAAAGTGTTTGAAACTGTATCGGTGGTAAGGGGCGGGCGGGTAAACGGAAGAAATTTCCTTCTTTTTCTTCCTTCCCAGCTTTGGAACTTCGCAAAGCGTTTAAATCCGCAGCAGTGAAAAAGATGCCATCCTCAGAAAAACGCGAACGAGAATAGGGCAGTCTGTAAAAGCGACATATTCTGCGAGGATCCTGTAAAAACTTCGTTTTTAAGGTGGATTATTTGTCTAAAGCTGGACAGAGGATTACCTAGGTACAAGGGCGGTAGTTTAAATATATTTTCTTTCGGTCGTAAGCGTCCAGTGTCAGTTTTTACCATTATATTTACTAAATACCTACTAGAAAACTAAAAAAGTGTACCCATATTTCCATAAATAATGTTAAAACACTGAAAAATTACTGCAGACTTAAAAATGTTCCATGAAAGCGTTTGAGTTAATTTTTAAATTTTATTTTGTTAAAAGTATAAAGAATTATAGGTGTATCTAGTCAAATAAAGTTTTCCGAGTCCACTTCAAACTTTAAAGGTTTATGTTAGTAGTTGCATAAAAATGAAGATAATTTGTGAAAATATATTCATTACCATAATTTTGATTATCTTCCACAAACACTTCCCGTTGGATGCAATGCACCTATAGCAGTGTTTCTGCCAGTGCTGGAAACAATTTTGTGGCACGTCCTTCAGAATTTTCAGGACATTTCTATAACCTTGTGCAGTTATAGTTACATGTTTACATGACGGTAAAATATTGCTTGAATATCGAAAAATGAGATTACCAAACTTTCCTTTGGTGTTGGTGATGAACTTTTCCTTTGCTCTTACGATCGAAATGATGTAGCCAAGTTTCATTGCCTTTGAAAGAAACTCATCATCCTATAACACCATCTTCAACTGTGTGCAAGCTCGAACGTTTTGTTAGGAAACCAGCTGTATTAGAACCCACCGTTCACAAACACTTCTCATGTGCAACTTTTCAATTATCCATTTGTTGATGCACTCAGTGGATTTTTTTTTTTAATTTTCTGAAACTGTTTTTAATGTTATTCGAGATCTTCTCTCATAATGACCGCAGCAGTTTATGCTTTCTTTCTTTGTAGTGCAAACTGGATAGGCCTCCGCTGAAGATTTATTGAAATGAAAGCAAAATTTCAGAGCAGCCTATTGTTCCAACTAAAGCAAACATTTAAAATCGCTCCAGCGGTCGTAAGTATTTGCTTTTCTCTATGAAACTCGATATATGGTATAGAAATAAAAATTATTTCCAAAAATCAGCGAAATCAGAATATTGGGAGTGCGGGTGTATCTGCAACCCAAAATTTAACAATCACTCTAGCGCATCAATATTTGTGTTTTCAAAATGAAACTCTGTATATAGCATTTAAATAAAATAAGAAAAACAGATTCTGAATATCTGAAAAATTGGACCATTTGGAGGGCAGGTATATCTCAAAAATCAAATTTTAAGAGTTGGCGTTTAACCTAAAGCGAAAAGTCAGAAACTTCTCTCACAGCTATAACCGTTGTTTATTCTCAACGGAATTTACATATGATGATTGATTAACCAACTTTTTATCAAATTTTGATAATTGAGATGGAGGTTAACCTTAATAAATAATTTAAAAGTTCAAAAATACCCATATTTTTGTTTTTTCTCAACATAGCTCCGTATACACCATTGAATTAAAATAAAAAAAAATATTTTCTGAAAATCAGGGAAACCGGTTCATTAGGAGTTGAGAGTATTCCTGAAAACTTAAATTCAAAGATTTGGGGTTGACCTAGAGCGAAATTTTAAAAATCGCTCTAGCGGCAGCAATTTTTTTTCTTCAACAAAACTCGGTGTATGGCATTGAAATAAAATAATAAAATTAATTTCCGAAAATCATTCAAATCAGATTCTTAAGAGTGGGGGTTTACCTGAAATCCAAAATTTAAAAATCGCTCTAGCGCTAAGAGTATTTTTTTTTTTGAAACTTTCTATATTTCATTAAAATTAAATAAGAAAAATAGTTTCTAAAAATCAGGGATATCGGACCACTGGGAAAGGGGATATACCTGAGCATCGACATTTTAAAAGCGCTCTAGCGGCATTCATTTCTATGCCCTAGCGCTCTGTAATAACCTTCACAAATTGGACTTGCTGAGTAATTCGCTCAGTTTACGCAGCTCCTGCGTGAAGGACTTTTTTCTTTAATCCGGCGAATGTACTTTCCTGTAAGCAGCTTTACTCGTTCGGTCAGTTACTCAAATAACCTCACCTTTTTTGTTTCTATAGAAAACAATTAAGTGTGTTATAATGCTAGACATTCCTTAACTAAGTAAATTCTTTATTACATTGAGAAATCTGATACTATGCTAGCAGGGGTATGTCACTATCAAAGCGCAAAATTTTGTTAATGGTGCAAAACAGCACTAATTCTTACAGAAACAGTTCACTTGCACTGATAGAATTCAAATATTTTGTATTAGTGCATAACACATTTTACTAAACGAACGATTCAATTCGAAAAATATTTTTTTCCCCCAAAATTTCGGGCGTTTAAAACACTTTTCAATCTTATACTCGTAGTTCAAAGGCAAAGTGTTGTCTCTCGCTTACTCATGGCACGAACATTCACAAGACATAGTTTTAAAATCGTTGTACACCGCCTCTAAACCTAATTAAAGTTACTTGAAAAATGAAAATGTCATAGTGGCAGAAGATCTATCTTAAACAAACATTTACGGCCAACTTAACCCTAACTTTCTAAACGCAATGAAACTAGAAACGCTAACAAGATAATAACGCAAAAACTTGCATTTCTTACCTTATATGACTTTCGACCGACCAAGGAGCAAGCCACTGTCACATCGCACCAGTCCATCTTGCCTTAGCACTTTCGACTCTGTAACAGAATCAACGAAATGAAATGAGATTAAATGGGAAAGTAGGAAAACCTCAAGTCAAGAAGAATGACCCCCAGAGATTAGTACCCGGGACATCCTGAATCCAAGTCCGAAACGTTGAACCACCTTGCCTGGAGGATTACTTTAATAAACCTTGCAGCTAGCAAATATGTTTTCTGCAATACATTTGGAACATTCCAAGACGTAAAATGCGGTGTAATGCGTAGCGGAAAAAACGATCAAGAATGCGGCGATTACATTTCCAATATTACGAGGTATGTTCAATATATAAGTTTCCCTGTGGCCATAGTCTGAAATTTACATTAAAACATAACGCCAATTTTCTTCTTGCATCGTATGCCGTGACCACTGGCGCATGCGTATTGGTTTTACGAAACACGTGCAGAGTGCCAAAGACTTATTCTTACTTGTCGAAGGCATCTGCAGCTGGCATTCCCGAACCGTGGCAAAGACTGATGGGTTACCAAGTTACTAGTTTATTTTTTAAATATTCATTAGTTTTCTACACTATTCTTAATCGAGTAAATGTTACTATTTTCATAGGTTAGGTTAGGTTAGGTTAATTTAGTATAAGTTTAACAAAAAATAATAGAACACAAAAATATTACACCATATTAGCATTTTCTCTGCACTATTCTTAACCGAATAAATGTTATTCTCTTTATACGTTACGCCATTTAGTTTAGTTTAGTTGAGTTGAGTACAAAGTTAACAACAAAAAATATAAATAAAATAGGAAATAAAATAAAATAATAAAACACATAAAATAATATCATTCCATAATAACACTATTTCTGCATTATTCTTAATCCAATAAATTTTACTTTTTTTCATAAGTTAGGTTAGGTTAGTTTAGTTTAAAATTAACAATAATAATACAACATAAAAAATAATTACTCCACAAACACACTTTTTTCTACAGTATTTTTAAGCAAATAAATGTTACTTTTTCATAGGTAAGGTTAGGTTACTTTAGTTTATGTTTAACAAAAATTCATAAGTTAGGTTAGATTAGTTCTTAAGTTTAACAAAAATAATAGAACATAAAAAAGTAATTACTCCATAATAACACTTTTTTTCTAGTATTTTAATCGAAGAAACTTTACTTTTTCATAGGTACGTTCGGTTAGGTTAGTTTAAATTAACAAAAAAAAAAAAAAGAAAAAAAAAGAAAGAAAGAAAGAAAAATAAGAAATGCATAAGTTAGATTAGGTTAGCGTAAGTTTAACAATAAATAATGGAACATAAAAAATAGTATTACTCCATGGTATTTTCTAACACGTTACTTTATTTTTAATCTTCGTAATTTTTCTACACTATTCTTATTAAAATAACTGTTATTTTATCGGTTAGTTTAGTTTTTACTTTTTCAAAAATAATTATAATAACAATACATAAACAGAAAATTATATTACTTCATAATAACCCCGCTTACCGTATCGTAACCAGTCGGCTTTCTTCGCTAGGGTTCGGGACTGCCGGCTGTAGATGTGTTCTGTTTGTACTGGAGAGTGTGACAAAGGCTCACGATGCGCGTTACGTTTATTCAAGTGAACGCAAATGAGCATAATGGCAGGAATGGTCTAAGGAAGAGGTGAGGACAGTTATCCGTTAGAGCATGCACGTCGTTTATCGGGACGTTCGTTGACAATAATGTGATGTCGGTACGGATGATGTCCGATGTTTGCTGAAGGACGAAGAAGCATCTGCAATAACTTTTGTGCCGGTCATCCGTTCCGATGTCAGCAAGGAACGAGTGAATGCAATGCCTAGAGAAGACCGACGGATTAAGGTGCGCAATGTGGTCAAAGCACTGAACGTGTCCATTGGCACAGCGCAGCACATTATTCTTGCTCGGTGGGTGCGTGTCAGTGCAACTTTTGTTTCGGTTTCACACAGGGAAATGCTTTTCTCGATCAAATCCTAACGGATGATGAAAGTTGGGTGCAGCATGGAATGGATATATTGCACTTCGCCAGTCGGAACCACCCCGTCTGCAGTCATGTTAACGTGTTCTGGGATTCCAACAAAGTTCTTCTCGTTGACTTTCCCGAGTCACGAGAAACAGTAAACGCTGATCATTACTGCTCAATCTTAAATCGTCACAAGCACCCTGAACTCTGCACCCAAGGTGTCCTCCTTCTTGATGACAACGCTCGACCGCACACTGCAAACTAAATACAACTCCAAATTGCACGGTATCATTATGAGCGCTTTCAACGACCCCTTGCAGCAATGATTTGACGCCTAGTAACTTCCATGTGTTCCTAGCGCTGAAAAAAGATTTGTAATGTCAGCGTTTTATGACAATGCTCAAGCCAAAACAGCGGTGCGGCATTTTTTATATAGCCAGAGCTATAGTTTCTTTGAGAGGGTATTGAGAAGTTGATACACAGATGGGACAAATGCCTGAGGTGGTTATGTGGAGAAGTAGTTCAAGAATGGAGGTAAATTATGTGTAAAGTACAGGAATGTAACGTAATAGCAATAAAGTACACAGCTGAGGGAAGCTACAAAAGAAACTCCCTAGTTTGGCCAATTTTTTTTTTTCTCTTCCTATTTCAATTAGTACAATATTTAAAATGTTTAAAGTTCTGAGTGACTTTTGAAAAAAAAAAAAAAAAAGTATTTCAAATCAGCTGAAGATGTTTGAAGGTTGCTATGGAAACCAGACGCGTCCTTAGTAACATACTTTGAAAATACCTGAAAATGATGCCATGTCTGAATGGTTTCCAAGGTAACCAGCCCATCAGAGACAGAAATAAAATATATGACGGTGCTTGAAATTTCTTGGCTTGTTGAACAAAAGGGGCTCACGTACTCACGTGATGAGGTATGCCCCTCACGGCAGCAACATTATGCACATGACCGCTCTGGGATTTCGTTCACAAGTTAATTTAAACTGAAAGCAGGGGGTCGCACCAAGATATTGTCGACTACTAACGATGTAAACAGTTGCTATCTTTCCAGCATAATTAAAATTCGGGATGACGTCACGCAGAGAATGAGTTGACGTGAACCTGCGATAAATTAAATGAGACATGGTTTGATTAGCCTGCAGCAGATCCCGGGTTGTTTTCCCGCGTGGGCACTTGGCAGTTTTACGCCGTTTCTTCTAATTTTTTTCTCCTAATTCTTTTTTCTTTTCACTTCTGCACCATTCCTATTTTAGTTTCCCTCTCGTGTGCAACTCTTGATATGTTATTGCTTTTGACTCCGGCGGTTTATAACCTCGGCACACAGCCGAAAGTTACGTGTTCTGGAGTAACTAATTTCCTTTGTCTTTACTGTTGTATTGCTGTTTAAATCCCCAAGGTTTAAGATTTGTACGTTATAACCAGAGTCCGGAAGTTAGGTAAAATGCCTTTGCTATCTGAGTGGATATATTTAAGAGACAGGTATAAATAAACATGCTTCCGAACATTTGGGGTAAGTAAGACCAGGTTTTATTTTGCCTACTTTAAAGTTTACAACCTTTTAGGCATGTTTTGGACCGTTATGAATTTATTTTTTCTGCGATTATTTAGGCATTTTAAAACCACATAAATAGTTTCAATATATCGAAGTGAAAAAAAAAAACAGTTATTATAAAAATTAAATGGTATGTTCACCTCACGAATATATCCATTGGGAATATATTTTTTCGTTTCAAGCAGTAAAAATCTTTCCCCTTAACTGATTCACTTAAGCTCTACAAATAGCACAGAACCTTCATTATTGAAAGGTTACCTCGGGCATATGATACAGGTTATAGAGAGCATGAAGGAAGTACTGTAGTTTTGAATAGTCCTGGCAAATGACCTTGTACCGATCTGAGCGAGACAATTCTAGGCTTGTGGGGGGTAAGTTCTCAGTAAGTTCATCTCTCTAGAAAGATGAGAACGGTACAGCTGTGCAATAAACCGTCCCTGCAATGTGTTCAGTACGGAAATAAGAGAAATACTAACCAGATTCCCCTATAAACACATAAACGGAAAATGAACTCCACCAGAAACCACTGCGCATCTTTTTATCGTTCACCAGGACTATTTAAATCTACTTTACTTTGTCTTGATCAACATTTCCACGATGTCCAGAAAGTTTCATATTCTGTTGTACCTGGTATGAGTCCTTCCGAAAAGCATGCTTTAAACATCCACCAATCACTTCAGTGGAAATAGAATGTTCTTTTTCCATGTTGGAAAATGTTCTCTCTGACAAGCGCCCGACTATGAAAGATGAATAAAATGTCTTGCTGTTGTTTGTAACAAAGAAAAGTAAGCTTAAGTACTTTAATTGTGTGATAAAGTATTAAATATCTTAAATACCTATTTTCAAATGAGTGAGATTTTTCTGTTTTCACTTTTAATAAATACCCATTTTAATTATATTACTATTTTCAGGATTTTAAGTGCCTATTTAACCAAAACAAATACCTGAACTTTCGGGCTCTGCTTATAATAATAGGAAGTTGCAAGTTCACAGTCTTAGAAAGAAAACACAATGCCTCCTTTTTTATCTCTAGCCAACGGTTAACTGAATACTCTTAGACCAATGATATTCTATCATCTTTATACAGTGACAGCAGTTTAAAAGTCCCGTTACATAGTCTAGCCGGTAGATACGAGTAGATCCAATGCTGCGGCAGGTATTTTCTTGCTTAGAACCGTGGCCCACAAGCGCTTCGCCATTTTATAGCTTGTACAAAATTTTTTGGTATTCACAGCACTTTGTAGCGTTTAAAAATGACATCCTCGCGTTGAAGTTTGCAAAATTTCAGTACGGGAGAATGAGTAAACAAAATATAAGTACTAAAATTGAATACAGTTTTCATTTTAAAGACATAACAGTTTAAATCCTTCACAAAAATATAACGTCTTTATAATTGCTCTAAAAGTGTGTATTTATTGACAAGTCTTACAAAATTTAGCTGACGCAACCAACCTTTACCGTTGAAACTTCCTTTACAATCAAAAGAATGCTTAAAATTAAAACCACTTTTGCTCTTTCAAAATACCTGGGCCACTGGATATACACAGTGAGGAAGCTCGCAACAAAATGACTAGTTTTATGGCTCAAAGATACCGAGGTTCCTGACTGCGTCTTAACCAAAGAAAGAAAAGAAAACTGTACACTCAATTACGTTATTAAGGAATGGCCAATCAGCAAAAACTCTCAAGATCACCCATGCCTACGTAATAGCTTAAGGAATAACAAATGAAGGAGCAAGAAACACAAACATCGTGGACTATATAGGATTTGTGCAAAAATGGGGTATAAATATCGTCACAGTAGGTGCTGGAAATATTGCGCATATTTCCTGACAAAAAACCTACGTTTTCTTAGGAAATTATTACTGAGCATATAAAATGAGTGTTTTTAAAGAAACGGAGAGAATCGTTGAAGTCAGCAAACTTCCAAAAAGATGCTAGACGTAAAAGGAAATAGTAAATAAATAAAGTTACTAATAAAGATAATTTCTACTGAACTTTAATGTTCAATACCTTTTTGTACTAGGACTGTAAAAAATGCTCATACAGGCATAATTCCTTGAGTTAACATTTCATTTTACAATATTTTGTTAGGTTAAGCATAATGTACACGTGGTATAGTTTTTCGGTTTTCACTTCCGGTTCGCGCTTGTGAGAGGTGCGCAAGTTGAAACGTGTTCAGTTCCGCCTACAGCAAATTAGAGCTGACACACTACAAACAATATGCTGGTCTGAGAGACTCCTTTCGTTGGACTAATCTTTAGCTGAAGCAATTTTACAGGAATCCTGAAGAGTTGTTCTTCCGTACAGCACAGCTCGAAGATGATTTAAAATGTTTAAAGAGGGGAGGCAATCAGTTTCAAAGGAAGATGGATCTGGCGCTACTGCATGTTATCTAACGGAAGAAAACACCAACTCCGCTGCTGTCATTGTAAGAGATGATCGTCTAACATGGAGAACACCTTCAGAAAATCTTCCTGAGTACCATCCACACGCTGACAACAGAAAAGTTGCATATGAGATGTGTTTGTGCACGGTTGGTTCCACTGATTACTGAACAATATAACGTTCGCGTGTGGATTTACATGCAGTTTTTTTAATTGTGCTTACCGCCCGTTTTTATACTGAGGCGCCACAGACAGTGTAGCTGATGATACATGAAATGAAATGCGCAAGATTTTTTTAGGAAGGAAACGTTCCGGTCTCAGTTTAGGGTACCTTCCCGATATTTGCCATTCATGAGAACTGAGAGAAACCAGGAAACATCTTCAGTCGGGAAGGACCGTCCTGGTGGGATTCGAATTCCAGATCACCCGTTCACGAGTCCGCACCTTAACGACCTCGGGTACCCGTTGAAGATATACAAATAATGGTCTATCATTGTTCAATATTCAACGAATGTTTAACCAGTATGTTGTACCTGTGCACACAACTGTAACTCAGAAACCCTACAGAGAGTCCTAAAAAATTTTCCAGATAATATCACACTCGCAAAAGAATACATTGCCGAGTAACAAGCTGGAAGTTGCATCACGATAATGCACGGCCGTATTCGCAAATGTTGTTACTGAATGTGCTACAAAAATGAATTCCAATGTATCCCACACCCTCCCTATAGTCCATATTAAGCCCCGTGTGAATTTAATTTTCCTCAAATTGAAGAAAACCTTAGTGGCAGGCATTTTCCATCTTAAGAAGCAGAGGGTGAAGACTGTACAGGCGGTTCTGAAGAACATCAAAATAGTTTCCAGCATGTCTTAGAAGACTGGCAGAAACGCTGGGACAATAATATGATATTTGAGTAAAAAAGTTAAGATAAACTTTATTGAACAGTCATTGTAGTTTCAGTATGTAAAAACCCATTTTACATGCGTTAAACTATATTTGTCTTATAAAATTATATTTTTTTGTGCCTAGGACAAAAATAGTATTTTTAGTGCTTGATTGATAATTACAGGATTTATTTTAGGCGCTAAATATTGTTTTTAACCATCTAAAAACCTGCGTTCTGGTGATTACAATATAGCATAACTTAAAACTTTGATGCAGAAGATAATTTCTAAAACTGAAGAAATATACCGCAGAAAACATTGTTACTGATATAACTTAGCACTGTCAGACAGTCATTTGTCTATTTATTAGTTACATATATATTAATGTTATTTATATGTTTAGTAATACCGTACCGTATTTCGATGTTGAGGCTTGTGGCGCCATAGGGTTAACTTATCATCAAACACGGTTAACCGTCGTGTAGGCTGACGTTCCGCTGTTTGTCTTATTTAGTTACCTAGTAACTATAGTGACGATAGTTTGTTGTTTATTTGGTATATTTACGGACGCTGTTTAACAGCTCAGGTCATCAACGTCCCATTTTATTCAGGGCGTGAAACGGCCGACAAATTTTGCTCAGAGGCCTCTTCTTTCAGGCTTGAGGTTCTTTTAGATGCCGTAAATGTACAGCACGGGACCCACGGCTTTACTTCCCTCCCAAAAGAAGTGTAATTTAGGATTTTTATGCCCGAAAAAATTCATCGGTCCTGGCCGGGTTTGAACCCGCAAACTTGGGTCTACGAGGCAAGTATGGTTGCCACTACATCACCAAGACCGACTAGTAAGGATAGTACCAAACCAGAAAATGATCTGGTTTGGTACTAAAATTTAAAATTTCTTCCAATGAACAGAGCAAATACACACTGAGTAACTTCTTCACATTTTTCTAGATGTTCCGGCGAAACTGTAATCGTTATTGGCAAGGACAGCAGTTGCGCTATCAGTGTTGCCAACATCATAGCAATAACGACATCTTCATTAAGGTCAATTGCCGAGTTGTGAGACACGCTTTTTGGTCTATTTTCAGAACGTATTGGCCGGGGGTAATGTTACCCGCAATAAATTGGTTGTTAATGGGATTTACAACTCGTGTTGACGTAAGGGCTAACGTAATGAATATTCATAAGAGGATGTTGTTGCTTATACAAGTAAAATGTACTGAAATATCACTGCAATAAGAAAAACACATCCGGAATCTACTTTATGACTTCGAACCAACAAACCCGACGTATAAACGGCTTTGCAAATCTATCGTGCATACGTCGAGCTCTCCAAAGTCGGCGGCTATAAGAGCACAAACGTCATGCCATGGCATTGCTCAATTACAAATGTATATCAAATAATTTCTCAACCATAATATTTAACGCATTGCCAACATTTTTCTTATAGTTTTCAGACATGCATTAAGATTTGAACGTTCCAATTAATTCATGGCGTTTTTCGAGAAGACACAGCTAAACCAAACATGACAAAAGTTCTGAATCAAATCGGGCAGCAATAGAATACAATAGTAATTGGCAATCCAAATAAAAACTATCAATTTATTCGCAAACTACGGTTTCACTCGGTTGTTTTCGTAAACATTTGATGATTTATTCGTATTACAAAGCAGTTTCTATAACCTATTTATGAGGGTTACTAGCCAAAAAAAAGACTGAGATTTTTTATAAGCATGGCATACACTAGGTTCGGTCCAGATTGGTGTGGTCTTGACAAAATATTCTCCGCTGGGTTGAATGCACTTGCCCAACGCATCTGCCAGTGCTGGAAGCCATCTTTTGATATATTCTTCAAAACCACTTGAACATTTTTCACAACGGCATCCCTCTTAGCTCCATTTTCAGACAGGAAAAGAGACAAATGTCACAGATGGCTAAGTCTGGGGAGTATGGAGGATGAGGGACACATGCCGTAGTGGGGTGTATATTGAGATATCCCGTCTTGCATAATAAATAAGCTGCTATTGTAAATTATTTCCCAAAGCCCCTCGTAATAATACTTTTATAGCTAGGCAACATATGAAGATAAAGGAAAATAGAATGGTAAATATTAATTTTTCAAAATATATGAGACAGCGCGAAATATGAATTTAATGTTACTTTATAACGTGTTTCAAAAGCATTAACTGCCAGATCCGCAATTTCTACATTCAGTTTTAAACTGGTTTATTTTCTGAAAGCAGGATATTTGCTGGTATCGTTGAATTTTCATTGCCGTTTTGATATTTTGAATGCACGAATGGTAATAATTATCTAACTCTAGAGCCACATGGTAGATGAGAAAATTAAAAAGAACGCTTCACAGATCCAATCTTTAATGCACGCAAATCAAATGGGAAAGAAGCTGTTTTCGCACATCCACTCGCTTCACTCTCATAGCTATCAGTTAACTAACTGACTTAATAACAGCATCAACGCAGGAATTTCAATATTTCAGCCACACAGTTACGAAAAGGAAGACATTTTATACTTTTTATAAAATTGGCCTGGACCCTGGACATATCCGTACAAAAATAGATGTCTGATCAAATATAATTGTAATACTACCAGCTGGTGTTTACCGGTCGTTAAGGCGCGGACTCGTAATGGGAGATCTGGAATTCGATTCCCGACAGGACCGTCCTCCCTGACTAAGGTTTTTTCCAGATTTTCCACAGTCTTCATAAATGGAAAATGCCGGAGAGGTACCCTAAACTTAGGCCTGGAACGTTTCCTTCCTTAAAAGAAGATTTCTTTCCCAATTTATCATTTCATCTCATGCATCATCAGTGACAACGCCTGTAGTGCCTCAATAATAAAAACGCGCGTTAAACATCATTAAAAAACCGGTATTATTAAAGTTCTCATTGTTATATGTAAGTGAGGTTTGAGGATGGGATAAAATAGACGATCTAAATAAATTATAACGTCACTTCTGAAAACGACTTCTAGAGGTGGGGAGAGGAACATCGAACTATGGAATACTACGAGAGGTGGGATGCTGGGAAGATGCAGTCTACAGCAAAATAAATCTAATTAGATACTGGCTAAGAATAATTGAAGTACAACAACAACCCTTAGGGCAATATACTATCAGCACCAATTAAACTACAAATATTATCCAAACTGATGGGCAGCGGTTGTACAGTGGGAATTTCTAATATCGGTTTAAACGACATTTGGCAGAAAGTCGCATGTCTGACATAAACCTACAGGGAATAGAGGCGCAATGCATGCAGATGTCATCTCTGGACCTGCAGAGCGATATTAAAACTAGATGGGGTATGTTATGGAGCCAGGTATGAAACAGGTCGGTAATAGCATAATTTAGACTGAGAGACTGGAAGGCATGTAAGATTGTTGACGAGTAAGGCAGAAGGATTTGCCCATTATGCTCTGAACCGGAAGACTGGGTGCACATTTCGGTACACAAATAGAAGATGCGAGGATGAAATTTCTCCCGAATTCATTTTTGAGTTCCAGTAGGGGGAGGCCGGCACTTTGGGACTTAATTGTTAATAGACAAAACTGGATAAACCTGGGAATTTTTTTAAATGAAATACATAGTTTTAGGGGCAAGATATTTCTATAAACATTGTACATAAATAACACGAAAATTAATATTAATATCAGAATTATTGCATGTCCGTTTCATGTGTGCGTGCGCGCGTTATTATTAATG
Organism: Metallyticus violacea; assembly: GCA_030762175.1. Classification (NCBI taxonomy): domain Eukaryota; kingdom Metazoa; phylum Arthropoda; class Insecta; order Mantodea; family Metallyticidae; genus Metallyticus; species Metallyticus violacea. Next base: position 25,962,693 of record CM060835.1, on the reverse strand, counting down.
TTGATTTTCTTTTGTTGGAAATAATTACATAAATTATTTTACAAGAGGCTCATTAACGTCAGATCATCAGTGTCTCATTCAAATCAGGGCATGAAGCGGCTCACAAATTTTGTTCAGATACCTCTTCTTTTAGGCTTGAGGTTCTTTTACATGCCGTAAATCTACGACACGGGACTCACGGCTTTATTCCCCTTCCGAAGGTAGCCATACTTAGGATTTTTACACCCGAAAAAATCCATCGTTCATGGCCGGGATCGAACCAGCGATCTTGGGCTTAGGAGGCCAAGTATGGTTACCACTAGACAACCAGGACCGACCTCATGCTTCTGTAATGTGCAAAATATGTATTTATAGTTTATTTGCAATAATAATAATAATAATAATAATAATAATAATAATAATAATAATAATAATAATAATGCTACATTTTTCTATTATTTTGCATGACCTGATTTTATCCAGGTCTCTTATATGTCGGATAACTGAGACGACTGACTTCCTAATTATTTACTCTCTTTTCAAAAATGTTTCTCCTCTTCCGTTTCCTTTTTTGCTCTACTGTTAGTCTTTCTGTTGTCACCGTCCCACACAACTATGGAAAACCTCGCAGTGAAGGATGAAGGGAATTCGAAATGGGATGTTGCAGTGCTACCAACTTAACCGGCGTTGAAACACAGTTGATGTAAATGAGCTTCAGAAATAGCCACGACCCCTCATAATCACCACCTTACACAAATCTTGACACTGCATCTTGTGCAGGATAGATAGTTTCAATATCAGGAGTACCAACCTACTCTAATGGTTATTCATGAATACCAATTCACTGCAGGAAGAGATTGTAACATAACTCATCTAACACGATATCTGTTTGAATGTGTGATTAATGAACGTGGCTCTAGTGGCCATCTAGCTCCAGTATGACCACGCTTAGCGTTATTTCCTGCATCTCTTAACGAACACAACGTTTTGGTTCTTTTTAATGACGAACCTTTCATTATTAAGTTTAATGTTTAATAAAGGATTTCCATCTCTTTATATTTTATTTTTAGAAAATACAAAATGCTTACTGCAATATACAGTACGATCAGTGATGCTTTCCCCTGCGGCGAGAGCTTTTCCAACGAGCGAGCCCCTACTCTTTGCCGCACGGTGGAAGGGGAAACAAACCTGCTTGCTTACTTGTTGACCTTTCTGACTCGCAGTTTTAGCGCGACTGTTTCCGGGTGTGTAATATCGTTCGTTTCTTAATTCGACGGTATACATAAAGTGTATTGTCAATGTGTTTACGTCACAGTTTGTCTTTAAATAGATTCCATGGGTTAGCTCAGTTAGTTCGCGAAGTTCAAAGACTGTTTCAAGCAAGATTATAGACGCACGGTATAGACGCACCAGGTCGTAAAAAGTCTAAAATCTGTATTAAAGCATTCAGAAAATGGAAGTGTGAAGCCTAAGAAACCAAAAAATGGCGTAGGAAAGATTGCACGAAAATTTCCCTAGAAATCTTTTTGTCATCTTGTGCAACAAGTGGAAATTTCATACGGTTCTGTGTAAAAGGCTACTAAATTTAACAACTTGCGATTATTGTCTCTGGGGTAAATTATAAAATGCTGTGTACAAGACGAACTCACAAACCGTATAAGAACTCAAAGATAATATTCGTCAAGGAAAGTGTCCAGGTTTCTCAAAATGAACTACAGCGAGTAATGAATACTTTTCTAAAGAGATGCCAAAAATGTGTAGAGAGTGAAGGTGGGCAGTTTCAACACCTCATTTAATAATTTCATAAATAATGTGCTTCTAAATTTTGTTTGAACTGCTATGGGTGCCGGGGCATCAGGGTATTTATGGAAATGAGAAGGAACATAAGTTGGCAAAATGAGGTGCTGACGCACTCTTTTTAGGCCCTGAGCCAGAGGTTGAAAACATGGATTGAGGATAAACATGAACTAAGGGGTTATTTTATGGTGTTTAACGCCCGTTTTTACTACTGAGGCACCACAGGCGGTGCCAGGCCTAAGTTTAGGGTACCTCTCCGGCCTTTGTCATTAAGGACTGGGGAAAACCTGAAAAAAACATGTCAGGGAGGACGGTCCTGGCGGGATTCCAACCCCAGACCTCCCAATCCCGAATCGACGTCTTAACGACCTCGGAAACCCTTAGTGTAGACGGGATTCCTAACATTGTTCCCTGATAGAGCATCCCGACAACAACGGAACTACCCTCCAAGGAGTTCCAGCATCCGAGAAGCACAGCTTTCATGCCAGACGTTAGGGGAAATCTTTCAAAGGGGGAAGCCACGGTTACAGCGCACTTATTTACCTCGTCGTGGCACTTTCGATTCTGTAATGGAATATGACATTTTATGTGTATAATTAAAGTATTTTTTTTTCAAAATCTGTAGAGGTACTTTTAGAAAATGCCCTTTTCATGAATTATTTAAATCAGAAATGTCTACCCTTTGCTGGTTTTCACCTCAATACAGTACATTAAATGTTTTTTAATGCCTTCCAAAATAAATTTATTGACTAAGAAAACAAAATTTAATGAATCCATGAGGCAATAACAATAAATATATTTGTCTTTTTAAATCCCCAATTTCAGGTCCTCATGAAGGCTGACCGTTCCGCTAATGAACTCTCTTAACAAGAGGACATTTAAAAACCACCTCCCCCCGATGTAATCAGGTGATACCCCATAAATCTATGTTCCCTAGGGAATTCTACGGCGGGCACTTCGCCAAGCCACGTGCCCGCCTGCCCCAAATTCCGTTACAGTGTACAATGAATTCTTGACTACTTTGTTACATTGAGCACATGTTAGTTGCCACGGTCTTCTAGCGCCTTTCTTGGAAGAAAAAGGTGTTAGAATTGGCTTTTGAAGATCTTAATAATAAAGTTTGCAGACCCAAAAGTTAAGAAAATTAATTTTTTCAATTAAAAATAAATTGAATTAGTTTTAAAATGTCATAATATTCAAAGTTTTTAACATTTTTTTATAAAAATACTATAAACTCACTAATAGGTACTCCTAGATATGAGAAAGAACATAGTTAAATAGAGATAGCTGCTTTTCGAACTTAGTGTGCAGAACTTCTTTTTCTATTCAAGAAGGTCGTTCAGAGCGCGGCTTATTTTGAATACTAAGTTGAACGATATTTTGTCGCGACACCTACTGTGTAAATTTTGAAAGTGTATAGTGAATTCATAACGTATTCTTTAAAATAAAACATTCGCAAATAATAAAGAAATAATCCTTTGCCTAGTAACTCGCAAATAAAAAACGGTATTTAGGAAAAAATTCTGGCTAGTCTAAGATTAACAATCCAAAATTTTAAAAGTGTTCTTGAAATTTGCCAAATTTATTATATTTAAACATTTTAAGTCCTAAGCACGGGCGTTAAACACTAATTAAAATAAATAAATATATATCTTTAAATCGGATTTATCGGTTGGGAGTTAAAATAAAACAAATTTGACATTTTTAATATATATATATACATTGAATTAGTGTTTAATACTCGTATATATGCAGCTAAAAAGTAAAAAAATTGAAATATAACAGTTTGGGAAATTTCAAGAATATTTTGAAACATTTCGGGCTACTTTAGTATTTGTATTGTTGGTATTATTCACTTGGCACCGTTGTACTAATCTTTTAAACAGGTTAAATTTGCGACTGGTTTAAAAGTGCAAACATCTGCAAGTTAATCTTGCAATGAAATTTTACAAATTTTACAGACGTTACAGAATAGTTTTACATTGTTCTTTTAAAAAAATTGTGTTTCATTTCCATTTTGCTTTAAATGTTTTACAAATATTTTATTTAAATGTAATTCAACTTATCTATTTTCAGTAAGATATTTTAGATTTGCGTTCAATGCCAAGGTTACTTAACTGAGAAGATAATGCTATTAAAAATTCCAAAAGGTGTCAGGAATACAATGAATTAACGATTTTAGTGAAATATTTATAAATAATACTTGTTCAACTTTTAAATACGCATTTTATTAATGTTTTAATTCGTTTGTTTTTGAAACGTAGTTTCCATGGTAGCATTAAAAACTTTCGACAGTTGACACATTTTGTCAAGGTAACATAAATCGTATGGTGCTGCCGAAACAGTTGAAAGGCCGGGAGATTTCTTCGCAATGACCGTTCCACTTTGAGGGAACAAAAGGCGTCATTGTGCGGCGTGCTGCTTGGCTCCAAATCAAACGACGTGCAATAACTCATCACCCCCTGGATATTTTACGTGCAGATAAAACAAAAAGCAAGCCAATATCCGCTCTTGGCACAATATCAAATTAAATGCCGCCGGTGTATCGGAACAATGTGAAGACCGACAACAATAGAGCGGAGAAATACGTTGTTATGGCAACGGCAACACGACCCCTTGATTGTTATATGAACTGGCTTTTCCAATTATAAGTACTCTTGTTTCATGTGTACTGTTTTGTTCGACGAAAATTTATATTTTTGACCTATAAAATAAAAGAATTTAGATGGAATTACGAAAAACGTGCGCATTTTATTTCTATGTTAATGGGTGTTCTAACACAAACTGAATTTATGCCATTTGTTTTCACATTTTTGTAAAGGTAGAACCTGTTGCAGCCATAGCAGAATCGTTTAAATTTCCATACATATGGTCAACACATATTTTTTTAACTCCTTCGGGACTGGTTTTAATCTTCATGTTGATCTATGGCATTGCACCATCTGATGTCAAAGTCTGTGTGCTGTCAGCAGGTCTATACCTCAGCCATCTTTGTGCTATGGCTATGCCTTACCTGTCAATCTCAAATATCCCGAGAATGCATTCTTTTGGGGACAAAACAGGAAATAATGGATCGGACTGTACAGTGGATGAGAAGCGATGGTCTATAGGTTGTTGTGAAGAGCTTTGGTCACATATTTTTGAGCCCGGATGCGGTGGAATCATTTCTTCAACTCCCGAAGAGTTTTGAAGAAAGCAAAATACACTGCCCAAAGTAACTAGAGGGACAAAAGTTTGAACATATGTATTGCTGCCCTTGTTGGGTTTTTAGGGTGGCAAGTATTTTGATGAAGAATGTTTAATCCTTTATTTAACAGCAATGTGCATGTGAGTTTCCACCGTGTTCTCCGGATCTAGCTCCGTTGGAATTTGCACCTATGGGGAACTCTTAAGGATGTTGTATACCGCAGAAAACCAGCTACACTGACAGCACTTCGAGAAGAAATTGAAACGGCATGTGCTGCAATCGCTGAGGACACTTTCGCAAACGTTGCTTAATCAGCAGTTCAACGTACTCAGGTTTGAACATGTGTATTGCTGCAGCAATTGGGTTTTCAGGTGGTAAATATTTTTACAGAAAGTTACCACCATTGTACATCTTATTTATTTCTCGTTTTACACAGGATGGTCTAAGAGAAATTAAAACAAAATTTTAGACTAAATTGGATATTCTTTAAACTACTTTCAATTTTGCACATTTCAGTATCTGGTGTGTCTCCATGAGTCTGAATTACTCATTGAGGTGGAAACTGTTCGAGCGGAAGGTTGAACTATTCGTGTAATGGTTGCCGAATTAATGTGGCAAAATCTGTTAAGGTAGGGCATGGAAGCATTTCACTGTAAAGGGTACGTACTGTAGGAAACCGGGCCAAGGTCCAAAACGTTAACATCGGCCAGGGAAGATGTGTAGTCAATTGTGCTCTTCAGCGGAGCAAGGCTATTGATTGGGGTCAAAAAAATGATGCAAATGTCAGTAACCAACCAATGAGAAACAGAATAGTCTGACAGTTTAATGGACGTCTGTGTGTATCGTCGCCGTGGTGAACCTTTTACAGAAGCGGCAGTCCATTAAAGAGACAGGTTTGGTGGCGGGTCAGTCATAGAGTGGGGCGTTTTTTTTTTTTAATGATGCTTAAGGCCTGTTTTTACTATTGAGGAGCCGCAAGCGGTGGACATTGATGATACATGAGATGATGTGTTGGGAGAGGATTTTTTAATGAAGGAAACGTTCCAGGCCTAAGTTTAGGGTACCTCCCCGACATTTTCCATTTATGAGGACTGAGGAAAAGCTGGAAAAAACCTCAGTCAGGAAGAACGGTCCTGGGGGGAATCGAACTCTTGACCTCCCACTCATAAGTCCGCGCCTTAACGACCTTGGCCACCTGTGGCGGTAGGTGTGGGATGGCAGCACTATTGATGGCCGAACAGACCTTATAGTGGTCAGAAACAGACTTAATACTGCCCGTTACTTTGCTGAAATGGTATGGGCCCCCGTTTGTTTTGCAGCAAGACAATGCTGGAGTGCATACAGCAAGAGCCACCACGGCCGTTCTACAGGAACTCCAGATTCAAACAATGAACTGTCTGCAAGAAGTCTTGATCTTAGTCCCATAGAATAAGCTGGAGAGAGCCCGAGACAGTCCTGTAGCCCCCTCAGACTCTTCAACAACTTGAAGATGCCCCTTATCAAAGAAATGGGGAACGTTTCACAAGAGGAGGTGCATACACTGATCAGCAACTTGCCTCAAAAAGGTGAGGCAGTAATTCAGACACATTGAGTCATACCAGATACTGAAATGTGCAAAATTGAAATCAATTTAAAGAATTTCCACTTTAGAGTAAAATTTTGTTTTTAATTTGTCTTAGAGCATCCTGTGTAAAATGAGAAATAAACAAGATGTACAATGGTGTAAACTTTCTGTAAAAATATTTACCGCCTAAAAACCCAACTGCTGCAGCAATGCATATGTTCAAACCTGAGTAAGTTGAACTACTGATTAAGCAACGTTTGCGGAACTGTCCTCAGCGATTGCAGCACATGCTGTTTCAATTTGTTCCCGAAGTGCTGTCAGTGTAGCCGGTTTTCTACGGTACACAACATCCTTTAGACTTTCCCATAGGTAGAAGTCCAACGGAGTTAGATCCGGAGAACGCGGTGCTTGCACATTGCTTTGTAGATTTCAGCGGTGAGTGCTCAAAACGTTCCAAAACCGTAGCCGAGGAAGCGGGGCTTGTGCGATCTCTCCGAGATTTGCCCTTGTGAACATCGCATGGGGTACCATAAGTCTCAAATTTATCTCGAATGCGTGCAATTGTTACTGACGTTGGCGGTTCTGTTCTGCACACGCGTCTCCATTGCCTTTGAACTTCAACAACATTCTCAGTTTTCCAATACAACCTCAAAATTGCTTTCCGCTGTTCAAAGGATAATCTTGGCTCCATTTTGTTGTAGCAACGCTAGTATAATGTAATGTGAGTCACATCTGTTTACGGAACATCATATTACACATTACTGTTGTATTTCGGTCAAACTTTGAAATATATTAAAGAGATGTCTAATGTGAAAGTATGTATACAATTTTGGCACCCTCTGTATATGTACACTTAAGAATTGGAATAATACAATTCCTTTCCCCTCTCGGCCATGTTATTTCATTATCTGACTCGCCGTAGCCTTGCTTGTAGGCTAAAGGTATGCCATATTAGGAGTTCAACCACAAACGTAAGATGTTCCCAATAGCAAGTAGAAATCTTTCAACATGATTTGATATTCATTCTGGTTTCTGTATGAATACTTGCCAAACCTCTAAACTGATCTGTGTTAAAGCAGGGCTCGTCTCTTTCACAAGGTTGTCACAGGAAAGATCCCAAACTTTATTTATTTTTGAAAATAACCCCGCTTTTACCTATCTCTATTTTCTTTTTATAAGTTTGGAAATGGTGTGTGAATTACATTTGGGCAACGTTATGAAGTGGTCAAAATATTTCATAGACTACATGATAAGTATATGAATTAGTTAATTATTGTTTAAATGATGACATCAGCCTATTGCACGTTCGATCGCGGAAAGCAGAACAGCTGTGGAGTTAAGCACATTTTGAAAACGTGCAGCTTCACACTCGATTCATTCCAATCTATTAAACATAATACAAATTGCTACATGATACAAAAAGCGACCAGATTCGTTTCCTCTCACCACGCATGCGCGGCCGCCACGCTCAATTGCACCTCTCTGTGGCTAATTTTGACAAGTCTATATAAAGCACAGTAATTCCACATAAACTGGTTTATTGCATGCCGATGAGCTGAAGAGCTGGAAGTAATCGCAATTAAGTTAGGATAACGGTAATGTTATGACAGAGCAAACAGCCCTGTGATAAATACTTTAACAAGCGAGCGAAATCCGATGTGCCGCACCACCTGTACAGCCCGCTTCAGAACACTACTATACCCCGCGACTGCAGTAGGCCTTAATAGAAGTGCCTGTTTTGCTTCCTGGTGACAGTTAGAGAAAATAAGTTTTAAACTGTTAACTTTTGGAAAATTTCTTAACATTATGGGCGGTTTTATGTAAAATAGAACGAAAAGTTTTTAAGTAATTTATTAATCACTTCATTTTAATTTATTTTTATGCCATGATCGGCCTTTTCACGCCCTGAATTGGATGGGGCGTTGATGACCTGAGATGTCAAAGAGCGTCCATAAATAAACCAAGTCAGAAAGAAAATTATCTTAGGTAATCAGCGTCTCATTCAATTCAGGGCGTGAAACGGCCGGCAAATTTTGCTCAGAGGTCTCTTCTTTCAGGTTGAGGTTCTTTATCGTGCAGAAAATGTACGACAGGGACCCACAGCTTTACTTACCTTCCGAAGGAAGCCATACTTAGGATTTTTACGCCCGAAAAAATCGATCGATCTTGGCCGGGTTTGAACCCGTGATCTTGGGTTTAGGAGGCAAGTATGGTTACCACTACACCACCAGGACCGACTTCAATATTTGGTCTTATCATTTTACAAGTACCTTAATAAGTAGTCAGTATTTAAGAAATAAAAGTTGACAACTTACAATGCTGGAATGGCGGCGCCATAGCCAAGAGTTTAAACTGCTTTCCTCCCACCGAAGAGACCAGGGTTCAAACTAAGGGGCGCAAGTGGCGTACAAAGCGAAGAATGAGTAAGTTTTCGCTGGAAACCCGTGCCACACTCTCCGCCATCGCTCCCATCTTCACCATCAACTAGCGTATTGTAGTTCGCCAATTTTTTGATCCACGCATTCAATCGGACATCTAACGACAAATAAAAGAACTGTAATAAGCTGTGGAATTGGTACCAGCACCACATTGATGCTGTTTCATTAAACTATTGTTTATAAAGTTAAGAATAAAATTCGATTAATCAAATAGCCGTGAATTATTAACAAATGTGTATTGTCACGTTCCAGGTTTGGAAGGGTTAAATGATATTCTAAAGTGGTTTAATAAAAAGGTTTGGATCTAGTTTTGCCATGGTGGCTAGCGTTCCAGTTATGTATTAAAATAGGCAGAGGCGCTAGGCCTGAGCTGTGATTAAATACAAAAGAATCAGACATCGTACCGTCGGAGGCGTGTCCCCGACGTGCTTGGTGTGGCAGAGATAGCGATCTCTGTGGCTTGGGCCTGACATAGGCGACGTGGACCGGATAACATGACGAATGACACCCTGGGACTTCACGTTCTGTCTTTTTATATTCAATTTTTACTTTCGAAATTATGGCCCAGTCTTTATTTGTTTGTTTTTTTAACAGTGTTTAACGCCCTTTTTTACTACTGAGGCACCACAGGCGATGGGCACTGATGATACATGAGATGAAATGATAAACTAGGAAAGGACTTTTTTTTAAGGAAAGAAACGTTCCAGGCCTAAGTTTAGGGTACCTCCCTGGCATTTGTCAATTATGAGGACTGAGGAAATGCCCTCAGTCAGGGAGGACGGTCCTGGCGGGATTCGTCCCCAGACCTTCAGCTCAAGTCCACTACTTAATGACCTCGGCCACCAGTGGTGGCTCAGTCTTTATTACAAGTGTTACTAGTTCTATCGGAGTCGGTTTTGTATGAAGGCGTGTTGAAAGCATTTCCCCACGCCTAAGAGATGTAGTAACTTGAATTACACGTGCCGCTTCTTGCTGACGTTATGTAACGTTAAGTACATCGATGGATTGCTCTTTGTCGTCTGTCTTTGTTGTGAATCATTACTCTTTTTTCCACACCAAGTGTTTAACAATAAAATTCGACAAATAAACAAATCTAGGCTGGAAGCACGTGATTCAGTGACATGAAACTTGATGTGTGGGGATTGTAAGATAGTAAGAACTCAAAAATTATATTACCGAATTTTTCTACTTCGGAAAGTAACTCCAACTATCTTATTGTCAATGTAATATCCGATATATTTTTATATTTTCTAATAATGCGCACTAACCTTGTGGTATCCCAACCGTACATGGAGAATGGTGTTTTTTTTTTTTTTTCATTCGTTTTATTTAAGGAAGCTCTTTAACATCTCAGGTCATCAGCGTCCCATTCTATTCAGGGCGTGAAACGGCCGACAAATTTTGCTCAGAGGTCTCTTCTTTCAGGCTTGAGGTTCTTTGTCGTTCCTTAAATGTACGACACGGGACCCACGGCTTTACTTCCCTTCCGAAGGAAGCCATACTTAGTGTTTTTACCCCCGAAAAAAGCCATCGATCCTGGCCGGGTTTGAACCCTCGACCTCGGGTTTAGAAGGTAAGTATGGTCACCACTACACCACCAGGATCGACGGAGAATGGTGTATACAGTACCTCTGCTCAATGACAATGTTTATGGAATATCTCTGTTGGTGATTCGGCGATTCTCCCCTTCTAGGTCATATCTCGGTGGTGTCTTAGGAAAGTAATTAACAGTGGTTTGCGTGACATAGATAGGCAAAATATTGCGTTTCAATGCGCAGAAAGAGTATCGCTTGACCTGCAGACTCAAATAGATCCGGTGTGACAGGGGGGATTATTTAGATATCTGCGGTAGAGAAGAAAAAAGTGGGCTCGCATGGCTCAGATTAGGGGCTTGGAAAGGAAACAAAACAGCTAATGCTCTCGGAGAAAGAATTTGTCCATTGTGCGGAGAAAGCGATTCCTGCAGGTATATTCTGACAGAATGCAGAAAACGGAGATTTTAACAAATGAGCATTTATTACCGCAATTTTTTAATTCCAACACAAGTTTGAACATTAGCCGGGAAGTGTTGGTGCATGCGAGATACACAATTTGGGAATATTTCTAGCGAAGACCCCACAAAGAAGATTAATGGCTGTAACGAAGAGGGGGAAGTTGGAGAGGAGATGTGAGTAAATGGAAGGGGGGCTCAAGGGTAAGGGTCCAATCACGTTTATGTATTTGTATATAAAATTATCAATAGAAAACGTATATATCGAAGTATTTGTATATCTGCATGTACGCATGTTGATTTGCAGGTATGTATGGATGTATGATTAGCCCATTTGATTATTATTATTAGGATGACATTAGCATGTACGGCCGTAAGGCCCATGCGACAGTTGTATTATTTTAAAATGTACAATAAAACGTCCATTGCTATTTAAAAAAAAAGTGAGCTTGACCAGATCTAGGAATGTCCTCAGTGCACACACGTCCGTCACGAAATTCACCACGCCACCTGAACACTACGCTGCGTAACAGACACGCATTCCTATACACATTGTCCATATGAAGATAAATTTCGGGTCCTCTTCTTCCGACCTCAAACATTGAATTACTGCTCGCTGGGTCAGTATGAACGAATCCATGTTGTAAATGTGTTCAGTTCAAGGTACTTCTGCACATATAAAACAACACACTGCGCCGTCAGAATTGCTTTCTTACATAAAACGTTACCAGAACAAACACAAAGCTCTGCATAGTTAAACTGTGACATAAGTCTTAATTTTGGTATTCCTTACCAGTGAGCTATTTCCTGCAGAGTGGAACTTTTCTTATCAGCCGCGCCGTGGAGGAGTTGGAATGGCTGTTTGCTTACTTATTGACCTTGCTGACTTTCGCAGTCGTAGCTCAGCTGTTCTTGGGTGTTGCGTTATTCGTTTGTTAATCCGACAGTACACAAAGTGCGTTATGCCTCGTGTGTTTACAAGGGCACAGCGTGTTTTAATGTGTTGATTCAGCTGAAAGAATCACAGAAGACCAATTATTTTAGCATACAGTTGATTCCGTTAGTTATGTGAATACCATACTAACCCCTTTATTCAGAGTTAACTGATAGGGGGCGTGATCATGCATTTTTTCAACAGGACTCTGCCACTGCTCACGCTGCGAATAATTCCATGAGAGCAATTCAAAATGTGTTTCCACAAGACGGAGTTATTAGTAGGGATTTGTGGCCCCCTGGGTTTTCCAATTTAATAACCTCCACTATTATCTCTGGAGTAAATTAAAAATATTTTATACAAGACGAATCCGCACACTATACAAAAAAGCAAAGATAATATTCGTCAGGAAATTGTCCAGATTTCTCAAAATTAACTACAACGTGTGATGAACCATTGCCTAAAGAGATTTCAAAATGTGTGGAGAATAAAGGCGGTCAGTTTCAACACATAATTTGTAATTAATAAGTCTAAAATTAGTAATAAATTGTTTTGTTTATTGTTGTATGGTTGGTTTGTTTTATTGTTTTACCCTCCTGCTAATCGCCGAGACCCGGCTGACCGATTGACGAGCGGCGCTCTTGCCGATAGGCAAAACACTACGGGGGAAAACAAAATTGATCGCACAGGTTTAGTATCGTATTTATTGGTTATTTATTATCACAATAATACATTATTGTGGTAATGTTAACTGCATTATCTAATAATGCAGTAGAAATAATTGCTACTTTTCATGGGGGGAGACCGGTCTACCCATAACAGTCAGTCGGTCGGTAGGTTAAAGCTGATACTGAGTGACAGGAGTCGAAAGTCGCGTAAAACCCTTACAAGGTGCATTTACTCGTCAATATCACGCAAGCATGTGCTGCAATTACCTCCCTTCATTTTCTGACATCGGCTTATGAAATTAACTATGACTTTCCTCTGAGAAATGCAAGATTTTTTTTTCACGAATGTTATTTTTCAGTTTATTTAATGTGTGCGGATTGTCTTCCATACTTCTTACATTAATGTACTGCAGAGATAAACACCACAGGACGTTAAATCGAGAGACCAAGTGAGCCATATGTTGTTAGTGATGAATATTTCATGAATTACGTGCAAGAAGGCATTAACTCTATGCGCCGTTGCAGAAGGTTGTTGGAAATTAGCGAACCTACGTTCTCTCACAGTTAATTCACGGAAAAAGAGTTGAAAAATATTCTGCACATACCTATCACTATTAAATTTCTTCAAAAAATAAATCTTGTTACTCCCTGATGGCGCATCACACCCCTATCTTTTCATCATACACGGGTTCCTCATGAGGCAGGTCAGGTTTTTCTAAACCACTTCAATCATTTACAATTACCCATGTTTACTTCTTACTCCTGTAACAACAGTTTTAAGGTTCTTTCTTTAATGTCCAATTTTGGATAGGCCCGATTTAGTGTATAAAATCCAACTTTAGCCTCTGTTACTATGGAAACACTTTCTACAAAATAGATTACTTGTATAGTATGGATAAACAAATGAAGGCGACTTTTAACCGGCCACCTGCAGACGTCATGTGACAGTTCGAAGGTAAAGTGCTGAAGCCCTCATCCCCGACGCTCCAACAATAAATGAACATGGTTGCCATTACGTTTTAGAATAACTACCGACAATTGGTTTTTCGCCTGGTCGTTAACAGAAATTATAGCTCCATATAACTGCCGCACTAAAGTTGCCGCACATTTTTCTCCCAGAAAGAGTAGAAATAAATTAGCGAGTTCCTTTATTTTTATTTTAAATTAGAGGTAGAAAGGTTTGGTTGGTTAATATCGCGGCCATTAGCGAAAGTGCCTCTGTGTGTTATCCCTAGGGATGCTTAGCTTAAAGCGCTTCACATACAGTCTTTTAAGTTCTTGCCCCGCATTACACCAACAGTACAAAGTAGCCAGGTAGAAGTGAGACCGACGATAAAGATGAAGAGGAAAGGAAAGAAATAGCGTAAATATTACTTAATACCCCCCAAGTGCTATAAGGACATTTGGACCGCCCCATGTGGGCCGCCCCATGTGGGCCAAGTCGTTAAAGTGCGAATTCGTGAGTGGGAGGTCTGGGGTTCGATTCCCACCAGAACCAGTCGGTCCTGGTGGTATAGTGGTAACCATACTTCCCTTCGAAACCCAAAATCGCGGGTTCAATCCCGGACAGGATCGATGCACGTAAAAGTCCTAAGTATGGCTTCCTTCGGAAGGGAAGTAAAGCCGTGGGTCCCGTGTCGTACATTTACGGCACGAAAAAGCACCTCAAGCCTGAAAAAAGAGACCTCTGAGCAAAATTTGTCGAACGTTTCACGCCCTGAATTGAATGGAATGCTGATGATCTGAAATGTTAAAGAGCGCCCATAAAAAAAAAAAAAAAAAAAAAAAAAAAAAAAAAAAAAAAAAAACGCCAGGCCATCCTTTTTTCCCAGGTTTTCCTCAATCCTCATAAATGGCAAGTGCCGGGTTTCAACGCTTCCTTCCTTAAAAAAATCCTTTTCCCAGTTTATCATTTCATCTCATGTATCGTCAGTGCCCACCGCCTGTGATGCCTCAGTAGTTAACAGCTAAGGCATTGGACATGATTTATTGGAAGATATTACTACATAATATTCATAGTGAAATATCCAGCAACGAGGCTTGGTGAATCCAATAATTGATTTAAATCAATTAACCAACGAGGAATGACGAATTATTTCCGATTTGAGAAAACAGATCTACAATGTTTGGCATATACCTCCAAGAGTTATAACAGAACGATACTCTGGTACAGGTAAACCCTAAATATAAATTCGCTATATCTGCTTTCTTCTACAGTTTCAATACACGATCCATACTCTTTTATTGCATGCAAGAAAACGTTTTACCTGTAACAGTTTTATCGTCTAATATGGATTAAATGAAATAACCCCCCAAGGCAAAATAAAGTCGACGTTTATGTTGAATCGAAGTTTTTTGGTACGCATACTAAGGGCTTTTCTCATTTGTCTTACCGAAAAGCCTCACTTTAAACTTCCAAAAATGTCTCATTACCTTATTAGTTTTCCCGTTACGGGAAACTGGCGCATGCGCAGGATATAGACCACGTGATTTTGTCGTTTATTCTAACTGAAAGTAAGCTGGACCAAAAAAAAAAATCTCTATTGCGAACCTTACTTCCGTACACTAAACAAACAACGAATGTGCAATAAACAAAAAATGAACGTACTGTCAAAGTCCCTACAGATGGCAGCACTATTAGTAAACAGTAGGGTTGCACGCGTCCTGTTGCTCATCACAGATTAGCAAAAGTACTGCTCATTGCTACTGGTACTACTGCTTCATTAGTACAAATGAACTCCCTATGGCATATTACGAGTAGAAAGAAATGAGAGTTTATTTTGTAGCGTGAACACGAATAACCTGCCTCAGAAACGGATCCCATCATGTTTGCTATGTGTAAAAACTTTAAAACAAACATATAATAATTTGTTTGTTTACTTTCGCACTGTGCAGCAACTGGTGGTGGGGATTAGCTGCCCTCTGCCACATTTTGTGCAATTTTTGCTGCCCGCACTTTGACATTGACGCAATAATAACGTGGAAGGGAGGGTGTGACACAAAGAGCGATATTCGTTTGTTTTTATTGGTTAGCCTAGGCTTGAAATTGAGTCATCACATATTTATTGTTGTACAGAAAGCACCCGTGTCACGGTGTATCGTAAGTCATCTGTTTTAACAGTAACATTAACTTGAAGTGTCTTCCGGTAATGTCGCATTCGATAAAGTGAGTGTTTTTAGCCTACTTTATTGTTTCAATATTTCAAATTATTGCGGAAACTGGGCGATGTGGGGGAATATTCACATAGTAATATACTATCAGTTTTCTAAAAAGTTTTAAAAATGTGTTCAAATTTTTGTCCGGTTAACCGGAACATTTTCATTATTAAATTTTAAAATACCGTTTTGCAACAAAAAAAATCATAGCATAGTTTTAGTAATAAAAATAAACTCAAAAATGCACCAAATTCAAATACCTTCTAGATAAGTGTGCCCTAATTAAGTTTTAGGATTTTTACTACTCATTTTGCTATACTTAATTCAACTGGAAGAAAAAACAATTCTGTAATTGTAATGCATTTGAGTATCAGCATTTCTTACTTAATGTATTTTGGTTAAATGGATTTATCTTCCCAAAGGTAAATACATAAAAAGATAGTGCTAAATCTTACAGCCGAGAAAGTTTATGTAAAGATGTTAAATTTTTAGATTTTATTAATGAAGTTATTTAAGTACACTTGATAGAGATTGTAGATAAAAAAATCGGATTTTGGCTTTTTTTTTTTTTTGGATTGATTTATTTTTGGACGCTCTTTATCAGCTCAGGTCATCAGCGTCCCATTTAACTCAGGGCGTGAAACGGCCGACAAATTTTGCTCAGAGGCCTCTCTTTCAGGCTTGATGTTCTTTTTCGTGCCGTAAATGTACGACACGGGACCCACGGCTTTACTTCCCTTCCGAAGGAAGCCATACTTAGGATTTTTACGCCCGGAAAAATCCATCGATCCTGGCCGGGTTCGAACCCGCGATCTTGGGTATAGGAGGCAAGTATGGTATCCACTACACCACCTGGAACGACGAATTTTGGCTTTATGATTAATATGAAACCACATAATTTGCAGATCACACTCATATATAATTTTTGTTTGGGAAAATTAATTTTATAAATGGCAATTTTGACCTTTATGCGCCTTTTAACATTTTTAACGCCAGTTGCAAATACTGCGGCATCACAGGCGGCGGACACTGATGATAAATGAGAAGAAAGAATAAACTAGGAAAGGATTTATTTTTTGTTTTGTTTATGAAAGAAGTGTTTCGGGCCTAAGCGAACTGAGGAAAAATCTTGTCAGGAAGGAGGTCCTGGTGGGAATCGAACCCCAGGCCTCCAACATGTACACATACTTTTTTTTTCTTTCTCGTTTGCCATAACTTCTATATTTTTAACTTTAGGTGTATTTTTCTTAAAAACTGTGTAAAATGAGTTCTTTTGTGCATTTGCAAAACGCATTGCTTTATGTTGTTGGTGAAAGACTTTAACTTTTGCATGCATGAGAGATCTTAAAAAATAAAGTTTGAAATCTGAATAAAATAATGAGAGTATAATATACAAATATTTTCAAAAATAAAACTGTTGCTTTAAAATTCGTATATTTTATTTTACCAGTAATTTAAGCAACATATTTTAAAATATGAGAACAATGAGATTAACAGATTTTTTTTTTTTTGAAAAAGTGCATCTAAAGCAGCAAAAATGCTAGAAATTATATTTTTCTGGTTTATTAAAATTTATAAAAGAATAACAATTAGTATTAGCATTATTTAAAACAGTTTATAATTTAGAAATAATTGCTTAATAAGTGGTAAATTTTTAATTTGGATAGATAGTATACTTTATCAGAAAACTCATCTTGTATTATTTTCAGCACGAAAATTGATATTATGCATCTACTAAGTGTCCTTGGTGAATATTTGCTACAGTATTTTAAAATAGAACAATAGTGTATGTTGCAAATGGTAATAGAAACCATTGCATATTTAAACATACTAGTAAAATTCTTTTTATTTATATCATTTTAGTTAGAGAATGCTTTTTCTTCCCAGACGCAAGTAAATTAAGCAAAATGGTTTTCTGTGCTAAATGCAACAACTTCATTTTGCCTTTTTTCCTGAGAAAATTTACCTATTGTTCTTGAATGTTTTTAAAATTTATTCTTATTACTGAAGTAATTTAACGAATTTTAGCTACACAGTATCTTAAAGCGGAATAATTCATTATCATTAAATTCTTCACTTTCACTCAGTCCACTGTCAATGGTGGCCGCAGTAATCAGCGAAAACGTTTATTCTTACATTTTATATAATCCAATGGACACCATAATTATTATTTTAAATAATAACAATGTCGACAGTGGAAGTTTAAAGAATGTTATATAATAATGAAATTACTAACTTTTTAATTTGTAAAAAATAGCAAAAAAAAAAAAAATGCACCCGGTATTCCTTGGGGACGACGTCTGTTGGCTAAGTGTCTCTTAATATGTAAAAATAATATTACTTTTCGATGGAGAAAGACAGTAACTTCAGGTATGTCCTTGGTTAAGTGCAAGGAAAGTTGTGAGAAACCAGTCTGAATAATGTTTAAGGGTGCTTCTGGGCCAGTGGCTAACACCCTATTTGGCATCCTGGTCTGCTTGCGGTTTTTGCAGAGAATAAAAAGCCAAAACTACCTCCGTGGTTTAGTGCAAGAGTTTGCGATTAATAATCTGGAGGTTCTGGGTTAGAATCCCGTTTAGGCCAAGGCTGCCTACTTATGCTTTTTCCGGAGTTTTTCCTTACCCGAAGAAGGTGAATGCCAGATAACTCCCACTCGTTTGCTGCGCCGTGGAGAGGGAGTAGAAAGCCTGTTTCCTGAAATGTTGACCTTGCTGAATTCCACAGTAGTAGCGCAGCTGTTCCCGGGTGTGTGTTGTGTTGCTCGCCTCTTAATTCGACAGCATATATAAATTGTATTATACCTCGTGTGTTTACAACGGCATGTCGTATCTTTATGTACGACTCCTTCCCTCCCCCCCTTCATCAGAGTGAACAATGGGGGAGCGTAACCATGCACTTTTTTCCCAAAAGGGCCCTGCCACTATCTCCATGAGAACTATTCCCAATGTGTTTCCACTAAACAGAGTTATTAGTATAAATTTGTGGTACCCTCAGTCAGTCAGTGAGTTATCTCTGGGATAAACTGAAGTAATGTCATGTACAAGACAAACTTACACACCATACAAGAACTCAAAGATAATACTCGTCAGGAAATTGTCCGGATTTCTCAAAATGAACTACAACGAATGATGAATGACTTCCTAAAGAGATGCCAAGAATGAAGGTGGGTAGTTTCAACAACTAATTTACCCATTTGGTAAGTAATGAGGCTCTTAATTTGGTTTGTGCATTGTTGTACCCTCCCGCTAATAACCGAGACCCGGTTGGCCGGCTAACCGGTTAACTAGGCAAAACACTTCGGGGAAAAATAAAACTGATTGCACTATATTATTATGTTCAGAATATACAATTGTAAGAATAACAATGCAGTCAAAACGTTAATTAAAAAAATTAATAGTAATTATAAACTTACCCTATAATATATAATGTTTGGATTAGCGTAAATATATGTTAAATATACAGTTATTCAGACCGGAAATGTTTTAAATGCAAACATTCGAAATGTAATTAATAAATAAAAGTAAAACATAACTGAAATCGTTGCTTCTACTATTTTGTAATATAACCAGATTACTTAGTTAACCAATAACATAACAACACACCGATCTATGTCAAGGCCAACTTTAATATTCACTTAGTCCGTTGTTTCTTGGAGAGGAATCCAGCGGGCTGTGAGAGGAGAGTATATCTTACTCTGCAGCCACAAACTTGCTAGCGAAGAACAAACTTGGGCCCTTTTCTTTTATTAGTTTTGATCGCCCCCACGCAGCAGAGGAGCTTGGATGGGCAATAACCATTCCGGGGGCGGCAGAAATATATTATTTGAATTTTATTGTACTTAGCAGATGAGTTTCGCACACCGCGCCTTGAGGGAACAGAACGTGTTTATAAAGTGAGGTTATGTTTCGGTTGCCCTAGCAACTGCGACTGACCCAGCAAATCATTGTCGGAATTAGTTGCTGTTTGTTGGTGCGAATCCATTCTCACCTTGGAGCAGAGAAAACAAAAGAGAAACCGTGTAATGGCTGAAATTAGTGGAATGTTTTCCGCAAAAATAAAGAGAACAGTTAATTTGTAAAAGGTTTGGGTTGGGTTTGTTAATTCTATCGTTAAAACGGAAAGGAGAGTTTGCTTTGAATCGAAACTTTTGTCTTTCTCAGTGTAGGGACTTCTGTAAGGTAATAATAATAATAATAATAATAATAATAATAATAATAACAATAATATATCTTTTTCAACTATAGATCCATGTTTTTTTGTTTAAGTTAGACTGTTAATTGACATTTTATAAAAGTAGATTTTGTGTTTCTCAAGTAACAACAGCGAACCGCGAAAGAGACATTCGCTAGAACGAATGCGAAGAGAGATACCATAAATTATAAATATAAATCAATATATTTTCTCTAAATTTTTGCTAATAAACACGATATGCGTTCTAAAAGCTATCGTTCCAACCAAGAAAACACAAAATTTAAGAGAAATATGTTTTAGTCCTACGACCTTTCAACTGTTTAATTAAAGTAACATTTGTTTACTGTGAAAAATGTGAATCTTCGTGCACCCAGTCATTTTCTCAGATTTGGGAACAAAAAGTAATCACTAGGAGTCAAATTCGGTGAATATGGTGGATGTGGAAGCACTTGTAAGCGAATGCCGTGTAGTTGTGTAGCAATAACTCCAGAGTATGTGAAGGTGCATTATAGTGAAGAAAGAGAACGTACTTGTTAGCGAGGTATGGACATTTAGCCTGAATAGCATCCTTCAGTTGGTCCAGTATTGAAGCGTAATACTCCTCGGTGATGGTTCTGCCGTTCTGGAGATAGTCTACGAGTTCCACACCATAAGATGCCCAGAAAACCGTAGCCATGCCTTTTCCTAGAGATGGAACCGTTTTTGCTTTCTTTGGTGGACTTTCACCTGTTGCCACCCACGGTTTGGACTGTTCCTTTGTCTCTGGCGTGTAGTATGAATGCACATTTCATCTCTGACCACCACGGGTAGCCGAGGTCGTTAAAGCGTGGACTCGTGAGCGGGAAGTCTGGGATTCGAATCCTGCCAAGACTGTCCTCCCTTACTGAGGTTTTTTCCAGGTTTACCTCAGTCCTCATAAATGGAAAATGCTGGGGAGGTACCCTAAACTTAGGCCTGGAACATTTCCTCAATTAAAAATAAATCCTTTCCAAATATATCATTTCATCTCATGTATCATCAGTGCCCATCGCCTATGCTGCCTCTGTAGCAAAAACGGGCGTTAAACACAATTCACTTCTTTAGTGCACATTCACCTGTTGGCATTCACTATTTGGACTGTTCCTTTGTCTCTGGCGTGTAATATAAATCCATGTTTCACCTACTGTTATAAAATGCCAGAGAAACTCACTGGAATTGCATTTAAACAAATATAAACACTCTTGCGAAATGTTCATTCGAATGCGTTTTTGGTTCATTGTTAACATAACCGACGCCCATTGAGCGAAAGCTTTCTTATATCTAAAACTTCGGGCAAAATGTAGTGAACACCCTATCGAGGTCTTTGCTACGTCAGCCAACTCATACACCTTCAATCGGCGATCATCGAGTACGACGGCATTGTAAAATTTTGTCACAATTTCGTAGGTCGTAGCAGTTTTAGGACGCCCTGAGCGCTTAACGTCTTGAATGTATGTACTTCCACGCTTAAAATTCAGCAACTCACTGTTTACACATCCAAAACAAAATTCTGTATAAATTAATATTTGAACTGTATTCTTAATTAATAACTTATATTTAATTATCACATTCACATTGAAATTCACATATTAAAATAGAAATCCCCAGCGAAAAAGTTAAACTTTGCATACCAGTGTTTTTACATAAATGTAGACACCCACATTATTTTAGTTTTGGGATAAAGTACCCGCCATTTGTGATGCACTATTTTTAAACGTGCCAGTCCGCACATAAAGCGTTATTCATTATTAACACCTAATAACAAATATAGAAAAAGGGCATCGCGCATGACGTCATCAGAGTTTATCACTGAACACATTAGGGGGGCTTATGATTACCGCGAGTAATCCGCTTAGCCGATAATGTGCACGAAAAGTAGTCCTGGTTTCCGAAGTCCACATGAGAGTTTAAAGGGATCACCCTACTTGTGAGCATAGTTGCCAAGGTAACGACAATGTATAATGCAGTTCTTACTTCATGTTATTCCCATGGTAACCAAGTAGAAATCTGTATACAGTAGATGTTCCTGCAATAGGGGTATAATACACTGCGAGACCTAAAACAAAATGTTGGATTTTAAATGAAATCCAACATTTCAAAATCGGTGTAGATGCAATAATGTTGCTTTTACGCAACGAAACTCTGTATATACATTTAAATAAAATAACAAAAATATTTCTGAAACTCGGGAAATCGGGTCATTAGCATTGCTTTGTTTCATTTACGGAAGCTCTTTAACATCTCAAGTCATCAGCGTCCCAATCAATTCAGGACGTGGACAAATTTTGCTCAGAGGTCTCTTCTTTCAGGCTTGGAGTGCTTTATCGTGCCGTAAATCTATGGTACACCCGAACAAATTCCATCGATCCTGGCCGGGAGGATCATTAGGGGTGGGGTAGCACCTGGAATTTGAAATTTAAAGGGTGGAAGTTGATCAATGACGAAAATGTGAAACATTTTTGTTTGAGAAACTACTCCACCGTAGTAAATTGTGTTTTTGCATTTTATACTCATATTTTTTTCTTAGGCAATTACACTTTGGACCGATAGAGGTCAGAAGCACAGTCTCCTTTTGATGATACAGCAATGGCGGAGAAACCAAATGGAAGTATGATGAAAAAACCTGCCAAGATCCCATTTGCGGCCGCTGGGATCGAAAGCGCATCGTCTTGATGAAAGGCTAACAGTGTAACCACACGCCACAGTCTGAAACTGTTACTATAATGAATTAATAGTTAAAATTAACTTCAGGACTATATGAATAAAAGAAAAACCGTTATTTGGTACAATTACTGCACAAATTGGCCGACAGAGTAAATTACAGCTGAAAGAAAAACAACTTTATTTAAATTTAAATGCCAGACATTGTTCTGACACACTATGTACTTCCCCTCCATTGTCTGGCAGTATAGTAGCGGACCTCTGACGCCAGGACGCCCATAGGGCGCCACTAGTAGTCCCAGTGGAGATGGTGGCGAAGGTGATATGGGTTAGGATGCACCAGCGGGATTCATAAACCTATGTACGAACGAATGAAATGAAACGAGTTAACTATGGCGCAAATGAGAAACAAAACATGAAATATGCAAGAAAACTCAGTCCATTTTTCTGTATATTACATGCTGGAACGGGTTCAAGCTCCACGGTTTGGAAACCGCGGTCCTTGAGACAAAACGGAGACGTTACTAAGACCGAGGGCTTTAATTTGCTTTTAACAGGACTGAAAAATTGCGTAGTTTGGTCGGGAAGGTTGGTGTCCAATTTCATTCAGGAAGCTGTTTTATTTGTGTGACCTTCTTTGCCCTGAGGATACCCAACCTGTAGTTCGCGGTTCAGCATTACGTGCCCTCACATCATCAGGGCTTTAAGCTTAAGGAATTTAAGTGGTGCCGAGTTACGAAATAGGTAGGAGGGTTACCTCTTGAGTTGTTAAAAACAAGAAACAAACAAACAAACTGTTTTATTACTTTTAAAAATATTCATCTTTAAGACTTATACACTTGTGCAAGCATTTCAAACAAATTCTCGAAATATTTTTTCCCCTCTGAAGTTGGTATCTCAAAAATATGGGTTTTAAAGGTTTCAACAGCTTCTTGAGGTGATGAAAACCGAGAACAAAAAGAAGTTTTTGGGCGATAAATCAGGTGGATACGGGCAATGAGACATTAATTCGATGTTTTTTTCCTTCAAATAATCAAATGTTTGACTTGCTGTGTGAGAGCTGGCATTGTCATGATGATGAATGATGCGACGTTTTCGGTTGTTTTTCCTGATTTCGTCAATGACTTCTGGCAAACAAATTGTTGCATATCATTCAGCATTAACTGTTCGTCGATTCTCTAAAAGATATGTCATGTTGCGATATGTCCAGTACGACCGAAGAAATAAAGGATCATTTTCTTGGAAGTGCTACGTGAACGAACAACTTTTGTGGGATTCGGTTCATCTTGGAACACCCAAACAGTGGATTGTTGTTTAGTTTCGGGTTCACATGAATATACCCAAGTTTCGCCACCTGTTACGATGCTGTATACAGACATGCAGTTCCTCGGTGGAATATTTTGAGCATTTCATCACACCAATAACACGAACATCTCTCTCTAAGCTTCGGTTAAATTATACGGAATGTATTAGCAACAGATCTCTTTCACAGCTAAATGTTCATGCAAAATCGAATGTACTGCAGTTTTCGATGTGCATAAGGATGCCTCTATCTCACTGTAATACACATGCCGCTCTTCTTCAACCATGTTGCGTACATCATCCATGTTTTTTTTAATGATGACCGATTTTAGTCGATCATCACGAAATTCATCACTGACGGACGCACGACCACGAAGAAATTCTACAAACCAATTGGAAACACTTTTTTCTGATGGTGTTTCATTAACAAAAGTTGAACGAAGCGATTCTATGCATTACTGCTAAGTTAGGCATTTACTAAAATCGTAAAAATCATCCAACTAAATTTTTCACGTGTAAATTCCATTTTATCGCAAAATTGCTTTGTTTAAACGCTGTTTACTCGACCAATTTCTAAGCTACAACTGTTTTCACAATAAAAAATTATAATTGTTTCGAAAATATTAATGACATATCTCAACAGCGCCAACTAGTGGTCGTTTGTAACAACTTAAAAGGTAACTCTCTTATATATGTGAAATGTATGTCATAAACATTTTACATAGACGTTTTAAATCTGATCTAAACCGAAAGCAGTTATAAAGGAATTATTTATTTCGAGAGCGAGTCAAAAGTATCTACACTTTCGCCATAGCACACCTTTAAGGTTGCCGTATTGCTTTGTGCGCATGCGTACCTAAAAGCTACTACTTTGGTCAAGGGTGAAGAATTTGACCTTGCTCGCAGTTGCCCTCCATCACGTGTAAAAATGTTCGGCTTCGCTAGCAGTTTGCACCAAGGAGAACAGCTGGATCATTCCGTTGTTTTTGGTCGGAATGTGTGAACGAGACTGAATTTCGTCGTAGAACTTGCATCACAATATGGGGAGAGTGCTTTATCATGTTAACGTGTTTTTTAGTGGCTCGAGATGTGTAAAAGTTCCCGGACGATTGTGATGCAAGGCGCCGGTCAACTTCCACTATGGATGACAAGACTCAATAGACTTCAGAGGCGATAGCGTCTTCTTTGAACATCAGCCAGCAATTCGCAATAAACGCAGATTTCTACTGTCGCAGAAGATATTCTTGCATGACAAATTGGCCCGCACACGGCTGATCAACATATTGAAACCATCAACAAGTTAGGTTTTGAGGAAGTGAAACACTCTCCCTGCAGCCCAGATCTCGTTCCTCCAACTTTCACCTGCTTGGGCCGCTCAAAGATGCTTTGCGTGGTCGTCGTTTTTTTCACAAACTTGGCAAGAAGCGGTGCAAAAGCGACTTCGCGACTAACCGAAAAACTTCTTCTTAGAAGGAATTCGCAAGCTGCACCAAGCAATTGAAAAAGAAGAGAATATATAGAAAAATTATATACATGTTAACCCCTAACTTTGTATAAATAAACTTGTTCTTCCTGAGCAGATTTGATTAAATTTCGTGAATTGCTAAATGAACATTTGATTTTCTGTTGCATTATCGAGTTAATAGATTGATAGACATGCTTTCGAATTTTTTTTTTCTCATCACACAGTGGAGATAGGTGGTGAAGCAATTTTTTATGAGAAGAGATCTCAGGTGGTTTGGTACATGCGTCTTAATACAGGTCGCCTTCAACGAGCATGTTTGTACTTTTTAAAATATTTCAAAGCTAAAATTGAATAAAGCGTTGTATATAACGCGTATATAATCTTCATTCTGAACACGTGAAAATTAGCGTGTGAGCTGAAGTGAACGCGCTAAACATTCAATAGCATCACAATTATACCAGTTACATAAATAACTATTAGAGTCGCCATTAGAGCATCTCTGCAATAAATGTTTGACCTTAAGGGAAATTAAGTCGGCACTAAAAATACAGATAAAATTAAAAAATAGTTACGTTCATTATTACCGAAAACTTTTTAAATCGCCCTAGTAATAATTCTTAAATGAAGATACAGCATAAAAATGACGTAGATAACACAACCGCCTCTAATATAACTTTATCATTTTATAAATGTTGTACATAAAAGTAAGTCAAACTCAGAATTTTTATTGATTGTAGTTTTCCAAATTATTAAAATTTTCTTTCTACTTGTATTAGAGCTATAAATTAATTTTCTTCTGCTTTTTTAATCTTCTAAAGAATAAAGGAAATAACGGAATTGTATGCCACTATGCGCTACCGGGTTACCCCTACACCTCTAATGGATTTTTAGACCTTCTAGAGCGACTCTAGGTCGAACACACGCCTCACAACACACATTATGTATGTTAATTAGCCCACAAGTATCACATACATTCTCTGCGAGGTCAGATTCCTGTGTTTAACTCCGCTTAACGACGAATTTGAATTAATAATGAAGCGACTTAAGGTCCCTGATAAAAGAATTATGAGGCACGAAGAAAAGAAGGCCTTTGTTAAGTCTGCAGGGTGTGTAAGTCTCTAGGGTTTTTTTTATTAAAGCCGAAAGATGAATTAAGTACGGGAGTTCTTTTGAATTTTTTATCTTCCCAAAAGGTGAAACTAGTTTCTACTCCTGGTCACCAAGGAATGAGTTCCACAGGTTGTCATGGAAACAACATATTGGTTTTGTGCTCCTTAAGTCTACTGTGCTAATACGAACTGCAGATTGCGTTGCTATGGAGGCAGTTGATACAAAACCATTTCCATGGTAACTAGACCGAAAATTACTGCATACTTTCTCGTTACCATTTATTTTATTGCATATTGCACTAATTTCAAGCGAAAAATCTCATTTTTCTTGTCAGGGGGTGCAGTATTTTTCACTTTATCGTAACAGTGCGCTTTAAACGTCTATTTAACGTCCCTAGCGAGGCGGTATGGAGGATGAGTGCGACACTGTTCACTACGCTACTTTGCCGCCTGACAGGAGTGTCATAAAGTTCCGTTAGAGGCCCCTAGATACCGTTTTACAGTAGCACGTACATTAATTTGTCTGTTACATGTGCACTTTCCACTGAAGTGATGATTGGCTGGGATTTTCACACCGACTGCAGTTTCTATTTCTATTATTTTTTTTAAAAAAATATTTCTCAGTAAACCATGCAGGAAGTTAAGACTTTTATCTACCGGAACAAGTGTAAAGCCCAATTTAATTGACTTTCAACGATAAACACTGCTGCTTTGTTACTATTACAACAATTTAAATGTATAGCAAAGGCATGCCCAAAATTTACTTCTCAAAATAATAAAATAATAAAATAATAATAATAATAATAATAATAGTAATAATAATAATAATAATAATAATAACAACAACAACAAAGTGAAAAGGGAGAGTAAACACCTCAGATCAAATGTAGTAAGCGCTTCTTCGATCAGTACAAGGTTGGCCTCCATATTTGGTAATTTGCAAGATATTCCTTTTTTACATGTGCACACGTGTTTAAGCATTCATTTAAAATATTAATCTTTGTTCGATAAATTTATTTTCTAATAGCAATATGTAAAGCAGTACTTATATATTTATAAACCAAATATATAAGTACTGATTTTTCCTCCGCGGCAAACCTCCGTGTGCACTTGTCCAAGCTCTGCAGTTTTCGTCTCGTTCCAACGTTTGAAAGCCAGTCGAGGAGCCGGAGGGGAGGTCAATACAAGCTCTACTCTAGGATTGTACGGGCGTGTTCTTGCGTGTTATGTAACAGTGTATTAAGTATTCACTGGGTGCCATGTTATGGCCGAATTTAGCAATTCCATTACTCAAAGCGTATTTATTTACTATTCGTACACAAACGCCAAATAAGAATCCTTCTATCTAAAAGTATCTTTAACAAAATTTTTGTGTCCACTTTGCCCTCGCATTATTCCTTACAGCCAGGGGTTCTCAACCTTTGCCAGTGACGTACCCTAAGCAAATTTTACGAGGGAAATGCGTGATTTTGCGGTACAAGTGTCAAAATTAAAATTTCTCTACATTTATTAGTTATTCCTTGTATATAGTATTTAGAATTAGATACTTATTGAAAAGGTGGTTTTACTACCTTACCCCCAACATTATTTTAACCATATCTATAGCTACTGGTAATATTAATAACTCTCTGATCGTGTGAGATTTTCCCGCCTTAGCTCTTAAATTTACTTCATAAGATACCTCCAGCGCCTTCATATTAGATCCTGCAAAAATGTTTTTTTTTCCCTTGATGACAAATCTGATAAGAATCTCAGAAAATATTCCAACGGTTTGTGTTTCAAATCACCATGCTTGGTGTCAAAAGGGAACGCTTCATCGAATCATCCGACATATATTACAAATCTCACACTGCGGTATTGAGATGGTTTCCTCTCCATATCCAATATGTGATAAATAGTACAGCTTGTGTAGGGGGCTTTTTGCTGCTTTCTCGTGCAACCATGCCTTCCGTTGGATGTTTATAATGCCTTCTGGCAGAATGGAATTATTTACCCCGCTTACACTCATTTCTCCGTTTGAGTTTTCAGAACAGAGTCCTTTAATTAACCACTTATCCATGTTCTGGGCTAAATCTGACACAAACTAATGTAAAGCTGACATTTTAACAAATAAAATCTCGCATTCAACCATTATGTAACTCCACTGCTTTCTTAACTGTAAATGTATCTTGCAGTTAAACAAACGAAAAAATGTATCCCATTGTTGCCTGATCAAATACATTCGAGTTGCGCTCTGTCATTGTTGAAGGAAAAAAACTGAGCTTCCTTGTTGTTTTTGTAGACTACAAACATTTTATAATAATGTAAATCAATTGTTTCCGTTTATTAATATTAGAATTGTGAAACATTATTTGTTGTTTGTAAAGCAAATGTTAATTTAGCTTATTTGCTAACATTTATACGCACCATCCGGCTGTAGCTCACGTACCATTCATGAGAACACCTGCTTTACGCTATGTATCAAGTAGCATTTAGAATTCCAACTTCATTCACTCAAAATTAAATGTTATACTAAAGTAAAGCCCTCTCGATTTGTGAACAACACATTAATGCACGAAGAAACATTTTAATCGCCGAAATAGCCCAGCTACACCAAGTTGTGCAGCTGTGTTCTGAGCTTTGTTGATTAAAATAGAAATGCTTCATTGACAGAGCTCCTAAATACAGCGGAACACACTTTGAGAAGCACCGGTTTAGAGAATAAACAGCGAGCCCTAAGCTAATAATTAGGGTGGTACTGTTAGTTATTTTTGAATTGCACTGTTGGCAATGCTGATGGACACGAGTATTGGCCGCCTCCCAAATTCCCCTCCCATTGCAACAATAATATATCAGTTCGACTCGTGCACAATAATGATGTTGGAACGTCTGGTCCAGATGGACGCGCGCCGGACGTTCTTCTTTTGTTTGTGTGGCCATGCACATAAATCAAAGGGTCTGTTTGTGTGGTGCACACCACCACAGAGCCCGCTGTCACCGGAAACGTTCGTCTCCGACATTGCAAATGGCCAAACTGCTATTAGCCACATTATTAATACAGGAGGCGTACGGGTGCCTCTGCAAAGTGCTTTCGGCATCGTCTCTGCGCATGTCACAGGTAATTGTTTACATATTAACTGCATTAATTAATTAATTTGTTTGTTTATTGTGAATAATGGGAAATGCTGACTCTTGGCTACAAGCGGAATGCCGCTAACCTTCAGTACTGCCAACAACATCAATAAAAAAACTAAACATCGATGGAAACCAAAAGTAAATAAAATGTAGGACCTTGCTGGATGAACTATGGCAAAGCAATGGGATTTGTCAGTAACGACATTACTCCTAGCCACGTATGTTGGATATATGAAAAGAGCAGTATATTTTAATAAATAAAATCACATTGCAACTTGAATGCAAATTTCACACCATAAAACTGACAAATAATGGTGTATTTCAGGGTGTCCACGAACAACATTCTTTGGCCAGTAACTATCCGACTCTTTGACCAAGGTTTTCTTTAGTACATCCAAAATTGCCACGGACTTCTAGGGTATTTTCATCGTATGTTATAATCAAGTAGATTGAAATCAGGTGACAAGAGGCTAATCTCCCTTGGTGACGAAATCTGGAACATTTCAGCACATGGAGGAATCAAATTCTGTTGGAAGGCCCATGCGTCGCTCTTGATGAAAACTTGGCTGCCATTTGATTCCAGATTATTTTTTTTTATTGACAATGCCAGCCCCATTGTCTCCTAAACTTGCAGGCATTTGCTCTTGGCATGGCGGTATTGTAAGGGATCTCTGATGCCAGACGCCCATTGGGTGCCGCTATGTTGTAGGTAATTCTTTAAAGGCCCATGCACCTCTCTAGAGGAGAGCTTGACACCATTTGATTCCACATTAGTTTTATACTCCGATATTGCGCAATACAGTGATACCAACTTCCATACATAGCATTTCAACAGTAATGTGTCGATTTTCCTGCAAGTTTCTCACTCTTTGTAATGCTCTCTTGTTCACAGCATTCCATTGCCGGTCAGAGCGAGGGTCTTCTTTCACAGTCTCTCGCCCTTCTTCAAATGCTCGAATACATCTTGCAATGAACACGCTTGATCACCATGAACAGCTACCAAGCGCTCGTGGACTTTTTTTCGCTGTTTCAACCAGCTTATAGCGCATGAAAATGTAACCTGGTTTTGCTTACAGTAGACGAGGAATTAGTTTGTGATCAACACTTGGGTGGGATTCATGCCGGCGACTCAGCTGTAGAGGGGCTCGTCTTATTCTTGATCAATCAGGTAACAAAAATACATTATCTTCAGATGCACGACATCATCGGAGTTGCAGTTAACAGTTAACGGAAATTACACAGTAACTACGGGTTTTCAAGAGATTGCATGGAAAGAAGACATTCTAGAAATAGTGGAAGGTTTTAAAATAAACTTGGGTGTCTCCAGTGTTTTTCTTGACAGTGATAGTGAACATAATGAAATGGAAATTGACAGCGAAGAGGAACAGCATAAAGAAGGTGATAATGCTCTTGCAGTGCAACCGTTGAAGACATTTTAAAATATTTGGATAGCTGACCAAGATAACAGGGAAACTGTATGGAGGAAGATCAGGAACCATCTGACAAAAATAGACAGGCAGCTTACAGTCGCGTAATGTGGGAAGAAGATCTCGCTGGAAGTACAAACGGGGTTAAAATCTGGGTGGGAAATGGAGCAGGAGCAAGACTCATTAAAGAGAGACAAGCATGGTTTAAGCTTGGGGCATGGCGGCAGATCAGAATCCCAGGTGAAAATAGACTGCGAATTTGCTCTTTATGTGGAGAGGAAGAATCGTGTTGCACATCCTAGCGAACTGTAGCAGCACTGAGGTGTGGGGGAAGAAGTACCTGCTGTCTTCCTTTACTGACTGTAACAGAGAGCAAGGGGCATGCTGGACTCTGCTGGCAGTCAAGGATGAAGAGCACGTTTAAATTCATGTCGAAGGTAAGACCGCTCAAGTCTGAAAAGGCTGAAAACCGGGGGAAACTAAACTGAATTAAAAAAAAATTATGTTTAGATAATATTCTGCTTATTTATTCCACCGGCAAGGGTGAAGAGGTTCTGTGAATATGAAGCTAATATCGATTATCATCATTATAAGTTTATTACTATAAGTATCATTTTAACTGTATTAAGTAATGCAGGTATGACTTATTTACTTAATTTAGCTAATATACTTTTTGTGTATTATGAAAGAAGGTCACAAAGTTATTAGTACGTATGTAATTTGAATAAAATACACTCTTTCATCAATTGCGTGCCCTAGTTGGCAGCGTGAGTTTAGAGCATTGCAAAATGGCAACAAAGCAAGAAAAGAGATTTTATGACTTGGAACATGCGAGATGTTCGTCTGTTACAGCAGTGCAACGCACATTCAGGAGAGAGTAAGGTAAAGAACCGCCATGTAAACAAAGCATTTTGCGGTGGTTGTCTTGTAAACGGAAAAGCACTACCGGTCGACCAAAACTGCCAGATGAAAACAGTGGAGAGAGTGAGGGAAAGTTTCGTGCATAGTCAACAAAAATCAACGGTCTAGACAAGTCGAGAACTTGTCGCAGCAAACTGTATAGAAGATGGCTACGTTTCAAAACCTTATGGTCTGCAACAATTAAAACGGGAAGATTATGGCCGGTTCTTGGAATTTTTGTCACAATGCAGGAAGCTTTGGAGGAGGATAAATTTTCCCCCGCCAAGTTGATATTCAACGAATCTTGTTATTGTTGATGATGATTTGGTTTATTTACGGACGCTTTTTAACATCTCAGGTCATCAGCGTCCCACTCAATTCAGCATGTGAAACAGTCGATAAATTTTGCTCACAGGCCTCTTCTTTCAGGCTTGAGGTTTTTTTTATCGTACCGTAAATTACGACATGGGACCGACGACTTTACTTCCCTTCCGAAGGAAGCCATACTTAGGATTTTTACGCCCCGAAAAACTTCATCGATCCCGGCCGGGTTTGAATGCGTGATCTTGGGTTTAAGAGGCAAATATGGTTATCACTACACCACCAGGACAGACTGATAAGATGATACAAAATGTGTGGATCGAGATGGACTAGCGCCGGACGTGTATATTGTGACCCAAGGCAGAGTGTGAAGAAAACTTAATGAGTATACGGTTCCTTTCATATATAAATCATATTTGCACGTTTAAATCGTGGAAAATATGCCGTTTTGAAAACGAACGAGTCATTTATAGCAACCCTGCATTACTTGGGTGACTGGAGGGGTGCCGACATACTGATCACATGACCCCCTGCAAGCGTAAGACGGAGGTAGAGGAAGAAGAGGTCGCTGCGGCAGGCCAAGGTCCACCCAGCTCTGTTGTGCCTCATAAAATCAATTGTGTTTAACGCCCGTTTTTGCTACAGAGGCACCACAGGCGATGGACACTGATGATACATGAGATGAAATGATATATTGGGAAAGGATTTTATGGAAGGAATCGTTCCAGGCCTAAGTTTAGGGTACCTCCCCGGCATTTGCCATTTATGAGGACTGAGGAAAACCTGGAAAAAACCTCAGTCAGGAAGGACGGTCCTGGCGGTATTCGAACCCAGACCTCCCGCTCACGAGTCCGAGGCTTAACGACCTCGGCTACCCGTGGCGGTGTGCCTCATAAGAGGTATATGTTATTTTAAACCTAATTAAAATTATTTTGCAGTATGAACCTATTTAACAATTTCAAAATAAAATATTTACATCCTAAAATCAAAGGTGTATCCATCATTGCCGTATATTAGCCAGATGATTAAATTTTGTGTCTGAAGATCGGAATTGAAACAAAGCACTGCAAGTAAAGATCTCTTTTTAATGACAGTACACGTTTTTCCAGCTAAAGAAAGATAAGGGACCCTACAGTATCACGGTTTTCCTTAGTGAAAACCTTTCCGCCTCTGGAGGGTAGTATTTACAAAGCACCCTCGTATTGATGACAAGAGCTGGGAACGGTGTGTTGTGCAGAGCGACGCCTGACAAAGGTAAGGTAATTTGTAGCGGTCCCCCTACCCCAAGGGATAAGCCCCGACTTGTGGGGACATCCCTCCCTGTCGCGAGATGTGACAGGGTAACCCTAATTGGGGGGAGAAGCGAGACAAAGGTGTCGATACATCGAAAAGGAAGAGATATCGGCATCAAGCTAATAACTCGGTTCCGATGCCTGTAGGCTAAATTCGTAACGAAACCTCTCAAGTCACAGAGTTGGCAATATATTTTGTTTGTTCCATTACACGATGCTGCTGGGTGTCACCTTCGAACAGAGGGAGAAAGTTAGTTAAGGTGAATAGATTACAGCATATTTAACGCTAGTGATCTTATTGGCAAGCTTATTTTTTTTAAAAAAAAATTGTTCTACAAAATGTACAAGGCTTGAAATCAGAATACAATAGGAAAAATAGAGGTCAAGGCCAGGGCTCGAATCAATGTTCTTCAGATTACCGTAGCGATGGTTTCTATCTTAGCTACATACCCCTCTACAACCACAATCCCTATCTGAGTCCGAATCCCCTGGAAAACTCAAAGGTTACCTATAATGGAATAAGACGTTTACACACAGTATCTGCTCAGTTAATATTGTGATAACGGGGGGGGGAGGATTAATAATAGTAATAATCTTGTTCATTTTATTTATTTACGGAAGCTCTTTAACATCTCAGGTCATCAGCGTCCTATTCAATTCAGGGCGTGAAACGGCCGACAAATTTTGCTCGGAAGCCTCTTCTTTCAGGCTTGAGGTTCTTTTACGTGCCGTAAATATACGACATGCGGCCCAAGGCTTTATTTTCCTTCCGAAGGAAGCCATACTTAGGATTTTTACACCCGTCGGGACCGAACCCGCGATCTTGGGTCTACGAGGCACCAGGACCGACATATTAATAATTTACTAATAATAGAGTAATAATATGGTATGATAAAAACAGGTTGAAATTACATATATTTAAGTAATTAATGTTTGGTTCCACACATTGTTATGTGTTTGTATGTGAGGGAAAACTAAATGTGCGCATGCGCAGCAACGAATACCTGTTTGTTCGAAGTAAGAAGCTACGAATAGGTTGCAATAGTTCCTTGGCCTTCATAGAGCCGTTCTCGGAATATAATATCCTACCATATAATAAAACGAGATAAGAATATTAAAGAATGCTATAATAATATCAGTCTCTTGTATACTTTGATTTCCTTAATTCTCCCCAAGTTATAATCCAGGATGTTGAAAATTTGTCTGAAAGTTAGTTGAAAAAATTATGAATAAGCGATTGCCCGAGCTAGGCTGTGACATATTTGGTGGAGGCGCAGGGTATATTTGGCTGGAAAGCTCCAAGCAGGCATCCGTTTTTGGGTGTAATTTTTTAAAAAAAGACAGATTTAGTTAGCTTTTTTATTTTATAAAAGAGGTAAATTGATGTTAATGCATTCTTTACTGCCCTAATCACATTTTAGTACTTTAGTAAAAGTGATTCGCTTAGAGAGCACGTGACCTGGAACTGCTCGTCTTCATCGTTCCATCTCTCGAGAGAATGGTGCTTTTCCTTACTTATACTTGGAGACATGCGTTGCTGAGCATGCGCAGATATAGTTACCCCTCACATACAAATAAATAACAATATGAAAAATCAACTCCTACTTACTTCATATACGTGTCTTCAACACTGTTTTATAACACAATATTATTAATCTATAACTGGTATATTGTTACTACATTATTGTTATTGTTAAGCTCCTCCATATGCCACAATATTTTAAACTTTATGCGTGGATTGAACAAGAAAATAGAAAAAGTGCGCGAAATTGTCAGGTAAAGCTGTGAAAATGGGAAAAAAATTAAGAAGGTTTTCCTAAGTGACAAGTGGGATGGAAATGTGACTTTTCCCTCTTTTCAATTGTCAACGATAAGCTGAGAGGTCATCAGTTTGAGAGTTCGAAAGGAGTTGGAGGAAACTGATTCCATCTTTGAAGAAGCTTGGATGTGGCTGCTTCCACGATTGGTTCCGGAGCATGTAACTTTGTTGAGAGAGCAGGAAAGACTTCTTATGAAAACTGCAGTGCTCGTAAATTATGAACAGAGCCTGTCAATTCAGGCATTTATTTTGGTTAAAATAGGCAGGCAAAAAGAACTCAAAATAGACAGTAATATAATTAAAATAGAAGTTTATTAAAAGTGAAATCTGACAGTAATATCGCTCACTATTAATAAAAATAGGCACTTAATAATTTCTTTATCACATAATTAAAGTAATTAATCTTACTTTTTTTTTTTTTTTGGTTACAAGAAACTACAAGATGCTTTTTTAAGGGTATCAATTGTCATAGTCAGCCGCTTGTCAGAGAGAACATTTTTCATTATGGAAAAAGAACGTTTTACTTCCACTAAAAGTGATTGGAGCATATTTAAAGCAAGCTTTTTCGGAAGGACTCATACCTTTTATAACAGAAAATTCACCTTTCAGGACATCATGGAAATGATGATCAACACAAAGTAAAGTAGCTTTGAATAGTCCTGGCGAATGAGCAAAAGATGCGCAGTGTTAATTTTCTGTTTATGCGTTTATAGGAGAATCAGGTACCGCTCTCATCTTCCTCCCTCCCACCATAAATTTGCTAGAATTGTCTCGCGCAGATGGATATAAGTGATTCACCAGGACTATTCAAAACTTCAGTACTTCTGTCATCCACTGTTTCCTTATATTCCCATCCCGAAGTAATCTTGCGTTCTTTTCATTAATGAAGATTCTGTTATTTAAAGAGCTTAAATGAATGGATTGAGGAGAAAGTTTTTGAGTGCTTGAAAAGAATTAAATATATAACAAGTCTCGCAATTTTTATTTTTGTAAGGTGAACATGCCATTTCATTTTTATAATTTGTTCAATTCGATAAACTTAAATTCTTTATGTGCTTTTTAAAATTCATTTATTAGCAAAAATGCATAAAGATCCAAAACAGGCAAAAAAAAAAAAAAAAAAAAATGCCCCTACCGACCTCAAATGTACGGAAACATGTTCATTTCTAGCTGGCTCTTAAATATATAGAAAAGGCATTTTGCCTAACTTACGGGATCTATTTAAGACCTTCTACTAAGTAGAATTACCAAAATTAAAAAGTTACTTTTAATGTTTCTTTTACATCCCGCACCATGAAGCAGTAACTGCGAAATAGGTTCCTAAAAGTTTGAACGCTGATCAGAATTTTCTTAGAGGGAAATGTTTTATGTGACATGGCTAACAACTCGACTAACGTTTTGGAACTATTGTTACTATGAACGAACTTTTCCACATTACTTGTAGACATAAAAAGAGCGATCAAGCACACGGAAATCAATGAAAAGCGCTATGAAGACATTCTACAGGAACTTAAACCACCATAAAGTCAAAATGTCCTGGAATGCTGTCTAAGGGTATTAATGCTTTGTGATAACGGGAGTACTTACATTTGCCAATTGGTGAGGGATACGCTTCAGGGATTTGGCTGCTAAATGATTCAACATCCCCCATACAGTCTATATCTTTCCCTGGCGATCTTCACATTTTTGGCGCCCTCAAGATAGAAATTCGTGAGAATCGTTTAAAACTGAGCTATTTAAGGTTTATAGGCACTATTTAGGATTCGTTGCCTATCTCGACAATCCTTTTATCAACTGTTGCTTTTTTCTATATTTTGGACCCATTATTTGCCTTCTTCACCTGTCATGACGTAATTTAGAAGTTCGAGCCTATTTGAATGTATCATTCTGCAGTTACTCTATCCCAGAATTTCTAGCCTTTGTTTTTTTTTTTTTATTATTCCACAATTTGTAGCTACTCTCTATAACCTTCTTTTTTTCCTAGAAATTCGAAAACTCCATCCCAGACTATTTTTTGCTTTAATATACATTTTATAAACTATTTGCCCATCTGAACTTATGCGCACATTTCCAGCCTATTCTTTCATAATTTCGCTATGTTTTTTATTATCTATTCATTTTTCTAGAAATATCGGCCGTCCTTTTCTTATCTCAACTTACCTTTGCTTTATTCAGTAGCTTCCTACCATTGTTTGTTTAATTATCCATCTATCTTTACCTTATTCCAGAATATGCATTTATCATATTCCTATTCCACTTTATCTTTATTTTATTCCACGAATTTCAACATCCACTTATTCATTTCAGGTTCTTTACCTTTGATCAGCAACTTCCAGCCACTCGTAGCCTATTTCAGCTTAGGTTTCTCTAATCTCTACTTTAATTAAGAACTTGTAGCCCCCCTTTGTTTATTTAAGTTTATATTTGCCTTGCTTTGTTCTAATTAAGAACTTTCTTCCACCTTATATCTCTATGTTTATATTAATGGAGAAATTCTAGACACTCTTTCTCTATCAGCCTGTTTTTTCTTTGTCTGTTTCAGTTTAAGTGCCTATCTAAGCTTTTACCAAGAAAGTTTAACCACTGTTTGTCTACTTCACATTAAATTTGTTTTTATCAACAGTTTTCAGACACTTTTTCTTTGTCTATTTCAGCTTAAATTTCTTTTATCAAGAACTTTCACCCACTCTTTGTCTATGTCTGCTTAAGTTTATCTACTTTTACTTTTATGAAGAATTTACAGTCACTCTTTTTATATCTCAGCTTAAATTTGTCTACCCGTTGCCTTTACCAACAACTTTCAGCCCCTCTTTATTTATTACAAATTATCCACCTTTTTTTATTTTAATGAGGAATTTTTGGCCTTTCTTTGCCTTTCAGTTTATTTTTCCTTTGTTCAATAACGTTCAGCCCCTTTTGTCTATTTCAGCTTAAGTTTGTCTCTCTTTTTTATCTTTTATAAGAACTTCTAGCAGCTTTTTATCACTTTTAGCGTGAAATTGTCAAATTTTGCTTTTATGAAGAAGTTCCACCCATTATTTGTCTATATCAGCTTACTCTTTTTAGCTCATATTTTTTTACAGTTTAATCAAATATTTCGTGTCATTCCTTTCCTATCTCAAAATTTATAGATACCGAGGGTGCCAAAAATGTACACACACTTTTACAGTAGATATCTATTTAATAATTTCAAGGTTCAGCCGAAAAACAACAGTAATGTGTAGTATGATGTTCTGTAAACAAATGTGACTCACATACATTATCATGGCGTTGCTACGTGACAGGTAAATCAACAATGAACAAATGAAGCCAAGATTATCATAAATTAACAATGAACAAATGAAGTCAAGGATATCGTATGATGTTCTGTTAACAGATGTGACTCACATTACGTTATGCTAGCGTTGCTACAACAAAATAGAGCCAAGATTATCGTTTGAACAGCGGAAAGCAATTTTGAAGTGGTATTGGAAAACCGAGAATGTTGTTTAAGTTCAACGGTAATGGAGCAGCGTGTAAAGAACAGAACCGCCAACGCCATTAGCAATTGCATTCGAGACAAATTTGAGACTCATGGTACCGTACACGATGTTCACAAGGGTAGATCTGGCAGATCACCACATTACCACCGAGATGTACATACATACCTTGATGACAATCTTCCAAGGCACTGGATAGGACGAAGAGGTCCAATTGAGATTCCACCGCGTTCTCCTGATCTAACTCCGTTGGACTTCTACCTATGGGGAACTCTTAAGGATGTTGTATACCGTAGAAAATCATCTACACTGGCAGCACTT
This sequence comes from Metallyticus violacea, assembly GCA_030762175.1. Classification (NCBI taxonomy): domain Eukaryota; kingdom Metazoa; phylum Arthropoda; class Insecta; order Mantodea; family Metallyticidae; genus Metallyticus; species Metallyticus violacea. Next base: position 25,923,561 of record CM060835.1, on the reverse strand, counting down.
CAGGAAGAAATTGAAAAGGCATGTGCTGCAATCGCTAGGGACACTGTCGCAAACGTTACTCATTCAGTAGTTCAACGTACTCAGAAGTGTATCGACGCCGATGGTGGGCATTTTGAGCAACTGTTGTAACTGTAAAAGTCTAAGATGATTAGTGCTTGTTATTTTCTGTTTGGCACCTCTGTATATTTGTTCAAAAACTCCACTGCATTCTTTGTATATTTCAGCTAATCTTTGTCTATTTTTACTTTACTAAAGCATTTTCAGTCACTCTTAAACTATTTCAGCCCAATTTTCGTATCGTTCAGTTTCTCTATTGCAGACATTCTTTGTATATCTCATGTTTTATTACATTATATTTTTGAAGGGAACGGAAATACCTTTGCATTTTAATGTTGGTTCGCTTTTTTAATGAAATTATTGTCAAAAGTGAATCTATTGGGGAATAATTTCAGCTTTGTTTTGTTGTAGGTCTTGTTCTGAAACCCTTCAACAGACGAGATCTGTTTGTGCAAATGTAGTCATCGGAAAATTCTCCCTTGGATAGCTGTCCAGGTATATGTAAAGTGCCAGGTTAATTACCATGTCGTGAAAATATAAACAAAAGGTTGCTGTTCCCGAATATATAATATTTCACATATTTAATGCACATATTTGACAGTTTTGTACATGGACGTGATCAGTTAAAAGAAAAACGACGTTTAGTAGCGTAAGGATGGGACGTCGAGAATTTCCTCTCCATTGATAGCAGCAATAAAGTCTCTCAGCTGCTTGGCATGGTCCGTTTCTTGCAGATGGTACACAGCTGTTATCCTGCGGGGCCGTAAATGTAAGAGCTTTTTGTGCTCTTAATTTACTAAAGGGACTTTACTAAGAAATTGTTACCCTGCTCAGCTGTGTATTAACAGTCGCAATACGTTGCGAAGATATAGATTTGTATCAGGAACGTTTCAGTATCCAGCACTTGTTCCGTTAAAAACATCAGCCACAACAAGTAAATTAGTGACACATACATTTATATCCTACACAAAATCTATAGTCAAAGTTTCGCTAAAGTAAAAACAGAAGGAGGAGGACAACCATTGCGACTAGAAAGAGGAGTTCGCCAAGGCGATCCAATCTCTCCCTAACTCTTCACTTATGTAATGGAGCATTTATTCAAAAAAATTAACCGGCATAATAATATCGGAATCAACATTTAAGGCAGTCGACTAACAACCCTCAGATTTGCCGACGATGTGGTCTTATTCGCCAAAACACGGAAATCACTACAAACTATGCTGGAACAATTATGTGAGCATAGCAAAAATGCAGGGCTGTCACTAAACAAACTGGAGATACAGTTAATTTCAAACGGACCTGAAACTCTGAAAAAATAAGTGGAACAGTCCTCTCATGTGTGAGCGAATATACATACCTAGGACGACAGATTTCCTCCCATGATAAAATGGAAAAGAGAAGTAGAAAGAAGGATCTCATCAACCTGCAATTTGAACTCCTAAGTTGTATTGTTAGACCAAACACTAACTAGAAAATCAGATTCCAGACGCTCGAAACCTGTGTATATCCTGTATCACTATATGTGTGCCAGATATGGTCAATAACAGAAAAAAAATGAACAGAATTCAAATATACCAAAGAAAACTGCAACGCAAGGTCCTGGAAATAACTTTGAAGGACAAAATACCTGTAGTATTAATTATTCAGTTATCTCAGACAACAGACATCGCATAAATAGCTACCAGAAGCAAATGGCAATGGGGCGGTCACGTCGCAAGAATGCAGGACGATAGCTGGACCTACAAGATCTCCATGTGGGATCCCCGGATAGAAAAAGGACACAAGGCTGACCCAGAAGAAGATGAGCAGACCTCTTCAAGGAACATGCAGGTCAAGAGTGGCAAGAGGAAGAGAAAAATAGAAATCTCTCGAGAAGCAACTAGTGCAGTGAGAAATGGAGCAACCAAAAAACAAATCAGTCAGAGTGTCTTAAACAGCAGACGAACAACTAGCGTGGAATAGCTCACCGCGTTAGGAAAAAGCGAACTTTCCCTGCTTGTTAGGAGACCTTTGCCCTTAAGCGACACAATAGGCTATCTTTATCTTTGTCTATGTACTCGACACTAATACACTAGTTTTCTACTGAAGCTCTGTTAGTACTTTCAAACCAAGAAAATCAGTTTCTGACCTATTTATATTTGCTTGCTTAACCCATTACGGCCATTGTGCATTTCTTGAGACGTTGGGTTTTTACTGCTTTAATTTATGTATTGAGAAAGTAAAAATTTCATTTTTATGCAAAAAAATTAAGTTATAGTTAGTTTATTTCCAGTCATGCCCCTTGAAATTTAAGAAAAGTAAATTTCTTTTAGTTATCGGTATTTGAAAGCACCTTCAAAGCTCGTAGCAACAATATACTTTGCATGTGTTCGTTGGGAATAGATAACATTTTGTTAGTCTTCAAAGTCACATAGGCGAGTACAATATTGCATTATTTTAAGCGCCCCACAATAGAAGCACTGACACTAGCAATTATCGGTACACGTTGCTTCTGCAGATATGTCATTTAGCGATATTAAAAAGCCAATTTACGATGGGTGTTTACTAAATATGACCATAATTTTTTTGACAACATAACTTTACTCCTGGCTCAAAATAGTTCCTGTTGGATGCAATGCACTGTCCTGCCGTCATCACCCACGGTAAACTGGGCACTCGTTGCTGGTGTGCCACTTGGGAGTGCTTCAAGTGTGTACCCGGCTGGTAGAGGTTAAGGTAACCAGGAAGTGTAAATCTAACAAATAATATAACAGTATACATTTTGCAATGTATCTAAGAAAATTATAAAGCAATCAATGTGAAAATTTTATGAGTTATTAAGAATACTTAACTAAAATGATCTATAAATTTTAATTCTGTAATGCATATAAAAAGTTTTTAAACAAAATTTCCCGATAACAAAATTTTGACATAAATATGCATTTTTCTCGGGATTGTCTGAACCAATCTTGTTGAAAATTTGCACACATATAATATACGAAATGTGAAGTATAGTAACTAGAAGTTATTAATATCTATCAGGTGTCAAAATCACTACCAATAAAAATGAAAAAAATGTCCATTTTTTTAAAAAAATTGAAAAATAATTTCTTTTCAAGCAACTAACATACATATTTTATTCCAGCTCCCAGGATAGCATGTTACTTGCAGTTTAAGTAAAAAAAAATCATTCCAATTCCACTAATAGTTTATAAGAAAAATGCACCATTATGTCACAGTATTTTCAGTTTTTTAACAAGATTTTATTTTGATTTAAACTTTTTATGTTCGTTATAGAATTAAAATTTACAGAGCACCTTTAGTTATATTTTCTTAATATCTCTCAAAAACTTCAAATTGATAGCTTTAAAACTTTCTGATATACAGCGTAAAATGTGTGCTGCTGCATTATTTGTTAGATTTACACTTCCTGGTTACCTTAAGTCCTCAAATGCTGTTTGTCGCAGGGAAGGTGGTGAGCACCCTAAATGATCTGGTCACTTACAGGTTAACTTCGGTTAATGAAAGAGTAGGACTTATGCTAGGTCAGGCCGACCGACCTGTGAAACTTGCGCCTGGGTGACTCAATCGCCTCCAGCCGAGTTGGTCCTGGTGGTGTAGTGGTAACCATACTTGCCTTCTAAACCCAAGATTGCGGGTTCAAACCCGGCCAGGAACGATGGATTTTTGCGGGCGTAAAAATCCTAAGTATGGCTTCCTTTAGAAGGGAAGTAAAGGCATGGATCATTGTGGTACATTTACGGCACGATAAAGAACCTCAAGCCTGAAAGAAGAGACCTCTGAGCAAAATTTGTCGGTGGTTTCACGCCCTGAATTGAAGGGGACGCTGACGACCTGAGATGTTAAAGAGTATCCATAAATAAACCAAATAAAAAAAACAAACGCTTCTGATGATGGAAAATGCCACCACGAAGAAAGAAAAATATCACACGGGGCTAAATCTGCGACAATGACAGACAGCAATGGTGTGGATATTTTCTTACGTTAGAGCACAAACTCGTTTACATTCCCTTTTTAAACGTTTTATACCATCTTCGAGCTGTGATATAGGGAAACACAAATCCTCCAAAGGTCTCCTATAATATTGCACAGGTCTAAGCTGAAGATTCGTTGAGATAAAAGCAGGCTTTGTAGCATTTCATCTCCATTTTCCTGTAGGCGGAGCTGAACATGTCTCATCTTGCACACCTCTCACTGGCGGAAACCGAAAGTGACAACAGTAAAAATACTGCTTAGTGTAGATTATGCATTAAGATAACAGAATATTGTAAAGATAAGAAATTATGCATATAAAATATTATGACCAGTACTTGATAACTCTATTGCACTATTGCAGAACAAAGAAAAATGATAAAGCTTTTCTCTAACCTTGAATTGAAATCATTCATTATCATTTTACTCTGTCAGAGTTCAGAATTGCCAAACCCTCCATTTTCATTAATCTGACATAGTTGGCAGCCCAAGAAGCTTTAAGATGTTTTGGCTTAGTTTGCCTTGAGTCCTTGATAGCTGACCAGCATGCTGGATCCCATTTCTTTAGGGACCTTACCGCATCGTAGAAAGCTGTAAGGTAACGTTAAAATCAGCATTAAAATTAATAAAACACACCCATTATCTCTCTTATGATAAACATCATATATTTATTGGTAGGGTATAAGTCAGTACAGAGCATCTGTTTTTGTCTTTTTCTTCGGGCCAAAGAATAACATTTGAGTATTTTTTAATCATTACTATTATTTACGGACGCTTTTTAACATCTAGATCATCAGCGTCCCATTCAATTCAGGGAGTGAAACGGCCGATAAATATCACTCAGAGGCTTTTAAGCTTGCAGTTCTTTTACCTGCCGTAAATCCACGACACAGTACCCACGGCTTTACTTCCCTTGCGAAGGAAGTCAAACTTAGGATTTTACACCCGAAATAAATCCATCGACGCTGGCCGGGATTGAAGCCGCGACCTTGGGTATACGTGGCCAAGTATGGTAACCACTACACCACCAGGACCAACATTTGAGTATCTGATGGAATATTTGTGTGGGCACATATAGAGGAACTTTTGCCTGGGCTGTACTCTGCGGCATATAAAGACGCTATTATATTAATGGAGGCCTGTTACTGCAGTAAAGCGCATTAGGGCCAGAAATGTAATTCAGGTAACAAAAACAGAGCGGCAGCTGACCGGATGTTACACGTGGTCGGTCGCGCGTGATTTGTTTGCCTTTTATTTGTTTTTATTTATGCACCATGCTAACTCTTTAAATTTCCAACAGAAACTTTGTTTTTATGATAATAATAAATAATAATAACAACTATCTATCTTTGCGTTAGGGAAACACGATGAATAAAACTTCAGAGTAACTGGTTAAGCTTAAGGATGAAATGCGACGTTTAACACAATTTCAATAAATTGTATCCTTGCAAAATAAATACAAAAGTTGCAAGGATATAGTAGTAGCAGTTTTTCCTGGAGAATCAATACAGATGGTAATCTGTAATAAACAAATAGTCACTTATTAGCTAAAACTGGATAACGAATTCCTTGGTTGAAACGTAAGTATTATTTTAAGAGCAATTGGTAGAGATTTTCATTCAAAAATTCCATTTTTGGCTTTATGCATAATATGAAACTAGATTACACCCATATATGTTTTGTTTACTTGGGGAATTTAAATAGTTTAAATGGCAATTTAAATATGACCACCATGCTGTTATTTTAATAGTAGTAGTAAGTGCATTTATTTCAATAATGGTTTGTGCATACATAAATTACATACATAACTTGCGCACGGGTCCAGTCAGACCGTTCGTGTTCCTATTTACACAAATGAAATGTTGACAAAACAGAAAAAACCAAACACACAGAATTATATATATATATATATACACACAAATATTATTATATATACACAAATATTATTAACAACTTTCCCCCTCTCCCATCATGTCGGACAAAAAAAAAATTGAAGTCATTAATAAGAATTTTAAATTTATAATTACAGTGCATTAAACGAGAGAAATACATAATTCATTACATATATACATATAAACAAAAATACAAAACCAACATATACCTTAAAAATATATAAGTACAATTATATGCTATGTCCTCTCTAGTGTAGGTTCTGGTTACCGTCCGCCTGTGGTGCCTCAGTAATAAAAACGGGCGTTAAACACTACTCAAAAAAAAAAAAAAAAAACAAAAAAAAACTGGTTACCGTACTTACTCCTAAACCCAAGATCCCGGGTTCAATCCCGGTCAGGGTCGATCGGAAGGTAAGTAAAGCCATGGGTCCCATGTCGTACATTCACGGCAAGAACCTCATGCCTGAAAGAAGAGGCCTCTGAGCAAAATTTATCGACTGTTTCACGCCCTTTCGAAGCAAGCCATACTTAAGATTTAGGATTAATATAGAAAATGTTACATATAGTTTTGTTATAAATATCTTTTACGAAATGAACATGATAGGGTTGGTTTAGATACTAAAAATATCAATATCCTAAAGTTATACTCAACTTACTCCCCATGCTTCTCTTCTACTCCAGTATCTATGCTTATGTTGCATGGCAACACGATCTGTATAATAATCACTTGCACAGTGCTTTATTCATTAGCGCGGGGAGGTGGGGCATGTGAGCTCTGACTTGTTCACACTGAGTGAGTGAAAATCGACCCCTGAACTTTGCCGGCCGGCGTCACGTACTCAGGAAACGCCGCGAAGTTTCCAGAAGAGAAACTCAATATAAACAAAGAGAGAAGCGTTATTGGCCACAATTAGGAGGTTTGGTGGACCACGTCAAAACCCTTTTCTTTCTTCCGGTTAATTCAACCACCGGTTCTTTTCTTATTCTATTACAGTGGCACGTAGCAATGACTGGCGAGTTATCTGCTTCTATTCTACGTGTTAAAGCCTTACTGTCTTCCTTTAGGTACGCTCGCGGCTGGCATCTTTGTTCCAACATGTGTAGGAATCCATCAATCTCTTTAATATTGAAAACTCGGAGTTTTAGAAAGTAGGCTAAAAACTCTGTGACTTGCTTCTTGAAAACTTCATAATAGGACCGAAGATGTCGCTGGGAGAAGTAAAAGACTAATCGCCCGGAGGACTCTTGAGTCCGGTTTCCGGAAAATCAAGTTTGTTTGCATAGCCAAGTGTGGAGAGGGACTTCAGCTGGGAGGCCAGGGGAGAAGGGAAGGCTAAACCGCTTACAGACGACCCCAGACAGATCCACTCGATAATTGATGTTCTTTTGTTTTCCCGCCGAAGGTCGGGTTTAATTATAAGGACGCGTAACAGATGCAGCAATAATTAAAACTTAAATACAACGCTGTAGATACAGTTAGGGACATACGTAAACAAAGGTTTACTTTAACAAAAATTACAAATACATTATAAAATGTATGACGGATATTCGTAATAAACGATTTTAAACGTTTTTTTTTTTTCAAGAAGGAAAGCAGATAATTTTAAAAAGTCCGTCACGCAGGAGCTTCATAAACTATACGAGTTCCTCAGTAATTAGAACAACTTTAATATATATACACAAATTACAGCCTTATTAATCAATGAAATAAATTATGGTATTACTGTGTGTTAATTAGCATGACAAACTCTAAAACTAACTAATAAAAGAAAAACTCTGAACTATAATACATTACTACTTGATTAGATTTGTTGTTTTTTTCTTCAAAATCACTTCAAAATAAATGTCTAAAGTAAAGTTATGCCAATTTTCAAAAGTAAAATAAAAAAAAATCCTTGCAATCTATAATAATTACAAAAAAATTAATTTGTTTTGTTGTTATAATTATTATTATTACTATTATATTTTATTGAGATTAAACCAAATAAGCAATATTAAAATATATCAAATATATGACCTCTGACAGATAAAGCTATACTGTGTGGGTATTTTGAAACATTTTTAAACGTAACTATGTTTATGTGCTGAGTCCTTGGTATCTCTATATTCATAAAATAGACGGAAATAACAGAAAGAAACATTATGTATTTAGGAACAAAAGTTTGTGTCAGTTAACATATTATTATAAACAATTACAATGTTCTAAGCAAATATACCCAATCAACAATAAACAATTGAAAGTTCCATTGATTTTCAGTGGCTATGAAATTGAATTTAAAGTTCCTGAAGGCTATTATAGAGCACTATCACATAAAACTCACACTTATTAGATTGACATTTCACAGTTGCTACCTTTACGACAAGGCTTTTGTTAAATATACAAAAATATGCATTGTTATAAATATAGTTTATATGCTGAGTTAATTTGTGCTTTTATTTTGAAACAATTGAGAGAAAATTTAACGCTAGAGTGCTTTTTAAATTTTTGTTTTAAGATATACCCCTACTAATGCTCCGATTTTGCCTAATTATCAGAGACTATTGTTCTTATTTTACTTAAATGGTATATACCAAATGTTGTTGTGAAAAAACATATATTGGAGCCGCTATAGCGATTTTTAAATTTGAGTTTCAGGTAAATCTCCACTCCTAATAATCCGATTTCATTGATTTTCTGAAACCCTTTTCTTATTCTATTAAAATATAATATACCGATTTTCATTGAAAGAAAAACAAATACTGATGCCGCTAGACAGATTTTTAAATTCTGGGTTTCAGTAAACCTCCATTGCCAATAATCTGATATCACTGATTTACAGAAAATATTTTTAGTATTTTATTTCGACTGTTTCCTTTAAAAAAATTAAAAATTGCGGCCGCTAGAGCGATTTTTAAATTTCGCTTTAACTCTCAATATAAATATTAGTTTCCATCTATACCCCTGAGTCCTAATGGTCCGATTTCATGATTTTCAAAAATGATTTTCGTATTTTATTAAATTGTATACCCGAGTTTCACCAAGAAAACAAAATTGCGTGCTGCTTAAACGATTTTTAAATCTTGTGTTTCAGTAAATCCCCCTCCTAATAATCTGATTTGGCTATTTTAGATAACTGTTGTTGTTAATTTATTTTAATGGCATATGCACAGTTTCGTTGAGAAAAAAACAAAATTCCGGCCGCTAGAGCGACTTTTTTCGCTTTAGGTTAACCCTCACCCTCAATTGTTCAATTCTGCTGCTTAATGAACTCGATGAATTGTTTGTTAATTAATGGTTATATGCAGAGTTTTGTATAGAAAAAACAAAAATAAAAAAATAAAATGCGGCCGCTGGAGCGTTAACAAACACGCACACACATTTTGTGTCATTTTCGGCGTCTCGTAGATGGAATCGATCGAGAGTTGAAGAAAATGTTTAAAAATATTTTCACGAGTACAACCGCAATAGTATTCGCAATAGTAATCGCTAAAGGAATGCACGTGAAAATAAATGTATAGCCTACTGTACTTTTGTACTTTCTCAAACGAGAAGGTTATTTTCAGAAGAACAGCCACAGAAGGGGAGACTTCACAGCATATACCGTGGGCTTAGAAAGAATGACATATTTAATTTATTAAATGGCTTTAAGCCGTTGAGAGAGCAAAAGTATGGAAACAGCCTGAGTTGTACGAATATAATGGGGGAAGAAAACTGTGTCACAGAGTGGAGGGAGAACGTATGGGCGGAGCTGAGATTACAGGCTACTTACGAAATACAAAAGTAATTCCATAATTAATGATTAATTCCGGTACATAATTTATAAAAAAAAAACGATAAAATACGAAATGTTAATGCATCGTGTGAAATCTTTTAAAGGTGGAAAGAGATGCTAACTATACAAATCTCAATGGGATATTTTTTCATTTTCTTTTCGAGTTTCAATAATGTAAACGCTTCATACCAGGGCTAGTCAATAAAAAGAGAGAGAGAGAGAGCAGTATTTCTAGGAAGTATACCGTACATCGCTTGTCACCTCCGCTTTGGTCGGTCCTGGTGGTGTAGTACTTGCCTCCTACACCCAAGAACGCGGGTTCGAACCCTGCCAGGACCGATGGATTTTTTCGGGCGTAAAAATCCTAAGTATGGCTTCCTTCGGAAGGGAAGTAAAGCCGTGTGAGTAAAGCCGTGGGTCCCGTGTCGTACATTTACAAAAATCCTAAGTATGGCTTCCTTCGGAAGGGAAGTAAAGCCGTGGGTCCCGTGTCGTACATTTACGGCACGATAAAGAACATCAAGCCTGAAAGAGAGGCCTCTGAGCAAAATTTGTCGGCCATTTCACGCCCTGAGTTGAGTGGGACGCTGATGACCTGAGATGTTAAAGAGCGTTCATAAATAAATCAATCAATCAAAAAAAAAAAAAACTCCGTTTTACTGTAAGTGGAACTGTCATGAACACTTCTTAATTGGAAGTGACAACAAATCACGTGTACATTGCACATTATGCTAAAAATTATTTAAATCTAAATGCTCGCGTAAGAATTTATATCTGTAAAAATAAAAAATTGTTCTTTATAGAACACACCTAGTAGACTTCGAGGCTCAGCTCTTATGCCTTTATTTCCTGTTGGAGAACCAGAGAAAATGAGCTGGTTTTATGAAAGGTTTAAAACATTTGATGTTTAATGTTTACATGTAAAGTATGAAATAATTTATTTCTTATAATATAAGCACTTATTACTTTTATACATATAGAGAAATTTACTGTTTAGAAATAAAATAAAATTACTAGTGTACTATCACTTGCCGAGTAGTGGAACGGGTAGCAAGCTTACTTGTTCACTTTGCTGAATATCGCAGTCATAGCGCAGATGTTCCCGGGTATGTGTTGTGTTGCGCACATAAAGTGTATTATAGCTCGTGTGTTTACAGGGCACAGTGTCTTTATATACGATTCATATGTGTTAACTTGGTCAGCCTGTGAAGTTTGAAAACTGTTTCAAGCAAGACGCCCGGGTGTAGACGCTCCAGATCGTAAAACAGCTCATAATCTGTATAATAAATTTCAGTGAACTGGAAGTGTCCAGCTTAAGAAACTAAAAAGCATCGTAGAGTTCTCTGAAAATGATTAACGACATTGGTAATAGTTTAGAAAATTCCCTTAGAACATCTTTGGTCCTCTTGCGCAATAAGTGAGAATGTCATATGGTTCTGTGCAAAATGCTACTCAGGTGACAGCGGAAGTAGGCGCACATTTTGTGAGTGGATCTGGAAAATGTGTACAGTGAACAAATACAACCATATTTAATATTCTCCTCGGATGAGGCCTGCTTCCACCTCCATTAAAGGAATCCCTACTGGAGTACTGATAAACCTGACTTCGTACATGAAATGCCCCTACTTGATGAAGAAATTGGTGTATGGTGCGCCATCAGTGATGAACGAATCACAGAATCAATTTTTTTAGCATACAATTGATTCTGTTATTTAAGTGAATACTATACTAACCCTTTTATCCACAGAATCAACCAATAGAGAGCGTGACCAACCATTTTTTCAACAGGACTCTGCCACTGCTCACATTGCGAATAATTTCATGAAAGCAATTCACAATGTATTTCCACAAGACAAAGTTATTAGCAGGGATTTGTGGCCCCCTCAGTCCCCTGATTTAACAACCTTCGATTATTATCTCTGGGGTAAATTAAAAAACGCCGTGTACAAGACAAAGTGGCACATCATATAAGAACTCAAAGATAATATTCGTCAGGAATTTGTCCCGATTTCTAAAAACTACAGTGAGTGATTAATAATTTCCTAAAGAGATGACAAAAATGTGTACAGAATGAAGGCGGCAGTTTCAACACCTTATTTGATAATTTGATAAGTAATGACCCTCTTGAATTTGTGTGCATTGTTGTATGGTTGGTTTGTTTTATTGTTTTATCCTTCCGCTAATTATCGAGATCCGGCTGGCCAGTTAACGGCTAACGTTTTTATTATTTGTTTATTTTTTATTTGGTTTATTTACGGACGCTTTTCAACATCTCAGCGTCCCATTCTATTCAGGCCTTGAGACGGCAAATTTTGCTCAGAGGGCTCTTTTTTCAGGCTTGAGGTTCTTCATCGTGCTGTAAATGTACCACAAGGGACCCAAGCTATACTTCCCTTCCGAAGGACGCCATACTTAGAATCCGCGATCTTCGCTATAGGAAGAGAATGGTTACCATCAGGACCGACTAACGAGAGGTCAGTTCGCCCATAGGCAAAACACTCAGAGGGAAAACAAAACTGATTTCATGATGCAATATAAATAAAATATAATGATAGATAAACTATTACTACTAGAGGTATTTCCAGACAGTACAGAAGAATAAGGTGATCTCTCTGACACATCCGATCATAAAATAATTGAAACTACTGTCGAAGGCGAGTGACAATTCTGAATATTCTCTTTTCCGATTTACTCTTTCGAAATTGTTGATTTTTTCAAAAATATACGATACATGGACATAATGACAAACAGATTTCATTGAGTCTTAACTTGCTTAAACATCTGTAAATGCATTTCAAAGCAATAATAATTTCAAAGGCCCCTTTGGTATTCGAGTTCATATGCATTGGCTCATTTTTTTGTTTTGTTTGTGCCGAATTTTGAAGGAATTGCGGTTGTACCCATTAAAACTCTTTTGAAAATTTTCTTCAAATCTCCATCGATCCTGCCGAATAGGCATCGAAAATGACAATGAAAATATGTATGTATATATGTACGTCTGTATTAACGCTCCATCGGTCGCAATGTTTTATTTTTATCAACGAAACTCGGCATATAACCATCAATTAATAAACGATTCATCGAATTCGTTAACTAACCAAATGGATAATTGGGGTGGAGGCTAAAGTAACGTGAAAATGGAAAAATTGCTCTGGCAAAACAAAATATTTGTTTTTTACAAATCTCGGCATATACAATTCAAATAAAGTTAAAAAAATATTTTCTGAAAATTAGGGAATTCGAACGATTTGGAATAAAGGCACATTTAAAACAGAATTTTATAAAGTCCTCGTATGTTTACTTTTTTATATTGCATTAAAATAAAATGATAAATTAATTCAGCAAATATCAAATGTATTGATACGATGCATATGTTTTATATTTAAAATGCATCATCGTGAAGATAGCAAATGTGAAATATTAATCTAATTTATGTATAAGAATTATATTTGTATATAAGAGCGCTCTGTAACAATCTTCAGAAAACATTTGCGTTATATATTTTTAATAAAATAACATTTAAATTAAATTTCAAAGTCAACGAAAATCGAAGACACTTTCGATTGTATATTGATAGTGTACATTTGTGTGAACAATATTGATGCCCATTTCTTCTTCTTAAATATATAACCTTTTCCTGTTATTTTTCCCTATTTTAGTGAAAGTAAAGATGTTATTAATTACTCAGTTTGTAAACTTGAATATATTAAAAAATATCCACACAGTATAGCTTTGCTATCAGTGGTGATATATTTAATTTAATAGTTTACCATTGATTTATGTGGTTTAATCTAAAGAATAATAATACTAAAAATGTTGTTTCTCTTTTGTGATATTTATAGATCGCAAGAATTCTAATTTTGTTCCCCTAATACCGCACAGTAATGCAATATTTTATTTATTTAATTAATAAGTCCTAGTTTGGATTTTATACCTATTCTTTTTTAAAGTTATTCGACCTGCATATGAATTTGTTTAGTTTACGCAGCTCCTGTGTGACACACTTTTTGGTTATTCTTATATCAGAGCCTTTATCCACTAAAACGCTGGTGCTATCATGAGATGTTAAAACATAATAACTAATTCTACATGTATAAAATTTACAGCTTTACACCAAAGTTAAAAAAAAAAAAAAAAAACGCACAACTTTGACGTAGAAAAAGGCGAGCATTTACCATTTCGTGGTAAAATTCTTAAGGCGACCTTATGAAGCTATTCCTAAGGGTATCTTAGTTTACAATGGGCAAACACAGCAAGGCAGCGCGGGGTTATGTTCTACTTAGTACCGGGTTACACTTCATATTTTATGCAAATACTGCATTATAATTACCTTTTATATTGCCACAAGACCTTGCGGTGAAAACCGAGGAGAAATATTAAAAATGAAGGTAAGGGGGATGAAAGACGTGCAAGGGTTGATTTGAATCTGTTGACAGCCTCCTGTCGCAGTCAATTCCTGTGCAGAATGTCTTCTTGCAGAAATTGCCTGCAGTCTCAAGGGAACAACTCCAGGAAGCTGTCATATCAAACGAATTTATCGCCTAGCGAGGGAACGTCACTTGATGGAGTGACCCCCCTTTGGTTCGGAAAGACATCACACGTTTTACCAAAAAGTTCCTCTATCTTTTGTATGAAAGAACAGGAGTTTTGTTACGGGTAAAATGATGAAAATGCTTGGCAACATTGTCTGTCGATGTTATTACAATAGGCTACTTATAACATTATAAACTCTTATTTTGCAGACAGAGTATGAACCCAGGACTCTTGAGAAATATTTTATGGGTTTAAATTGTTGCAGCATTTTTATTAAAAAGAGTTTTATTTTAAAGTACACACACTTTTTATATAGAGTATGTTTCAAATGTACAGAGAGATACCATATTTGGATTATTCACCAAGAAACACAATAAAGTTTAGAGAACAGAGCTGAGGGGTGAGGCACCCTGGTTGTGTAGGAAGATTCCTCCCTCCCCGCCCGTCTATTGGGTGGAAGCCTGATGCGGTGATCCATCAGGATTTCGTGAGAAGCGGCGCGGGACGGGTCTGGGGGCAAGGGGAGTATGCCGGCATCTAGATTGACTACCTCGCTTGAATGCCGATGATCTCGCGCCTGTCAATCGTCGCCAGGAAACTGGTGTCGGCTCCTTCTAGGCTGGAAAGGTAGGACGACTAAGTGCTCTCTGTTCAAGATAGGCCAGTAAAATGCTCCCTGTTTGAGATTATTTGTTTATTTATGGACGCTCTTTAAAATCTCTGATCATCAGCGTTCCATTCAACTAAAGGAGTGAAAAACCAGAAAAATGTTTCTCAGGGGTCTCTTGTTTCAGACTTAAAATTCTTTTACGTTCCGTAAATGTACGGCTTGGAACCCAGTGCTTTACAGATTGAATCCGCGATCTTACGTCTACGAACTATTATTACCACTAGACCACCCGAGCAGACAAAATGCTCTGAGCAAGATAGGAAAATAAAAATGTTCTCTGTTTATGATGAGCTAAAAATACTTTGTTCGAGAGACCGAATATGTGCTCTCTATTCAAAGTATAAATATTGCTAGCGGCTCCTTCCAGACTGCTAAGGTAGGCCGACAAACTGCTTTCTGTTTAAGATAGGCCAGCAAAACGTTCCCTGTTCAATATTATTTGTTTGTTTATTTTTGCGCTTTATTTACGTAACCTCTTTAACATCTCAGGTCATCAGCGTCCCATTGAATTCAGGGCGTGAAACGGTCGATAAATTTTGTTCAGAGGCCTCTTCTTTCAGGCTTGAGGCTGTTTTAAGTGCCGTAAATCTACGAATGCAACCCACAGTTTTATGCATTGAGCCCGCGATCTTGGATCTACGAGGCAAGTATGATTATCACTAGACCACCAGGACCTACAGGCAGACAAAGTGCTCTCTGTTTATGATAGGCCAAAAATACTATTCAAACGGCCGAATAGGTGCTCTGTATTCAAAGTGGAAACAGTACTCAAATTTCTATACAAAATTACTCTTAAAAATCCTTTCTGCAAGTTAAGGGGCACTGGGAGTGAATTTTCATTGTTCACCTTCTTCTATGGATTTTTCTGAAACATTTACTGTGATTGGAATTGTTAAGTTAATATGTATACCAAATTTCATTCAAAGTGGATAAATACTTTGCGAGCTATAAATCATTGCATACTTTTCGTTTTGCTAATATGTTACATAATCAAAATGTCCCACGCGGTTCATGAGCTGAGAAAATTGGCTGGAATGTTTGCTATTGGAGCTTTGAACTACATAAAAAAATTGTGTAGAAATATATTTTAAAAAAATTTAATGAGTGAAATGTGACGAGTTTTTAAATTTATAAGAAAATGTTACTTTAAAAGTAATAAAATTTTCAGAGAACATATACATTTTTTTTTTTAAATTATTATTGGTGCAGGAACATATTTTGTCTCATAGAATATTATAACGGATACTTCTGCACATTTTGGGAACTTTTTATTTATTTTAAATAAGAACCTGTTATGCGTAGCACATTTTGAATGTGTGAAAATGAGGTTTTGGAAAAAAAAAAAACATTTTTATAAATGTTTTTTTTTTATAAAAAAGTATGCTGGGAAACAGTGTGATTTACACGGATGCCCAAAGGTTCTAGGAAATATATGCAAAAAAAAAAAAAACTATTTTACCTAAAAACTTACTTCTAGAGAGGTAGAAAAAGTGCCTTTCTGTTCAAGATAGGACAATAAAGAATTTTCCGTTTTTAAGATAAGAACAATCTTCTTCGGTGGAGATCTTACTGTTAAAGTGGTCACTGTTCAAGATAGGCCGGCAAAGAACTCTCTATTCAAGACAGGTGTGTAACGTTTATTTTAAAAATTGAGGCACGTACAGAAATTTCTATACAAATTAAGTACATAAGGTGCTCTCTGTTCAAAGTGGAAGTGGTGGAGATATTTCTAGTCAAAATTGCACATAAAATACATTATGCGTATTCTTTTGATACTAGAATTAGGATAGCACTATTGGTAAACTCCATAGACGTGGAAATGCATACGATACTACCGTTAAATATTGAAAATTCATTCGTTTTAACACGCAAATGCAAATTTTATTTATATTTTTTTAATCCTTCATCCCTATACCAGTCTAAGTTGTTATATTTTTAAACATTTCCTAATAATAAATAACTTACTTCTTTCCAGATATATAGCTCGTGGTTGCTTTACCTGCGTGGTGGTGGTGGTGGTGGTGGCAGTAGTCAGTGAGCGCGATAAGCCAATTACAGCTAATTACGCTGTGTTTTCTAATCAAAGAGTAATTTCTAAAGAGGAAATGAATCATTATTACGTGCTATGACGATAAAAAAGTTGAAGGCTGGTTGTGCAAGGTCACCTCTGAACGTTTATAAGAAAGGGCATCGCCGTTGCTTAGCAACGAAGCGCAGCGCACACTAGTGACATCTCTGGAGAGGTTGTGCAAACATTTCAAATGAAATCACTGCAGAGAATATTTGTTGCAATTCACGCGGCGTTGGGACATAAATTGAATGTAATTTTTCTTCTTCTTGAGGCGAAGACGTGCAGGGGTTAATTACAGCGGTAGAGCGCCCTCTAATGAACGCGTGTATGTATGTGTTCCTTTAATTAGCACTGAGTCTGTGTTGATGATGATGATGACTGTGGCTCGTGGTACGCATACCATGCAGACACTTTACTAAACAAGACCAACCGTGTGTTGGAACTCAAACAGTCGCTCTGTTCTACAATTCTAAAGCACCGCCCCATGTACACAAACTGCATCCCGCCGATTCCCAAGCCCCATACTCCAGCATGGCACTTGCGTGACTTTGTTTTCGACTTCTAAGTATTCCGAAAAAAAAAAAAAAAAAAAAAAAATGTTATGACAGAAGATCATCTAAACGAGGTAATCGTAAATAGCATATAGCACATTAGTTGCTTAAAAATCAAAAAGAATAAGAAAAGTAGTGCTAATTATGATGTTTGTTTGATAAGTAGCTTCAATCGCATACTAATAGAGAGCAGCAGTATCAATATTCTATGGTTACAAGCAGAGGCGGCCCGAACGATGCCCCCCCTCCCCTTCCATAATTACTTCTGGTCAACTTTTAAACCAAAAAAATGTATCAAAACAGCCATTAGTTCTTATTTATACCTTACGCAATAAGCGCATTTCCTTTCTACAGTAGTAGCGGTAGCATGCGGGTCCTCCGTTAGCGAGGGAAGCTGATCGGCCAGCCTGGAAAATTTAGCGCTTTGAATATCTTCATGCTTCAGAAAAGATTTACAAGGACTTATATTTTTCCTTCTTCAAAGTGTGTTAGCGTTTCTTTCGTTTATTTCTGCTTTCTCTTGGGCAAACAAGAAGGCGATCTATGATCAGGCTCGGTATTCTCTCTTTTCTCTTAGAAACCAGATGTTGAAGGGTTTCTAATTTTATTAATTGTGTTTAACGCCCGTTTTAACTACTGAGGAATCACATGCGGTGACATTGATGATACATGAAATGATAAATTGGGGAAGGATTTTTTTAAAAGGAAGGAAGCGTTCCAGGCCTACATTTAGGGTACCTCCCCGGCATTAGCCATTTATGAGGACTGAGGAAGGCCTCTAAAAAATCTCAGTCAGGGAGCACGGTTCTGGCGGGATTGGAACTCCACACCTCCCGCTTACAAATTTGCATCTTAAAGAACTCGGTTAGGAAGGGTTACTGACAGCAAACTTAACTAACTGCGGGTTGTTTTCTCACTTTGTTTGAAATTAGGTAGTTTTTTCACAGTATTAACTATTAAGTTACAAAAAAAGGGTGGTATCCGTTTTCGGTCAATAAATAAATTGGACGTTTTATTGAAGATTATTTATTTATATATTTATTTATAGTGGCGTCAGCAAGACGGCACTAAATTAAGAAGTTTTAATTGTGGTTTGAACAAAATATTTTGGTTGACAGCGTGTGAAGTGAGAAACGTATTGTCTGTAGGGACTGGGAAACAGAAATAGACGGGACAATTTTCGTTTCTATAAAGGCCGACGAATCGACAGACATCACATGCATGTCACAATTTGTTGTGATGTTACGGTACATCAATGGGAGTAACAGGGTTAATTCATAAAATTCTTTGATGTTTCTGAATTGACTGCAGGAGGCTTAAGACGTACTTTGACCGCTGAATTAGAAGAGTTTCATATACACCAGAAGTTTATAACAAAAATGTAAGATGGCGCTGCAGTTATGAGAGAATGTCGGGGAGATAAGTCTTGATAAAAGAGACCTTCCCCCAAACCATTAGTGTGTCATGTAGTTATGTCCCTGGCCCATCTGTCTGCAGGAGTCACAATCCGCCACTGGGTACTAGTCATTCTGATGTTAGTTCATCGTTTGGCAGTTCAAACTCCAACATTTCGAAAGGCAGCGACAAAATGGACAACACTGGATTTCTTGATGTGATTCAATTCTTTTTTCTGGAAGGGAAAACAGTAAAGGAAAACCACGAAAGGATTTTTCCAAGTTGGGTCTCAAATACTCTTCCTTTAAAAGAGTTCGACTTTGGGTAAATGAGTTCAAGCGAAGCTAAACAACAGTCGAAAACGCACCACATCCTGGAGCTCCAAAATCAGCTGAGAGGTCACAAATCGTTGATGAATTCAATGATATTATTATGCCTGATAGACGAGTAAAAGTGCGCCAGTTAACACACGCCGTGGGCATTTTAACTGAGTGTGTTCATTTTATTTTATATAAAGAATTACACAAACATATTTTGCGTAAGATTGGTGCTCGCTCCGAAGCAAAATTAAAATCGGTTGCGAACAATGGCCGACTGTTTGGAAATGTTTAAAAAGAATCTAAGCAATTTTTACGTAGTTTTGTGATTATGGACATAACATGGGTTCATTAACATAGATCGGAGACGAAATAGTCCAAATAGTTGACCGCCTTCGAAAAAGGCGAAATGCGCACTATCCGCTGAAAAGTCGATGGCTTCAGTTTTTTGGACCGCAAATGTAACCCTATTGATTTACTATTTTTTGGGGGGGGGATGGTGCTTAACGCCCGTTTTTACTACTGAGGCACCACAGGAGATGGACATTGATGATATACGAGATGAAATTGTATATTGGGAAAGTTTTTTTTTTTTAAGGAAGGAAACATTCCAGGCATAAGTTTGGGGTATCTCCCTGGTATTTGCCATATGAGGACTGAGGAAAACCTGAAAAAAAAAAATGGATTCCAGGTGAAAGGTTCTGGCAGAATTCGAAACCCAGACCTCCCGCTCACGAGTCCGTGCCTTAATGACCTCGGCCATCTGTGGCTGTGATTGGCTACTTGAAGAACAGGAAAGTCATTACTGCAGACACTGAAGACAGCGGTCCGGGATTGGAAAAAAAGAAGTTTTTTTCACCATAACAATGTGCTGGTGCACTCAAGTCACCGACTGTGAACATATTGACCGAACTATGGTTTGAAATGCTTCCGCATCCACCTACTCGCCTTTTCTCTCCCTCGGATTATCATCTGTTCCAGAAACAAACTTGTCAAATGAAGAGAGGTATGCTATATATGTACCTCTGTGTTCACGTTGGAGGTCGAAAATTCAAACGCATCTTGTATTTAAATGCACGATTTGATTCTCTTGTTCGGTTGATGGAGGTATCTTGGCAGTTTGTGAAACGCACGCCCATCATCATGTCTGAACCGTTGTCATACTTTGACGCCCCACAGCGCCCAAATCTTGCAATTCCTAACTTGGGTCACCTCTTGAAAAATTATCATTTTATCATCACACACAATATGCTAAGAGTTATCGATATTATTTTGAATCATCCTGTAGAGAAAGCTTCAAGAATCAGGAAAATACACGTTTTATATCAGATATATAGATACCTCTTACCTTGCTAGAAGTTAAGCTGGTTTGTGTAAGCAGACACGTTTCTTGACAGATCTGGCTGAGTGAAGGGTCCATTATTATGATCCTGAAACCAAAACGCAAAATTAGGAAATGCAAACATAAAACGGCCCCCCTCCCCTAAGAAAGTATTTTAGAATGCGAACTTATTTTAAAAATTGCTAATACAAACAAGAAAAAAAGGTCGCGGCAGTGTTAAGGCCAGTTTCAGGACGGCTTTTACATTCCAATGACTGCAAAGTTTGAACTTATGGAACTTCCTGCATACTATCTAGATTTAACTGCATGGAAATGCAGACTGTTTCAAAAAAACTGAAAGAAAATCTTTGAGAGAATATTTGTGCATCTGGTTATGAAATCATCGAGGCTGTTTGCAATAATTTGACAAACTCTTCGTCCAAAAAGCCATAGAAATGTTGAAGAATCGCTTGGGGAAGTGAAATACTCTTCAAGAAATGTTAAGTTGAAAAATGAGGTACGCCTACATAAACTAAAAATGAGTCAGGAACGCAGCAGAGCGCAAACAACACTCATACAGATTATCATACTTGACAAAAAAAAGCACATAGTAAATAAAACGAAATGCAAAACAAAGGCATTTTTTAAAACGTATGAAATTATTCTTCATTAATAACTGAAGCATTATAATTTAGGTTTTCACGTCCGGTGTATTATTATTAAAATTAATAAATAGGGGCTATTTTCCTGTGGTCGCCGGTTTAAATGGATTTTAAAAACCAGAGTTTTAGCTGGCTGCTACAGCTAGCATCACCAAAGGAATAAGCGTGCCTGGACACACAAAGAGACCCAATCGTTAGAAGTGGGAGGGGGTAGAAATGACGAGAAGAGTCGCTGTGCATATGTTTGCTGACTAGTAACGAATATCATGTCTCGCTTATTCGAAAACCTCTTTGTTTATATTCGCTTAATGTTTATCTTCTAGCTAGATTAAAAAAAAGTACTTTTTCTTCAATTGCTTCTATTCATACCAGTGTATTCTTTCCCACATTCGCATGGTAATTTATTCCATGTAGCAATTAATAATAATAGTAATAAATAATAATAATAATAATAATAATAATAATAATAATAATAATAATTCTTTATTTTGTTATAAGACAGCGATAATAGCAAGAGTCAATATTTTCCGTTAAAAGAGAATTTACTATCATAGTTTAAAGCTATCTTTTTGTACTTACCAGAACTATAAATAATTCTTATTGTTGGTCAAAATTGTTATTAAAATGGTACATTATAATACTAGTTGCATAACATTTTCGTGGTAACAATAATGTGTTCATTATTAAAATTCGGTTATCAATTGAATATTCAATTCAATTGAATTGAACAAATTATGCATTACTGAAAATAGAATTAATTATTTACCTTCATTGCAGTACATATTAATTCATAATTAATAATAAATTAATAATAGCTATCAATTGAATTAAAGGTAATACTCATCTGTTATGAAACATATGCGAACACTAAATTTTCATTAATGTATATTTACTGTTCATCTGATTAATAGGGCATTTATGGTGGAGTAACTTCTCAGCTGCATAAATGTAACAAACAATTGCAAGCGAGAAAGATGAGCGCGCTACAGCTGTGTAATAAACCGTCCTTACAATGTGTTCAGTACAGAAGTAAGAGAGATACAAACCTGATTCCCCTATAAACAGAAAATGAACTAGAACAGAAACCACTGCGCAACTTTATTTATTAGCCAGGACTATTAAAAACTACTTTACTTTGTCTTGATCAACATCTGCACATGTCCTGAAAGGCGAATATTCTGTTGTAACTGGTAAGAGTTCTTCCGAAATTGCTCGTTTTAAATATGCTCCAATCATTTCAGTGGAAGGAGAACGTTCTTTGTCCATGATAAAAAATGTTCTCTCTAACAAATGGCTGACAATGACAGTTGATAACCTTGAAAAAGCATCTTCTTGTTGTTTGTAACTAAGAAAAGTAAGCTTAAGTACTTAATTAAGTGATCTTAATCTTGATTAAGTATTATCTTAGATACCGATTTTCATTAATAATGAGTGATATTATTCTCTGTTTTCATTTTTAACAAATGCCTGAACTTCCGGGGTCTGCTCATAAGATTTTTTTGGTGACAGTGTAGAATTTTCAGTTTGAACTAAAATACCTTATGGTAAATTCAGTTTCGCTACTGGAAGACAAACAAAGCACATTTTCTTTACCAATTACGCAATAAGTATAATGCAATGGCATTGGTGTACAAGGCGATTGTTAGGTCAACTATGACGTATGGGGCCGAGATTTGGGGATCGGAAAACACCGAGGAACTTAACCAGGTACAAACACGATTTCTAAAACGGATGCTACCACTAGGGAAAGGTATAACAAATTGAGGGGTTCTTAGAAAGTTTGGTATCCTTAAGGAAAGCTAAATTTAAAAATAACAATACTTATTCTTATGTATGTAGTTAAGAATAATGCGGGAGGCTCAAGCATTTTTTTGAGAAGATTGTGAGGGAGCAAAATTGGGAAGGATGCGCAAATGTTGGGAATCCAAAATGAGGAAAAGCTTAGAAAAAATTGTACAGAGTATATTTAGTTAACGGGAAATGACATTATGCGCAATGGCTGGAAGATAGTTAATAGCCTTTTGCGAGATACAGAAAAGGCAAAATACTGAGACTCAATGCGCTGAAAAGGTATCACTTAACCTGCAGGCTCAAATAGATCAGTTGATTTGGTTTATTTATAGACGCCCTTTAACTTCTCAGGTCATCAGCGTCCTATTCAATTAAAGGCATGAAACAGCCGACAAATTTTGCTCAGAGACCTCTTCTTTCAGGCTTGAGGTTCTTTTACAGGTCGTAAATCTACCATATGGAGCCCACGGCTTAATTTTCCTTCTGAACCGAGCCATACTTAGGATTTTTACGCTATAAAATCCATCGACTGTGGCCGGGATTGAACCCGCGATCTTGGGTTTACGATAGAAGTATGGTTACCACTACCCCACCATGACCAGTAGAAATAGATCAGGTATGGGGAATGGGGAATTATCTAGATATCTCTGGGAGAAAAGAATAAAGTGTATCACATAGCCCTGGTAAAGAAATTAGATAGATACGCTTTCAAGGAAAGAATTTGTTGTCATTGTGAGGAGAAAGCGATATCTGGAGGCATATTCTGGCGGAATGCCGGGATAGAGAGCTTTTAAGAAATGAGCATTTACCATCACTGCCTGAAAGTGTTGGTGAATGAGAGATACACACACAAATCGGGAATAATTCTGGCGAAGAACCGACAAAGAAGGTTAACAGCTATAGAGAAGAGAGGGGAAAGGGATGAGTAAAAGGAAAGAGGCCTCAGGGGTTCTGCGCATGTTGGTGTAATGTATATGGAGGGTAAATTACACGAATTAATGTTACCGTTCTTGATATTATATCTTTTACTGTTAAAAGTACGGTGTTAGAGTGTAAGGACGTAAGGCCCTTGCGACAGTTTCATTTACATTTGTACACTTGTAAACCTGTCACAGTAATAAAAGATGACACTCATTACAGAGTAATTCATTACAAAATCAACATTAATAGACGTTTATATTCTAGTATATAAAGTTTAGAGTATGTAAGTCGATTATAATGTTATAAAATTATTGCATTCATAAAAATTAAGAAACTCGCTTCTCTCATTTTATAAAAGTTGACTAATGCAATATTCTAATAAAATTATAAACTAATATTATAATATATATAAAACACTCAGAGTGTAATATAAAAAGGTTCACATAAAATTTCACACTAAAAACCGTAAAATTGAGGTTCAGTTCATTTTTCATCACGCGACCAAGAGCCCAGCTCGAAATATCGTGTGGTTTTGGTGTTCAATTTTACGGTTTTTAGTGTGAAATTTTATGTGAACCTTTTTATATTGCACTCTAAGTGTTTTATGAGTTTTTATGCTTTTTAGAAGTTTTTATTACTCTATTAATAGTATATATATATATATATATATATATATATATATATATATATATATTACAGAACATTTTCCTAGAAATACTAAAAATTACACGTTAAAAGGAGAGTTGCACATTTATAAATGACTAAATTTTTAATTTGCACAAACATTTATCAGATCTTGTGGCTTAATAACCTGCTGAATTATAATTGAGACCCTTAGAAGTCAAGGAGTACAAGTAACAAAATGAAAGTTTTCAGTAAATTGTGTTTAAAGTTGAGACGATCCAGAAAATAATTAAGGGAAAAAGAGTTATTTACACCTTTTGAAGCTTCATTGCCCAAAGTTCCCAGGACAATCAATGCTGAACTATCAGGCATTACTTTTCTATCAATAATTATTTAAAACATAATAGCACTTATACCCCTATGCTTCCAATGAATATCTATTGTGATCTGGGAAAATGAAATAAAATAACTGAATTTCACCTTATACAACGGTAGATCCATACGTTTTCGGCCTTCACAAATTTCCTTATCTGGTGTCATACCTTATCTGTTGAGTAAATAATTGCAGCTGAATCTTCCGCTCCACTGTGTTCAGTTGTTCAGATATACTTGAATAAAGAAGGCTGCGTGTAGAAGATTGTGACATGTTCAAAATGGAGTATCGAGCTGTTATTAAGTTCTTCAAAAATGAAGGACTTACTCCACATGAAATTAAACAACGATTGGACGGTGTATATGGGAAAGTATCCCCCTCATATTCTACGGTAAAAGAATAGGCCAAACTTTTTCGAATGGGTCGAGAAAGCATTGAAGACGAAGAGCGTGCAGGTCGGCCCTTGGAGGCGCTCACTCCTTGTCCAAAAGAGAATCAATGGAGTGGCGTAAACTTGGCGAAGCACCGTCTTTAAAGGTCAAGATCACTCAGTCAACCAACAAGACCATGGCCACAATCTTTTGCGATTGTGAAGGAACACTCTTCATCGACTCCAAGGAGAGGAACACCACAGTAAATGGGGAGTACTATGCTGGCCTACTGCACAGACTACGTGCTTCCATCAAAGAGAAAAGGCGAGGAAAGCTGAGTGGTGGTGTGCGCCTTCTTCACGACAACGCGTCTGTGTTGTGAGGTAATGTGGCTTTAAGCTATGCACCCTACAGTCCAGATTTGGCCCACAGTGACTATTTCCTCCTCTCAAATCTCAAGAAGAACCTTTGAGGCAGGAAATTTAAGTGTGACGAAGAAGTGTGGATGCTGTTTATGCCCATTTTGTTGACAAGACTTCTGACTATTGGGGGGGGGGGGTTGAAAAGTTATTTCAAAGATGTGAGAAGTGTATTGCAATAACGGGTAGCTATATTGAAATGTGTTTTGTCTTTATCATATCTAGAAAATGATTAGGCCGGAAACTTATGGACCTAATCTCGTATTTAATACAATTAATGTACTACTTTACAGAAAGAATTAATTCTTTAATAAAAATAAACATTTGTTTTTTCTTAACATATCAGTTATATAAGTTTACCATTTAAAGAATGACTGATTGAATAATCAGCAAATATTTTAAGTCATTGATCACAGTGACAATAATAGGAACATTTGAATGGCAGGAGGTAACTTTATTACTTTGAGTTGAACAATGAATATGGGTCTATTCAAAGTCTGTTTCTAACATCCTGCCATGTTCATTTTCTGAATGACGATTATCCATTTCATGATTTTTATTAATTGGGCCTTGAAGCATCATGGTATAGACGTTTGTGCTAAAACTCAGGATGTACTGGTGGTACAAAGGGAAAGAGAGTCTGCAGGTCCTTGTACTTCAGGTATTTCAACTTAGACGTTTCAATATTTAATTGTAGAGCAGGGAAGACACTGATATTTCCGCCGCAATTATGTGCTTTCTTGTCATCAACATTTTGAAAATCTCCCAGTTTTTCATTGGGAGATTCTTTGTAAAATAAGATGAAGAATGGGTTCATTTGAAAATACAACTACTGTATTTTTCTCATACCATTCAAAGAGTCGTTGAGATAATCATGGAGTCCAATTTTTGTGCAATAAAATCATTGGCAATCATTTGGACTATCTTAAATTTCCTGCTGAAAACCATTAATGCCCAATCATCATCTACTTAAATAGTGTAAAAGACAGGCAATGACGAGCAACTTGACCCTCATACCAAATGAACATCATTGCAATTCCAGAGGTTAAATCATGAATACAAAAACTACAGGTCCACAGCTGCCTTACATGATACGTTGTGCTGCTAGAAAGCATACGTGTGGGAGTGTATTCTGTAGGTCAAAACACTTTGCTATTTGCGAACTATCGTTTTTTGAACATTCTTTTGCCCTGTCTTTGGCTTCTATAGCTGCCGCAAATGTAGTTCTTTTTCAATAGTCAGTGTCTGAACATTTTTTGGGTCTCCATGAACTAACAAACTCTGCAACCTATCACACGTTACACAAGTATCAATACAAGGTGAATGGAAACCCAGATTAAAGACTGTACTGATCACAAATCTATAGTAACTATCTTTAACAGTTGGTAAATACTTTTCTGCACACAAATCTCTACAGAGGCCATACATTTTCATTATATTTCGCCTAGGATTCAAGTACTTAATGTTAGGAAAGTCTTGATTCTGTAGTGACTGCTGTATTTTGGAAATGAGTTTATATGGTCCTTAACAATTTGAACTTGTCATCAGGATTATTGTTTCCTGTTTTTTTTTTTTTTGTGTACTCTGCCATCTTTTGGAGGAATTTCAGTAGGATATTTCTTAAACAACACATTGGCAACATGTTTGTTACTTATATCCAACGTCGACAAGAAAAAATGTTTACATAACCTGAATTATTTCAGAATGTAAGTGCAGCTTACTTTTTTCCATGCATGGCACCTCTTTTTGGGCACATCGGCTCCTGGACTGCAATCGATGAATTAATGAATGATGTTTGGAGATTTGAGCTTCATAGTTTCCAGTATCATCAGACATTTGTTGTGTATAAATAATAATAATAATAATAATAATAATAATAATCACCACAAAGAACCAATATAATTATAAAGTAAACAGCTTCTTTTCTCAAAGAATCAGCCAGCAAAACGCCAGCTCTTTGCAATCATTTGGTAGCTAAGAGATACAAGTTCACTTATACCCTTTGCCTTCCAAACGATGAATGGTGTTTAACGTCCGTTTTTGCTACAGAGGCATCCCAGCGATGGACAATGATGATACATGAGATGAAATGATAAATTGAGAAAGGATTTTTTTTAAGGAAGGAAATGTTCCAGGCCTAAGTTCTGGGTACCTCCCCGGCATTTGCCATTTATGAGGACTGAGAAAAAACTGGAAAAAAATCTCAGTCAGGGAGGTCGGTCCTGGAGGGAACCACAAACCTCCCGCTTACGAGTCCGCGCCTTGACGATCTCGGCCACCCGTGGCGGTTTGCCTTCCAAAGAAAGCACATAATTGTCTTAGTAATATTTTCTTCAGCCACTACACTGCAGCAGAGTGCTTGTTACTTGTAACCCTTAGTCACTCAGATTCGCACCTGTTTTAACTACTGCATACTACACTTAACTCTAAAATGAGCAATTTGTCACTCGAACCGCTTGGCTTCTAAGAGTTTCAATTTACATCATCATAAGTTAATATCACAAGAGGGCCTGAAATTGCCGATAAATTCACAAAAGTGATGAACGAATTATTTTGGAAATCTCAAGACCCTCGAGTGATATTTATTAGCACAATTTCACGAATAAATTAAAACTTGTATATTTACCCTAAACTTGGCTTACAAAATTGTAATAATTGTATATTTGCATTATGAATGACAAACGAATGTCAATTAGAATAAAATTAATATATATAAATGAAAAATAAAAATAAATTAACACTATTAACAATGTAACAAATTAACAGTAATAATAAAAGTAGATAAGGATAAAACACTTAAAGTCATACTTCAAATTACAATTTCATGTGTGACTTCATCTAAGTGTTTTATTTTTATATATATTTGAAAGCCCTGTACAGAATATTAACACTTATATAAATGTTATACTTACCTACCTATTAAGAAAGGCGAAGGTCGACTATTACAATCGCTACCGTTCGATTTACTAATACCAAAGGAGGAAAATAAAATAGAGAAAATATTTTACCATTCTAAACAACGTGTTATTAATATTTATGGTTGCTTAGGAAGGTACTGTTACGTAATTTATAAAATTATTTCAGACTTTTTGACTGAATACGCAAAATCAATTGTTTGCGTGAATATACATTAAGTTAGTTAAATATACAATTAATGAAAACACTGCTATAAATTGAATGAAGAGGCTGTAATTTCGTTGGTTACAAAGAACATTTGAGAATTAGTAGATGAAAATGTGGAAGCAGAATTTTCCACTCTATTATTGCCGAATGGTATTCTTGATTAATCTGTATAATGCTCAGGAATTATAGTAGGGGTATTGAGTTGGCAACACTGACCAGAAGACAAATGCACTTCGCGTGGTAAAGGGATATGATAAAACT
Organism: Metallyticus violacea; assembly: GCA_030762175.1. Taxonomy (NCBI): domain Eukaryota; kingdom Metazoa; phylum Arthropoda; class Insecta; order Mantodea; family Metallyticidae; genus Metallyticus; species Metallyticus violacea. Next base: position 25,894,485 of record CM060835.1, on the reverse strand, counting down.
TTAAGATAATTTCACTGTGAATGGTTAAAATTGATAGTTTTGTTTCATTTCATTGGTCGATTATATGATGACGTCACGTAAGTGAAAAAGTAATCTTAAAATGTTTCTAAATTTTGATTTTTTTTTTCTGAAAATAAAATAAGTTTTAATTAATGTTACTATTACCTTTATGAAAAAAAAAAATGTTGAATTTCATTACCTGCTACGCAATTTTTTTTAAAAAAAAGTCATCCTACTACGTCATTTGCTCGTTTTAAACTAGCATGCAGTATCGACTGTGCACCTTTTAGCGATCGTGTTTTGTTTTCCCGCATTACAAATTCCTGGAGGACAATTGAATGTTGTTCCGGTCCGGATCATCTCCAGGGAGCACAGAGTTCTGTTTTTTGTTATATGACATTAGCTTCTCGTGTGAAATTGTTTCGTATCGCCCGGGAATATCCTTCCATCGAGAGGTTGCAAATGATTTCGAAATGGGAATCAGAAATATAAGAGTTTTAAGTGTATTGATCTTGTTTTGAAATGAGAGAGGTGGTTGTTTAGATAAGGACTGACTTTAAACTCCCCTTGTTTTGTTTTAAGGGAGAAGTTTTCAATCCGTGATACACCAGCTAATACAGGGGTGAGTGTCGTAGAAATGTTTCGCTTTAAAGGATAGTTCATGCCTGCTCCAAATTAAAAGGTCGTGTGTTCAACACCGGACTGGGGGTTGAAAATACTAAGCCCAGGTAAATACGTGACTTCCATTCCGAATTGTTATTTTAGCTATAAATACAAATAAAACAATTTAAATTATTAAAATATACAAGCATTGTAGATTTGAAAAGAGGTTACAGGTCTAAAAAATGTTATACCTTTGTCGATGTTTCCTTATAATGATTACATAGTTTACCATCTAAATACGCGCTTAATTTAAAATATTTTAGAAATTAATTAAAAAAGGAATTAATTTTTTTGAAATCTTCCCTATTTTTCAACTTAGCACTTTTTACATCAATATAATTTGATTAACGATTTCTACATTCTTTATGCCTGATGTCTTTGCACAGACCTATGGGCTGCTATGTGCCAAAATCTCTCGTTTTCTGTCTCATCTATGTCGGTCGGTCCTGGTGGTGCGGTGGTTACCATACTGGCCTTCTAAACCCAAGATCGCGGGTTCGAACTCGGCCAGGACCGATGGATTTTTTCGGGCGTAAAAATCCTAAGTATGACTTCCTTCGGAAGGGAAGTAAAGCCGTGGGTCCCGTGTCGTACATTTACGGCACGAAAAAGAACCTTAAGCCTGAAAGAGAGGCCTCGGAGCAAAATTTGTCGGCCGTTTCACGCCCTGATTTGAATGGGACGCTGATGACCTGAGATATTAAAAGTGCGTCCGTAAATAAACCAATCAAAAAAAAAAAAATGTCTCATCCATGTAGTAACCATCTCTTCGTGTCCTTTCTCATGATTGGCCGAAAATAGTTATTAAGTAATATGTTTAAGGTGTACAAAATAACAATATGGCCTGGTTCCAACCCAAGTTCTACTCCGGGCTAATACTGAAACACACTTGAAGCTGTAATCAATAGCTTCGTTCCCTTACCTCAGATCGCTAGTGTGCTTATATTCGATATCAATATATTCTGATTAATATGTGTAACTTGTAGCGAACGTTACACATATTTAGGTCACTATATTTATTTTCGTGTGTTGAAAAGGGAAACTTATAACGAACTTTGAAGGAAAATGTTTTGGTGCTTTATATTTTTATTTGGGTAAGAAAACCCAAACTAAATCGTATGTATGCAAGTTTGTATTGTAATAAGGGTTTCCGCTATGCCTTGAGAAGTGATCGTAGCGAAAAGGAAGGTCGAAGAATCATCTTTTATGCGAGAAGAGGCACGAAGGTTTTTCTTCTGTTAAAAGTAGGGAAATAACTGAGCGATAAAAGCCCTCTGATGCCTAAGTTTAACGACATCTCTCTAGGACTGTTCCTAGGTGGTACACTACAGTCTTCCTGCAGAGAGTTTTCGGCAACCCCCGAGAACGCCGTCCAATCTTGCTTTACCACGACAACGCCTCCACTCACTCGGCTAACGTCATAATCCACAGTGGTGAACACAGAGATCAGTTTCAAAACTTATCCTCCTTTTGTCCTGATCTGGCTCCATGAGCTCATTTTTCTTTTACCATTAGTTAAAAATCGCATGCGAGGAAAGCGATTTTCCAGCCTTGAAGAGGTTGTGGCTGCATATGAAAATCAACATTTCATCCTTGAGGAAAATGAGTGGCAGGGGTGCTTTGATAAGTTGTTTTTGATGACGAGAAAGTGTATAGAGTGTGGTGAAGAGTACTTTGAAAAGCTGCAAAAGCTGGAGCGAGTCTACACAATACTACTTTGAGGTGTCTAGTGACCCAGGTATTTATTACATTCTACAGAATTTCCAGTTAATAATGTATGTAAATGCATAGCATGCATGCGTGACATTAAATATTTATATTACTTTGCTTACTGTACTTTGCCATTATATTCTTAAGTGTAAATTGAAAGCAAGCACGTGATAATATTAATGGTTTATATAAGATTCCTTTATGTGCTTTGCTATTACATTTCTTCATTGTAAATGCTAAAAGTAACATTGAATGTGCTTTTGGTGAGCATTTTAAATTTGTTCGTCTCTCTTAATTTCGTTCTTTCAAATAACATTTTGTTTAAAAAACCAAATTTACATAGAGATAGTGTCTATAGTATATTTACATATCTATTTAATTTTTTATTTCTTTTAATATATTTACCTTTACCCATTCCTCTTTGTTCGTTGTTTACGTTCTCATCTTTTTTTCTTTCCTATATATGTGTGTGTATGTGTATGTGTGTGTGTGTGTGTGAAATATGGGAATTGTGAAAGAGAAATAAAGAAAGATGGAAAATAACAATATATATATATATATTCCATCTTTCTTTATTCCTTTTTCACATTTCTATTTTCTGTCTTTCAGTTCCTTTTTCCTGTTTCTGAAATTTTATTTTTCCCTCCATTTTCATTTCCCTTTCTCTGCTGTTTCCAATGCCATTCTTTTCCTCCATTTTTCGCTCCATTTTCTCCCCCCCCCCCGTTAGCTATTTTTAAAGCTTAAAAAAAAGACGTGCTTGTGAAATTTAAAAATACAATACTGAAACTAGCAATTCTGTTTAACGCCAAGCAGTAGCCGCTGGTAGACTGAACACTGGGCAAATATTTGTCGCATGGTACCTTCTTTTTTTTCTGCTGGTTTAGCACAAAAATTAATTTCAGTTTCCACAAACAAATAGCAAACTGTGTTTGTACTTGTTTAATCAACACAATTAACGTGCGTGCGTGCAGCTATTAGTTAATTAGAATGTGTTGACGTAACAAGGACCGTTCTTTACACGACACCCCTGCGGCCCGGTGCCGGTAGCTCACCCGGTGTCTCTTTGAAATAAGGAGTTTCAGATCTGTACTACAGGTATCAACAAACACTTGTTTAGTATATTACATATAGCTAATTTAGAAATATTACAAATTTAAATAGGCATCTTTATTGGTTGATTATTTAATTTTAATCCTTTAATGTTCAATGTTACAATTTGCGAACACGTGCTCTTTAACTCATTGCTGACACATTTTTCTTTGTATTAGGTTAATGCATAAGCTTTGTAGCTATTTTTGGCTAATACAGTTTTTATTTCAGATGAATAGCAACAGAAATTTATCATTAATAATATACTGGACTCCAGACTTATCTATAGCTCTCTCCCAAAAAATTTCCTAGTTTGGAGCTGAAATCGTTAAGTCAGGTTTATACAAAAAAACGACTTTTTTATATTAGGGGATTGTTGCAAGAGAACAGAAAAGGAGGAAGTCTGAGGGCACAAGAATGAGACATATGGGGGATGTAGAAACACCTCCCAAACAAGATTTAGGATAGCTGCCTTCGTCATGTTAGCGGAGTGTGGGCATGCATTATCGTGATGCGGCAACACTTGATGCAGTCTTCTCGAACTTTTTTCTTCAATTGCGGCCGCAAGTTCTGAGTTACTAATAGTAAATTTCTGTACTTAACGGTTACTTCCTGGGAATAAATTTATAGCACACGACACCTTTTTTATCCCATCAGATACATAATATCATCTTATGTGGATGGACGGTAGCTTTTTGTTAGTATTAAGCTATTACTTTATTTATTTATTTATTTTCACATGAGGTACCAATAGATGTCGATGTAGTTCATGAGCTAACCCAGCAGAGATAGTTAACTTTCGCCTGATTAAGTCAAAAACTTATCCTCTCAATGCCCAGACGATGTGATGCCGTAATAGAAGCTCTGGGAGGCAATATAAAGTATTTATTCAGCATTTTTAGGATGAAAAAGACTTATTTTATGTGCGTAAAAGACTCTTGTTATAATTACTAAATAAGGACTTGTCAGGTTCATGTAATATTAATTACAACCAACATTGTGAGTTATAAAAGATGACATTTTGTTCAGTTTTACTGTTTACGTATATATTTAACATGTGTAGAGATGATTAGCATAAAAGTTTAATGCTTTTAGACTTAAGACTATTTGGTTATAGGTAGAAACACAATTATAGTAAACTTTTAAAATACGATATTTCTATATGAGTAAATGGGATAAAAGATAATTGTTTAGTAAGGGATGCAATAAATATTTCAAGCACTGTATGTTTGGAGGAAGGTACAAAAATTACTTAGGGAAATTAACCAACAGGATATAAAGACATAATGGAGAAAGAAGATGTAAATTTAAGCTACAAACTCAAAAACAGAAGGAGTAATTTGTTTTATGGTATACGAGTAACATTCGTTTGTTAACAAACAGTTCTTAACGTCAGTTCATATCAAACCACCCAATATTTACATTTTGACAGTTGTCATCCTGCCCATATCAAAAAAGCTATTCCTTTCTCTCTATCGCTCCGTGGACACTGCATTTGCAATAATATCAAGTCACTAGATTATTATACCGCTACGTTAGCTAATAGACTGGTTGATGAGGTTATCTGGTTGATCGTGGTTATCCCCTATCTACGGTACAACAAAACTACAACCCAAGACCTTGAAACAGACAAGAATCAGACGAATTTCACAATTGCTTGTTTTCCGCCCCAAAACTAATTTTAAAGGGTTGTTTTAACACATTAAGCCAAAATCCTACAACCTTTATATTGTTCCATAAACCGCCACGTTCAAGGTCTTTGCAAAATTTAAAAAAGCATCTCCTGCAGGACACTTAATCTACCGTAGGTTCCTCTGCCTACATCGGGTTCTTATCTCTGTAACCGTATTAAGTGCAAAACATGTCCTTAATGACATCAAGCACGTCTTTCTTTAGTCCGACACTTCAATCAATCTTGATATTCTGTACATTCTAGGAATATTGTTTATATGCTCCAGTGTAAATCATGTCCTGCTTTTTATATAGGATTAACCTCTACTGCAGTATCCCTTAGAATTAACTGCCATAGACGCAGAGTTAAAACCGGCCATCTTCTGCCGGTAGCTCAACATGTCAGCCTTCAGCACTCTGCTTTAGATACATATTTTTTCATTAGTTCTCATAGATGCCGTATCTCCATCTTCCCGCACTAATACACTCAGAGATAGAGAGATGGCGGCCATAGTTCTACATAAGGCTCGTATCCCTACAGGCTTAAACTTTCCCTCGCTGGCAAGCAATTATTTTAGCTTCGACACTGAGTAACTTTCACGGTGTACTAGTTGCAGAAGTGTACCGCCTGTTGCAGGCTTCATAGTCTCGCGTCGCGAATAAGAGCCGGCGCAGCGGCTCGAAATATCGTGTTTTTGGTTGTATTTTACAGTGTTTTAGTGTTAATATAATTTTTAACCGTGTCACTCTCTAGTGCATTTTAAAGAGTTTTGTATGTGTGTGTGTATATAAACTAAATGAATTCTCTAAATAGATTACGTCTATCGGGATTAGATTGAGAACATGGAAGGCGACCAAAATAATAGATGAATCTAGGCAGAGAACATATACTTTTTATGCAGACAGACAAAACTGGCAGCATAATGGACAGGCCAGGTATCGAACAGTGGAGGATGATTGCATTTGAAGCTAAGTTTGCTAAATCCAACAGGGATAGGTTAGCATGTTGAAATCTGTTTGCATAGGATGGTCACAGGACAAATCTTCGTTGATTTCTGTGCAGTGCGTGGAATCAGGAACAATTTGTTAGAGTAAACGGACTCTTTGAGTCTGAATGTGTGTATTTATGTGTTCGTGTGTATGCTAGCATGAGCGAGCTTATGTGTGTTTAAGTGTTTGTAGTGAAGTAATTATTATTAATATGTTTGATTTGAAGTGCAAATTCTTTTGTCAATATACGTCTGTAATGCATAGCATATACAGTCAAAAGACATGTCAGTGCGATTTGAAAAAAAAAAAAAAATGTTTTTAAATAATTAGCAATAAATAAACATTACTACTACTACATTATTGAAGAAGGTTAGATATTGTTGCTTCAGCCACAATGGTTATTAATTAAGGCGAAATTTTATAAACAAAAAACAAGTATAATTTGCATGGCTAAAAAGATTAAGTTTGACAACCCAATTTCCAAAACAAATGACTTCACCCTGTTTTGTTTGTTTGTATAACTATGTCAGGTGTTTTGTTTGCAAGACCAGCTGTACTCAATGGGGCTGTGCTAATTACTTTTCCCAAGATGTTGATCACGTCTTGTCGTGGCCAACCACAACTTTTAGCAGTGAGCTACCCCCTCTATGATTACATGGGTTATTCATACGCTCAACTCAAGGTCTTTTGTACTTCTTTCCGACACCGTTCGAATTCTTAATGCAATATTTACTGGAAACAGCTGCAAGTTGTATGCGCAGATAACTTGCATTATAATGAAAGTTGAAAATTGTGAAATATTTTCAAATTTATGATTTGCAAAACTAAAGTAGATGTTTCAGTCACAAATATTAAATATTTTATTTAATTTAATTTGAAAACATTGAATATTTCCTTTTTATATTCGTTGTATAAATGGGAGGAAACTTTTGCAGATATTCCATGTTTCGTAAACTTGTTTGGAAAACATTTGACAAGCGGTATCGGTATGCCATGGAAACAAGTGAAGTGAGACTCCCAGTTAACTCAATAACCTGTATCTCACAAACAGTTTATAGTATCTTGCATTTGTTTTATCTTCGCTTCGCTTTAGCTTGCGTCTTCCCTTTCCTTTCATTTTTCTCTCTCTAACTTGTATTTCCCATTTTGTGTTTCCGTGTGTGCTGCTTCTTGCTCATCTCTTCTTTTCCTTGTTTCATTCTTTATCATTCCCTTATTGTTATTTATCTTTTTCTATTCAGTAGGCTTATCTCAATTTTATTCTTCTTTTCATTCCTCTCTTTTTTCTTTTTCTTTCCTTTTATCTCTTATTTATCTTTCTTCAATTTACATTTTTCTTCCTCGTTCGTCTTGTTTTCCTCTTTGTTCCTATGAACTTTACTTCCCTTATCTCCATATTTATTTCACATTTTCCTTTTATTTGCTTTCCTCGTTTTCTCCCCTTATTTACCCAGGTGTTAAAGTTTCTCTTTCTCCCCGTCTTTGATATATATATTGTTTCTTCTCTTTTCTTACTATTCCTATGTTATTTATCTTATTCTGTTATAAAGGTTTCTCTCAATTTTATTCTTTTCATTCCTCTTTTCTTTTTCACTTTTCTTACCCCTTAATCTCTTACTTCTAATTCTTCAATTCTTTTCCTTTTACTTCCTCATTCCTCTGTTTTCTTTTGACTTTGTTTCTACAAACCTCCTTTAACTTTTCTTCACTTTTATTTTACATTTTCTCCTTTAATTCCTTTTTCGAGATTTAAATGTTTATATTTCACTTTCCTCCTTTTTTTCCCCCTTTTCCTCGTGTTAAACTTTCCCTTTTTCTTCCTCTTCTTTCATTTTTACTCATATTTTCTCTTTCTTTACTTTTCTCAATTTTTTGTTTAATTTCCAAATTTCTATCTTTTTTCATTTTTATTCCCATTTAATATGTCATCTCATTTTCACCTTTGTTTTTTGTTCATTTTCTCTATTTCTTCTTTTTTTTTACTTAATTTTCCATTTTATTTGCATTTAATTTCCTTTCTTTCTCTTATACCGCTTGTTTGCTTTTCCTGTTCCTTATCCATCACATTTTTCCTATGTCTATTTGCATTTCTTTCTCCATTTTCTTTTATGGCAGTATTATTTACACCATTTTTATTTACTTAAACACTACTTGTTTCTCAATTTCAAACCTCATTACAGTTTCACAGTCACATTCAATATTTGTCAACGTTGCACTGCTGCACAGAACGCGTAATTGGAATCCTATCACTTCAGATGTTCCATAAAGCTTTCTCCTGTAACATTAAGTCAAACCGATTTAAATCGATTATCGAATTTCGGAATGACAACATAGATATTAATATCGTTTGTTCAAAACAGTCCAAGAAGTCGCAGAACTCAGTAAGCGAACTTTCCTTTTTCCCTTTTCTTCGGACGCAACTTGAGTGGTAGAAAAAATAAAATTCATAACGTCAATGAAGCATGGTTTATTACAGGAACTCTGAGTTTCTCATCCCCACCCTAGTCCGGGGATGTAAATTACGCATACCCCGTCCCACGGTTCGCCTGAAACACCCTGCACACGATAAGGAAAGTGTTCGTGTTTTGTTCGTAAGAAACAAGTGAATGTTAAAACTCCATAAAAGTTGAATGTGCACTAGCGTTTCCACTGTATGAAATATCAACGTGATCTGGCTAGTTTAAAGCCTTTTTAAGAAATAAGAATGCTATACTGAAGCTCAAAAGAAAAATTTAAATAGTTTCAAAAATATTTAAATGTCTTACTTTTCAAAATATTATATGGATGAATACACAAATATCAATTAACTACTCGTACCTTAATTTATTTTAAAACATAAATATTTTTTTAAAAAGGAATGACATATATCTTCGTGTTATGTCTAAAAATTCTGAAAAAAGTCATATAAATATTCGCATTATATTTTCGTACATTCACAGAATTGTAAACTTTTAACTTTTAGCCGATAGTATTAATGCATCTGATAAACCGAGAACCTCATACTTTCATTGCAGCAGAAAAGCGTATTTTGAGTCCTGGTCCTGCAAGTTTTTCAAACACTTTCTGTACTTGTTTAGATAAATGCGTGAAGAGAACGATTTTTTGAATAAATACTTTTTTACGGGAGGCATCAATATTTTGTAGTCCGGGAAATATCTGAATTAGGCGAGCCCCAGCCTGCGCAATTCACCGAAGGATGCGTGCTGTTGCCAGGTAAACTATGCCGGTTTATATGTGTTCTGCACAATCCGCGTCTTCGGCTTACCTTTTGAAAGCTCCCTTTGGAAGAAATATTGCAGTTTATTTTATCTCAATGAACAGACGTCGTAAATTTGACTTATCTTGCGTTTTCTCGTATCTATAAATGCTATTAAAACAACTCCAATGCTTTGTAGACCTCCTGAGAGGGCAATGAGGACATTCGCGGGTCTGCAGACAACAAATTGGTAACTACTGTAGTATAATGTCTAGAAATTCTTTTGTTGTACAATTTAGTTACAACAAAATTGATTTCTGTTTTTTAGGCACTTCAAACTATTGTGGAAAAGTAAATTGATATCACACATATATCATCAAAAGTCCGTCACGCAGGAGCTGGACAAACCAAGCAAATTGCTCACCTAGTAGAGAAACTAAAAAAGAATATAAAACATAAATTATGTCTTATTAGTTAATGAAATTAAATAAGTTACGACATTACTGTGGGATATTAGGGGAACAAAATTAGAATTCTTGCAATCTATAAGTATCACAAAAGAAAAACAGCAGTTTTAGAATTGATATTATTATTATTATTATTATTATTATTATTATTATTATTATTATTATTATTATTATTATTATTCAATTTCGTTTTAGGTTAATCCCCAACTCAATGGTCCAATTTTGCTGGTTAACGAACTCGACAAATGGTAAGTCGTTTCATGGGTGCAACCGCAACAGATGCATTCCTTCGGAATTTGCTAAAATCCCGAAGATGAACTCTCTCAAAGGAGAATTATGGAAACTTGCAAAGTAGGCTTCAGGATATCTGCCTGAACTACTTGTTTTAAGCGATTCTGTAAGTTGGACCCTAGCAGATGCAAAAAGTTGAATCTGCACCCAGGGCATTAGCCTTATCCAGCACAGAGCAGAAATGTTTAGGTAAGCTTAATTATTTTGCCGTCTTGCGGAGCGGGCATGACATCATCATAAGCCACTAACGACGTCACAAGCAGGTCCTTGTTAGGGATATATGTATGTTCCGCGAATTTAGAGCCTTCCTGGGAAATTGAATTAAGGAAATTCTCTCCCTTGAGGAGAATCAAAAACATTCATTTTACGTAAATAAATGTACATAAACATTTTGAATTTTAGAAAATATATTAGCCTTATAACCCAGCTTCTTAATTTATTCAGAAATGTATAAATTTAAGAGTTATAAAAACATTTGTACTTAAATTAAAAATTAATTTAATATGAATAAATTTAGAAGACTTCTCAAAAGGTTAGTAATGAAATAGTTACTTATATTTATACCACGTGTAGAAGGAGAATCCCACATTTTCTCAAAATTTTCGCAACAAGGCAAGAACCACACAATAGGGAAAAAATTTCTACTTAAAAAAAATCGTCTGGAAAACGCATGGCATGCACTTTAAGTATACGCACCGCCAAGCAGTTCAATTCGTAGGTACCTCAAAGCATGTACGTTAATATGACTAGCTATAACCTCCAGAACTATTGAGAGTTTCCAAGACAGCAGCGCACCGTGCTTTCATTTTTACGGGAGGAATTTAACATATGAGCGCGTGTTATTTCTTAGTTCCAAATCACACGCTTTCATTTATTTACAAAGGATTATATTTTATAGATATCATTACAGAGTGGATAGATGTCAACCTTTAAACCAGAAATATGTCTCGAATGAAACATGTTATTAATACCTCTTCGATCTTTAATTGATTTGTAGAAACACATTTTGAAAACATGAGATGCTTTGCAACAGCGCCTTTCACTTGAAGCTACTGTGCAGATGCTTGTTAAGGATGGGATTTTCGCAGCTGCAGAAGAAATATGCAGGGTCGGTTTTGCTGGTACAGCCTGGCTTCACCTACCGTTTATCCAGTATATACGTAAGTATTAATTTCATGATTTTCCGCCTTTAATAAGCGCTGACATAAGAATCTATTGGTGCGCTACTTTGGCATGGTGTAAGAGGGTAAGGTCCATAAGTAACCGGCCTAACCCTTTTCTAGGCATGATAAATACAAAAACTATATTTCACCTTTCAATATAGTTACTCTTTATTGCAATGCACTTCTCACATTTTTAAATTAAATCACCCCCCCCCTTCAAAAATATTGACGAAGTCTTGTCTGCAAAATGGGAATAAACAGCATCCATCACTTCTCGACACACTTAAATTTCCTTCCTCGAAGGTCCTTCTTGAGTTTTGAGAAGAGGAACTAGATCTGGGCTGCAGGGTCGATGGCTCCTTGAAGCCACATTTCTTCACAACTTCCTTTGTAACAAGAGCTGTGTGCTCAGGCGCGTTGTCACGAAGAAGGCGCACACCACCATTCAGCATTTCTAATCTTCTCTTTAATTAAAGCACGTAGTCTTTGCAGTAGGCAAGCATAGTACTCCCCATTTACTGTGGTGTTCATCTCCTTGAAGGCAATGAAGAGTCTTCCTTCACAGCCCCAAAAGATTGTGACCATCATCTTCTTGGTTGACCGAGTGACCTTGGCCTTTAGAGGCGGTACTTCGCCAGGTTTACGCCAATCCATTGATTCTCTTTTGAACATAGGGTCATAACAGAGGACCATAGATTCATTTCCTGTAACATTGCCTTAATGAACTTCTCTCTCGTAACCACGGCAGAGCTCCAAAAATGCCTGACTCGTTGCTGCTTTTGAACTAACGAAAGAAGTCTAGGCACCCATCTTACACTAACCTTATTCATGTTTAAATGTTCATGAATAATTCGAAGTACTGTTGTTTTAGAAAGGCCCAACCTGATGCTATTTCTGTAACTTTGAGCCGCCGGTCTTCTATAATTTCTCCTAGCACAAGAGCGATCGATGTTTTCAGGAGTGAGCACCTCCAAGGGCCGACCTGCACGCTCTTCATCTTCAATGCTTTCTCGACCCATTCGAGTAAGTTTGGCCCATTCTTTTATGGTAGAATATGAGGGGGGGGTACTTCTCCATATACCCCGTCCAATCGCTGTTTAATTTCATTTGGAGAAAGTCCTCCTTTTGTGAACTTAATAACAGCTCGATACTCCATTTTGAACATGCACATAGCCTTCTTCATGCAACTATATCTGAACAATTGAACACAGTGGAGCTGAAGTTACAGCTGCAATTATTTACTTAACTGATAAGATCTGACACCAGATAAGGGTTTTATGAAGGGTTTTATAATCCATATCGGCGAGGTCGAAAACTTATGGACCTGCCCTCGGATATATACACATTTTTATCCTAGTGAGTTGGATGGATAGATTTGAAGAAAATTTTCAAAAATCTCTTCATGGGTATAACTGCAATGAATTTCTTAGGAATCCGCTAATATCAGATGCTGGTCATAAATTTCCATCCTGACCCTGTTAGACAAGTGGTAGAATAAAATATATGCATAATATTTCAACATAATCTTCCGTTACATCTCTGAATTAACATTTAATCTAGCTAAAAAAAATGAACAAACAAGCGTGAAGCGTTGTGTGAAAAATCCTGGAAAACAGCGATCTTCAACTCATCGTTTGTGAATATCAGCACTAATAGGTCAGATTTCCATTTAGGTAATAATGGCTAGGTCCTGGGCGCGCTGTCGGCAAGAGACGAATTCCTCGATGTTTCCTTGCACGCCTCTTTTAATTTACACATTTCCGCAAAGTACTTTCTAGTCACCATTTTCCTTTCTTTCAAGTCTACCTCCACAGTTTCTCTGCAGTCCCAGAAAATTTTCGCTAGATTATTTTTCATGGCCAGTGTGACGTTGATATTTCTAGGGAGTGCTTCACCCTTCTACAGCGACGTCTGTGGATTGGACGTGAGTCTTTAGTTATGAATGAAATTAAATATTTTAGCTCGAGAAAGAAAAACTGTAAATATTATTACCAAATATGTTTCCTGTTTTCAGTTCTCATGTTTAAAGCTATCTTTGCGAATATTAAATACCCTGGTTCACGAGAAAAAAAAACGTTTTAATATTTAAAACTTTAGTAACGTTAGCCATATCATCTTTTTTCAGTTCTCTGGAGACGCTGTAATTTAAAATTCTCTTTCCTGTTAATGAAGATAAAGTAGAAATACCAGACATAAACTTTGAAAACTTAATATCTTATAAAAGTACTTCACTTTTGCTCGTTATATCCGAATCTGTGAGTGCGTGAATTCCATGACATGATATTAACGATAAGAAAACTGTTATGCATTTTTTAAAGCACATGGTTGCATCCTGTAAAACTAATTTTGGAGAAGTGTCATTCTTCATATTTTGCAGTATTTTCCCCAGAATTTGACAAAGGAGTTCTTTTCTGTATCTAAAAAGTTATTCAATAGGTTATATCCTTTGAAACAAAAATTCGTAGCGATTTTTAGCTTCACAATTTCATTTATGTGACGTCATCTTAAAAACGACCAATGAAATGAAACAAAAATTTAATTCTGACCACTTACAGCCGGGTATTGGTGTGAAATTATGGAAAAAAATTATCAAATTTGTTTTATCACGCGAGGTACATTTGTCTTGTGGTCAGTGTAGCCATCTCTACATCTCCATTATATAATTCCTGAGCACGCATCAATGATCACTTTAGCTAGCAGGCGGTGGGTTGTTGATTTGGTTTATTTCCGGACGCTCTTTTAACATCTCAGGTCATCAGCGTCCCATTCAATTCAGGGCGTGAAACGGCCGAACAATTTTGCTCAGAGACCTCTTCTTTCAGACTTGCGGTTCTTTTAAGTGCTGCAAATGTACGAAACGGGACCTACGGCTTTACTTCTCTTCCGAAGGAACACATACTTAGGATTTTTACGCCCGAAAAAATGCATCGATCCTGACCGGCATTGAACCCGCGATCTTGTGTTTACGACGCAAGTGCGATGGGGAACTATTGATAGCATCAAAATTATGGATAATGGACAATCATAACACAAAATAGAGGGAGGGCTCTTATTAGGCAGGCAGGCAGGTAGGCAGGTAGGCAGGTAGGCAGATAGATTACATTACATTACATTACATTACATTACCTTAGCTTAGCTTAGCTTAGCTTAGCTTAGCTTAGCTTAGATTAGATTAGATTAGCTTAGCTTAGCTTAGCTTAGCTTAGCTTAGCTTAGCTTAGCTTACATTAGCTTAGCTTAGCTTAGATTAGCTTAGCTTAGCTTAGCTTAGCTTAGATTAGCTTAGCTTAGCTTACATTAGCTTAGCTTAGATTAGCTTAGCTTAGCTTAGATTAGCTTAGCTTAGATTAGCTTAGCTTAGCTTAGCTTAGCTTAGCTTAGCTTAGCTTAGCTTAGATTAGATTAGCTTAGCTTAGATTACATTAGCTTAGCTTAGCTTAGCTTAGCTTAGCTTAGATTAGATAGATAGATAGATAGATAGATAGATAGATAGATAGATAGATAGATAGATAGATAGATAGATAGATAGATAGATAGATAGATAGATAGATAGATAGATAGATAGATAGATATTCATAACGGTTTATAGACGTGTAAATATACTGTGCACGAATTTCAAATATATATAAATTTTATTCTTATGTTGGTATATTGCTCTTCTCTATTGGCATTAATGTCAATCGGCATTCTTCTGTCGCAAGATGGCTTTTGTTGTTGATTTGGTTCATTTACGGATGCTCTTTAACATCTTAGGTCATCAGCGTCTCATTCAAATCAGGGCATGAAACGGCCAAGGATTTCTACTTGACATCCCCTCTTTTTCAGCTCACAAATAGCGCTACTACAAGGGACCCATGGCTTTACTTCCCTTCCGAGGTTCTTTTTCGTGCCGTATTTTTACGTCCGAAAAGTCCATCAAAACTGGCCGGGTTTGAGTAGTCCGCTATCTGGGATTTAGAAGGCTCTTTTTCGTGAAAGTACTTTTCTTAGAAAATGCAAAAATCAAAGTGTATTTACAAGCAAAACGCCCCAAATAACGAATACATGATCAAAATGGTAAGCAGTGTTGGGATGACGAGCAAAAACATTACGAGATTATGACTCTCCTAATATACCTGGCGAATCTTCTCAACCTGCGGATTGGTAAGTAGGCAAACCTCTAATTTACATTCAATGGGAAATGCAGGTGCTCTCAAGTAACCTGCCGTATTCACCAGGCCGTCCAATAATGGACTTTACCTTTATCCACTGTGTACATTGCTCCAGAACTACTCGTATTGGCGTGTAACTATTGCGGTTCTATCCATGAAACTATTTTTGAGTATGTTCTTCAAATCCCCATCGCTCCTATTTATTAGACACTAAAACCGACAATGAAAAAATATGTGTATCTATATGTTAACGCTCTAGCAGCCGCAAATTTTGTTTTTTCTCAAAGAAACTCAGCATATAATGATCAATTACTAAATGATTTATCGAGTTCAAAAACCAGAAAAATAGGAACATTAGCAGCGGGGATTAACCTATTTATGAGGATAGCTCCATAACTTTACGGCCTAACATTTTCTAGGTATGATAAACACAAAAACTATATTTCAATTTTCAATATAGTTACCCTTTATTGTAATACACTTCTCACATCTTTGAATTAACATTACAACACCCGTTCCAAAAATAGTCAGAGATCTTGTCTGTAAAACGGGCATAAACAGCACCCATACTTCTTTGTCACCTAAATTTCCTTCTTGAGTTTTGAGAAGAGGAAATAGTCGCTGGGAGCTAGATCTGGGTTGTAGGGTGAACGGTCGATTTCCTTGAAGCCACAATTCCTCACAGCTTCCTTTGCAAAAAGAACTGTGTGTACAGACGCGTTGTGAAGAAGGCGCACACCACCATTCAGCTTTCCTCGCCTTTTCTCTTTGATGGAAGCACGTGGTCTGTGCAGTAGGTCCCAGCATAGTACTCTCCATTTACTGTGGTGTTCCTCTTCTTGAAGTCAATGAAGAGTATTCCTTCACAGTACCAAAAGATTGTGACCATGATAATCTTGGTTAACTGAGTGACCTTGGCCTTTAGAGGCGGTGCTTCGCCAGGTTTACGCCACTCCATTGATTCTCTATTGGACCAGGGATCATAGTAGATAACCATAGTTTCATCTCCTGTAACAATGGTTTGCAGAACTTCTCTCTCGTTGCCACGGCAGAGCTCCAAAAATGCCTGACAACAGATCACTCGTTGCTGCTTTTGGACTGAGAAAAGAAGTCTAGGCACTAACCATATTCATGTTTAAATGTTCATGAATAATTCGACGAACTGTTGTTTTAGAAAGGCCCAACTTTGCTGCTATTTATGTAACTTTGAGCCGCCGGTCTTCCATAATTTCTCCTTCCACAAGAGCGATGTTTTCAGGAGTGAGCACCTTCAAGGGCCGACCTGCATGCTCTTCGTCTTCAATGCTTTCTCAACCCATATAAAAAGTTTGACTCATTCTTTTACTGTAGAATATGATTAATCGCTGTTCAATTTAATGTGGAGTAGGTTCCCTTTTTTGTGCAGAGCTTAATAACAGTTCGATACGCCATTTTGAATATGTCACAACCTTCTATACATAGCCTTCTTTATACAACTATGCCTGAACAACTGAACACAGCGGAGCGGAAATTACAGCTGCAATTATTTACTTAACAAATAATTTATGATACCAGATAAGGATTTTATGAATGCGATAATCCTTATCGGCGAGACCGGAAATTTATGGACTTACTCTCGTAAAAGCAAAGGTTTAAGACAATGACGGCAGCTGTGTTAATCACTCTCAATGGACCGCCCTGCTTGAGTGTTTAAAAACTCAGCCAACTTAGAAACACCGAATCTTTGAATGCGGTTGACTGTGGCAGAACATCATCGCCATATGCTTGCTAGGATATCGGGTACACTTCAATACCAGAATTCTGCAGACGGAAGCAAAATATCAGAGCAACGTATTGTTCGTCATGAAGAGGTTCTTATTTTACGCAATCGACAGGTAGCGTAGTGTATTAAGACGCATGCGCTTCTAATTTTTTTCCACCAATCACGTGCAATTAGATCTTATGAAAAAATATTTCACTCGTACCTGTCCGTGCTGGTGGTCTATGGTAACCATATTTGACCAAGATGGATTCAAATCCGCGTAAAAATCTTAAGTATGGTTTCCTTGGAAGGGAAGTAAAGCCTGGGTCCCATGTCGTGTAGATTTACAACACGTAAAATAATTTCAAACATGAACGAAGAGGCCTCTGAGCATACGGCCGTTTCACGATCTGAATTGGATGGGACGCTGATGACCCGAGATGTTAAAGACCGTTGGAAATAAAACAAATAAATAACAACTGTCTTTGCACTGTGTGATGAGAAAAAAATAATTCTTAGCCTTTATAAATCAACCCTCATATATCAGATGATGAAATATAGATGTATCAATATGATCCGGAAACAAAACGTTGTTATTCACCAGTTTGCATCCTCCCAAACGATGAACTAAAGTCAAGGAGTGTGGCAAAGAAAATGGTGCCGACATCATTCTCCATTAGCTTTCATGTGGCAACAATTCACCACGAAGAAGGACAATTGCCGCTGAGTGGCATACAACAGTTTGTCTCCCGAAAGCTTTCCAACAGATGTGCGAAAAACAACCGAGAAACGGACTTAAAAGGTTACTACGCAACGAAATGCTCCAGTGTCTTACCTATCTTCTTTTATTTGACATAGATTTCCACTGTTTTATAGGCATCAAATCGATTTATCTGCGTTATTATAATTGGTGAAAAAGGCTGAAAGAAGCTTTGGGAGAGATCGGTATGGGCGATGTATGGCAGATAGCAGAAAACGATTCAATATGTTTCTGGAGGAAAGTGAGGAGGATAGATATGGTCAAGTTTTGAGAATAAAAGCTCTTTGAGATTGTATAAGGTATAGCGGTAGGGAGGGATATGCATAAAGGTGAACGGGGGCATTGTATCTTGAAAGATTTAGGAGTTTGGAAGAACAGTAATAGAATTAATTCTTGACACTTTTCGTAAATTTTTATCCTTTTTAAATCTTACAAGGTATATAAAGATTATGTTGTGCTAAATCAACAGATGGCGTTTTTATTATGTCTATGACATTTCTATGCAATATTTATTATCTTAAAGAAGGTGTAACGTGCTAATTTTGAGTAGACGTTAGCAACAAGTTTAATTAACAATATTCAGTAATTTCAATAATAAAACTTTAGTGTAGCAGCAACATAATTGTTGTGTAACTATTGTATTTTCAACCAACAGAACTCTTGTGTTCCATTGTATTCTCTCAGTACCTAAGTCAAGTGTGATCGTTATCGTTGGCAACTAATTTTTGTAAAGTGGACAACATTTAAAGCGAGTTAAAAAGAGATCCTGTAATTTGAAATAACGACTCCTAAAACGAAAAGCTAGCTAGATTCGTCACCAAGTAAAAGGAGTAAGGCAGTAACAGTTCGTGAAGAAGAAATACCAACAGTTTGGGTGCTGGCGCAACAAAATCAGACATCAGGAAATTTAGCAAGCGGTATGAAGTAACTGAGAGCATAGGAAAATCTACAATGCCAGAAAACCAAAACTAACTGCTAAAAACTGCTGCAGAAACTGCCGCCTTTCTCTACAAGATCCCCGAAGTACGACAAAAGAAATGTCATCTTAAGAACTTCTGGGCTGACCGAACAATAAGACAAAAACTTTGCGACAACCCCCAAAAAAGCCTTGTCTCAACCAAAAACATACTGAGGGACTTCAGCACATGGGGATTGGATGCAAGAACACTGGAGTAAAGTCATTTGGAGGATGAAACAAAGATCAAGATTTTTGGGAGTGATGGCATCACGTTTGTGCGTCGCTGAACAAGTGAGGACATTTTACCAGAGTGCGCCATCACCACTATTAAGCATCCTGTCTGCGTCATGGTATGGGGGAGTATGGCAAGGCATGGTGTCGGGCGCCTAGCAGTGTTAGAGGGCAACATTAATGCCACAAATACCAAGAAGAGTTTTTAAACTTAAAACTACTGACTACTGAACGTGATTTGTTTGGATGTGACAGTCAGCAGTGCTTTTTCCAGCAGGATAACGTAAAGAGTCATACCGCTTGAATCAATGAGAAACGGCTCAGGAACCATCATGCTACTGTCCTCCCTTGACTGGGAACAGTCCTGATCTCTATTCAATTGAAAACTTGTGGTCAAGACTGAAAGTTTGGTCATGTCGGAATCCCAGTAACAAGAGGGAGCTGCTACAGGCCATCATCCAATCGGGTGTAGAGTGGTATCTCCAAAATATCTCCAATGTTTCATGGACTCGATGATATGAATAATCCAGGCAGTAATTAAATCAAAAGGATATCAAACAAAATATTAACACAAAGCAGTTACAATAATCCAAATGAATGTGTCCAAAATATACCAATATATCCAAATGAGTTGTTTAAATAAGAAGTAATTGTAATTTAGTTTGCCCATTTTTGAAACAATGAACATTAAGAAACATTTTCCAGTTTTCCTGAAAATTTGACTTCAATAAAAACATAAATTTCAATTAAAATCAAAACTTAATGTAATATTTAACAAAATTCTCTGAAGGGTCCAGAATTAATGTCACCACTGTATGTGTTATATGTGGGAAAACAGAGGGTACGTTCTATTGTTTGGTACAATGCAAAAACAAAACAAAACAAAAAACAAGTAATTAGAGAAGGGCATGTGGGATCCAATATGGAGTAAAACGGAAACAATAACGTAGCAATAAAATGCTGTTAGTCAGAGGGAGAGAAAGAAGTAGGAGTATGGTGAATATTTAGTAACAGTAAAAGGCTATTGGGGTAGAAAAGTGAAGAGAGAAAACGAGAGAAAGTAGGTGAAAGAGAATTGGGACCTCAAGTAAAGTTAGGTCACTCTCAATTGCAGGAAATGTATAAATCATTTGTTATACTTTTTGTGATGAAAGATTGAAATAAATATCTCTTCCCTTCTATACCAGTTATTATATTAAGTAGTTTATTTAAATACTATAAAAATGTACACTCGGAGTTTGCACATAGAATAAAATTAAAACATTAAGGTATTTAATAAAATGGGCCCCGAGAACTGTGATCGTGTGCAGGGATCCTCTCCTGCTACCAACAGATAATGAATAACAAATGAATTCGTCAAAACGCTAGCAGCAGTAGCAACAGACCTATCTGCAAGTACAACAGCTTTTAAAGGGTATGACGATATAATTGCTAAGTGAAGGTACTTAGCGATTTAAACATCATCTCAGTTGAATAATGCACTAATGAGACGGAATAATAAGGCAGGTCATAGAGAAGCCTGGCAGTTTCCATGGCAACGCCTTAGAAGCACTTGGATACTTGGGGTAGGTATGCAAATTTATTGTGCAACTTTCTTGTCTTTATTTCAGTTTCAGAGGTATAAATTGGAGAAAGTGTTATTCCAAGGCTGTACGTCGCAGGGTGTATCTGCACCTTTAGAGGTTGGTTACCATGGTGTTTGTTGCAAAATAAACTACTATCAATTATAGAATTGCGTTACCATTGTAACTATTAGCGTAATGCTGTTGAGTAGTAAAATAATTCTACGTTACCATGGTAACTGGGTTTAAAAATCACAAAAGTAAATCAAAGTAGATTCTCGCTGAAAAGTATCACATCTCGAAAGTAAGAAATGAAGATGCAGTCCATAAGGCATTAATTCCTTTGTTGCAATGTTCATGGTATGTGATACCATGTTCAGATGTATAAACTTTGCGTTTTCTTTCCGGCTAACCCGTTCAGTTGCTTAGAGAAGATAATTTAAGTCAAGATGTTCAATGCTTGCACAGTGAAATTAAACAACGCCTTGGCGGTGGGTATGGGGGAGTTTCCTCTACATATTCCTTCGAGGAGTGATCAAAATTGTTTTATTCACAGTGGTAACGAGATAGCAGCATTGGGGACAGTTGTCACAGAGGACATACTGTGATAACATCCTCTTTCATAGCGGAAGAAGAGTTAAGCAGCCCCTTAAAGCCCAAGGTTACACAATGCACAAAAAATATGACAATTTTTGAGGCTGCAGAGGAATTCCGATAGCAGATTTCAAATAAAAACCACGACTGACTTCTGGATCATTTGCACAGTGTAATCAAGAAAAAATACGTCACACAGCGATGTCCTCAGCAGGTCGAATTTGTAAAGAGAGTTACAGAGCGATACAGCTCTCTTTAAATTTCGGTTTTCTGGTCTGAAATAGTTCGATTCCAGTGCTTTTCAGAAAATATTTTTCTTGTTTTAATAAAATGGTCATATACCATTTCGTTTCGCAAAAACAAACATTTGTGACACTAGAGAGATTTTTAAATGTTGGCTTTCAGGTAAATCTCCACTCCTAATTGTCTGATTTCCCTGACTTTTGGAAACAAACTTTATTATTTTATTTCAATAGCATATACCGTGTTTCGTTTAGAAAAAGCAAAAAATTTCGTTTTCAGGTATATGTCCACTACTAATAGTACTATTTTCCTGATTTCCAGAAACAATTTTTTATTTTATTTAAATGATATAGAAATTTCGTTGCGATAAAACAAAGATTGGCACCACTAGAGCAATTTTTACATTTTGGGTTTCAGGTAAACCCCCACTCCTAATAGTCTGATTTCGCTGATTTACTGAAAGTATTTTTCTTTTTTATTTCATTAGCATTTAGCGAGTTTAGTTAAGAAAAAACAAAAATTGCAGCCTCTAGAACGATTTTACAATGTTCGCTATAGGTTTATCCTCCTACTCTTTAAATTTCGATTTTCAGGTATACGTCCATACCTAATGACCCAATTTCTCTGATTTCAGAAACTTTTTTATTTACATTGTACGTACTGGATTTTGTTGCGAAAGAAACACATATTGAGGCCGCTACAGCGATTTTTAGTTAACTCCCCCACCTAATAATATGATTTGACTGATATTTAGAAAATACTTTTCTTGTTTTATTTCAGTAGCACTTACAGAGTTGTGTTGAGAAAAAAACTAAATTGCAGCTGTTAGACAGATTTTTAAATTTCCGCTATGGGTTAATCCCCACCACCATTGGTCAAATTTTGCTGTTAACGAACTCAATGAATTTATCGTTATATTCAGAGTTTTGTCTCTGTCTCTCTCACGCACGCACGCACGCACGCACGCACGCACCCACCCACCCTCTCTCTCTCTCGCTCTCTCCTTTGGAGTCTGCTAAGAGAGTTTTTGATGTAGAAATTTCCCTCTTTCTCCCTATAACTACTATTCCTTCCAGGATCTCGATAATCCACCGTACAGTCCAGGATTTGGCCCCAGCGACTATTCCCCGTTTTCACAACTGAAATCTGACCTTCGAAAGCATGGATTTTTGAACGCTAGTGAGTTGAAGGTCGTTGTTTTCCAGTATTTTGTAGACTATTTTATAGGAGGTTTGAAATGTGAGAAATATATTGAATTAAAGGAAGGTTACGTCTAAAAATGATAGCCATATTTTTATACTAACATAATCAGTCAGGAAACTTACTGACTGAACCAGCATTTCAGTCGACTCTTAACTACCCTTAACGTGAACATTGAGAACTGCTCCTTGCGGGATACGAACTAGGAAATTATGGTGTGGAGGTTGGCCAGCCCTGGCAGCGTGGTTGGAATTCATCCCTTAAACAGTACAACAACTCAAGTTTATCTGGGCTCCTCATTAAGCCCCCGGGCTGATCTCACAAAACCGATTCTGAATGCTTAATTAACCAGACTACTGTGTAGGCGCTACCAACCTAACAACAGAGTGGTCGGTTGCCCCTTTTTAACATGCTCCTAATGAAGAGCCAGGGAGAACAAAGGCACACATATTTTGTTATATCCCAACATCATTGACCCTGTAAAGAAAAACATGTTTATCACGAACTTTAGACCTTTTATTGTTAGACAATGAACACTCCCGACATTACATAACTATGCTTCTCAGTCAGAAATGCCCACGTGTATGTTTAAAAGTCTAATTTAATATCCTGACGCTAAGTATATTTGTTATAAAGAAACTATTTATTGTTTAAAGCTTATGAGATATCAATAGATCATTTGCGTACATTATAACTTTTCAAAAATGTTCACAACATCTACGTTTTCCATAGGCCATCATACTTCTGACAGATTTTGAGGTAGAAATGACATACATATAAAAATCACAAGAAATAACGTCACGAAGCCTGGGAGGTCATCCGGCTAATGCAAAGGAGGGTCAAATATGTAACGCCGGAATTTATTATGATGATGGATGGTCATCAAGAGGCAATGAATTCCCTCCTTAACTGGTGAAGATCTACATTGTCTACAGGTATGAAGTAATTTTTTAAACTTCCATAGGACTACTTGAATTTTGAATTGTTTTCTCAGAAAAGAAATACAATACATATGCATGAAACAAATAAATTTTCTTTATATATTTACGTATTCACATAATTATTTTATTTTTTATTTAAAACTTTTTTAAATTTTAAGCGATTTTAAGTGCTTTCTCTGATGAGAAAAGATAAAGATTATACATAACTAATTTCCCCACACTTTATTACAATAAATTTACTTAGCATGGCATGTATTTAACGTGAATGAAATGCATTTAAATATTTTGAAACGTGTTCCATTAGATTGACTATTAGGGTAAAATGTGTTAAATTAGATAGAAATGCATTATTGTGTTGAAATGATTGACTATTAGGGTAAAATGTATTAAATCAGATAGAAATGCATTTAAATATATTGAAATGATTGACTATCCGGGTACAATGAATTAAATTAGATAAATGTTTTATTTATATTGAAATGTGTTTAATTAGATAAAATATATTTATATCTAATTAAACATAATATAACATAAATAGGTTGATGTGTGATTAATTAGAATGAAACGTATTAAATTATATTTAGATGTATTTAATTATATTCAACTACATTTAATTGTATTAAAATGTATTTAATAATATTGACATATACATAATTAGGTTGACATGCGTTTAACTATACTGAAATGTATTAAATTAATTTCAAATGTATTAAATTATCTGAAATGTATGAAATTAAGTTGAAATGTATTAAATTATGCTGACAAGTATTTAATTAAACTTAAATGCATTTTATTATATTGAAACGCATTTAATACATTGATATGTACATAATTAGATTCACTTTGATTAATTAGATTGGAATGTATTAAATTATGATGACATGCATTTAATTATGTTGGTATGTACATAATTAGTTTGACATGTTATTTATTACACTGGAATGTATATACTTTTGCTGACACGTATTTAATTAAACTGAAATATATTTAATTATATTTAAGTGCATTTAATTATATTGTCATTGATCGCATGTCAACATTACATAAGATTGAAATGTATGAAATTAAGTTGAAATGTGTTAAATTATACTGACATGCATTTACTTAACATGAAGTGAATACAGTTATACTGAAAATTTTCTATTTTCTTTTAGGTTTCGTTTTTCTTAATACTTTGCTAACCTTATTTCTTTACTTCGTCGGTTTTCACTTCTTTTTTCCTTTTTCTTTCCTTTCACTGTTCTATTTTATTCTCATTTTTCGTCTTCTATATCGCACTTTTCCTTTTTTCTCCAATTCCTCCTAAATCTTCTTCGGTTCTTACTTCTCTATTATTTCTGTTTCTTTTTCCTTCTCATTTGCGTTCTTTTCGTTTTTCTTTCCTACCCTCTTCTCTTCTAATTCTCAAATTCGCCTTTTGATCCGATTTGTTCTTATTTGTTTGCTCCTAGCCACTCTTTCCTTTTCTTGTTTTGCTTCTGTTTTGTTCTTAAATTTCGTGTGCCTCTTGATGCCGATTGAAACAATCACCTATCTACTCCCATGAAAGCAAATCAAGAGGCTGAGTTTTGTTGACATCCAATAGGTTATTAGCTAACTAGTTATGACATCTCTCCAAATACTCGTCTGGGTTAGAACCCATAACTCTTAAAGGGCGAGAGTAAACAATAACTTTATTCCCACTTGAAGCTTTGTCAACAGTCATGGCGTCTGTTGATTGTGTATGCAAGGAAAGTTTGTAGCTGCCTTCATATCCCATAATCTCCTGTTCATTTGGAATTCAGTTCATCTCTTCACTGTACTGCATTACAGTATTACGTTTTATTCCGGCGCAGGCGCAGAAGGCCATAACTGGAATAGATAGAGTAGGGCAGTATTCATTTGGCATTTCGTTTCCATGGGGATCAAAACATTGCATGATCGTAAAGAGCCCGATGTTTCGTAAGCGTTACTTAGCAACGAATGTAAGACAAAACACTGTAGATGAAATGTAATTTCAGTTTTTGGTACAAGTTTTGGATATAAATGGTTAATATTTTTGTTCAGTCTTGTGTGCCATAACGTAACTTTTATCGTAAATGTTACCTTAAGGTAAAAATATTCCCTGAAGTACTTAGCGATTGCTAAGTACTTTTGTTTCGGGGTTATTTACTAAAGAGCATTTTGAAACGTGAATAAAGGAAATTCAGAAAATTTAATTTTACGAAATCGAAAAAGACTGCTGAGGTCTGCACTGGAACTTATAGCAGAGGGATTCATGTATGAAGCAGGCTGTGAAAAATGCTGCACATGGTCATAATAGCGACGTCCCGTGAGAGATTCACCTGAGATGCAAAGTTAACAGTTTGTGTTTTCCTCAAGATTCTTATATTATGTTAATCACCCAGGGGCAAAAACACGGACACTTTTTAATTGATTATATTTTATTATTGATTATTTTAAATTTAAACAATCAAAACATTGTTTTATTTAGCAACTTATATTACAACAATAGAAACAAAATTTAACTGTGGTAAAAAAAGTTACAAAGGACGTAATTGTGAGTGTATATTTCGGTGCTTGAAACACCAAAAACACATTTTAATAAATGGCGTCACCCACTCTGGCTTGAATAACTGCATTTATACGTCTTTGTATGCTTAAGATCAGATTAGCAATGGCTTCTTGAGGAATATGCTCCCATTCTTCAAGAATTTCTCGCATCAACTCCAGTAAAGTTTCTGCCAGCGTCATTCTTGTCTTAACACGCCGTTCCAGCATGTCCTACGCGTGTTCAAGCGGATTCATGTAGGGACTCCTTGTTGGTGATGATAAAACATTTTTCCCACTTCTTGGAGATAATCTCTGATCACGTGGGCAATATACGGGCGTGCATTGTCGTGCAATAAAAGGGCATTATCACCTGTAAATGATCCAAATGGTACAACATGATTAGCCAAATATTCATTTATGTACCTATCAGCTGTTAGACTTCCATTTTCTTCTAAAATTAACTCAGTACAGCATCCACAGACACTTCTGTCCAAACAATCACTCCCCCACCTCCAAATGCTACCTTTTCGGAAATGCAGCATTGTGCAAATCCTTCTCCCCTCCTTCTCCAGACTGTTTCACGTCCATCGGGTGGGCGCAGATTGAAACAGGACTCGTCTGTGAACAGAACACAGCTCTACTGTTCATTTCTCCCTATTATCATTTGCAAAACGCAGTCGTTCGCATTCTGAGCAAACTGGAACCAGTTGCAGGTCTACTTGATATCAGTTCACTTGCTTTCAACCTTATAACCTTTTTGGCCGATATCGGGCGTCCATGCATGTTAACAAATTGCTGGGCTACAGTCATAGCTGACAGGTTGCGCTCCCTAAGAACTGTCAACACCATGTACCTGTCTGTCTTCATTTTGATTTGTAGCTCTCGGATGACCAAAACCCTGGTCTTCTCGTGTATTCCAGGGTTTCTCTAAACCGTTTCATATTCAATTACATTTGCAATGTAACGTACATTGGTCCATCATTGTTTGGGGCTACAATAAGAGCCACATCTTCAGGTCGAACTTTTCTAAGGTAAAATGTGACAACTTTACTTACACTCACAACATGTAAAAATAAAGAAATAATTATAATGAAATTAATAATGGTTAAGACAAATTTGCCGTATCTAAGACTTTGTACACATAATTGAAATATTCGGTTACAAAGACCTGTTTATAAAACAACAAAAAAAAAAAAAAAAAAAAAACATTCAACATAGCCTACATGTCTCCATGACAACAAATTCCTTACATAATATACTATGACAAGCAAATGTATTATTGCAATACACAAGCAAATAGAAACGTGCTCGGTTTTCTTTTGTGCCCGACTGTATTTGTAATGTTAATAATTATTTCACATATTTTTAGAAATAATGTTTTGCTACTGCACATGAAATTCCAATGTATTTTTATTATTTTCGCGAAAATTGCCAACGGTCTTATTCTTAAATCCTCATTTTCAGAAAATACTAAAAATTTACCATTAATAATAATAATATAAATTAATAAAGAGAGATATAAGTAATACTATATGATAGGAAATGCTGTAAAAATGTTAATATGATTATTCTTTAAAAATAACAGATAAGTGAATCGCGTAAAACTATCACCATCTCAAACGAAATGTGCTATACGCGCAGTTTTCACCGAATTGAAATTCAGACAAATGAAGCATCACTGTGTATCATATAGTGAATCCAACCGTTATTAAAAAATGCATTATTAGCACAATATTATATTTTTCAAATATAACGTCTATTGACTTCAAGAAAGTAAAACTAGACGAAATTAAAACGTAAATGGCGTTTAATGCACGGTCAATATTATTTTAATTTTTTAACATACTGACTTAGTAAATCAATACATTTTGCCTAACGGTTTTCCAACTTTTTAATACACACAATGAAACAAGATTTGTTCAAAAGTGAAATTTCTTCAGGTTTAGAAACAAACGTAATAGCTGGGAGCCAAATCCGGCGAATATGGCGGATGTGGAAGTCCTTGGAGGCAAAAGTCATAAAGTTTTGCAGCAAGAATCCCAGACGTGTGTGGAGGTGCGTTATTGTGATAAAAGAAAACTTTCTTATTCGCAAGATGTGGAGGTTTAGCCTGAAAGCATCCTTCAGCTGGTACCGTAATGAAGTGTAATACTCTCCGGTAATGATTTTGTATCTTTAGAGTAGTCTATGAGCACTACATCATGAGAATCCCACAAAACCGTAGCCATGACTTTTCCTGCAGATGGAGCCGTTTTTTGTTTTCTTTGTTGCACTTTCACCTGTTGTCACCCACTGTTTAGACTGTTTCTTCATCTCTGGCGTGTAGTGATGAATTCATGTTTCACCTACTGTTATAAAACGCCGGAGAAACTCACTGGGATT
The DNA here is from genome assembly GCA_030762175.1 of Metallyticus violacea. NCBI lineage: Eukaryota > Metazoa > Arthropoda > Insecta > Mantodea > Metallyticidae > Metallyticus > Metallyticus violacea. The sequence goes on along the minus strand of CM060835.1, from coordinate 25,865,947 downwards.
ACGTTTAAATATGTCTAAACACTCTCGTGAAATGTTCTTTCGAGTGCGTTTTTGGTCCATTTGGTCCATCGTTTACAAACGCGTGTTAAGTGTAGTGGACACTGCCTATCGAGATCTTTCCAACGCCTACCAACTCGTGTACCATCGGCGATCATTGAGTACGGCATTGTGAGATTTTGTCGGTCGTAGCAGTGGTGGGACGACCTAAGCGCTCATCACCTTGAGTGGATGTACGACAACGCTTAAATTTAGCAGCCCACTTTTTAACCGTGGAAAACAAAGGGGAAAAAAGCTTTTAATGTGGAATCTAACTCCTTTTGATTTTGTAGAGGTTGCCTCCTACACTCAAGAACGCGGGTTCGAACCCGGCCAGGACCGATGGATTTTTTCGGGCGTAAAAATCCTAAGTATGGCTTCCTTCGGAAGGGAAGTAAAGCCGTGGGTCCCGTGTCGTACATTTTACGGCACGAAAACGAACCTCAAGCCTGAAAGAGAGGCCTCTGAGCAAAATTTGTCGGCCGTTTCACGCCCTGAGTTGAATGGGACGCTGATGACCTGAGATGTTACAGAGCGTCCATAAATAAATCAATAAAAAAACGAAGTACTTAATCACGGAGTATTTTAATTTTATACATTTTGTAGAAAATAGCAACACTAGTTTGTTTACACGATCGTCACAAACAAGTGACTACAGTTATGCGTCTGATACTTTTGCGCAATCTAAAGGATGATACTTAACTGACATAGTAATTTAGCAATATTCACGGCATCTCTGAGTCATGCCAAGAACTTTTAGAACGTTTATCGTAAATTTATTTATTTATATATGTACCTTTATGTTACATATTAACATACCTTATCGAGGGTAAATTCGAAAGGTGCAGTTGTGTATAGCTGTAGCACGTAAGATATGCAATGCATGCATTCAGGTGGTCTGGCTTTCAACAGCTGGGCCTGGCTATCTGGACCTTATGCAGGATCCTAAAAACAAATAACACAGGAACGGAATTACGCGATGATTACTCATCACAAATGACTCATGTTGCGAAAGACCGATATTGCTAAAACTACTGTAAACATTGTTTATTAAATATTTTAGTTGTTATAAGTTCTATAAAGCTTAAGTTCCAGTGTTTTAAAACTAAATATTTTACCTAAAGTTCCATCTCAAACCTTAAGCAGGAATCGAATTACAGCCCCGTCTAGCACCCCTCCTCTCGCTCATTATTTTCACAAATTTTTAATCCGACCCGCTGTACTTTGTTTAACATGGAAACCGCTACCCACGTAACAGGAAGTGGTTCTGGCTGTCTTAAGAGGGTGCGGCGTATACCACCCCCAAAACTCTCCATAGAAACTTTAATGGAAAACCGAGTGGAAGGTTTTTTGGACGAGGAAGGGAAGATGATGTGATGTCTAGCATCAGATATTGCGGACAGAGCCAGCATCGAAGATTAAATATTACAAGGGAAGAAGCAAGACTTCATTTTACGTTCAGGCAAACTTGTCCGTCATTATATAGCTCCTGTTATTTTATTTTATACGACGACAATGGGGTGGGCTTCGAAATTCGAGAGCAGCTGTACATCGTCATGTGCCTTCAGAAGGTGTAAGAGTCGTTTTAAGAGCTGAAACGTTATGCGTTATAGTAATGGCCACCTGGAGTACATAGTGCTTAGTTATGGGTCTTCTAATGACCATACTTGACAGACATGGGCTACTAAAGTTCATGCTATTTAGTTACGGCCCCTTTAAGTTAATGTTTTACAGTCACGTCCTGCTGTCCATTCTATAACACCAGGACAGTCCAGCATCTACACTTCCTGGCCACTGCACTTTATTCAATCCAGTGTTTGCCTCTATAGTACATGCTATACAGTATTTGCCTATTATAGTACATGCTATACAGTATTTGCCTATTATAGTGCATGCTATACAGTATTTGCCTATTATAGTTTACGCAATAAAATATTTGCCTATTATAGTACATGTTATACAATATTAGCCTACTATAGTACATGTTATACAGTGTGTTTTTTGATTTGTTTATTTAAGGACGGTCTTTAACATTTCAGGTCATCAGCGTCCCATTCTATTCAGGGCGTGAAACGGCCGACAAATTTTGCTCAGAGGCCTCTTCTTCCAGGCTTGAGGTTCTTTTTCATGCCGTAAATGTACGATACGGGACCCACGGCTTTACTTCCCTTCCGAAGGAAACCATTCTTAGGATTTTTACGCCCGGAAAAATCCATCGGTCCTGGCCGGGTTCGAACCCGCGATCTTGGATTTAGGAGGCAAGTATGGTAACCACTATACCACCAGGACCAATAGGACTGAGGAAAACCTGGAAAAAAACATCCGTCAGGAAGGACAGTCCTGGTGGAATTCGAACCCCAGACCTCCCGTTCACGGGTCCGTGCCTTAACGACCTGTGGCGGTGCTATAGTTCATGCTATACAGTGCTCATGTTATACAGTATTAGCCCCCCTATGGTTCATGTTATACAGTATTACCCTCCTAAAGTTCATGTTATACAGTATTAGCCCCCTCTATAGTTCATGCTATACATTATTAGCATCCTAAAGTTCATGCTATACAGTATTAGCCCCCTCTATAGTTCTTGTTATACAGTATTAGCATCCTAAAGTTCATGTTATACAGTATTAGCCCCCTCTATAGTTCTTGTTATACAGTATTAGCATCCTAAAGTTCATGTTATACAGTATTAGCCCCCTCTATAGTTCATGCTATACAGTATTAGCATCCTAAAGTTCATGCTATACAGTATTAGCCCCCTCTATAGTTCTTGTTATACAGTATTAGCATCCTAAAGTTCATGCTATACAGTATTAGCCCCCTCTATAGTTCTTGTTATACAGTATTAGCATCCTAAAGTTCATGTTATACAGTATTAGCCCCCTCTATAGTTCATGCTATACAGTATTAGCATCCTAAAGTTCATGCTATACAGTATTAGCCCCCTCTATAGTTCATGTTATACAGTATTAGCATCCTAAAGTTCATGTTATACAGTATTAGCCCCCTCTATAGTTCATGTTATACAGTATTACCCTCCTAAAGTTCATGTTATACAGTATTAGCCCCCTCTATAGTTCATGCTATACAGTATTAGCATCCTAAAGTTCATGCTATACAGTATTAGCCCCCTCTATAGTTCATGCTATACAGTATTAGCATCCTAAAGTTCATGTTATACAGGCATAGCTCTATGCTAAACACTGATTCTCACTAAATTCATGCTATACATTTATAAATGTGTTTTCTATACAGTAATGGTCTCTTGTTTATACAACCAAAGTTCTTCTAATAGTCAAGGCTTCCTAAATTTTATATTTTACAATTTTAGGCTTCCTGCTGCAGGATTATTTAACACTCAGGTTTTTCCGTCACTCTACGAGGAGTGGATACTCAGTTACTGCCGTTATTTTATACAGCCGTAAGAGGAGGTAAATGTGAGGAAGCTACAAGGCAGGTGCATGGAGTGTTTTAAGATTCCAAACCATTTACTGTGAAGCTGAAGGTGGTACGGGCAGGAATGTGATTTGCATATCAACCAACTAACTTGTCACTTCTTCTTTTATGCCTTTCTCTCCCTCCTCCCTCTCCACAGAAATTAACAGTCTGTAAGGCAAACTTTGCTCCTCTCTATGTCATAAGTTTTTGTGTGTTTCTCGAGTGAAACGCGAAATGTAGAGAAGAAAAATATCTGAAGCCTTATAATGCTCGTGTTGCAGCCTTAACTACCAATTCAAATTAAAGAATTCCCCAGATTAAAATTCCCTTCTTCTTATTTTGTTTTGTGTCTACATGCAGCAACTTCAAAGTAAACATTATCTGCTTCCTTTTGTAAGGAAACTCCGTTAGAACAAAAGAGTTTAGCGTAACTTGCGTTTAATATTACCACTTTAGGAGTGTTCGCCGAAAGGAAAGGGCAAAGAGCAATGTAAAGAGGAGAGAAAAGAAGAGAGAGAAAAGGCTAACAGTAGACGAAAGTGGAAGTAAAGAGAAACAACTAAAATTGACATGAAAATGAACGGATGAAAGATATAGATAGCAATAAAGATAGCTGGATGATAAAAGCGAGAGATAGGGGAAAGGATAAAAGTAAATGGACAAACAACATAAAAAGAAAAATGAACCGACAAAATAGGTTATCTTTCCATTTGATTCGAAACGTTTTTCTTTCTGTTACATGCAATGCGGTCAAGGCATCTCCGGGATGATAGGCTGTAGATTGATTCGGAAAGAGATTCCAGCCCACTGTCCTTTATTTGGAGGAACGGGTCATCCTGGGTGTACCAAAAGAAACAGAACTTTTCTACTTTGTGGTGAAAATTGCAAGATTAACAAGCTTGTTAGAAAATTGCTATATTTGAATTGTCTTTCACACCTACAGATTTAATACTAGCCAAAGCTATACTTATAGCAATATAAAACCCATTTATAAAAGTGAGCTATACAAGTATCGACCACCAACGCTATATATGTTCTCTGAGCGAGATTAGCCAGTTGCGAATAAATTACCATGTATTTCTATTTCGCGTAGTGTATTATCACAAGAAATATCAATGTATTCGTGAATTTATCTGGAAAACTTAAGACCCTCAGACCCTCCAGAGATATTTATTAGGACTATTTCACGAGTAAAATAAGAATTTAAACATAATTCCTCTAAACGTGACTTACAAAACTGTAATACTTGTATATATGTACTTAACCATTTCAAGCAATATTTGGGGCAATAATGGCGATTGTCAATAATGCCAATAGAGAAAAGCTAAGTAAGGGTTTGGGACTATTTCATGAATAGAATAAAATTGATACACAGGGGGTGCCAAAAATGTAAACACACTTTCATGGTAGACATCTATTTAATATATTTCAAAGTTGGACCGAAGAACAACAGTAGCGTGTAGTATGATGTTCTGTAAAAGATTTGACTGACATACATTATGATAGCGTTGGTAAGTGACAATCAGAAAATGACGCGACAGAAAATGATGAGCACTAGACATCTTAAACTTTTATAGTTACAACAGTTGCTAAAATGCCCACCATCGTCGTCGATACACTTTTGAGTACGTTGAACTACTGATTGAGCAACGTTTGCGAAAGTGTCCTCAGCGATTGCAGCACATGCCGTTTCAATTTCTTCCCGAAGTGCTGCCAGTGTAGCTGGTTTTCTACGGTATACAGCATCCTTAAGATTTCCCCATAGGTAGAAGTCCAACGGTGGTTCTGTTCTGTACACATGTCTCCATTGCCTTTGAACTTAAACTACATTCTCGGTTTTCCAATATCACTTCAAAATTGCTTTCCGCTGTTCAAACGACAATCTTAGCTCCATTTTGTTGTAGCAATGCCAGCATAACGTAATATGAGTCATATCTGTTTACAGAACATCATACGATAATCTTGGCTTCATTTGTTCAAGGTTAATTTACCTGTCACGTAGCAACGCTATCATAATGTGAGTCACATCTGTTTACAGAACATCATACTACATATTACTGTTGCTTTTTGATTCAACTTTGAAATATATTAAATAGATATCTACTGTGAAAGTGTGTGTACATTTTTGGCACCCTCGGTATTTAATTATTTTTTGCTTGCTAAGACTATAACAGGTGATTTATCACAAATTCCCGTAGAAATGGAATTAGAAAATGCACTCGCATCACAGAAGTGTGAGAGAACATACATTAACAAAAAGGTAAGCTATTGGAAGAGAGGGTTTTAAAGTGGTGTTTGAGTGGAACTGAAAAAGGAAAAAAATAAAATGAATATCGGTCTTTTGTAGGTCGTGACGTAGCACTGGATGTTGGGATTGTTTCTAATGGGGGACCAAATTTAATGCATTCCTCTTTTGTTTTTACTTTCATTCAGACCGGTATGATAGATGCTAAATAATCCCTTCCCCATCTTCTTTTTTCCCCTTCTCTTCGTTCATAATTTTTTTTCTTTTATCTCAACTAACAGCAAAATTAAGCCAAACGTTTTGAAACAAAATTAGACTATTTATTATCTAAAATGTCATGATTTATACTCCAAAGGTTATAAATTATATCTTTATATTATAATGCAGGGCATTCCAGGAATTCTCAACAGCTGAATAGAACATAACTGAGGTGCATAAATATTTTTGTCGCTTTAGTTAACAGCTTTAAATAGATGTTTCATTTCAAAACATAGTCAGTCCTGGTGGTGTAGTGGTAACCATACTTGCCTCCTAAACTCAAGATCGCGGGTTCAAATCCGGCCATTATCGATGGATTTTTTCGGGCGTAAAAATTTAAGTATGGCTTCTTTTGGAAGGGAAGTAAAGCCATAGGTCCCTATCACGTACATTTTCGGTACGTGAAAGAACCTCAAGACTGAAAGAAGAGGCCTCTGAGCAAAATTTTCTGTTCGTGTCCCTGATTTGAATGAGATGTTAAAGAGCGTCCATAAATAAACCAAATCATCATAATTTCAAAACATGTAAGTTTGAACAATTTATTTTATATAAATGTATTTATAACAATTTAGATACCGCTGAAGAAGCTTAAAACTATGTTGATTGCATTTTGATTTAACTACCTGACCCATTGCCACCCCACTTTTTTACTGATTTATAAACATATTTTGGCGATAAAAGTTACAAATTAAAATATTTTTGTTTCTGATAATTAATAATTTTCTTTATATGTTATACAAAATTTATATTTTAAAAATTTAATATTCTAGGGCCAAAAGACGCTAGAGCATGCATTTGGGCATGCCAAATGATGTTGCTGCTATTTGTGTTGACGCCTACCGCCGCTCCATGATTGCCTAAGTGATTAGTGATTACTTATGTTAATATACAGGGTGTTAAAGAAATCACCAAAACAACTTCAAGAGTGTAGAGATGTCGTACATAAGCTGATAACGTGGAATATCTGTTCAAATTTCGATGCTATGGCTATAAGTTTACAAAGAGCCAGTACGTCACTGGATAATGGCGATACCCTCGAAAGTAATACACACGATAACGAAGGGATGTTTCAGAACCCATCACTCTGGCGCCATGGTTATGAAATAATGTTTGTCATTTTGGAATTCAACATGCGATAGAGCTTGTGCTCTTATCAAAATCTTAAATTTAACTCAAAGGAGTTCTTTTGAGTTTATTTTATTTGAGGACGCTCTTTACTATCTCAGGGCTTGAAATGGGTGGTAAATTTTGCTCAGAGGCCTCTTTTTTCAGGCTTGAGGTTCTTTTACGTGCCGTAAATCTACGACATGGGACCCACGGCTTTACTTCCCTTCCTAAGGAAGCCATATAAGGATTTTTATGTCTGGAAAAATCCTGGCAAGAATCAAACCCGCGAACTTGGGTCTACGAGGCAAGTATGGTTACCACTACCCCACCAGAGCCGACCATAAGAAGTTACAAAGGAAGTAGTAAATTACAGAAAGGTAACTAACAACAGCAACGAATGAATCGGAAAATGAGTTGGCAATGTTTCCAAGCATGTTAAGGAGCTATTTTAACAAATTTGAGTCTGTTATTGTTATAAGGTACTATTACACATTATCATGACTAAATTTAAATTTATTGCTCCCAGATACGTTAGCTGTTACACTGAAATAAATTCAGAGTGTAGAGATGTAGCATATAAGCAACGGGAGATAGATAACGTATGGCCTATCTTCAAATTTCCAAGCTATGGCTACAAGTTTCTAAAGCGCCAGTACGCCTCTGACTAATGAAGATGCCCTCGAAAGTATAGCACATGATAACGAGGGGAGGTTTCTGAACTATCACCCTGTCGCCATGGATATGCCATTAACTTTCAAGTAAGTGGTAGTCATTTGTTTTCGAGTTCGAGTCTCGTTCATCATTTTTATGTCGTTTTCTGATTGGGTCCTATTTGCGCAGTTTTGAGCATATGTTTTGAGTTGGTGTTTCAGTGTATACATTTAAATCTCAACATACCAATTTATGTAATTACAACCCCTGCTTACCAAAAATAGAATTATGGGTAACTTTATGAATTGTCTATTGTATATTCAAATATTACCTGAGTTTCATTGATAAATCTGTAGTATGCGTATGGCAGCACTGCACATTAAATAAAAAAAAAAAAATAACGCTATGACAAGAATTGAACCCGCAACCTGCGGAACATCAATCAGCTTTTGGTTTATTACGTCACACAAGCAGTTAAAGAGGTCCCTCTAGAGCGGGCTATATATTGCAAGAAGGCGGCTAATAAATGTTCAGTGTCGCACTGTCACATGATTAGTTCTTAGATTTGAAGGATTTTTATGGAACTAAATCTTGAAAACACCGATTACGACTAGGGAAAATCGATATTTCTATGCTCGCAAGGCGGTTTTAAAGACATTCTAAACCAAATTTTCACCCGGCTTGGCTTTAACACCGACTTACTGATGCAATATATTTAACACCATAAAACTGCGTTATATTTAGTTGTGGACCATACATTGCCCGACTCAAATAGCTTAAATATGTCATCTCTATACTCTCTGAAATTATTTCGCTGCAGTCCACTAACAGCCTATATCAGAAAGGTTTAGTATCGGTAATTACATCGTGAGGTATGAAAACTCCATAAAAATATGCAGTGCCGTTATTCAATGCATTACTTTGGTCTTCAATGCCTCTCCCTTCTTCTTTCCCGTTCACTCCACCTGGTCAGTCGACTATGTGGGTGTTTCACTTTTATTTTGGCACTCTATTCCTTCCCCTTTGATAGAGAATCATAAATACGTTCCCTATGATGATGGATTCAAATACTGTCCTCTAGTCACTATAGCAAAGGTTCAAAAACTTCTGACAACATTCCACGCTCACTTGCATTTGAAGTGTTGAAAGAATCAGGGTAACACTCTTATAAGTAATACGTCATGGCAATTTTTTCTCGCGAGGAAGGAGCAACACGAAAAATCTAAGATATAGAATTGAAAGTATATGGCATTTACTGCTGAGTGGTGCCACCAACGGAAGCCTGAATGTAGACGGCCCTCGTAGGAAAGAAGCAAATACAGGCACCGGACAACATTGGTTTATTATGGCATGAGCAAAAGTTACTCACAACTACTTGCCAATACGTCACAGGACGGGTCTCCCAGGTAATCTACGGTGTTTAGCAGCCTTTGAAGTAGTCTCTAAACATCGACGGTTCGTTGTCAGCGATGAGAAGGCGCTGAACACCGTCTGATGCATGTGAGTTGCTAACGTGAGCCACCTCGCATTGAAATGTTGTCAAAATGTCCGGTTTGTTAGCAAAATATTTTTTACGCAACAGATGCTTCACTTTGGGCACGAGGTCATAATCACAGGGACTGAGATCCGGTATATATGGCGGATGTGGAAGAACTTCCCATCCCCACCGCTGTAAAAGACATTTTACACTGCTAAGTGTGTGTACTGTTGCGTTATTGTGAAAACAATGGCGTTGTTCAACGCTCTGGTCGTTTGGTGCGTACGGCATGATGGACCTGTAATACTGGGTATTTACGTGGTTCCTTTATGTATTGAATAACACACTAGCGCATCTTGATTGTCATACGTCAGAATTTATTTTAATAGTGTTTAAACTACCGAGAGTCACAGCCAGTGCACGCTGATGATACACGAGATGAAATGATAAATTAGGTTAAGTTTTTTTTTTTTTTTTTTTTTTTTTTTAAAGAAAGAGGTGTTCCAGGCCTAAGCTTAGGGTAGGTCCAAGGTATTTGCCATTTATGAAGACTGAGGAAAACTTGGAAAAAACCTGTCAGGGAGGACGATTCGGTGGGATTTGTACCCAAGACATTCCTCTCACGAGTCCACGCCTTAACGCCCTCAACCACCTGTGGTGGCATACGCCAGAATGACCATGACTTTTCTTAGTGAAGTAGTTCGGTGAAAATTTTGGCTCTATTCACTGAACTGTCAAACGAATTCTGGTCCATCTATGGGAAATGATGGGATTCAAGATGATATCCTCTTCTTCCTGAAGTCACACTTCTGTATTTCGCTTAATTGATGTGGCACCCACTTTGCACACATTTTCCGCATGTTCAGGTACTCCTGTAAAATGCTGTGCACTGTTTTTAGTCCGAACTCCTGTTTCTACTTCTAATTCCACAAGTATCTAGGGCCAATCATCACTTAAGCACTGCTGCACCATCATCTATACAGCCTTGTCTGCTGACACAGAACGGATCGGCAATCTACATTCTGCCCCATTTCTCGCCACTGTTCGATAGAGCGTGCATCCTGTGTTTCCCGTAGCTGTGTGTGGCATTCTCGTGCATTCCTGCGCGATAAAAAATGTTATTTTCACATATTCACTCTTGGGGACCTCTTTTCCTGACCACTGTCAGGAACCACCTGAATTTTGGGCAATGCTGAAACACGCAGGTCTGATCATATACACCATTTGTTATTTCATTCGAAAATACATTCAATATACTTTCAATCATAGATCTTTCGTTGTTCCTTGTTTGCGAGACAAAAAAGATAATTGTCAAGACTTATGGTTTATTCCTCGAGAAGCTTCATCACACTCGCATACACATCGTCAGGTATTGTTAAATAGCATTGGCTGAAAGTCGTTCTTTAGCTACAAATTTACTCAAGGCTCTGTATTTCATTTTGAACATCGCCGTTTGCCACAACTGAACTTCTGCACGCCAACAAATGTTTGGCCGGAAGGAAAATGCACGACTGAAACACATAAGAACAGCGTAAACATTATAATAATAAATTGCTGCCTTTTTTGTCAGGTCGAAAACGCAGAATAAAAACTTTAAGAGCAAAGAAAAGCGAAACTGTATATCGCGTACACAGCCGTGAGTCGAAAAGAGTTTACTTCGCGACAAATGAGGATTGATTGCCTCGCTCAACTTTCAAAGAATTAGCGACAACTCCAAAGCCGAGATTCACAAATCTTCCAGCCCGTTCTACTAGTTTCTAGTTGGTTTTCGAATAGGTATGTCAGAAAAGATTGAGTTCGATCGTGGTGGTTATAGCTTCCCAATTGAAACCCATCTTAACACTTTTTTTAGTACCGAAATGGATTTCTGAAGATTCTCTTAAAGTCTATATTATCATTGCTAATTAAAGGCGGTGCGGTTACGATCCAAATCCCCCACTGTACTATCCGCGTTCTTGAAAAACAATTTCTTAATGTTAATTCGGGACTTTCCTAGCAGGTTCAGGTGTTGTAGAGCGTGAGGCAGTTGTTTTATTGTTTGGCTTGCCGCAAAGTCTTGATGTCATTTGGAAAATGCTATCCGCTTTTAGCGTTGCGGTGTTTATGGCTTGTGTTTCACAAAGCCTCCGCTAATGGTCCTCATTACTTCCGGCACTGTCCGGCAAAAAAAAAAAAAAAAAAAAAAATGTCGTGCACCGTACCTGTTGTGTATAAAAGTGTTACTGCCCAGCGAACTTTATGACACGGAACGGTGGCACCTGAGAAGATTAGCAGAGGACGTCACTGAGAATTTATGTAAAAGGAAAAAGTGTAGAGAACAAAGGGAAACGTAATAAGAAAGAGAAGATATGAACACTTAAGAAAAAAAATGAAGGAAAAAAAAAACGGAAATTGCAGCAAATATATCGGTAATGCAAAGGAATTTTTTTAAAGTATATCGAATTAAAATTATATAAAATGCATACCGGCAAAATAAACAGCAAAGCAAGGAAAAATAAGATAATACATAATTCTATATACAATCCGTGAGGTTATGCTAAAATAAATTTCCAGTTTTACAAGGTAAATGTTTCGATTCTGCAACTGTAAAATCCCAAATGATGGTAAATAAATGCGATTTTGTTATTACAAGAATTTACAAGAAAATCAAATGAATATAGTAGTAGTAATAATAATAATAATAATAATAATAATAATAATAATAATAATAATAAGTTAAATTCCATCACCACGGATTTAGTGAATTCCAGGTAAACTTTGGCGCTGTGTAACCAGGGCCCATTTATGCACTCATGTCATTAATTCATTGTCTGTTTAAACCTTCGCGGTTATGAAACACATTAAAGTATACAAAAACGGTGTTGCTAATCAAACAATTGTAGTTATTCTATGCCCTAAACCGCATTAGAACTAGTAAGTGCATTTTGAGGAATGATTTCAATGACATCTGATGTCGGCTGGTTCATTTCCTCACGAATAGTGGATGTACACCCTTTGACACACACACACAAAGTTATTCCCAGGTGCAGTGTCAATCGGAGAATTTCGGGGACGCTCGTAAGCACTGAATTCAACTACAGTGAGCGCCACAAATGAGATAGCGACCCTAACTTGTCCTTTAAATGCCATTCTCAAGGCCATTTCAGGGTCAAACGTTTTTTTTTTTCAACTAGAATTGTATTTTCTATTCCTGGAATGGAACGAGCATTCAATTTTCAATATAAAAGTTCTAGTACATCTATCAGCTAGGGGTGATAGATGATATTGGACAAATAAGGCAGCAAATGCTTTTCACTCACTTTCACTATACTGGCATCAATTTACGTATGTTGGAAAAGTTGCCGTTTTGAATTTGTAGTACAGCATTGCGCGAAATTCAACACGCTTCTGAAAATCATCCCCATGAAGTGCTTGATGTAGCCTAATGTGATATGGATGTTATTTGTGACGCTTAATTTCTTTCCTTTGACAGATTCCCGAATCACGTTCCAGTTGACGGGAATTTCAGTCAGAATTAGCGGCAACTGCAGCTAATACAGCGACTTACGAATTTTCCCCAGCAGCACTTCTCATTTGTTGAGGTTTTTTTTTTTTTTTTTTTTTTTTATGCGGCATCTCCCGTTTTGGAGAGTAAGTTTGCAAGATGTTGAAAATTTCTAACAGATGGCTGGATCCTCTCATTTATCACCCCTAGCTGCTAGATGTAGTCGAGCTTTTATACTGAAAATTGAATGCTCTACCATTCCCGGAAAAGAAAATACACCATTCCATTTGAAAAAAATCCAAATAATCCTGAAATGACCTTGAGGATGACATTTCAAGGACGAGTTAAGGTCGCTTTCGTATATCCCCCTATGAACATTTCAACTTTTATCTTAATCATATTTTCATTTCCCCCTTCGTTTCGAAGGAAAATTGCCGCGACACTACAAATGCGCCACTCTATATATAACATTGTATGTTATAAATCTTTTGTAACAGATTATTTGTTTAATTAATGTTTATATTATGTATTCATTCTCATATATACTTTCAGGGTAGTAGGTATTTATATGACATCTCTATAGTATAACATAAACCTAGCGGGTAACAAGAAGATAAAATAGCAAAACGTAACAAAAGGTGAACACGAAAGGTCCTTTAATATCAAGCGGAGGACAGCACGCTGAATTTTCGCGCGTCATGACATAAATTAATTTTAAGTCAATCTTTTTTTTTTTTTTTTTTTGTATATTTTGAACCTTTAAAGCGTTGCAGGTAGCGTGAGTCCCATTGGCGTCTGTAAGCCACATGGAGGTGATTTTACTCGGCAGTATATAAGGATACAGTTCACATCGTTTGGGCTCTGCCATCACTCGATCACTTTTTCAACACTTCGACAAGACTTCCAGAATTTCGCCGCATCTCTATTGCTACGTTTGGCCTGCTGGCGCAAGAATCGTGTGAATCTGTGTTAAAGAGTTAAACTGATGATTGCTCGTTCATTTAGAAAATTATTACTCCTAGTGCCGTAAAATTATTGGAATATCTATGTTTAGTAATTAGAGGCCCGGTGACTCAGCTGCGAGGACAGGTGCAGTCCTAAAATCAAAGTCACATTCTAATTATCATCTCCGTCGCAAAGTAATGCTAAGTGGATCGGATGTAGGCCAATAATTATTATGTTAAAAGTGTTCTCTCGTAGTTCCGTTGAACTGGACTCAACAAAACAGCGAAAATAACCCTGAGATTCCATTGTTGTTTTGATGCGCGGTCAACAAGCCGAGTCAATCAATTAATTCACAAACAAAACAGTCTTCAAATTTGCTTGTAAACTGTGGGGCCGATAAAGCAAACGTTTCAATGTGTAAGGAATTAAACTGTTATAGTCATCAGCTGGGAATTTACTTTAGAATGACTCTATATATAGGATACAGTTGAAATGTCACTTTGAGGGGAAAACAAAGGTTGGCAATACATGATAGTTGAGGTAGTCACTTATTTCAGTTCGGCAGTGCACACTGTTGCTTAACAATAAGTCAATGATTAGGAAAGGAAAAATGTTAGAGGTGATTGATTTCTAAAAATAAAATGTGTCGATAATGCAATGAAGTTTTCCTTCTCCACAAGAGGTGTGCAAATGAAGCAACAGGGGTGTTCGTATGTAGCATCAGAGAATGCTCTGTTGGAATATATTGCTTCTTTTTCTCGCGTGTCTTGAGAAAATTTTAAAATAAAGTGCTGTGAGAAGAATATAAGAAATACTTGTGGCAGTGAAAATATAGCGCATAATACATCCACGTCATACATCTCACCCTTCCGTAACATAATCTTTGCGAGGTACAGTTTTTCTCTCGTCTGGGTTTGGCTTGACTACGATCCGTTCAAGAAAATGTTTCAGGGTAGATTATCGTGGTAACACTATGCGTGTCTGCTAAACTGCGGTCAGTTTTTTAACCACCTTTCTCCTTATCACTTTTTTGTTGATTTGTTTATTTACGGATGCTCTTTAACATCTCAGTCATTAGCGTCCTATTCAATTCAGGGCGTGAAACGGTCGACAAATTTTGCTCAGATACCTCTTTTTTTAGGCTTCAGATTCTTTTACGTGCCGTAAATGTACGACAGGGGACCCACGCTTTAGATCCCTTCCAAAGGAATCCATACTTAGAATTTTTACGCCCGAAAGAGTCTACAGACCCTGGCCGGGATTGAATGCGCGATCTTGGGTTTAGGAGGATATTTACAAATTACTAGCGGCATATTTCTATGACCTATTCAATTTAAAATACAAGTGCACTATAAGTTTAAGAATGAAAGCAACCATATTACCAAATTCCGAAGTAATGTAGCTATTCCGGTTGTACCCATAAAATATTTTTAAAACGTTTTCAAATCTCCATCGATCCTATTTACGATTGGCACTGAAATATACAGTGTGTCCGGTATTAATACTACCAATAAGAAATGTCAATATCTCCTCACTCAATTATGTTAAAAATATGATTTTCATCTTATCTTATGTACAAACTTTTCTGTCGGTCCTGGTGGTATAGTGGTTACCATACTTGCCTCCTAAACCCAAGATCGCGGGTTCGAACCCGGCCAGGACCGATGGATTTTTTCGCGGCGTAAAAATAAGAAGTATGGCTTCCTTCGGAAGGGAAGTAAAGTCGTGGGTCCCGTGTCGTACATTTACGGCACGAAAAAGAACCTCAAGCCTGAAAGAGAGGCCTTTGAGCAAAATTTGTCGGCCATTTCACGCCCTGAGTTGAATGGGACGCTGATGACCTGAGCTGTTAAAGAGCGTCCATAAAAATAAATCATTCAAAAAAACAAATTTTCCAATTTATGTAACAACAAAATTTACGACGCTAATGCGCCTGTGCGTGATATGACAACATAGAATTAAAACGGCGGAATTTACAGTTCAGCAGCATGTGAAATATTATTGGTTAGCGGAATTATAATTCCCAGTTGCAGTGCGGAAAAGATTCAGTCAGGCATATGCCTTTTTTTTTTAGTAGTGTTTAACTCCCGTTTTTACTTCTGAGGCACTACAGGCGTTGACACTGATGATACATGAGATGAAATGATATATCAAGAAAAGGATTTGTTTTTAAGGAAGGAAATGTTCCAGGCTTAAGTTTACGATACCTTCTCGGCATTTGCCATTTATGAGGACTGAAGAAAACCTGGGGAAAAAAACACCTCAGTCAGGGAGGCCGGTCCTGGCGCGATTCGAACCCCAGACCTCCCGCTAAAGAGTCCGAGCCTTAACGTTCTCGGCCACACGTGGCGCCAGCAATATGTTGCAAATGCTCCAAAGTGTCATACTATTGTGAAATAATAATCAGCTGTTTGAAACAGGTTCTGAATTAAGATAGAAGAGAAGCGACATAAAAACAGTGTATGCAGGAAAAGTTGAAGATGTTAGGCAGGCATTTCAGCGCAGATCGAAGGTATCAGTTAAGATCTGGATACTGCAAAATCCACTGTTCATGATATTGTCCATACTAGATTGCGACATAATGCATACAAAATCCAAACTATGCAAAAGTGCACCAAAATAATAAGCCCAGACGGGCCGAGTTCGCTAATTCATTGATATCTCGCATTGACGATGACTATGGGTTCCTCCATCATGTCCCATTTTCAGATAAAACCATCCTTCACACGTCTGGTATAGTACACCAGCATAATGTAGAATATGGGGAGAAGAAAACCCACAAGTCATAATGAAATACCAACGTGAAAGCCCTAAAGTTATGTGGTGGTGTTTCTGTGATTGGTGTTGAAACCGGCGTTGTGGTGAGTTTTCCTACAGTCACTATTAGTGTTGGAGATATTCACATTTCTTATTGACAGACACTGTTTTTATGCCGCTTCCATTCTTTCTTAACACAGAACCTGTTTCTAACAGCTGATTATGCCATTTCACAAAAATCTTATATGGTGTTATACCACATGCAGGTGCACTAGCGTCATAACTTTCATTGTTACAAAATTTGGGAAAGTTTCTGCACAAGGTGAGATGAAAATCATATTTCCAACTGAACTGGGTGAGGCGATATTAACATTTCTTATTGGTAGTGGACACCTTGTATATATCGGGTGAACTAGCTAAAGTTTGCACTGCAAATATTTCTGAAATTGGAGATACTATTGAAGCTTAGAGAAAGGCTCATAATTGCAGCCCATACACAAGTGTTGATAATTATTTGTATATATATTTCGTTAAAAATTATATATTTTTTTCAAATGAAATAATGCCTAAGCGCATCAAGAAAATAAAACTAGACCGAATTAGAATGACATTTTTTGCATGATTCTAGCCCATATATTTTACCAGGTGTTGTAATACAGTTGTCTGCTCCATTTAAATGCTTAGTTACTAGCCTATGATGTTCATATGTTTACTTTTCTTATTTATAGTGCGTGTGTGTGTGTTGTCACGACTAAGATTGTAAATTAGGGGGTAGCTACTTAGGAGGGTGGTGGTAGAGACAAACCCCAGTGTGCCATGCCAACTCAATTTATTGCAGAGGAGACAAGTCCCCAATCAGAATTGTGATTGAAAATGATAGCCGTGACGGGCCCTTACCTTTTAGGTATTTGTCGTAGTAATGCTGAGGGTGTACGTCGACCTCCAAAGAAAAAAGAAAAAAAAATCCCGAGCTCTGGCTCTGTTATAGTTTTATGATTGCCTAGGAGGATCTCTAAATTGTGACACAAACCGCCTTAGATTTAAATTATATTAACAATGAGAAAGTACTGTGTCGGTGTTTGACCCTTTCCAACACCGCGTGACAGATCCAAGTTCAGCATGTTATGCTTGTTACCAGGCGGAGGTTAATGTCACTATAAAAACCGTTTAAGCAGCCTCTGACGTGACTGACCGCTACACTGAAATTCCCTGAGGTGATCTCGTTAAGGCAAAGTATGAAATATAAAACAAAACGATTTTAAGTTCCAAAAATGTTAATTCGCTACAATCCTCAGCAGTACATGCGGCAGTGTGTCGTTATTGTTTCTTTCTGAATTTCTAAGAAAACACCTGTTTCATTTTGTGCTTAAGTGTTTTTACTGGATCATGTGTGAGTACTCTCTTATGAAATACGAAAACTGGTCTTCATGGTTGTGCTCAAAATGATGACCACCAGCAACAATACAAGCTTCCAGTCTGTCATGTAAAGATTGCTGTTGATATCGTCCTTGTACCCCATCAAATGTAAAGAATTAATTAGAATATGTGTAACCTTTTATATCAGCTAGTTGTAAGCGAAGCGTTCTGTAAGTGTGTAAAAATGTCACGGAAAGCAGGAACTCTGCTCGGACAGCAGAAGAACCGTTTTGGCAGACAATAGAGCAAATGCTTTCTTTTGTTCATTAGAAGTAGGGTTGCTTGCCCCCTGGCAGGTATGTTGCCAAAGAAGAACGCTATTAACACCTGTGCTACCGTTAAGGTATGCTGAACTTTAACGTACGGCAGAAGTTGAAATTGACCGCTGGACGAATCGCCAAGTGGTTACGTTCAGATAATTTGACTAGCCAATAATGTGAGAGTTGCATGAAGTCACTGATAGCCTATAAGGATGTCTAAATCCACAGTGGCGGGAAAACAGAGCGTCCCTGTATCCCATGGTCAAGCGAGTCATATTGAGTATTTAAGGACATGAAATCGCCCTTTTCGTTGATTCAGTGTTCGGCATTCGGACATCAATGTTCAAGCTTCACTTCTGCTCGGCGCTTCTTCTCAACAGTCAGAAAACTACTGTAGTCAAGCATTATAGCTCCGCGGGTGTGCCAAACGTCTCATTACTGCGGTCCGAAGAAAATGCACTCTTTGTTGAATAAACGATATCAACTGGCAGATAACAAGCTTTTATTTCTCGTCAACATATCACCTTTAATTCCTTTCACTCACTATGAGGTCCCAAAAACCAGCAACATCCCTGTAGATCGACAAGAAGAGTTATTGAGTGCTGAGCTGTATCGCATATAATCAACCTTCCTCACTATTCTCTCAAACATTTGAGCAGAAGTTTCAAAACAGCTGTAATACGTCGTTTCATATCTTCTGGTGTGGTCGGTATATCCTGTCAAATCTGGTGAACGCCTTCGTCCAATCCAACGATTTTGAAACAATCAGTGAAGACAAGCATTGTACTCTATTGAGATATCTTTCCACGTACATATTACAAGAACGAACTACATTCTTCCTACATTCTCCTAGTCGACTTTTTCAGCATTAGTAAATACCGTCTTCAGTACTATCATAAAGTACTGGCAAGGCAGTCGCAATGCAATCAGTGTAAAGGAAAAAAATGTAAACAAACATACGAACATTCAAGAGGGGCAGATAACTACAGGTATTTAAAACTGTTATATTACTACAGCTCGTAAACTATTTGCAGTATAATCGTGTAAATAGCACTACTGACATTCTATTTCCTTTAGTTTTATTGATTCATTTGAAAAAATAGAATCATTTTCAATAAAGGCACTCTAGTAATTATTAACATCAGTACATAGGATGCAATTATTAGCCCTTTCCTAAACCACATTTATGTGAAAACAGCATATCAATAGTACATCCTATTTCAGAAATATTGGCGGTGCAAGTTTTAGATTATTCAGCTGGTAATATATTTTGTCTGTGTGTCTGTTAATGCTTAGTGGCCACTATTTTTGTTTTTTCTCAAGGAAACTCGGCATATAGCGATAAATCAATAAACTATTCATCGATTAAAAAAAAAAACGAGCAAAATTGGACAATTAAGAGTGGGGCTTGACCTAAAGCGGTGTATTTGTGTGTGTTAAAGCCCTAGTGGCGCAATTTTTTTCCTCAACGAAACTCGGATAAAACGATCAATTAAAAACGATTGGAGTTCAAAAACCAGCTGAATTAGACAATTAGGAGTGAAGGTTAATGGGGATGGAGATTAACGTAAAGAAAAAATTTAAAAATCGCTCTAGCGGCAAGTGAATTAGATTATTTCGCATCATGGTAATATGCACCTTCCTTATTACTATGGTAAAATTGCTTGTTGTTACAATGAAACAGACATCACAAGTAATATTACAAGAGGGTCTGAGAATGCCGATAAATTGATGAACGCGTGAGACCATCGAGTGATATTTATTAGAACTATTTCACAAATAAAATAAGAATTTAAATATAATTCCCATAGAACTTGCAAAAACTGTATATTTGTTTAATAAATAACTTAACTTTTTAAAGTAATCTTCAATAGACGAATATCAGTTGTCAGAATGCCAATAGGGAAGAACCAAAATTCCTGTTTAGGACTATTTCATGAATTGAATAAATAAAAGTAATAAATATTTGAAATTCGCACACAGAATGTTAACACTCGTATAAAACGTTATATTTCCTTATAATTAGCTACCTATTCAGAAACCGTGAAATTGAAATAGACGAAAATAGACTGTAACAATCGCTACAGTTCGATTTACTAATACCAAATAAGAAAACAAAACAGAAAACATTTTACCATACTGAACAACGTGTTTATTAAAAGTTACGGTTAATTACGCAGATATTTACATAATTTACAAAATAATTTCAGACTGTTTGGCTGAATAAGCAAAAGCAATTCAGTGAAAACACATTAACTTAGTTAAATGTATAATTTGCGTGCTCACGAATTTGGTGTACCGCCACAGGTGGCTGAGGTCGTTAAGGCGCGGTCTCGTGAGAGGGAGATCTGGGGTTTGAATCCCGCCAGGACCATCCTTCCTGACTGAGGTTTTTACCCGGTTTTCCTCAGTCCTCATAAATGGCAAATGCCGGGGTAGTACCCTTAACTTAGGTCTGGAACATTTCCTTTCTGTGGTGCCTCAGTAATAAAAACGGGTTTCAAACACCATTAAAAAAATTGGTGTAGAGTTGGCTGCACTGACCACAAGACAAATGCACTTCATGCGGTAAAGGGAAGTGGTAAAACTTTTCGATAATTTCACTGCGACATCGGGCTGTGATTGGTCAAAATTCAAAATTTGTTTTATTTCATTGGTCCATTCTATGATGACGTTCATTAATTGAAATGGTCATGGTAACATTGCCTATATTATTAAGGTAATAGAGAATCTGACACCTTTCAAACAACGGAAAGCAGGTTAAAAATGTCTTTGCTAGGTTTTCCCCTGGTACAGTGTGAGCTTAGGCATACACAAAACATAAGCATAACAAACGTGAAAAAATTCAAAGCTTTAGGCAAACAGATGCTCGAGGCGGCCTGGAATCATCCGGTCTGTGTGTGTGAAATTTAATTTTTACCATTGCTTTATTTACACTGGAATGTTTTACAGAGAGTTTTAAAACCGCTTGGGGGCCGTGACAAAACCACTGACTGAGCGGGGATTTCTCCAATTGCTGCCTCTGGTGGCCTGTGCTACGCTCCAGGCCTGGTTTGGAAATATCATCATGCCATTGTGAAATATGGAGCAAGTGTTTATTGCGTAATTTCAATCTAAATTTTGAAAAAAGATACAATAAATTACATGCCCGAATATTGAGCGACACTAATGGATGTCTACAATGGCACTATCAGAATATGAAGAACAAAACTATTAGCAAACATTTTAAAATTAACCGTTTTAATTAAAATTCTCTTTTTCTGAAACTGTTATTTTTGTGCATTAGTAAAAAAAAATGTAAAATAGTCTGATATAATTTTGTCAGTGTATTTACATGTTTTCAAAAGAAGATTAAGGAAATAATGGGATATTGTCTGGGATAACGAGGGATGATTTCCGTAATAAACCCGACCCGTAGTGATAATGTACTTGACTAGCACAGCATCTGATTGTCAAACCCAAGCCAATAATTTGACAGGATATCAAACCGCCTCCCAAAAGAAAATGTCGGCCGCCCCTGGCATACAAAACAACTGAACACCTGTTCTCGCTCACAAAACTTAGCCCCCCCCCCCAAAAAAAAACAACAAGAGCATAGCAATTCGTTTTCCCTGTGTAACGTAACAGATTTTCATGACGCACAGTGAAAAATTACGTCACACCAACCCTTCAACACCTCACCCCCTACCCTCTTTGTTTTTTCGGACCCAGGAGCCATATTTTCTTATTTGTGGCAATATTCTGTTTCGGAGAGAGAGGGAAAAAAAGTTAACAGCCTTAAACAAGCAGTCACGTCCATGTTGTGGCTTGCTCGCTACAGGGTATTTCATAACATGGACCCCAAAGAAGTTTATAACAAACTGCTGAACTTGTACCGGAATGCTAATGGACATTTTAACGGTGTTAATATTCCCCTATTAGATAGAATTAGTTGCGAAACTGTAATATCTTTATTTAATTTTTAATCTTGGTGCTAGAACTACACACACACACATACAGAGAGAGCAGCTATTGCAGTAATACCCACAAATTTTTTTTTGACAAAATCTTCAACCTCCATGGATCCCTACTAGACATCTTAAATGGCAATGAAAAAAATTATTATATATAATGTGTGTGTGAGACCTTTAACGCTCTATTGGCCGCAAATTTTGCATTTCTCATAGAAACTCGGCATATAACCATGAATTAACAAACGATTCATCGAGTTTGTTAACCAGAAAAATTGGGACCATCGCGAGTGGGGGTCCAACTAAAGCGAAATTTTAAAAAAGATTCTAACGGCCGCAATTTTTGTTTTTTTTTTTCAACGAAACTCGGCAAATGTTATTGAAATAAATTAAAAAAATAATTTATGAAAATCAGCAGAATCAGACTATTAAGAACAGAAATTTACACGAGGCCCTGAATTTTAAAATCGCTGTAGCGGCAAACATATTCATTTTTTTCGCAACGAATTTCGGTATATACCGTTTATATAAAACAAGAAAAACAATTTCTGAAAAATCAGGCAAAATGGATTGATTATAAGTAGAGCTATGCCTGAAAACCAATATTTAAATATGGGTGCGGAGCAATTTTTTTATATCTTGTTACGGAACTCGGAATAGGCCATTGAAATAAAATAAGAAATATAGTTTCTGAAAAGCCGTGAAATCAGAATATTAGAAACGGGGGTTTATTAAAACCCAAAATTTAAAAAAAAAATCTTATACCGGCAGCACAATATTTCCTTTTTTTTACAACAAAAATTTGTATATACAATTTAAATAAATAAGAGAAATGGTTTCTGAAAAATCAGAGAAATCCGCACAATAGAAGTGGATGTTTACTTGAAAACTATAATTTAAAAATCACTCTAGCTGCACCAATATATTTTTCATAACAAAACTGGGTACATACAAGTTAAATAAATGTTTTTCTTTTTCTGAACAAAACTCGGTATATACTACTTAAATAAAATAATAAAAATAGTTTCTGAAAATTAGGGAAATCGTACCATTATGACTCGGGGTATATCTGAAAACCAAAATTTAAAAAACGCTCTAGAGTTTAATTTTCTATATATAGTTTTAAATTTAAGTATTTATTTACTCGGCATATAAACTGTATATATATATATATATATATATATATATATATAACGATGCAAATGTTTTATATTAACAAAAGAATACGTCGTGAAATATTAATCTCGTATATGTGTGCAATTATATTTGTATGTAAGAGCGCTCTATAACAATCTTCAGGAAAAGTTTGCGTATATTTTTTTACTTTAATAAAACATTTAAAATAAAAACAATTTAAAAACTAAAGCAATTGATGAAAATTTTCGACTGTTTATTGTTGATCTGTATATTTTCTTAGTGCATTGTAACTTTTGTTTAAACAGTAACATGTTTTTGTTTTATTGAAACATATGAACATCATCTTAAAACAGAATGTAACTCGAAACTTTCTGTTATTTCTCTCTATTTTATAAATGTAAAGATTATACCAAGGGCTCAGTTTATAAACATGGTTATGTTTAAAAATACTCACACAGTATAGCTTTGTCTACCAGAGGCTATACATTTCATTAGAATAGTTTACCATTAATTTTATGGTTTAATAATAATAATAATAATAATAATAATAATAATATAAATGCAAAATATTATTACTCATTTGTAGTTCTAGATTCCAAGAATTCTAATTTAGTTCTCCATATTTTTTTGTAACTTTAGAGTAATTTACTAATATATATATATATATATATATATATATATATATATATATAAATTAACACTAAAATAAAAGTAGATAAAGATAAAACACAGAGAAAGAGTCACACTTGAAACTGCACTTTTGAAACTACTTTTATTTTAATGTTAATTTGTTACATTGTTAATAGTGTTTCTTTATTTTTATGTTTCATTTATATATATATATATTTATTTATTTATTAAAAAGAACTAGTTAAGTAATTATTATAGTTCTATTTTTTATTAGTTAGGTTTAAAGTTTGTCATGCTAATTAAGACACGGTAATGGCAAAACTTATTCATTTATTAATTAATAAGGTCATAATATGCATTTTAATTAATTTTTAAAGTTGTTCTACTTGCTGAGGAATTCGCAGCTGCTGCGTGAGTGGAGGAAGGCAGGCTAAAATGTAGCGAGAGGGAGCCGATACCCTTCCAGTCTGTTACACAGAGTCAATGGCATGTAACGGGATCAGTTTCACATTTTAATAGTCTGAATACGCTCCAGATATCCATCTCCTTTCCTCCGTTCTCTTTTCCATCTTTTCCTTCTCTCACGCATTCTTCATACTTTTCTATTCTTTCATTCCTCTCATTATTTATTTTATATTCCCCACTATTCGCTCTATTATTTATATTTTTCTTGCACTTTTATTTCTATTTTTTTTCTCTCTCTTTCGTGCTGACTTACTGACTTTTCTTTTCCGTTGACCTCACCTCCTTTCTCCTTCCTCCTACCCGTTTTTCCCCTTCTTTACTCTTTGTTATTTTCTTCCTTTTTTCCTCTTATTTATTTCTTTATTATTCTCCCATTTTCATTTTATCTTACAATCTACTTTTTTTTATTCCTCTATAGCCTTGTGTTTCATTATTTTTATACTCCATTTACACCTTTCGTTTTCTTTTTTTACATTCTATTCGCTCCACTTCTCTTCTAGACTCCTCTATTCTCTGATCCTACATTGTGTTAATTTGCCTATTATTTTCTATTCTTCTTTCTTCTTCTTTCCTTTTATTTCTGTCGTCCCTTTTCTCCTATTCTCTTGTTTTTATACATTTTCTTAAATTGTATTTTATTCCCATAATTCCTATTTTCCTTTTTCCTTAGTTTCTCTCTTATACGACTGCAATATATTCTATTTCTTTCTTTCTTTATTTATCTCTTTCATTACTCTTCCCCGTCTTCAACTTTGTCCGCTCTACTCTATTTTTTTTTTCTTATTATTTATATTGCCCATTCATTTAAGTTTTCTTTTATTTTTCCTTTCCTCTTCCTTTATTTTCTTCTCTTTTTTCCATATTGTTATATTTTCCAATACGCTCCTATCTCATCAGTTTTTTCCCTATACTTTATTCAGTTACATTTTAAGCGCCTTATCTTCCCATTTTATGAGCTATACTAGAGCCCTCTTCCAGCTCATAAAATCTTGGTACAAAGTTCGTTTCCTATTTCCATACATTCTTTCTTGTTTATGCCTTTTCCTCCATGCAAAATTCCATTCTGTTTTTCTACCCTTTTTATTTTTTTTTTTTTTCTGCTGATCACTAGGTACTCCATTTACTAGTTATTTCATTTCTTGCATTTTAAATGTTAATCCTGCCGTATTTTCTTTTCCCTTGTTACTATAACGCTGTTATAGTAAAACCGCTGACTTATTACAATAATCGTTTAGAAAAGCATTTGCACTGCTACTAAGAAAAGTTCCCAAGATAACCGTGATTGACTGTCATGGACGTGATTCTGTACTTGTCCAAAATTTCTATAATTATTTTTCACGCAGTACCAGTTGGAATGCCTTTATCCCCTGTAAGTTGCTTCTACAGAATGTGCAGGGCGAGTCATCTTCAAGAACTCTTTGGCATACAAATTGCCTACACCGAAAATTGAACTTAGAATAAAAGGGTCGGCTTGGTGGCCTAGAGGTAATGCACTCTCTTTAAATCCAAGATTTGTGGTTTAACGTATTTATGTTCAACTCTTTATAATGTTTAACACTTAAAGGGTTCTTTGTTCTGACCAGCTTGTTTGCTCCCATTTGTTTATAGGCGAGCGCGCCGCTAGTTTTCCGGGTATCTCGATGATCAGCGGAACAAGTAAGGAAGCAGGGCTTGCTACTTCTTCCATGGCGCCTCAAAGGGCGTGGGCACGCTCATAGGGGGAAAAAAAACCGCGCCGCGGGGGAAATTATCATTGATCGCACTGTACTTAAAAATGTTAAAAATAAATAGTGTTTAACGTCGGTTTTTACTACTGAGGCACCACAGGCGGTGGAAACTGAGGACACATGAGATGAAATGATAAATTGGGAAAGAATTTTTTAAGGAAGGAAACGTTTCTGTCCTAAATTTAGGGCACGTCCCCGGCATTTGCTATTTATGAGGACAGGAAATCCTGGAAAAACCTCTGTCAGGGAGGACGGTGCTGGCGGGATTCGAACCCCAGACCTACCACTAACGACCTCGGTCACCCGTGGCGGTATCCAATGTACATGAATGCTAAAAATTTTCAGTCATAAAGTGGGTTGAGTCTTGAAATGAGGATAAACGCATATGTTAATGAAGTTAATGGAACACAATTTTTGTTGTAAAATCATAACGTAAGTAATGCAAATATACAAGTATACCTTAACTCACCCTCATAATTTTATAACCTTTCTCAAAGCAGCCCCAGTTGGGTACAATGCATCTGTATCAGTGTTCACAACTTTTACCTACTGCTTCTGATGATGGAAAATTTCTACCACGTAGGTGTTTCTTCAATGTGGGCTAAAAGGTAATAAATTACATGGGGCAAAATCTGGACTATAGGGAGGATGAGGCACACTGCACATTGACTGTGAGATGTTCTAAAACAACATTTGCGGCGTGCGGCCGTGCACTATCGTGGCGCAGTATC
This sequence comes from Metallyticus violacea, assembly GCA_030762175.1. Classification (NCBI taxonomy): domain Eukaryota; kingdom Metazoa; phylum Arthropoda; class Insecta; order Mantodea; family Metallyticidae; genus Metallyticus; species Metallyticus violacea. The sequence continues at coordinate 25,839,233 of CM060835.1, read as the reverse complement.
CAGATTGCCATAGGACATCTCTGTAGTGTTACCCAGTTACAGTTGTGTATGTAAGGTACATGGTGATAAACTATTTCTTGAATATCGAAAAAGATTATATTTTTCGCAATACAAGCAACGATATAGATTGCCACACAAGGCTTTATTGTTTGCTCGAAGATTCAACAGGTGATAATTACCGTGATATTTTCAGAATTTCTGAAATGACGGCAGCTGTGTTAATGTTAGACTAGAGCCTGGGTTCACTTTCTTTATAATGATTGCCTCCTTTCTTTAAACATTTGAAATCATTTTTTAAGGATAAGCAAACTATATAGGATTCCTGTAGGAAACTGTTAAGATTTGTTTCGAGGCGAAAGAAGGATTTCTGAGCAATATATTGTTTGACGCATTATCTTACCTAACGCTCCTGCGAGGTCACTTATAGGATCTTTATGACGTTTAAATGTCGGTTTACAACTTCTGTAGGATGCATTACTTTTATCGTATTCTTTCCTTCCCGTTTAGTGCTACTGTTGATATGCTAGAGATTCGGTTGATGATATCCATCAGCTGCCTGAATCGGACCTATCTGGTGTGCCAGGTATAGAATGTCGGTCCTGGTGTAGTGGTAACCATACTTGTCTCCTAAACCCAAGACCGCGGGTTCAATCCATGAATATCGATGTATTATTTTGGGCGTAAAAATCCAAAGTATGGCTTCCTTCGGAAGGGAAGTAAAGCCATGGGTCCCATGTCGTAGATTTATGGCACGAAAAAGAACCTCAAGCCTGAAAGAAGAGACTCTGAGCAAAATTTGTCGGCCGTTTCACGCCCTGAATTGAATTGGACGTTTATGACCTGAGATGTTAAAAAGCGTCCGCAAATAAACCAAACCAACAACAACAGATATAGAAAGGTCAGAATCGTTCTTTATAGAGCTGTCTGCTTTTGACCTCAGAAACTGATCATTAACGCGATCCGGATTGAAATATTGTTCTTCACGGAGTTTCATTTCCTCAACTATCATGAGGTAATATGCGGATTAATGTATTCAAATCATCAACAAGAAAAACTGCGAAAACTAGGCGAATTCCCCAGCAAGTGAACATTGTTACAGAGCACTAGAGCGGAGTTTACAGAAGTTGGGAGGAAGCAGTGACTTGGGTGTCTAATGCCAAAAAATAATTATAAATTGGTGTCGCCAGAGCGGTTTTTAAAGTTTGTTTTTCAAGTGACCACTGTAATGATCTGATTTCCCTGAATTTCAGAGACTGTTTTTATTATTTTATTTAAATGTTACACACGGAGTTTTGTTGCGAAAACAAACATTGGTGCCCGTAGTTACTTTTAAATTTTGGGACTACTAATAGTCCGATTTCGCTGGCTTTATCGTGTTGTTTCAATGGCATATATCGAGCTTCGTTCAGAAAAAGCAAAAATTGTAGCCGCTAGAGCAATTTCTAAATTTTCGTTTTAGGTTAACCTCCAACTTAAAACACACAAACACAGATATATACACTTTTCAAAAATCTTTTCATTTGCATAACCCGCCAATATATTCTAACGCTTCTTCTACTGAGAGGGCTCGTTTCCTGATACATACAGAAAATAAATTAGAACTGATTACCATATTATTCAATTTATTTATTATGCGTACATATTACAAATATCACTAAATCCTATTTTTCCCAAAATGAATATAATTTATAAAATGTAAAATATGACTGGTTAACCATTTTGAAGTAAAATGATATGCTTGTTGGGGGTTGTTAGTGACCGCACGTGAAAAATATTTATTTTAAAACATCAAACAGAATTATATTAAATGTCTAGTGTAACCCCTTCAACAAAGTGTTTTATATTACAGAGTTATGATTTCATGTGACTCTAACACAGCAACACGAGAAAACATTTAGATTAATAGGACGTAAAAATCTTAAGTGCAAGTCCTTCGGGGGGGAGGTACTATAAGCTGTGGGACCCGTGTCGTAGATTAATTGAACCCCATATTTGATCAAAGAGATTCCTGGACATTAAACACCGGCGGTTTAACGAGCAAGTAATAACTTAGTTCCCGTCAGATGACGATAGAGGTGATGTTTCTATGCCCTCTGTAAGAAAATAATCATAAATGAATCTACGGAAATTTTGCTTATGGGAGGCGCCCGTGTTTCAGGAAGATATGTCGGGTATTAACTAAAACAACAATAAGAACAATTAAACATTGGTTAAGAGTGATGCGGGAGGACTAAGCATTTCAAAGAGTAACGTGTTTGAGAGAACAAATAAAGCAAGGGTGGTTTATGTGTTGAGTATCAAAAATAAGGAAAGGTTTAGACAAAACTGACCGGGGTATATTTGTTTAAGGGGACAAAACATTTTGTACAATAGCTGGAAAGTTAACAAAGGTTTGCGCGATATAGAGAGACAAAATACTGAGGCACAATGCGCAGAAAAGGTCCTGCTTAACCTACAGACCCAAATAAGTCACATTTGGGGCAGGGGGAGTATTTACATGTTTGTGGGAGAGAAAAAAATGAGTGGTCTTCTTGGCTCAGATTAGGCGCTTGGAAAGGAAATTAAAAACAAATGTTTCTAGGGAAAGAATTTTCCAGCTCTACCGAGAAAGTGATGCCTAGATGGATATTCTGGCAGAATGTAGGGTAACAGAGCTTTTAAGAAATGAGCATTTACCCCACATTTTCTGCATTCCAACATTTTGCCTGGAAGTGTTGTTGCATGAGATATACACACATAAACCTGGAAAATTTCCGTCGAAGACTTGACAAAGAAGTTTAATGGCTACAGAGAGCAAGAGAAGAGAGTTAGTAAAAGAGTTAAGAGTTCTATGTACTTTTGTATATATGTATATGAAAAGTTTCATAGTAGAAGTAAATATGTGATGCAGTATATTGGTATTATATACACACATACAAGAGATAAGTCATAAGTCATGGATGTATTTTGTTTCTCTCGAGAACAAGAGAAACACGAAAAATCTAAGATATACGATTGGAAGTGTATAGAATATACCGAAGGATGAAGCCACCAAATGATGCATATGAGCAGCACCAACTCCAAAGTTCCATTGGTGAGCAACAGTGGTCAGGAAGAGCGAACATCATACGTATGTGAAAATAGCTATCTCCGGGACAGGAATGCACGAACACAGCAAGGGGAAGCACTGAGTGCGCTGTCCTAACGAGTATGCAAGTCTTCAAGCGAGGCAGAAGGTCGACAGTCGATCTGCTGCTGCGCAATGGGCGTCCTGTGTCCGCTGACAAGGATGTGGTGGAACAATCGTTCGCAACTCCGATGAAAACATTGCACTGCATTTTAGGGGATGGCCTGAACATGTGGAAAATGGGTGCAGTGGGTGTCACATCACTTAAGTGAGGTACAAAATGAACTCACTAGAAAACGTGTTGCGTCAATCTGGCGAAATTTCATGAAAAAGGAAATGCCAAATTGAATCGCATCACTGCAAGGGCGTATGAACCAGAACTCAAGCTACAGCCCAGTCAATCATCAACAACATGCAATTCGCAAACACAAGTTTTGCCAAACTACTGTACCAATAAAAGTCATAGTCATTCTGGCGTATAACAGTCAAGGTATGCTTTTGTGGCATCCAGTGAGTGAAAAGACCATAGTGAATACATAGCATTTCAGGTCATGTTGATGTCGCAATTATGCTGTGATGTTCGCACTAAACGGCCAGAACTTCTGAACAACGCCCTCAATAACGGGAGAACTCACAAAGCGTGCCTTTTACAGGGTGGAGATGGGAAGATTTTCCACAGTCGCCATATTTGCTCAGTCTCAATCCCTACGAATATGATATAATTCCCAAAGTGAAGTAAACAGAATGTACATTTCGACACCAGGTGGTTCTGTTAGCAACTCACATGCCGCAGATGGTATTCAGCGCCTTCCCCATCGCTGACAATGAACCGTCGATGTACTTGGAGACTGCTTCAAACGCTGCTAAACACCGTGGATTACCCAGGAGACCCGTCCTGTGACGGATTTGCAAGTAGTTGTAACTTTTACCCATGCAAAAATAAACCAACGTTTTCTTGTAGCCTGTGTTTTGTTGTTTCCATACGGAGGACCGCTTATATCCAGCCTTTCGTTGAACTACTCGGCAGTAAATGGCGTATACTTTCAGTTGTATATTTCCAAGTTTTAGTGATGTCCTTTGTTCGCGAGCATATAAATAGTTGTCATGCCTTGCGACAGGTTTTTACACTCCGCGTGCCTGAGAGTGAATGTATGTACATTTACACATATATGCATAAAATTTTTTGGTAATAATTATTAATACATTATATACCCAAGTAGCGAGTAAGGAAATTTCAAGTATCAGGAAAATGTCTGTAGGCTTACCTTTTTGTTTTGGCACCGAACGAAAGGCTGCCTATTGTAACAAAGCTAACTGTATGCAAGTTTGCGACATGAGTCGGAACCATAAGTTCTTTTGCATTATCACTTGCTGAAGATGCTTCGAATTCGTTAAAAGTACCATCGTAGCAGTTGTTGGCGAGGAGGGCTTCCTTTCACTTTGACATCGGATGATCACGAACTCACCAATCAGAAACCAATGAGTTGAAATGAGCGCATATGAGGATGAGAAATTACTAATAATATTTGAATATTTTGAAGTCTTGGCGAGCCGTGAGCTCCCTTCTGCGAAATGTGTTGAGCTTAGAGGGCCACGTGAAAACCTTTCGGAATTAGTACAAAAGGGGAAACATTTTTGTTAAGGCACGCTCACACAGTTATAGGCTGCTTTGGAGTTCAGTAGACGCTTTTCAGTTTTTCGAGTCAGCAGCGCAGATAAGTTGAGTGCAAGTTTTTTTTTAAGATATCTCGGTAGGTGTATGCAAGTTAAAATACAAGACGAAAGCCACGTTTTCATAGATTGCAGGTCAGCGTTGTAGGAAAGTTAAATGTAACTGGTTCGTACAGCTCGATGCAGTTTCGACTTCAGTTTTAGGCGGCGTCGTAGTTAGGTGAGTTTTAGTTCAGTTCACTAATCGCGTCGTCAAAGAGGTGACCGTCAATAAACTATCGTATGAATAAACTCTTCTAGGCATTGAACGAGGCACTGTCCTGTGATTTACACAATTTCCATTCACCTTCTCTTCCTCCGTGACCCCAAGGGCACAAAAAGGCCACTTCGGGCCGGTGAAAGACCCGGGGTACAAAGTGGGGGACTTTCAGATAGATGTCATTATTACATCGAGGGAATCAGAATCCGATTATCTTCGAATTAGTCCCGTCCCCGCGAGCCGTCTACACCAATCCGCTTCAAATTTGGCGCCTAGCGTGGGTTCTCATTGACCACATATTTATTAAAAGAACCCACATCAGACTTATGGCTTATCCCTCGTATATTTTTAATAACGTTAAACGTCCATTTTTACTGCTAAGGCGGTGTACAATGATGATGCACAAGATGAAGAGAAAATTGGGAAAGAATTTGTTGTTAAAGAAGGAAGATGTTCAGGCCTAAGTCTAGGGAGGGGGGGGGGTCGGTCCTGGTGGTGTAGTGGTAACCATACTTGCCTTCTAAACCCAAGGTCGCGGATCGATGGATTTTTTCGGGCGTAAAAATCCTAAGTATGGCTTCCTTCGGAAGGGAAGTAAAGCCGTGGGTGCCGTGTCGTACATTTACGGCACGATAAAGAACCTCAAGCCTGAAAGAAGAGGCCTCTGAGCAAAATTTATCGGCCGTTTCACGTCCTGAATTGAATGATACGCTGATGATCTAAGATGTTAAAGAGCGTCCTTAAATAAACAAATAAAAAAAATAAGTCTGGGGTATCTCCCCAGCATTTTCCATTTATGAGAATTGAGGAAAACCTGGAAAATTTCGGTCAGGGAGAATGGTCCTGGCGGAACTTCCGTTAAAGAGTACGCGTCGTGATATTATAAATGTGTATATAGATAAGAAGGTCAACTACATAATCTACAGTGTGATAGATATGTAGGGCCGTTAGGCTCCAATGACAGTTATACATTTTTGTGTACTGGTAAGCCTGCCACAGTAAATATCAATTTCTACTAAACAAAATGAGTATAAATTTCAAACTTACCATAAACCACAAGCATATGTTCATGACACTTTCCCTTCTTCTGTGAAAAATGTTACCACCAAATAGTCCTAAACACGTCATTTCTTGCTAGGTTCAGAAACTGTTTGCTCCAATGTTAAACTGGTACTGAGCTGAGGTTGATAGCCCTGAAACATACACAAACAGTAATTTATTGAATACCTCTTGTACTTTCAATTAAAACATTCCGGTTGTATATGCAAAAGAAATCAAGTGTACATCTAGTACTAGGGTCATATGGGACAATGCTACCAACGTAGTTCTAAAACTATTATTGTGAACATTTTCAAAATAAATTTTAAAAAACGTTCATTGCTGCTGGGTCCGTTGGATGTTAATGTGTCATGTTAGGTTCATTAATGTTTATGTTGTTAAACTCCAGAAATATGTTTGGCTAACTGTGTATTTGTGGAAGGTTTTTTTTCACCTTATTTGTTTTGGCTAGGACCCATCACACCACCATGCTATGGATGGAACGTTGCCCAATGCATAATATCAACGTGCATACGCTCCACTTGCAGATAAAATTATAATATTTAATGTTTTTGGTTTAGTTTCTGGTGGATGGACAGATGTTGAGTCCGTTTTCCTAACAATTCTATATATTTACCAAAACTACTTACCAGTGCGAAACGAACTGTGAGTACAGTAAAGCACCGGCAGTAGTTTTGGAAAAATACAGTTATAAACTAGTAAATGCTATAATTTCAGGTAAAACGCCGTCCAAAGACAGCTTTGAAGAGGACCCTGCTTTACTATGACAACGCCTCCGCTACACGGCTAACATAACCATCCACCTGGTGATGTTAGGCGTGATTCCACTGAGGTCAGATTCATGACTCACTCTCCCTACAGTCCTGACTGGCTCCATTTTTTAGTTGTGTTTAACGCCCGGTTTTACTACTGAGGCATCACAGGCGGAGCCACTCATGATACATGGAATGAAATGATAAATTAGGAAAGGATATTTTTTAAAGAAGCGTTCCAGGACTAAGTTTAGGGTAACTCCCCGGCATTTGCCAGTTATGAGGACTGAGGAAAACGTGAAAAAAAAACCCAGTTAGGGAGGACGGTCCTGGTCGGATTCGAACCGCAGACCTCCCGCTCACGAGTCCGCGTCTTAACGACCTTGGTCGCCCATGGCGGTGACTGGCTCCATGAGGTATACATGGCACAAACGTACCTGACATTTGAACGATAACACTCTGTGTAATTTAAAAAATGAAACCTAAACCAGCATATAAGTGTCCTATTCATTGCAGGGCGTGAAACACCTCACAAATCCCTTCCGAAGGATTTTTAAGTCCCAAAAAAAGTCATCGATCTTGGCCGGGATTGAACCCGCGACCTTGGGTTGAGGAGGCAAGTATGGTTACCGCTACACCACCAGAACCGACTCTGCGCTTTGGAAAGCATTCTGCCCAGACCTCTGGTATGAAAGCGAGCCTTCTGAAGGACTCAACCTCCTTGGAGGGCAGGGGGATTGGGCTTTTCTAGCCGGAAACATGTTAAGGACTCGGTTTAAGTCCGTAGCGTACACAGTCTGTGGATCCAGAACACCCGGTGTCTTCCTCATGGAGGTGCCTTTTGGGAACCTAGTCACAAACAGTCAGCCGTTAGGAAAGACCGAAGTTCCGAAATATCCATGCAATGGAGAGCTGGAAACCCCAATAAATGAACATGCGAGGTGCTTTGTGTTGTTCTAATGCTGTTATTTAAGGATAAAGATCTAAAGATAAATACTTATGCTTGGGCATTACAAGTTATTGCAAAGAAAGAAATAAAATTTTAATAGTGTTAAAATTTCAGTATAAATTTGTTATATATTGAAATAAATGAAATAAAATTACTAAAGCACATGTGATCCGACAAATAACTTTTTCTGATATTTTAAAGAAAACTTTTACGTGATTTGGTATGCTTATTAGTGAATTTCGAAGGAATGTATTTATTGCAGCTGTATACGTAAAAATATTTTTGAAAGAAAAAAAATCTTCAAATCTCCATCAAACCTATTTACTAGGTAGCAAAAAGGACGATAAAAATATATAGTTTCTACAATTTATATGTGTGTGCGTGTGTGTGTGTGTTTGTTTGTGAATATTTTAACGCTCTAGCGGCAGCAATTTTTGTTTTTTATCAAAGAAACTCAGCATATAATTATCAATTAACAAACGATTCATCGAGTTCATTAAACGGCGAAATTTGGATGGGAATTAACTTAAATCGAAAATTTTTAAAATTATTCTAGTGGCTGCAATTTTGGTTTTTTCTAAAATAAACTCAGCATATAATGAACAATAACAAAGAATTCACCGAGTTCGTTAACCAGAAAAATTGAAACACTAGGATTTGCGTTAATCTAAAGCGAAAGTTTGAAAATCACTGCTGCGGCCGCAATTTTTTTTTTCCTCAAGTAACTAGGTATATATTGCAGTAAAATAAGAAAAATATTCTGAAAATCAGCAAAATCAGAATACTATAAGTAGGGGTTTACCTGAAATCCAAATTTAAAATTTTTTTTTTCAATGAAGCTGGATATATACTATTTAAAAAAATAAGAAAATGGTTTCTGAAAACCAGCGAAACCGAAGTATTAGGAGGATCTGAAAAACGAAATTTAAAGTGTGAGGGTTAACCTAAAGCGCAATTTTAAATCACTCTAGGGGCCAAAATTTTTTCATTTTCTCAAAAAAACTCCGTACATGTCATTTAAATAAAATAAGACAAGGTGTTTCTGAAAATCAGCAAAATCAGACTAAATTGAGTGGGGATTTAATTGAAACCCCAAATTTTTTTTTGCAATGAAACTCGGTGTATATTATTTAAAAAAAAATAAGAAAACGGTTTGTGAAAATAAGCAAAATCAATTATTAGCAAGGGGGGTTTACCAGAAACGGAAAATTTAAAAATCTCTGTAGCGGCATCAATATTATGTTTTTTCTCAACAAAACTCGGTATGTGACATTGAAATAAAATAATAAGAATATTTTCAGCAAAATCAGACAATTAGCAGTGACGGTTTATCTGAAGCCCAACATTTAAAAAAACCTTTAGCGGCAGCAAAATTTGCTTTTTCTAAAAGAGAGAGAGAAAAGAAAAAAAAAGAAAAAGAAAAAACAACTCGGTATATACAAATAAAATAAGAAAAATAGTTTCCGAAAAGAAGCGAATTCAAATTATTAGAAGATGGTGTTTAAGTGAAATCTAAATTTTAAAAAATGCTCTAGCGCAACAAAACTCGGCATGTACTATTTAGAAAAATTAAGAAAAATGGTTTATGAAAATTATAAAAATCGGACCATTAGGAGTAGCGATATACCTAAAAACTGAAATTTAAAAAGCGCTCTACAGTTTAATTTGCTCTCAATTGTTGAAAAAGAGTGGACAATTAACTTATCAGATGTGTATGTTTTATTTTTAATAAAAACATTTGTTGTGAAGATAGCTATTGCGAAATATTAATATATTACTGCCATGCAAATATTTAGCCAGCAGATATCTAAAGAAGCGGTAAACGTCTGATATGACCATTACTCGACATTCCAACAATAACACTGTAAATTCTCTGTATGTTTGTCTGCTGTTAATCCTCGAATGCTTTTGGCTGAAGCTTACACACCACTCCAAGTGGAGTTTTGTTTTCTGTTAAATTCTACACTGTTAATGGCTTAAGCTAAAATATTATTGTTACGGTAAGAGAGATATCTTTATCGATATACAATGGATCTCAAAGGCTCAGAGGAAAAGGTGGCGACTATAGGCTACCATTAAACATCCACGTGGAGTTTGTAACTAAATCCTAGACTGTTATTGGCTGAAGTTAAAATATTATTGGTGAGGTAAGACAGAAAATCTCTACCACAAATTATCAAAAAAAAAAAAAAAAAAAAAAAGTAGCAACGAAATGCACTGGCTTGGCCCGTCTTCTACAAGAGAAGGGAAACGTTGAATTGTGGGCTCCTTGTAGTAGACACAACTCACTGCTGCTTCCTCCCAATTTCTGTAAACTCAATATGTTAATTTCTCTGCTCTACAGCTCCAGCTCTGTAATAAAGTTTATAAATTCAACTGCTGAGGAATTCACTTAGTTTATGCAGCTCCTGCATGACGGAGTTCTTTCTTTCTTTGACCGGCAGTATATAATTCTCCTTCTAATCGAAATAAATTGGGCGTCCGCAGCGAGCATCATGTTCGATGAATGTAATGGTTTTAACTAATTGAAATACACTTCAACATAACTCGGATTTAGTGATTTCACAATTGTTTTATACGCAGGAAAGACGATAAATGCATGCAGTAATACAGTTTATTGCCCTTAAAATGACCGCCTTCCATGGTTATGCACTTCTGATAGCGCGTTCGAGGTCTCGCATACTTTGGGCGAAGGCAGTTTGTGGGATGCAGTTGAGTACAGTTTTGTTTTTATTAGTGTTTAGCACCTGTTTTTACTACTGAGGTACCATATTGATGATACACGAGATGAAATGGTAAATTGAAGAAAAAAATGCTTAAGGTAGGAAGCGTTCCAGGCCTACGTTTAGGGTACCTCCCAGGCATTTGCCATTTCTGAGGAACGAGGAAAACCTAGGGAAAAAATCTCAATCAGGGAGGACGGTCCCGGTGGAATTCGAAACCAAGACCTCCCGCTCACGAGTCCGCGCCTTAACGATTTCGGCCACCCGTAGCGGTGTTGAGTTCAGTGTTCACATATTGTGTTGAACGTTGTCAATATTCGAAAACCGTTGCCCTTTTGAGGGTTTTTTCATGCGAGGGAAAAGGAAGGGGTCAGATCTGGTGAATAATGGGCGTGCTGGAGCACAACTCCCTTGTACCAGGAACTGCTGTTCGGTTATGGCGGTATGGTGGACATGCATTATCGTGCAACAGACTCCAGGATCCATTTTCGGTACACTATGGGCGCATACGTCTAAACCTCTTCAGGAGGCGATCCAAGTTGGTGCAACCTTCTGATAGGTACTCTTTATGAATGATTCCTCCAGCATCAATAAACGTACTCAGCATTGTCTTGATGCACGACTTCTAGCACACAACCCTTTTGGATTTCGTCCACTCCATGCTTTGCTTCTTCGATTCTGGGTCATACTTCAAGTACCACGACTCATCGTGCGTAACAATCCGTTTAGGAAAGGTGTGACCACTATCCACCAGGTCGATAAAGTCTCCATCCTGTCTTGTTTCTGATCAGGAGTCAGGTCGTGAAGTACACACTTTTCGGTCGGTGATATTCGGTCAAGAGTTGGAGACTTTTCTCGTTGTACTTCTTTCACGGTGTTCCGACCGCCATGGAAACACTACCACTGTTTCCTTTATAGACCTGGAGCAGCATCTTGGCGTTCGCCCAAGTATGATGCGGAATTTCACTTTCGTACATTGCTGCACTGCGCGTACACACAAACTGCATGTCTGGACAACCACGGCGCTTCACCAACGATTACTCACTGACCTGGCCTTCAACCACTAGTACCAACTAAACCGCCCGCCAGCAATTCAACGACGATATTTATTGATCACAGGTTGTATTTGGAAAGCTCTTCTATCAATAAAAATGTTGAATGATGTTTCATTTGCTTGACAATTGTAACAGCAGGGATTTAAATGCTCACATCTGGCTTAAACTTCTTCATAAGCAAGTACAAACATTGTGTGACTGGCTCCGTGGTCTGGTGGTAGCGTTTGCGACTACTAATCATGAGGCCTTGGGTTCGAGTCCCGATCAGGTGAAACTGTCTGGGAAAGCTTTTTTTTTATGCTGTTTCTTCGGAATTTTACTTTAGTTTGATAAGGTGAATGGTAGACAGCTTTAAGCGCCATCATTATTTCATTTCATTCTGTCTTCACTGTAGTATTCAGTTCACGATCTATAGAGGTTGTGAGAACACCAACCCAGCGACAGTAAATAAAGCATTAAAAATTGATAGCGCTTGAACACAGTGATCCAACTGAACTATTTTCGCGACATTTCAAGGAAATTTACTAACTTTTTAGACGACTCTCTACCCAGATTATTGTTCAGTTTTCCCAGAACCCCACACATGTATACATTCCCAAAGGTTTAACTGCGCTGCCAACATCTGCATCTGAAAGTTACCCCACGTAGTTTCACGGCATTATAAACACCGCGGAGAAGGAGAAGAAGAAAAAGACGACATTCTCTACTGGAATTGGGAACCACAAAAATTAGTACCTTATTATTCTACTCGTAAATCTTTATCTCAAAGAATTGTGTATTATTTAAATTAGTTTTTTTTTCTCCCTTAACTTTACGATATTCCAGCTTGCCTTTGTAGCCGAAAAACATGGCGGAGAAAGAGATCTTTTATAAGGGCGAGAGACTTTTATTGGTTTGGCTTCGAAACTTCAAGTTTTTAACGTCTACATAAAATTCCACACCACCCCCTCTTAACGAAATAAAAAGCGGGGTGTAAAGAGAGAACGCGAAGAGAAAAAAAAAACGAATAAAGATATAGGGAAAAGAAGAAAACGACTCACAAGGCAAGGCAGAAGTTTCCTTTGCGAACAAACCCGACATAAGCGTTTGTTTGTTTATTTCTAGCAACCTTTCTTCCGGTAGAAGAGAATATTGGGTTTCGAAAATGTGTTTACCTCAGTTTCTGCCTCGACTGATAAAAGTTCATAGTTCAATATCAGTGCAGGCCAGTTTGCGTTTTAAATAAGGAAACAACGCTAATGCAGTAATATTGTAAATATTGGGTCTTGGGGAAATAATGGCGATTTTGTGATTTAAACCTCAATAAAGTACCAATACATTTTAAAATGTATTGATCAAAATAACCAACATCGGTAACTGTACCTTTTTGACAATTAGAAAGCGTATTTATGTCATTTTAATACAAATCTCGGCTTCTGTAGTGTGCGTCATAAGTCACCTAAGGATAAACAGAGTTGTATATTATCACTGTTTATCTTTAATTTGTTTATTGATGATTTCCTCAATGTACTGGTGAATGAGGACATATATGCACCGGTATTTGAAGACCTGTTCTTTTATATGCAAACGATATAGTAATTATCTAGGACGGTTAGGCCTGCAAATGGCCTATACGCCCTGCAAGAAGTAAATGCATCTAAAACTAAAGTTTTCACCTTTCAAAATGGCTGTGTTTACGGAAAGCTGAAAAAAAAGGATATATGGGGAAGAGGTAATCCAGACCGTTAGACAATTTGACTATCTTGGAATAAGATTTGACATGAGTGGAAAATGTAATAAACACACAGTTTTTGCTAGCACAAGGGGAGTGGTCAACTCTCCGACGTAAAACTTCTAGATCAAATCAGATATCAGATATGCCAGTCAAAACATTAAAAACTTTGTATGAGGCAATGGTTAGGTCCTCATTGTTATATGGAAGTGTGGTTTGGGGATGAGATAAAATAAACGGTCTAAATAAATTACAACGTGATTTCTGGAAGTGAATTATAGGGGCGGGGAGGAGAATATCGAACTATGGGGTACTACGAGAGGTGGGATGCTGGCAAGATACAGTCTACAGAAAAATAAATGTAATTAGATACGGCTAAGAATAATTAAAGGATAACAAACAACCATGAGAGAAATGTGCTACCCGTACCAATTAAACAACATGCATTATCCAAAATGGTGGGCGGCGGTTGTAAACAGGTATGGTGTAGTGGAAAAAATCGAAAGACGCTGCCTGGTATAAAACGGCAAGGAAATAGAGGCATGATAATGCAGATGTCACCTCTGGACCTGCAGAGCTAAATTAAAACTATATGGGGTAAACAAGACCTATATCATGGAGCTAGGCATGAACCAGAGGTCGGTAATACACTAGGAGACTGGAAGACATGTAAGGTTATTGACGAGGAGAGCAGGAGAATTTACCCATTATGCTCGGAACCCAAGATTGAATGCACATTTTGGCTAAGTGCGCACAGATAGAAGATACTAGGATAAAATTTCCTCCGGATTCTTTTTTGACTACCAGTTGGGGCCGGCAAGTTGGGACTTAATTGTAAATAGACAAAACTGGCTGAACCTGGGCATTTTCTTAAATGAAATATGCAGTTTTAAGGACGATACATTTCTATAAACATTGTACATAAATAATATGTATATCAGATGATTGTTTATATGTTTCGTGAGAGTGCGTTGTTATTGATTTTTTTTGTTCGAATTAATTTCAGAAAATAAGATATTTTACAAGAGTATGAACGGTCTTGCGACCCATGCCATTGTGATGTGCAATATGTATGTGTGTGTGTGTGTGTGTGTGTGTGTGTGTGTGTGTGCGCGCGCCTATGTATAGTTTAACTGAAATAATAAACACCACCACCACTACTATCACAACTAGTATCAATTATTATACCTAATGCTCTAACGGGTCTGTGTTAATTCCATGGTAGTCACGGCAGGGTTGAATGCGCCTCCAGGCTCTTTGCGACATTTTATATGCAGTGGTTGTGAAGGGGGTCTCACATCATCATTTAGTTAACCATTTATTTGGTAGTGATTTGCAGCCACCTTCTCTTTTATGTATTTTCATAGATGGTTGTTCGGTGTCACCAAACTGGCACTCCGGGGAGGCCATGGTAATGGTGATGATGTTGGTAGATCCACAGCCAATTCTCTTTCTGGGAAGTTATCATTACCACGAAAATTATGAGAAATGCGCCGGGGCACTATCCTGTTGCAACCATAGTTCAATTGGTTGGAGTATTAAGGGACACTGAAAGTTAAGTTTTTGGCCAAAATTAGTGAAAAATCTTTAAAAAAAAAAAATCTAAAAAAAAAAGAAGAAATAAACAAATCTCTCTGCAAATGGTTGCTTGAACCTATGGGAGTCCACAGAAAGTGAGCATTTACAACCCCCCCCCTCCTCTCCCGCCAGGCTCTACAGCCATTTAAAGAGCTCCGTGTGTTCTTTATCAGTCTCCATAATCCTCAATACAGAAGCGAGGAATGATACACAAATGTACTGGCTGATGGAGACACAAAGGCGTGGCAGTACAAGTGGAAATATTTAAGAAGTTTTTGGGTTTATTTACGGACGCTCTTTAACATCTCAGGTCATCAACGTCCCATTCTATTCAGGGCGTGAAACAAGTCGGAGGCCTCTTCTATCAGGCTTGAGGTTCTTTTTCGTGCCGTAAATGTACGATAGGGGACCCACAGCTTTACTTCCCTTCCAAAGGAAGCCATACTTAGAATTTTTACACCCGAAAAAATCCATCGATCCTGCCGGGACCGGAAATAGTTAAGGAATATTATGTAGCAAAGAGTATCAGCTTTCTTCACGCTAAAGAAATACACTGCTTGTGGGTGATCGTGGCAGTGGGAAGCTGAAGTTAGAAACTATCAAATAACTCTGTCATGTTGGAACTGCACAAACCAGGCGAATTCCTCGCTGAATTCAATAACTTTCAATAAAAATAAATATAAAATCCAAATTAGGCCTTATTAATTAATGAAATGAAAAAAGTTATGGCATTACTATGTAGCAGTAGGGGAACCAAATCAGAAACCACATTTTTAAATTAGCATTCTTATTTTTGAAATTATACCACAAAAAGGATTGGTATGCTATTAATTAATGAAATTTATGACCACCGATAGATAAAGCTATAATGTGGGAGCGTTTTTAACCTTTTTAAATATAACCGTGTTTGTGAACTGAGCCCTTGGTATCTCCACATTCATAAAATAGAGAGAAATAACAGAAATTTTCGAGTTACAAGTGTATTTAAGAAGATGATGTTCATATGTTTCAAAAAAACAAAAGCATGTTACTATTCAGAGACAATTAGAATGTACTAAACAAATATACACAATAAACAATAGAAAGTTCCATCGATTTTCATTGGCTTTTAAATTTAATTTAAATGTTATTAGTAATAATATAGAGAAAATTAAACATAACACTGCTTTTTAAATTTAGGCTTTCGAGTATATCTCTACTCCTAATGGTTCAATTTATATAATTTTCAGAAAATATTTTGCTTGTTTTATTTAAATGGTTTATACAGAATTTTATTATGAAGAAACAAATATTGGTACTGCTAGAGCGATCTTTATATTTTGGGTTTCAGGTAACTTCCCCTCCCTAATAGTGCGATCTCACTCATTTTCAGAAACTTTTTTTTTTATTTTACTTCTATCTTATATAGAGATTATACTTAAAAAAATATATAACTGCGGCAGCTAGGTTACTTTTAAGTTTCAGATTAACCTCCTCCCATTCCTAACAGCCCGATTGCCCTGATTATGGAGAACTACATTTATCAACTTATTTGCAAGAAATATACCGAGTTTTGTTGAGAAAAAACAAAAAATGTGGTGGCTTGAGCGATTTTTAATTTTTTTTAAAAAAAAATTCGCTCTAAGTTAACTTCTATCCCTCAATGGTCCAATTTTAACGAAATAGACGAATTGTTTGTTAATTGATGATTATATGTAGAGTTTAGTTGACAAAAAAAAATAAATAAAAATTGCGACCACTAGAGCGTTAATATATAGATATTTCACTGTCATTTTCGAAGCCTTGTAGGCTAAATCGATGAAGATTTTAAGAATTTTTTTTAAAATCCTTTCATGGGCTACACTCCTTCGAGAGTCGCTAAGATTAACCATCTGCCAGAAAAAAGTCATATATGCCACCAGAAGACAGAACAACAGAAGCGTTTCTATTATAGAACTACTAGTCTCTCATATTGTAGGTTGATAATGATTATTATTGATTAGAATTCCCAATGCTGGCCCTGATTCCTTGAACTTGGGCATTCCTTCCGGTGTGGCGGTTTGTAGCTGTCTTCTGAGGCCGGGCCGTCCATAACGCGCGACTACCCAGTGGGGATGAAATGATTATGTTGTGTCGGGGAGGTCTTAAACCTAGTGAGACTTAACCAATCCAAGTCGCAATGAAGAAACTTCATAGTCAAAGAAAAATACCCCTAGTATATCCGGGATTTCAAACCCAGGGCCTCAGGATCAGTAGCCAGGAACAACATAATTAGACATTGGACTGTTCAATTCGTTAAGCTACTAAAAGTCAATGTTCTTACAAGAAAACAGTCTAGTATCTGTTGCCATGGAAACAAAGCGCAAGTGTATATTCTTACCGTTACTAAAGTAACAACTAAGGAAAGTGTAACAAGTGAAGAACGTTTTCTCAATAGAGGAACTGAGGTTAATAAAAAGGGCGCGTTACCCCGCGGCGCTCACATCAGTATGAATTATTGCTGCTAAATTCAAGTGGACGGGAACAATGTTTGTTTATTTAGAGCTGGCTGGTCCTGGGAAGAAAATACCAACACGAAGGGAACAGAATCGGGTCAAAGGAGAAGAAACCAGGGTTAAAATGTTTTCTTTCTTTTTTCCGGATATTTTTCTTATACACTGCGTTTCTCTTGATTCATAATAAATATGAAACGGTATAAGCAACCCAACTCCCTACAAGCCAAGTCACTCGGCTGAAGGGGGGGATGAACGGAGCGCGTTCCTTTGGGAATCTGCGGATTTGAAAAGCTACGCGACAACACGCCAAAGAGAGGGGGAGAGAAAAGAAACCCATACATCTCTTAAACTCACTCTCACACTTCGATATACACCTTCCTTAGGTACGGTACATGATAACGTTCTGCTTTAAAAATAAGGGAAAAAATTAGCATTTAAAATGTTTAACTACAATGCTGAAAAAAAAATGTATTGCATCACCTATAGATTTTTTGCGTATTTTTATACTTACCTTACTTAATATAAACATTTTTAATATAAACTGTTTCAGTTTCATCTATAATGGATTATGCATTGTTGTACTGCAACATGCAACTGTTATAATATCTTTATGTTGGTCTTACTGTAGTAGTCGGTGAGGTGTGTTTAATAACAGCTGCGCAAAATGGGCAAAGGAATTGAATTAACTCCTCGCGAAAAGAATGTAATTGTAGCATTAGTTTCTGAGGACTTGTCCTTTTGACATATTACATAAAAATATCATTTAACCAGTCCATCCATTTGCAAATTAATTTACAAGTATTTCGATAAATATTGGCAGTAATAGCATGGCAACTGGGATATGTTGAAATTACTCCACGAGCAATTTCCTATGGGAATGAAAAAAAAATCATTTTAAACTGACATGAGTTATTTGGTGATTATGTGGAAAAATAAAGGACCGTGTTGAAATAAAATAAAATATTGAATGTACCCGTCCATCTACTAAAGATAAGGGTACTTTTTGATTTATCCAAAAATTCCATCTGTAAATTCATTTAAAAGTATTTCTTTAAAGTTGGCAGAAACTTCAGCTGTAATTATGATAAAATACATATTTCTATAAAATTAATTGCATATTTTACACTTTTAATATGCTGTGTATACAAAAACAGAAGACACGCTGGGTATAACAAGTGCTTTTCCCTGGTTTCCATAGCAACGTGCATTTTGTTACACCCTAATCAAGCTCATGAACGTCGATGAAAGTTATAAGAGGAGAACGGTTGCCAAGGGGACTATGCTTCTAACTGATAGAAAACTTTTCTGGGCCGTCACTAATCAAAACAACATGCGCTATAGAAGGGGTGGCTTGCTTGCGTGCACATGTGCATGAATCAACAGAGAGTAGCAGTTTCTACCCCTCCGATCTTTCACGCCCCATCTTCTCCCACCCTTCATGAAATATTGCATCGGTTGAGAAATATACGGGGTGCAGTACATAAGGTTGCCCTTTTGGGTAACTCTGTCTTTTCCTTTCTTGGAAAGGAATTTATGAAAAGCCCCGGCGTTCTAGTTTTCTTTCTTTTTTTTTTCGCCACCCTTCCTTTCATCCCCTTTGCTCCGGAACTTCGTTGTATAAGCATCATGAAAAGAAGCACTTGCATGCCATCTGTGGCCTTTTTATGGACCATGGCCAGTTCCATAATCAACTGGGCCGGTCTTGTTAAAATATGGACCGGTATCGTTTCAGGATAAAGCTGTGAGAACGTGAACAAAAGATGAACAGGACCATAATTCGTAACCTCCAGTTCGGAGATGTTCAACAAAATATGAGACAGCTAACTTGATGTTTACCTTGACAACCTGATCGGGTCAAAATTGCTCTAGGGCATTTTCTTACTTCCTTTCTTTTGTTTTAGGAATTAAACGAACAATTAGTTTGACCTACTTTGCTGGAATTAATTTAAAATTACTATAAGTGAAACATTTCTTGTTTTACATTCTTATCTCAGAGGTTTTGTTTAATAGGAAGAACAAGGGAGGAAAAAGCGAATAAAGAAGGGAGAAAGGATTAAACGCAGGAAAGAAACAAGTTGAAAAGGGAGAGGGGAAAATAGAATAAGAAGGAAAACGGAGCAAATGAGAAGAAACAGGCAAGAGAGAAGACAAGCAGGAGAATAGAAGAAAGAAAAGAAGAAAATTAGGGAGGAGAAAAGAAAGGAAGAAATAAGATGATAAAAGGAAGGAAGAGAGAAGACTAAGCATTACACAGAGTAAGAAGAGCAGAATAGAACAGAGCAATGGACACAAGACGCAAGAAGATTAAAGAAGTAAGAAAACATAGAAAATAGAAGGTAAAAGAAAATAAGGAAAGAATAAAGAAGGGAAAAGCAATAAAAAATTAAAAAGAGGTGAGAAAATACAATTGAGGTAAATGAAAGAGAACGAAAATAAACATCAGAGCAATAAGAGAGGAGAGAAAAGAAGAGAACAGGAGAAGTGGAGGAAGGAAAAAGAAAGCGAAAGAAGAAAGATAAAGCGGAATAATTAATGGAATAGCTAAGTAAAGCGAGGAACGAACGAACAGAGAGAAGTCAAGATATGAAAAAGGAACGAGTGAGATAAAAGCAGCAACGATGAGAGTATAGCAAAGAAGAGAAGAGAAGAAAAAATCAGAAGGAAAAACGGAAATAAGCAAAGAAGATAGGAGGGAAGGATAACTGAGAACAGAAGAAGAGAGGGAAAAATAAGTAAAAAAAAAAGCTCATAAGAGCAGAAAATTGTAAAGAACAATTAAAGAGAAGGAAAGATGTTGAAGAAAGAAGAAACAGGTATAGCACGTACGAAAAAAGATGACAAACAACAATGAAGAGAAGAAAAAAGCCGATTAAAATATTGAAGAAACTAGAGATAAGACAAGGTAAGAGAAAAGAAGAACAAAACAAAGGTAATAAAGAATGAAACAGGTGAAACAAATACAATTGAGACAAATGCAAGACAAGGAAAAAGAATAGCAGAGAAAAAAGAAAGAAGGGAAAAGAATAGGAAAGAACGGAACAGAAGTCAACAGAGAAAAGAGAGAGAGGAGAAGAGCATGAAGGACATAAAAGAATAGAAAGTAGAGAAAGGGGAAAGAGATATAAGAAAGATAAAGGGAAAAGAAATGAAAAGAAAATTACAGAAAGGAGGAACGGAGAGAAGACGAGGAATGAAAAGGGAAAATAAGATAAAAGAAGGAATGATGAAATGATAGGATAGCAGGGAAAATACAACAGCAAACCAGAATACAGCAAAGAAGAAAGAAGAAAAACAAGCGGAAAAAAGAAAGGAGATAAGTAAAGAAGATAAGAGAGAATAAGAGCTGAGCACAGAAAAGGAGAGAAATCAGGGAAGGAAAAAAAGAGCAACAAGAGCAGACTGAGGAAAATGAAAAAGAAAGATGGAAAATAGGAAAAAGAGGGTGAGAATACTGGGAAGGGGAATGGAGGAGGGGGAAGAGAAGAATGCTGCTGCCTGATGACAATTAACACACTTTTAATGCGACGTCATACAACAAAATCAAGGGCTGGCGGTAAAGACGTGCGTGAGGGTACCGTCCAGTGAAATGTGAGCAGCACAAGATCAGCTGTTGTAAAATTCATGGTGTTGACGCAGGGGCAGTGGGGATCTCACACCGCATTACGTCCCAAGGGCTTTTATCGATTGGCCTACACAGGAATGCACATCTTGAGCTTAAAGGTTTCGCTACATTAAACCCTGTCATTCAATAAACTGCGTGGGGTTGTTCCGGGAGAAATATGGCGCTGTGCTGGTAATTACTGCAGAAAGCAGAGGAACATGCAGGGGTTAATGACTTAGGAAAAGAAGACACAGAATGTAATTGGAAAGAAGTGAAAAAGTAAAAATGATGTCACAGAGAAAGAAAGAGCAGAGAGGGGTGAAATTACAAATATATAAAACGAATTGGTGTCAGAAAGGAAGAAAAAATACAACAGAAGAGTATAAATGGGTGCAAGAAATTAAACATATGAAAACAAGAAAATATACAAGAATTAAAGGAAAGAAAGGAGAAAAGCACATAGCATAAGAGAAGAAGGAAGTGAGTGAATATTTAGAAATGAAAGTGAAAGAAAGTTAAGAAAGGACTGAGAAATAAGTACGCGGCTCAGATGGCCTGTTACAGCCTCACACTTGCCAGCGGGACAAAAACATAAAATAAACGTTAAGTGGGCACCTCGGTTCGGAAAGTTGCACCCTAAGCTATCGAATCCCCCGGTTATCGCGGGTACCACCCCGGAGGGCTTAGCCGGAACTGGACGGCCGCCAGAGATACCAAGCGGCCAGGATTACGTCCAGATTAGGGCGCCCCAATTGTTCCGCACGAGAGGACAGTGATTTTATTTCCTTAGGTTGGTAAACACTCAGGGGACACCGCTTCGATTCACGACAGAACTGAGAACGTTACAGTTTTATCTTCAGGCTAAATTTTGTTTAAAATGCCCATTTAGGTACTTAAAAGCTTTACAACTGAACTTCTTTTACCTCGATTTTTACATTACAAAATATTACATCTATATTGAGGTTATGCCGCCATGGGTGGCCGAGGTCGTTAAGGCGCGGACTCGTGAGCGGGAGGTCTGAGATTCGATTCCCATTAGGACTGTCCTTCCAGGTTTTCCTCAGTCCTCCAAATGGCAAATATCGGAGAGGTACACTAAACTCAGACCTGGAACGCTTCCTTCCTTTAAAAAAAAAATTCCCAAGTTATGATTTCATCTCATGTATCATCAGTGCCCACCGGCTGTGATGCCTCAGTAGTAAAAATGGGCGTTAAAAAGTATTAAAATGCTATTATTGCTGGCCGTCCTCGTTGTTCCTCATCTACACTCTGCAAACCAGCATTAAATTTTCCTATGTGAAGAAAAAGTTAAACATTTGTCAGAAATTCCTGTCGCTTTAGGGTGCCCTTATAAGAATAACAAAAATCAGCGCACAAAATGCTCTCCAGTAACATCTGTCTTCGAAAGAGTGACAGTCAGCGTACGATCATAATCAATATGTACTGCCAGGTAAATTCCAGTGTGATTACTAATCAAAACACACTTTTTTCAAAGCTACCAACAGGAAACGTATATATCTCATTGTTTCTTCATATCCCCCCAAATTAAATAGCTATCCCTAAAGTATTCAAACCTACTTCGGCAGTGAAGTAACCTGGAATTCAATAATTAATCATCGGTATTAAATATTTATCTCTAAAAATAGGACCTTTCGTGACAGTGCGGCACTGAACAACCGTTACAATATTTATCGTGTCATGTAGCTTAATCTAGACTCCAGAGGGCTCCCTGATTCTATGGCCTTATGAACTAGTTTTGAGAATTGTTAGTTCCGTATTGCAGATTTTTTTAAAGATATACGCTCATATACTGGGGGATTTTTCCTTTGGGGGACCGCTTTATTTAAGTGGCCACAGTTAACCAAACTCAACAGTTGTCGTCTCGTTTTCATACTAAAAAGTCGGCTGTGGAGGCGCAGGAGAGGTCAGTACAAGTTTAACTCTAGAAATGTACGAGTGTGTTCTTGTATGACCAGGGTATTAAGTATTCACTAGGCGGCGTAATACAGTGCATTATGTTAATATGGATAATTTATGTATTCATTCTCCAAAGAGACCCTCATGAGTGGCCGAGGTCGTTAAGGCGCGGGGTCGTGAGTGGGGATCGTCCTCCCTGACCGAGGTTTTTCCCAGGTTTTTCCTCAGACCTCATAAATGGCAAATGCCGGGGAGGTACCCTATACTTAGTACTGGAATGTTTCCTTTCTTAAAAAAATCCTTTCCCAATATATCATTTCATTTCAAGTATCATCAGTGTCCACCGCCTGCGGTGCCTCAGTAGTAAAAACGGGGGTAAAACACTATTTAAAAAAACTCCAAAGAATATTTATTTACGATTGGCTCGTGCATACAGAATCGGCTAGTGATGTACTGAGGTTTTACGATATTCCACTTCCGAGTCGAGGTTCCATTCACAAATTGGTTAAAAAAAATCGTACATAGTATCACAAATGTAACGCTAAAATGCACTAGACAAGCACTGGAACGTACCCCTAAAAATCACTTCGACGTCTTTCTCAGGAAACGGGAATTTCCTATAAAACCGTATAAAATTACTTAGTGCAATAAACCGGGTGACCCTGCAATCCAGAATTAGATTTTATGAAAGTATGTTGAATAGTAAGCATAACGGGAAAATTTACCCTAGTCTTATTTTATTTAAGAGCTCATCTAAGTAGGTATATTAATTCTCAAAACAACCCATATTGGAGTTCAGACAACTAGCCTGCTTCATTAAGAACCCCTGCTTGATCAAAACATAGCTGTGTTGTAGAGGCGAGAGAATTATATTGCCTTTATTTTTTAAGAAACAACTATGTGTAGAATATTTTGTAACCCTTTTTTGTGAATTAACTGTGAGGGAACGAAGGTTCGCTACTTTCCAACAGGGTTCTGCAACGACACATACAGCCCATGTGTCCTTGCATTCAAGTCATTAAATATTCGACGATAGAGTTATTACTAACAACATGCCACCCTCTTGGTCTATCGATTTAGTGCCCTGGTATTTTTATCTCGGGGAGGAGGGGGTATTAAAGGAAAAAGTGCACAAGACAAAACCAAACACATCTGATGATCTGAGAAATTTCTTCCATAGCCTTAGGGAACTGCAAAGGGTAAGGATTAATTTCATAGCCGGTGCAAGAAATGTATGGCATATGAAGGGAGGCAGTTCCAGCATCTTCTTGCTTGATAATGGTGAGTAAATGTACATTTTATTAACAAACAATTCAAATATAATCTCAGAATGTGTACAACTTTATTATGTAATTTAATAAAAATCTATTATATTGTAATAAAGGTGCGGACTTTCTGAATGCTGTTCACAGCGATACCAGCTTGAACCGATATACCAACCATTAAGCTTGGGGCTGTCCTGTGAAGAAGAAAAAATCATCCACTATCATAAGAGACTGCACGAAAAAAAAATTCGTTCATTCTCATGGAAGCTGCTTTAATCACTGGTCCTTTAGAAACTAAATACCATCCTTAAACTTTGAACAGGCAGGTCATTGATTCCCTATCTCAAATTTCTTTTCAAAGATCGCTATACAATCTATGAAATAATTGTGGTGTAGTTCATTAACACTCGGTCGGTATACGAGGGTAGATCCATAAGTTTTCGGCATACCATTTTCTAGGTATGATAAAGACAAAAACTATATTTTAATTTTCAATATAGTTACCCTTTATTGTAATACACTTCTCACATCTTTAAATTAAATTTTCAATCCCCCCCACCCAAAATAATCAGAAGTCTTGTCTGCAAAAAGGGGCATAATCAGCATCCATCACTTCTCCTTCACAATTAAATGTCCTTCCTCGAAGAACCTTCTTGAGTTTTAAGAAGAGGAAATACTGGAAGCTACATCTGGCTGTAGGGTGGATGGTCAATCTCCTTGAAGCCAGATTTCTTCAAAGCTTCCTTTGCAACAATAGCTGTGTGCACAGGTGCGTTGTCCTGAAGATGGCGCACACCAACACTCGGCTTTCCTCGCCTTTTCTCTTTGATGAAAGCACGTAGTCTGTGCAGTAGGCCAACGCAGTACTCCCCATTTACTGTGGTGTTCCTCTCGTTCAAGGCAATGAAGAGTATTCCTTCACAGTCTCAAAAGATTGTGGCCAGATCTTCTTGGTTGACTGAGTGACCTTAGCCTTTAGAGATTTACGCCATTCCATTGGTTCTATTTTGGACAAGGGATCATAGCAGAAGACCATAGCTTCATCTCTTGTAACAATGGTTTGCAGAACTTCTGTCTCATTACACGGCAGAGCTCCAAAAATGCCTGACAGCAGATGACTTGTTGCTGCTTTTGGACTGAGGAAAGAAGGCTAGGCACCCATCTTGCACTAACCTTATTCATTTTTAAATGTTCATGAATATTTCGAAGGATTGTTATTTTAGAAAGGTCCAATCTTGCTGCTATTTCTGTAACTTTGAGCCACTGGTTTTCCATAATTTCTCCTTCCACAAGAGCGATGTTTTCAGGAGTGAGCACCTCCAGGGGCCATGTGCACGCTCTTCGTCTTCAATGTTTTCTCGACCCATTCGAAAAATTTTGGCCCATTCTTTTACGGTAGAATATGAGGGGGATGTTCCCCTATATACACCGTCCAATCGCTGTTTAATTTCATTTGGAGTAAGTCCTTCTTTTGTGAAGACCTTAATAACAGCTCGAAATTCCATTTTGAATATGTTACAATCTTCTGCACATAGTCTTCTTTATGCAACTATATCTGAACAACTGAACATAGCGGAACTATATCTGAACAACTGAACATAGCGGAGCGGAAGTTACAGCTGCAATTATTTACTTAACAGATAAAGAATGACACCAGATAGTATTTTGCGAAGGCGATAATCCTTATAGGCGAGACCGGAAACTTATGGACCTACCCTCGTATATTAAAACATATTTTTATTTATTTAATGTATTTAATACAAAACATATAAAACAATCATTAATTATGTGCATTCCTTTTACAAAAGGGAAATTTGAGGCACAAATTATATTTGCTGCGAAATTCACACGTATCTGTACTCTGTTCATATGTAACATCATATTGGTTAAAACCTAAGGACAGAAGCAGTGGGTAAATGGCTCAAAAGCCTCTGCTTGCCGGTATGAGAACACGAGTGTTCTCAGACACAAGACTGTGTTTCCATCTTCCCCCCGTGGCCTAACACATACATTAGCTAATTACACTGTATTATTACGTAACAGCAAAGTTTGGAGCCGCCTCCAAAGTTGTTTCAGCTCTCATTTGTTTTACACGCCGCGTGTGAGGCAAATGTTGACCTCTTTGCGCTCCACTTGAATACGTGGTAATTTCTTTTCGTGACTTCGTTCTTTTCTTAGACCTTTCATCTATTACTCTTTATCCTTTTTGTTACAAAGAAAAGAAAATAATGAAGGAAAACCAATGAAAAAGAAAAAGTAAGTTTTATATAATAAAATGAAAAAATGCCTTCCACAAAGTGTTTCTTTTATTCGGAGAAGAGAAGTTCATATGGGTCGTTGTACGGAAATGTGCCCCTGTAGAGTTTTCAGGATAACTCTGTATTACTGCCCAGTTACAGTTGTGTGTGCAGGTAAGACATGCAGGTAAACCACGTCTTTAATATCGAAAAATGGGATGAGATGGGTGTAACTTTCCAGCAGAGTTATTTTTTGTATGTTGGTAATGATGGATATTTCTAAAGACGCTGTTTTCCCACATTTTACGGACAAAGTTTCGTTCATTTTAGTACGGGCATTGAAAAATGTATTAAAATTGTGAAAAATGCCTTGAAATAAAAAGAGAATATGTTGAAAAAGTATATGTGGCCTAACATTATCAGACCAGAAACTCAGCGAGCTCTTGCGACTCGTTTTCAGATTGCAAAGTAGAAACAGAAAATAGTGCTAAAGCAATTGATGTCAAGGTAGTCTGAACAGAACTCTGTGTTCAGCAGGTTTAAGTCTTCTGTGAGAGTTTGCTCTGGTATCCGCTGAAAAGGTTCATCTCTCTTTCGTTTATTAAGGGGTCAGAACTATTTGACAAACACTGAACCATTTTTTTTAAAGGAAAATGAATGAATGTTCCAGAATTTGGAATCTTTAATTTTGCTAAACCTCATTAAATATTCCCTACTTCATTTTTGAGGCAGATTGGTTCGCTGTATCACCTAACCCAAATCTTCACTCTGGACACTGCGACAGGTAACTCCGTGATATGCATCGTACTATGTAAATGTTGTATTGCTTTAAAACTTTCCAAAAATTATTATAAGAGATATAAAAATTCTAAAACATTTACAAATAAACCGGTGATGATTTCTGGACACTTTGGGTAAAATTAGCTGAAAAGTTTCAAACCCAGAAAATAAAATGTAAAATCTTCAGCGCTGTATGGAAACAGAGGTTAAATTAAATTTGTCAATTTTCTTAACAGGTATTAACATTTACAGCACATGATATACATAGCGGTTTCCAAACTGTTTCTAGCGAAATACTTCCGAAAATAATTGGGAAAAAATGAAATAAATGCTCCTAAAATTGTGAATATTGCACAGCCATGAGTTATGTATCGGTAAAATGGAGTCCAAGTAATTGAAGTACGTCCTTTTGACAAAAACAAAAACGTAAACAAAAAGTAAAGTCATCGCCAATTTCTGTCAATTGGAGAACTTCTGGGGCGCTCGTAAACGCTGTATTCACAAGCGCATGCAGCGAGGGAACACTGCAGTGGATCCTTTGTCTATAAACGTAATGGTCACAGTCATAAGCATTAGGGTACAGTAGCGGTGAGAAAGCGGTTTAGAAGACATTGCTATTCTATGTAAGCTCCTGGGTTCGAATTCCAAACAAAAAGTTTTGTTTTATTTTTTATTATTGGTTTTGTAAGTGTGTATATAGAACATAATGTTGCCTTAATATCATATTATATTTTAACGTATCATTTGAGTTTTGTTACAGTATCTATGTACACATAAAAACATAATCACAAACTAACCTATTCTTTACAAATAAACACTCTGAATTGGAAGAACTTTTTTCCACAAAAAAGAATGTGAGCATAAAGAGAAAGTTTTACAGTATTTTCTACATTAGAGTTGTCAAACTGTTGGCAGAGTATTAAACAAACATCAATACAAATGCCAGGAGGGATCAGTTGAAGAAGATCTCTGTTTTCGGATATGCAACTGACTGACATGTTCTGAGGGGCAATTAGAGGAAAAAACAAATGACAGAAAAAGCAGTTTTCAATTGGTTACCATGGAAACCTTAGCAGCGTATTAAGCTGTCAAGAGGCGTATCTGAAAACAGGTGACAAAGCGATTGAGTTTTTTGCTTCAGCAAATTATTTTGGGGAATGTTAGGAAACGATGGCACATTCAGAGGTGATTAGTTTCTTGGTTTAAAATTACATGGATAAAAAAAAGTCAGGGCGATTTTTATGAAAATGGGTGTTATATTTTAACATTATTATTTAATAACATATTTTATATTTACAAGGATTTTAAGTTATGAGAACAAAAGGAAAAATTAAAAGAAAAAGGTTAAAAAAATTAAAAAAACGAAAATTCTGTTATCAACTTAAGAGTAGAACGACAAAAAAAAATTAGTTGAATGTTTGTGGAAAGAGAAGAACAAAATAATGGAAAAAGAAAATTAACAAAAGAAAATAGATAGAAATAAGAAAAAGTATAAAAATTAAAGAAATTATGAAAACCCGAAAATTAATTATTAAATGAATCAGAAACAAAATAAAATAAAATAATGAGAAAGAAATAAAAGTTAATTGTACAAAAACAAATGCTGGGCGAATGTAGTGCACATAAAGAGAAAAGTAAAATAGGAGAGAAACAGAAAATTTGAAGATTTTATTAGGAAATGATGAAAGACTGTGATGCAATTATTTCACTGGTTTAAAAAAAAAAAAACATGACAGGGCGATTTCACGAAAATGTGTACTGTATTTGTACATTTATCAACATATTGAAATTTAACAAAAGAAAAAATTTAAAAAAAGAAAGATTAAAAATTAACAAGGAAACTGTCATCAATCAAAAGAAAGAGATGAAAACAAACGTAAATAAATACAAGATAAAAGGTAAAACAAAGGATGCGAGGATAGAAGAAAAACAAAAGCGAAAAATAAACACGGTAAAATAAAAATTAACTGAATATCAGTGAAAAGAGGAGGAAAAAATGACGGAAAATTAAAAAAATAGGGAAAAAATTAAATTGGATAGAAATAAGAAACCAAATTATATAAACCAAAGAAATAATTAAAACTGAAAATTAAATGATACATGATTTAGAGACACGAAAAAATAAAATAATGAGACAAAATAAAAAAGTGTTAAGTAGGGAGAAAGAAATAAATATTACAAGTAAAAAACAAATGCTACACGAATGAAGTGCAAAGAGAAAACACAAAATAAGAAAGAACAAAACGGAAAAAAAAACGGGGGGGGGGGGAGACAAAATGAGTGAACTGCAAGGAAAAACAGGAAAATAAATTGACAGAAAGCAAGAGAAATGTACCAAAGAACAAACCACGAAAGATTACAGTTCAGAGTTTGGCGGGTTAACTTACTTAACAAAAAACAATTTATGTTTATCACGACATTAAGATAAGAAAACTTAAAAAAGAGATAAAAGTGTAAAAATTAAAAAAAGAGATAAAAGTGTAAAAATTAAAAAAAGAGATAAAAGTGTAAAAATTAAAAAAAAGAGATAAAAGTGTAAAAATTAAAAAAAGAGATAAAAGTGTAAACATTAAAAAAAGAGATAAAAGTGTAAAAATTAAAAAAAGAGATAAAAGTGTAAAAATTAAAAAAAAGAGATAAAAGTGTAAAAATTAAAAAGAGAGATAAAAGTGTAAAAATTAAAAAAAAGAGATAAAAGTGTAAAAATTAAAAAAAGAGATAAAAGTGTAAACATTAAAAAAAAAGAGATAAAAGTGTAAAAATTAAAAAAAGAGATAAAAGTGTAAAAATTAAAAAAAGAGATAAAAGTGTAAAAATTAAAAAAAAAAACATATATAGTTAATGACTAGGAGTAGAACGAATAAGAATAAGAAGTGAAAACAAAAGCATATAAAAGTAATAGGAAATAAGAGGAAAACAAAGGAAAAAATAAACAGAGTAAAATCAAAATTATTTTAATATAAATAGAAAGAGGAGAAAAAATCACGAAAAAAGAAAATAAACTGGAAAAAAATTAAAAATAACAGATAGAAATAAAAAAACCAGCACAAAAACCAAAGTAATAATTAAAACTTAAAATTAAGTGTGAAATGAATTAAAGACACGAAAAAATAAAACAGTGGGAAAAAATAAAAGAAAGAAAAAGCTAAAAAGAGAGAAAGAAATAAATGTTACACGTGCAAAAACAAATGTTAACGAATGAAATGCACAGAGAAAATACACAATAAGAACAGCAAAATGAGAGAGAGAGATGCAAAAAAAGGGGGAAAATAAAAAGAAATAAGTGAGCTGAAAGAAAAAACAGACACAGGAAATGAATTGAGAGAGAGCAAGAGGAATGTACGAAAGAGCAAACAAAGGAAGGGCCCGAGATATTTCAGTGCAGAGGTTGGCGGGTTACAGATCAGCACCCCTCACTATGCATGCTAAACATCGACCCCCTTCTTTTATTGGCTCTGGGTGCACATAAAAGTTAATTCCGAATCATTTCCACGATCCTGCACCGGAATTGGAATCTGCCGCTGTACCAGG
Organism: Metallyticus violacea; assembly: GCA_030762175.1. Lineage (NCBI taxonomy): Eukaryota > Metazoa > Arthropoda > Insecta > Mantodea > Metallyticidae > Metallyticus > Metallyticus violacea. Next base: position 25,808,565 of record CM060835.1, on the reverse strand, counting down.
CCACTTGCTGCTAATTATCCAAGCCGTGTTATAATTTCAACCCAAATATTTTTTTTATGTTTCTTTGTATTGAATTTCAGTACTGAGGTTTTTCTTTGAGAGAAATGCCGCACAGTATCCGAACGACACCCAAGCAGAGCTTGAATGCGATACTTTGTTGTTTTTTCTAGTATAGTGACATTGCTGCTTTCCTTCCTCTCGCGATGTAACCACAGCCCGGAAGTTGGACAAAATGTCATTTCTATCTGGTTGGATATATTTAACAGTCAGATAGAAATGAACACGTTTCCACACATTTGGGGTCGGTAGTTTTTATTTTAACTGTTTTAACCTGTGTTGCCCACTTAAAGGTTTAAAACATTTTTATTTTTCCTGATTTGGATCGTTATGAAATTTTATCGCGATTATTTATGCATTTTAAAAAGTACATAAAGAATTTCATATACCGAAGTGAAAATAGTAATAAAATTAAATGGCATATTTACCTCAGAAAAATATAAATTGAGAATCTTGTTATAAATTAATTTTTCTCAAGCCGTCAAAAACTTTCCCCTCAACGCATTTACTTAAGCTCTTTAAATAGCAGCACCTTCATTAGTGCCCGGTTACCTCGGACATATTAATACCGGGAAATAGGGAGAATGAGAGAAGTACTCAGTTTTAATAGTCCTGGAGAATGAACTTGTATTGATCTGCGCGATACAATTCTTTAGGAAATTTGTGTTGGGGGTAAATTCTCAGCTGCATAAATATAGCAAACAACTGCAAGCGAGAAAGATGAAAGCGGTACAAACCGTCCCTACAATGCGTTTAGTATGGAAGTAAGAGAGGTACTACCTGATTCTCCTGTAAACGCATAAACAGAAAATGAACTCGACCAGAAACCATTGCGTATCTTTTACTCATTCGCCAGGACTATTCAAAACTACCTTACTCAATATTTCCGTGATATCCTGGAAGGTGAATGCTCTGTTGTAACTGGTATGAGTCCTTCCGAAATAACTTGTTTTAAATATGCTTCAATCACTTTAGTAGGAGTAGAACGTTATTTTCCATGATGAAAAATATTCTCTCTGAGAAGCGGCTGACTATGGCAGTTAATACCTTGAAAAAAAAAAACATCTTGTTGTTGCTTGTAACCAAGAAAAGTAAGCTTAAGTACTTTAACAAAGAAAGTATTATCTCAAATATGAATAATGAGTGATATTACTGTCTGCTTTAACTTTAATAAATATTTATTTTAATTATATATTAGCTATTTTGAGTGTCTTTTGCCTGTCTATTTTAACCCAAATATATGCCTGAACTTCCGGACTCTGCTTATGACTAAAACGATCACTTTCAAAGACTTAAAACATTTTTTTAAAAAAAATTATTAAAATATAAAGTGGTTAAAAGCTATTTATGCAAATGAAATTAAAAGTGTAGAAACTGTTGCTGCCGTGTTTCTAGGTAAGTACATGGTCCGGACTCTCGTTAGCGTTTCTGAGTCTAATTGAAAGCCAGGTTTGGGCCTTTGAAAAGCAATGCGGGAAGAACTTGCAGCATACGTTTCGAAAGAAGAATAAGATTTGCATTTCAAACGGCGGTTCGGATTAAGTCAGTGTGGGAGTGGCGTGAACAGAAGAGAGAGTGGCAATGCTGGATTACATCTCTCGCAGTTTACAGTTCTTGGGATCGATGCTCCCCTGTGCTTACGTCGGCACTTCCACTTTCTTTAAAAATAAAAGACGAACAATTCATTTTAAGTTCCGTGGTAACAGGTGACATAGCGGCTTAGGCGGTAACGTTTGGGACTCGCATTTGGAAGATACCGAGTTCTATTCCCGTTGGTTACCTAGGAGAAACTGGGATTTTCCACTCTCCCATCTCACATCATTTAATTCCGTTAGTTCTTTTCCTGGGTCAAAAGTGTCAGGGCGAGATAGGCCTGCGCAGTGTGACGGTGGCTTGCGCTTTCCGGCGTCCGGAATGGAGGGCTCCCCCACCGGCGTCAGGGACCTCAAACTGGAAACTGTTACAGACCCTATTTGCTTCCGGGCAGCCGGTATATCCCTCGCCTCATTCCTTCCCCCCGGAAGTGTCCCCCAACGGCTAAAGTTCTCTGCTCCATCCCTTCATCTATCTGTCTTATTTATACCTGATACCCTGGTAAGAAAAATACTCTGCTAATTTAGAGGTAAAAATGTCTGGATGATAAATTATGTTCTAGTTTTAGTTTACTCTGGGTAGGTGAATACCAGCTTGCTTTAAGCGCCAATAATTCCGAGTTCAACTGCATGATCGTTAATACCTTCACCATCATTTCCAGTAAAACAAAGTAGCAATGTTTTGTGCGTCCCGACCTCAGAATTCCGCTACAATATCCCCTTGCTAGAAGGCATGCCCTAATGAGAACAAGTAGCTGGAATTGCGGGAAAATGTTTTAGTGTTGCCTTGGAAACCAGAAAATACACAGAGAACCATCTAAAACTTCGGTCGCGTGGCCGGGCTTCAAAGGGATTTGCCTGACACGGGAAGTACGCTGTTTGCCGGCAGAGTTGTATATTCATAGTCACTTAAATTCAAGCGTATAGATTACTGTATGCATTCACAGGACATTAACACTAATGTTTTGGTATTACAATGTCAAATGTCATTTTGTGTACAAGATGGATTTTTTTTTTTTTGTACTCCAGTATCTATTGTTCAGTGTTGCTATATGGCCATGTACATAAAACCATGCTTCTCCCATAAAATTATATGCGGGCCAATAGAACAAACATTAACATTACCCAATAACAAATTGCAGAAATTAACTCTACTCCGATTTCCGCGGTTGCAATATCTGAACTACAGTTATCTTATAAGGTTTTAATTTTAAAAGTTTCCGATGTTTACGAAATTCCTGATTTCTGTGCAAGGTTTCTCAGAGATTTCTTTGGGCTTTGTTCTAACTTTTCTCCGATATCATTTGTAAGAATAAAGCGATTGCTTTTGGTTTCTTATAAGTACAGATCCCTAAATCTGTTCACAAGATTACGAACCGTTTCTCTGTGATGCGCACGAACTGCAGGGAGTCCGTCTATAAATCGCCTTCTTATTTCTCTACATAAATTTGTTGTCACATAGGAACCATGCATGAAGATTCTGTGTGCTAAAGTATACCAACCTTTTGGCGTTATAACAGCACTAACACACTATAACCTGAAACACGTGGTCTCTCAATTAACGTTCAACTTCTGTACAGCACAAAGACTTCGCGTCAGCACAAAGAAAGGCATGATAGTGGAGGCGGGCACATAACCGATTAGGAGCAGGACCGACGATTCCTTGTTAAGCTGGCCAAATGAAGGCTCTGTAAATATTTCCGAAACGAAAGGCGTTATTGGTGTGATGTTTTTCGCTAAATTAAATTTCATATAAGGGTTCATCAATGTGCCCATACAACCATTGCAAAAATTACTAGAAAGTTTATTTCTAGTACAAAGTTACATTTTTTTAAAACATAACAATGTCTATTGATTTCAAGAAACAAGACTATATGAGATCAGAATGTCATTTCAGTTCTAGCAAGGTTCTATGCCAAATAGTTTACAAAATATAGCCATATGTAGAGGAAGGACATTTAGGTCTTTTTGGAGAATTCTCATCAATATTAAACAAAAAAAAAAACAATACATTCCCTCTATCTGTAGGCACAATGGGCGCACTTAAACTATAATCTAGGGAAATTATCAACATTATGCTGCAATTTATTCTGACCGCTGGTCATATAAAACTTTAAAAAGTTGTTTGCCCCATTTAACTGCTTAGATACTAGACTGGAAATGTCCGCACATTCCTGACTACTTCGACCGTATGTGTACGTTTGTATTTCCATTTTGGTCTTTTACATTTTTTGATTTGATTTATTTATGGACGCTCTTTAACATCTCAGATCATAAGCGCCCCATTCTAATCAGCGCGTGAAACGACCGACAAATTTTGGTCAGAGGCCTCTTCTTTCAGCCTTGAGGTTCTTTATCCTGCCGTAAATGTACGACATGGGCCCACGGCTTTACTTCCCTTCCGAAGGAAGCCATACTTAGGATTTTTACGTCCGAAAAAACTAATCGATCCTGGCGAGGTTTGAACCCGCGAGGAGGGGGCAAGTATGCTTACCACTACACCACCAGGACCGATTTATATATATATATATATGCTTATAAGAAAAAAGAAAGCAAATTACAGAAGTATACCAACTTCCCAGACACACTGTATTTCTATGGTAACTAGAAGGCATAAAGCGGTGTCATAGTGTTACCATGTTGGCAGATATAGAGCTGTGCTACACTGTTGCCATAGAGATGAATTAATATCTTGCATTACAGGCATTACAATACTCTTTTGCTACCATGGTAACCAACATAGCTGGATTATAGTGCAAACATGATAATCAGATAGCATATAGCCGTCATAGTGTTACCATGGTAACCACATTGGTATTGTGTTGCCGTGTTAAACAGATTATATAGAACAGTCCTGTAATATCATATAACTAAAAACATAGAGCTCTGTTATTGCGTTACCACGGTAACCAGAAAATTTACCGACGTCATTGTGCTATAACGGTAACAAATGATTTACAAATATTCCAAACTTATTACAATCAAAGCGTTAGCTCACTGTTCTTGTTGAATATTCCGAAACGGGCGAACACAGATAAGGTTTAAATACGTGGCATTTGACAAGGACCTAATATCGGCATGCGTGGGAGGACGATTTAATGAGCAGGAGCTGGACAATCACTTTTACGAGTGTTCGCCTAGGGCTTGGTGACAGCATATTATGCAACGGTTATTGAGATATGTGGGCGCTGTACAACCGAGGTAAAGCGTGGATTCTGTGCCACATTCACAGAGCAAGTAAAGGATTTCAAAGAGCTTCTGATGACCTCTGTGGTATACAAAATAACAAATAGTAACACCTTTCATTTACTTTATATTCAAATTTTGACAATTACATAATTCATAAGAGCTGTCTATACAGGCGTGGTCATATTGACTACTTTAGTCTTGCTTGTTTCAATAGCAATTAATCTACTCATAAAGCTCATAAGATGAAATGATGAGAAAATAAAATGAAGTAAAATAAAGAAAAATGGAAGAAAAATTACAAATTAAAAAAAAAAAAACAACCCAAAAAGTCAGTTGCGTAGGATCTGCTAAAACTAGGCAAATTTCTCACCTAGTACAATAACTTTAAAAACTAATACAAACTCCAAATTAGGCTTTATTAACCAATGAAATGAAATAAGTTATGGCATTGCTGTATGGTATTAGGGACACAAAATTATAGATTTTGCAATCTATAAGTATCACACAAAAGAAACCACATGTTTACAATTAGCATTATTATTAATTAGATTAACCACAAAAAGTAATAGTATACTATTAATTAAATAAGATATATGATCACTGATGGACAAAGACATGTTACTATTTAAAACAACTACAATATACTAAGCAAATATACACAATCAACAATATATATGCGACAGCTACATCGATTTTCAGTGGCTTTGAAATTTAATTTAAATGTTATTGTAACGCAAACATTTTCTGAAGGTTGTTACGGAGCGCTCTTGCGTACAAATATAATTCTCACACACGTATTAGATTAATATTTCACATTTGCTATTTTCACAACGTTGCTTTACTTAAATATAAAACATCTGCAAGGGTATAAATACAGTTTATAAGCGAAATTAATTTGATATTTTATCAAAACAATGTAGAAAAAATTAAACGTAGGACACTTTTTAATTTCGTTTTTCAAGTATATCCTACTTCGAATGGTCAAATTTCCCTGATTTTCAGAAACTATTTTTCTCATTTTATTTAAATAGTATATACGGAGATTTGTTTTGAAGAAAAAAAAACCATTTTTAAATTTTGGGTTTTAGGTATAACCCCTCATCTTAATGGTCCGATTGCCCTGCATTTCATAAAATCCTTTTATCAATTTAGTTTAAAGATATATATATATATATATATATATATATTGTCTTTTCATTGAGAAAAGACAAAAATTGCGGCCGTTAGAGCAATTTTTAACGTTTAAAAGAAAAATTCCCTTTAAGTTAACTCCCTTTCCTAAGGGTACAATTTTGCTGGTTAACGAACTGTACGAATGAATTATTAATTGATGGTTATAAGTCTAGTTTCGTTGAAAAAAATAAAAATTGAGACTGCTAGAGCATTAATGGATATATATATATATATATATATATATATAATCTTATTTCATTGTAGGTACCTAGAAGCCAGGATCGATGGAGATTTGGAGAAATTATAACAAAAATCGTTCCATGGGTACAACTGCAATAGTTTACACTCTCTTTCGGAATTCGCTAAAAGAATGAACATAAAAAGTTTAAAACATTCAGATAGAAATAAGAAAAGAGACCATTAGATATGCGTTATGAACGCGAAACATGAAAAGAAGGGCTAAACTTATGAAACAACACGAATATGAAATAAGAAAAAATATGAGAGAACTACAAAATATAAATTCTGTGTTAAAAATATAGTTACCGATGCTAGAATCTCCTTGTGCAAATATCACCCACCTGCTGATTTGTTTTTCCGGGAGTGTACTCTACACCCATGAAATGGTTTTGCCTTGGCCTGTACTAACGTCCCATAAACCAGTGCTACAGTGTTTAAGAACAGCACTCCCAAGTCTGAACAGGCCGTCAGACCAAACGACTGTATCCCAGGAGAGCTGTGTATATAGAAATTAATTCTTGCAACTTCAGGTAGCTTTGGAGAAAGCGGCAAGTGAATATAAATGCGGCAGAGACACTTTGCAAAGTTGCTGGTTGGTCCGCCGGGAAACTACTTGCAAATGAAAATATGTAAACTCTATCCCCCAATGATCCTACCACTTTCTAGCAGAAAACAGCTGTATTGTTGGCTGTTATTGCCGCAGTTGCCAGATCCTATCCAGAAGTAATTTTTAAAGCGACCCTTCAACTACACATTAAAAGAGTATCAAGTTTTTGTTTTAAAGGAAAACGAAAATGGTAAAGTAAAATGAGACATATTTAAGATATAAACCAGTTTTATGAAGTTAATGCAAAGTGTATATTGAACTAACTTTGTAATTAAACCAGATTCAGTTCATGCTTTTCTATTTTCACCATTGTTGTCGTCCTTATAATAAATTAATTGTTAAATTTATTATTTTTTTTTCTTAATTGGCGATATACGTGCACTGAAAGACAGAAAATCTCCGCAAGGAAATCAATCAGTTTGCATATATATCTTCATTGAGATAACTACCGAACAAGAAAAAGCTGAATGTAGCTTCTGGCTGACGAAACACAAACCAGTAACTCAGACAAGAGCAAAACAATAACAAGTTTTCCAGGATATCGGCAGAGTACAAAACTAAAAATGCAGGAAGGACTAGAACATGTAGTTCTGTGTTCATACTCGACAACTATCTATTTCATAAATTTTATTGGGCAGATACTTATACTAGTTTCCAATTTAACCTTTCGGTAATTATATGTTTGGCAGTGAAATTTCAGAATGTTACAACAGATGGCGACTTGCGTTTTCATCAGGCAGTTTCGGTAGCTGCTGCCAGGGTTGCTGTAGCGTCGTATACATTATTAAACTTTACATTCTTATTTCTTTTAAACAAATTTCCATTTTCGGGTAAACACCCCAATCTTAATGCTCCGATTTTAAAAAAAAATTCTTTTTGTTATTTTATTAAATGCCATATACCGAATTTCGTTGCGAAAAAATACATTTTTGTGCTGCTATGCTAGAGGGATTTTTAAATTTTGGGCTTTAACAAAACACCCAATTCTAATATTCTGATTTCGCCGATTTTCAGAAACTGTTTTTCTTATATACCAAGTTTTGTAACGAAAAAATAAATTTTGGTGCATCTAGAACGATTTTTAAATTTACATTTTCAGGTATACCCCAACACCTAATGGTCCGAATTTTCAAAAACTATTTTCTCATTTTATGTAAATGGTATATACAGAGTTTCGTTGCAAAAAAAAAAAAACTAATATTTGTGCCGCTCTAGAGCGATTTTTAATTTTGGGTTTCAAGTCAATCCCCGCTTCTAATAGTATGATTTCGCTGGTTTTCAAAAACTATTTTTCTAATTATATTTAAATGGAATATACCGAATTTCGTTACTGTGTGTGTGTGTGTGTGTGTGTGTGTGTGTGTGTGCGCGCGTGCGAGCGTGCGTGCGTGCGAGCGAGCGCGCAATGACAGCGAATTTTAAAATTTGGGCTTCAAGTAAACCCCCACCGGTAATAGTCTTATTGTTGATTTTCAGAAAGTATTTTTATTATTCAATTTAAATGTTATATAACGAGTTCGTTGCGGAAAAACAAATTTTGGTGCAGTTACAGTAAAATTTAAACTCTGGGTTTCAGGTAAACCCCAAATCCTAATAGTCTGATTTCTATATTTTTCAGAAAATCTTTTCTTACTATATTTCAATGTTATATACAGAATTTAATTGCAAACAAATGAAACTTGCGGCCTTTAGATGATTTTGAAAGTTTTGTTTTAGGTTAACCCCCAACCGTTTGATCTAATTTTGCTAGTTAACGAACGCGATCGTTAATTGATCGTTATATGCGAAGTTTTGTTAATATGTATGTGCATCGCTTAATATCGACTCTCATTTCTAATGGTACAATTTCGTTGGTTTTTGAAATTGATGAATCGTTTTTGAACTAATCGTCAAATGCAGAGTTTCGTTAAAGGGAAAAAAATCATAATACTTCCGGCCTCTACAGCGATAACATATTGCCGCGCACACAATTTTTTTTCATCGCTCATTTTAGGTGTCCTGTAAGTAGGATTGATGGAAATTGGAAGAAAATTGTCAAAAAAACTTTTCTTGGGCACAACGGCATATAAGTATATTACTTCAGAAAAATAATGCATTTTCTAATTTACAGTACCAATACATTAAATAATCCTGAAAAGTGTAAACCTGGATCACCAAAGTAAGCAAGGAGATAATTAAATGTCTAGAAAAAGGGAAACAAATCCCCATTCCCCGGGAACTTCTTGCCTACGTCCTATCATTCAGGCACAGAAGAAAAATGTTTTTTTCATTGTGCTGACAGTTAAAGTAGGACATGCGACGAATAATAAAAATCACGATACCACACTCACGTACTAGTATTAAGGAAAAGATAAACAGTGCAATATTGATCGGCGGCGTTCTTTTCTGCAACACTCGCACACTATTTGTGCTTACCAGGATTGGTCCATTAGTTTCCGGCCTCGCCGATAAGGAGTATTGCATTCACAAAACCTTATCGTTAGGTAAATAACTCAGGCTGTAGCTTCCACTCCGCTGTGTTCAGTTGTTCAGATATAGTTGCATACAGAAGACTATGTGTAGAAGATTGTGACATGTTCAAAATGGAGTATCGAGCTGTTATTAAGTTCCCCACAAAAGAAGGACCTACTCCAAATAAAATTAAACAGCGATTGGACGGTACATATGCGAAAGCATCCCCCTCATATTCTACTGTAAAAGAATGGGACAAACTTTTTCAAATGAGTCGAGAAAGCATTGAAGACGGAGAACGTGCAGGTCAGCCCTTTGAGGTGCTCACTCCTTAAAACATCTCCTTGTGGAAGGAGAAATTGTGTAAGACCGGCGGCTCAGAGTTACAGAAACAACAACAATGTTGGGCCTTTCTAAAACAACAGTCCTTCAAATTACTCATGCACATTTAAACATGAATTAGGTTAGTGCCAGATGGGTGCCTAGACTTCTTTCCTCAGTCCAAAATCAGCCACGAGTAATCTGTTGTCAGGCATTTTGGGAACTCTGCCGTGGCAACGAGAGAAAAGTTCTACAAACCATTGTTACAGGAGATCAAATTATGATCCCTTGAGAAGAGAATCAATGGAATGGGTAAACCTGGTAAAGCACGTCTCTAAAGGCCAAGGTCACTCAGTCAACCAAGAAGATTATAGACATAATCTTTTGGGACTATGAAGAAATGCTCTTCATTGACTTCAAGGGGAGGAACACCACAGTAATGGGGATTACTATGCTGGCCTACTGCACAGACCACGTGCTTCCATCAAAAAGAAAAGGCGGGGAAAGCTGAGTGGTAATGTGCGCCTTCACGACAAAGCTCCTGTGCACACAGCTCTTGTTGCAAAGAAAGCTGTGAAGAAATGTGACTTCAAGGAGATCGACCATCTACCCTACAGTTCAGCTCTATCTCCCAGTGGCTATTTCCTCTTCTCAAAATTCATGAGGGACCTTCGACGAAGGAAGAATAAGTGTGACGAAGAAGTAATGGATGTTGTTTATGCCCATATTGCAGACAAGACTTCTGACTATTTGGGGGGGGGCTGAAATGTTAATTAAAAAGTGAAATATAGTTTTTTGTCTTTATCATACGTAGAAAATGGTTAGGCCGGAAACTTATGGACCTACTCTCGTACTTTGCTGTGATAACTTCATTAGTGAGTATGTAGTTATATTGTTAAACTCCAGTGAAGTTTTTGATTATCTCTGCGTCACTGCTGCGCTTATGCTATAACGCTCTAGTCCCAGTATAAGAAGAGGCCCTTTGGAAAAATCGAGCACAGAGTGCATTATAGCAGTTCTAAAGTAAGTAGGTAACATCGCTGTATGATCCAAGCAATAAAAATCTTTGTCCATTTTCCCACCAATAAAACTTACAAATGGCAGTTCGTACCTCACTGGACAAGAAGTAAACCTCTATCGGTCATTTTTTTTTAAGTTTTCTGCTCTTGCCATTTGTAACCTGTCCAGCGGAATATACCTACTCAATCATTAGCTGAACTAATGCCATAACCCTACTCCCGTTTCTGCCCATTATGACCAAGATAACTGAAAGCGTTGCCAAGTTTCCACTGACTTATTGCCAAGTTACGGGCCACAAGAAGCCATCATCAAATAACCCATCTTTTGCACATCACGTCACAGTCGATATTTGTTTGTTTATCGGATCACATTCCTAAAGTAAATTAGTTTTTCTGTCGCCCTATACCGCCAAACATATGACGTTATCATCACTGGCCGTTTCCATGATATCATCTAAAATGCTTCTAATATGTCTATTATTTGCTGTGTTTCCGTGGTACCCGGAGTAAAAGTACTTTCATTTTGGTTGGATGTGAATATATTTTAGTAGTTACAATAGTAGAGTTCTATTTGTCCCTTCAAAACATTATTATTTATGATGTTTCCACGGAAAGCCAATCGTCTATTTTCTGCCAAACAAAAGCATGCTCCAAAAGTAAAGGCATGGCTCAAAAAGCGCGCGGGTACACTCTCGTAAATATAGTTTAAAGTATATGGCGATATACAATTTTTGAGAATCTTATTTGGAAAATAAGGTATATATAATGTTCACAGTTTTAAAAATAAAAAATATTTAATGCATGGATATAAGTGTAGATAAATTTTTTTGGTACACTCTCGTAAATATGCCTTTAAGTATATGACGGTATACAATTTTTGAGAATCTTAAGTCATTTCGAAAGTTACGTATATATAATGTCCAAAATTTTAAAAATAAAAATATTTAATGTATGGATATAAGTGTAGATAATTTTTTTGCGTACACTCTCGCAAATATAGTTTTAAGTATGTGACGGTATGCAATTTTTAAGAATATTAGGTTATTTTAAAAATTATATATATAATGTCGATAATTTTAAAAATAAATAAAAATATTTAATGTGTGGGTATAAGAATAGATACATTTTTGGGTACACTCTCGTAAATATAGTTTTAAGTATATGGCAGTATACAATTTTTAAGAATATTAACGACATTTTGAAAATTAGGTGTATATATAATGTCCATAATTTTAAAAATTAGTGTATGGGTATAAGTGTAGATAAAATTAACATATTAATGACATTAAGGTTTAATACTTTGGCTGATTGATCACCTTCTTTGTCCAGTGATTAACGCTGCTGATTGCTGGCTGGTTCATATCCCGATACCGACTTAGGAATGTTTTCTAAGTTAGTGAGATCTGGAACGAGGTCCACCCAGCATTGTGAAGACAATTGGGACGCTGTCTGATGAAGAGTTGGAGTTCTTCGATCACGAAAGCCGCGTAATGGGTTGTCGACATGCTCATTACTTGCCCTCTTGCAATACTACACTCTATCAATGAAGTCATAAGACGCAGGTAGAGCATGCAGAGGTCACTGCGGCAGGCCAAGGCTCAACCCTGGCCGTAGCGCCAAATGAGACCTTGGTTGATTTTACATGTACTTGTCCAACTGATGTTATGTAAAAGTTTGACAGAATAATTGATGAAAGAACAAAAAGGTAATGAGATTAGTTAGCTATTACAGATTTTGGGGAAAATAGGAAGTAGTAATTTTGTACAGACGTTATAATACCGTTTTCATTGTTCAAATATATAAATAATTTTGTACTAGTATCCACAAATCATTGGTACAGCTTGAAATTTTTAGCAAAAGCTATTTACTCCTATCTGTAAAAATGAAATATTTGGAACAGGCCATTCAATTAAAAGCAAACCTTTTAGAAAGTAAAGCAACTGAATTAAAAACACTTATATTTCGAGCAGGTGTAATTGTTGTCTTTATATTTATTTTTACACAGAATGTCCCAACCCTTACCTCTGGAATAAGAAGTCAATTTGTAAAGTTTGGTCAAACGATAGCCATCTCTCCCTTTCCAAAATGACTCCAATTGGGCAGAACGTTTCCCCGTAGCATTGATTTTAGCCCACAGGAAACAAGAAGTGGTAAACTTGTTCCAGTTTTTGTGTCGATGGAGAGAAACAGAATCACGCTATAACTTGGAGAGGGGGGTTTCCCAAACAGTATTACCAACCTCTCCCTCTTTTTAGTGCACGCCGGTCAGTCGTTGGGGTAATGGTTACTGCTTATTGTACGGACTGTACTGCCATTGTTTCCATTTTGTTGCTCCAGCAAAACGTACAGTCTTAGCTAAGAGTTGTTAGGGGTGACGAAAATGGTGCTCACGAATTTACGGTTCTTTACAACAAGGCTGAGTTAGGGATAAAAATGAAAACATCCAAATTAGTTTGGGCATTTCAAGACTGGTAAACTTCTTACAAATTATTGATAGTGAATAACAAGAAGAGTGTATATCAAATTAAAATATTTGTTTTACAGTACGTAGATTTTCTGCGTATCATTCAGCAAATTGCAAACATTTTATTTATGTTTATATTATATAACGTGCTACATAAATTGATAGGATCCAAAATATTAAAACAATATTTATCAGCGGTCTCCAATAGTATACTCATATATTTATATTTTATACAGGGTGTCCCTAAACCTATAGGATCAAAAATAAGATACAGAACTCTAAACATTTGTCGTTACAAGCAAGGCTGAAACCACTAGGAGTCCCTTACTGCAGTGGAATCTCCGAGCAAATCGGAGAGAGCTGAGGGTAATGACTTGCACAGTTATAGCTAGATAATAAGGCTTTATAAGCAGTGGTATGATAGCTCAGGCGGTTAGTGCGTTATGCTACAGTTGTAAAGATAGTGGTTCCGAATCCTACATTCCGATGCTTTTCCCCCCCTGTTGGATAAAGGAGAATTGGCAACATTACAATTATTTCCTCGGTAACATAGTATCACGCATAGAATGACCTATAAATTCATGTTAATCATGTTTTTTTTTCCTGTTGCAATCAAAGGAGCTTTGCGAACATTACAGTGATTTATCCGCCCCTATCAATATATATTTAAGAAAAGGAAGCGAGGGTATTGAAAAGAGTATTGGGGCCGAGAAGAGGCACAGAACGTTGCGGAAATAAACAGAAATTCTGAGTCTACGGTGAGACCATAAGAGCGCACAACCAGTAGGTGTGAAGTGCTGACTGCGAAATATTCCTGGAACCACAACTTTAATTTAGGGCATTGTGCCCCCTCAAACAGCTAGGGGTGTGAAGCAACATGAAATGGTAATCAAGGGACTGAAAACAATAGGGAGGCTGTATTTGGATGGCAGGTCAGAAGAATAGAAAGAGCGAATGGAGCAGGTTACGAATCGCTTGAGGGATGTGGATAGGCAGCATACAAATGCGCCATGGAGAAAGATGATTTCACTTGAAATGTTTACACATAGTATTCCATGAGCTGAAAGAACCAGCCTTCATAGCATGAGTCGAACCTTATGCACATATGTTCAACGTATATCTGTAAAACTGGTGGTAATCATATGCTACTGTGGCCATGTGTAAATAGGCACAATGATCGTTTTCTCAGTTGGGAAAACCGAACGGAGATGCACAAAGACAATTACATTGACTTTTTTTTTTTTAAATTGATTTATTTATGGACGCTCTTCAACATCTCAGGTCATCAGCGTCCCATTTAACTCAGGGCGTGAAACGGCCGACAATTTTTTCTCAGAGGCCTCTCTTTCAGGCTTGAGGTTCTTTTTCGTGCCGTAAATGTACGACACGGGACCCACGGCTTTACTTCCCTTCCGAAGGAAGCCATACTTAGGATTTTTACGCCCGAAAAAATCCATCGGTCCTGGCCGGGTTCAAACCCGCGTTTTGGGTTTAGGAGGCAAGTATGGTAACCACTACACCACCAGGACCGACTAATTACATTGGAGGAAGGTGAGTAACCCGCTGTGTTTTCCAAAGGCATCATTGGTCAGTATTTCATCCACATGGAAAACAGAATTTCATTCACAATACACATGGAAACAGAATTAACGTCACATCAGAAGTACACAAGAACAAGTTACTGAATGTTTTCAGGAGGCCTTGACACTTTATGTGCGCTTAACACCTTGATATGCACAAGCTAGTGTTGCAACAAGATGCAGCGACTGATCACGGGAATCAGCGTTTACTACAAGAGCCATTCTCCAGTAAGAAGGTTTTGGCACGCTTTTCCACATCCCCCACGAAATCCCGATTTGTCAATGTGGGGCTATTGAAAAAAAAAACAGTGTTTTTTACCCATTCAGTAGTCTACACGAACTTGGTGAAAACCTCGAAACAATTCTACATAGCAATGTAATGCTATGATAACTAGGATGATAACCATATGTCATACGACGGATATTCAAAAAGGTTTTTAACCAACATATTCATTGTTGGACAATAATGTCTACAAAAATGTAACTAGCGCTATTGGCAACAGCGGAACTTGAGTTATCAAAATATGCATAAATGCAATGCGAGTTTAAACTTTCATGGTTACTGTCGTAGTTGCGTGTTCATTTGACAACACTGGAAGACGGATTTGATCATTTGAAGAAGGGCAAGGGACTTTGAAAGGCAACCTTTACTCTGAACGAGAGAACAATTCAAGGAGTGAAGAACTTGATAGAGAAAAATAGACATGTTGAAATGCATCAATGTTGGCAGCATTGGCAGTATACTCCATCGTGTTAAAATTTCGCAAAAAATGTACAAAATGGGATCCACATTCCCTAACCAATGAAGAAGAAAAGATGAGAAAGAATTGTGTAAGGAAATTGCTCAGCATGTTTCCACCAATGGTCTTAAAAGCTTGACAGATATATGCACTGATGATGAAAGTTGATTATATTACTACACCACACCAAACAAAGCTCAAAACTGAGTGTATGGTCCAATACCAGTCCTTCTTCGAAAAGATGTTCGTTCTCAGAAGTGAATGTTCACTGTTTCTTTCAACTATGAAGGACCATTAGTGGTTGACTGTAGGCCAGAGTCGGTCCTGGTGGTGTAGTGGTTATACCATACTTGTCTCCTATACCCAAGATCGCGGATTCGAACTCGGCCAGGACCGATGGATTTTTTCGCGCGTAATCCTAAGTATGGCTTCCTTCGGAAGGGAAGTAAAACCGTGGGTCCCGTGTCGTACATTTACGGCACGAAAAAGAACCTCAAACCTGAAAGAAGAGACCTCTGAGCAAAATTTGTCGGCCGTTTCACGCCCTGAGTTAAATGGGACGCTGATGACCTGAGATGTTAAAGAGCGTCCATAAATAAATAAACCAATCAAAACCAATGTATGCCAGAAGGAATGACAATGAATGGAGATATATTTTGGATTCTTTATTTGAAGAATTGAGGCGGCGACGTTCATGGACAGGAACTTCAAAAAGCTGTTGCTTTTGCACAACAATGGGTCTCCTCATAGAACAGCTGCAAATGTGAGAAAATTGGAAGTCGCCAAAGTCAAGTTGCTCGACCATCCATCCTACAGCCCTGATCTTCAACTTAACGACTTCTGGTTTTTTCCTCGAGTAACCTTTTAAAGTAGTGCAGGACCTTGCTCAAGCTATAAGTTAAAAATATCTCAGTTCGAGCAAAGTGGTGCTTTTGTCAAGTGGTTGCACCGTCCACAACTGTGTGTGTGGAGACAGATGGAGAGTACTTTGGAGGATTATGACGAAATCCTTAGCTGGGATTCTAAAATGAGAGTTGCAAAACTTTTTGAATGTCCCTCGTACACAATGAATGAGAATATCGCTTTACTACTACTAGAAAAAATAGTTATGCTTGATTATTGTAGTGTACAAAATGTTACACAGTATGTCCATTATCTCCTGTCATCTCGTACAGCCGAAGCTAAAATCTAAAGGGGAGGGAGTATTCGTTATTCGTTAAAATACTGGCCAAACTCACTAAGCAGAAGTTCTGGGTGACTCAGGCTAAGAGTATAGGGTATGATTAAGGCTATCGACGAAAATGGGCTAATTTGTCCTATCTCAAAGGAGTGGAATCAAGTTGCATAATATTGGTCAAATGTAAAGGTACGAAAAAGTGAGGGAAAAGTATCTACCACAACCCTTTAATATATCGAACAGAGGGAGATGCAGATACTGGGCTGAGCTTGCTGGCAATGAAAAAGAGGAAAGGTTCAGTCAATTTCTGATGAAAGTTGACAACTCTGGTCTGACAAGGTTGATAATAGGGGATGGGGTAAGGGAAACAAATTTATTGAATCCATCTTATACCTGGCTTCTTTCCTATCATATTATTACCTTTCTTTTTTATTTTATTGTTAAATATTTACCGAGTGGGAGGAACTTGTCATCAGCTAAGATGACTCCATATTTACACACATTTTAGACTTTTCAAAAGCATTTCAACAAACAAAATAAGTTTCATGCATTTTCTATCGCCTTAAAATTCAAATATAGAACAATATGACAAGGCGTATTGAAAAGCGCGATTGGTCAACATTTATTCTTCTTTTCCCATTTTTCCTTTAGCGCTTTATTTTTCCCCAATTTAGAATTTTTGTTTTGCATAATCGTAATTTTAAACCGGAGTTTGATGCTGCCTGGTGACGTGCATGAGCGCGCAGTGGAGAATGAGATTTGCACATTTTAGCACCGAAGTTGACCGTAACCATCCCCAAGCGTCTTTATGGTTAATAGTAAAACATGGACGTGAAATACTGGTTAGACCAATGCAGGGAATACTTTGCGCTAATGCTACAGACACCAGATACAAAAAGTAACAACGTTTACGCCTGCAGAGGTGGAAAACGACCTCAGAGGAATTAGCGTGGGTTCAATATGGCAACGAGGCAATGAAGAAAAGTCCCTCAAGGAGAACCTTCGTGAGCTTAGCGCATTCCTCAGAAGGATGAACAGTAACGCGCAATATATTAAAATTTTCAATTTTAAAATCGTGAGTCTCTTATTCAGATGTAAAAATAATTCTATATACTTTTAATTTTTTCCGATACATTCGTTGCTAGCGCGCTTTTTAAATGTCGGTTTTCAGGTAAAAACCCATTCCTAATGCTCCGACTTCCCTGATTTTCAGATACATTTTTCTTATCATATTATAATAATTTTTACACAGTTTCGTCTTTAGGATAACCCCACTTCTAATGGTTCAGCTCTGGGATCTAGTGTTAAAGGTACCTTCTTCGCAAATCCAAGATCGCGGGTTTAAGTCCCGGCCAGGACCGATGGATTTTTTCGGGCATAAAAATCCTAAGTATGGCTACCTTCGGAAGGGAAGTAAATCCGTGGGTTTACGGCACGAAAATGAACCTCAAGTCTGAAAGAAGAGGCCTTTGAGCAAAATTTACCGCCCATTTCACTCCCTGAAATGATGACCTGAGATGTTAAAGAGTGACCGTAAAAAAATCTCCGCGACTTTGCCCAAATGGCAATTTTCATTTTTATATTCTTCTCTCCTTTTACAGTTAAAATATTTCTAATTAATATTTCCCCATCTAGTCTTCCAGTTTTTGCCAAACCTGTTCTTGCTTTCTTTGTTTGCTTACAGTATAATAATTAATGAAAATCCGCGTCGGTTTCTCCACACATTGAGCATATTTCTACACCTTTATCATCTTAAAACTTTTAAATTGTCTTTTAGTTACGATTTTGATTTCTTGAAGTAGTGTTCAGTGGATTATAAGGCGAAAATATAAAATGTATTCTCTAGGCCCGAAATAAAATTATCCTTTGTGTGAATGTTGATATGCTTGTTAAGGCGACGATTTTAGCTATTTCTTACAGGTTGGTTGTTTGAAATTATGTTGTAAAGGCGATGATGACTTCATGGGAAACTAGTTGCTAGGTAACCAGTGTCAGAATTAGGTTAATTACGTACGATTTATAGCGTTATAAGGAGGCGTGTTTTAATGCTAGGATTGTATACATTGTAAAACCTGTGGATGATAATATTTTATGAAAATTGCATTCTTCAATTTATTTTTCTTCTGTAGAGATTTCAAATTTTGCTTTAAAAAAAATTAAATAGATTTTTTTAAAACATTTATCTTCTTATATAAAATTTTCTGCATATTAATTAAGTATAATAAATTATCAGTAAAATACTTATAAAAAGTTAGCGCTGTTGCTGCATGCACAACCCAAATTCTGGCATTACGAATGGGATGTGACGTGTCTAAAATATCTTTGTGTACTACCGTTGCATTCCGCAGCCGTTTGTTTTTAATTTGTGAGATATGTCAGGACTAATGGTCACGTTTGCACCGCGTGTGGCGAGGACATGAGAAATGGCGCCAATATCGCGCAGTGGCACGTAACAAGCGCAGCCTTGCCTTATTGTTGCCTTTTGAACTACAATATTGTTGCCGCAGCTGGGAATCGAACCTTGTGACTGCAGTGCAGAATTAGAGCATTCAAATGTGATATCGTTCACTTTTGTGTTGTGTTTCAACTTTAACCATATTATAAATTTACAACACAATGAGTTATATAGAAAAGGTTTCCCTTGTCTGGTATATCATAACACACAAGTTGATGCTCTCATGTTTATTTTTAAACTAGAGTTGTCAACTTTTTCAGTATCCTAATAAGGAACATAGCTCTGGTACACTGCAGTTTATTAGCAATGCTAATACGATAACATAGCGTTTTCCGAGGAAAAAATGAAAGGCGTTAACTTAAATCACATATCAATAACTGGCTTTTATCATATATTTACACGTCATTTTAAACGCATAAAGACACGATATTGTATAAGATTTGCGGTTACATAACATTAATAGTAGACCGCTTCCGAGGTCTAGGGGAGCGTTTGTGACTAGGTCTCGGGTTCGAGCCCCTGTCAGGTCACGCTGTGTGGATAAGGTTATTTTAGATTTTTTTTCCATGCCCTGAGAAGGTGAACGCCAAATAGCTTTAAAGAGGCAAGAACTCCAAACTCATTTGCGTTATCATTAATTCATTTTTCATCCCTACAGGCTTGTACCTACAGACTTTGAGAGAAAACCAGTACAGTCAAAGCGGCAATAAATATTTTATTAGAATAGTTATTTACGTAACTAGTAATTGTGACACGAGTGAATACTTAACGTGTTCACTTTCGCACACACGCTAATTTTTACGAATTTTTAAAATTTATTAAAATTTACAAAATGCGATGTTATAACGTAGCAGATATGACGTATTATGTTGCATGGTTTCTTAGTACTCGTTCCTATGACGATGTTATTTTGTTTTTGTTTTAAAGAATTCAAATGGAAATGGATGCTAATTACGCAATGTTTCACATTTTAAATATGGATACCATTCCAGAAGAAACTATAAAGGAAGCTGGCGGTTTGTTAATTCCTCAAAACTCGAAAAGAATATGACAAGCACTGTACATGGAGAAAAGAGAAACATGTTTGTTCAACTAATGAAAAAACCTTGTTGGTATATTTTTCAGAGCTGGTAAATATATTTTATATGTTTATTGATTATTAATAGGGCAGTAATTTAAATTTTATATTCTTAGATTTGTTCATTTTTGTCCAGTTCCAGACTTTTATACCTCTGACGTTCTGGTGTGTTTTCAAAAGTAATATATTTTGGAAGTGAAATAAAATATCAACGTTTCATCTTTGGTAAGGTTTTTCATTTTTTGAAAAAAAAAATTTCATAGGGATGTAAGGCGGCAAAATAAAATATGCTCTCTAGACCCGAAATTGATCGATTGATGATTAAAGTACCCGATGATAGGGTATTTACTAATGAAGGTAGTTTTGTCTTTTGGAATTTTGGAATTTGTAGCCATATGTAATACACCATTTGTGTGTTGATAATGTTGAGTTTAAAAGCCGTATTTTTGTTGTTCAAATTCGAGATATGAAAAATTATAATTCATGTACATTTACTACACTTAAATTCATTTTCAATGTTTCCTAGATAATGGAAGCTAATGTGTGACCATTGATTATTTCAAAATAAAATTATAAAAAGATTCTCATGTTTGAATGTTGGTAGCTTTTAGGTAAACAATTTAGCTTTTCCTTACAGGTACGTTGTTTGAAATAGCATTGTGAATGGAATATTAGTTGCTAGGTAACCAATGGCAGAATTAGGCTAATTGTGCACGATTTATATTGCCATAAGAACACATTGGTAGATTTTACAAGGCCTTCAGTATATCGCTTCTGTCTTTTGTTTCTATGCTAAGTCCTCGTAAAACGATAATACAGAGGGTGCCAAAAAATGTATACACACAGCAAAGAAAAACCTGAGTTAACATAATAAAACTGAATTTACACAAATAGAAAATGATGAGCACTAACCATTTTTAGACTTTTACAGTTACAACAGTTGCTCAAAATGCCCACCATCGGCGTCGATACACTTCTGAGTACGTTGAACTACTGATTGAGCAACGTTTGCGAAAGTGTCCTCAGCGATTGCAGCTCATGCCGTTTCAATTTCTTCCCGAAGTGCTGTCAGTGTAGCTGGTTTTCTACGGCATACAACACCCTTAAGAGTTTCCCATATGTAGAAGTACTTAGATCCGGAGAACGATTCTGTTCTGTACACACGTCTCCGTTGCCTTTGAACTTAAACATTCTCGGTTTTCCAATAACACTTCAAAATTGCTTTCAGCTATTCTAACGATAATCTTGGCTCTATTTTGTTGTAGCTACGCTATCATAATGTTTTTGAGTCACATCTGTTTACAGAACAATATAATACATGTTAGTGTTGTTTTTCAGTTCACCTTTAAAATATACTAAATAGATATCTACTGTGAAAGTGCGTATACATTTTTTTGGCACCCTCGGTATTTCAGGTCGATAACAACTTCGACTCGGCAATGCTAATGAGCGCTATCGTACTCCAGATATGACTCAATCTATCGATATTTTTCTAATATACGTTCTAAATCTTCTGTTAACTACACGGTTTGATAAATAATGATGGATTATATACAGTAAATAGGATTTTTACTTCAAAATGTGCTGGTGTGAAATATCTGTTTAAAATAAGTAAAACAAAAACAGCTCAATTTAAATATTTAAGGAGCATTTTAAATATTTTTTATCAATTTTGGACTTTATTTTTTACTCTATGATGATGAAAACAGAACTTTATGAAAAGTGCATATTCGAGTGTGGTTTTATGAGTAACTTAGTTCGATATTAATAAAAAAACGCAAATGGTTTTGAATCAATTTAATTTTCTATATATTCCCATTAAACATACTTTCTGGAAAGTTTCTACAGATTCGCGATTCAATACTGTTTACCTCCCGTATGACCTAATTTGACTTACATTTGTATCCAGAAACGTTTTGAATTTCAGATAAAACAGATGGTAATTCAAGGATGCGAGATAAGGAGATTAGAGTGGATGCGGAAGCTTTCCAAATCTTAGTTCGTTTAATTTGTCCTGAGCGACAAGGTTGAATGTACCGGCGCGTTATCATCATGAAAAATACATTCATTTTAGGTGGTAATGGTGTCCCCTTCTTGAAGTAGGCAATTTAAGAGAATTCCTTTTGCGTTAACTGAAATCATATCTTTCCACATGATGGAATGCCTTTCGCCTTTTTCGGACAAGTTTCGCCTCGTGCGATCCACTGCTTAGAATGATATTTTGAATTTCTGTGTAGAGTACTGAATCCAATTTTCATCCTGTCACAAAATGTAAAAATCGGTTAGAAACATTTGATGATCGCATGTATTTTCTCTGGAGTACCCAGAGGCCCGAAAGATTTTCACGTGTAATTCGTTATGCAAATTAAAGAACCCACTCACTTGAGATGCTCGTTGCCTTGGCTAACTCTCTCTTTTTCCTTCGTTTGTCAGCTAAAACAGGATCATTGAATTTATCAATCATTTATGGCCTCACAGAGGCTTTTGGAGTTCCAGGACATGGTGCGTCTTTGATGCTTGTTCTGCCACGCTTAAACTCATTCAACGAAGTAGAGCAGTTTTGTAGGAAGGACACAGGTCGTCCAATGAGAAACAATCCTTTCACGTATTCCTTGTTCTTTCCCCTTCCAGGATAAAAAATTGAATCACGTCAAGAATTCAAATCTTATCCATTTTTCATCGTTACTCGAAACACTTGTTTTTAAACAACAGCCAAACACAGAATATTGGTAGATAGAAAGCAAACTTTTAAGACCATCTACACATGCTGCTGCTGCCCTCTATTAGTAGGGAAAAAGTACTTATTAAACCCTGTTGTATTAAATTAATATTAAAATTCTATAGAAAAAGATAAAATATTAACATAAAATGCATTAAAATAACCAGAAGAAGTTTGTGTATGAAAACTTAACATTGTGGTGATTAATCTCAAAATTACATGTAAAATTTACGCATTAAACTCAAACCTCAGATTAGATAGGCATAAGTCAAACAAGGAACGCAATATGTTACCTCACTGCATAGCAACCAATTTCAAACAGCTCTTCACTTGTTAGCGGCTTGCATATGCTTACCGTTGCTATGGCTAAGTGAACGTTAAACCGATTATTCCGTAGCATTGTTGATGATGCATGCAAAGCAAGTGGGATTAGTGAGCCGGTTTTTACCAATTCTGAAACACGTTTCAGATAAAAGGATGAGAACAGTTTGCTACCAAGTCCTCGAGTATTGACTGACGGATATTTGCGGCCCATTCGGATCGCCAAATTTGCACAGCTGTACATCGGATGTGGTTACAGAGGCACTCGAGGTTGCGATTTGCCTTCAAGGGTATCCAGAGCTTCCGAGTGATTTCAGCCTAGAGTATTTTGACTCGAAGATAATTGCCTACTAATACTTTAGTAATTTTTTATAAATAAATATACACATTTCTGTCAACTTTGCACTAGAAAACATATATCAATGTCCACAAAATCGCTAATTTATTTTGATAATTGTTAACTAGATTTCTTCCAAAAGTTAGTGGAAAAACCAAATAAGTACCATTTGTGTTAGTGTACAAACAACTTGTTCTGACCAATTCAACCCCAAACTTGTTAATTTTTTAGTTATGTAATCAGGAACTTGTGAGCTTGCAACTATCCTTACTTAAGTCTACAGATATTAGATTTATTTTTTCTCTATACATGACCTGCGTCTCTTATGTTTATGGAGAGTGTACGATTTTGAAAGTACCGGTCGGAAGGCAGGGTGTTCCAGCTTCGAACAAGGTTAGGCTAAAACCTTCATAGAAGAAGGATTTTCGGCCCAGGAAATAGTATGTGTGATTTCTGAAAATAGGAAATAATGATGGAATGAAAAAGTCCCTTGGAATACCCTCCAAAACCTACGCTTCGACAAAATAGGCAAGTGATAAGAAAGCTCCGTGTTAGTGGATCTTGCCGGTGATCCCACTGTTAACAGCGTGGCCCCAAGCTAGCCAGACAAACATACTGAAACATAAGAGAGGAAAAAGTAGCAATCCCTGTCGGTTAGTTCATCATAAACAGAGACGGGACTAGCACCTGCAAGTAAGAATGGAAGTTGTTCATTTGTTTCATTTACGGACTCTCTTTAACATCTCAGGTCATCAGCGTCCCATTCAATTCAGGGCGTGAAATGAACGACAAATTTTGCTCAGAGGCCTCTTTCAGGCTTGAGGTTCTTTTACGTGCCGTAAATCTACGACACAGGACCCATGGCTTTATTTCCCTTCCGAAGGAAGTCATACTTATGAATTTTTACGCCGGAAAAGTTCATCGATACTGCTGGCATAACTTCAGAAAAGAAGAGAAAGGTTTTCAAAGGCAGCAAGAAGAAAAGCTTCTGATGGTCTGGGGTGGATTCGGGTATGGAGGGAAAGAAAATTTACCAGGTTGTATGAAGTCATACAAATGACGCACTACCATTTTTTTATTAGTGTTTATCGCCCATTTAGTAAAAACCGAGGCACCACAGGCGGTGGACACTGATGACACATGAGATGAAATGATAAATTGGGAAAGACTTTTTTTAAGGAAGGAAACTAAGTTTAGGTTACCTCCCCGGCATTTGTCATTTATGAGGACCGAGAAAAACGTGAAAAAATTCTCAACCAGAGTAAACTGTCCAGACCTACCGCTCACGAGTCCGCACCTTAACGACCTCGGCCACCCGTGGCGATACACAATGCTTGAAGAACTCTTTTTGCCTGTTACAGATAGGATTGGAATAGAGATTTCGATATTTCAGAACGACCATTTACAGTGCCAGATGGAGAAGAGAATGGTTACGACACAAAGTGTCAGTGTCATGAAATAGTAAGCCAGTTCTGCGGACCATTGTATGGGGAATTTTATGCAAGTCAGTTTATTGCGATGGAAAGCAATATGCAAGTGTGCAGGAATTAAAGACTCCCATTAATCAAGCTAAACTGTCTTTGTTACAGAAGGTTCATTCAAGTTGTTTTGAAAACGGTTCATTTATAGCATAATAATGACAAGTGGTCGTACCATTTTGCAACGCACGTTATATACATTCGGGCTTTGACTAATCTCCTACTGAAGGAGAATATACAGTTAATTGAGAGGAAGATTTTTTAAACACCGCATTTCTTTGTAAAAGCGGGATCAATATGATTACATTATTATTATTATTATTATTATTATTATTATTATTATTATTATTATTATTATTATTATTATTATTATTATTATTATTATCATCATCATCATCATCGTTGTTGTTTTCGTAAGACAGCAAATGTTTCTTACTTTAATGGTATCAATTTACGTATGTTGGAAAAGTTACGGTTTTTAATTTGTAGTATGGCCGTTGGCAAAATTCAACATGCCTCTAAAAATCATCCCATGAAAGGCTTGATGCAGGCTAATGTGATATGGATGATATTTGTGACGTTTAATCTCTCTCTACTTT
The DNA here is from genome assembly GCA_030762175.1 of Metallyticus violacea. NCBI lineage: Eukaryota > Metazoa > Arthropoda > Insecta > Mantodea > Metallyticidae > Metallyticus > Metallyticus violacea. The sequence goes on along the minus strand of CM060835.1, from coordinate 25,782,968 downwards.
GAGAGATTCCCAAATCATGTTCCAGTTGACGAGAATTTCTGTGAGAATTAGCGGCAACTGCACTTAATACAGAGACTTCCGAATTGTCAGCAGTAGCACTTCTCATTTGTTGGATTTTCTTGATGCGACATCTCCCGTTTCCAATGCAAGTCATTGAAAATTTCTAACAGATGGCTGCCTCCTTTCAGGATATTGATCTCCGTATAAGTTGCAAGCTGCTCTAGAGTTCTTATGAGCTTCGCCACAAATGTAAATCATATCGATCCTATCGTTGATCGTGTATCGAACATCCATGATTGAAAAACGAAATGGAACTGACTGAGAATGATGTCCTTTGAGGTTTAAATTGGCAACGATGAGCATTTGTTTGTGTATCGATGTCAACAAATGAGCATCTGCGTATAAACAAAAGAGTTTCCTTTATAGCAATAACAAAACAAAAGAGAGAGAAGTGAAAGTGAAAGTGAAAAACATTTGCTATCTTACATGTCCAATATCACATAATCTATCACCCCTAGTTGATAGATGTACTAGAACTTTTATACTGAAATTGAATGCTCTCTCCATTCCCGTAAAAGAAAATACACAGTTGCATTTGAAAAAAATCAATTTGACCTTTAAATGACATTGAGAAAGGCATTTCACGGACGAGTTAAGGTAGCTATTTTATGTCCTCCTATGAACACTTCAAAATTGCCTGAACCATTTTTTTTTCTTTGATTTTTCGGAGGAAAATGTACGCGACACTATAAATGCTCACCTGTATTTACACTAAAATTGTGTAGTAGATACTCAACGTTTATTTCAGTTTAAGGTTACCAGGAATTGTAAAACTAGCAAATAATGCAACAGTATAAATTTTACAATGTATCTCAGAAAGTTTTCAATCTATCAATATAAACTTTTTGAGAGATATTAAAGAAAACTTAAGTAAAGCTACTCTGCAAATTTTAATTTCCTAATGCACATAAAATACTTTATTAAACTTTTTTAAACCAAAATAAAACCTTATTAAAAAATGAAAACATTGTGGCACAAGTAAGCGCTTTTCACGTAACTATTGGTGGAATTGGAATGATTTTCTTTCTTTATCTTTTTCCTTTTTTTTTTAATTTAAACTGTAGGCAACGTGATATCCTGGAAGCCAATATATATGTATCACACTAATAATAAAAGTAGATAAAGGTTTTTATTATTAGTGTTAATTTATATATATATATATATATATATATATACTAGTTGATTGAAAAGAAATTAATTTTCAAATTTTGAAAAAAAAAAAAAAACAGAAATATTTTTAATTTCTGATAAATGTTGATGTTTAATCAAATTGATATTGGAATACTTCTAGTTAGCACACTTAAAATGTGCATACATTATGAGCATGCAAATTTTTAACAATATTAGTAAATGCACATTTATGTCAAAATTTTAAATTATCGGGAAATAAGATTTATTTTTGTTTAAAATCTTTTTATGTGCATTAGAAAATAAAATTTACAGACCATCTTTAGTTAAGTATTCATTATATCTTATAAAATTTTCATTTTGATAGCTTTATAAGTTTATGAGATACCGTTCAAAATATACTGCTGTATTATTTGTTAGACTTTCACTTCCTAGTTACCTTAAACTTCTTATTTGGAGATAGGGGTTCATTAACTTTTTATGTCACGAACGACCACAGGCCTGATATATTTGGCTTAGTAAGAGAAGTTTTTATTCTACGTTTTTAAAATAATTATTATTTCACACAAGTAAGATGTTACGAAAGATTACTGCTATTGCCATGGAAACTAGAGTTTACTTTTTTGCCCAATCTATTTAAAAATTCCCCCCGAAACAAATAGTCTCTTTCAATTTTATTCTAATTTATTTTACTTCAATAAATTGAAAATTTATATAATCTTTTATTTTCTGTAATTCATTGCTTCTATCAATCTAACAGTAAATTCAAGAATAATTCTGTTGAGAGCACCGTAATGTTTTAAGGTCCCCTGGGAGCATCTTGCATTAGTAACGTTTACACCAGTAAACACATCACATTGCAGATATAAAATGTTATTTTAAACCCGCTTTCCAAATACCAAGCTACAGAAAATAATATAGAAAGTTAGTTTAAATAACCAACGAACGGTTAGTCCTCATTAAATATCTCACACGCTGCTTTCAGCTATCTGTACCAAAGTTCTGAACAAATTTCAACTCGCTAGCGTAGTATGTCGTTTGTACATTTATAATGTCTTTCACTTATTTGAAAGACCTGAGTTAATTAGTGAAAAGGTGTAATATTTGAACTTACAAACACGTCTTTATCAAAGACAGAAAAATGAGACATTTTAAAGAGACCTTACTCTTGTTAGTACAGGGTGATTCAAAAGTCGATGTATACAGGATGTAGAACACTTGTGGTTTACATATTTTCAAGATGAAGCCTATGGGGTAAATGTACATGTCACAGAAGTCATCAAGGCACGGACTCCTGAGACAGAGATCTGGATTTAGAATCTCACCAGAACCTTCCAACAAGGATTTGGGGTTTTCCTCAGTACTCAGTACAAACAGATGGCAAATGGTTTGGGAAATGCCCTAAATTGTTGACAGAATGAGGGAAATGTACTATATGCATTCAGAATCAAGGGCATAACAATATCCCGGAGTTTTGTAAAGTATTTCTGCATTTAAGTTACAGATGAGGATGGGACCATGGTGGCCAAAGTCCCACACCAGACCGCCACTTTGTCACCTCATTGTGTTTTGGAACATTTGATCCACTGGAAATTCCTATTACTTAATACTGGACAATTTAGTAATTGACTTCATAAATGGTATTGAATATAATGTCACGGTGCCACCTGTGATCTTCCAGTTATAAACACTGCAGTCGGTCCTGGACGTCTAGTGGTAAACCTCGCAGACCCAAGATCGCGGGGCCAGGGTTGATTTTTTCGGGGGAAATATCCTAAGTATGGCTTCCTTCAGAAGAAAAATAAAGACGTGGGTCCCGTGTCGTACATTTAAGGGACGAAAAAGAACCTCAAGCCTGAAAGAAGAGTCCTTTGAGCAAAATTTAAAGGACATTTCACTCTCTGAATTGAATGGGACGCTGATGACTTGAGATGTCAAAAGCGTCCGTAAATAAAACAAACCTTTGCAACCTTCTTGTGCCTGCCAGATACCGCCACGGGTGGCCGAGGTCGTGCGTCTGGGGTTCGATTGCCACCAAAACCGTCCTCCCTGACTGAGGTTTTTTCCAGATTTTTCTCAGTCCTCGTAAATGACAAATGCCGGGGAGGTACCCTAGGCTTAGGCCTGGAACGTTTCCTTCTTTAAAAAAATCCTTTCCCAATTTATCATTTCATCTAAATTATCATCAGTGTCCACCGCCTGTGGTGCCTCAGCAGTAAAAACAGGCGTTAAACACTATTCAAGGGGGAGAAAAAATCTGGCAGATGATATTTATGAGTTCGTTCTTTGTTAATGCCATTGGGTCAATATACATAAAAATGGAAAATATCCTATGAATGGGGACATTAAAACACTCTACATAATAATTCATTAGCTTAGAGCACATTTTTTTTTTTTAATTTCTAATGACTTTCTCCTCTGGACGTCTAATCAATTACAGACAGACTCTTTACCATATTCTATCACAGTTTCCATAAGGAAACTGTAAAGTGTAAAATAGAAATTTTTACATGTTCTGTTTATCATGAAATAAATTCTATGGTGCATTCTGATTTAAAATGTATAAGGAGTTTATAAGGAGTTGCAGACACTTGCCCCTTTAAAAAGGCATTTGAATAGACTTCGGGCAGTTTAAATATTGAAATTCTCAATATTTTATGTTTTTTTTTTTTTTTTATAACTTTTGGGGCAAAGTTTCTTTCTTTCATCAAAACAATATAAGACAACAGAGAATGCTTCTAATATGATTACTATTCTGGAATGCATTGCAGTCACGGTTTGTATGCTAAATTCCAACTGAAATTTTCTTGAAATTACAGTTTTATAAACACATGTTCCTCTTTGCAATAAAAAAAAACGGCTAAAAGGTTGAATTTTCACACACTTTTGTAATGGAATCTATTTAATACACTGAACTATGAGAATATTTGTTACTATTAAAAGGATCGGCCCTCGTGGTCAGTTGTAACCATACTTGTGTCAAACCCAAGATCGCTGGTTCAATCCCGGCCAGGATCGATGACTTTTTTCCGCACGTAAAAATCCTTAAGTGTGACTTCCTTAGGAAGGGAAGTAAAGCCGTGGGTTCCGTGTCGTACATTTACGTCAAGAAAAATAATCTCAAGCCTGAAAGAAGAGGTCTCTGAGCAAAATTTATCGGCCGTTTCATACCCTGAATTGAATGGAACGCTAGTGACCTGAGATGTTAAACAGCGTCAGTAAATAAACCAAATCAACAACAATAACTATTGAATGGTTTATAAAAGTCAATATTTTGTTTTGATATTTTATATTATAACTTTTCTTAATTTTCTTCATTGCAAAAATTTTTAAAACTAAAATACTGTCAATAACTCATTCCTTTACGTCAGTGGTACGAAATATAAAACGTTACAAAATTCTAGCTCTGTACTTCCAGTAGTTTCTCAGTAAAATATAAAATAAAAGCGCTGTTTCATAAAAACTTTCCGACAAACTATAGTATGTATACATTTGAAACTCCACACAGAGAAAGCAGAAAAATGGTAGGCGCGTAGTTTTATATTAAAGGGAACAACTTTAATCTTGCAATGTATTGACGTTCCTTGATTTGTTCCAGCATTGCTTCAGGTTCCTGGAAGTAGGTATCTTCGAGGACCTCAAAATACATCTCCTGTATGACCTCTTCATTTGAGTCCAGCCACGTTTTCTGTAACAATTAGGGATGCGGAAGCATTTCAAATAGTAATTGGATTAATTTTTCCTGAACAAAGCGGTTTGAATTCACCAACATATTTTTATAGTGAAACAACAGCCTTTTAGCCATTAACGGACACGATCGCTGCCTTCTGTCTCTCTAAAAGTGATTCCGAGTATTCTCTAGTAATGGTTTTCCGCTTTTCCAAATAGCCAGTAAACAGAATTACTTTTGCGTTGCAAAAAAAAAAAAAAATGCAGTCATCACTTTTTCAGCGAATAGAACGCATTTCACCTTTTTCGGAGATGGTTTGTCCGGTGCGTTTCACTTGTTTCACTTATGTTTTGTTTCCGACAGTGAATTCACTTTTCGTCCAGTCACAAAAGGTTCTAAAAAAAATCGGTTGGATTATTCTTAAACATTTCCTCGGGTCCTCTTTCACAATGAAAATTAAACGTAAACACAATAAAATAAGACGTAACACGTTAACTTAGCAATATGTAGGCATTCACAATTTAAAGACGCAAACGTACGTATTAATTAATCAAAAATAAAAACAAGCGAAGATCAATTAACAGCTGAATGAAAATGGCTGCTTCTGAGCAGATGGCGGTAGCGTTTATGCATATCAGTAACCAATTTGCTTGGAGTAATATGAGCAAGGATAGCTTTCCTATAATGCAATTAATATTTTGTTCATTTTGTCTACGGAGTCACTGATCTTCATAACTTGCCCTTACACAGAGCTTGGCAATCAAGTGCAATTTCTGCTTCTAGCTGCTGTAGGTCCCGAGCAACAGAGGAGAGAGCCGAACTACTGTTGGCGCGACCGCTTGTAAAAGTAAATGTTGATGTATTATTTTTTGTTAAACATTACGCAACCTATACGTTGTCCTCCGTAACTTTTAAATATAAATTGATAGGGGATTGATATGCGGGTAAAATATTTCAAGAGTGGCAAATCTGCACTTATTGGGAGCTTGCAATTAATTCATATATGTACGAACTCTAACCTTGGGTAAATCCTAGAAACCGGTGGACCCAGTGGTTTTTCGTAAATATCAATTGATAGGGGCGGGTAAACCACTGCAATGGCGGCAAATCCCCCTTGATTGCAGCAGGAAAAAATTCATAAACATCATTTATAGCGCATTCTGTACGTGGTACCATTAGCTTGAAAGTATTTAGCAGCTATATCTGTGGGTACTATCTTCGGCTCTCTCCGCCGTCGCTCGGGACTTACAGCAGCATGCAGCAAGAGGTGCATTTGATTTCCGTTCTCCGTTTATGGATAAGTTCTACCATAGAGTTCTACAAACAGAGCAGCTGTGATCTGATTGGTCGATTTCTTAAGTTTTAAGTTAGATGCAGACGCAAAAACTTGGACCTTGTAAGCTTCTAAGTTTACGTCAAATTGTACATTTATTTTTGTGTTTACGTTATTCATTGTGAATGGTTCCATTACAATACATAGCATTTAGTTTTTACGTTTAAGATTACGTTACGTTTAATGGGGCCTAACAGTAACCCCATTTTCGCCTTTGCTCCGGAGTGAGCAGACGCGGCACTCATCTTGTGCTAAGGATTTTCATGTGCCACGCATTATGAAAAATACGAGGGGCGTTCTCAAAGTTTCCTTAGGCCCTTCATTTGTCGGACTTGGTCGCTTCTTCCTCTGTTCTATGCAATTTTACGTGTGTTTCTGATTTGATCTCGAAGATTTATCTTGTTTGATTGTTTTATTGTTTAATTTTAGGTGTAATTTGCTATTTGTTTATAAGTTCATTTTGGACGTAATTATTGTCAAAAATGAAAACATGTTAAGATGTGACAAAAACTGGAGATTGAGTATTTTAACACCAGTAGCTTGAATTTCTTGATAAATAGCTATAGGTGACATCACTTTTAAATTGAACAAGCGGAACTGTTATCATGTATTTTCCTATCTGCAATTGTCAAAAATATTGTACTGATTTTGGCCGTTATTTTTGTATCACTTCTGACATACACTGTGGAAAGCGTCTTCTTATATCTTTGTCAAATAAGCTCCTTAGCTTGGTTATCAATGAAGACAAAATGGAATTATATTCAAACTTGCGTCTCTCCTCTTTCGACACCTACACAGAAGCAGAAAATGAAGTTGAAAGCTGTAGAGCTGTGCTGATGTGAAACCAAACGTTACACCATAGAAATATGACGCCGTTATGAACACTTTCGCAGTGGCGTGCAGCGAGTTGCTTCATTGTACAATGGTTGTTAGTACCGTTTCGATAAAAATTAAAGTGAAACACAGTTTTGAAAAACAGAAATTTTATCTTTTAACCTCCAGCTTAAAAATCACATTTTTACATTTCACTCGCAACTGTTTTCGGTTCAAATGTTCAAAATAACTACAGTTAACAAAAACAATTTGGTCCTGTCAATGAAGTCAATCAGCTTTTGAACAAGCATTTTTAAATGTAATTTTGAAAATATCAACATTTTAAAGGACTGTGCAAGTCCGTTTAAATCTATCATCACATTAAGGCAGGATTTGCATCAAATAAGCAAATTCCTCAGCAGTCAGAAAAACTGTAAAAATCAACACAAAATACAAATGATGACCTTATTAATATACAAAATAAATTATACCGTTACTATATATTAATTAGCACGACAAACAAATTGAACTTAATACATTAATTAACTAGATTTGTCTGTTTTTCCTTCAAAATCACTGAAAATAAATTTCTATAATAAATTAATCTGATTTTCAAAAGTAAAGGAAAGTAAATTACAATTCTTGCAATCTATGAGTATAGCAAAAGTGAAACCACACATTTAGAATCATTATTATTGAGATTAAATCACAACAATTAATGGTGTACTAACAATTAAATTAATTAATGGCCACTGATAGATAAAGCTGTACTGCGTGAATATTTTTGAACGTTTTTAAATGTAACCATGTTTATGAACTTATACTTTGATATCATCTTTACATTCACTAAAATAGAGAACAACAGAAAGTTTCGAGTTACATTGTGTATTTAAGGAGATGTTCATGTTTCAATTAAACAAAAACAGGTTACTATTTTAAAAAAGTACAATGAACTAAGCAAATATACACAATCAATAATAAACAATCGACATTTTCATGGCTTTGAAATTTTATTTAAATGTTATTGTAGTAAAAATGTGTAATGCAAACGTTTTCTGAAGGTTATTACAGAGCACTCTGACAAATATAATTCTCACACACTTGTTAGATTTACAATTACCATCTTCACGACGATGCTTTTGTTAAATATAAAACATATTCAACGTCATAAATATAGTTTATATCCTGAATTAACCTGTTCTTTAACTTTAACTTTAACTTTAACAATATAAAGAAAATTAAACACGTGAGCACGTTTTAAATTTGAATTTTCAAGTATACCCCTACTCTAAATGATCCAATTTCCCTTAATTTTCCGAAACTATTTTTGTTTTGATAAAATTATAAAACCCAAGTTCCATACGGAAAAGACAAATATTGATGCGCTAGAGCAATTTTTAAATTTTTGGATTCAGGCAAAACCTCCAACTGCAAAAATTTGATTTCACCGAGTTTCAGAAACTATTTTTCTTATTCTGTTTCAATGGCATACACCGTTAAAAATTAAAAATTGCGGCCGCTAGAGCGATTTTTAAAATCTGGTTCTCAGATATACCCTCACTGCTTATTGTCTGTTTTCCCTGATTTTCAGAAAATTTTTTCAGTTTTTTTTTTTTTTTTTTTTTTGTACATACTGAGTTCCGTAATGAAAAAACAAATATTGGTGCCGTTAGAGAGATTTTTATGTTTTGAGTTTCAGTTAAACCCGCTATTCTAATAGCCTCATTTCCCTGATTTTCGGAAACTATTCTTCTTAATTTATTTCAATAGTATACAGAGTTTCGTTGAGAGTAATAAAGTATATCCACTAGAGTGAAATTTAAAAATTCGCTTTAGGTTAACTCCACCCCCCAAAAGTCTAATTTTGCTGATTAACGAACTAGATGAGTTGTTTGTTAATTTATGGTTATAGCCTGATTTTCATTGAGAAAAAATAATTGCGACCGCTAGAGCCTTAACACACACATATATATTTATGTGGTTGAAACTTTATCATAGATAGTTGAATTTATAAGAATGGTGGTTGTCAACACTTGTCTTATTGGTTCATTTTTCAAAAAATTACCGGAGATTTCAAAGACCATTTTTAAAGTAAGTAAAGATTATAGAAATGGTCTGTTAATGTTAATAAAAAAGGGTTGTTACCACTTCTCATAGAGTTGGTCACGACGAGTCAATCCGAGTTTATTATGTCCACAAAGTACAATATTGAAGGATCGCATTATGTTAACGATCGATGGCATTATGTTGAAACGACAATGGAATATGGTCCGCCAATTCGAAATAAAGCACTGCAGGTTGCAAACCTCAGTTTGACTAGGAGTTCGCCACCCGTCCGTTACAGAACAATAAACGTAACCCCCCCCCCCAAAAAGGAATGCAATAAAATACAGTGAGGTTATTTGAGTTATGGGCCGGAAGAGCGCGGCTGCTGAAGGGGGAAACAGTCAAGGCTGTATATTAGGTGTACAGGTAGCAAGCAGCCTATAATTAGTTCGAGGAGACTTTCCCAGATAGTGATTCTGCGTACGTATTTTGTGCTAATTGTTCTTCGATAGCTATGTATTACATAAAGTTTTGAAAAGCGTTTATTTTATATACGGTATATGTTTTATTTATTCGGTTTATTTACGGACGCTCTTTAACTTCTCAGGTAATCAGCGTCGCATACAATTAAGGTCGTGAAACGGCTGACAAATTTTGCTCAGAGATCTCTTCTATCAAACTTGGGGATATTTTAAGTGCCGTAAATCTACGAAACGGAATGCATGGCTTGACTTCCCTTCCAAAGGTAGCCTTACTTAGGCTATTGACGTCCGAAAATATCAATTGATCCTAGCAGGGATTTAACCGCGATCTTGGGTTTAAGAAACACCACTAGACCACCATGACCGGCGCGATACATATGTGAAAGCGGATTCTTGTAGATAAGTGGCAATCGTGTTCTAGATAGAGAAAGTGTTCGCCAACTTGCTGAAGAATTACGAGAGACCGGATCTCTCAATGACATGATAGATATAACCGAAGAAAAGATAAATATATAGGAATTTTCAAAGCAAATACCGACAATTTACTGCCAATGAGGGGCATCATTTTCAATATCTCGTGTGGCTTTGTTCGAATTATATTATTATTTTATGCTTTCATTAAATGAATGAACGCTAAAATAAAAATACTAACTTTACAGCCGTATTTCCATCTCCGATTTTCCGGTTACGACAGCTACCTCTAGTAAGCAGGCGAGCTAAAGCATTATGTAATCAGATGATTTTTTAATTTTATTGCTACATTTTTTATTTCCGGACGCTCTTTAACATCTCAGCGTTCCATTCAATTTGGGGAGTGTAACGGTCGACAAATTTTGCTCAAAGGCCTCTTCTTTCAGGCTTGAGGTTCGTTTTCGTGCCGTGAATGTATGACACGGGACCCACAGCTTTATTTCCTTCCGAAGAAAGCCATACTTAGGATTTTTACGCCGAAAAAAAGCCATCGATCCTGGCAGGGACTCAACCCGCGATCTTGGGTTTAGGAGACCAAGTATGGTTACCATTTCACCACTAGGACCGACACCTCTCAGATGCATATTTGATGCAGGTGATTTGGAAAGCTAATTTTAGGACTAGGTTTTATCCCATTTGCTTCTAAACACAAAGGACGATTGTTGGTCACATGACATAAAACAGTCACTTCTTACGACCAAGAAGAAAGAAGCTCTAGGAGTAAGTTGGTTTTAGGAACATTTTTGTAGGTGAAGATATGTTCTTTGTGGCTGCTGGTTTCTCATCTTAGAACTGTCAGTGAGGTGACGTACCAATCCTTCACATGAGCCATCTTATTTCCGCTTCGCATGCATTTGTTTTACATTCGCGGGTGGACCAAAAAGAAATATTCCAGATCTTCTTATGTGCGCACCCTGGTAGGGAAGTTGTGCTGTATTATCAGCTTACAGCACGGGAATGGAACCATACAAAACGTTACTGAAATTCAAGGATTGTAGAGAATCTTAGTAAAAACAATTTGCGACAGTGCCTCCATGTTTAAATTTAATGTAATGCAGATGTGCAAGTGGACATGTGTTCAGTACCGCTTGCAGCGAAACACGAGATGAACACCACCACGGGTGGCCGAGGTCGTTAAGGCGCGGACTCGTGAGCGGGAGATCTGGGGTTCGAATTGTGCCAGGATCGTCCTCCCTGACTGAGGTTTTTTTTTTTTTCCAGGTTTCCTCAGCGTTCATAACTGGCAAATGCCGGGGAGGTACCCTAAACTTAGGCCCCTGAAACGTTTCCTTCTTTTAAAAAAAAATAATCCTTTCCCAATTTTATCATTTCATGTATCACCAGTGTTCACCACCTGTGGTGTCACAGTAGTAAAAACGGGCGTTAAACACCATTAAAAAAAAATACGATACGAACAAAATACCGTTCTGAAATTCTGCTTTCGTCTCACCAAATCTTCAGTTTAGACCTGTGCGAAGTTCCTCACGGTTCAAAGATGGCTTAAAATGTGTTAATAGTAGAGACAACCAACTTATCGTGGACCGGTACATATACAGATGTCGCTGATGCATTCTATTAATGCCAAAAGATATGTACTTGCCTTAACTTCCCTTGTATATAATACTATTTTAGTGTGTTTTCTATAAATAACTAATAGGAAATTATCATACATATGAACAGTGGCGGCTCGTGGCCCCTGTAGAATAGTGAACTAGTGGCATAACTACATGGTCTCTTTATCAACTTTGAATAGTGTTTAAATCTCATTTTTACTGCTGAGGCACCACAGGCGGTGAACACTGATGATACGAAATGAAATGATAAATTGAGAAATGATTTCTTTTACAGACTTAAGTTTGGGGTAACTCCCCGGCATTTACCATTTATGAGAACTGAGGAAACCTGGAAAAAATCTCAATCATGTAGGTGGGATTCGAACCTACAAGACCTTCTGGGAACGAGTCCGCGCCATAACGACCTCGGCCTCCCGTGGCGGTATCTCTTATCAAGACTTGCTCCTCCCCGACATAACTAGCGTCATCTTACATTTGTGTTATAAACTTTTGGTTTATATGGAGATCTATTAAAAAACACCTCAAGACTTCTGCAGTCAATTCAGAAACAGCAATTCATTTTATGAATCTTTCAACCGGTTTATCCTTACTGATGTATCTTTACACTATAACAAAGTGAGACATGCATGTAATATCTGTCATTTAGTTGTCCTATACAAATACAAAAAATTCCCTTTCTATTTCCCATTTCATTCCTTTAGACAATATATGTTTTTCACTTCCTACGTTGTCAACTAAGATTTTTTTTTCAAAGCATTAAAAAAAAAAACTTCTTAGCTCTTATAGCTTTCGGCTGATGGGGTACAAATTGTTTCACGTCCAACTTAACAGTTAAACTTAGTCCCGAAATTTGAGTCTTAAATAAAACGTGCATTTAATTCTCAATAGTTAATACTCAAATTTCCAACTATGCTGATGTCAGTAAACGCTCAACATCTGGTTCTATGAAAAGAGAGAATACCGAGCGCTGGCCATGGGCTGTCCTCCTGCTGGTTCAAGAGAACGCAGAAATAAGCAGGAGAAAGGCTAACCCCTCTGGAAATATAACCTTGTAAATCGTTGCTGGCCCATGAAGATGTAAGTTTAAAACGTAAACTCTCCGGGCTGGTCCATGAGCTTCCCTCGCTAACGGAGTACCCGCATGCTACCGCTACTACAGTTGAGGAAATGAGCTTATTGCGTAAGATACAAGAACTAATCGTTATGCACAGTTGTTTTCATGCATTTTTTGTTTTAAATGTTGACCAGGAGAATAGAAAATGGTAAATTATTAAGTCAATTTATTCGTAAGGGGGGACACCCTACCCGTATTGACGGCTTGCCCCTGTTTCTAAAGAAGCTCAAAAACACTCCGTGCTTTTCAATTTGTAACTATGCACTGGTATAAGAATCGCTGTTTCCATAGTAACCACTACTTTAAGGTAAGGTTTTCTGTTATTACACTGTATTCCTGTTTTTGGGCAGACTTCCGTTTCACATTTAATTTTCATTACAGCGTTAATATCATACAGATAGCAAAGGTCTCCAGCTTTTGTTTATCGAATGCGTTTCTTGTGTAGTTACTTTTTTTTTTTCTGTTCTCTCATTTGTTTCCTTTCAGTAGCTTCCTCGCTAAGGAGAAGAAAACATTCGTCTTTCCTTCTCTGTCGTTCTGTTTTGTTATTTCCAAATAAAAGAGGACATTTTGTGTTTGCAATTCGTCCAGAACGGCAACGCGAATGCACCGGCGGCGCCGTGCAAGGTTACCCGATCAAAGCCGGCAGTACTAAGAGTGTTCTCCTGGTAATGAAATGGGATTGAGAAGGCTTTTTGGCACACTCCCGGAGGGGATAAACCTGAGTACATTCCCAGGTTAGGGTTACACGGGAATCCGATTCTGTCTGTCGTCGAGACGCTTCCTACTCTGACGTCATCACCTCGAGTGCCTACTTTAAAACCAGGCGTTCTGTTTGTAGCAGCCTTTTTCATCGATAATTCATTTTGACAATCAAGGTAAGAGTTAAATCTTTAGAATTAATGCCACACATAAACGAAAGAAATGCGTTATTTCGAAAGCAAGTTTTATTTAGTTCCATCTTTTCAATTCGGATTTATACAGTCCAGATTTCTTTTGAAACAAATCTTGAATAACAGCGACTGTTTCATTTATGTGTAGTAATCATAAAATCAACCAATATAATAAAAAAAAAATTTTTAACCATTAAAGCCAGATATGGCAATGAAATAATCATAAGTTTTATTAAATCCCTTTACCATTTGTCTTCTAGCCAGTGTAGCCAACTCTATACCCCCCACTTTAATTCCTGAACATAGATTAATCAAGAATATCATTGGGCAAAAACAAATAAAGTGCTGGATTCCGTTTACACATAATCATGTATTAATTCTCAAATTTCCTTTGTATCCAATGAAATTGCAGCCGCTTCATTCAAATTTGATAAATGTTTTTTTCAATAATTTCATAACTGAGTTATTGTGTATTCAATCAAGCAATTGTTTTTGCGTACTTAGCCAAGCAGTCTGAAATTATTTTGCAAATTATATAACAATACCTGTTTAAGTAACAATAAATATTAATAAAAAGGTTGTTCATAATGGTAAAATGTTCTCTATTTTATTTTTTCTCAGTTGCTATTAGTAAATCGAACTGTAACGATTGTAATTGTCGACTTTCATCTATTTCAGTCTTACGGTTTCTGAATAGGCAGGTAATCATAAGTATAATATTTTACACATTTGCAATAAACCTACAGTTAATTTTTACGCAAATTCGACAAAATATTTTATAGGTTCTTTGGCCTAAACATAAGCCTGCACTATACTCCAAATAAATAATGAACGTTTTGGCGACACGTAAGATGCACAAATTGAGCTTTTAAAGTTCCAAGCCAAAAAGTATTAAGCAAAATAGAAATACTATGTGGTATTAGTTTAACCAATATCATTTGATTTTCAAAATTGTTTTTTAATAATTGTACATTTAATTAATGCTGCAGTTATCAAACTTACGTCGTGTTCAATTTGTTACAAAAGAGCTTAAATGAAAAAAAATATTGCGTAAATAGTTTTAATATCCACCTTATCCAATTTCGACCTTCATTTGTTCTACTGTTAGTGGAAATAAAAATGCCGGACCGGACATCCGTAATGTTAAGTGCATTTTGAGGATATATTAATTGATTTTTATTATTTTATTCGCTAAATAGTTAAAATAAGTACAAGATAGTTGTAAGTTCTCTCAAGATAAATTCTGGATATATCATCACATTACAACAAATAATGTAAAAATCAATTTTAATATATTTGTGCATATACATTTCAGAATTATATTATTATTATTATTATTATTATTATTATTATTATTATTATTATTATATGACATAAAATAAAGCACAACTATCTATCTAGTGCTTTACGAAACCTGAGAATTTTGCAAAAGATGTACAGAATAATGAATGAGAAAAAAGAAAAAAAAATGAATAGTGTTTAACGTCCTTTATCACTATTGAGGCAACAAGGCCGACGGACACTGATGGTACATGAGATGAAATGATACATTTGGAAAGGATTTATTTTTAAGGAAGAAGACGTTTCAGGCCTAAATTTTAGGGTACCTCTTCGGAATTTGGCATTTATGGGGACTGAGGAAAACCTGCAAAAAAACTCAAGTCAGGGAGGATGGTGCTAGCGGGATTCGAACCCCAGACCTCCCGCTCATGAGTCCGCGCCTTAACGACCTCGGCCACCCGTGGTGGTGTGAATGAGAAGGAGGGGAAAAAATGAACTTTTTTCTATTACTCTCTCTCTCTCTCTCTCTCATTTCCCCCTTTTAAAGGAGAAACAAAGCAGAATTGAAAAAAATTACGAAATGGAGAGAGAAAAAGGAAATACAAACATGGAAAAAAAAAAAAAAAAAAAAAGAACGTTTAATATCATTTAACAGCTGCAGTAAGACAAATGACGGAACAAAGGAAGCATACAATCTGTTAGCGTCTGATGTTGAGTAAAAACAAATAACTGCACAGTTAAAATAAAACAGTATGCAATAACGTTTAGTGTTATATTAAGGTCAAGAGAGTTTCTCCTCCCCCAAATAAAATATATGCGCAATAGTAAAAGGTAGGAAACTGTTAATAATATATTCTGCTTCTCTTTAGGTGTGTTTAGTTATTTACTTTCTTCCCCTTTCCCCTTGCAAAAGACAAAATGGAGCAACCCGAAACCAGAATAAAAAGTTATTAAATTTCCACCAAAGCAATACATAATACACAGAAACTGCTTGCCGAATATGAAATAGTTAATAGAATGGAATAGAGAAAATTTACGAAATTATTAGTATTAAAATAAAAATTGGAAAATACGGGATGTAGAGTTAACTGAAATTACAAATATTATCATATTCACTTATAACATTTTATTAACATTATGAACTACACTTACGTTCATACAGACGGCTATTAAAATGGTTTTATGGACACAATTGATGACGTACCCCAGTAGCAGCTGGTGCAATTTCCACTCTCCTAAAGATCCAGCCCACAACTACCTGGCAGAGAAAAAAGAGGAAACGTATGCATCATAAAAATAAAGTAGGAAAAAGAAAAGATCGGAGTCGAACTATAGGGAAAGCAAAATGTAGAGAAGGGAAAATTATGTTACCAAAAATGTGCAAAAAAAAAAAAAAAAAAAAAACTAATAATTAAATTACCGTTTACTACATCATAACACGGACCTCGGACCAAATAACTAATTTAGAGCGTGTAGCCTAAATATATATGACATATCCCACAATATGGTACCGATAAATTCGTTCACCAATTATTTCACGAAATCTAACCGGCGCCTCCACCAAATATGTCATGATCGCCCAGGACCATACAAAAGTACGGTCTAACACATTATAAGTGTATTAGTACACATTCTGATAAAGTATGGTGTTGTAACTTTCTGTACCACGAAAAAAGTACATTAGTAAAAGTATTAGCAAAAAGTTACAAGTACATCATATACGAGCAAGATGGAGAAACGGCTGTTTGCCACACATAGCCATACCTTGAGCTAGGTTATGTTAGGTTATGTAATAATTTTGTATGTTTAATGTACAGAGCGGATTGTAATCCTTTTTGCTAAATGGATTTTGTATTTTTTCTCAGATATAATGATAATTTAAATGTTTTATTTTGTTTTTACCGATATCCTAGCGTAATAATCCACGCCGATGGCATATGACTACATTTAGTAGAATGAATGACTATAGTCGTCGAGAATTGTTAGGAGAATCGGTCATTTATTTTATTACTTCATTTGATCATTTATATTTGTTCAATCACGTTCTTGGCAATCACGTTCTCATGGGATGTTTGTGTCAAAAGAGGTTATTTAAAAAAAAAAAAAAAAAAGAACAATGTACCAACCTTAAAAAACAAACTAAGGTCCTGGTTAGAAATGTGCATTTGAAACAGGAAACGACAATTTCAGTTACAAGCTGTACTTTAATTGCCTTTAACCTAACCATATCATTGAACATAAATATTGAATTATTCCTTCTTTATGAATATTCCTACTCCCGACATCATATTCGCTAATACTTTGCATATTTAGTCAATTGAGTTCCAAATTTATTTCATATATATATATATTACATTTTACATTAGTATTTGAAGTTACTAATATTCTTACACTTGTACAGAAATTTATACAGAATACCAGTGCCCGACTAATACTAATACTATACTTCTATGGAACAAAACAACGAAAAATCAATTGCATTACTTTATACGAGGGCAGGTTCATAAGTTATCGACCTCACCGATAAGGATTATCGCCTTAGCAAAATTCTTATTTGCTGTCATACCTTATCTGTTAAGTAAACAATTTCAGATGTAACTTCCGCTCCGCTGTGTTCAGTTGTTCACATATAGCTACATAAAGAACGCTATGTGTAGAAGATCGTAACATGTTCAAAATGAAGTAACGAGCTATTATTAAGTTCTTCACAAAAGAAAACTTACCCCAAATAAAATTAAACGATTGGATATATGGAGAAGCCAAGCCTTTTCCAATGAGTCCAGAAAGCATTTAAGACGAAGACGAAGAGCGTGCAGGTCGGCCCTTGGAGGTGCTCAATTCTGAAAACATCGCTCTTGTGGAAACCCAGCGGCTCAAATTTACACAAATAGCAGCAAGATTGGGTCTTTCTAAAACAGCAATCCTTCGAATTATTCATGAACATTTAAACGTGAATAAGGTTAGTGCAAGATGGGTACCTAGACTTCTTTGCTCAGTCCAAAAGCAGCAACGAGTCATCTTTGCCTGGAATATTTGGAGCTCTGCCGTGGCAATGAGAGAGAAGTTCTACAAACCATTGCTACAGGAGATGAAACTATGGTCCTCTATTATGATCTCTTGTCTAAAACAGAGTCAATAGAGTGGCGTAAACCTGACAAAGCACCGCCTCTAAAGGCCAAGATCACTCAGTTAACCACGATCATGGCCACAATCTTTTGGGATTGTGAAGGAATACTGTTCATTGACTTCAAGGAGAGGAACACCACAGTAAATGGGGAGTACTATCTGGCCTACTGCACAGACTGCGTGCTTCCATCAAAGAGCAAAGGTGAGGAAAGCTAAGTGGTGGTGTGCGCCTTCTTCACCACAACGCGCCTGTGCACACAGTTGTTGCAAAGAAAGCTGTGAAGAAATGCGGCTTCAAGGAGATCAACCATCCACGATACAGCCCAGATCTAGCTCCCAGTGACTATTTCCTCTTCTCAAAAATCAAGAAGGACCCCCGAGGAAAGAAATTTAAGTGTGACGAAGAAGTGATGGATGCTGTTTATGCCCATTTTGCAGACATGACTTCTGACTATTTGGGGGGATTCAATGTTAATTCAAAGATATGAGAAGTGTAGTGCAATAAAGGGTATTTATATTGAAAAGTGAAATAGTTTTTGTCTTTATATCTATAAAATGGTTAGGCCGGAAACTTATGGATCTACTCTTGTATATTCATTATCGTAGTGACGGACATGCGACGTAGCTCACACTACTTTATTAATAACATCCGGTCTATGCTTGCTTAAAAAAAAAAAACAAAAAAACAAACAGAAAATAAGAAACCGAGAAGATGTGTGAAATCGCAAATATTATCAAGTTTACCTATGAATAAGTCAGGAAATTTGTACCAAAGCATAAAAAGTACACAAAAGCGCTTAACGTAGAAGAAACAGCAAATAGAATGGAATTTGCCGTGAAGCCATGTCAACAAAAAAGAAAATTAAAGACTTTTATTTTTATTATTATTATTATTATTATTATTGTTATTATTATTGTTATTGTTATATAACATGTTAAAAAGAAGACACAAATTTTCCCCCCTTTCTTCTACGGTTGAACGTAATAATATTGCGTTTCTCTTTATTCTATTTTTTTGTTATTATAAATCAAAAATAGAAAAAGAGCGAAATACATAAAAAGATAATATAAAAGGTTGAAAAATCTCACAAAAATCATTTAAAAAATACAGAAACAACGCACCAGAATATGAAAGAGCGATTGCAATGGAATTCACGATGGAAACACGTCAACAATATGAAAATGTAAGACAATGAAATTATTAATATTATATTTGTATATTTTTTCGGTCTTAAAAAGAGAAAAATGGAGATAGACAGAAAGAAAAACAAATTAAAATAGAAACTGTGTAGAAAATTATGAAAAAAAAATAGAATAAACAACGCAAATAATGATTTGGTAGCCCTTTCAAACGTAATAACTTCACACATTAATATAGTACATAGTGCAGTTATATACATTATTTCAATGACCCGTAAAATGCAAACGTATCAAAGGATGGTGAAAAGTAAATAAAAAGCATAAATAATAACATTCCGTTTCTCTTTGTATTCGAGGTTTCCCTCTCCCCCTTTTTTTTACTTTTCTTCAAAAAGGAAAATGGAAGCGTGAGATAAGTGGCCAAAAATAAATAAGGCAGAGAATGTATACAAGGATAATGAAAAACAGGCATAAATCACTTGCAATACAAGTAGAAAGGAATTTAGGATGGAAAACTGTCAAGAATAAAGAAAATTATTATTATTATTATTATTATTATTATTATTATTATTATTATTATTATTATTATTATTATTATTATGTTACACGTTGAGAACGGCCACGGTCGGCCGAGGTCGTTATTATTAATTTGTTTTATTTACAGACGCTCTTTAACCTTTCAGGTCATCAGGGTCCCATTTAATTAAGGGCGTGAAACGGCCGGTAAATTTTGCTGAGATCTATCACGCTTGAGGTTCTTTATTGTGCCATATGACTCGGGACCCACGGCTTTACTTCCTTTCCGAGGGAAGCTATACTTTGAATTTTTACGCCCGAAAAAAATTCATCGACCCGATAGGGATTGAACCCGCGATCTAGTGTTTACGAGGCAAGTCCACTAGACCACCAGGACTGACCCCGAGGTTGTTACGGCCTGAACTCGTTTGGACTCAATTTCTACCAGAATAGTCCTCCCTGATTTTTTTTTCTTGCAGGTTTTCCTCAGTTCTCATAAATGGCAAATGCCGGAGTGGTACCCTAAACATAGGCCTGGAACGCTTCTTTCCTTCCTTTAAAAAATAAAATCCTTTCCCAGTTTATCATTCCACCTCATGTATCAACAGTGCATATGATGCCTCAGTGGTTAAAATGGGCGTTTAAACAAAACTAAAAGGATGTGCTGTTAGATTTTCTTGTATGGATATTGTCGTATAAAATTACCACAAATATTTAATAAGATGAAATACAGATCAACGAAAACCTAAAATTTCACCTAAGTACCTAATGATTTTCCGAAATCCAATTCGAAGACTGCCACTATTTCAGAAGTGCGCTATATTTATAAGGTTAATTTTTCGTAAAGCAGGCTAGCAATGTGGATCCAGGAAACAATAGGCTATATAGCACGCTCACCTGTTGGAACAATAGAGACACGGTAAATAAATTTGGAGCTCTATTGCGTTAAAATGTTTTGTCTGTTTCTGTTGACGTCACAATGCACGCAGAACAATGTGTTATGTGCTCGCTGCTATTTTTCCTCTTGTTTCTTCCACTGTTAGCTGCTACTGTTTTCTTTAACCTTAAGCCCACCCTCCCCACTATCAGTAGTGATTCACAAGCCAGAGCGGATGTTCTGAAATGCAGATTCCGACACCGCTTGTGTTTAATTACCTCCCCTTAAGCCGTGTAACCTGTTGGATAGCAGAGTTCGTGACGGTATTCCATCGGATATCCTGTCTACCGGGACTGTCTTATGTATTTCTTTCAGAGAAGGGCGTCTGCTCTTTCAGAGATCTTTCCCATCGATAAGCCGCTTTCCAAGACTCGCAAATTGTGTTTGCTTTGTTCTCTGACCTCCTGCCACGATGTCAAATTGGATCCACGACCCGGAACCTGGATGCGAGTTTAGCAACCCTACTGCATTTGAGCACCGCGGCATGAATAGAGAATATGGATGGCTATTGCACCTAATATAAACGTGGTATATAGTTTTTCAGAGTCAATATGGAACCACTTGGTATAACAGCCGTATAATCGGACAGTTTTAAACATTTAAATTCCTTTTTTATCTACGAGTTGAATATCGTAAGACCGTCTTCCCTTCTCAGTTGTTTCAAATTCTTTATTTCTTATCTTTAATTCTAAATGTTTTTGTACCTCTATGTAGCTTTCAACGATGCATTTTCTTTAAATCAAGTTGTTTACTCCAATAGTAAGAGCCCTCTTGTATTTAAAGTCATACAATTATTGGGTTACTGACATGGTGGCGGGAATTGCAGCAGTCAATAAGCTATCGCTCATGGCAAACACAGGAGGACGGAACAACACAAAAGTCTGTAGTAGAAATACCACAGTGACAATCCAAAGCATCCTTAACACACTTAAAAGCTCATTTACTCACTCAGACACACCAATAGATGTTGGAATCGCTATTTGAAGTACAAAATACCCATAGTATTAATAAATACGCTATCTCAGACAACAGACATCGCACAAACAGCTACCGAAAGCAAATGGCAATGGGGCGGTCACGTCGCCAAGAGTGGTGGACCAACAAGATCTTCATGTGGGACCCCCGTATAGGAAAAAACCCAGAAGATGCACAGACCTCTTCAAGGAACATGCAGGTCAAGAGTAGCAAGAGGAAGAGAAAAATGGAAATCTCTCGAGAAGCAACCAATTCAGTGAGAAATGGAGTAACCAAAGAACAAATCAGCCAGTGTCTTAAACAGCAGACGAACAACTAGCGTGGAATAGCTCACCACGTTAGGAAAAAGTGAGCTTTCCTTATTTGTTAGGAGACCTTTGCCCACAATATGCTATCTTTATCTTTATAACATTTCATAAAATGTTTTGATATTTATAACAAATTTTAATATTTTCACAATCGGCAATTTGACGTTTTTAAAGTATTTTAAATGTTCCTATACAATTTTTAAGTTTTTTAAAAAATGTAGCTCATAACCAGCAAAATGTATGAAAACCGAAATCGTATAAACTCTTGCAGTGCCAAAACTAACGTATTGTATTCTTTCTGTTCCCATTAGCGTTCAGCTGCAAAAAGAACACAAGCTCTTTGATGTTGTTCCGGCATACCGAGGAGTTTCTCAGACAGTAGGTCTTGGCTTCGATATAAATGTCACATACAGGACCAAAACAAGTTTAATTGCATTTAAAGTTGGATTTTCTCCCACATTCTTCTGCATTACATAAAATATTATCAAAAACCTCTGAATTTTTCTTAAAAGCATGTAAAATATTTAGTTTCGCCTTGGACAAAATTTAAAACAAAAATAAAATCACTTTATTTAGGAGAAGCCATACCTCTGACACAAGCAAACCTAGAACAAAGCTGTAATGCATTCCAGTATTTTATCAGTAATACCACAGCCATATACAGTACAGAAGTTCATTTTGCATCCTGCTTCATGCGTTATTTTATTTAATACGACTGGTCTTCATCAAGATGTCGATAGACCGTTTAAGAGATTGGTGTTCAAGGTTCAAGTGCTAATGGGAAAATCATGATATGTAAATACAACACTGCTTAGAAAATTAGAGGAGCACATGTCTAAATTAAAGTCCCATAATAAATATTGACAGAATTTAATTTTTGACAGTTTGTAATTATATATTGAAGAATTATATAAAATTATAATAAACATTCTAACAAATTTTTATTTCACAGGATTATAAATACGAACAAATTTTTAAATGATATAGAAAACAAAGTGGAAATACAAGATTACATTGTTTAGTAATCAATATTTCCATGGTTACTTCAACGCTGAGTACCTAGTGTGTCCTCTGTGAGCTGCGATGACTTCACAACACCCACGTGGTATGTTTCGCGCCAGCCTCCTAATAAAGATTTGTGGGATCCTTTCCAATTTTTCAATGAGTATATTTGAGAATTCTCCCAGGTTCTGTGACACCGCAGGACGCTCGCGAACAAGTGTTTACAGCTTATTCCACAAATGCTCAATCGGACTAAAGGTCAAGACTGTGTACAGGCCCCTCCATCATCCCAATTTGGCATTCTTGCAAAACATCTTTGGTATTGTGTGTTGTATGAGATTTAGCATTATTTTGCATTAGAAGAAAATAAGCAAAGGGTACGACATGTTGAAGAAAAATGTCATTAATGTAAACATCAGCTGTGGGACAACAACAAGCTCTGTCCGAGATTCACTATTAATGTCAGCCCAAACCATAATCGAACCGCCTCCAAATCTGTCATGTACAATAATGGTGGCTGGAGCAAGACGTTCACCAGGACCTCCATACACGTGTACGACCATCATAAGTCGTCCAAAGAAATCTTGACTCGTCTGTGAAGAGAACAGCCTTCCATTGGCGGAACTGCCAGTTGAGATGATACTGGGCAAATGTCAGCTGGGCTTCCTTGAGCTGAGGTGTCAAAATAGGGGCTTGAAAGGGAACTCTAGACCTCAAGCCTGCAATTCTCAGTCTGTTTCTTACAATCTGATCAGAAATCACCACTCCACTTGTTCGTGCATCATTTTGTAGATCTCTAGGCTTCTGCGTAAAGCTGATAGGACAAGATATCCATTCTCTACCATGTTGTCTTCTTCTTACACCCTTGTCAGGGCCGCTTACTGTATCCACCTGTCTCAATATATCGCTTCCAAACTCAATGGATGAAGGGCTGACAGGAAGCATCCTGGGTACAAAGCGAATGGAATGACCATATTCAATCCACTTAACTGCTTGAGCGACTGATCAATCATTGTCTCATTGCTTTGCATAAGCTTCAGGGAATACAAAATAATATCCTTACACAGATTGCTGTTAAAACCTGTTTTCAAAAAAAAAAAAAACTACATCAAAGAGCGCTCACTTTGGTTTCAACAGTTCTTGAAATTTCAATAATTTATTCAGAGAAAAAGTAACAAATCCTAGAATGCCTTTAATCTAGTTTTAAATAATACTTCTAAAAATGACAACTGACTGTAAAAAAAATACATTGCATCAATATTTATTTTTGTGCTTTGATTGAAACATTCGTTCCTCTAATTTTTTGAGCAGTATATAATAAAATGAATAACTTTATTAATTTTTGTATAATTATGTGTTGAAACGGTCCTCACGGCTCACCCCAATTGAAATATAAATACATAATATGTATGTTGCAAGCCTAATAATCATAATATTTCTTGTATTATAATTAGTAATGTAGATATCATGTATGTAGTTAAGTACAATAAGGCATAACGGCATAACATGTGAATTGAACGTCGATAAAAGAGAAAGCTTCTCTGTTTTCTACTACGGTAGCTTGAAAAGCCAAAAAGGCCACAAAACTCTATTCGCAGAGAGAAGAAACCCGAAGGTCCAGTTTGATGCCACTTTTAAAAGGACTACAATTGGAGGGTTAATAAACCCAAGGACTTTTAAGTCTGTTAGGGCTTTGAACCGAACAGGCCTAGCTAATGCCAACAAAATGTTTTAAATTTTCAAAAATAACGAATGGCACGTGGAGCAGGTGAAGTTGAACCAGGCAATGATAAATGTATGTTTGAACGCTTAAAGATAGGCGCAAAACTTGCGCGTGCCTGTATGATTTCCCTTTGGCGCCGTTAAGCCAACGATACTGCAATTAAATTAAATATATAAGGAGGTTGTTGCTCGGCTAGGACATTGCTTTTCAGTTATACACGCGGCGAGTAGTAGTTCTCACTTGATATACGCAGTCATCAGTTAAATAGTTTCACACTCAACTGCATTCATCTATAAATTTCACACGCGGCGAGAAGCACTTGTTATTCTAATTGCGACGCAGGTCCTCGGTTGTAAATATATGCATGCAGTACCCAATTTTGCCTAAAACCCGCGTAGCTAAGTTTGTATTAGACATAAATAAGTCGATCGTACACAAAACACCAGAGGACGCGAAAGATTTTGAACATGGTACCAATGCATATAGTATATCCCATCGAGTGCTTATTTACATTATTGAACTCGCCAGCATCCGCGGTTATACAATAGATTTAAGTGAATAGAATTAGTTTAATATAATTAATATATAAAATGAAGTTTACTTCAATATTGTAAGGTGAAATTATTTAGATATTGATAGTGAATTTTTAATGTGTTGGTATGATTAATAAATATTATATTATTAAATTGAAGTCTCCTAGTCACGTCGAGTATAATCAACAAAATAGCAGAACTCATCCTGATAAATTGTTGTCATTGAAGCGTAGGCATCAACACCTTCAAATTTTGCATCACAACGTGAGGTCACTGTACGTCGACAACAAATCACTTCAAAAGTGGTGCCCAGCCTGGGGCACTTAGCCAGAGCCTACTAAACAGCTTCAGTGCACCTAAATAAAAGTGGACATCTATATATATAGAAAAATATATAGATGTTTTTCTATGTCATAAAATGATGTACCTTTTCCAAAAACTGAAATTAATGCCCCAAAACCACAAACTGTTTCTTGATCAGAATTTATATTCTTGTATAAAAAGCATACATTTCTTAACAATCACTATGAAAACTACATAAAAATAGCAAGAGAATATAATAAAATATAGTAGGGACGTTTTTATATGTGCGACCTAACACAAAATAACCCCAAACGCGTATCACTTTCACTTTATAAACTCCCTGCAGGGCTAGGATGCATTTTTAAAAACAAGTATTAAAATAAATATTAACTAAAATTTTAAGTGTTAATAGAAAAATTATTAGATGTGAAAATGTTTCATAAAATATATTTATATTTTCATCTTTCACAGAAACTGGAATACGGTGCCGTACTGTATAAGCTTTGCCAGTCAGTCCTCCAGGCTTCAAGCCGGCGGTAATGTGAAGGTTGGAGAATAAATATTTTCCCCCATTACTGGCAGAGCAGGAGTTCGCACGGGGATCCACAAGGTGCAGTGGCGAACAGGCCCAATCAAAAAAAAACAAGAGCCAATCGATACAGCTTATCCGCTGACGGGTTCTGACTTCTGGACCTAACTGAGGAACTATATTTCTGGCATCTGAGTGTCTTGAAATGCCTTTAAGTTTTTATTGATGGATTTGAATACTAAGCAGCTCTTGCACAGATGGCCTAGGTCTCTTATTGAATTCTGCATTTAATGTGTACCAACCTGAGAGAGAATATGATTTTCAAATTGAATGACAAAATTTCCGATAATTTGTTTCTACAGTTTCTTCCCGTTTTCGTATTCCCAGGAGTCCCTTTTCATTGACCCTCACCCCCTACCTTCTACTTTCGAATATAAACAGTACTCAAGGCTAAACGAGCACTTAGAGTAGCTAACTTGGCAACGTCGATGAACAAATGAATGACGAGGCACATTTCCAGTTGGAAGTGTTTAATGAAACCGAGGTTATTTCCGGTCAGCTGCAAGTTACTTCTTGTTTGAGAGAAGGAAACTCGCGAGCTAAGCACAACCCTTCCTGTAGAAAGAAAACGTTTAACAATTGGGCAGCTTCGCTCGAAGCTGAATGTCTAATTTCCTAACGGTTTGTGTAATTCTTGATCCAGACTTTGTACACTGCCTAAGAATGCGAAATCCATTACAATACCATTTACAAAACTATTACTATGGATTAAGAGTTTACATTGAACGGTATATCCCTTTACTTTTAATATATACATATATATACATATATATAGTTATTCTTCTGACTTTTAGTATACTCCCCCAGTCTGGCGAGAGTGTATACGTTATCCGAATAATAGCTTCGCTGCAAATAGGCAGTAAATTAAAAAAGGCATTTATTTAAATTGAAAAGAGAAAATGTTCACTCATTATTAATAAAACTTTGTATTTAATATAAACAATAATTTCTTTATCACATAATTAAAGTGCTTGAGCTCACTTTACTTGGTTACAAGCAACAAGATGTTTTTCAAGACATTAACCGTCATAGTCAGCCGCTTGTCACAGAGAACGTTTTTCATCGTGGAAAAATCCGCCACGGGTGGCCGAGGTCATTAAGGCGCGGACTCGTGAGCGGGAGATCTGGGTTTCGATACCGGTCGGGACCGTCCTCCCTGACTAAGTTTCCTCATAAATGACAAATGCCGGGGAGGTAGCCTAAACTCAGGCCTGGAATATTTCCTTCCTTAAAAAAATCGTTTCTCAATTTATCATTTCATCTCAAGTATCATCAGTGTCCACCACCTGTCGTGCCTCAGTAGTAAAAAACCATTCAAAATTCGTGGAAAAAGAACGTTCTACTTCCACTGAAGTGACTGAAGCATATTTAAAATAAAATATTTCAGGAGAACTCATACCAGTTACAACAAAATATTCACTTTTCAGAACATCGTGGAAATGCTAATCAAGTCAAAGTAAGTAGTTTTGAATAGTCCTGGCGAATGATCGAAAGATGGGCAGTGGTTTCTGGTAGAGTTCATTTTCTGCTTATGCATTCATAGGGGAATCAGGTTAGTATCTCTCTTGCACACTGTATGGACGGTTTATTACACAGCTGTACCGCTCAATAAATATTTTTGTGAGGTGGACATGTCATTTAATTTTAATGACTTTTTTCACTTGAATATATTGAAAATCTTTAAATGATTTTTAAAATGCGTAAGTAATCGCAGAAAAAATCCTTGATGATCCAAAACAGGAAAAAAAAAAGGAAGAAAAAAGCTTTCAATCTCAAAATGTGCAATAGAAGCAAAAAAATAAAAAAAATAAAAAAAAGGAAAAATAAAAAAACTGACCCTACCGACCCCAAATGTACGGAAACATGAGCATTTCTATCTCACTCTACATATATCTACTCAGATAGAAAAGGCGTCTAACTGCCTTTGATAATACACGAGATGAAATAATAAATGGAGGGTTTTTGGGGGGGGGGGGAGAAGCGTTCCAGGCCTAAGTTTACAGGATCTCCCCAGCATTTGCCATTTATGAGGACCGCGGAGAATCTGGAAGAAAAAAAACATTTAAGGAGGCTGGTGGGAATTGAACCCCAGACCTTCCGTTCACGAGTCCCCACCTTAAGACCTCGGGCAATATTAGAGGTGATCATTTTTTTGATTGATTTATTTATGGACGCTCTTTAACAGCTCAGGTCATCAGCGTCCCATTCAACTCAGGGCGTGAAACGGTCGACAAATTTTGCTCAGAGGCCTCTCTTTCAGGCTTGAGGTTCTTTTTCGTGCCGTAAATGTACGACACGGGACCCACGGCTTTACTTCCCTTCCGAAGGAAGCCATACTTAGGATTTTTACGCCCCGAAAAAATCCATCGGTCCTGGCCAGGTTCGAACCCGCGATCTTGGGTATAGGAGGCAAGTATGGTAACCACTACACCACCAGGACCGACAGAGGTGATCATGACATAGAACAACGGATATGGCTGGATCAGCAGTCGACCTTCATTAGCATTATTATTAAAACTATGAGGTCATTGCTTAGAACAACGACCGATTAGTTTCTGTCTGCAAATTACGAATTTTTGGTTAAGATAACATTAACAAAGTTCCTGACACGAGGAACGGTTTCACCCCCGCCTATTTCAGCACAGAGGACAGCAAGTTTAACCGAGCGTTTCTACGGCTTCTCCGCTATTTATTCCCTGAATCCACTTTTTTGGGTGTGTGAGGGTGGTACTGCGTAGCCAGGAGGGAGCGAAAACTGTGTATGTGTGTGTGTGGGTGCGTGAGTGAGTGTCCACTGATGGGAAACGAAACGAGAATCCAACTCAGCGAAAAATGGGAAGGACGGAAGGAAGGAGGAAGGAAAGAAGGAAGGAAGGAAGTAAAGGTTTACGTTGTGCGCGACGATTCATTTCCATGGCTTCAGGGGCCACTGGGTCGGTTCCAGAACGGCATTGATATCACAGTGGCAACAGTAATGCCAACTTTATCTGCCGCTCTGCAGCTCGATTCTAAGAACGTGGTCTGTTTCCCAAAACTGGGATGTGCTTCAGGAAGAAAAGGAGAACAGTGGGAAAAAACAAGAGTCAGAAATGGAGTTGGCTCAGTGGTAAAGTCTGATATTCGCTCTTGGAACGTTTGAAATTATTTCTTGGGACCGGCTAAACGAAATGTGGTTTATTGTGATTTCCCTCTATTGTAGATTGAGGTTTATTGCTCACTGCCAATTCGCAAATGTATCTGGGAGGTTGCTAAGAAATAATGCTATCTGACTGAAAAAAAAATATCGAAATTTCTTCAAAAATATTACGATTACATTGTGAAAAAAAAGTCGTAAAAAGGACTTGATGAAAAAGAATGTTACGAAAACGGTTAAGTTATTAAATAGAAAGTTCTATTTAGAAATTAAACAATAAAAGTAATTATGACAAGACATGATTTGGTGTTGAATATGCACACAGAACAATCTAAATTGTAAAATATAAAGTAAGATGGGTCTATAAGAAGACATGAACAAATTGCATCTAAATAATGACCATTTCTGGGTCTCTCACAGTCGTCAATAACCTGTTCTTACCTACAGGTGATTTATGTGAAATAGGACAAATCGTAATAACAATTTACATCTGATTTTTAATTGCTAACATGTTCTTTATTTTAACACATACAAAGACAAATGTTTTCGTCGTGAAATGTGACATCTATAATCTAGTATTACTCATAAAAATTATCGATCCTGGCGGTATAGCGATAATCATACTTGACTCCTAAACCCAAGATCGAGGGTTCAATCCCGGCCGGGATCGATGGATTTTTCGAGAGTAAAAATCTTAAATATGGCTTCCTTCGGAAAGGAAGTAAAGCCATGGGTTCCGATACGACACGATAAAGAACTTCAAGCCTGAAAGAAGAGGCCTCTGAGCAAAATTTATCGGCCGTTTCACGCCCTGATTTGAATGGGCCGTTAAGACCTGAGATGTTAAAGAGCGTCCGTAAATAAACCAAATCAAAAAAAAAAAAAACAAAAAAAAACTCACCGTTAAAACGTTTCTATTTTATAAGTTCATGATCCTCAAACCCTTAAAACATAAATTTTATGAATAATTCAAATTAAAGTTCATAAATTGCCAAAAAATTATTTGAAAAAAATATATATTAATTTACAATATTGTAAGAAAATGTGTTTTATGTATATTTGACCCATTTCCCCATAAAGGCAATAAAAGTAAAATTATGGATATATTGAAATTATTAAGAAAAACAAATAGTTATCAGATAAGTGCTAAAAGAAAAATTATAAAAATTATTAATTATTATTAATTATTAATTATTAATAAATTATTATAAAAATATAATTTCACATCTAGAAGTAAAGTAATTAAGTTATCTTCAAACAGCCAGCACTCTCAAGTCAAAGTGGAATAGTTGGCTTCTCTTTCGACCCCATATGACCTGAGTTTTATATATATATATATATATATATATATATATATATAAATATATATATATATATATTGTTTTTTATTTCTGTGAAGAAGTTAATTAATAAAGCGTTTATTCATTTATATCACGTTAAATGTCTATATTTATTATGGCACGTGGAAAACTATAAAACGTTGGCTTATATAAAACACATTCTGTCAGTCCTGGTGGTGTAGTGGTAACCATACTTGCATCCTAAACCCAAGATCGCGGGTTCAATCCCGGCCAGGATCGATGAATTTTTTCGGGGGTAAAAATCCTAAGTATGGGCTTCCCTCGGAAGGGAAGTAAAGCCGTGGGTCATGTAGCATGAATGAAGAGGCCTTGGAGCAAAATGTCGATGCTGATGACCTGAGAAGTTAAAGAGCGTCCATATATAAACCAAATCAATAAAAGCAAAAGACCCAGTCTTTGTAAATACTTCTAGCATTAATAAGAGGACTATCAATAAGAACTGATAATTGTATTTATTACTTTAGGCTGGGTCAACAATGGTATGGTCCTTTTCGAGATAATACCCATAGAGTTGCATGTAGTTCAAGGTTTAAAGAAATTTAACAGTCAAATAGGTTAGTGTCTTTATAAATTGTCAACATCTTCGTTTCTAACTTCTTGATGTATTGTTTATAGTTTACTACGCTGTTATTGTTTTTATTTTTGCATTTACCAAATAATTAAGTGTAAATTAAGTTAACTTTTCATTTTATCAATAAATTTAAAAACATTCTAACTTTGTAAAGTTATTCTTATAAAGTCAACTCCCCAGATATTACACTAGGAGTAATCTTTACGGTATATTCCATAGGTCGATACCCGTAAACATTAATAGAAGAATATTATAACATTTACTGAGACAACGAGACAAGTGTTACAAGCTGTTTACAAAAGGCTAAGGGGAGAAAACCAATAGATATATGGTGATTTAAGATGCAAAGATGGAAAAAAAAGGTCATGATACAAATTTATATTCTGATGACCTTTTATGTATTGTTTTGCTTGCATCCTATAAATACCCACAAATGTACAATTCCCGTACGCAAGCTGCTCGATACAGAAATGCAAATTTATGTCATTTTGTTCACTTTTCGCATTTTTAAGTTGAAAGTTTAGTCTTAACCGTATATTTTGGTCATACTTAACTTTAAGGTTGTCATTTTTTGCCAATTTTAGGGTATTTCAAAACATGTTTTTGAGCTGTGAAAATGGGGTAAACATACTTTCACTTTGTTAACGCAAAATCATTCATCTTATTCTTTATAGTACAGTTACGTGGTTCGAATCCCGGCTGTGACAAGAATTTTTAAAATCTGATAATTTCTAACTTTTGTACTAAACACACTTAGTGTAAAAGAACATGTTAGTCAGTAGGTACAAACTTTCTCAAAAGATGGAACAAATTATTTTCCAAAATTAATGTAGTTAAAGTGGCAGCTGATACAAGATATTAGTGCACATCGGTCGCAAGAATGATAAGCGTGCGGTGGAAAGATGGAGGGGGGAAAAAAGACAATTACAAATAGTTCAAAGTTCCGAGGCAAAACCAAAGACATCTTCCGAATGTTTAAAGAAGTTATGCTATGTGTTAGTGTCTGTGAATATTCTGTTAAAGAAGATAAACACCAAAAGTTTAAGAGCTTTCTGGAACATTACACTGGACGTTCGATTCCGGAAGAGTCAAGACTAACAAAAAAGTACACCCCCTTGTGCTACGATAAAACTATAGCAAGAGTAAGAGATAATGTCATAGAGAAGAAGGCATTTGTTTCTGCAGTAAGTGCAGCTGGCAATGGAAAGAAGTTGCTCAATGTGGTAGAAACAGCAGCACTAGCAATAGAGGAGTGTATTTATTTCAGTGACACCAATACAATAAAACTTCACCAGGAGCACGGGTCCAACGAACCCTACACACTTTCATAGTACACTAGGTATTACGTATATCAAAATTAGATATAAAACAAACATACGAGGACAGGTACATAAGTTTCCTGTCTCGCCGATATAGGTTATCGTCTTCACAAAACCCTTATCTGGTGTCATACCTTATCTGTTAAGTAAATAATTGAATCTGTAACTTCCACTTGGATATCTTCAGTTGCTCAGATATAGTTGAATTAAGAAGGCTATGTGTAGAAGATTGTGACATGTTCAAAATGGAGTATCGAGCTGTTATTAAGTTCTTCATAAAAGAATGGGCCAAACTTTTTGGGATGGGTCGAGAAAGCATTGAAAACGAAGAGCGTGCACATCGGCCCTTAGAGGTGCTCACTCCTGAAGACATCGCTAATGTGGAAGAAGAAATTATGGAAGACCGGTGGCTCAAAGTTACAGAAATAACAGCAAAGGTTGTGCCTTTTTAAAACAACGGTACTTATATTATTCATGAACATTTAAACATGAATAAGGTTAGTGCCAAGATGGGAGCCTAGACTTCTTTCTTCAGTCCAAAAGCAGCAACGAGTCATCTGTTGTCACAGGTTTTTGGAGCTCTGCCGTATTTATCAATACAATAAATAAATTATAGTGTAACTTGATTTATATTTAATTTGTAAAAGTAAAGATGATATCATGGGCTCAGTTTATAAACATGGCTACATTTAAATTTTTTTAAAAATACCCACAAATTATAGCTTTGTCTATCAGTGGTTATATACTTCACTTAACTGACAGTATACCATTAACTTTTGTAGTTTAATTTTATTAATAAGTACAATTTTGCACATCATATGTATTTCACTAGTGATATTTATTTTTAAGTGATTTAGAAGGGAAAAGGACACTAACATAGTTAAGCAATGTGCTATGGTTCAGCTTTTCTTTTATTATTTATCCTTAGAGTTTGTTATGCTAATTAACAAAAAGTAATGCCATATCTTATTTCATTTCATTAATTAATAAGGTCAAAATTTGGATTTTATATTCTTTTCTAAAGTTGTTCTACTTACTGGGGAATTCGCTTAGTTTTATAGTTCTTGCGTGAAGAACTATTTAGTCTTAACCTTACGGTGCTTTATTGCATGTGTATATATATATATATATATGTTGGGACCGTCATTAGTCACGGAAAGCTGGGTAAATTAATGATTAAACTGTACAGCGCCCGGTAAAGGAGGCATCTATAACCTAAGACTTAATATTACGCCGGACATAAAAAGAAAATCCAACATCGACCTTTTGACCTCTTGGAACTGTCCGAAATCGAAGTTTAACTGCCTGGCCTCCAGCACCAAACATCCATCAATTGAAAGAACGATACTGTGAGCTTTCATTTTATCGCCGAGGAAATTGTGGCCTGGGGATGTCCTGCAAACAGATCCTTCCGCTAATTCCTACCAACATCGCTACCCTTTTACTTATGTGTGTCCTTCCGTCAGTGGCGGATCCCAGTAAATGTGTGAAACAACTTTATGGTCATTACTGTTAATCTAAATTCATGGGGGTTCTTTCACGATCACAAATTTAGACAATTTTGTACACACTGGCTCCTAAATAATAAACATATCATAATAGTGCAGTTGTCACATTGTCATTTTTACATGTTTTATTTCTTTACACAGCATTGTGAACTACGCGTGAAAAACGGTCTATTATTTCCTGGAGATTAGCGTACATGGTAAAGGATATATGCTTCTACTGGCATTACCGGTGTTTCAAAAAAGACTCGTAAGATGACACTTGTTAACCCTGTAGTGTTAAAACATATGTTTTAACACTAGAACGCCCAATGGTGGTCAATTAACCGTTTTTGATTTTTGATATTGGTACGCTGTTTTTTGAAGTATTTTCCTATGATTTTGCGACTTTTAATTCCTTTCAATGACCTTTAGCTATTTCTTTATTTAAACGTAAATTTTTAAAATAATAACTAATTTGCCATTGGTTTCCGGAGACGGTGAATTGACGCGTCCTTACCCATGTTTCTTACGGCTTCTATTGTGTAGTTGTAACCGACAATAATCATTACTGTACAACAAACATGTTTCAAACTCTATGTAGCGTAGTGCGTGAGTCATTTGTTTATCAGCTCTTGTATCCGTGTCTAAAATTTCGCTTAGCTTTTCATTTTCACGTAGCTTTCATAGACTACTGTCACCATCATTCAAGGCCGATTATAGAGACGAACGCCGCTATACGCAAGAAATTTCAAAATAGGGTTATGACCGCCAAGGGTGGCCGAGGTCGTTAAGGCTCGGATTTATGAGCGGGAGGTCTACGGTTCGAATCCTACCAGGACCGTCCTCCCTGACTGGGGTTTTTTCCAGGTTTTCCTCAGTCTTCATAACTTGAAAATGCCGGGGAGGTACCCTAAACTTAGGCCTGGAACGTTTCCTTCCTTAAAGAAAACCCTTTCCCAATTTATCATTTCATCTCATGTATCATCAGTGTTCACCGCCTGTGATGCCTCAGTAGTAAAACGGGCGTCAAACACTATTAAAAAAAAATTAGGGTTATGTAAGAAAAACAAGACCAAAGACAGTTGTTCAAAATATAAAAAATGTGTATGTTGTTGTTGTATGATCAAATACTCTGCAAAAAGTATCATAGAGAACGTTTCAATGTAATAGCTTTCAGTATATAGTCCGCATTTAATATTTTTTCCTTCTAAAAAGCATTTAGCCTGAGATAATCCATAAAAGACGAACAAAAGAATGAACGAACAAACATAGCGAATGGATCATTGAATTACCAAAAAATTAAATGAATAGGCAAAGGGGTCTGGGGGCATAAAGCGCTAAACATACGTGATACATGAGCAAAAACCATGAACATAAAAATATCTGAAACCAGAAGCTGGACTCGAACCTGGTTCGGAGTTCAGAAGTCATATTGTTCCCCCTACATCTGGTAAGTAAGAAATTTCATCGGTCCAAAGTTAGAAGATCACTTAAATATGACGTGATACTGAGCAGACATCAAGTACATACAAACTCACTCTGGAAGCTGAATGCAAACTGAACCTGGCATGCAATTTAGAAGCAAAATTGTTTCTCTATCCCATCACAGCGGGCTATAAGCAAGGAATTCCATAGTTTTCAGTTGGAAAAATGATTAAAAATGAATAAGAAAGTAGTACTGACCGCTAACGGGCGTTTTAGGGGGTACTTGAAGCCCAGACGTTCTGGTGTTAAAGGCAGTTTCCAAGGAAACGAAACAAGTGCCTATGCTGTATATGAACGTCACTCAAAAGTTTTGAAAATATCAAAAACAGTTCAAGATTTCCTAGCTTTAAATTGAACGTTAGATAGCAACAAGTGGAAGAAATACGAGCGCACTCCAACAATGTATGGGTAAGAACTTCTGTGGTGTTATTTCAGTAGCACCTATGTAATAAAATACAAAAAACTTTAACAGGTGCACGGAAGTGCTTTTTTGATACAATATTTCTATTTATTTAAAACAGAATACAATTAAAATTAAAAATAGATTTTAAAATTATGAATGACATAGCTGGATTCAATCAATGTGTTTCCCCTCAACAACCGCCCCGGTTAACCAGTTTGTTTTGAACGTTACCTTGGCAACGTGGTAACTGTGGAGGGATGATATACATTATTATAAACAGTTGCGAAGCTTACTCGGTGTTTGGGAACCATTTTCATGCTTTAATTTGTAAACAAGCGTTCAAAATAGAGAAACACAATAGTAAAACATCACTCTGAAAGCGACAATGCCCGCAGAAACTGAGGCGAAGCTACACAAACATTACGGCGAATCTACAACTTCTCTTAGAATGGAGTATAAACGGTTTGGTGAGTTTAGATGTGACCGAACGAGCACAAGCGATGCGGACCGTTCTCTATCGAGGTCATGACTGCCTAAAATCATTGAAAAAACATCCACGATATGGTGCTGAGCGATCGGAGACTGAAGGTGGGAGTGGTTGTTGAAGCTGTGGGCACTTCTGGAGATTGGACGGGTATGCATATTAAGAAAGGGACTAGAAACATTAGGGCTGGCCACCATTTGGATAAAGAACCAGGGGAATAAAAAGAACGCATGGAGAAAGTTAAGAACTGCTTGAGGGATATGGATAGGTGTCGCATTTGCTAACCATTAACTAGTTGTTGATTTGGTTTATTTACGGACGCTCTTTAACGTCTGAGGTCATCAGTGTCTCATTCAATTCAGGACGTGAAACAGCTGACGAATTTTGCTCAGAGACCTCTTCTTTCAGGCTTGAGGTTCTTTATCGTGTCGTAAATGTACGACACTGGACCCGCGGCTTTACTTCCTCTCCGAAGGAAGCCATACTTACGATTTTTGTGCCCGAAAGCGTATGTGTTGTCACTTCCACGCTTATTTGGAGTTGTTTAAACGGAATTCAAGTGAATTTCGGAGATCATATGGATCGTCGACGGTACGTGGATCCACCACTACACGACGGAAACGAAGCAGCTGTCGAAACAGGGTGTTACAACTGGAGAAAGAGCTCCTAAGTTGGCAAGAACAAATCCCTTTAGGAAGAAATCGATGGACACTCTGTTTTGGAATGAATGAATAGTGTTTAACGCCCGTTTTTGCTACAGAGGCACCACAGGCGATGGACACTGATGATGCATGAGATGAAATTATATATTGGGAAAGGATTTTATGGAAGGAATCGTTCCAGGCCTAAGTTTAGGGTACCTCCCCGGCATTTGCCATTTATGAGGACTGAGGAAAACCTGGAAAAAACCTCAGTCAGAAAGGACGGTCCTGGCGGTATTCGAACCCAGACCTCCCGCTCACGAGTCCGAGACTTAACGACCTCGGCCACCCGTGGCGGTGCTCTGTTTTGGAATTGCATAGCGTAATTTTAATTGACTTTTCGGAAAAGGACAAAACTACCATCGGTAAATGTGCAGCAATTGTTACTGTAGCAATTAGGTGACGCGATAAAACTCGCCCTCATTTGGCGAGGAAAAGTGTCCTATTCTGTTCTATCACGGCAGTACACAAGTTTAAAATTGCGACCTGAAAATTATTGGGCATAAGTTATCAACCCTTTCCCTTTCCCCTACTCATCGGATTTAACTTCCTCTGTTTCCTGTTCCCCCATATGAACAAATGTGTAGCAAAAAAAAAAAATAATAAAAAATCATATCAAATGAAAAGTTTGTTGCCAAAATTAATGCGTAGCTTACAGAACTGAAGAAAGTACATTTTATGAATGAAATAAGCAAATTAGAAGTGTCTAGATTCGATAAATTACAGTCTTTTATAAGCAAATAAAAGTTAAAACGTATTTAAGTAATCGGATTTATCGGTGTCTTCTAAAAACTAAATGCAAATAACCAATTAAAAAGTAATATTAAATGTATTAACAAAATTGTTGGAATTCA
This sequence comes from Metallyticus violacea, assembly GCA_030762175.1. Lineage (NCBI taxonomy): Eukaryota > Metazoa > Arthropoda > Insecta > Mantodea > Metallyticidae > Metallyticus > Metallyticus violacea. The sequence continues at coordinate 25,745,153 of CM060835.1, read as the reverse complement.
TATAAAATATAATTTAAGTTCTGTTATTAATATTTGAAAAGAGGCAGAATTGGTCAAAAGAAGCCTTTAAACTACACACAGTGGTAGGAAAAAGAAATGATGCGATATATCGATGTATAGCTGTGACCTCACTCCCGACACTGACAAAAAATCTCCGCCTTGAGCACGTTGCTACCGAAAGAAGAAGAGCGCATCATCTCTCATTCGAAGCGCCCCTAGTGGCACATCGCCGTATTAGACCAGACGTGGCCAACTCTGTTTACTCAACTCTAAAAGGTTCCATGTCCCTCCATAGCCTCCCGTGCTGAGGGCAATCACCAGCCAGCGTAAAATGTACACGGGGCCTTGGATTTACTGTAGACAAACATATCAACAGAGTTTTCCAACAGCCGACATATGGGACGGATAGTTTATATAAAATTCCACCACACACGTGTTTCAAAACGTGATGTGGTATCTGGAATTTTAAGTTAGCAGACATTAAGCACGATATTCATTTTACCAACATATTTGCTTACAGCGAAATATATGTATGAAAACAAGTTACAAGAAATGATGCTTTAAAACTAATTATAGGGAGTGTTTTTTTTGACCTGTACCGCTGCTGAATCGTAAGTCGCGCAGGGTCAAGGTCAAAACAGTCAGCAGTCCATAATAACATACCCATAATATTAGCTTCTTCATGATTTAGACCAGTCTTCGCTCATCATATTTGTTATCATTATTGCTATTTTATTTTATTTAGGTGGGTAACTTCTACCATTTATTACCGTATGAATTATTTTAATAATTACTTCAATAAATTTAAGACCATTGTAAAAACGATAATGATGTTACAACAAATATAGCTATAATAGATACGGGGTACTATCAAAAAGTTCCCGGAATGGTTCTATCACAAGGAAAATAATATAAATAATTTTTAAACACCGTCTCCTTGGGCCTCAATAAGTTAGGCCGAGCGTTCCTGCTACTTTGAAATGCGGCCCAAAAGTCATTGCTTGCGAGTGTAGAACCTTTTATGATTTACGCTGTATCTAGTCAACGGTGTGAAACTACAACATTTAGTTCTGGAAAAGGAAGAAATCCACAAGAGTGGATTGTTTTAGTGCAATTCTCATGAATAATATCCCGGACGTTCAACTTTTGAAGCGCCATAACCTTACATGTTTAAATGTCTTTGTGGCCGATTTGATAACTTAAACGCAAATTTCACGTCTGCTTTTTCTTTTAACTACTTACCATGACGAAATCGCTATGACAAAAACACCGATTGCACTACAATGAAAATATAAGTAGCTTAACATACTGCTACTTCAAGGTTACAGCTTCCTAGAGTTGCGCACGCAGCTCTTGTTGGCGCGCCACAGAACCAATGTCCATACTATTAATTGAACAATGATAGATAAAACTACTTTGTGTGGGTAAGTTAAACATTTTTAAATATAACCATGTTTATTACTGAGTTTCCAGTTATATTGTGTATTTGAGATACTCATATATTTCAATAAAACAAACACATGTTACTATTTAAAAACAGTACTAAGTAAATTTACACAAACAATAATAAACAAACGAAAGTAACATCGATTTTTATTGGCTTTGAAATTAAACTTAAATATTATTATAGTGAAAACATGTTTATATGTTAAATATAAGACATACACACCGTTATAATACAATTTATATGCTGATATTAATTTGCTTTTTTAATTTTAAAACAATCTAGAGAAAATTAAAGTATACCCCCTACTCCTAATTGTACAAATCCATAATTTTCATAAACTATTTTCCTTATTTTATTTAAATGGTATATACCGAATTTTGTTGTGAAGAAACAAATATTGCTTCCGCTAAAGCGAATATTAAATTTTGGATTTCAGCTAAACCCCCAATCCTAATGATCCAATTACTCTGATGTTCAGGAATTATTTGTCTTGTTTAATATATATATGGAGTTTCATTGCGAAAAAAGGAAATATTCGTGGTGCTAGAGTAATTTTTACATTTTGCGTTTCTAGTAAACCCCCCACTGCTAATGACCCAATTTCTCTGATTTTTAGAAACTATTTTTCTTGTTCCATTTAAATGCCATATGCGGAGTTTTGTTGCGAAAAAACAAATATTAATGCCGCTAGAGCGATTTTTAATTTTTGTATTTCAGTATTGCCCCCCTCTTGCCCCCCTCCTAATAGTCCGATTTCACTGATTTCTGGAAAGTATTTTTTTATTATTTTATTTCAATGCTATACACCGAGTTTCCATTTAAATTGAGGTTTCTAGAGCGATTTTTAAATTTCGCTTTAACCCCAAATCCTTATGGCCCGATTGCCCTAATTTCTGGAAACTAGTTTTATCAATTCATTTTAAAGAAATATACAAAGTTTCATTAAAAAAATTAAAAAAAGGAAAATGTACTGTCGCTTCAACTATATTATTTTATTTTGTTTTTTAATTTCGTTTTAGGTTAAACCGTACCCAATGGTTCAATTATCTATATAAAATATTTCATTGTTATTTCCGGTTCCCAGTAGATAGGATCGATGGAGATTTGAAGAATATTTTTTTAAAAAATCCTTTCATTGGTCCCTAAAAGGAATTTTCTAAATGTTCATTGTATTGTAGTTCTTTGTTTACATATATAAGGATGCAATTAGTAGTACCCAAGTTTTATGTAATATCTATTTGAGAAATATGGAGTCAATATTTTAAATATTTAAACATATAATGAAACAATTATATATAAAATCAATTACCTAATTCTTTGCTAGAAAACAGAAGTTACAGTTAGTCAAAATGAGATTTAATTCTGTTACAAATTCACTTCTGTTACAAATAGTAAATAACAATTCATTTTAGAGCATAGGAATGAATACAACAGCACTGAAAGACAGATGTCCCTCCATTTAATATTTCAAGTTATGTGGGAAGGGGAAGCACAATTAAATATAATATAGTTTTGCAAATATTATGTTGTCAGTACAGGCTTCCGTTATGTCAATATGTTTTTATATGCAGAGAAAGAAAGTTCCTCATTGTAACCGCCTGATTTTATACAGAGGTACTGTGCTTGTTATTAAAATCTCAGGGGGTTTAAGTAGGCAAGACAAAGCAAGAAGAGTTGAGTATGCAGGTTTTAATTTAGCAGGTGTTGAAGACATTTCTTGAGCTCTCGAGCACTTCTTTTACGCCTCCACATATTTCATTTGTATCTAACCTATCTGGTTCTCACTCGCAGTGCGTTTAGTATTGATAATAAATATTATTTACAAGTTGAAGGTACGGCAATGGGCCCCAGAATGACACCGTCTCATGCCAATCTTTTTATGGCTCGCTTAGAGCAGGAATTTCTTAAGCCAGAACCTCTGGTACCTATGGTTCAGATATATTCGTGCTTTGGACGCATGGCTCAGAATCTCCCGATCAGTACCTTACTAATCTTGACTATAAAATTTCAGTTCACTTGTTCCGTCTTTTCCAGTGCTGCGTTCCTATATATTGATATCTCTTTATGGACTGGCTCTTTTCACACTAAGATCACCGATTTAAAGAGTAGCTTTATTTTGATAGCTGTCACCTATTTCACTTTCTCTTTGAATCCGTGGCCACGTCTTTGTAAACATTTCATCTCTTGACACATACATTAAAAACCTAGCACAAAAGTTCCAACACGAAAAGAAAAAAAAAATCCTTCCTCTCTTTTACAATCCAGTATCATTCCAGTGCACAAAGCATTCCAATGTAAATGTAAAACTTACAATAAAATGTTTTATTAACCTTGTTACTACTAACGTGTCTGAAATTGAGAGCACCAGGCCTATTGTGAAAGAATGTCACGATACTTTAATAATGCATTCATCTTTAAGTGATGTTTTTAAATGTGTACCCCGCCTTACTTTTAGAACACCACCTAACATTAAAAGTATATTTCGCCGCAACCTATCTCCTTCCAAATTACTTCGTCCGGTCACAGGCTCATTTCCTTGCCAACGCCCTTAAAAATTGTGCGCTAATTGTCATGTAATTCGTTCTGCAGCCCAAATTTATCCAGAGAATTTAACATTACTTCATTTTCTACCTGTTATTCTAAGAACATCGTTATATATGTTATCTGTAAACTTTGCACAGCATTTTATAATGAGCTAATTTCTACCGTAGTTTCGTTCCGTATGAACAATCACAGGCGTTCTATTAAAAGTGTCTCCCTTGCCGGTTGCCAAACATGCCCTGTCTCACTGTAAGGATATTATGACACATTTAATTTAACACTTGTTAATATGTTACCGACTCATGCCCCTGAAAGTTTACTGAGAGAGGATACAGAGATGATTGCTAATTTTTTTTACATAAAGCGTGTATACAACCGGGTTTAAATCTTACATATTAAAAAAAAGTTTTTCCACCGTTGATTGTTTTAATAGTTTCCACGCATTGCGATTCTTTCGAGATTAATATTTACCTTTTACAACCTTCAGTAATTATCTTCTGCCGTTTAAGAACAATACAAACAGTTGGAATTACAGCGAAAATTGTGTCACTAAGTGTGTTATTTATTTACGCTTCTCAGTTCTTCTTACTTTATAGTTACATTGTTCAAAAAAGACTTTATTTTTCATTTTTAGCAAATTTCTAAGGAATAAAAGCTATTGTGGTTGTGTCTGTGAAATGATTTTAGAAATTTTTCATCAAATTTCCACCAATCTACTTATTAGGCACTGAAAATGACAATATATATAAAACGCTCTAGTGGTCGCAATTTTCGTTTTTTTTCTCAATGAAACTCTGCGTATATTAACAAACAATTCGTCGAGTTCGTTAACGAACAAAATGGACCCATTGGGGCGGGGGTTAACCTAAAGCGAAAATTTAAAAGAAAACTGAAACTAGCGGCTGTATTCGTTTTTTCATCGAAATTCGGTATTTCCCAATATATTAATTTAATAAAAATAGTTTCTGAAAATCTGGAAATAGGATGATTAAATGAGCGAGTATAACTGAAAACCGAAATTAAAAGAGTGGGGTTAAAGCCACACTTAAAAATCGCTCTAACGCCCGCATTTTAAAAAAATTTTTAAAGAAAACTCGGTATTTTGAAAGAATACAAAGCTAGTTTCTGATAAGTTAAATAATAATATTAGGAGTGGATTTTTATACCGGAAATCCAAACTTTATAAATAGATCTAGCGGCATTAATAATTGTATTTTTTTCGAAACAATCACAATACTATTTAAATAAAATGAAAAATAGTTTATAAATTCAGGGAAATCGGGCCATTAGGAGTGGGGGTATATCTGAAACCCAAAATTTAAAAATCCCTCTAAGGGCACTAATATTTGCTTCTTCACAAAAATTCGGAATATACTATTTAAATAAAACAAAAGTAGTTTCCGATAATTAGGGGAATTGGAACATTAGGAGCAGGGGTTTACCAAAATTTATTAGTGCTCTTACGTTTGAATGTCTATATATCGTTTTAAATAAAAGGACAAATTAATTCAGCATATAAACTGATTTATAACGATGTGTGTGTTTTATATTTAACAAAAGTATCGTCATGAAGTTATCAAATGTGAAATATTAATCTAATATGTGTGTGAGAATTATATTTGTACGTAAGAGCGTTCTGTAATAACATTCAGAAAACGTTTTCGTTACATGTTAATAACATTTAAATTAAATTTCAAAGTAAATGAAAATCGATTATGCCTTCGATTGTTAAATATTGATTGGTAATTTGCTTAGTGTATTATAAATTTTTTTTAAAATAGTAACATTTTTTGTTTTATTGAAACATATGAACATTTTAAATACGCAATGTAACTCGATACTTTGTTATTTCTCTCTATTTTAGTGAATGTAAAAATGATATTAAGGGCTCAGTTCATAAACATGGTTACATTTAAATTTTTATAAAAATACCGAAATAGCATATTGTCTATCGGTGTTCATATATTTAATTGAATAGTATATAATTAATTCTTGTCGTTTAATTTCAACAACAACAACAATAATAATAATAATAATAATAATAATAATAATAATAATAATAATAATAATAATAATAATAATTCTAAAAGTCTGGGGAAACATCCCCCTCATATTCTCCTTAAAATGATGTGCCAAACTTTTTGAATGGGTCGAGAAAGCATTGAAGACGAAGAGCTTGCAGATGGACCCTTGGGGATGCTCACTCCTGAAAAAACGCTTTTGTGGAAGGAGAAATTATGGAAGACCGGCTCACAGTTATAGAAATAGCAGCAAGGTTGGGTCTTTCAAAAACAACAGTTCTTCGAATTATTCATGAACTTTTAAACGTTGGTGCATGATGGGTGCCTAGACTTCTTTCCTTAGTCCAAAAGCAGCAACCAATGATCTATTGTTAGGCATTTTTGGAGCTCTACCGTGGCAACGAGACAGAAGTTCTGCAAACCATTGTTACATGAGATGAAACTATGATCCTCTACTATGATCCCTTGTCCAAAAGAGAATCAATGGAATGGCGTAAACCTGGCGAAACACCGCCTCTAAAGGCCAAGGTGACTCAGTCAACCAAGAACATGTTGGTCACAATTTTTTTGGGACTGTGAAGGAATACTCTTCATTGCCTTCAATGAGAGGAACACCACAGTAAATGGGGAGTACTATGCTGCTGCACAAAGTGCTTTCATCAAAGAGAAAAGGAGAGAAAATCTGAGCGGTGGTGTGCGCCTTCTTCACGACAAAGCGCCCATGCAGACAGCTCTTGTTGCAAGGGAAGTGTGAAGAAATGTGACCCACGAATTCACTATCAATATTTAAACAATTTCACCATAAAATATTCAAGGAAATCGGCCATCTACACTACAGCCCAGATCTAGCTCCCAGTGACTATTTCCTCTTCTCACAACTCAAGAGAGGTCTTCGAGGAAAAAAAAGTGGAGTGTGACAAAGAAGTGATGGGTGCTGTTTATGCCCGTGTTGCAGACAAAATTTCTGGCTATTTTGGGTGGGGAGGTTGAAATGCTAATTGAAAGATGTGAGAAGCGTATTGCAATAAAGGGCAACTATATTGAAAAGTAAAATATAGTTTTTGTCTTTATCATACCTAGAAAATGATTAAGCCGGAAACTTATGGACCTACCCTCCTAGTTAGTCGCAGTTCCTCCATTTAAACTTCATACATTCTTGCAAAGGCATTATTTAAAGTCTCCGCTGAAAGATCCATAAAGTCCTTCATCACAATGCTAAATTACATCTACTGTGGATGTACTTCTTATTGTTGCAGAGACTGTATGACAAAATTCTCAGCTCCTTCCTTTATCAGACCTCTCTTTAAATGACACCATTTTTGCTGGCACGAAGAAAGTGATCAGAAATGGCTCATCGCTAATCATCTCCATTATTCTCCATTCTTCCCACTGTTTGAACACTACGCTCCTCTGGTCACATGCACTGCACTATAGTGAGATTTTCTGCTCACAGACTTAAAACTCTAACCTAACGCAAAAACTACAGCGTGTTCATAATATGTGCATACGTTACATCTGCGATGTGCATTTGTTCGATCATATAACACCCTCCCTCGATATGCTGCCTTGGTTCAGCTTGAAAGACGGAAGAAACATTCATTGTCTCACACTGCCTTTCAAAAATATCCATACATATTTTCCGCCTTATCTATCTTCTAGTTTTGAAAATCTGTCTTCCTCTCGTAATCTTAGCACATGTCCTAAATCCCAGCACGTACTATCATTAAATTGCACCGAACATCACTTTACTAATCATCATTCACCACAACCACTACCCGTCTCTGGAATGCACCTGCCACGGGATGTCACACTCTGCCAAACTTTAGGGGCATTTCATTAGAAATTGTTTAATATTACTAAAAATAATCGTTTATCCCTAGATTCAGTTTCCTTTTGTTACAATGCATGTATTTATTTGTTTTCCCCTACTGTAGAATTATTCATTAAATTGCTTTTATTACTATCATAAATGTTCCCATCTCCTTCATAGTGTTGTTAGGATTTTTAATTTTATGTGTTGTTCACATATTTATTTCCACTTTCATGATTTACGTAGGTTGATTCGTAGGTATAAATTTTCATTGCTGGTGCTTGTTGTGTGTTATAGTTTTTATCTCCTCTCAAGTTAATAGTTTTTCAGTATCCAATTTATGTATTGCATATATATAATTATATTATATATATTATATATAATGTTTTACATTGGTTTATATGTGTACGAATATTGTCAACTTTATTGTCAATTGTGACTGTAATATTGTCGCTATAACTTCATGTTATTATTATTATTATTATTATTATTATTATTATTATTATTATTATTATTATTATTATTATTATTATATTGGTAAAGCGGACTAGTGACCTTAGCTCTAACAGAATAAATAAATTCTAAAAAAGGAAAAAAATAGTATCCTGTCAATTTGATGTGTCAACAAATCTTCGAAGTCATGAAATAGCAACTACACTTGCCTAGAACTATTTCATAGGCTTTATGACCATATTTTTATGCCTATCTGGTTCTTTATTTTCGTTTCTAGAGGAACAAGGCCGTTGAGGAAACTCCAACTATTTTGGGTCAGGTCTGCTGAAATTATGTTCTCTTTCATACTTCAATTCCGGCGCTACTGTTAATTTCAATACTTGTTACCGCAGTCGCAACCCCCCCCCCCCCAGGAATATTAATATAGCTAAGGTCAGACGAAATGAATATAACACATAGTGTCTCGGTCACCCAAAATAACTTTTCTGATACATTAAATGAAAAATTGTTTTTTAACATCATGGGATGTTCTTGCTGAGGGAATACTTTTTGTATCTCCATTAATTTAGGATATACGGGTCAGAACTTAGTTTTTTTTAAATGACACCATAAACATTTTATTAAAGAATATATTTACCCTCTCCAAGATCTATTAAAAATGTCAAAATGTACTTTCTTTGCAGGAAACAACAGATATGCAAACGGTAAGAAATGTACAGTTATTGAAGAAAAGGGACTGTTTAATGCATTGGTTGCACAAATTATATTTAGCCACTACTGTAGTTGTGGTTTTTGTTTATGATTTCTGAATCAAGTGAACACAGATGGCCTTAGTGGGAGGTAGATAAACTAACTTCCTAACTCCTAAAATTGTCGTAGCTTTAGCTTACATACCGTGTACTGTAGACTTTCATCACAGTAAGTTAGTGCTGCAAGGAACTATGGTGACTACAGTTTTTCTTATAATACGTACACTTCTTTTAAAAGAGAGAGAGAAGCAGATTCTTTGTGTCGATCAGAGAATTTTGGGGGCATTCCTAAACGCTGTATCCACAAAAGGCATGCAGAGACTGGCACACTGCAGTGGGCGCTTTGCCCTGTAAACGTAAAGGTCACAGCCATAATCATCTAGAAAGAGAAGAGTAGATAGCGGTGGCAGAGTGGTAAAGTAGGCTTTTCCGTAAGCTACTGGATTAAAACTCACAATTTTTTTATTATAGGTTTTTATAAAAATATATGTAGAACATTATGTTGCTGTAATATTAATTTATATTTTAATGTATCCTACACTCAAAAACGTAATCATAAACTAACGCATTCTTTGCCAAAAAATAAATAAATATATGAAAATAAACGTTTATCTTCTAATGTGAAACACCAAGAAATAAATACAAATTGATATCGGGTGTATGCACCCTCAGTATGTAAAATTGCCCTCAATCTTCAGGGCATAAATGATGTCAGATTTCTACAGTAGTGTGGACGAGAGGTTACAACATTCCAGGCTTCTTCAATTTTTACCCATATATTATCTTTTGTCATTCTTGCATGAGCAGGAAATGCACGTGCAGCATTTTGCATTTAGACAGAACCAAAACTGAACGAACTAATTTATAATAATGTGTTAGAAAGGTTTATTGAAAAAAGGTGCTTAATGCTGGGAGGCGAGCCTGCACTCTTAACTACGGCATCGCTGCACATTCCGCCACAGAGCTAACGGAACTCACGTACTAGCAGGCGTCTTTAATGCATGTCATATAACACAACTGCTGCAGTGGCTACATAGCCTTGCTGGAAACCTTCTGAATCCCGTGCTGTAGCGAGTAGGACTTAAAAGAATTTTGCGTTTAAGAGATGACTTACACGCATGCGTCAAAGGGTGTACATGGATGAAGAGAAAACAGAAATGCTCTTAGTCTATTTTTTTTTTTTTTGAGTAGTGTTTAACGTTCGTTTTTACTACTGAGCCACCATAGGCGGTGGACTCTGATGATACAGGAGATGAAAGGATGAATTGGGAAAGGATTTATTTTTAAGGAAGGAAATGTTTCAGGCCTAAGTTTAGGGTACCTCCCCGGCATTTGCCAGTTATGAGGACTGAGGAAAAACTGGAAAAAACCTCAGTCAGGGAGGACGGTCCTTTTGGCAGGATTCGAACTCCAGACCTCCCGCTCACGAGTCCGTGTCTTAACGACCTCAGCCACCCGTGGCCATTTAGTCTAAGTAGTAATGTAATTTGGCAGATGTTTTATTCGGTTATACTGTTGAAGAGGTGCTATTTGAAAAGAGGAAGTTCTATCCCATACGTTAATGGAGATAAAAAAGTATATCAAGTAAGAATTTCTCCTGTGATGTTAAAAATCTTTTGTTTGAAACAATTTATTCGACGCACCAGAAAAAAATAATATTTTTCGTTTGCAAAATAATTGGGACACCCAGTATACGGAAATTGGATAAAATAAGTACTTAACCAAAAATATATGTTCACTGATATCCTATCCAGCACTTAAAACCTACAGACAGATAATTTTTAGCATCTATCTGCCAGGCTTGCTCTTGGGGGGCGATAATATTTGAAAAGGTAAAACCTAATTTGAAAGAATTTAATTTAATCACGAAAAATTGTAGAGGATCCTGGGAAGAAAAATAATCTCGGTAGAAAAATAGTCATCAAGGACTCGTGGATAACGGTGAGATAACGAGATTTTATGTGAAAATGGAGAAATGTTGTGAACACATTCTGTGTTGATATCAGCGTGGTGTGGGCAACAGGATGTGAAGTTCGGTTATTGACTTAGTCCCTTTTGCCGTCGAGGGCGGCCCTTGCCACGCACGAGTCGTCACACCTCCCTCTTCCTTCCTGTCCCTGAATTTCACCACATTCACTCGTCTCACAATCAGAGCCCATAAAGTTTTTTCGCTGGAGGTGGTTTGGTTCTTCAATACATTTGTCTTAGTTATGCTCTCGCCTTTAGTGAAGGCAGTGATCACGTGCCCCCCTAGTCTTAGTGTAGAATTAACAGAACAGACAAGATACTGTCATTTTAAGTACTAGTACTTTAAAAAATTATTGTTATTTAGCAAAATGTGTGAATGAGTTTATGTTTGGTATTAGTTTTCCCGGAAACTATTATAGTTTTTAGTTTACGTTCCTAATTTATCTAAACGTTTTGTTTCATGACAAAAATATCTGAAATGCATATACGTGCACGCTCCTCAAGTTCGTATATTACCGCCACGGAGTCGACTCTGGTGGTCTAGTGGCAACCATACTTGCCTACTAAACCCAAGATCGCGGGTTTAATCCCGACTTGGGTTGATTGATTTTTTCGGGCCCAAAAATCAGTGTCCATCACCTGTGGTGTCTCTGTAGCAGAAACGGGCGTTAAACACTTATTCATTTTTTTGGACAATAGGGAAGGTGAGAGATACAATTTTGAGAGATATTCAGTAACTTCATTTGCGATATGCGGCCGTGCATTATCGTATAGCAGCATATAGCTTGTTACACGGAAATATCTCTTTATTTCTGCAGGTTAGATATACTAGTAACTCGGGTTATTATGTAACAGGTCATGATTCATGTTTTTCATGTTGGCAGATATTTAAATTACAAGCAAACAACACATGCAGGGTTTGTAACGTGATCCATACACCACAGAGAATGAGAGAAAGGCAAGAAAGATTACAAGTAGAGTCAGTTCAAAACCAAGGAGATGAAGATAACACCCAAATTGAATCAGAAGAAGGGAGCAGAACTAACAGAAGAAGAGAATAATCGGGCGGAAAGGAAGCAGCTGAGAGGAGAAGAGGTAAGTCGAGAACAAATGGAGGAAAAATATAAGTAACAGATAAAAGTTGAAAATCAGAAGAAGATGGGGGAAAAGAGAGGAGAAGGAAACTGCAGTCAACACACCATTGCAGTATAATTGCTGCTTGAGACCGGTAGATACCTCATTGATGTTCAGGTGTTGTTGCCTGGATTTCCGGTGGGGAGCAGCCCGGATACCGAGCGTCATCAGAAATGAAGATTGTAGATATTAAAGTATACAGTATTAATTGTTATTTAAGTTTTAGTTTAGGTTTTATGTAGGTTTAAGTTTAAATACCTGTAGTGCTGCATTCCAGTACCGGTTTGAAGTTTTAGTTTTGCTTAGTTATATTATTAGTACTGTAGAGTTTAAAATCTGCCGAATGCAGAATAAATAATCCGGAATAGTATGTCCTGTTATAGAACCAAGATATCGGGACATAAGTATTTCATAATAAAAATAAAAGCTAGTAAACCATTCTTGAATATAAAAAATTGAGATCACCATATCTTTCCCAACAGAAGCAACATTTTGGTGTTGGTGATGATCGAGATTTCCACACAGTGTTGCTGTTTGCTCTCAGAATCGAAATAATATTGTCAATTTTTATCAGCAGTGATTACCTTTGAAAGAAACCCCCGCATCTTCCTGTCACATCATCTTCAAATGTACACACGAACGTTATTCTATTCGGGAATCACCCACCGTGCACAAACACCTCTCATGTGCAACTTTTCAGTTACCAACGTGAGGGTGGCACCCAGAGAACTTTTCAGAGCTCTCTTAAGTGTTTTTAATGTTATTTGACGATCCTCTTCCACAATGACAGCAGCGGTGTTAATGTTTTCATATGTTAGAATACAAACTGCATGCCTTTGTCCACTTTCTTTGTAATAATACCTTTCCTTTTTAAACAAGTTTCGAATTGAGTTACAGACAAGAGTAAACATTCTAAGTATGGCTATCTTCGGAAGGGAAGTCAAGTCATGGATCCCGTGCCGTTTATTTACGGCACGTAAAAGAACTTCAAGCTTGAAAGAAGAGGACTCTGAGCAAAATTTATCGACCGTTTGACACTCTAGATTGAATGGAACGCTGATGACCTGAGATGCTCAACAGCGTCCGAAAATAAAACAAATAGTAAGGAAGATTAGTTAAAACGAAAATATAATTTCAGAGCACCATATTGATTGAAGCGTGTCACCTCCATGCCCCAGCTTGCACACCCCTCAAAGCCGATATCGGTAGTGACAACAATAAAACTAGTAGCAGTTGTACATTCCACTGCTATAATTTATTACCTCCCTTTTGAAATATTTTTAACTATTTTCGAGCTGTGTTATAGGAAACAACAAACTGGATATCGACCTCTTATAACAATGCATAGACCCCTACTAAGATATGTAGACGAAAATAGAATTTTAGAGCAGCATTGAGTTTGATTCGTTTCATCTCCATTTTGCTGTAGGCTGAACTGAACATGTTTCAGCTTGCACACCCCTCAAAGACGGGAACCGGAAGTGACAATGAAGCTAGTTAATGCTTTATGATAGAAAAATAGCGTAAAGTTAAATTTCAGCACCAGAAATGCATTGCAAAAATGTATGCCTATTCTTTATTGGACAGCCCTTGCAGAAATAGGTGTTTCACACTAGTCGTATGTAGGACGTTAGTTGGCAAAGAAGAATCAGACTACAAAAATTTCGACCATGACCGGAATTTTTCAAGTCTTGCACCGCTCCCTCTTCTAATAATGGAATTCTTTTATTTGGAATACATAACTCGATAAGAAATGGCATTTTTGCACCGAACGAACGAAACGCGACTCTTGTTTTTGTAATGTCGCCTGTGTTTGAAACAACTTCAGCAAGTTGTGTGTCGCTCGCCGTACCTCAGCATACCAAAGTACCCAATAAGGTAGCGGTTTTTATGTTTTCCACAGAAGTCTCTAAGGGACATAGGAATATGGAGAAGCTATCATCTTACCAATGACGTTTATTGCTGGAATAAAATGGGGAAGAGAAGATGCCAAACATTACAATAGCGTTTGTTAGCCTACTTTGTGCTTCGTGCAGTGAAAAGAATGGAGTAATGCAAGACGAGGAGTAGAAAAAAGCAGCAAAATAAAAGATGGTTGTTTCCTATTTTTTAGAAACTAAACAATATTTCGGAGAAGTTTTATTAATAAAGCATACTTTCAATGACAGAAGACTGTGGTGTACTACACAAGATTAATCAAATACATTGCCGCAGTTGAATAAAATGATTACTTCATGAATATTAACACCTTAGTGTATCTTGTACAGAAAATGCCAAAACTCTGCAAATGTGTATTATTCTGGATGTAAATATTTCCATTTCTTGACCACCAGATGGTTTTTGGTGAAAATGGTTGTCACTGCAACGGAGAAGTCTTTTTGTGTACTGGAATTCAGTGCCATTAAGTCCATAATCACAATTCAGCGTGAATTCAGATACATTCCCTAAGTTCTGTTTAATATTATGAAGTAATTTAATTTAGAGGAGGTTTGCTCGCTTGGAAATTCGTGTATAAATGATTATTTAGGCTTTGGGTGAGGTACAGGTTTTTTCTAGTTTTTTTTTTTTTATTTGAGTGCAGAAATATCGCATTCTTGCTGTAGAGCGCAATCCTTTATGAGAAACGCATTTGATTACTTGCTTATTCGCATAATTCGTGCCGCACGTTGTAGATTGCTGAATTTTATCGCCAGTTGTTCGAAGTGTTAATAAATTTCATTATATGCAGTTAATTTTATTATATTTAATTTCTTAAAAGGCGACCTCATGTTCTTGTATGCGTTTCTGAGGGTTTCCTGGGTATTGTGATGCCCTCAAGTGCTACCGTCAATTACTGCTACAGACCATCCAGGCTAATGCGACATTAGCCAAGGGGGAAATGCAGCCAAGGTTTCGTAATTGTTAAAACTCCGAAGATTGTTTTTAACTAACCCTGAATTTTTAAGCAGCACACAATTTTGACAAAATGGAAGTTAGCGCAATAAATCGGAATACTTTTAGAAAACCTAGCCATAACCCGCAGTGTTCGTCACAGTTCAGCCTATACTACTGGGAAAGAAATTCAGACAAAACTGTTGAAAGACGAGCGGCCTAACCATTCGGTTATACTTCTATATATAAATAAAAAAGGTTGGCAAAATAATCGCCTAAGAGATCTACTGGGTGTCCCATAATGAGCGCAAATTTTAAATTGAGCTCCTCTGTTTGTTAGGTTGCCGGACACCTGAACAGATTATCACCTGTTTGTATTGCGATTAACGATTATAATCAGCTAAAATGAAGCGAGCACGAAGAAGCATGCGCTCCAGTTTGTGAAAGTGAATTTTAAGTACGATGAATGTTAAGCAGAAACTTTCGAAGACTGTGAAATTTTTGGCAGACGAAATGCGCCTAATGTATCAACAGTGTGGAGACTGGTAAGGAAATTTGAAGATAGGATTAACAGAGGAAAACAAATTACCTAGAGGTCCTCGTCCTCGCTCTCGTTGATGGGTACAAAGTGTTGCCCTCGTCAGACAGGGCGTTGCTACGAGCCCAATGAAGTCGATTCGCCGCCGTTCTCAATAATTAGCCCTTCCCATCACAGTAAATTTTAATGTTGTATTTATGTGGACAATCCACGAACCATCCCTCACCTCAAGGCAGAAATTAAACGTGTCATGAATGAAATTCACTTTACACTACAGTCGTTGGAAATTTTGCCTACATAGTGAAGGTGTACAAACCAAGCCGTAGAGACATTTGCTGAGTTTCATGTTTAATGGCTTCATATTTACTTAATAGCACTTTTCAAATAAACGATGTCTTTTATTTTTTATACGTTCATAGGAAAATGCTATACAAAACTAAAATTATAAATTAAAAAAAAAACGTAACTTTTAGCACCAAATGCAGAGCAGTTTCTATTTCTGGAATATTTAATACAATTCGTATTTCCCCTACTTAACTCTGGTTCCAATGTTTTAGCGTAAAACACTCCTAGTGTGAAAAAAGCACATACTCTTCTCTTTAACTGGAGATTTCCTCCATTTTTGATAGTGTTTAACGCTCGTTTTAACTACTGAGGCATCTCAGGCGATGGACTGATACATGAGATGAAATGTAAAACTGGAAATATTTTTTTAAAGGAAGGAAGCGTTCTAGGCCTATATTTAAGGTACCTCTCCGGCATTTGCCATTTATGAAGACTCAGGAAAAAGCTGGAAAAACTCGGTCAGGAAGGACGGTCCTGTGGAATCGAATCCTACACATCCCGCTCACGAGTCTGCGCCTTAAAGACCTCCGCCACATTTGGCGGTAAACATGCCCCCAGTTTACAATGCAACTGCATAAACACTTTGAAGCTATCCTGATAAAGTAGTCAACATAGTAAGTAAAGTAGTTTTATTAAAAATGTTTCCCGTTGATGTTAGAGGACTGCATTGGTAGCATTGTCACACAAATATGTTGACTGCAGATGTAGGTCCATAAGTTTCCGACCTAACCATTTTCTACTCATAATAAAGGTAAAACTATATTTTAATCCTGAATACAATTACCCTTTACCGCCATACACTTCTCACATCTTTGAATTATTCTTTTAACCCCCCCCCAAAAATAGTCAGAAGTCTTGTCTGAAAAATGGGCATAAACAGCATCCGTCATTTCTTCGTCACACGTACATTTTCTTCCTCGAAGGTACTTCTTGAATTTTGAGAAGAGGAAATAGCAACTGGGAGCTAGATCTGGGCTGTAGGATGAATTATCGATCTCCTTGAAGTCACATTTCTTCACAGCTTCCTTTACAACAAGAGCTGTGTGCACAGGCGCGTTGTCGTGAAGAAGACGCACACCACCAATCAGCTTTCCTAGCCTTTTCTCTTTGATGGAAGCACGTAGTCTGTGCAGTAGGCCAGCATAGTACTCCCCCATTTACTGTGGTGTTCCTCTCCTTGAAATCGTTGGGATATTCCTTCACAGTCCCAAAAGATTGTGGTTGACTGAGTGACCTTGGCCTTTAGAGGCGGTGCTTCGCCAAGTTTACGCCGCTCCATTGATTCTCTTTTGGACAAGAGATCACAGTAGAGGACCACAGATGATTGTGAACATGTCACAATCTTCTACACATAGCCCTCTTTATGCAACTATATCTGAATAACTGGACACAGCGGAGCACTAGTTACCACTGCAATTATTTTTTTAGCAGCTAAGGCATGACACCAGAGAAGGATTTTGTGAAGGCGATAATCCTTATCGATGAGACTGGAAACTTATGCAAATACCTTTGTAGATGGACACTTGATATCCATCGTGCATTTCACTGGAAAACTAAAGTGAACTGCGAATATGAACTTCGTCATTTAGAATTTCAGTACATAAAATGTCTTTACCTGTGCTTTGGTTACCATTTTCACAAAACATCATCTAGTGGTAGACGAATCGCTGGGTTATGAACATGCCAATATTCAGAAAACACTATTTTTTTTTAAAAAAAACCTTGGAGATGGCTTTGACAAAACCCATATATCTTTAGCAGTTTTAATATATATAGGTTAAAGTTCTTAACACACCAGAACTAAACCCCTGGTGCATCAGGGTGATAGCACTGTATAGTGATTGTAGGAGATGACAGACAGTAATTCTGTTTTGTGCGTAGCATTTTGAATCGTGCCTTAGGTCACAAATTCAGTATCTGCTGAACCCCATGTCGTCGCTGAAATTCACTTTACTTTCAAGAGTGCAATACCCTGGAGATCCATGGCCGCATGCAAGCATTCCGAAGGTTTTCAGTGTGCACCTCACGTCGGCATTTTATCGCGAAGTCGACGGGATCTGTAAATAAGTGGAAGAGGTACGATCTTTGGGCAAATAGATAACAGTGATCAAGAGGAACCAGTAAATGAAAAACAGAAAATAACCTCCTTCGCATGCAAAGTAGCGCCACCCTCTCTGAAACGAAATCGAGCTGCGATATTCGCTTTGCAGTGCTGGCAACTTTGAAGATATTATCACACCATATTAGCATCTAATGAACATTGGACGAAATAGAAGAGAAGCTGTGGTGCTCTAAATAAAAGAATTATTTGCTACAAAAGAAAATTTGATGACCAGGGTCCTTTTCCACAAAAGAATTGTGTAGGACATTACAAGTGTATGGACTTGTAACTTGTAGTTTGTTGCACAAAGGTTTCTGGTACGCTTGTACTTTACAACTCCATACTTACAAGTGTACAAGTGATTTTTCGTGGTTCCGTTCCACAAAAGTATTAGTATTAATCGTGCACTGGTAATATTTATAAATTTCTCTACACATGTAGGAATATTGGTAACTTCAAATACTAGCATAACATTTATTATTTTTTAATGATTTTTAAATCCAGTTGGCCCAAATGAGCTAAGTTTTAGCGAAAGTGGTGATAATGATGAGGGGAATGTGCATAAAGAAAGAGTAAATAAGTGTTGGTGTACAATGATAAAGTGCAATTTAAGTAAGGCTGATAATTGATAATGGTGTTTTCTGTTCAAAATGCACATTTCAGGCCAGCATCTGAGTTAATGTATTTTTAAGATTCTTGCTAGATACGACGAAAATATTTTTTCTTTCTCTTTTAAAATAATCTCTTTTGATACAAACCGTCTCCCCCTTGCTTATAATGAGCACTGATTTTCAAGCAATATAAACAAATAATTAAATATAATTATCAAATGCACCAATAAAATAAATGGTAGAGAGCAATCGAGAAGCACGATTCTTCTGCCATTTCTCGACGACTGAAATTGATGCTTCTAAATGCAGCTGTAACGGACCCTCGTTTCAAAGTGGATTATTAAGCTTGAATATGGATTAATGCATAACAAAGTATTTAAATTATAATTATATCTGAGAAAAAATACAAGACCCATTTAGCAGGAATGACAATAATCCGCTCTGTACATTAAAAACTCCTGAGGAGTGGACATCAAGGTATGGCGAAGTATGGCAAACAGCTGTTTCTCCATCTTGTTCTTGAATGACTTGCTGTAACTTTTATAGTACTTTACCAGTGTAGTATTTCTTTCGTGGAACAGAAAGTTACAAGACCATACTTTACAAGGGCTTGTATTAGACCACACTTTTGTGGAATTAGTTCTTGGTACCACAGGTTCGGCAAATATAACATGGAAACAACACCAGCTAAGCACGGAAAATTGAATAAACATAGAAGAGTTTTTGAAAATGAATTTTCTACAGATTTACCAATTAAGAACTGCACCAAAGAAGACTGAACAAAATGCATTAAAGAAACCAACTTGGACAATACGAAGAGCATTCAAAAAGTTTGGCAACAAGCCTATCCATTGATGGACAATAACATCTACAAAAATGTAACTAACGCAGCAGGCAACTTTAAGCTATCAAAATATGCATAAGTACAAGTTTATACTTGCATAGTCACGGTCGTAAAGTGTGTTGAGTTCAGTCTTGTATCAAAGGCTGGTGAAAAATCTGAATTATTCTAAAGAAAACTTTTGATTCTACATTTTCACACGCTATAACCTACGTAAAAAAGTTCGGGGAGGGGGGGAACAAACAAACAAAATCGACGAGGGCTTGGTAGCTGCCCATGGTGATCAAGTGTGTTCATTTTATAGCATTGCATGATGGATCTTGAAAGGCAAACCTCGATTTGGCCGACCTCGGGAAATTATGAACGAGAGAACAAAGAGTGAGAAAAAAACATTTTTGGGTTCTTTATTTAGAGCTCAGGTGGTGTTCCCAAACCAGGAATTTCAAGGCTAATGCTGTTACGTGACAATCCTCTTTACAGAACAGCTGCAAATTTGAGCAAACTGGGAATCGCAAAAGTAGAGATACTTGACCATCCACCCCACAGTCCTGACTTTGCTTCGCGCGACTTTTGGATGTTTCTTTGAGTGAAATCTTGCATTGCTGCAAAACCTTTTAAATGGTTTCCTTTTTCAAGCTATAAATTTAGTTCTGTTGACAATACCTCAGCCCGAGTATCGTAATGCTTTTGACAAGTGGTTGCACCGTCTATAACTGTGTGTGGAGAGATGGAGAGTACTTTGAAAGATTATGAATTCAGTGCTTAGCATGGACTTTTAATGTGACACTTGCAAATTTTTTTGAATGTTTTATGTACGACGAGGGCAGGCCCATAAGTTTCCGGCCACCCATTATCTAGGTATGATAAGGACAAAAATAGTTGACTTTTCAATATAGTTAACCTTCATTGCTTCAACTTCTCACATATTTGAATTAACATTTTAATTCCCCTCCCCCAGAAATAGTCTGCAAAATGGGCACAAAGAGCATCCATCACTTCGTCACACTTAAATTTCCTCCTTCGAAGGTCCTTCTTGAGTTTTGAGAAGAGGAAATAGGCACTGGGAGCTAGATCTCCGCTGTAGGGTGCATGGTCGATCTCCTTGAAGTCGCATTTCTTCACAGCTTCCTTTGCAACAAGAGCTGTGCGTAGAGGCGCGTTGTCGTGAAAAAGGCGCACACCACCAATCAGCTTTCCTCTCCTTTTCACTTTGATGGAAGCACGTAGTCTGTGCAGTAGGCCAGCATAGTACTCCCCATTTACTGTGGTGTTCCTCTCATTGAAGGCAATGAAGAATATTCCTTCACAGTCCCAAAAGATTTTGGCCATGATCTTCTTGGTTGACTGAGTGACCTTGGCCTTTAGAGGCGGTGCTTCGCCAGGTTTACACCATTCCATCGATTCTCTTTTGGACAAGGGATCATAGTAGAGGACCATAGTTTCATCTCCTGTAATAATAGTTTGCAGAATTTCTCTCTCGTTACCACGGTAGAGCTCCAAAAATGTCTCACAACAGATGACTCGTTGCTGTTTTTGGACTGAGGAAAGAAGTCTAGGCACCCATCTTGCACTAACCTTATTCATGTTTAAATGTTCATGAATAATTGGAAGGACTCTTGTTTTAGAAAGGCCCAACCTTGCTGCTTTTTCTGTAACTTTGAGCCGCCGATCTTCCATAATTTCCCCTTCCACAAGAGCGATGTTTTGGAGTGAGCACCTCCAAGGGCCGACCTGCAGGCTCTTCATCTTCAATGCTTTACCGACCCATTCGAAAAAGTTTGGCCCATTCTTTTACGGTAGAATATGAGGGGGTGCTTCCCGATATACGCCATGCAATGCTGTATAATTTCATTTGGAGCAAGTCCTTCTTTTGTGAAGAGCTTAATAACAGCTCGAAACTCCATTTTGAACATGTCATAATCTCCTACATAGTTTTCTTTATGCAACTATATCTGAAGAACTAAACAAAGCGGAGCGGAAGTTACAGCTGCAATTATTTACTTAATAGATAAGTCTTTTGCGAAGGCGATAATCCTTATCGGCGAGGCCGGAAACTTATGGACCTACTCTCGATTGTAGAAATGGAATTGAAAACAATACAAGAGGGAACAGTTCACTAAAGTCTAGGCAAGAGATCTAAAAGCAGAAAGAGAATGAAAATGATGAAGAATTAAGAGCAATAAAGGAAACAATAAAGGCATATCTCAAATTGTCACTTTATTACCACATAGTTAAATAATAGTCCAAAACAATACAGTAGTTTTGAGAAGCAAAATAATTAGCTACATGTTTAGATAAAAAAGCGAAGTGACAGTACACATTTGCAAATTGTATCAGCAGGGCATTCAATAAAATATTTTAATAAAGCACGCCGGCACCTTGGCCAATACTTTCCCTTACAGCTTAAACCGTCTGATACATCATAACGCCTCCTTTCACGAACGGTAGAGGAGAAAACCGAGCCCAACTCCCGTCACCAAATGTAGGCGGATAATGACCACGATGTTCATGCTAGCCTAGGTGGCTCAATAACTGTGTCGTGCTACCAAAGGGTAGGTAGTGAATTCGCATCCCATGGGCTAACTTTTTATTTTTAATCTTCATAATTTTTCTATGCTTTGTTACTATAATAAATATTTTAGGAAGGACAAACGCATAGATTGTAATTTTACATTTATTTCAAGTATGTTTCAAATTAAGATTAGAAATAATTTAGTTTTAACAAAAATTGCAAAAATTATACATTAACACATAGATTGCAAATTTTTGTTAGCTTAGCTTAGGTAAAAAAAAAAAAAAAGTCACAACTTATAGTGTTAAAAGTGAATGCCTTTCCCCGTA
The DNA here is from genome assembly GCA_030762175.1 of Metallyticus violacea. Classification (NCBI taxonomy): domain Eukaryota; kingdom Metazoa; phylum Arthropoda; class Insecta; order Mantodea; family Metallyticidae; genus Metallyticus; species Metallyticus violacea. The sequence continues at coordinate 25,722,882 of CM060835.1, read as the reverse complement.
TCAATTATTTTCATTACGTTTTACATTGCGCTTTCCTATTTAATTTCGCTGTATACTGAATGTGATTAACTATTAACATACATTCTAAAAAGCTAATTTTTGCATTCCATTGCTTGCTTCTGTGCGTAACGACTGTTGTGTCCGCATTTAAAGTCGCACTACAATTCTCCGCATCAATGCAGTCATTCCTTTGTTTTCTCCGCTGCCGTTTGTGAAATGAGGTGTATTTTGTGCACCAAATGATTCAGAATGCAAGAATTACTCTCCTCTCACCAAGGGGACCCAGTTTGTGAGTGGGAGGTCGGCGGATTGATTTCCATCAGGACCGTTCTCCCTGAATGAGGTTTTTATCCAGATTTTCCTCGGTCTTCATAAATGGTAAATGCTGGGGAGATACCCTAAACTTACGCCTGGAACGTTTCCTTCCTTTAAAAAAAGTAATTTCCCAATTTATCATTTCATTTCAAGACAATCAAAGCCTTAATACATGCGAAAAAGTGGATTGACAAAGTAATAAATTGTACACTAAATTGTGTATTCTTGATGAATTAATTAAAATTAAAAAATACGTTCCTATTGTGACTTTAAGTGTGTGTACTGTAAGTTTTAAAAGATGTAGGAATATGTTTGCCCTCACATCTCATATTATATTTAAAATTCAAGGTGCGTCTAACAATATGGCCAGGGACTGTTAATATTTCATGGTAATGTTTATAATTTCATATTTTTTAAAACATAGAGCTAATATTTCTTACTTCACCATATATACAGGTATAACGTATAACTGTGTTATCAGCGGAACTTTATACCAAATGGATCAATATTATATAATATGCAAAATAGAATACAGATCATGTTTTACCGGCTATGGTGCTTATAAAGGGTATGGGATGACAACATGGATATAGGGCACGGCTCTGTCCAAAGAGCACTGACGTGGAAAATGGACTTCAAAGCGTAGGGCGAAAGGTGCTTTAATTGGTTGGGGGTGGTAGAGTGCAAGAAGGTTCATTTTAGAGTGGTTTTATATCGGAACCCGTTGTACAGGCCGTTTAAAACTTTGGGAATAATATTATTCGATTTAGTTAATACAGAAATAGTTGTAAATTATGGTAAAAAATTACGTTACCATGGAAAAAGGTTTGATTTTATTATTTTAGTCGTCTCTATGACAGCAAGGTCTATAATTTTGTCCCGATTACCATGGAAACAACACCAGACAACTTTTTCTATGCTAATAACTCTACCGCCGTCTATTGTACTGTTTCACGCCCTTTTTTATTGCTGAGGCAGCACAGCAGCGATACATGAGATGAAATGATAAATTGAGAAAGGATATTTATTTTTAAGAAAGGAAACATTCCAGGCCTAGAGTTTAGTTTAGAGTACCTCCCGGTATTTTCCAAAAGAAACCCTAGTAGAAACTTCAGTCAGTGAAGGGCGGTCTTGCCCGGAATGGAACCCCTACGAGTAGCACCTTAACGTTGTGCCTACAGCATCGGGGGAACCATGAGCAGGCAGCAATTCGCGAACTTTGGTGGGGTCTCTAACGTTTTCCAGATTTTAGTTCCTAGACTTTGGCAAACCTCAAGTACCCCTAACGGCGAGTGCTGAGGGAGCTCCCAAAAAGAACCATTCAGACGCCAGGGACAGAATTTCTCCAAGGTACAATTCACCACTACGACGCACAACAGTCGAAAATGTAAATCTACCGCGATATCTTATTTAATATATAGCGATATAGCTAATTACAATTTTTTAATTTTATATATAGTATTTTATACATAAATTATTTTATTTTTATCATTTTATTTATTATTTATTACTTAATATAAGATATGCATATAGGGATTGTAAAGAACGTAAGAGATTATTTTTATATTTGTCCAACACAATGGCGATTATGATTTTAATATGGAGGTTTGCCCCAGTTAAGCTCGGACACTTTTTCTTACATTTAGATTTCCTCTCTTCAATTTGATGCCCACGGGGCTTGAACTATGGCTCTGTGATGCAATTTCCATTGTAGAAAACTGTGCCGTAGAACAATGAAGGGATGTTAGCACACTCCTCCTGGCAGACTTTCCAGAGACCTGCAATCGGAATAGGAGGTCGAGAAACAAGGCGCTGTTTCAGTAGATCAACTACGAAAATCATTAATGAGGAATCCAGGGAATTCTCAGGGATTCTTTAAAACGGTACCACGTTGATATCTATTTCTACGGCCTGGAATGATCGAAAAGTCCGTCTGGATGCTTTATCCATGCGGCTCCAAACATTTAAACATTTGGGGCATATTCACCATATAGCCGAGGAAATTGTCATAAAAAAGTGGGCCCAAGATATTGCTTTGGTAGTAAGCTACAGTAATTTATTCATTTATTTGTGGCATCTGTGAATGTTAAGTTTCCCCCGGGAACAGCAACTTGGAATCACCATAAACCTTTTGGAGAACTTTTCCTCGTTTTCCGGATGAAATTGGCTCCCTTTTGACCCACTTGAGCTTGTAAAAATCACTGGTTTGTTTGTGCATACTTCATCCAAAGTGTCCTGGTGGTGTAGTGGTTAGCATACTTGCCTCCTAAGCCCAAGATCGCAGGTTCGATCCCGGCCAGGATCGATGGATTTTTTCGGGCGTAAAAATCTTAAGTGTGGCTTCCTTCGGAAGGGAAGTAAAGCCGTGAGTCCCATGTCACAGACTTACGGCACGTAAAACTGCCTCAAGCCTGAAAGAAGAGGCCTCTGAGCAAAATTTGTCGGCCGTTTCACTTTCTGAATTGAATGGAACGCTGATGACCTGACACGTTAAAGCACGTCCGTAAATAAAACAAATAAAAAAAAATCCAAAGAAACCACCCATTGCTACCATCTGCCAGATGTTCATTCAGTTTTCTTGCATTGGTGAAATATTCTCTAATGTGTTCTTTCAAGACATGCCCACGTGTTTTACGCCGCCGTTTTAGGCTCAAATGATCGAGCATTATCCTATTTTTGATTTTCCAATGCTGCTGGAAATTCTTCTTTGCTTTGAAGGCTTTCTTGTGTCACGGCTGCTCTTGCCTTGGCTATTAGCCCTTTAGTACATGATGGCTGTAATTTTTCTTGTAATCCCCCCCCCCCGCCCCCGACTGGGAATCCATTTTTATGCAACTGTGTTAAGCGGTTCATATATAACTTATTTGTCGTAAGAGCTTGCTCTTTACACATTTCTACCACAATCGAAAGGCTGTAACTGGCGTCGAACGTCCACAATGTACCCGTGCCACAAATTAGAGAGTTTTGAAGTCGGGGTAATATTTGCATCAGACTGTACCAGCAGCTTGTAGGCACATGCTGATGAACTGACATGATAGCACAAGTTAACCATGTCCCACTCGAACGAAGGAGTAGGAAAGCGATAACGGATAGTGCTCTGTGCGTCGCAAGTGAACGAAAATGAAACGAAAGTGAAAACTACATAAAGGTTTGATTATGATGAAATGATAGTTGATTTACTTACCTGTACACGGAGGAGCATTCTGGTACAAGTCACGCCTCCTTTCACGAACGGCAGCAGAGGGCAGTGGAGAAAACGTAAGCCTCTTATAAAATTCGTCTCCTTAGTGTTAGTTTGGAGGCGTGAAAGTTATCGCGCTTATTATCCGTTCTTAGTGTTAGTTTGAAGTTGCGAATGTTATCGCGATTCTTCTAATTTTCTTCTATTGGAATACGCAATTAATTCACATACATAAACACTAACTTTAACCTAACCTCGAGTAAATCCTAGAAATCAGCGAACAGAGCGGTTTTCTGCGGCTCGCTACGGCTTCACGGCCTACGCTCGCCTCCTTTTCGTAAATATAAATTGATAGCGGATTGTATGATTTAATGTTAGCGTGTAAATCGTTGTAATGGCGGCAAGTATCCTTAACTCTAACAGAAAAAAAATCGTAAATATAAATTTATAGCGAACTGTGTGCGTAGTACTGTGTAAGCGAGTAAAACATTATAATGGCGGCAAATTTCCTTTAACTCCAACAGAAAAATATAGTTATACCATGAGTGAACGAACTCAGCATCTTCCCTTTATTAGCACGACGCTTCAACCGTCTGATCTAACATACCTTTATGATAGTTTGGCTGATTATCCACTTATATCTGTTGAAGTCACACTAACTTCGGCTAAGGACGCTCTCCTCTGCTGCCATTCGTGAAAGAAGGCGTGACTTGTACCACGATGATCCTCAGTACATGTGAAAGTGTTAATATAGCTCATGAATTTGTGTCGGTGTCACATTACGGGACATCATTAAACCAGGCGAAACCGTCATGCAATTTTTGGAGTAAGCACGAAAAAAAGTGACAGATTTCTTTAAACCATCATAAAAAAGAAGGCAAATTTATTAATTGTACAAATTATCTATTGTCCTTAATACAAACGCTTCTCTCTTAGCCCCCTTTAGGGCGGATAAACGAGTTTCTACTGTATTATTGCTAATGTTGGACAAATTACATTTTCCAGGAAGTATCAACAGATTACAGTCCTAAGCACTAATTTTGTCCTTAGGGATCAAAATCATAGTGGGGCTTTAATAAGAGTACTGCACTAGGGAAAGCATATTGATACAAACTTTCCAAAGGTATTATAGAGGCCATTAAACTAATTGTTCAACAACGGAGTTTGGGAGGCAGTGGCAAAGCATGGCGTTTTGTATAGGGTAAGCCGAGACTTGGGACGTCGAAATTAATGGAAGATCTAATTTATGTTAAACATACCAAGATAATAACTGTGCAATAGCATGATAAATTGTTTTCGTGAAAAATATTGTGGCATTGTGACTATGAATAATTAAATTGCATTACATTCCAAATTTTATAATCAAGTTTATGTTCCATAGCTCATCTTCAAATGTTTCTGTACGAGCTCTTCGGTCCTTTATCTGTGCATGTATATCAGTTACTCTTTTCATTGAAGGCGTAATCTATCCATTTTTATAATAACCCTAGTAATTTACCTTACAGTTACGCTCCAGCTGATATTTACAAGATTTTTTCTCAACATATTCCTTGTATATCAATACATTTAGTACAACAAATTTCCAAAATATTAATCCCTTAGTAAAATAAGATTTGTCCAACTGTGAAAACCAAGTATCTGTCCCAGCTTCAATCTCATCATTTGATGTGAATCTTCATCCATCCAGCCATTTCTTTAGGTTGGAAACAAAGAATATGATGGATGTGGAAGCACCTGAAAGTGATGGTCATGCAATCCCAGACACGTGTGAAGGTGCATTATCGTGATGAAAGAGAAGGGTTCCCCCCCCCCCCGAAAAGTGTGGATGTTTAACGTGAATAACATCTTTAGTTGGCCAGAAGTTAAGCGTAATATTCCCCGGTGATGCTTTTGCCCTTCTGGAGGTTGCCTGCGAGCAGCGCACTATGAGAATCCCAGAAAACTACAGGCATGCCTTTTCCTGCAGATCGAACAGTTTTTGCTTTCTTTGGTGCACTTTCACCTGTTGCCATCCATTTATGGATTGATATTTTTGTTTCTGGTGACTAGTGATGAATCCATGTTCCATCTACTGTTATAAAACGTTGGAGAAAATCACTGGAATTGCGTTTAAACGAGTCTAAACACTCTTGGGCAATCTTCATTTGAATGTGTTTTTGGGTAATTGTTAAACAATGCGGAACCTATCGAGCGGAAAGCTTTGTCACACCCAAAACTTGTGTAAAATGTAGTTAACACAGCCTGAGAAGTTCAAGGAACTCGCGTAGATTCCTCGGCGATCATCGAGTACGGCATTGCGAGTTTTTGTAACAACCTCATCGGTCGTAGTAGTTTTGGGAGGCCCTGAGCTCACCTTGAATGGACGTTTAAATTTAGCAACCCACTTTTTAGCCGTTGTAAAGAAGAATCTTTTAATGTGAAATCTTAACTCCATTTATATTTCTGTTGGGGTTAAAATCTCCAAAATAAAGTACTTTTTGCATGATAAATTTTGTAGAAAATGTTAACCGTAGTTTCTTTACATTGTTTGGTGTAGTGGTTAACGTTGCTGACTGCAGGCCGGAAGATCCGGGTTCGGTAGTTAGGTCTGGAACGGGGGACCACCTAGCCTCTTGAGAATAATTGAGAAGCTTCCTGATAGAAAGGTGGCATTCTTGATCAAGAGAGCCGCGTGATAGGCAACAGGCGGAGTGCTGGCATGCTGACCTCATGCTTCTCTTGCAATACTGCTCTCTATCAACGAAGTCGTAATACGGATGTAGAGGAAGCAGAGGTCAATGTGGCAGGCCAAGACTCACCCCGAGCTGCAGCGCCAATGAGAAGAATTCGATAAAGTGCGCGCATATGTTGCCAAAAATTTGCCAAATCTTCGCTTCAGCAGCTTCAAGGTATTAATGCAGTATCTCATGTCATCGTCTTGAGTGAAATGAAAATGCGACAATAGTTTACCCTCACTTCACATATCGGCCTCCTGAAAGTGGATTATGCATTTGATTGTGCCACAAAAAATCATGGAGTACAAGAAAATACTTCCCCCACCCCGTGCTTAGCTCCGTTATTGAAAAAAAATCATATAACCAATTTCTGAGCATATCATAATTGATTATAACATGCAAACAATTTTACACACCCCCTTATTTAAAACATCTTTAAATAATTTCTTTGTAATATCAAACCCTATAAGTCTTACTTTGCGCTATTCGCTAAATTCACCAACTTCTAGCCCTTCCTGTTGAACTGCATAATTTTTGTTGTTTCTATAGTAATCGAATAGAGGCTAGTCCTTTATTTAGGCCCTACTACGAGGGTGAATCAAATATTAACCGGAATATTTACTTCACTATTTGAGAGCAGTATGAAGCGAGACAGCCCTTTGAGAAGTTAAACGCGGGGGCTTCGGGAGTAGGAGAAACCAAATTGCCTTGCACAAGCCGTTTCGTTTGTGAGCCGCATTATGCTGGATCAAGAGGTAGGTAAACTAGTTTATTTCGCAACGCATAATGCCTGTTTGGTGCGAGATAAAGTAAAACCGGCCAAACTTTTGCAAAGAATAACGATACAATTTGAACAAAAGATAAGATACAAGTGTATGACGAGAAACTGTAAAAAATAACAAGTCATCAATGTGGACCTCGGGAAAGAGTAAGGGAAATAAATATTTGGAGAGTTCGGGAACTTATCGAGTGTGACAAGACGTTTCTTCAAATCCGAAATTGCTTCTGAGGTTGTAATAAGCTGTGGAAACAACCTATTTGTCATTTCAGATGGCCTCTATTACTGAAAACCCTTAGCAAGGTGGGTTTGTAAAATTCTTAGATGTAGGAGTGTGTCAGATCATACCGGGATTAAGTAGTAATGTTTGTGTATCGAAATATGAAATAAGCGTACAAAGTGATACTCCTGTTCAAGCAAGCCAGCAAGCATGGGGTATAGAACCCGACTATAACGAAGCTCAAGTTCGTCTGTTATCTCTTTCTTCATCATTGTTGTGTCGTTGAGTCTTAGAAGTTTCCGCTGATCCGTATTTCCTAGCTATCGTCACGTGAGCATTGTGACGTCACCTGTGAATTAATAAGATTGGTTACCATGTGTCATGTGTTACTACTTTGGGTCGACGTCAGCAATTTCTCTCTTCCTTCTGAGCTCGCGTAGTCGCAGGTTGTATGTAAGAAGTTCTCATGGGGAATGCAACCATTTCGAACAACCTTTAGAAATTGGAAATTGAGCTTCTTGCCTACTATGGTGACCCAGGTTTGGTTTTATTGTGAAATTAGTTTTGTTTTATTTAAAAGGTAAATTGTATTACAGGATGTTTGCCAAATTTTAGTATATTTTAATATGTAGTCGTGGGTTGTGCTGGGATATTGCTACAAAAAAGTTGCAACAGTGCTGGAATTGATTGTTATTGAATAATCAGAACCCGGAAATTCAGGAATTTACTTTGATTAAAATAAGCAGAAAGGCAATTAAATACAAAAACAGGCAGCACTATAGTTAAAATAGGTATTTATTAAGCGTAAAAACGGAGTAATATCCCTTATTATTTATCAACATAGGTATTTAAAATATTAAATAATTTCTTTAACACACAAATAAATACTTAAGCTTACTTTTCCTGGTTACAAGCTAAAAGATGTTTTTTTTTTTTTTTTTGTTTTTTTGTTTTTTGTTTTTTTAAGTATGAACTATCACAGCCGTTTGTCACAAAGAACACTTTTCACCATGGAAGAACGTTCTACTTCCACTGCAGTGATTGGAACATATTTAAAACAAGCTATTTCTGAAGGACTCATACCAGTTACACAGAACATTCACCTTGCAGGACATCGTGAAAATGTTGATCAAGACAATGTAAATTAGACTGAATAGTTCTGACCAATGAGCGAAAGATAGCAGTGATTTCTGGTCGAGTTCATTTTCTGTTTATGCGTTTACGGGGGAATCAGGTTAGTATCTCTCTTACTTCCGTACTGAACACATTGTAGGGACGGTTTATTACACAGATGTACCGCTCTCATCTTTCTCGCTTTCAATTGTTTGTTACATTTATTCAACTAAGAAGTTACCCCTACAACAAGTTCATTAGAATTGTCTGGCGCAGATCGATACAAGGTCATTCTTCAGGACTTTTCAAAACTACAGTACTTCCCTCATCCTGTCTATTTCCTGGCACTCGTATGCCCGAGAAAACCGTGAGTTCGTTTCACTAATGAAGGTTCTGTTATTTAAAGAGGTTAAATGAATGGGTTGTGAAGTGTGTTTATGACTACTTGAAAAGAAATAAATTTGTTCATTTCGATATATTGGAATTCGTTATGTGGTTATAAAATTGCGTAAATAATCGCAGGCAAAATCCATAACAATCCAAACCAGAAAAAAATAGTTTTAAACCATAAAATAAACAACAGAAGCCCAAATAAGTAAAATAAAAATAAACAAAATAAAAACTGGCCCTACAGACCCCAAATGTACGGAAACGTGTTCATTTCTATTTGAAAACGTGTTTTGCCTAACTTCTTGACTGCATAATGTTGTAAAAGAGGTTCTATTAACAGGCGAAAGTACATTTTGCAAGTCATTGGGGTGATTTTCTTTGTCTTTTATTGTGGAAAAGTTTCGTAACATACGTTCTTTGCTTAAAAGAAAATCTTCAAATATTTTAACAGGTTCTAAAAGATTATAGTAAATATTTTTTATTTTGTGTTTTAATTGTAATTTTACATCATGCAACATTTGTTTCCTATGCAACACAAACTTAATAGGTAACATTTGCATTCAACTTTTGTTCTACAACGTTCTTTTTTTTACGATGCTAAATCCTTACTTTTATTTAATAAACACACAACAAACAATTCCACGAATCCACTCTTTGAGGTAAAAGTAGCTTCTATTAGTACAACGTCTAGCTGACGTTGAAGTTTATTACTACTGTCTTCTGATTGAGACAAAATATGCATATTTGGCGAAAAAGTAGTCAAAAGCAGATTCGAGGGGGTCTTCTCCAAGACAACGCCCATTCCACATGCACCTGCTTTGACAAGAGATAAACTCGAACAAATCCACTGAACAGCACTGGAATAACTTCCATATAACTCAAAACTACAGAGGGTGCCAAAAATGTACACACATTTCAAGCAAAGAAAAAACTGTATTAACATAACCTGAATTCAACCAAAAGAAAATGCTCAGCACTAATAATCTTAGACTTTTACAGTTACAACAGTTGATCAAAATGTCCACCATCGGCGTCGATACACTTCTGAGTACGTTGAACTACTGATTGAGCAACGTTTGCGAAAGTGTTCTCGGCGATTGCAACACATGCCGTTTCAATTTCTTCCCGAAGTGCTGTCAGTGTAGCTGGTTTTCTACGGTACCCAACATCCTTAAGAGTTCCCATAGGTAGAAGTACAACGGAGTTACATCCGGAGAACGGTTCTGTTCTGTACATACGTCTCCATTGCCTTTGAACTTCAACAACATTCTCGGTTTTCCAATACCACTTCAAAATTGCTTTCCGCTGTTCAAACGATAATCTTGGCTCCTTTTGTTGTAGCAACGCTAGCATAACGTAATGTGAGTCAATCTGTTTACAGAACATCATACTACACATTACTGTTGTTTTTCGGTTCAACTTTGAAATATATTAAATAGACATCTACTGTGAAAGTGTGTATACATTTTGGCATCCTCTGTATTCACCTTGCGATTACCATATAATTGGATCATTAAAAGAAACATTTGGAGATCGATGATTCGATAGAGAGGAAGATGTAGAATATTTCATGTGCAACCGGCTAGAAACCCAACCCCCACTCTTTCTTCAATAATGGAATTAAGAAGCTTTCTATTCGCCGGGGGGAAAAAAGTGTTCGTAAATTTCAAAATTAAGAGGAAAGATTGCATGTATCCCATTTTTAATTCAGTTCAATAAAAAATGGTTTATATTGCTTCAAGCTCGTAATTGCAACGTTGTATTGTTACACCGAGGTTCGCCTTCTTAAAAAAAACTCCGATCCTTATCTTTACGGAGGTAAATATTCATTGCTTCCTGCAAAGGCGAAATCTTTCCTCTATTTCTTACAGCACCGTACGAAGCAGTTTTACTGCAGGATAAAGAATTTAATTCAAGCAAGGAATTAAGTAAGTCGAGCGAAAGAAAATAGCTAGGGAAGAGGAACTTGTTTGAAAGTACTCATAAAGCCGTCCAGAGTAATCCAAAGATTTTATTTCCTTTGCCCCTTTCCAGGAGATATCCTTGTAATGAAGTAAAAGAAAAAGCAGTTCTTAGAAGGACGCTTTGGCGGAAAGGAGATTAGAAGGGGAATTGCATTTGAAGCAAGAAGTCAGATCACAAAGAAACTGGAATCTCAGTTGTTTATGACTTTAAATGCTTCAGCTCCGCTCCTACCGTTTGTACCTCAGGAGAAACCCCTAAGAAAGGAATTGTCTGTCAAACAGGAGGGTAATTTGAAAAAGCACAAACTGACGATATGGCTTTTTGAAATTAACTTTATTTTTCAACATAGTATCCCTCGAAACTAACGTTCTTTGTTCAGCATGCTACATGGCCTTTATTCAGATGTATCTCATCACGAAAGTCAGATTCGTTCGGGCCTATGTCTCGGAGAATGACAAGCTCTTCATTGGAGGAGCAACCGCCATGGGTGGCCGAGGTCATTAAAGCGCTTACTCGTGAGCAGGAGTTCTGAGGTTCGAATCATGTTAGGACCGTCTTCCCTGAGGTTTTCCTCAGTCCTCATAAATGGCAAATGCCGGAGAGGTACTCTAAACTTAGGTCTGGAACGCTTCCTACCTTAATATATATACTCTTTTCAGTATTCATCGCCGGTGGTGCCTCAGTAACCATTCATTCATTGGAGGAACATTTCCTTTCATAAAGGAACATTCTCAGATTAGGGGACAAATGGAAGTCTGATAGAGTCTAGTCAGGGGAATAAGGCGGATGTGGCAACAAATCATACCTCCAATTCATTGATTTTCGCTATTGCAACCACACATTTGTTAAGGCAAATATTGGCTCGATGCAAGATGACTTTATTCTTGGACAGGCCCGGCCTTTTCTCGCGCATTTTTTTTTAATCGGTTCAAAAATTCACGCTGAGGCACAGTATAGATAAGCGACTATCCACGGACTACTGGGCAACGGCGACACATGCCCCGGGAGTCCACAAAGCATTAGAGTAGTTAACAGCATTAGTTCTTGAAAGTTGTTGGATAGTATTTAATAACCGTTTTCACTAACATCACAGGCATTGGGCACTGATAATATTGACGGTGGCAAGAAAATGTATACACATTTCGAGAAAAGAAAAAACTGTGTTAACATAACAAAATTGAATTCACACAAACAGAAAATGATGAACACTAATCATCTTAGACTTTCATAGTTACAACAGTTGCTCAAAATGCTCACCATCGACGTCGATACACTTCTGAGTACATTGATTGAGCAACGTTTGCTAAAGTATCACAGTACTGCATTCTCTGATTAGGGTTATCTTCATTTAACGCATGCAAAAGTCTTGGGATAAAAACTTTCAAATTTGCTGTTTTAATCATGCGACGTACGCTGGTTCACAAGCGCATTGCTTTGTAGATTTCTGCCGTGAGTGCTCTAAACGTTCCAAAAACCATTGCAGAGGACGCGGGACTTGTTGCTGTGCGAGGTCTCCCAGATCTGCCCTTGTGAACATCGCACACGCTACCATGAGTATCAAATTTGTCTCGAATGCGTGCAATTGTTACCCACGTTGACAGTTTTGTTTTGTGCTCACGTCTCCATTGCCTTTGAACTTCAACAACATTCTCGGTTTTCCAATATCACTTCAAAATTGCTTTTCGCTGTTCAAACGATAATCTTGGCTCCATTTTGTTGTAGCAACGCTAGCATAACGTAATGTGAGTCACAGTTGTTTACAGAACATCATATGATAATCTTGGCTTCATTTGTTCATTGTTGATTTACCTGTCACGTAGCAACGCTATCATAATGTGTGAGAGTCACATCTGTTTACAGAACATCATACTACATATTACTGTTGTTTTTCGGTCCAACTTTGAAATATATTATATAGATATCTACTGTGAAAGTGTGTATACATCTTTGTGGCACTCTCGGTATATGAGATGAAATGATAAATTTGGAAGGTGTTTTTTTTAAAAAAAAAAAGAGAGAGAGAGAAAAAGAAAGTTTAGGACACCACCTCGGCATTTGCCAATTATGGGGACTACGGAAATCATGGAAAACACCTGTCAGGGAGGACGGTTCTAGCGAGGATCGAATCCCAGACCTCCCGCTCAAGAGCCGCACCTTAACGACCTCGACTACCCATGGCGGTTTCTTGAATGCGTAGATAAAAAATTAATTAACAATATCTGAAATACGATACAAATATTGTGTATATATTGCAGTAAAGTAAATTGGAATCAATTTGAATGCTACTAACTTTCCGAAGTTGGCTTCGGTGAGTTGAAAACTTACGCAGATATTCATAATATTTGTTGCAATTAAGTTAACAAGCTGAAAGGTAATTGAACATTTTGGATTATCCTTGCTATAAAATAATCATGAATTAAGTGCATAGTTTTACTTACAGTTTTGTAAAGGCGGTGCAGTTAGATTGCTCGCCTCCCACCAAGAAGATCTGGGTTCAATTCTAGTGGCTGTAAGTGTGCGAAGCGGAGTCTAGACAGGTTTTTGTCGAGGTTGCCGATTTCCTCTCTCAGTGATCCATCTTCACAGCATCTAACGTTAAGTAGGCTGGCAATTTCTCGGTATCGCATTCAAATGCTATCGCCATCTAACGGAAAAAGAATAATTTCATGAAGCCGGGCATTAGTACAGAGTTTCGTGCATCTGCCATGCTGCACTCTTTACAATATATAAGAGCAAATGCCGAGTCATCCCATCCTGCAAATTGGGAAGTTATACAATCCCTGCGTATTTCAGACTAAATATTGTCCTCTGCGTAGTATGGATATTGGTTGGAAGTGCCTCTCGGGTTGTTCCGATTCGTGTTGCACTGTGCGGGCGCTGGTCTTTAGCGGTGAGGGTCCGGGATTCAATGCTGACCCATGCAAGAGTGAAATAACGCTTATTCTATGATATTTATTAATGTAATAATCCTAATTACGTAAATTTCAATTAAATAATAACTTATAAAATCTACTTTACTGAACATAAGGAAATGTGTATAGCCTTGTATAAATGCGAAATGATAAATATGTCACTATATTCTTTATATATATTCTTATAGGACCTGTCCTTAAACAATATGTGCACAGTACTTCTTAGACTTTCACGGCTGATGCTATAGTTGAAAACATTAAAATCTCCCGGGCTGTTTTGCCGTGGTCCATGGCTTGAATTACTACCATAGCTTTCACCAACTACTTCGGTTGGCCTCTTCAGTGGACGATGAACAACACCTGTCAATAAGACGACAGAATTGATCCGTTTGTGTCTGGCTTTAGAGGACGATCGATATCACTGGATGGAACTGGAGGGGGGAGGATGGAGGGATGGTGGTTTCTTGTTTTTAAGAACCGGTTTCCATGTACTACTTTGATGACATCCGCCATCTCTATTAAAGTTGTTTGGATGCTGTTGTATTTCCAATGCTTCCCTCCCGGCTAGATTAAAAAAAGCCTTGTGTTTTTGCAACCACTTCTGTTTTATTAAAGTATATAACATGGCATATACTTTACATATTTTAAATATGTGCGAGTAGATAAAGGTAAACTCCTTTATAGCTTAATCTGGTGAATGCGGTAGGTCAATTGACTCTTTCCCATTGAATGAAAATTACAGGTTGCCTAGTTATCAATCCGCAGGATGAGAAGACTCACCCGGTATATAATATATATACAGGGTGACGAGAAAGTAATTACACACTTAGAGAATTTCAGCTAACATATGATTTCACTTCTTCGATGTTGTGTTCAAAAGCTTTTCCTTCTTCATCAGTCCGTGCTGTCCTAGGTCGCCCACTACTAGGCGCATTCAAAACAGAACCTTCAATTCCAAATTTGTTAATTATATTGCAAACAGCCTTACGTGATGGCGAGTCTGACTCGAAATGTTCTTTCCACTCCCTCAGCACAGCACTTAAACCTCGTTGGTAACCTATCTTCCCCTTTAGTTGATATTTTCAACTGTTACTTTATTTTCAGTAGTATTTAACCTCTGAGGCACCACACGGTGGGCACTGATGATATATGAGATGAAATGATAAATTGGGAAAGGATATATATATATATATATATATATAAAGGAAGGAAGCGTTCCAGGCCTAAGTTTAGGGTAACTTCCCGGCATTTGCCATTGATGAGGAATGAGGAAAACCTGGAGTGATGGAGGACGATCCTGGTGGGATTCAAACCCCAGGCCTCCAGCTCACGAGTCCGTGCCTTAAAAACCCCAGTCACCCGTGGCGGTCAAATATTCCCGACTATTCATTTCCTTTTTCGGGTTCTTTTCGCTGACAGTATTACCAACTTAGAAACATAAGTACAGCGCAGTTAAAAACACAGGAAAATGAACTCAATATGTGTCTGGTTGTAACGAATAGTCCAAGGAAGTCGACAAGACTATTAACAGCAATATCACTTCGGTCAGTGCATCAGCAGAAGCTCAAAGTGTACATTTCACGTCTGACACACGGTTTGTTGAAAGATGATCTGACAGACGGCTACAATTTTATGACATTATGCTCGATCAGTATCTATATGACCCCAATATCTTTCAAAACACTGTGTGGTCGGATGAGACCACCTGTAAGTTATCAGGGCAAGTAAATCGACATAACTGTACTTACTGTACTACAAAAACAATCACGTTGCTTTGGAGCAAGCGCTAAATCAAATAGGCGTAAATGTATGAAGTGCCGCATGGTGTAAATAGGCCGCATACTATTGACTGAAATATCGATGGTAACAAGTACTTTGCTCTACTTCAAGAGGTTACACCAGAAGTCGTCATACATTTGGACAACTTTGAGCAACTCTGCTTCCAACACGATGGAGCTCCCGCGCATTATGCTACAGTTGTTCCGGCGTGCGTTAATAACGTTTTCAATAGAAAAGTGCATCGGCATCGTGCAGCAATTAAATTTCCACCACGATTCCCCTTATCTTACCCCATGAATTTTTTCCCTTTAGGGTATGGTTAAGGACGAAGTGTATGGAAGGAAACTACAAACTGTTGAAGAGCTAAGTGTTTACATTGCGGGAGCCTATCCCTATCTGGACAACAACAGGCAGCGGCATGTCAGAGAGTTACAGGTTGACTTCAACAGAGCATTAGTGTAGAAGGGAAACAGCTTGAATATAAAAAAGGGAACTTCTTTACTAACTGAAATTTAGCAAGTGTGTGGTTACTTTTGCGCCACCCTGTATAATATATGTGTACATATATGTGTGTATATATAATGATAGTGATTATTAAAACGCTCAATTATTTTCAAACTTTTATCAATTAATTTAACATAATACCTTTTCTTTAAAATAGTATGGAAGATATTTTTAAAAGGACTTCCAAGTATGTCCTCTAAAACAGTAAAACAGGAGCGGAATTATGTATTTACAATCATAGTGAAGAAGCTCTTGGATGCCATTTCTAAATAGATGGTGGGAAATTTTAAGAGCTGCCTCTTCTAACTGTTTATGCAGTCGGCAGGGGAAATACTTCTACTTGTATAGCGGTACATGCAAGTTGAAAGTAATCCCATTGCAGAGATATGCACTGTACAGTACAGAACTCATAAAATGTATGTATACACAAAGAAGAGAAAAAGTCGGATAACTAGCATATTGGTTAATAGGGTGAGCGAAATTCGGGTTTCGGCCTAGTTTTTAATAAAACAAAAAGACATGTCTTAGCGTCTAGAACCAAAGAAGAAATGAATACGTGAAGTTTTCGATTTATTATTCTCTGCACATTAATAAATGTTAGAGAAAGGGTGCGAAAAAGAATTACTGAGTCTTTAGATGTTAATGAAGTTATTTTGAGCAATTAGTAAAACGGTGAAAAGTAATACGAGGGTGATTTTTTATTTATCAATATTCCAAGGTCACAAGGAATTTTATGTTAATTTATTTTTGACATTTGTTTAAAAGCAAGCGCTAGCAAAGAAAAATGAATAAGATTGAAATTCGTGATGTGATTCTAAATTATTTTTTCTGGAAGGGAAAACAGAAAAAGAAATTCATGAGAGGATTTTGCTAAATGAATTACGCATATAAAAGACTTTGCACAAGGTGGGCGTCACGTCTGCTCATTCTGGAACAAAAGCGAAACGGCATGCAAACATTGACCGATTATTTAGTAATGTTACAAGTACCCAACCGATGAACGAAATGTGGATTCAACACTATACACCGGGAACGAAATGGCATTCCAAAACATGGGCCGCACAAGGCGAGCCGGCGCTGGCTCAGAACACCAATTACGATTTGAAATGCTAATAAATGCTTGCGCATCCACCGCATTCACCTGATATCGCTCCCTCGGATTACCACCTGTTCACGAAACTCAAAACTTTTCTGGATGGGACAAATTTTAATCACACAGGAGGTATGTTGGAATTGAGAGGGCTTGGAGAAAAGCTACTTCCACAAGGGAGTCGATCCTGGCGTTCTAGTGGTAGATTTATAGCACGTAAAAGAACCTCAGGTACGAAAGAAGAGACCCGTGAACAAAATTTATCGGTCGTTTGATGCCTTGAGTTGAATGGGATGGTGATGATTTGAGATGTTAAACAGCGTACGTAAATAAATTAAATCATCAACAAAAGCAATGAGACAATCACGAACCTGGAGAAAAGTTGGATGAATTGCGTTGGGCTTCGAGGGGATTTATTATTATTATTATTATTATTATTATTATTATTATTATTATTATTATTATTATTATTATTTATTATTATTATAGCCCAGGTTTGGGCCTTACAACATTTTCTGTATAAAATGAAATCCGCCATAAAGCATTCTTTATTTATAACAACTGCGTTAGACCAAATAAAGACAGAAAGGTACAAAAATTAATTTTTTCCCATAACATTTGGTAGATCACTAATATAATTTCTATAAGTTTAGATATTTTCTAACAATCATCAATAAAAAGATATTTTTCCATAAATACGAGGTCAACCAATAATTTACTGAAACTTAAAATTGGCATATCCTCTAAGTCTGCTTGTCAAGAAGTCCTGTCAGCAGTTCTACTTTAAGTGTACCCCTTCCTCCGCGGAGTGACATCCTTATACCGCCTTGGCTGAATAATTCAGGTCTGCTAGCAGTGGGCTAATGTCGGCCCCGTTAGAGGGAATTCCACCGGTATAAACTTTAAACGCCTAACCGCGTAACGTCCAGGTTTTCTCTGCCTCCTTTAATCTCACACATTCACTGAGTCCTTCATTTCCTCTTCTATCTTTCTCCATTCTCTCACATTCTACTTCCCCTCTTATGGATACTAATTTTTCTCCTTTTCGGTCTCCCTTTTTTGTTCTTTATTTGCTTCTGAGTTCTTTATCTCTCTCTCTCTCTTTTTTTAAAGAACCTTTTTTCCCCTCTTTTTGCTACCCAAGATTTATTTGTTCCCAGGAAATTTTCTACAAGCGACTTTTTTGTCTCCTAAAGCTGCTCGCGTTCAAACTTTGTAAATTCTAACATGACTGCAAAATTTAAAACCACTCGTTATGTATCTTTTGTGACATTTGATTATAGCTGGCATTAACTCAAACAGGAAAACTTGTGCTTTATTTTTGGTAGGTAAATGGGTTAGTGTCGCGCACGAGTGAGATATAAAATTCAAAATAACCAGCATAACTGTGAAACTCTACGATGAAAATTTAATTCTATATATAAGACACATCAAAAGCTCATTAAGTACGGTAGAAAAACATTACATTAAAAATAACTCAAATCACGATTTAGTTCATAGAGGTATTAACAGAAAAACGTTTAATTTAATTTTAAATTGTGAAATTGTTATTCCATATGAACGAATTCCTCGCAGAGCACAATATACATGTCCTTTCTCGTTTTCCGTACTCTCCAGATCTTGCTCTTTACCTGTCGGCCAAGAGGTAAAAACGTGTGGGACACGCGCTCTGCGAGAAGTGAGCAGGACTTTTAAAGTGACGTTGGGTAAAAGCTGCTATTTCCTCTGTAATATAAATTTTATACCGGTTCGGTTTCTTTTTGACAGTATTATAGATTTTAGTCCGTCATCACAGCCATCACGCTCACGCATTCCTTTGGTTTCCGGCCCTACCAGCCTTTCCCTCTCCTTCCTCATTACTTGCCCATGTCAGCATAGTACACAAGGGCAGATCTCGTCAAGCTGATCGAATGTTCGGGAAAAACTGGTGTAGTACTGATGCTGGGTGGAGTGCTCTCGGCTACTTCTTGAAACACACAAGAAAATTCCGGAGAGGTGGGAATGTATTGGCGTTTCGGCTTTCATTCTAAATTGTTAGGTCCGGAGCCATCTCCGCCATGTGATTCCAGTGACTGAGGTAAAAAGTTTTGGAAGTTTTATGGATTTATTATTTTTATTGAAAATCCCTTAGTAATAATTTTAGATCAGAAGGGAACGCGCCTTTAATAAGTCAAAGTATTGAATGTGTTGTAAACAAGAAACTGCATTAGTCTTTTATTCGTTTTACAGCGGGAGATTCCATGACGTGCTTATGCCCTAATATTCGTTTGCCAGGAATATGATTCATTGTTGTATAGAAAGCGTGGCAAAGATTTAAAGATTTATAACACCTGAAATATTAAAATAACAATTAAAGTTATGCTTACACAATTTACATGTATAAAGCTGATTTGTGTTTTACAAAAATTGCTGATATTCAAAATTGAAATATATTTTACATATGCTTCATAAGAGGATTGTTCATTGAGAAGACAGTATTTATACGTACCAAAAAAACAAGAATGATCTACCATCTGCTTGCCGATTCTTATACCGAGGGTGCAAAATAAAATGTATACACACTTTCACAGTAGATATTTATTTAATAATTTCAAAGTTCAGCCGAAAAACAACAGTAATGTGTAGTATGTTCTGTAAACAGATGCGACTCACATTATGATAGCGTTGCTATGTGACAGGTAAATCAACAATGAACATATGAAGCCAAGATTATCATATGATGTTCTGTAAACAAACGTGACTCACATTACGTTACGATAACGTTGCTACAACAAAATGGAGTCCAGATTATCGCTTTAACAGCGGAAAGCAATTTTGAAGTAGTATTGGAAAACCGAGAATGTTGTTGAAGTTCAAAGGCAATAGGGACGTGTGTACTGAACGGAACCAGCAACGCGAGTAACAATTGCACGCATTCGAGATAAATTTGAGACTCGTGGTACCTTATACCGTAGAAAACGCTACACTGACAGCACTTCGGGAAGAAATTGAATCGTTAAGTGCTGCAATCGCTGAGGATACTTTCGCAAACTTGCTCAATCAGTAGTTTACCGTACTCAGAAGTGCATCGACGTCGATGGTGGACATTTTGAGCAACTGTTGTAACTGTAAAAGTCTAAGATGATTAGTGCTCATCATTTTCTGTTTGTGTGAATTCATTTTGTTATGTCACCACAGTTTTATCTTTGCTTGAAGTGTGTATACATTTTGGCACCCTCTGTATTATTAAGAGAGCAGGCTCATGTGCTTTAATGAAAAGGACAACATTTTTTATTTTTTATTTAGTTTCCCGAACTATTTGTAAAAATGTGTATAATGAAAAATATCATCCTGTAATTCTTTATCTGTCAAGCTGTTATTTAAATGTATGTACAGCTCCTCCTTGCAATATTTTCTATTTTTCTGTGTTCAAATTTCCCACCTAGATCATACATTGGCAGTGAATATTAGACACTAGATGTCTGTTGGGAATTACAGTAAATAATTAAAAAAAAAAAAACAATAGTGTTTTCACACATGGTTCTTTGTCATGCTCTTGTGGAAGATTTGTGTTTTATTTGAAGTTAACTATATTATTTTCTGTGAACCATTTGAAAAGTGCACTGACATATATGGGTAATATTTATACATTCTGAGAAGATAACTGAATTTCAGTGTGTGCGCAGAGCATAGGCCTAGGCCTAATTATTCAGTCATTTTCAGGTATTTAGAACTTTTGTTTCGCCATTTATGTTAATTTATCAAAGTTTTACATATTATTTTCTCTAAAGTAAACTTGGAAATGAAGATCTGCTTGAAAGGGGTGTTAAAGGAAAAACCCAAAATACAAATGAGTCGTTACACATGTTGAATTGCTCCAAGTGTCCAAAGACTATATTTGTTAGTAAAAATCGTTTTAAATTGGGAGTTTAGAGAGCAGTGGTAGAGAATAAATCAGGAATACATAACACTGATGGAGAACCAAGAAAATGGTGGTCCGTCTCCACGTTACAAAACCTTGAATGTAGGTAGGAAGAGATGAAAGAAGAACCAGACAATATAACAAGCGGGTCTAAAAAAAATACAAGAAATACAGACAGATAGTTATATCAGCTAAAATAAGGGTTGAACAACAAAGAAAACCATCATGCTGTTTTGGAGCAAGCGCTAAATCAATAAATGTGCTGTGACACGTGGTGTAACTGGGTTGCACTTTATTGAGAAATCTCCATAGTAACAAGTACTTGTTCTACTTCAAGGTGTCACACCACACATTTGGACAAATTTGATCAACGCTACTTAAAGCATGATGGAGCTTTTACGCATTAATATACAGGGTGTACACAAAAGTTCATTTTTTCTCTGCAGTATACAAAATATAATTTTTAATCATAACTGGGAAAGTTCCAATTCTACATGCATAGATTTGGTTTTCTTGCAATAGTGACGAAATAAACAAAATAAGACAACTTGTGTGCAAAAACCTCTTTATGTCTTGGAAATCGTGAAACATAATCCAGTCCAGAGGGGTTATAGGCGAAGATTTGGTCTTAATGGCCCTTCTGATACCAATATTCGTATGTCAGATCCAAAACGAAGGGGTGTCATTATAAGGAAAGAGCCCCGGACTACCGTGTGTGTGTTAGATGAAAATGTGTAGAGAGAACTGCCAAAAAGGACCTCAAAGGGCGACGATTCGGTTCTGAAAATGATGCAGTGAAGGCTTTAGAGGCGATTTTAAAGAATCTATCACAAAATGTCTTTAGAAAGCGAATGAGAAGTTGGGATTAGTACACAACTCTTAATGGTGGCTATATTGAAGAAAAATAATTTTATTTTTATAATAAAAAGTTTACATCATGAATCTCAGTCTTTATTGCAGTACCTTTCTTTGGTCATATCCTGAAGGTTTGCCTTCGAGCATACTTCTAAAGTTAAACTTTGCCTAGGTATCTATAGAGGGGTCGGATTCAGCTTATTAAATTATACAACCGTTACATGGTGCATGTAATACAATTCACTAAGCATCGGATGGCGCCAAAAATAAACAGCATTATTGCTGCACGAACCAACTTAAAGCAGACTTGATTGTGGAAGCATTTTCATTTCAGAAATATCTTCAAAGATCCGAACAAATGAATATCGCAAGATCATAGGTCAGGGCTCCAGTGTTTAGCGCAGCAGGAAGTTATCGGCAGAATAAACACGCGCGTCTCAAGTTCACGGATTTCATTGTGAACAGACACTTCACAGGACATGGAAGGTCGTCTGTTTGCTAACGTCCTGTCCATAACATACGTGCCCAATACTTTACTGTTGCCTTCAACACATTTCTCACCATACACGTAGATCGTTAAAGCGCGGACTCGTGAGCGGGATGTCTCGGGTTCGATTTCCGCCAGAACCATCTTTCCTGGTTTTTTCTCAGGTTTTCCTCAGTCCTTATAAATGGCTAAATGCCGGGAAGGTACCTTAAACTTAGGCCTGGAACGTTTCCTTCTTTCAAAAACTACATCTCATATATCATTAATGTTCATCGCCTGTGGTACCTCAATAGTTAAAATGGGCGTTAAACACTATTGAAAAAAATACTACCCAGGCATTCTGGCGGCGTGAAGTTTAATTCGGCTATCAGCCCTCCACTGTCAAACATTGAACACTTTTGAAGGGTTCCAAATCGCCAGCGCTCGCACAGTTATATGAAGCAGATCACCTGCGATGATCGATATAGATATAGATGCCTTTTTCTCCACTTCCTACCATCGCCGATTTGTTACGTACAGCTCAGCAAGCAATGGAAACCGGGCGGCTTTCAGGTGATCAAGACTGTTAAATCAAGAAAACATACTAAATCATGACGAACGAATACATTGCGTGTATCGTTCTCCTTTGGACCCTAAAGTTCGCGGATTCAAACCCAGCCGAGATGGATAGGTTCTTCGTGACGTTGAAATTTCGAGCACAAGTTATACGTGAGTCACTTAAAGCAGTGGGTTTATGACATGTTAAGGAATGTCATGAACTTAAACTGAGGTCTCTGGATAGCTTTATTGAAAATTTCACGTCCAAGTAATACCTTAGTATCACAATAGATAGAACGTGAAGCAATGAATAAGTTTCCTATTCTTCTGACTACCGTTTGTGTTAAATGAACCTAATTTGGAATGGGCCATATGGTTTCCTTAGGACTTTGACCAGGTTTTAGGTGTAATCCGTGATAAGTCGATGACCAGGTTTTAGGTATAATCCGTGATAAGTCGATGACCAGGTTTTAGGTATAATCCGTGATAAGTCGATGACCAGGTTTTAGGTATAATCCGTGATAAGTCGATGATATTCTGTGTATTAAATTAGCTCAGACACAAAAATCGTAGAAAAGTATGTGTGAGGATTGAACAAGTCATAGCACATGTAAAATAATAATAATAAAAAGTAATTAAATTAATAAATACACAAATTAATTTTATTAACATAATGCATAAAAGTTACAATGTATATTTCTATAAAAACTTTTAATACAAATAAAAATTAATTCATAAATATATTTTTTCATTGCCTTCACATTGTTTCATGAACCTTTGGGCATTACCCTCCGGCATAACTGTAATGTAGCAAACTTCTGAGGCCGGGACGACTATTGGGAGCAGCTATGTTGTCCCAGTGCAGATGAATAAAATAATAAAATTATTATACTGCACCACCTATGATATGCATGAATGAAATGAATTTAATTGCTTTGTCAATATGGTTTATTTACGGACACTCTTTATCATCTCAGATCACAGCGTCTCATTCATTTAAGAGCGTGAAATTGCCGATAAATTTTGCTCAGAGACTTGAGGTTCTTTTATATAGTACTCACAGCTTTTACTTCCCTTCCAAAGGAAGCCATAATTATAATTTTTACGTACGAAAAAGTCCATCGACCCTGGCCGGGAATGAACTCGCGATCTTGAGCCTAAGATGCAAATATAGTTACCACTGGACCACCAGGATCATCTTAATAATAATGCCTTAATTATATTTGGCAGTGACCTTAAAGTAGGAAAAATAAAACTTAAATAGACAGCTTGACTTGAATAGGAATCGAATGCAAGACCGTCAGAATAGCGGTCGCAAACACACAATTAGATTACAGAGACAGTGCTCATCAAAGAATGAACCACTGCAAAGTTTAAAAATAACAATAAACAAAGCAGAAAGAAAGCTCTTGGTTAAGGGAAGAAATTCACGAGAAAGGGGGAGTAATAATTTCGAATGAAGAAACACAACATCAATCAAAGAAATGAGAGAATCTTACCACAAAAGAAAATTAAGTCAGAAAACCAAAGAAAGTAGAATAGTATATGAAAAGAAAGGGACCATAGTCACAAGAAAAATAAAGGCATTAAAAAGATAAATGTGGGGGAAATATATTGGAGATATAAAATAGAATTGTTTGGGACTAAAAAAACAGCCTATAAAAATGAAAGGTTTAAACATGGAACGAAACATAATAAATCCAATACCCACTTAAGAATGATTAAAGAACTCTGAATAGAGCTGAAGAAACTCAATATTCATTAGCAAAATAATGATAAAAATGTATATCCAATAAGTCCTGAAACTTATTAAAATATTGAAATAATTTAAAAATAGAAAGAGCCCTCTAGTTATGAATTGGAAATGACATTGTAGAGAATGTGCTAGACCACAGAGGTGATTTATTGTTCATTGATTTCTTTCAATGAGGATGCCATGAAAGCAAATTTTCGAAATATAGCAAAGCAATCAGAGGTTTTCCTAAAATTAAGATTAATGAAGTAAAAGAACAAATTAAAAAGTAATGAAAAATAGAAAATGTATCAGATGTCCGCAGTAACTCTCTTCATATACTTTACTGAAAAACAAACTAATTTTCTGAACAAGATGATGTCAACAGTGATAAACATGAATTTTAAGACAGCGCGAGTGCTTTTGCTTTTGCAAAAACATGGGCCTTCCCAGGTTGAGCAATGAAATGCTGGCAACACTGTAATGACAGCACTGTATTACTGGCTCTTAATTGCAATTAGCTTGCCCGGGTGAAACAAATGCAGAAGCAATCACCCTTCACAGCAGCAACCGTTGCTTAATCTTTGAGACTGCAATACTACCGCAACAGGTCTCGAGGTTAATGTGTGCATCTCCCATTGGTTACAATTGCGAGTTTGTTTACTATCAAGGTGGTGGATCGCGGGTGGACAGCCGTTGTGAAAAATGAGAGAACATTACACGACGATGGACAGTTCGTGAAAATAAAACGTCAAGCCCGCATTCCATCAATCAAATGCTCAAAGGGCGTCCCACACGCTCTTTCAATTATACACCATCACCTAATAATCTGTGGCAGACAAAAGACCAGCGCTTCCTGGCAACGCCACGATCCTCAGCTCTCTCGTTCTCTCTCTCTCTATGTTGCAAATGTGCTACGGAACTGGAATCTTCAGATATGAATTTAGAGAATTCCAAGAAGCCTGTCATCGTCATAAATTATTACACCGAAATCAGCATTTAATTTCAAGCAGAAACATCGAATTTAATGTATCTATAAATAATGACTTCCAAAAATTTCAACCATAAAACACACATTACAGTGTTTCCAAAGCTTGTGTGTTGTTGCAGGAGTAGTTCGTGTAAAAAAAGAAAACACATTGTTTCTTGCCCAGCTATTGTCTTTATAACTTAAGCACCAAACTTAACTTTTCTGTTTTGTATATTATGGGACAAGTCCCTGATTGTCTTCTTTTTTCTGCAATTGAGATTAGAAAATTAACTACTTGTGTTATGTTGATACGATACGGTTAGGTTAAGCGATCACGTTCTCAGAAAAACAATATTGCCACGTCTCTGCAATCTCTTTCAGTGCATGTTTAGTGCCAAAAAATGTCAGGCGTGGAAGTGAGAGTGAACAGTTCATCAATTAACTCTTTATTTATTAATTAATGCACCTCAAAATATATTCAATAGTATTTTTAATAGTGTTTAAACCGTTTCTTCTAGTAAGGCACAACAGGCGGTATTCAATAGTATGACAAACAGGATGTACTCACGGTTTTTGCTCCAGGTTTCATGTTCTAAAGTAGCAATGGCAACGCTAGAAATATTCCAGAACCCGAAACTCGGTGGGATGTGACGAGGTTTCAAGTTTGTCCAGCATTATCATGTTTATCAGCCAGAGCTCGAAAATTCAGGTATTTATTCTGGTTAAAATGGGCAGTATAAGGCACTTAAAATACTGAAAATAGTAATATAATTAAAATAGACATTTATTGAAAATTAAAACACAGAGTAATATCACTCATATTTATGAAATATGTATTTAAGATACTTCATAATTTCTTTAGCACATAATTAAAGTACTTAAGTTTACTTTTCTTCGTTGCAAGCAACAAGATGTTTTTCAATGTATCAAATGCCATAGTCAGCCGCTTGTCAGAGAGAACATTTTTCATCATGCAAAAAGAACTTTCTACTTCCACTGAAGTGAATGGAACATATTTAAAACAAGCTGTATCGGAAGTACTCATACCGGTTATAATAGAACATTCACCTTTCAGGACATTATGGAAATGTTGATCAAGACAAGTAAAGTAGTTATGAATAGTCCTGGTGAATGAGCAAAAGATGCGCAGTAGTTTCTGGTCGAGTTCATTATCTGTTTATGCTTTTATAGGTGAATCAGGTTTGCATCTCTCTTACTTCCGTACTGAACACATTGTAGTAACGGTTTATTGCACAGCTGTACCGCTCTCATCTTTCTCGCTTGCAATTGTTTGTTACATTTATGCAGCTGAGAAGTTACCCTCACCACAAATTTCCTAGAATAGTCTTGCGCAGATAGATATTGGCCATTCGCCAGTTACTAATCAAAACTACAGTACTTCCATCATTCTCTCTATTTCTTGGTATTTCTATGCCCGAGGTAACCAATAATGGTTCTATTTAAACCGTTTGAGTGAATGGGTTGAGGGGAAAGTTTTTCATTGCTTGAAAAGAAATAAATGTATAAGAAGATTCTCTCTCTCTCTCTCTCTCTCTCTCTCTCTCTATATATATATATATATATATATATATATATATATATATATATATATATATATTCGGCTCGCAACCTCAGAAGCATTTTTCGCAAAAATATTGATTATCCTCAGCCCTCCTTCTCGACACTTGGCTCATATCCGTGCAACCGCCCTAAATGTAAAACCTGTGCCTTGATATCCCCATGCTCATCTTACGTTAGTCCAAATCTGAAATCAGAATTTAAAATTCACTCTTTTTTCAACTGCACCTCTACCAATGTTGTGTATTTACTTAAATGCCAATTTTGTCCCGCTTTTTACATTGGACTAACGTCCAATAAGGTATCTATTAGAATGAACAATCACAGGCATTCAGTTAAAACTTGTTCCCCATTACCGGTATCACAACATGCCAATTTTCACCAGGCCACGTTCGATAACTGTTTCTCTCTTATTCTCATAGATGCCGCTCCTCCATCTAAACACACCTTACTTAGAGACGTAGAGATGGCAGCAATAGTTTTACATAAAGCCCGTATTCCTCCAGGCCTCAACATTTCCCTGTAATACTGCCAGGTTTGCCAAACTACTTTGTTTAGCTAGAGTTGGCAGTTTTGCTGCCACGTCACATCTCTATGCCTCACAACGACAGACGCTGCCTGCCAGAGCTCAGTTCATTTTCATCACGTGACCAAGAGCCAAGCTCGAAATATAGTGTGATTTTAGTGTTCAATTTTACGGTTTTTAGTGTGAAATTTTATGTGAACCTTTTTATATTGCACTCTGAGTGTTTTTTATGAGTTTTTATGCTTTTTAGAAGTTTTTATTACTCTATTAATAGTATATATATATATATATATATATATATATATATATATATATATTGTAAGGTGAACATGCCGTTTAATTTTTATAGTTTTGTTCTTTAAATTCTTTGTGCTTTTACAATGCGTAAATAATCGCAGAAAACATTCACAGACGAAAACAGGGTTTAAACCTTAAAATGGGCAACAGAAGCCAACACAGGCAATATAATTGGCCCTATCGACCCCAAATGAACGGTAACATGTTCATTTCTATCTGGCCCTTAAATACGAATATCCACCAAGATAGAAGACATTTTTCCTACTTCCGGACTGTATTTATCACTACGAGCTAGCCTGCCGAATCATAAGCATCAAGAGAAAAACATTGAACGGCTTGGCTGTCAAATGATTGGATCGATGTGTCGAAATGAGTTGAAACAATAAAACATATTAAAATTTTGCACATTGCAATTTGTTCTACTCCTTTTTGGTGATGAACTCACTACATGAGACACGATTTTCAAGCTCAGACGCTGTAGCAGCACACGACGAGGGCCTTACAACCACAGAGGTCAAGGAGTGACGTTAGTGCTTCCAGTCTTGGTTCTGAAGGGGGAGAACGTGCAAGGCTGAGGAGGGGTATTTTGAAAAGTGCAGTGGTCTTTGATATTTGACTTCTATCCGGAAACTTTCCGAGTGTGACGAGTATCTCAAAGTTTCACTCGACAATTCTCTATAGATAATAATCCCCCGACTCTAGATAAACACATCTTTGAGCTGCTGAGGGGGAAAAAACCGTTATTATAGTGTCTTTCTTCCCCGATCATGAGGTGTAAAATTAGACACTACATAACAACCATAGTTTCCAAAACTATGACAGTAATCTAAAACCATTATGAGCTCAATTTGTCTGAGTGTTCACGTGGCATGTGAAATTCCTTCAGGCTAGTTCCAGATCTTTGCCCAAACACAAAGTTTCATGAAAAGCATTAGTTGCAGAAGAACAACCGGGAAACTTGGAGCAGTCGCTACTCACTTGACAGCCAGTTCGTCAGGAATGTTTTGTTTCAATAAAATGGTACTGACAAGCTTATTCTCTTGATCTTGTCTTCGCATCTGGTAGCCAAAGTATCTTGTGAAGGCCCCTCCAAAGCACCCCCATAGTCTGCTGGCCAACTCTGTGAACAAATCTAATTTGTCGGAAACTCCCCTAGTCAGATATATTTCACTCAGAGCACCACTTGTTGGTTGCCATGGCAGTACATCCCTATGTCACGCGTCTTTGTAGAATAGGGGAAGAAATGGACTTCATGAAAATGGGACTATATACAGGCCAGAGTAGCTTTTATTTTCTGCCAGTAGTCAGCTATTGATCGGGATATCACTGGCTCGACTCCCAAAACTCCTGAAAGTTAAGGTTCTACAATATTGGACACTCAGTTTATCCGGTCTGCAAATTCGAGTTTAAGACTGATTATTCAGTGGCGTTCTTAACATAAATTCAATTCGGCTGTTTTTTTTACATTTTTAAAAAATTTCGGCGTTCATTCAACTTCTAAATGTCAATGGTATTTTAATTTTCTCTCCAATCATTTGTCATTCTCTCGCTGTTGTTTATTGATTGTATGCAAATGTCATTACGGCAGCAGTTCAGCAACTTTCTGACTGGCATCCATGCCCCTTCTTAAGCCATGAAAATCTCATATTCCCTACATACATTATACGCATTTTCTTCCAAGTTAACACTTATATTTGAAAGTAATCTACTTTCTAGAATAAAACAGAATTTTAAATTTCACAATATGTATAACAGGATTAATTAAAAAAACATTTACATAATTTAAAAGGATTTGTGGCTGAAGCAAGAGGGCCTTAGTATATTACTGTAATTAAGTTATTTCCATTCACATAAATTTATTAAACTTTTTTAAACCAATAATTTAAATTAAAATTCACAGAAAAACATACTCTTAATAGCATTTTTATATTTGTTTGTTTTTAGGTGTGATAAAACTCACACGAATGGTAAAATAACATTCCTTCAAAGAGCTCCTTAATAATAAAGTTGGTTTAAAGCACACCTGAGGTTAAATGACTCGGATGTCTGGATTTTATGATGACCAGTTTTGAGAATGATGCCTATCAGAGGTTATTGATTTTGTTGATTTATTTATTTATGGTCGCTCTTTAACATCTCAGAAAATCAGGTTCCCATTCGATTCAAGGCGTGAATGGCCGATAAATTTTGCTCACAGGCTTGAGGTTGTTTTACGTGCCGTAAATGTACGACACGGGACCCCCAAAATAAGCCATGTTTAGGATTGTTACGCCCGAAAAAATCCATCGATCCTTGGATCTACGAGGCAGCTACTTTTACCACTAGAACTGACAAAATCTCTCAGAGGTAATTGGTTGAGAATTTTATGATGCTTTTTAAAGCTTCTTTTGGCACTTTTGAGTAAACAGTAAGGAAAATGACTCAGAAATCTTCCAATCCCATCTGAAACTGTTTCTTTGACACAAGGCTTTCATTTTAAAACGCAACACTTTGCATAAATGCCTATTTAAAATAAATTTAATTTAAATAAAAGTCACATCAATTTAGATAATAAAAGGAAAGCTTGGAATCTACATGGATTGGTTTTAGGTTTTAACTTCCTGTCCCAGTCTTCAAAGACATGCCGAAAACCATTCTTGAGAGGTCCTTCTGAATCGCCTTCGTAGCCTTCACCACTGCTTCTGATGGTGAAAAATGCCTCCCACGAGGCTTTTCTTCAATTTGGGGAAAAAGAAAAGCCACACTATTTAAGATTAGGTACACAGCTCTCATTCGATTTTGCAACGTTTGAGATTGGG
This sequence comes from Metallyticus violacea, assembly GCA_030762175.1. Lineage (NCBI taxonomy): Eukaryota > Metazoa > Arthropoda > Insecta > Mantodea > Metallyticidae > Metallyticus > Metallyticus violacea. Next base: position 25,692,240 of record CM060835.1, on the reverse strand, counting down.
GCCGTGCATTATCGTGGTGCACATCCAGCTTCTTGCATGAAAATGTGGCCTTTTACATGTGATATAGCCTTGAAGAGTTTTCAGGACTCTGTGTAGTAGTGATGCAAGTAAACCATTATTTCTTCAATATCGAAAAATAAAATGACCATAACTTTGCCAGCATGACCATAGCTTTGCCAGCAGAAGCAACTTTTTTTTTTTTTTTTTTTTTTTTTTTTTTTTTTTTTTTTTTTTTAATACAGCTTTGCTGTTTGCTCCCAGGGCTGAAATGATGTAGCCATATTTCATCAATAGTGATTACCTTTGAAAAAAAAAAAACTCCGCTTCATCCTGTAACACCGTCTTTAACCTCGTAGAAGCTTGCAAAGGAAGGTCCTTTAGTTTCGGAATCAGCAGTGTTGAAATCCACCGTGCACAAATACATCTCGTATGCAATCTTTCAGTTATCACAGTGTGTATGGTAACCAGGTGCAATTTTCAGAGTTTCTAAAAGTGATATTGTATGTTATTCGTCGACTTTCTCTCACGATGACACAAGTGGTGTTAAAACTTCCTTCTGTTAGAGAACGTAAATGGAAGTCCGCGTCATTAAGCATTTTAAACCATCTTTACAGCTGTGCCATAGTGTACACTACGCACACAGCTAAGAAAATAATGTACAGTTAAATTATAGCACGAGAAAATATACTTGAAAAAACCAGTGATAAGTATTTACTGAACAGCCCTCGATTATGTGTAGCTTTTATCCTGGCATTAAAGAAAACAAACTAATTTATTTTACAAAAGTTATTTTATAATGTTACATAGACCAGTTAGTATAAACACCACCAGGGTGGCCGAGGTCGTTAAGGCGCGGATTCGTAAGCGGGAGGTCTGGGGATTCCAATTCTACCAGGACCGTCCTCCTTGACCTGGGTTTTTTCCAGGTTTTCATCAGTCCTCATAAATGGCAAATGCCGGGAAGGTACCTTAAACTTAGACCTGGAATATTTCCTTCCTTTAAAAAAATCCTTTCCCAATATATCATTTCATGTATCATCAGTGTTCATCGCCTGCGGCGCCTCTGTAGCAAAAACAGACGTTAAACACTATTAAAAAAGTTAGTACACATATAAGAATGTATATCTGCCTCCGTGGTCTAGGGGTAGCGTTTGCTACTGCTAATCCTGGGAGGTGCTGTGTTCCAATCTCGATCTAGTTAGTACCATTTTTTCGAAGTTTTTCCTTGCTTAAGAAGGTGAATGCCAGGTAGCTTAAAGGCGTCAAGGACTCCGAGCTCATTTCTATCTTCATTTCACTTCATTCATTGCTGCAGACTTAAACCTCAGCTTGACGTTTACTGAAGTCGCGAGAAGGTGCTGCCGTCAAAGCGACAATAAATAAAAAGTTTACAAAAACAAAAAAGAGTGCGTATAGCTCGCGAAAGGAGCGTTTCATAGCTTCCCTGAAATTTTGTAACAAAGCAACAGAAACTTGAGCCAAAGCAAAGCAACGAAAATAAACATCTTCCGCATTTACTATGAAATCAAATATTTTATTGCGGTTATTGTAATTGATTATCCAAACGTTTAATTTTACATATTTATTCCCGAAAAGGATCGAAATGGGAATGGGAAACTATAGGCATGTTCACTGCTAGTGCGATCCTCATTCTTCCTGTAAATCATGGGTAAACTGTTGTTTGATCTGCTGGGCATCTCTTCTATTTTACAGTGATTTTTAAAATACGCTAGAGATGGAAAACGCTTTCGTTTTGTTTGAAATTCTATGACAAATATTTTATGACTTTTTTTTATCTGTTGTAAACAAAGAAAAACCCATCTATTGTTGAATATAAAGTATTAATAGTAAATTTTCTACAAAATATAATTGTTACAAATCTAATTCATCTATTTCGCACAGGTGCTGGATAGTAATAATTCACACTCCCTCACATATATGTGCAAATAATTCAAAAAAATATTGTGAATCGTGTTTCCTTACCCCCCTTCCTGATAGTCTCTTCCCCTATGAGCTATCTCACTTTGTTTAAAAATGTACCTACTCCTTTCTCCTCCTTCCTATTTGCCAGCAAAGTGCCATACTAAATCCATTTATTGACGACTAATCGATTCATTACAAGAAAATAATAATAATAATAATAATAATAATAATAATAATAATAATTACAAAACTATTTAAGTCAATTCTCAGAGAATTTGGACTTAATGCACGATTATTAATATAATGTAAGATATATTTTTTACACGCGTTGTTTTTGCGAAAAGGATTGCTTAAGAATTAAATATGTTTTCGTAATTTGCACCAAAGTAGGTAAAGTGTACTAAGCGGCCTTGACTTAGTCTTGCCATGCGATTATTATGATTTCGCACTAACCAAGAAACTGCCACTGACACTCCAAGCCTCCCGATGCTGGGGGTGAAATATCGAACCTGTCGCAACGGCAATGATTAATCGATTTGGAAGCTTTTTTTTTTTTTTTTGAAGGGGGTCCAGACCCTGCCATCTCTTTACTTGCCGCATACCAACTCTGGCTACGGTCCAGCAGAGTGCAGTGGCGGCTCATGTGCTGAAGAAAGCAGAGAAATTAAGTGAAGAAACGAGTGGAGATAACGGCTGTAAAGAGAAAGTACAAATGTGCTTTCGAACAAAATGACAGAAATAAAAATAGGTTAGTATGACAGAAATTAACCCTTAATCAGTAAATAAATTGCTATTAATTCTAACGTTTCAACTCCGTATTGTATTTTTTTTTTCTTACGACATTCACATGTTTAACTCTTAGTGATAAACAGTTGACTGTTTAGTTATTCAGTCGTCATCTGCATTTTTAATATTCATAACAATAAATCCGTGTATAACCAGATTTTCCAATATCGCATCAGTTTATTTTCGCATTTCAATGCCTTTTTGGCGATCGCTAATTGAATCGTATGTTAGCGATAATTAAATTGTTGTTTTTCATTAATGCAGTAAACGAATTACCAGATTTAATGAAATACATCTGTTGCCCTGGTGTTTAAATTAAATTCTCGCATAATGCTAGCAAACACTAAAACCTGAAAGTGTTAGCCGATATTATTACCTGACAAAATTAACCGAAAACGAACAGTATTTCAAATGACTGTTTTACTTTCTTATTGTGTTTGTTTTGGAACAGTGTGGTGTTTTTTTTTTTTTTTTAAATTAAAGCCTGGGGATATTTGTGCTGAGGCCGTATTGAATTACTGACCACTTTTGTGCATATAACAGGGGGGAAATACATTATACGAGCTTAATTTTTTATTTAGATTTATTATTTGTATCCCGATGCTTTATGTACACCTTTATAGCAGCAAAAAGTGTTCCTTATGACTGTGAATATAGGTAAAACTCTGTGTGTGTGTGTGCGTGCGTGTGTGATCTATTTTTGCTTCTCTAGTTCTTGATATTTTAGTTCATTTCCCTTCAAGAGTTATTTTATTTTACATATTATATATATATATTATACATATATATATGGGTTTTCAATCTGATTACCGAAAGGGCGCCAGGGAACTGAACCCGTAAATAGCTGATCGCTCCAGGCCAGTCGAGCGTACATGGATCGGTACCGGCGGTGTTAACCGAACTGTTGCGTTGACCTGGAGTCTCACAACACTCTAGTGTCGTTTAAACACGAAAGGAACAACATGTGTCTCATCCCAAACTAAAGTCTGCTGAATACGGGGCCCAGTTATTTTATTTCATAGCGGATGAATATTTATGATTTCTATGTCCGTATCAAGTCCGCTCTCGCTGTCAGATGATTTGAGGAGAAAATCAGAAATTCCAAGTCGTAATTTGATTCATAAATTAGTTAATACATCTCGCTAAATGGTACTGTTCACAACAAGAAATAAAGAATACACAGATAGCAGATGTGTGGAAAATGAAGGCAGAAAGTTCCAAAATCTCCTTGTGTGCCATGAATGAAAACAGAACATTTTAAATATATAAGAATCAATTGGACTGCCACTCCAGTATTTCTACCTGGACTCTGAATACTGCCCCGCACGGCCCGACTTTAGTGTAGACCTGGCTGGCCGAGAGCGATGGCTTATCGGTTGTTGCAATCCCCTTCTGCATTCGTCATTAGATAATTGGATATATCGATAGTTACGGCTAATAAATATATATTGACGCATGATTTCTACACAGATTTTTGAGTCATTTCCTTAGACTAAAATTGGCTTACAGATTTTTAATTTTCGCCTCTAATTTAAAAAATTAAATACGTTTGCAATCATAAATACTTACTATGGTAAATTTTTAAAATATTAACTGTTTGTTTATAAGAACGCTCTTCAACATCTTAGGTCATCAGCGTCGCGTTCAATTCAGGACGAAACGCCTGCTTAAAGGCCTATTCTTTCAGGTTTGAAGTTCTTTTACATGCTGTAAATCTAAGACACGTATCCATGGCTTTACTTCCTCCCGAAGGAAGCCATACTTAGAATTTTTTAAGCCTAAACCCTGGCCGGGTACTGAACTCACGTTCATGATTCTACGAAGCAGGTTACCACTAGACCACCAGGAACGACATTTTTACTTGTAAAAAGATTCCTCTACAGAGAAAGTTTTGTGACTAAAAAGTTGTAATGAACACCAGAAAAAATCAACTGCTAGTTCTGGAAAAAATTTCTGAAAACTGAAACCATACGATTATCGACTGCCATTGTGAATATTCATGCACTTTTTTTGCTATGAAAAAAGGGGAAACTTCCCGACCGTCTGGGTTTGACATCCCTTAGTAAAGACTCGCACGCCACTGAACGTCAAAAAGAACAGCTGGAGATGTCTACATTGTATTACAGCAGATTATATCCGCTTTTCTTCTTGCAAGATTATTCGCAACAATGCTGCTCTCCAACCGAGCAGAAGATCTACCACCGAGTGAGAGGGGAGGGGTGAAACAAAGCAAATAACTCTTCATCTTCCGCAGTTAACGTACGTACCTAGTTCATAACAAGTTGTGCCTTGCCGCGACATCTGTTCTCTCTTCTTTGTACCAGCTAATTAACATCCCTCCATCTGCATCTACTCCTCTCTGTCCATCGTTGAAAAACGTATATACATTTATATATCTATCTACTAAGCCGTGTATATCTACAAATTTCTATGTTTTTAAGTGCAAAGTTCATCAAAAATAGTTCGTTGTAAAAAGCAATAGTTTTAAAACATTGCCGTTTCTTCAAGATCCTTACACAGCACATGGAAAAAAAAAAAAAAAACTCTAGTACATTTCAGTTATAACATCCCCCCCCCCCTTTTGACGCAGTTCAATTAGTTGACCATCAGAGAATATTTTGTGAAAACATTGTCCAAAGCATTCTGTATGCCGGAATTCCGTGCCTAAAATTCAATAATTACAGTATAACTGTATAACTTTTGTGTAGAATAAGGTAAAAATTCGTCAAGAGATAAGAGGGTAGGTCTGTAAGTTTCCGGCCTCGGCGATAAGGATTATGGCCTTCACATAATCCTTATCTTTGTTTTTTTTTATGTTTATTTATGGACGCTCTTTAACATCTTAGGTCATCAACGTTCAATTCTATTCAGGGCGAGAAACGGCCGAAAAATTTTGCTCAGAGATCTCTTCTTTCAGGCATGAGGTTCTTTATCGTACCGTAAATGTACGAAGGCAGGCCTTCCGAAGGAAGCCAGACTTAGGATTTTTACGTCCGAAAAAAATCCATCGATCCTGGCCAGGTTTGAACCCGCGTTCTTGGGTTTAGAAGGCAAATATGATTACCACTACGCCACCAGGAAGACAAAACCCTTATCTGGTGCCATATCTAATCCGCTAAGTAAATAATTGCAGCTGTAACTTCCGCTACCATGTATTCAGCTGTTTAATAAAGCTGCATAAAGAAGACTATGTGCAGAAGATTGTGACATGTTCAAAATGGAGTATCGAGGAGTTAGTAGGCGTTTTACAAAAGGAGTAGTTGAAAACATCGCTCTTGTGAAAGGAGAATTTATGGAAGACCGGCGGCTCAAAGTTGCAGAAGTAGCAACGCGGTTGGGCCTTTCTAAAATCATAATCCTGCAAATTATTCATGAAGATTTAAACATGAATACGGTTAGTGCAAGATTTATTTTCTCAGTCCAACAGCAGCAACGACACAGCTGTTTTCAGGCATTTTTGGAGATCTGCTGTGGCAACAAGAGAGAAGTTCTGCAAAACGTTGTCAAGGATGTGAAAAATATTGGTTCTCTACTATGATCCCTTGTTCAAAAGAGAATCAATGGAATGGGTAAACCTGGCGAAGCAACCCCTCTAAAGGCCAAAGTCACTCAGTGAACTAAGAAGATCATGGCCACAATCTTTTGGGACTGTGAAGGAATACTCTTCATTGACTTCAAGGAGAGGAGTACCACAGTAAATGGGGAGTACTATGCTAGCCTACTGCACAGACTACGTGGTTCCATCAAATAGAAAAAGCGAGGAAAGCTGAGTGTGATGTGCACACAGCTCTTGTTGCAAAGGAAGCTGTTAAAAATAATTCTGAGCAAAAGACCCAAGAAGCTTCCGTTCATACTTTTCCACTATTAGGAAATTTGAAATACACTTAACAGAGTTTCACGAATAATGATTAATAGCGATATTAATAAAAATCTAGTGATCCTTTCATTGTTGTTGTTATTATACTATTATTTTAGGTTATGTAGGCTGTTCTTATGTGTAATGCTACAAGAAAATGAACACAGTAAAATTAATATAGAGATATGGAATATATGCAGTAAAATGCAATCTTGGACAATGCTTTCTTTTATATAGAAATTTTGCGCAACGCCAATTATATCCCATTACGACATTTTCCTCTTCAACAAACAGATCAACTGTTGAGAAATCGATAAAGGAGACATCGGCCATGGGTGTTCGAGATCGTTAAGGCGCGGACTAGTGAGCGGGAGGGCTCACTCCTCAGTCCTTAGAAATGACAAATGCCGGGGAGGTACCCTAAACTAAGGCCTGGCAGTTTCCTTCCTTAAAGAAAAATCCTCTACCAAATTTTATGACTTCATCTCACATACCATCAGTGTCCAGCGCCTGTGGTGCTTCAGTAGTAAAAAGGGCGTTAAACATTATTCAAAAAAGAGGGAGGGGAGAGACTGGTTTAGTTTTAATGAGCCGTTTATGATTATTCATCGCAAGAGAAAACACAATTGAAGAGAAAAGACAATATAAAAACTCGACAAGTTTTACCTGCACACTACACAACTGACAGACTGGCAAATGTTAAAATCAAAGTTACGGATTGGGCACCTGCAAGTGGTAATGGGGGTTTTGTATTTGACGCGGCAACATGGGTATTATCCAGGTGTGAAAATAAATCTTGCAAATACCTGTTAGATATCGCCCAGAATTTCAAACTATTTACACACGAATTTTAAGACTGAAGACGGCATTCTTTGAAGAAAATGGGGATGTGCAGGATTTTGAAGTGGAATCTCATGACAATCTACCAATTACTACGAGGACAAGTAAACAAACACGGGGAGTTTATATATATACACACAAAATGAAGTTAATTTGTGAAGAGCATTATGCTGCGTTGAACGTTTGCTTTCGTTCGTAGAAATCGGACATGGAAGCTTACAGATTGTTGCGGCAGGTATATGGTGATGATGATCTGTCACAATTCACAGCACTTCGATGGTTCAAGGAATTTAAGGAAAATGTTTCAACAACAAAGTAAGGCGGTCCAGGTGCTCCAGCAACAGCAGTAAACGAACACAGCTGGTTCTACACTCACAAACAATGATTCTGGGACCGCACTCCAAAATTTGCAGAAAGGCTGAAATCGATGTATTGATGCTCTAGAATACATTTCGAACGAGATGATGTTAAAAATTACCTAAAAATATTTTATTTGTAACATAAATCCTGGTGATAGCATCTCGTACATTCATCTAATGAAGCAGCATTGTTACAAAGACTTCGTCCACGAATTATCGAAATTGTTGAAAGTTGGTTGATTTGATGCGAACCGAAGTCGAGGTATTGTTTGTTAGAAAGACTGATATCCAAATCCAAATAGAAGTTTTCAAGTGAACTTTACAGTATAACTGTAATTGAGTTTATGAATTAAATTATTAAACATGTCTGCGCCTTGTGTCCAAATATGAACCTCACCGATGAGTCTGAACCAGAGTATGGGGACACGAGTCTCACATTGTGCAAATTCTTCCTCTAGACAGGCCATAAATATTGCACCAATATTGTCTTCTAAAAGAGTTGATAAATTCTCCTGTTTTGTACGGTCAAGTTGGTATTACTTGCCGGAGAGTTCAGTATTTTCTTAACGGTCTACCTTCCAAGTGCTTCTTCTTGCAAAACAACTTCGGTTTGAAATATACAAAGTTTTATTGTGTTTAATAAGTTTGTGTTTCCTTTTAAAAGTATTAAACAATATGTTCAAATGTGTTTTAACATTTTTCCATTCAAGGTTTTTATTGTGCATATACAGGCAACCCAATGGAACATGACGGCTTTCAGAATCTTCTTGAGGAACACTCGTATAGAATTAAATGAAAATACTTTTTCAAGAAACAAGTAGCACAATGCAATTTATTAATATGAACTTATTTTTTAAAAATCACAATTTTTAAGTGGGCTCCATGACAACGAACACACCGTGTAATCGGCTCGGGAACTTTACCATAACTGGCTGCAATAAAATGTGATCAATGTCCCTAATTTCACGAGTTATGTTTTCTTTTAACTGCATGATGGTCCGTGGTCTGTCGCAATACACTTTTCTTTTCAAATATCCCCATAAAAAATAGTCAGATTGGGAAGACCAGATAACATCAGCAAATCAAGAGTTATTTGTCCTGGAAACAGGATCCGCAGTATCCATTGTTTCATGAGCGGTGACACCATCCTGCTGAAACCAAAACTCATTTTCATCATTATCATCCATGTCAAAGTTTAGTGTTGCCAGCATTTCTGGCACATTAAATTCTACCGTAAATCTTCTCTGAGCGTAGGAGATTGACTTAGATTCAATAACTCTTGTAACAACAACGAATACACGTTTTTCAGCCGTCCAATTATCAATACTGTTGTTTACTAAATGGACAGAATAAATTGCATAGCAACCAATATCATAACTATAATGCAAAATCGCTAGAAACGGCAGCACTCTGAAAACTGTCATATTCTATTGGATCACTTGCGATTGTTAAAAAATAAGTTTAGATTAATAAATTGTATTGTGCTACTTGTTTTTTTGAAAAGAGTATTTTATTTAATAATATACGATTGTCTCACAAAAAAGTTCTCGAAACCTTCATATTCCATAGCTCACGGTGTATAAAGACCTCATCGTATGTATCCATCTTCGAAAATATGTACACCCTTTGACGCAAAAAAAAAAAAAAAAAAAAAAAAAAAAAAAAAAAAAAAAAATCCCCAGATTAAACATGTCCATCGGAGCACTTCGGGGAAGCTCGTAATAGCTGTATTCACAACGCGTTTGCAGCGAGTGCGGTACACGCTTTGCCTGTAAACGTTATGGCCACAATCATAAGCATCTGAAAAGCGGACATTGGAGTAAAGTAGGGGTGACTGAGCGGTTTAAAAGATATTTCTCTTCTGCGTAAGCTCCTGGGTTTAAATTCCATTCGCATTCCTTTTCGTTATTCAAGATCATTATGTTATCTTAAACTCATATTATATTTTAACGTATTATTTGAGTTTTATGACATTACCTGCACACTCACAAAAAACGTAATCACAAACTAACGTATTCTTTACAAATAACTAAATAAATACACGAATATAAATATTTATCTTCTAAAGTTAAAACACACAGAAATAAACACAAATTAATATCCGGTGTATGAACCCTCAGCATGCTATAACTGCTCTCAATCTTCGGGGCATAGCTGATATCAGCTTTCTACAGTAATGTGGACGAGAGGCTACAACATCCCAGGCTTCTTGGATTTGTTCCCATAAGGCATCTTTTGTCCTTGGTACATGTACAAGGAATGCGTGTGCAGTATATGTATATTTACTGTGTTAACATGAAAAAAAAAAAAAAAAGTGTTTCATGCCGAGAGGCACACCTGCGCTCTTAATGACATCACTGCACACTCTCCCACAGTGCTAACAGAACACACGAGGTGCATTCAAGTTATAACATATCAGATTATTTATTATTTTTTTTTCCACGGGACTAACAATAGATAGAAACGTGCGGTTTGTTTTAATACGCGGGCACTCGTCAATGCATGACAGAGATTTTTTTTATTAGTGTTTAACGTCCGTTTTTACTACTGAGGCACCACAGGCGGTGAACACTGGTGATACATGAGATGAAATGATATATTGGGAAAGGATTGTTTAAGGAAGGAAGCATTCCAGGCCTAATTTTAGGGTACCTCCCCGGCATTTGCCAGCTATGAGGACTGAGGAAAACCTGGAAAAAAAAAAAAAAAACAGTCAGAGATGACGGTCCTGGCAGGATTCGAACCCCAGACCTCCCGCTCACGAGTCCGCGCCTAGACGACCTCGGCCACCCGTGGCGTTGTGACAGAGATGGCAGCACAGAGCGGCAGAGGCGAGAGTGAAGACAGTTTTTGATACTTCAAAATGGCTACGTTTTCATATCAAGAACAGCGTGTAATCATTTCGTTTTCTCTATTTGCGTGGTTTGTCACCGGTTGAAATTCATCGCTAGTTGAGTGAAACACGTGATGATGTCATGGATGTGTCTAACGTGCGTTCATGGGTGCGACAATTCAAGGAAGGCAGATCGTCGTGTGACAACAAACCAAGGCAATTTTGGCCTCGTAACAGCCGGTCTGACGACATGATCGGGCAATGGAGTAATCTTTCCTCATTGCGTCCAAAGGGCACTACAGTGACAGGTGCACCCTACGAAGTTATTTTGAAGAAGTTCCTTTCAGCATTGCGTGAAAAACAGCCGGGAAAGGGTGCAAATATGTTCTTTCAGCAAGACAACGCTCCAACGCATCGGAGGAACGTGAGGCCGCAGTTTCTTCATGAAGACAACTATGAAGTGATTTATCATGCTCTCTGATCTGGCTGTAAGCGACTTTTGACTGTTTCCACCGATGAAAGATACTCTCCGTGGTTGCACATTCACTACCGTGCATCAGTGATCTTCCAGTGGTCAAAACGGACTCCTACAGAACGTTGGCGTCAACGTTGTGAAAAATGTGCACGGCGGCAGGGAGATTACTCGAGAAGTGATACAAGTTTCATAGCTTTCGTGTAATTAGATAGTGAGAAAAAAATCGGAGGTGTTACAATTTGAATGCACCTTTTACATTAGTCAGCGACTTTTGCATGTCATATGACACAACAGCCCCAGTGGCCATCCAGTTTTGCTGGATAACTTGTGAACCGTGCGCTTTAAGCAATAGTAGGACTTGAGAATGTTGCGTTCAACAAATGAAAACAAAGTAACACCATAACAACAAAGATTTATAATTCTCACTATTACCCATGACAGAAGTATGTGTTTATAAAACGGCTGTACTTTGACACTGAAACAAATGACATTTACAAAATGGCTGCTTCCACAGGGTTAATCTGGTCTGAGCGATAGAACACTTGTATTACTGATGAGATGACCCCCTGGCCAAGGAAAGAACGGGCAGCACCACGATATTTCACGGGCCTCTTGGGAGCCGTGCACGTACTGAAGGGGTGGTTTTTGTGATAGAGGGAAGCACGGACCATCTTTATATCAACTGATAAGTGCGGCCGGGGCTACTCAACCACTATGCTTGCTCCAAGACCAAAACCAACATAAACAAAACAAGAATACGTGTTTCGGGACGTAATGGCTAATTAGTTGCTCCCCATTAATGGAGATCCTTAATTAATTTACAAGGGTCGTTCGAAATTTCATAATTCTCTTTTAAGAGAATCAGACAATCCATACAATGAGGGAACTTAAAATTCCTATCTATTATAAAGTTTTATATGAATTATCAACGCACTGAACGTATATTTAAATTTTGGTGAAAGAAACCTTTCATTGAATTTTTTACGGGTATTTCCAGTATTTTAGGCAACATTTTAAAGTAAAATTGGGCAAGTCAAAAGGCACAGACTGGTCAACTAGAAGCAAATACAGGAAGTTGCCTACTCTGCTAGAATACGTTAGGGTGATTTTTCTGAATAGTGTTTAACGTTCGTTTTTATTACTGAAGTATCACAGGCGAGGGGCACTGATGATACATGATATGAAATTATAAAGTGGGAAAGGTTATTTTTTAAAGGAAGGAAACGTTCCCGGCCTAAGTTTAGGTACCTCCCCGGCATTTGCCATTTATGAGGACTGAGGAAAACCTGGGGAAAAAAAAAAACAGGGAGGACGGTCCTGGTGGGATTCGAAACCCAGACCTCCTGCTCACGAGTTCGCACCTTAACGACCTTGGTCGCGGTGCGTTGGGTGTCATGGTTTTTAAATTGTTTTAATTGACGTTATCTTGAAATGACATTTTCCTACTCATATGTTTCTTTTTCTCAGAAACTATTACAGCTAAAAGATTGAAATGTTGCACACTTATATAAGAAAATCGGCTATATATATTGTGAATATGCGTCAATCGTCAGTTGTTAATACACAACTATAAAATGAAGGTGACAAAGTTTAAGATTAGAGTCCTTCTAAAGCACTACTAGAAACAAGATTATAAAGTTTCTACCGCGGCTGGAAGAGTATTGAAGAGAAGGAAGAAGGTGTCGTTAGTGAGGTGTAGCAAAACGATGATTCCAGCGGTTCAATAATGGAGAAGAAAACACTTTCATCACGTCCTGGAAGATCTAGGGTGAGGAATATTGAGAATATACGCAGAGTTTCGGATGAAAATACACAAAAAAGTACTCGTAGACTGTCAGAAGAACTTTGTGCATCAAAAGATACCATATATCGCAACATTAAGGAAAAAAAAAAAAAAAAAAAAAACATACATATCTGTAGATTTGTACTCTGTAAAGTGACATCTGAACAGGACAAAATAAGTGTGTTTATCTATCATTAGCTTATCGCAAATACTAAGGATAATATATTTATTAGGACTACTTCACGAATAAAATAAGAATTTAAATATAATTCCGATAAACTTTGCTTAAAATACTGTAATAATTGTACATTTGTATTAAGAATACTTAATCTTTTCAAACCATCTAGCAACAGTCGATATCCAGTAATGAGCAAATATTTTACCATTATGAACAACGTGTTTATTAAGATTTATGGTCGCTTAGGCAGGAATTGTTGTTACATAAATTATAAAATGATTTCAAACTGTTTGGCTGAATATGCAAAAAAACAATTGCTTGAGTGAATACACGTTAATTTAGTTAAATTTACAATTACTAAAAATACAGAAAAGTGGTCAGTAATGCGTGCTCAGGAATTATATAGCGGAGGTACAGAGTTGGTTACACCGACAAGACAAAAAAATGCACGTCGCATGGTAAACCTGATTTCATGAATTTTTTTCTATTATTTAACTGCGATATCCAGCTGTGATTGGTCAAAATTAAAAATTTTGTTTCACTTCATTGATCGATTTTAAGATGACATCACAAGCGAAATCGTCAGTATAATTGTCACGTGTGATAAAAAAAAGAATTATATTACAGACACCCAGACACCTCGAAACAATGGCTCGATCCCCAAAGCCCTCGCTAAACAAAATTGGTTCGACCCCAAAGTAATGTTAAGTATTTGCTGGAATTTTGAAGGTGTGAGTTTGTTGCAAACGGGCGTGCAGTTGATATAAAACTTTATTCTCAAAAATTGGAACGAGTGCATTACGTTTTGAGACAGACATATCCATCATTTGTTAATTGAAATAGGATTCTCTTTCAGCAGGATAATGCGAGACCCCATACTGCTATAACCACCATGGAAAAGCTTGAGGAATTGAAAGGGATCGAAATGCTACCACAACCAGCATATAACCCTGATTACCATCAAGTGTGTGGACCGCCACAGGTGGCCCAGGTCGTTAAGGCGACTCGTAAGCAGGAGGTATGGGTTCGAATCCCGCCAGGATCCCTGACTGAAGTTTTTTCCAGATTTTCCTCAGTCCTTATAACGGGCAAATAATACCCAAAGCTTAGGCGTGAAACTTTTCCTTCCTTAAAAAAATCCTTTCCCAATTTATCATTTCATCTCATGTATGACATGAGTGTTCATCGCCTGTGGTGCCTCAGTAGTAAAAGCGGGCGTTAAACACCATTAAAAAAATTAAGTGTGTGGTGGAATTTCGAAGGCGTGATTCACTGAGAATTTGCTCTAATCTGTGCTTTTTTATTCTCAATTACTGGAACGGTTTATTTCGTTTTGAGGCAGATACTCAGTATTAGTTAACCTAAACTTAGTTCTCTTGCAACAGAACAATGCGCGACTCCATACCGCTCGAACCACCGCGGAAAAACTCGAAGAATTGGAAGGGATCAAACTTCTACCACACCCAGCATACAGCCTCGATCTTGCGCGTTTATTTCGATCCATGGATCGATCTTCCTGTGTGGAAGATATTTGGAAACACTGAATCCGTGAAAGTGGGTATCAATGAATTCTTCGCATCAAAATCCAGAAACTGGTACCGTCGGAAATAACCAACTTCGCTGAAAAATGACTGAAGACTATTGAATCTGATGCCTTTAACTATGAAGATCACTTCAATTTCTTCCCAGAACAGTTTCAAATGAAGTTTTGCTTAAAAGCCGACATTACTTATGAGACGGTATCGATAACATAGTTTAATTTTGAAAAAAGCTATTTACATATTAACAGGAGGAGAAAAATAGAATCTAAATATTGGAAATAAAGGAGTGATTAAATATAGTGACAAATATAAATATTTTATGATAGAAAAATTATAAAAAATTATTAAAAAATTAAAAAATTAGAGAACGCATAAAATACGAAAAATTGCAATATCAACTCTTGATCCTGTATTATGAAATAAACATATAAAAATAAGCAAAACATTAAATTTACAAAGCACATGTTAGAAGCACAGATTTATTTATACGGTTAAAGAACATGACAACTTAAAAATACCAACTAAAATAGATTTTTGGCGATGGAGACGGTCAGCAAGAGTGTCGCTACGAGATAGAATCAAAAATGATACAATAAGACAAAAAATGGGAATTAAAAAAAACATTGTGGAGGACATTTTAACAAGATAATTGATACAGCATGGTCATTTAATGCGAATGGACGAAGAAAGATTTCCAAGGATGTTACAAAAATGGATTCTACTAAGAAGACGGAAACCAGGATAGCCACAAAGAACGAGTATAAAGAAGAAGTGGAGAACAATAACCTAAAAAAAGAACAATGGCTGGACAGCTGTTCATGCTATATATAATTATTTATATATTATCAATATGAAAAAGTTTGTATTATGTAATTGGCCATAAGAAAATGTTGATACATAGCAAAACTAAATTAATATACAGACCAAATTCTAACCCTTTGCTTAAAGTAGCAAAGAGAAAAAGGTTTCACACATTTATTAGAACTTTCATTTTTCTTCATAGAAACTATTATGTATATAAAAATGAAATTCAGCACAGAAACGGTTTGCCTCGTAGACACAAAATCGCGGGTTCAATCCCGGCTAGGTTCTACGGGCGTAAAAGCCTTACGTATGGTTCCCTCGGAAGGGGAATAAAGCCTTGGGTCCATTGTTTTGACTGTTCCTTCGTCTCGCGCGTGAAGTGAAGGACCCATGTTTCATCCACGGATATGAGTCGACGCAACAAACTCGGCTTTATTACTGTAAACATCGCCAAATACTCGATTGAAATATTCTCAAGACGCTGTTTTTGTTCCATTGTAAGCAAACGCGGCACCCATTTCGCACACAGCTTTCTCATGTCCAAATTTTCAGTCAATATGCGACGTACAGCACTTTTTGAAATATCTACCATATCTGCTAGCTACCGCAATTTCAGTCGTTGGCCATCCAATACCATTTTCATTTTTGATCACCTCGTTTGATCGACCTCTGCGATGCTCGTCTTGGCAGCCTAGTATGGCCTCGTTTAAACCCTGCCACACAACATTTTACTATTGCAAACGCAGGAGTAGAATCTAGCTGGCTTTGATATTCTTGACCTAAGACCTTTCAAATGTAGGTATTGTACATAACGACGACCAACTTTTCCATGTTTACAAATTCAATGAGAGCGTTAACTGTTGATGGATCCCAAACAGATAATAAATAACTAGCGTCATGAAATTTCAAACTTAAGTGTTATAAGATTGGTATTTTCTAACATATTCATGTTTTTCAAAACACAACCGTCATCTGCACATCAGGTCGGAACTTGTTATATTTCGTTCATTTTCATCTATCAAACAAAAAATTAGACTATGGCAGTTTAGAGTGGCATAGAAGATACGGTAACGTTTTAAATAAAGTGCATTATAGAATAAGACCCCTGTAAGCAGTAGAATCGTCAATATGGCCCATTCCTTGGAGTGGTTTGATTGATTTTGGTTTATTTATGGACCCTCTTTCATATTTCGGGTCATCAGCGTCCCATTCAATTCAGGGCGTGAAACGGCCGACAAGTTTTGCTCAGAGGCCTCTTTTTGCAGGCTTGAGGTTTTTTTCGTGCCGTAAATGTACAACACGGAACCCACGGCTTTACTTCCCTTTCCGGAAGAGCCGTTTTCACATGAGCAATTATATTTAAGAGTCAGATAGAAATAAACAGGTTTCCATTTCGGATATAAACCAGTTTTTATTTTCCTTTTTTTATTTGTCTATTTTACGGTTTAAACTTTTTTTTTTTTTTTTTTGCCTGTTTTGGATCGTTAGCCATTTTTTTTACATATTTAAAAGCACAAAAAATTCAATGTAGCGAAGTGAAAAAGTTATGCAAATTGTATGTTCAATCACAAAAGTATCTATTGAGAATCTTGTTATACATTTATTTCTCTTCAACCCATTCACTTACGCTCATTAAATAGCAGCACTTTCATTAGTGAAAGAACTCATGGCTACCTCGTACATACGGATGCCAGGAAATAGGACCAGAAAAGTACTGTAGTTTTGAATAGTCCTGGCGAATGAGCTTGATCGATCTGCGTGAGACAATTCCAGAAAATTTGTTGTGGGGATAACATATATGTAACAAACAATTGCAAGTGAGAAAGATGAGAGCGGTACAGCTGTGCAATAAACCGTCCCTACAATGTGTTCAGTACGGAAGTAAAAGAGATACTAACCTTACTCCCTTATAAACGCATAAACAGAAAATGAACTCGACCGCAAACCACTGCGCATATTTTGCTCATTCTCCAGGACTATTCAAAACTACTTTCCTTTGTCTTCATCAACATTTCCATGATGTTCTGAAAGGTGAACGTTCTGTTGAAAATGATATGAGTCCTTCCGATATAGCTTGTTTTAAATATGCTCCAATCACTACAGTGGAAGTAGAACGTTCTTTTTCCACGATGAAAAATGACAAGCGGCTGACTATGACAGTTGATACTTTGAAAAAAAAAAAACGTGTAGTTATTGCTTGTAACCTAGAAAATTCAGCTTAAATACTTTACCTGTTTCCATTATATTACTCCATATTTGAAGTATTTTAATACCTTTGTACCTGCCTATTTTAAACAAAATAAATGCCTGAACTTCTGGGCTTTGGAGATTTATTGTTTTCGCTCTATTTAAGGAAAATATTACGACTTAATTTTATAAAATGTTTGGCTGTGTTTTTTCTCCTTTTTTGGTGAGTAGATAAATTCCAAGCAATCTTAAATATATTCTTAAACGCACTGAATTAAAACAATTGTTTAGCATACGCAAAAACTGCAAATATTAGAGAGGTTTAACTGCTAACGTTGTATCGGTGGCGTTTCCTTGCTATTTAGCAACAGAAGTGTCAATGCAACACAAGAGGGGGGGAACTTAATCGTGCCAGTGATTAGCGGACAGCAGTGTCAGATGATTAATGCACCTTCTGCTAGGTAGACTTTAACTTGTTTGGCAGTCTGCATTAAGTGGCGGCACGTTTTAAAACCAGAGCCTTCTCTACAAGAGGGAGAACTAAGGGACGCTCTTTGCATCTTATAAATATAAATAGATCCTTTTTTTTTCTATTTATAATTAAGAGGGTTGCTTAATAAAGGAATATCATGGTTTTTACGAGATACTTTCTCCAGCTTTAAATTTATATTAGCACGTTTTGTTAGCTTAACGCGCAATGTAGAAGTGATAATCGTTTCAATGTAGTCACTTCTGGTACGCAATTTGGGACGTATTCAGTTTCACGTAGAGAAAAATGCAGGTGATAAGCGACCAACAGCATACTGCCCAGAAAATTTGATTTCGTTTCAGCAAATGTTTAGCCGAGGAATTATGCAATGCTACAGGAGGGTTATGGAAAGTTTGTGCTTCCCTCTGGCACACATCCAAAATACCGCCGCGGGTGGCCGAGGTCGTTAAGGCCTGCACTTGTGAGCGGGAGGTCTGGGGTTCTCCCTGATTGAGCTTTTTCCAGGTTTTCCTCACACCTCATAAAAGGCAAATGCCGGAGAGGTAGTCTAAACTTAGGCCTGGAACGCTTCATTCCTTTAAAAAACTCCTTTCCCAATTTATGATTTCATCTCATGCATCATTAGTGTCACCGCCTGTGATACTTCAGTAGTTAAAATGGGCGTTAAACACCGTTCAAAAAAGAAAAACTCGAAAATGTTTTAAAACGTTTAAAGATAGAAAATAATCTCAAAAGAAAGGAAAACCCGCAAGAAAACATAAACACAGTTGCTGTTAGTGTAAGTGAGGATAGTCGAATAATATTAAAAAATTTCATTGGGTGTCACTCACGTTGGTAAATGAAATATTGCACTTGAGGTGTGTTTGTGTATGGCAGGTTTGCATGCGGTTGAAGATGAGTTACAGAAATATGCGTTAATTGCTGATGAAACTTAGCAACATAGACGGATACGGTCATAAGTTTCCGGTCTCGTAGATAAGGATTATGCCTTCACAAAATCCTTAACTGGTGTCATACCCTGTCTCTTAAGTGAATATTTGCAGCTGTAACTTCCGCACCGCTGTGTTCGGTTGTTCGGATATAGTTGCCTAAAGAAGGCTGTGCATAGAAAATTGTGACATGTTCAAAATGGAGTCTCTAGCTGTTAAATTCTTCACAAAAGAAGGACTTGCTCCTCGTGAAATTAAACAACGATTGGACAGTGTATATGGGGAAGCATCCCCCTCATATTCTACCGTAAACGAATGGGTCGAGAAAACATTGAAGGCGAAGAACGTGAAGGTCGGCCCTTGGAGGTGCTCACTCCTGAAAACATCGCTCTTGTGGAAAGAGAAATTACGGAAGATCAAAGTTACAGGAATAGTAGCAAGGTTGCGCCTTTCTAAAACAACAGTCCTTCGAATTATTTATGCACATTTAAACATGAATAAGGTTAGTGCAAGATGGGCGCCTAAACTTCTTTCCTCAGTCCAAAAGCAGCAACGAGTCATCTGTTGTCAGACCTTTTTGGAGCTCTGCCGTGGCTAGGAGAGAGAAGTTCTGCAGACCATTGTTACAGAAGGTAAAATATGATCTACTACTATGATCCCTTGTTCAAAAGAGAATGGAGTGGCGCAAACCTGGAGAAGCACCGCTTCTAATGGCCAAGATCACTCAGTAGACCACAATCTTTTGGGACTGTGAAGGAATATTCTTCGTTGACTTCAAGCAGAGGAACACCATAGTAAATGGGGAGTAGTATGCTGGCCTACTGCACACACTACGTGCTTGCATCAAAGAGAAAAGGCGAGGAAAGCTGAGTGGTGGTGTGCGCCTTCCTCTCTACAATGCGCCTGCCACACAGCTCTTGTTGTAAAGGAAGCTGTGAAGAAATGTGGCTTCAAGGATATCGACCATCCACCCTACAGCCCAGATCTAGCTCCCAGTGACTATTTCCTCTTCTTAAAACGCAAAAAGGACTTTCGAGAAAGGAAATTTAAGTGTGACGAAGAAGTGTAGGATGCTATTAATGCCCCTTTTGCAGACAAGACTTCTGATTATTTGGGGGGGGGATTAAAATGTTAATCCAAAGATGTCAGAAGTGTATTGCAATAAAAGGTAACTATATTGAAAAGTGAAATATAGTTTTTGTCTTTATCATACCTAGAAAATGGTTAGGTCGGAAACTTATGGATCTACCCTTGTATGTTAGAGAATGTTATTCCTGGCTTCTCATGAGTTCTGCTTGAGTGTCCTCTCGGGCCGCTCCTATAGATATGTTGCACATCTGCCATTTCTTGATTAAAATATTCAGCTATCACGAAATGCTGATGACGACTGGATATGAGGTTAACACTTCCAAAAGAATAAATATTTTAACAATCACAAAAGTCAAGAAAAGCCGAGAGTAAGTATGTTAAAAGATTTTTCTAAAATATGTCAAAATAGTCTGATAATGGTCATAATTATGATAATAAAAAGAGCATGAAACACAAAAATTAATATCATTTGTAAAGAAATGATACACTATATATTAAATATATAAACATATTCTTTCTTTTAGCTCTAGCCTCTCTACTTGCCAGCAATTAAATAATAACTTTTATACTATTTATAGAATATGGGTTGAATATTCCACGAATTTCTAAATAATTCAACAGCAGACATCCAAAAATTGATGAATGTTTAAAATATCAAAAATCATACGGCAAAGACGAGATAACATACATTTATTATTAATTTAAAACTGTTTAGTGTAATATTTATCAATATAAATATATCAATAAAATTTTAAGAAATAAAACAATAAAAGTTAAACTTTTGGTGCTGACAAGATCCGCAGTTCTCCATTAAAAACATGACCTAAAAAGAAGGAACCACTGCAAACGCTTGTAGTGTCATGCAATGACATCTTGCCGACAGCACGGAGTGGCATCCGGTCAAGTCGAGATGATGGACGACATCTCCACGTCACGCCGAGATTTTCCGCCGTACCTACATGTCATAACTACACTCTAAAACTTCCCTTACATTAATTATATCACACAACTAGAAACTGCTCTCAGCAAAATTTCAATTTAGGGAAATTTATTCAATATGAGAATATGTTGGTAGCACACATACCTTCAAAAACATTTCTCTGATGGTTCAAACAGCAAATTCAAATGTTTTATAGAAAGTTCTTTGTCCAGAGAGATAAAATAGCTGTACGCAAGTGCAACTATATATTAGGAGGGTTTCCGTCAGAAAACTGAAAAAAAAAAAAAAATATTTATAATATATAGGCTATCCCGCTTAAAAACAATTAAATAAATGGATGCCACTTAAAATATACAGACATAAAAATAAACATTTTTTTCATAATAAAGTCCTGCTCGTAAATGTTTTGTTTTCAATATAAAGGATAGAGCTCATCACGGCCCCATTTATGTTTCAGCTATTCTTGTTAATGAGAATAATAAACAAATGAAGTTAGTATTTTGTTGTTCTTATATGTCAAAATATCTTATGAAATGAAATATTTTATTTCATGGGATTAAAATGCATCGGTATACAAATGTTGAATTTGCATAAGGTATTTGAAGCAGCTTACGGCAATGCTAATTTGGTAAAGCGAATATATGCCATATAACATTTTCAAGAATGGATCAATGTCTTAGAGAAACTGGCCGGTTCCAGGTGAAGAACGTAAATTTAGGAGTGAAATTAATTGTGAGAACACATTTTGAACATGAGGTTTTGCAGAGGTTTTAAAGTAATTCACGAATTATAGAACTCGTGCTGTTGCCCAATCGATGAATACCAGTCACATGTCTGTATGGAGTGTCTTAAGGGAGTATGAAAAGCATCATTTCATATCCAAAAAGTACAAACAACCCCAGATGATTATCCTAACAGACAATAGTTTGCTGAATGGTATTTACATATCGTTAACAATGAGGCTCATTTTGCTAGACGCATGTTATGGACAGATTAAGTACGTTTTTCAAGAGATGACTTTTTAATATACAGAACATTCACATATGGAGTGACACTATCCTATAGCTGTGGGTAATCTCCGAATTGACCGAAAGTTTTCTGTAAATATTTGGGTTGGATTTGTCGATAGCTTTCGATTGGGGCCATTGCACGAATGAATGAACACGTTTATGATATTTTTCTTGCGAAAATGTTTCCGAGCTATTCGGAAAAACATGATCTTTCAACAGGACGGTGCATCCGCACATTTCGACTTAAATTGTCGAAACTATTTAAATGTAGGTATAGTTTCCGAACCGTTTGAATAGGGAGAGCAGGTCCAGTTGCTTGGCCGGCACGTTCCCCAAATATGACTCCAGTTATCTTTTTGTTTGGGTTCATATTAAATCAATTGTTTACGAAAGTCATCAACACAGCAGAAAAATTAGTTGCTAGAATTATTCTTACTTTTGACGATCTTCGTGACCGACCACAGACAGATATATTCGAAGGTTTAGCCATTCAACCTTACAGCGTTGAACTTAGTGTGTCAACAATGGCGTTAAGATATACTATGTAACGATATAAAATTGGTAAAAGTAGATTTCCACATTGATATTGATTCATTTGTCGTATAATTTGAAAACGTAGCATTTATTGACATTACCAATAAAAATGTTTACATCCTCTATCACATCAGAACATCAGGAATAGTGATACAAAGATAAATTAACCTAGGTATGGATGTCCTGAGTACTGACTCAGGACCCCAAAAGCGAACTAGAGTGCAAATCTATCAGCAAAGTAAGGCCCGTATTCAGAAAGATCCTGCCGACTTTATGAGTCGATTTATGACAACCGATGAAACACGGTTGCTACTAGAAACCTGAGACAAAACAGCAGTATAAACCATCACGATTCTCTACCGCCAAAAAGGCCTTGTGTGTGAAAATCCGGATAGATCGTGGCATTGGTTTTCTGGAATGCAAAGCCTATACCGCTAATGGATTATTTTCCTACTGGAACATCTATCACTGGAGCGTATCATGCTAACCTTTTAGACCCATTGAAGATAAAAATACACGAGAAAAGGTTAAATTTACCAAGAAGAACGTACTTTTGCATCAAAAGAACGCTCGCTCTCACATCGTGTCGCTAAAACTAATGCACTGGGATTTTGATTTGCTGCCACGTGTACTGACTTGGCTTCAACTTCCATCTGTTTCCTAAACTGAGAAAATTGTTTGATGGATCAATTTTCGTTCGGTGAAAAGCTTAACACTAGAAGCCTGAGCTTCAAGTATCCCCTAAGTTGACCCCTACTATTTTCTTATACATTTTTAATCATTTTTCTCACTGAAAACTGTAGAACTTCTTGCTTATTGGCGTATTTTTCAGGTTTGGAGATATCCGACTTGTCGTAATGGAATATAAGTTTTGGAGCATGGTTAGATAAAATAAAAGTATCAAGGGAGACACTGTTAAATATAAGAATAATTAAAAAAGCTACGCAGTCATTTTGTGCTTCGTTCCAAGAACTTTTCAAATGACCCTCGTGGCATGTATGAACATTTTTGGAATGTTTCATATTTAATGCATTATGAAAAATATAATTTGTTGACAATTCTCTAAGCATTTTATTTCGTTTAATGTTTTTGTAGTTTATAAAACGTTGTTGAGGTGTGAATGCTGTAAAGCGAAGGACATGAGATGAGCGTTCTGCTTAAGATGCGGCCTGTAACGGACCGGAATTAAGCAGTAAATACCGTAATAAGTTGCATGCGCGCATGAATATTACACGGAGTACGCAGATCTGAACCGGAAAATTACATTTTTCGAGCAGCAGAAGCGTAGAAGAAAGTTTGTTGTAAGTGCGTATTCACTTGTTTTGTAGGATGGTGCTGCCACCATGCGGCGTGGTGTAAATTATTCATTGGGGACGACTTTGCTAACTTAATAACGTCGGCGGCAAGGAGATTAACAACAGGCAAAGTCACTCCCTTACTTCCCCCACCCTATTCCGGTGTTTTGAATTAAAATCCTTCATTCCTGCCTTATTTGCAGAACACTTGACCCGTGGTTTGTATCTTCGGCTCCGACAAATTTGCATTTGTTTTAACCCACCCCCTTCTCTCTCTCTCTCTCTCTCTCTCTCTCTCTCTCTCTCTTGTATCTGATTCTTTGTTTTATTTATTGCGGCCAGTGATATTCACTTGTCTAGACGCTGCGTGCATATTCTAACAACGGACCCCCCTCCCCAAAAACGAAGAAGAACGCAGAAATTTAACAGTGAAGCAGCAATTTCTCTCAACTAACAGACTCTGGATATATGCATTGTTCATTTATGAGTGAATATGCATTTTATTGGTATTTAAATAGTCTAAAAACATTTCAAAAGCGGAGATAATCCAAGTGTACACAAATGGTTGTAACATCTTCATATGTGTTCTCTGCCATATACAATAAATTACAGAGTAATTCTGCAGGTTTCAGCTTTACATGCGCCGATTTTGTTTTGTTTTGTAGTCGTGTTAATGGAATAAACAAAAGACGGCAACTTGTGCGCAAAAAGCTTTTTGTGTCTTTGAATACGCGAAACATAATTCATTGGGTTCAGTTCAGCTCGCGCATTGGCAAAGGCGTGGTCTTAACGCTCCTTTGGTAACAACGTCCATAGGTAGTGAAATCAGATCCAAACGATGGGGTGTCTTTGTGAATGAAAGAGCACTGTGAATGTGTCAGATGTGAATGTGAAGCGATTCAGAATGGCTTTCGCGCTCAGTACAGTACAGTACAGTAAATAAATAAATAAATAAATAAATAAAACTGTGCGGTGGAGGATTTGAGCATTAGTAATTCCAACAATGACAGTGTGGAAGATGTTAACAGCTACAGGCCCTATTTCCTGAAGATTGTGCTATGTGTAGAAACTTCGGCACAGAAATGTTGGAACAAGAAGATGATGAGTTCCTTAATTGTGTAATTTTTAGTGGGGTGCACATTTCCTTTTAATGGAAAAGTGAACAGACAAAAGGTTCGTATCTCGGGGTCGGAGAATCCATGGGGAAATCAGAACATTAAGATCAACTGAAATTAGACGTTTTCTGTGCGATATGTCATCAATACACATACTGATTATCTACCTAGACATGCTCCAGAATTCACTATTCCCTCAACTACAACATCAACAAAACAAAAATATAATTTGCAACAAGATGGCGCTCCTCTCATTTTCTAAACGATGTGCGGAAATTTTTGAATGCAAAATTTCCTCATCGTTGGATCGGTCGTGGTGGTCAGGACGACTTTATTCCGTTTACCTCCGAAGTTCCCCAATTTGACCTTCTGTGACTTTTTCTTGTGTGGTACACAAAAGATCGTGTATACGAGGGTAGATCCATAAGTTTCCGGCCTCGCCGATAAGGATTACAGTCTTCAAAACCCTTATATGGTGTTATACCTTATCTGTTAAATATATGCAGCTGCAACTTCCGCTCCGCTGTGTTCAGTTGTTCAGATATGTTGTATAAAGAAGGCTATGTGTAGAAGATTGTGACATGTGAAAATTAAAATAGCGATTGGACGTGTATATGGGGAAACATCCACCTCACATTATGCCGTAAAAGAATGGGCCAAACGTTTTAGAATGGGCCGAGAAAGCATTGAAGACGAAGAGCGTGCAGGTCGCCCTTGGAGGTGCTCACTCCTGAAAACATCGCTCTTGTGGAAAGATAAATTACGGAAGACCGGCGGTTCAAAGATACACAAAAAGCAGCAAGGTTGGGTCATTCTAAAACAACAATCCTTCGAATTATTCGTGAACATTTAAACATGAATAAGGTTAGTGCAAGATGGGTGTCTAGACTTCTTTCCTCAATCCAAAAGCAGCAAATGTTGACAGGCATTTTTGGAGCTCTGTCGTCCCAACGAGAGAGAAGTTCTGCAAACCATTGTTACAGGAGATGAGATTGATCCTCTACTATAATCACTTGTCCAAAAGAGAATCAATGGAGTGGCGTAAACCTGACGATGCACCGCCTCTAAAGGCCAAGGTCACTCAGGCAACCAAGAAGATCATGGCTACAATCTTTTGGGACTGAGAAGGAATATTCTTCATATACTTCAAGGAGAGAAACACCACAGTAAATGGGGAGTAGTATGCTGGCCTACTGCACAGACTACGTGCTTCCATCAAAGAGAAAAGGTGAGGAAAACTAAGTGGTTGTGTGAACCTTCTTCACGACAACGCCCCTGTGCACACTCTTGTTGCAAAGGAAGCAGTGAAGAAATGTGACTTCAAGAATATCGATCATGCACCCTACAGCCCAGATCTAGCTCCCAGCAACTTTTTCCTGTTCTCAAAACTCAAGAAGGACCTACGAGGAAGGGCATTTAAGTGTGACGAAGAAGTGATGGATGCTGTTTATGCCCATTTTGTAGGCAAGATTTCTGAATATTTTTGGGAGGGGATTGAAATGTTAATTCAAAGATGTGAGAAGGGTATTGCAATTATTGAAAAATAAATAAGTTTTTGCCTTTATCATCCCTAGAAAATGGTTAGGCCGGAGACTTATGGACCTACTCTCGTACGTGCCACTGCTGCAGACCTTCTGAGTTGAGACGGCAGATTATTGCAGCAGTTGGATCAGTTACAGCAGATATTCTAATGGCAGTGTGGCAAGAAATGAACTACCGACTGGATGTATGCCCTGTCACATATGGATCCCATACTGAACACTTTTAATTTGTCTTATGGTAACATCCACAGTTACTATTACTGTCACGGATGGCCGAGGTCGTTAAGGCGCGAACTCGTGAGAGTGGGAGGCCTAGGGTTCGAATCCCGCCATGACAGTGTTCCCTGACTGGGTTTTTTTCGGGTTTTTTTCAATCCTCATAAGAGGCAAATGCTGGGGAGGTACCCTAAACTGAGACCTGGAACGTTTCCTTCCTTTAGTAAAAACGCTATTAAAAAAACAGTTACTCTTCAAAAGTATATTTTATACTGCAGAGAAAAAAGAGAAGTTTAAAATGTCTATAATTGCTGTAGAGCCTGTACATTAAAAGAAGGGCTCGTGGTCTAGTGATGGGTTTTGCAACTACCAATCGGGGAGGTCTCATTCCATTCATAGCCACAGAATTCACGTGCAATCTACAGGTGTCGCGAGAGGACAAATGCAATATCAAAGCGACGGTAAATAAAACATAAAAATATATTAATATTAAACAATTCAAAGAGAAATAACTGCTGTAGTCACTAATAGTGATGGGATAATTAATAATCCTGCTCATTACTTTTTTTAAAAAAGATTGTGTGTCTTTGCAAGTTTCCCTGACTTAATTTCCAACCGCTCCCTTCCTTCCTTCCTTCCTTCCTTCCTTCCTTCCTTCCTTCCTTAATTTTTTTTTTCTTCCCGTTTGGCAGGAAGATCTCAGAATGTTGAGATGCGCTCACC
This sequence comes from Metallyticus violacea, assembly GCA_030762175.1. Taxonomy (NCBI): domain Eukaryota; kingdom Metazoa; phylum Arthropoda; class Insecta; order Mantodea; family Metallyticidae; genus Metallyticus; species Metallyticus violacea. Next base: position 25,664,793 of record CM060835.1, on the reverse strand, counting down.
GTGAACTTGAGCCCCTAGCGGAGCGTGTTATCTGAATTTAATGAAATTCCCTACACCAGCTCCTTGTAACTTCGTAACAGTACGCTTGCATAGCAGTCGGGTAACCCACGATCATATTCAACAAGATTTCTTTCTTGTTTATTAGGATTGTTTAAGTTTCCAGTAACTTGTTACAGAATTGTTTCATACTTGGCGTTTAGTAACCATGGAAACGATAGTGTTCGGTTATATTCTGTACATTTATGGCAATCCTTCAGTTACGACGGTGTTTTCCTTTGCATACAAATATATATAATTAAATGCGTTGTTTTCATGTCAAACATAGCTAAAAGCCATAAAATAGATTGGATAATTTATCTTATATTTTGAAAAGGATTTTTTTTAAAAAATCCATTCAAAAGGATACAACTCTCAGTCACGCAGGAGTTTCGTAAACTAAACGAATTACCCAGCAAGTCGAGCTCTCTTTAAATATCAGTTTTCAGGTATTCCCCCCATCCTAATGGTCTGATTACCCTGATTTTCAGAAATCATTTTTCTTATTTTATTTAAAGCAATATATAGAGCTTCGATACGAAAAAACAAATATTAGAGCCGCAAGAGATTTTTTATATATTGGGTTTCAGGTAAAGCTAATTTTAATTTTTTGTTTGCGTTAACCACCTTCCAAATTTTGCTGGTTAACGAACTCAATTAAGCGTTTGTTAATTGATCATTAAATACTAATTTTCGTTGAGAAAAAACAAAAATTTCGGCCATAAGAACGTTAATAGATAGAGCCATATACGAGTATATACGAGGGGAGAAAAACAAATCTAAAATTTTTCAATATTTTTAATTCTAGGCATATGTGAATTTTTTATAGTTCTATTCATTTTTTAACATTGAATACTTTTCCAAACATGTTGCAACCACTCTTATGTATTCAGATATCATTTCCAGTATAATTTCCTTTATGTATGAGCATGAAAATTATTGCAGGTTAATCATAATTTTATACCTGGGTCTATTAAAATGTCTAATGGCACTGTTGGTTTTGTTTCGTGGTTACATCAGTTTTATTCTATTATTGAGGTATTTCAATCAGTTTAACACATAATTTCATGAGGTAAAGATGTCGTTAAGTCGAGAGGGGGCTACGAAAGTAGTTGCCCTGTTGGAAGATGGAGGGATACACATTGTGTTGCCCAGGTGTTACGAGTCAATGTCTGTACTATACAAAGGACAAACAGAAGGCTCAGGGAACTTTGTGTCTACTGAAGAAAACCAGAATCAGGTCACAGAAGGGTGTCATCTGCCAAAGATGACCGATTTCTGCTACTGCAAGTTTTGCTTGATCGTCGCAGAAGTCATAGAAGCTCAAAGCAGCTTGAAAAGGGCATCAGGAATCAATGTCAATGTAACAACAGTGAGAAGTAGATTTGAAGAAGGATAGCACACCTCCAGAGGTCCCTTACTTACCCAGCAACATCGGCAAGCAAGCCTTGTGTTTGCTCGTCAACATCTGGAGTGGAGTGAGGAGTGATGGAAAGCTGTCGGGGTTCAGCTTGAGATCGTCTGATGACAGGGAAAGAGTATGGAGGAGGACTGGAGAAAGGATGTCCCTTGCTCCTCAACGACGATGGCTTTCAGAGGTATCAGTGTGACCTTGAATGCAAACCGCAACTTTGAGGAAATTCTTAGAAGCATGATTTCCGCTTCATGCATGACAATGCCCTTACACGTGTGGCCCAGAGTACTTGTATGAAGTGCAGATTCAGGCGCTATTTTGGCCAGAACGAAGCCCTGAACAACCTCAATGAACTTCGGAAGGCTTTGCGTGCTCAATGTAAGTCCATACCACAAGAAAACCTAAGGACCTTGATCCGCAGTATGGCCGCAAGGTTGCAAGCTGTGATACAAGCCAGAGGAGGAAACACCCGCTTCTGAGTGCCACTGAGTGTTGAAAGATATCGTTGTGTTATTGCCATGCAAATATAAAAAAAGATAATTATGAAATATGATTAATTTGTATTCATGTTTATGGTCATATAATAAAGGAAATTATGCACTAAAATGATAATCGAATGAATAAAAGTTTTTTTTTTCTTTCAGTATGTAGTGTGTTTATACCTACACACATTCTCCATTGACATTTTCGGTGTCTAGTAGGTAGAATCGATGGAGATTTGAAGTTTTTCAATTTTTTTTCATAAGATTCCATTGGAATTCACTAAAGCTTTATTTCAGTTTAGTCATAAATACACTGACAGGCAAAAAAATCTGAATGCTGTTAGGATGAATCAAATATAAACCGGAATTCTGGTTCCCACTGCTTGTGAGTGGTAGGGAATGAGAAACTAATTGTGGGGGTTTCACCAGTTTACAGGTAGCATGATCTTCAAGCAAGGGTTTCAGCTCGTCTATTGTGCAACGCATTGTGTTCGGCGCGGGAGGGCGTAAAACCAGTCGAAATGTTAAAATATTTAGGGACACAAATACGGGAATACGATGTTGTCTAAGACAAAAGTATGAATGGAACAAAAACATAAAGAAGGACGAGAAACAAAGTTCTTCACCACAGGTTCCAGCAAAATGGTTTCATGCACTGTGGTGATCTTCAATCATTTTTGCCACCATCATGGCTCATTCCTACTATTGTAGGGGCTGGATGGTGGCTTCAATGAACCTTCAATGCAGGAATGTTTCTCCCTAGATCCTCAATGACAACTCGACACTTTTAGATAATCCAAATCATCTTAAATGATGGATGGATTGAACACTTCCGTAACTTATTCCAACCTCAAAAGGGCTTTCACAAACCGTCAAACATAGGTCACATTCGATAATGAAGATTTAAGAGATTTTTTTTCAACATAGTCAGCCTGTAAATAAATACATTTAGTCCGACAACTTTCCCTTGGTAGAAAACAGTTGTGAAAAATGAGCGTCTGTCTCAGCTTCAACCTTATCAGGGTAGGGATGTTCAGTCCAAATAGCACTCTTCAGCTGCTGCAGTAGTGAAGCATTATACTGCCAGGGGATGGTTCTGCCCTTCTGGAGGTAGTCTACGAGCACCACACAATGAGAATCCCAGAAAACCGTAGTCACGACACATGGAACCGTTTTTGCTTTCTTTGGTGCACTTTCACTTGTTGCCACCAACTGTTTGATATGCTCCTTTCTCTCTGGCGTGTAGTCATGAATCCATGCTTCATCTACTGTTAAGAGTCGTCAGGGAAACTCACTGGTATGCTTTTATACAAGTCTAAACACTCTTGAGCAATGTCATTGGAATGAGTTTTTAGTGAGATGTTAACAAACGCGGCACCCATCGAGCGGAAAGCTTTCTCGTCGTGTAAAGTGTTGTGGAGGCAGTGTATCCAGGTCTTCGTAATGTCAACCAATAGCGTACCTTCATCAGCGATCGCCGAGTACGGCATTGTGAATTTCTGTAACAATCTGGTGGCTGTAACAGTTTTGGGACGACCTGAACGCTCATAAAATTGAATGAATGTGTCACCACGCTTAAGTTCAGCAGCCCAATTTTCAGCCGTCGAAAACGAAATGGGTGAATTCTTTAATGGAATTTATCTCATTTTGCATTTATGTTGAGGTTAAACCCTTATAAACGAAATATTTTATTGCAGCTTGTATTTCAGTTTTATCCATTTTATAGAAAATGTTAACACTAGTTTGTTTACACGATCGTCACAAACAAGTGACTACACTTATGGGTCTGAAACTTTACAGCATCTCATTTAAAGAATGATACTTAACAACTATTATCGCATTTTGGCCAAATTCACGACATCTCCGAGTCAGGCTGAGAACATTTAGAACACCCCTCATAAATGGCTGCCAAATACATTATTTATTTACTTGGCAACGTTCCAGGAAACAAAATGAATGCTGGAATAAGTCTAGCACAATCTTATAAATCCAAAAAAATGTAAAATGCTTAAAACTACTTACCTTCTGAAATAAAATGGCCCGGATGTTAAATCTTGAGATTCAATAACCATAAACTTTCAACACTGTCCCTCTCGTCAAAGGATGTCAGAAGTAGCACACAGTGAAGTCCAAGCAGTATGAGCTTCAGCCTCGTCTTGCTGGAACAAAAAAAATACGTTCATTACAACGCTAGTAAAATGTGCTGCTAAATTAACGGCTAAACATATGTGCTTTAAATGTTGTTTAGAATGACTTTATTTAACTCATCCATGCTGTTGAATCAAAGCATTCTCTCTAATAGCATGTGGATTTAAATTGCCTCATTTAAGGAATTAAGAAGTAATTTGTAAATCTGACTTTCCTCCTACGACCCCGTGTCTGTAAGCATTTTATGGGTCAATTTCTGCATAAGATAGGTATACACAATTATAGAAATAAATACGAGGGCTGTTCAACAAAGAATTGTAATTTTTTTTTTAATAACTCCGAGGCAAATTTTAACTTTACTGTATTTTGTTAGCTTAGTGAGCTATGAACACGTGGTATTTGTTTCATTGTTGTCACTTCCGGTTCTCGCCTGTCAGAGGTGTGCAACTTGAGACGTCAGCTCTACCTACAGCAAAATGGAGTTTTTTAAAAAAAAAAATAGTGTTTAACGCCCGTTTTTACTACTGAGGCACCACAGGCGGTGGACACTGACGATACATGAAAGGACTGGGAAAGGATTTTTTTTAAGGAAAGAAGCGTTACAGGTCTAACTTTTGGGTACTCCCCGGCATTTGCCATTTATGAGGACTGAGGAAAACCTGAAAAAACTGTCAAAGAGATAGGTCCTAGTAGGAGTCGAACCTCAGATCTCCCACTCACGAATCCGCGCCTTAATAAACTCGGCAACCCGTGGCGGTAAAAAAAAAATGGAGGTGAGACGGGACAATAATATGCTGCTCAGAAGTTCTTTCTCTCATGCAGAATTTGCAATTCCCTATAGTGCAACTCGAAGATGATTTAAAGAGAGGGGGAGCAATCAATTTCAAAGGAATGTGGACCCGGATTTCCAGTTTGAATAACTTCGCTGAGACAATCATTGAATAACATTAAAAATACTTTCAGAAATTCTGAAAGTTTCACACACACGTTGATAAATGAAAAGTTATACATGAGACGTGCTTGTGTAGTAAATTTGAAGACAGTTGATTCCCACACAAAAGAACATTCGCGTGCAGGTTTGCATGTAGTTGAAGATGAAGTTATAGGAAGATGCACGAAGTTTCTCTCAAAGATAATCACTGCTGATGAAACTTGGGTACAGCATATCGACCGTGAGAGCAAACAGCAAAGATCTGTGTAGAAATCTCCATCATCACCTTCTGCTGGAAAAGTGATGGTCATCCCATTTTTGGATATTCAAGTATGCTAATCATACTTGCCTCCTAAACCCAAGATCGCGGGTTCGATCCCAGCCAGGATCGATGGATTTTTTTCGGGCGTAAAAATCCTAAGTATGGCTTCCTTCGGAAGAGAAGTAAAGCCGTGGGTTCCATGTCGTGCATTTACGGCACGAAAAGAACCTCAAGCCTGAAAGAAGAAGGCTCTGAGCAAAATTTGTCGGCCGTTTCACGCTCTGAATTGAATGGGACGCTGTTGACCTGAGATGTTAAAGAGCGCCCGTAAATAAAACAATTCAACAACACACACACAAAACTGTAACCAGGATATATTGCGGTGGTGTCCTGAAAACTGCACAAATTTGCAAAAGGCCAAATTTCCGTGCACTTGCTGGATACTACATCACGATAATGCATTTCCGCACATCGCAAGCATTGTTGCCGAATATCTCATAAAAATTTACGTGAAGCGTGTACCTCACCTTCCGTATATTCCAGATTTATGACTTTCTTCTTTCAGTCCAAATTTAAGAAACATTTTCATAGGAGGCATTTTACATCATTAGAATCAGTGGTGAAAACTGCGGAGACGATTCTGAAGGATCTGTCAAAATTTGGCTGCGTGTCTAAAGGGGGCTATTTTGAGAAATATCAGAATTATAAGGATGAGTAAGGTATATAGTCAAAAAGTGTATTGCAAATACTTTATTGAGCAACCCTCAAACATTCTTTAATCAGGTGCAATTTATAAATTAAAGAATATTAACGATTTTTATATACCTTTTGAATATTTACGTCATATATGTGGCTGTTGAAATTCGCATATTTTACCAGTAATAGCTTCATCTTTCGCTATACACCTCTGCCGAAACGACTCTCCAACAAAGCGTACATCGGTTTAGTTCCCGAGGGAACACAGTGTTTAAACGAGGAAATCAAGCGACATATTGCATCAAGTAATTGTGTTATCAGCAACGATATAACCCTGTCTGTTGATGACGCAGTACAGAATAGTGCACATCCCATTCACCACCTGGTTGTAATCAACAAGGCATGGAATATCCACGCGATTGGTTAAACACTACATGAACAGTTTTTACAGAAGCATTAGGCATTCCATGTTCATTTAACGGCTGTCATTTTGAAATTTAACAGCATGCGTTGGAGCCTGCTCGTCACAATCTTAAATTTAACTCACAGGAAGTGTTTTTGCTGATTTGGTTTATTTACGGACACTCTTAACATCTCAGGTCATCAGTTTCCCATTCAATTCAGGGCGTGAAATGATCGGTAAATCTTGAGGCCTCTTCTTTCAGACTTTTACGTGCCGTAAATCCACGACATGGAACCCACGGTTTTACATCCTTTCAGAAAGAAGCCATACTTAGGATTTTTAAGCCCGGAAACATCCTGGCCGGGATTGTACCCGAATTCTTGGGTCTACGAGGCAAGTATGGTTAGCACTACACCACCAGGACCGATTCTGAAAGTGATATTCATAATGCGAGCTGGTTTTGTTTCGTAATTGCTTCACGACGAGCGCCAGGATCGTAGGCGAGACAAAATTTTGAGTAATCAAGAGAACGGGTACTGCATGTTAAACAGTTTTCGAGTACTTGTTTCGCTGCACTTGTGCAACGATATTTCTGCATGTGTTATGTGGTACTCCAGCATGTCCAAAGAACATTTACCGATGATATAAACAGTTTTTAGAGACGGGATCTGTGTGTAAACAGAACAGCACCGAACAGTCAAGTGTAAGCGATGAAACAGTCAAAAGAATTTGGGAAACGTTCCGCGGTACCACCTTGAACCGACCGACCGACCGACCGACCGACCTTTACTCGTACAGCGGTCCCGCGAAGAAACAAAAAGTCACCCATTAGTATATTGTGTGTATATATAATCCTTAAAGTTTGAATAGTTTTATAATGTACGTTCGACTACTTCTTATAGAACATTTAAGTGTTCCATCAATGGTCCGTTAAAATTTCAACCTGCGCCTTGTCCAGCAAGATAATTAAATATTTTATTTCTCTCAATGCCACTATGACCTGGCACCCAAAAGAATTGAACCCACTATGTTCTACCAAGTTTCTAAGCAGATTCATGCAGTTTAAAACCAGTCTTAAGAGACTAAGTGCAGCCTGGATATGGACAAATTGGCGACATTTAAAGTAGCAGACATCCCAATTTAATTTCACTGGGAAAACTGTCACCCACCCAAAATCAGTGCTACATGACATTTACAGAAGGGGCCAGAATGAGACCTTGGACACCCTTGAGAGTGTGGATACATGTTTAGTGATTCAGAAAACCGTATCGTCAGGAAATTAATATTTAATAATCGGATGTTCCGTTCCTGATTGCAAAACATGGATAATGCGCTCCATGTTCCAATTTCTTGATTGCCCTTTCTAATTTTCAACCGTTATAATTAAACGCGATGTGTTGGTATTTCTGTCCAAGGGTGTCCTCTATGTCAATTAGCATACACATGGGCGTGTCAACCTAATTACAGTTAGATTAGCCATAATTAAACTTCATACGGTGGTGGGCAGGTGGGTATCGACCTCCCTATTAATTAAGTGAATTCCTTTAATCACCCCGCGTTATGTGTTAGCAAGTGTTGTTTAAAAATGAATAAAACCTGGGCCATTACTGAGAGCTGGGATTATAGAAACAATTGAATAGCGAAAAAATGGGGAGAGAGATGCGTGCTTTGCAAATGAATATGACAGAGATTTTTCCAGCTTCGCTCATATCTGCAATGTAAATTATCAACTTCCATTATACAAAGTTTTTCACATCATTATGATGCAGAAACAGTTCTCTGCAGGAATAACAATACGGAATACAAGACTCGAACCCTGTTTATCCAGTATATTATCCTCAAACTGTGAGCGTTACTCTAGCTTTATTTACCCGAAGTATAGACTCCATAAACATAAAACGATCTCATTTGTAACATCGGCGAAAGCTCTTGTTTTTAAATTAATTTCAACCAACGACCAGAGCAAATAGACTAGTAATGATCAATTTTAATAATAACTACGCCGGCCGTGAAAACCTGAAGAATTATTATTACAATGTTTTTTCTGTTTAGCGAATTCCGAAGGAATGTAAGCCATCGTGATTGTACTATTAGAATTTGTTTGAATAATCTTTCCAAATCTCCGTCGATGGTTTCTATAAGCATCAAAAAAAAAAAAAAAAAAAGTATAAAAATGCATGTGTGTTTCTGTGTGTATGTCTGTCTATTAACCCTCTAACTGTCGAAATTTTTGCTTTTTTTCTACGAAACTCGGAATATAACCATCAGTTAACAAAGGATTTATCCAGTTCGTTAACCAGCAAAATTGTACTATTGAGGGTGGGGGTTAACCTAGAAGGAAATTTTTTTAAAAATTAAAAAATCGTTTAGCGGCCGCAATTGTAGCTTTAATTCAACAAAACTCTGTAAATTTCTTAAAAATAAAATGATAAAATTTGTTTCCGAAAATCAGGGCAATCGAGCCATTAGGAGTATACCTGAAAAACAAGTGGGGATTAAACGAATTTTAAAAATCACTGTAGCGGCCGCAATTTTAAGTATTTTTAAAGGAAATTCGGTATGTGCTATCAAAATAAAATAAGAAAAAATAGTTTCTTCAAATCAGGAAATCGGGCTATTAAGGGGTGGGAGGTTACCTGAAACCCATAACCTAAAAATCCCTCTAGCAGCATTAATATTGATTTTTTTTTCTTTCACAATGACACTGCGTATGTATCACTTAAATAAAGTAAAGAATGTATTTCTGAAAATCAGTGAAACCGGGCCATTATATGGGAGGTTTACTCAAACTCCATAATTAAAACTCGCTCTAGCGGCAAAAAGATTTGTTTCTACACAATGAAATTCGAAATATATCATTTAAATAAAACAAGATAAAGGTTTCCGAAAATTAGGGAAACTGGAACATTAGGAGTAGAGGTATGCTTGAAAACCGAAATTTAAAAAGCGCTCTAGCGTTTAATTTTCTCTTTATTGTTTTAAAATAAAATTAATTAATTAAGCATATAAACTGCATTTATAACGATACATATGCTTTATATTACAATATTAATGTGAAATATTAATGTAATATGTGTGTAAGAATTATATTTTCATGTAATAGCGCTTTGTAATAACCTTCAGAAAACATTTATGTTATATATTTTTACCACAGTAACATCTAAATTAAATTTCAAAGCCAATGAAAATCGATATAACTTTGGATTTTTTTATTTTATTGAAATATATGAACATGTTAAATACACAATGTAACTCGAAACTTTCTGTTATTTTTATATTTTAGTGAATGTAAAAATGATATCAAGAGCTCAGTTCATTAACATATTTTAAAACACGTACACAATATAGTTTTTTTTTTTTTTTTGTATTAGGGGTCAACTGTATACTAATTAATAGTATACAGTTAATTTTTTGTTTAATCTCAATATTGGTATGGATAATTCTAAAAACGTGGTTTTTCTTTTGTAATACTTATAGATTGCCAGAATTCTGATTTTGCTCCTCTGATACTACATAGTAATGCCATAACGTATTTCATTCCATTCATTAATAAGGCCTAATTTGGATGTTATATTAGTTTTTATTAAACGTTATTGAACTAGGTGAGGAATTCGCTTAATTTATGCAGCTCTTGCGTGACGCACTTTTGTTTCTCCTTAGGCATAGGTAGCAATGTTACGAAATATATTGAAAGATGGATCGATGGATGCTTTCTGAAAACAGGGAAATTTTCCCTATCGACGCGCATTAAAGATATAGTAAGAACTACTTTTAGGTATTACATTTTTTTATATACTCGGTTTATTTTATAGCACAAGTCAAAATTGTAATTATTAGTCTTAATTATATACAATTTCTGCATATTTTCTGTTTTCATTCCATTTGTGGAGAAATGGTTCAAATACTCATTAAATCAATTTTTTCTACCAGGGAAAATAATTACTATATTTTAAAAAGCATTATGTACAGCAAAATGAGATTTAAAATGAACTATTAGTAAAATTTCTGTTTTAAGGAGTTGGAGAACTATTACCCATAAAAGAAAAAGTTTTAATAAAATAGGAAATTTTGCTAAAATTTTCCGCTAAACCTAGATATGTTATAATTTGCAAAAAAACATTCGCTCTTATAATATGGCATATAGGATATGTATTGTAGCATTAAGTTCGTTAAGAAGTAGAAGTGACAGTTGGAAAGATTACATAAAGAAAATTAGGGTAAGTGCATGCGCAACATAGAGATTAGATAGCGTCCTTTAGCGGATTTGGAGAGACGAGTAAGATAGCGTGAGGAGAGAGGACGTGCCGCCCACTACTCCATCTTGGTTGGCGTCTATCATGAATGTCAGTAGCCGTTATTGGTTTTAAGTGTAATCTATTTTGTAGTTCGAATATTGTTTGTATTTTCAGAGTATACATATGCCCGATACTTACTTAATTTGATCCCGTATTTGTTAATGATGAAAGGATTTCTTTAGATTAGTGTTGCAGCTAACGTCCATAGTCCGACCCCAATTGGTTATATTAGTTACAGAATAATATTTTGTGTTAGAGGCTAGGAGGGAGTAGCGACAACATGTTGTAGTATAAGAGATAAATTAACATTTAGAAAATGCGACAACTGTTCAATTTTCGTCCGAAACGAAATTTCTCTTAATGCCCCAAAACTAGTAGCTGTAGTAATGGATGTTTTATTTTACGTTTTAGGATACACTCAAATAAATACAACTGCCACATGGGCCTTACGGCCGTACATGCTAATGTCGTCCTTACAGTAATCAAAAGGGCCATACTCATACATATATACATACAAATTTACATGCACACATACAAATATACAAATACTTCGATATATTTACGTTTTCTATTAATAATTTTATATACAAAAACACAAACATGAATGGAACCCATTACTCTTGTGCCCCCTTCCATTTACTCACACCGCCTCTCCAACACCCCCCCCCCTCTTCATTATAGCCATTAACCTTCTTTGTCGGGTTTTCTCTAGAAATATTCCCAAATTGTGAAAGCATTTCGCATGCATCATCAATCCCGGGCAGATGTTCAAATTTCATTTGAAATTCAAAAATTGCGGTTATAAATGCTCATTTGTTAAAATCTCCGTTTCCCTGCATTCTGTCAGAATATACCTGCAGGAATCGCTTTCTCCGCACAATGGACAAATTCTTTCCCCGAGAGCATTAATTGTTTTGTATCCTTTCCAAGCCCCTAATCTGAACCATGCGAGACCACTTTTTTCTTCTCTCCCCAGCTATCTAAATAATCCCCCCTCCGCCACACCGGATGTATTTGAGCCTCTAGTTAAATAAAATAAATAAATTCCGCATTTTATTCCTGCGCATGGAGACAAAATATTTTGTCTATCTATATATCGCAAACATCTGTTAACTATTTTCCAACTATTTCGTGTAATGTCCTCTCCCTTTAAGCAAATATACCCCAATCCAATTTTGTCTAAGCCTTCCCTTATTTTTGATGCCATTCCGTATTCCAAACTTCCCTTATTTGCTCCCTTAGACAGACTGCTTGGTTCCCCCATATTATCCTTAACCAGCAATTAATTGTTCTTATTTTTAAATTCATACTTTCGTTAGAAATGCCAAACTCTTTAAGCACCTCACAATTTGCTGTACCCCTCCCTACATGTAGCAACCGTTTTAGAAACTGTGTTTGTACTTGATTATGTTCCTGGGTGTTGCTACCAAATTTCCGCCCCGTGCGCCATAGTTGACCTCACAACTGCCCTGTACACGAACTCCATTGTTCTCAGTGGAGTTTCCGGTATTTTCACTAAGATCTTTAATGGGTCTATATTTTTAATTAAGCACTTGCGTTTTGTGTTGCCCATGTGTCTTGCCCAGTTCCCGTTCATAGCTAAGGTCTCAAGTATGTGAATTTCTTAACATTTTTCATACCTGCATACTCCCACCTCTCTTTCCTGCTGTACACTGCGCCGTTCTTGAAGGTCATTGTTTTGGTCTTCTCCTCATTAACTCTCATTTCTAAGCAGTTTAATTCCCTTTGCTGACCGTCAATTGTTGTGGATATCAATATTAAATAATCCGCATAAAGGAGAACTGGTTTGGATATCCCTCCTATATTCGGGGCATCAGTTGGTCCTGGTGGTGTAGCGGTAACCATACTCGACTCCTAAACACAAGATTGCGGGTTCGATGTCGGCCAGGACCGATGGCTTTTTTGGGCGTAAAAATCCTAAGTACGTATTCCTTCGGAAGGGAAGTAAACCCGTGAGTCCCGTGTCGTACATTTACGGCACGATAAAGAATGTTAAGCCTGAAAAGAGAGACCTCTGAGCAAAATTTGTCGGCCGTTTCACGCCCCAAATTGAATGAGACGCTGATGACCTGAGATGTTAAAGAGCGTCCCTAAATAAAACAAATCAAATCTGGACATCAGTCTGCAACATACATTTTCTCTGGCATGTCATCTATAAACAAATTGAAAAGGAAGGGTGATAGGATACAGCCTTGCCTCACACCTCTCGATGCTATTACACTTTCTGAAACTTTATCGCGATCATATTTTACACAGAACTGTACCTTACTATACATTGATTCTAATGCCTTGATCATTTTACTCAAGGCTCTTTTGGTCCACAATTTACTCCATAATGCCTGCCTTTCCACGGAATAAAAAGCTTTTAGAAAATCTATGAAAGCACAATGCAGTTTTCCTTTCTTTTTGTGCGTTTGTTCTCCCTCAGTGTGTCTAATACAAAAAGATTGTCCACTGCACTGTATCCTTCCCTAAACCCTTGTATTCAACTATCCATTGTCTAATTCTCTCATATAAATTTTTCCCATTACCAGAAGAAGTGCCAAACCTCCATAATTATCCGGTGCTTTTTGGATCCCTTTTTTAAATATTGGACACATAATCAAAAAAAATAGGTAGAGTATAAGCTAGCTATACTTGCTAGAAAATCGCTTTTTGATAGTTATAGTGAAATTACACAGTCCTGGAGATTGTATATTAGTTTCAGACGGCCTTCTCCTCTCTTTTCTTCTCTTCTTCTTCTTCGTATTAAGTTATTAAGTCATCTTTCAAATCGTTGCCTCAGGTTAATATCACGTTTTTGCCAGTTGCATTTTTTATCCTGCGTTGCCTGCGTTTCTATCATTGCCTTGTTCAGTTTTCTGCATATATATTATCATAAACTTTTTTTCGAACTTTATCTACATCTTATTTACTTTATATTTCTTTTGGTTCTCCTCCTCTTTGCTTTCCAGTTTGTCTTGTGTATTTTTGGCCTTTCCCTCATGGATTGCAACAAGATTATAAAGGATGTATCTCTTCAGATGAGGAATATTTCGAAAACCCGAGAGGATTTTACGATACAGTTTAACATACACGTTTTTTACAGAGTTAATCTCATTTCCTAAATCACAGAGCGTGCACCCTAAGGCCAGCAGTCCATGAACAGCGATTTCTAAACACGGTCACCATGGCAACGCTGCGAATAAAAATGACATCGCCAATGCTGGACGATGCGCTAAATCCTCTTCTTACAGTAATAATACGTGTTCTAGAAGCTAGTTGCAGAAAAAGTAGCTTCCTTTCCGCTCCATTAAACGTTAGTCTGCGTTTTTTCCTTGTTTTAGTTAACTTCCAGTCTGAGAATGTTACAACAGTAGGAGGAAAAAAAAAAAAAAAAAAAAAAAAAAAAAAAAATAACGTTTTAAGAAATACAAGGAGTGCCAAAACTAAAAAGAACACCTAACAAATATTTATTAAACATTTTTTTTCCATGCACTTCAAGCAATCCAATCCATTTTTCATGCAAAAGGGAGGCAAGCCTTAGATGCTAGGTGGGTTAAGAGTAACATTTCAAACTTTAGAGTTTCAGTTTGTTGCATGAGGCAGGGCATTGCCATGCTACAGGAAACGGATAACAAAAAAGCGCATCGGATTCCGCATCCTTTGTTTTGACTCGGAATTCTCTTTTAGACTATTAGTACTGCTAATTTAGTGGGTTCTGTACTAGCTATTTAAAAACGTTAATTTTTCTGAAATATGGCCATCTTTAGTACTAATAGTATTGCTAATACAGAACAACCGTGTATTAGCTGATTTATCCACATTCGCTTTTCTAAGTCTTAATCGCCTCATCCACTGACTTGTCCATATTCGTTGATCGACATACCAGGGCAGGTCCATAAGGCATAATCATTCACTAGGTATGATAAAAACTAAAATATTTCACTTATAGTTACCCTTTGTTGCAATACACTTCTCACATCTTTGAATTAACATTTCAACTCCCCTTCCAAAAGAGTCAGAAGTCTTGTCTGCAAAATTGGCATAAACAGCACCCATCACTTCTTCGTCACACTTAATTTCCTTCCTCAAAGGCTCTTCTTGAATTTTGGGTACAGGAAATAGTAAATGGGAGCTAGATCTGGGCTGTGTGGTGGATGGTCGATCTTCTTGAAGCCACATTTCTTCACAGCTTCCTTTGCAACAAGAGCTGTGTGCACACTGTGTTGTTGTTAAGAAGGCGCACCCCATCACTCACCTTTCCTCGCCTTTTCTCGTTGATGGAATCACATAGCCTGTGCAGTAGGCCAGCACAGTACTCCCCATTTACTGTGGTGTTCCTCTCCTTGCAGTTAATGGGGAGTATTCCTTCACAGTCCCAAAAGATTGGAGCTATGATCTTCTTAGTTCACTGAGTGACCTTGGCCTTTAGAGGCGGTGCTTCGCCAGATTTACGCCACTCCATTGATTCTCTTTTGGACTAGGGACCATAGTAGAGTACCATAGTTTCATCTCCTGTTACAATGGTTTGCAGAACTCTCTCTCGTTGCCACAGCAGAGCTCCAAAAATGCCTGACAACAGATGATTCGTTACTACTTTTGGACTGAGGAAAGAAGCCTAGGCACCCATCTTACGCTAACTTTATTCATGTTTAAATGTTCATGCATAATTCGAAGGACTGTTGTTTTACAAAGGACCAATCTTGCTGCTATTTCTGTAGCTTTGAGCCGCCAGTCTTCCATATTTTCTCCTCCCACAAGAGCGATATTTTCAGGAGTGAACACCTCCAAGGGCCGACCTGCACCTTCTTCGTCTTCAATGTTTTCTCGACTCATTCGAAAAAGTTTGGTCCATTCTTTTACGGCAAAATATGAGGGGGTGCTTAATAACAGCTCGAAACTCCATTTTGAACTTGTCACAATCTTTTACATATAGTCTTCTTTATGCAACTATATCTGAAGAACTGAGCACAGCTGAGCGGAAGTTACAGCTGCAATTATTTACGTAACAGATGAGGTATGATACCAGATAAGATTTTTGGCGATAATCCTTATCGGCGAGGCCGGAAATTTATGGACCTGCCCTAATACGTAGATCTATGGTATGATCACCTCTAACATAAAGCATAATGATAATAAAGGTCCGTTTACCAGCTTATTTATTCTTATTAGAAAATATTTTGCTTGGCTGAATGTACAATCTCTAGTTGACAAACATTTTAAATAGAAAGAGAGAAATCTAGCAAACACGCCTGAAATTGATTACAAACCTACTGGACTTAAGCCTGTACGTACCCAGCTCCATGTAGCTAAAAACAATTCATATTCGCTACAAAGAAAAACAATCGCCGAACGATCCAATTATTGCGTTTGATTGTTTACCATTCAAAGCTCCAAAGAGCGCTCGAAGGTTAGACGTGTGAACATGTTTGTTTATTTTTAAACATTCCTCTACCTACACTTTGTAATTTAAAGCCATTCGCTGCTTCAAACAAACAAAAAATAAAAGTAAAAATGTGTTACCTCGATCATTGTGGACATTGTTGTGTAATCTTTGCGTTGTATTTCCCTTTAGCGATGCTATTTATTTTAATGTATTAAACTGCCGCTTGTGGCGCTGTATAACACAGGTCATATAATTTACATCGTTTCTGTTAACTGAAAATGAGACGTTTTCTATCTCTCCCCCCGAAATTCGCGCTTTGTGAACCCTAGAGTAATGTGTTTTTTGTTTGTTTGTTTTTTTTTTTTTTAAGTTCAGTATTGTAAACAGAGAGAGAACCTTCTAGGTGTGCTAGTGCATTTTTTTTTAACTTCGGGAACAGGCGAAACGGCAAGAAAAGTTATGAAAAACAGTAAATATAAAACAAATTACGCATGTTTTAATTTCTATGTGTCACTGCACGGGTAAATTTTATTTCTGCACGCCTTAATGTGGTATTTCGTGACAATATTGGTAAAAATAAAAGGTCGGTTGTGACACAGCTGTCAACGAGTCCATATAAATGCAACAGTCAGATATGCAGAAAAAATATATGATTAAAAGAGCAAGGAAAAATATTCCTAGAATAATGGAAAAATAGAAGAAAAATAGGGCAAAGCACGCAGACAAGAGGGAGGAGTGGGTATCTGATTCTCATTCATGCTTCGTTTGCGTTAAGTGATAATGGATCCTTTTAATGTAGATCCTCATTTCGTATCAATCATACGCTATATTAAAGTTTTTTAAAAGACATTAATACATATTGGTATTGATAAAATACAATAAAGTGTATTTTGCGGAAAATATTTACAAACTTGCGGCAATTTTGTATCGTTGAATATACAGTTATTCTATCGTTTATCTTATAATTTCAAATGTCAAAATTTCCCAAACTTTTAAACAATTGTTTTTACAATAAAAATATATATCTGTAACCAGTTTTATTTCATAATTAAAAATTATGGTATCGTGCAAAAGCTACAAAGAAAATAGGCAAAGCTCTTATACGAGCACCAATAGATAAGTATTGAGACAACAAATAATGAATACTCTTATTTGTGTTTTATTTGTCCCAGTTTCTCAAAATATTCCCCCTGGCAATGTATGCAGCGTTTCATCCTCTGGAACCGCTTTTTCAGGGCTAGAAAATAGGTGACCTCGAAGTCGCTATTAACAGTAATCGCATGGTGCCAGATCGGGACTATAGGATGGATGAGCCATTGGTTCTGCCTCAGTTTCTTGCAATAACTCCATAATTACATTAGCCGATGCATTGTTATGGAGCTACAAAATGTCCCTTAGTTCTGTCTTTGGACGCCGTTCTTGGATTTTCTAAAACTCTCACGCAAAGCAAACTTCAGTGTGCCATTTTACAGTTAACGGTTCTCTGATTTTCGAGCACAATGGCCACTTGTGGAGAAGACAAATGCAACCTTTTTCTTTGCCACACTTGTTGGCTTCTTGACTTTGACTAGTGGTGGATCATCAGTGAAAACCCAAATGGAGGACTGGAGTTTTGATTCTGATGTATCCATGTTTCGTCACCCGCAACAATATCTGAAACAAGGCGAGATTTTCCACAGTTAACCCTATACGTCATTTGTTGGCACCATTTCACCTTGTGGAGCTTCTCTACTTCAGGAAAATTATGGAGCAATCCATCTTGAAAACATTTTTTTTATACGAACGTGCTCAAGAAGGATGATTGAAACACTGAGCGAACTAATTTCTAATGCCAGCTCTATGTCCTTGTAGGTTAACCTTGGCTCTTGCCTGGTCGTTGTTTCTACAGAAGTGATGTTCTTCTCAGCCACTACTGTTGTAGGTCTTCCATTCTTCTCTTCATCTGTAAGAAATTGCCGCTCCCTCTTTAATTCTCCAAACCAACGAAAGACGGTAACATGTGAAGAACAAAGGTCCCTGAAAGTTCCCCTCAAACGTTCAAGTGATTGCGGCCACATTTGAAATTCATCTTCATTTGTTACTATATTTTTCGCACTAGGAGAATTGCAGTCTGTTTACGGACTTCAAAAAAAAAAAAATACTAAATTAATTAGAACAACTGTTACCACGTCTTTCATTATACCGCTTATGAAAAGTCAATACAAAACTTTAAATTTAGTTTATATGACAAATATTTGATGGAATGAAATGTGTTTGTGCAAATAATGGATAGAAAACTATTTACTTGTACTTACACAATAGTACAAAAGTTGCACCATGCATCTCCATTGAAAAAAATTCATAATTCAGGAACATATTTTTTATTCTATAAATTTTATTCTAAAGTCGCCATTCCTAAGTTACATACAATATGCTTTTAAAATATAATCGATACTTTTTGAGGAAACGGAAGATGGTCTACAGAGAATGTTAATAACCTGAAAGATATTACGGAGACATATAATTTAAAGATTTTAACATCCAAGACAAAATCAATGGCTTTAAAGGGAACAATCATGTAAGATAGATATTAATGAAGAAATGATAAAACAAGTCTCTAGTTTTAATTTTCTAGATTTTAATGTGTCATACAGTAAAAATGAAGATCTGAATATAAATCAATAAATAAATTAAGGCAAATGAATAGAACAATAATGAGAACATTAAAGAACAAGATGTCAAAAGCAACTCCAATGAAATTCTATAAAATAATGACAGTGCCAATGGCAACAAATGGAAGTGAAAACTAGACTATGAATAGAGGAAAAGAATGGAAACTGCAGAGATGAGATTTTTAAGAGCAATAGCTGGATTTACTCTTCTAGACAAACAAATAAATAAGGAAATTCGAAAACAGTTTTATACACGGTGGTGCAAAAGTAACTAAACACTTATCAAATTTAACTTAGCCAAATATTTCACTTCTTTTTATATTCAAGCAGTTTCCCTTCTGCATTAATGCATTGTTGGAGTCTACCTAGAACATTTTGACACACTTTGACAAAGAAAGAAATCTTTTGGGGTAAGATCAGGAAATGGTGTTGGTAACTCAATTGTTACACGGCGTCCAAGCACTCTTCTATTGAAAACGTTATCAACGTACGTCCGAACAATTATAGTATAATGGGCTGTAGCTCCATCGTGCTGGAAGTAGAGTTGAACAAAGTTGTCCAACTGCATGATGATCCCTGGTGCAACCTTTTGAAGTACAGGCCAAGTAGTTGTTACCATCGAGATTTCCTTCAATAAATTGCGGCCCAATTCACACTTCGTGCCGATACTGCGCCCCACACATTTACGTCGGGTTGATTTAGCGCTTGTTCCAAAGCAAATTGGTGGTTTTCCGTGTACCAATAAATACTGTTATGTTGATTTACATGCCCCGATAACTTAAAGGTGGCCTCGTCTGATCACACTTGAAAGAAATTGGGGTCATATAGATACTGATCGAGCATAATCTCAGAAAATTGATGCCGTCTGTCTGATCATCTTCCAACAAACCACGTGTTAGACGTGGATTGTACACTTTGAACTTCTCCTGATGCAATGTCCTTTGAGTTGACCGCCGTGACACTGTTGGAAATTCCACCGCTAATCGTCTTGTGCACTTTCAGGGACTAGTCGTGGCAGCCAGACAGGTAGTGAGTTCATTTTTCTCAGTCCACGCTGCCCTAGGCCGCCCATTACCACGTGCATTGAAAAGAGAAGCTTAAATTTTAAAAATTTAAGTACATTATAAACAGCCTTAGTGGTGGTGGATCTGACTCGAAATGTTCTTTCCATTCTCTCAGTACAGCAATTAAACATCGTTGGTATCTGATGTTTACAGCAAAAAGTCTTTCCTGTTTCGTTAACATTTTCAACTGTTACTGACAATTCCCTGTCCCCTGCTCTTTCCGCTGACTGTATTATCAACCTAGATGCATACGTATTGATAAAAGCAAATAAAGAAGGGAAAGGTTTTGAACTTAAAATACAAAGAAATGAAATCATGTTAACTGGAATTTACTGTGTAGTTACTTTTGCGCAACCCCATATATATATATATATATATATATATATATATATATGGGGTATATGTATATAAATCTATTTGAAAAAATTAATGACAATCAAAATAACTGACATCAGCATACATTAAGGATAAAGGAGGAGTGGATATGAACAATTTTACTAAATTATAAACCTAGAGGTAGGAAGACCAAGAACAAGATGGAATAATATGTTTAACTAAGGACGCAACAGGCTTATACTTGTGGAAAAAGAAGAGGAGAAAAAAAAATTTTTTTGATTGATTTATTTATGGACGCTCTTTAACATCTCAGGTCATCAGCGTTCCATTCAACTCAGGGCGTGAAACGGCCGACTAATTTTGCTCAGAGGCCTCTCTTTCAGGCTTGAGGTTCTTTATCGTGGCGTAAATGTACGACACGGGACCCACGGCTTTACTTCCCTTCCGAAGGAAGCCATACTTGAGAATTTTACGCCCCGAAAAAATCCATCTGTCCTGGCCGGGTTCGAGGAGAAAAAGAAAATATAAGCTAACATTTCTTTAATATATTTAATTTGAGTGTATTAAATGTTTATATTATATAACAAAATTACTTATGTATAAATATAAAATAAACTTATATGGCCAAATAAATATAAACAATTTTACTAGAAAAGTTGGTCCACCCTTAAGAGGAAAAATTAAAAATAAAATCAGCAAAAATTTATCGGTAATATCTTCAAACGTTTTTGAAAAAGAGCACCTGAAGTATAAAAAAAAATTAACTTACGGAGAAATGAGGTGAAAGTAAAACTTAAGATTGTTTCAAAGTTCACAAAAATATCTCAGAAATAAAAAAGTGCCATGAAGGAAATTTTATGCGTTAGTGTTTAGCAAAACACTATAGCCAATATTTTTATTTCTGTCATTTCATTTTGCTAGGCATTTGATTCAATCGGTTACTACTCCTTTGCATTTATGGCTTCATTTAGTTTCTTTCCACTTTCCGGTACGCATTCACAAAATGGATTTGCCAACGGGAAGTTACTGTATAAAGAGCTTAGCCACTAAAATCATGTCAGTCGGTCGGAACTCAAAATTCTAAATGTTTGCTTTTTTTTGTTATTTAGTAGTGGTAAATAGTAATTCGCCATAATAGATGCTCCCAATTCTTTCTCTCCGCTATGAGACATGCCTGAGGCAAAACTTTTGAAACATTCGCGGCAATGCATTCTCCCGAATATTGTAAACTCTCTTCCTGTTATTTATTTCAGGTACAGCAGTACTTTTATACGAATTAAGGTGCACCAGCTGTGTAGCTTTATATGCATTGTTACAGAGTTTGCCGAATTAATCTGTTAAAAACTTTCGAGGAGTGTCTCTAATAGACGACTATACTGCAGATTATAGTCGTGGGACATAAACGTACAGTATATAAAATGCAGTGCCGCATAAGATGATAAACATCATGCAAATTATACCAGCATGGCAAAAAGCCTTGTTGTTTTAAGAAATTGGATCTAGACTACCACAGTCAGGTACATGCAATAAAATCTTTTCTTTGATTCACATACTGGAATGTAGATATTTTGCTACATGTTTTAATCTAAAAAAAAATCATTCAAGTGTTTGTTATGTTATGCCTCACATTGACAGTGATGCCTTGTATTCTAATCTGAATACTAGGCGGATCAACTGTTTACGTGTTCATAATGCCTGTGTTTGTTTCGTCTTCAACACTCGCAAATTTGATCATGTGACACCCCTATGCAATCATGTCAGGGCTACCTCTAAAAGAAAGCAGGGCTTTCCGTTCCCTTACGCTCCTGTGCAAAATCCTCCGCACTTCCACCCCTCAGTATATCGCCTCTCGCTTTGCATACCTTTCTCGAACCAGGAATGTGAATTTACTGTCTATTCCTCGTCACCAAACACATTTCTACTCAATCTCATTCAGCGTGTCAGTTTCCAGAATTTGGAACTCCCTTCCCCCCGGGTCAGAGATTATTGGACAATAAAGCAATTTAAATGTACACTTAAATTGTTATCTCAAATCCAGGAAACACAAGAAGTCCCTCGCTTCATCTTCTTCGTCTCTTTCTCCTCCTCTTTCTTCCTCCCTTGAACTCTAGAAAAATTATTGAAGAACAAGTGTAATTTTAATTTACCTATTTTCTATTTATATTTAAAAATGTAATATTTACTTTCTGTATATATATATATATATATATATATATATATATTTAATTTGCCTTGATATGTATTTTATATAACTACATGTACTGTACTCTATATTTGAGAATACCCCAGACCTCAACTATGAAGCAATTCTTGCTATCTGCCTCCCCAGCCTGATACAGATATTACTTTATCGAAATATTTCCTTACTAGTAACTCGTGAAAAAATGTTGTATGAAGGAAAGGGTAATTGTGGTCAGGTAATGCATTTCAAACACACCTACTAGCCCCGCGGGGACCATTTACTCCAGTAACAAAAGCCGAGGCCTCCTGCACCGGACAACAGAGCTTGTGTGTGTACGGAGTGCTGGTCCATTTAACATTGCAAAGATACAGCACTAAGGCCATGAACTGTACCGGTCATCAGATCGCATGAGCTGGCAGTAGCAAATCACAGAGGGTGTAATGTTGAAATTTAAAAGTGGAGCCTAAATGTGAGTTTACGCTCTCCAATGAGAATCACACATTTTGAAAACTCAGACCCCGTGAGTTCAGTTTTGTGGACCCAGTTGAGCTCATGGCGAGAAGCGACCACGGAGTATAAATAGGGAAACATTCTCTCGTGTCAGTTCTTAAAGACTCTTAGTCGCTGAGCATTTTTGTTCGAAGTGTGAGGCAGATGCAGATGGTTGCTAACGATGACGTCGTTGTAGACGCATATTGTGCGGGAGCATCTTCCACTTGGGGATAATTAAAGAGTTAAGTTCAGCGCGGACATACGAATTCAGACTTTCATCAGTTCCATTCACAGCTACTAACTTAAAGTCAATGCATTTGCCGTTTTCCTAAGTCGTAGATTCATTTCCACCGCCGGCAACACCAAGAACTCCGCGGTCTAGGCAGACGTGTTGAGAAGCATACGCGAAAGCAACGCACCATTAATAAACATCTGATAATCTGAAATTCATCTGTACTCAATTTGTCCTCTCCAACCCTCCTCCTATGCAAAACAACGCAGAAAACTGCAGAATAAGGCTTCGTCGGTTATCGCCTGAGTCCAAGGCGATTATGAAACCATAAAAACGCTTCATATTTTTGGCGCCCTACCTGGGGCTACTACTACGACGGCCGTAACGGTTTCAACTCTTGCCAAGGTAAATAGATAAATATTTCATAAAGTTTATTCTCTGGTAAACCTTTATTAGTCTTAGTTTCTAGTCTGGGAATTTTTTTTCGATTCTAAACATTTCCACCTATCTTTTTTTAATTGTGTTTTAGTGTGATGCTGAGGCGTCATAATCGGTTGACAATGATGATAGACGAGATTGAATATTAAAATGGAAAAGAGCATTTTTAAGGGAACGAAACGTTCCAGACCAAGTTTAGGGCAACAATTGTCATTTATGAAGACTGACTGAAGATTTCTCTGGGTGGACGGTCCTGGCGGGCATCAAATCCCACACATCCCGTTCACGAATCCGTGTCTTAACGACCCGGGCACCTGTGGTATTCACCTACCTTAAAATTGCACTTACTGATGGAAATTTATTTCTGGAAATACAGCACGAAATTCTGTCTTGCAGTACTTGCGCGATTTATTTTGCACATAAAAATCTTAAATATACTTTGTTCTATCGTATATCTCACTCTCCACAACAGATAGTCTGTCACGCACTTCTAAAGAAATACAACCGAAACGCTATGAGTAATAAACACGACTGAACAAGCTGAATAGCCTGCGTTGGTGGGACTTTAACAAAAATCTTATCGGGAATCGTGTGACCACTAAGGTCAACTGGTTTCCCTGGTGGATACAAAATTCGATTGCTTGATTAAGTACATATAAAATATAACACATTAGGACTTTTTTCTTACAAATGTTTTTATTTTAATGTCTTTTTTCTGCCTATTTTAGCGCTTTTTAAGCCTAAAATTCAGCGTGTACAAAAATGACTATAGAGTTTTAAACTTACATTTTTTCTCTGTGGTATACAATATAATTTTGAATCATGACTTAAATTGAAGAAAAACTGAAGTTGTCGTAACACAAATTACAAGTCAATTTATGACACGGCATACATCCAACCGGTAGTGCATTTTTTGCCACAGGATGTTGGCATGCCTGGTGTAACTGATCCAACTGCTAGAATAAGCCTGTCTCAACTCAGGTAGGTCTACCCGTATACACGATCTTTATGTACCCCCGCAAGAAACATTCACAGGGGGTCATATCTGAGGACCTCGGAGGCCAACGGAGAAAAGTCAAGGCGTCCAGACCATGACAACGAATCCAACGATGGGGAAATTTTTCCTTTATGTAGAAGCCTTTAGCAATTGCAGACGATGTGGTCTCTGTTGGAGATGTTTTCTTAACACCTTTCACACTGTCATTGTTGGAATTGTTAGTTCTTGAGTCGCCCGCCCTTGAGATTTTTTAGAACTGCGCGCAAAAATTGTGCTGACTCTCTACACATTCTCATCTGACACACGCGGTCGTACAGGGCTCTTTCCTTTACAGATACACCCCGTCGTTTGGATCTGATTGTATCACATACGGATGTTGTTACCAGAAGGGGCATTAAGACCAAATCTTCCTATACGCCCTCTGGTCTGGATTATGTTTCGCTATTTCCATGACATAAGGTTTTTGCATGCAAGTTGTCTTATTTTGTTTATTTTATTATCATAGCTAAAAAATAAAATACGTCCATAGTTATTCTTCAGTTTAAGTTATGATTCAAAATTATATTGTATGCTGCAGACAAAAACATAGTTTAAAACCGCTACAATCACTCGTGTGCACCCTGTATATGTTATTAGTGTCTTAACGTCCAATGGCTAACAATCTCATTAGAACGTTTCATGAACTTCCAGGCAGCATTAGGTTTGTTAATGAATTATCATGACATAAAAGATTAACATTACATTCAACATCTATAATGGCAATGTACTGATTTTTAGCCTTTTTATAACAGGTTTTATTTTTACACTACAGGTGACATTTATAAACGGTAATTTTGTTATATTTGAAACAGCATATTTTGCATTCGCTTTACAGAAACAAATGTTACTACACCAAACAAATATTTGTTGATATTTTCAATTAACACACGCGTTTTGAAAAAAAAATGTTGCTAAAATTAACATAAAATGTTTTTAAGAGAAAATAACAGAAATAATATTTCGGTAATGACAGAAAACGTAAACAAATACTATTAGTTTTAATTGAAAATGCACAAATATTTAATTAAGTATAAAGCTATTATTTAAAGTCACATAAATTATGAAATGCTTGTTTTGTTTGCATAAATGTTAGCACAAATGGCTACACTGAATTCTAAAAGGTTAAATATAGAAGTTTTATTATTTTTTTTTTTATCAAAACCTGTTTTAGCTTTCAAAGCAATGATATAATAACTTTTCAGCTTTCATTAAAAAAAAAACTTTCAAATTAAAATTGAGTGTTCCGAGGTTTTTTACATTTCTTTTTCATAAATGAATTACTTTTTAAATGTCCTGTGGGGTTGAAAAAAATAAAAATATTGGAGATTGTATTAGAAACACGCTAGTTAGAACTCTTGAAATAATTCTTCAGTACAAACAATTAAGCATAGTTGATAGTTATTCTTTGTTGTCAGAAACAAAGGGAAAAAGACAATATAGAGAAACTACCATATTACATTTAAAAAAACATTAACAGTGTATAATGTCGGTCCTGGAGGTATAGTGGTAACCATACTTGCCTCCTAAACCCAAGATCGCGGGTTCAATCCGGGCCAGGGTCAATGGATTTTTTCGGGCGTAAAGCCGTGTCGCCCTGAATTGAATGAGACGCTGATGACCTGAGCGTCCGTAAAAAAATATTTAATGTTTAGTCCTCTTAAATGTCAAAATATTTGTAGAAGATTATTAAACAGTTTGGCAGAAAAAGCTAAAAAACCTATTCTGGAATTTCGGATTCTTGAACTGATTGATATAGAGATTTAAACTATTAGGTGTGGAATAATTATGAATATTTGGGCAAACTGTAAAGCAGTTTATATTATCCTCGACATATAATAAACAATTAAGCACATACATCGATGGCAAAGTCAAAATAAACAAGTCAATGAAGGGTGGCCCACAGTGATATTTGTAATGAAAATCAATTTTGCAGCATTTTTTGTACAATAAAAATCGTAATTGCTATAGCGTAATTACCCCATAAAATAGTTACTGTTCCAATAAATATTGAGAAAAATAAACTGTAAAAATGTAACTTAAAATTCTTAACATAAAAAGCCCACTGGTGACTTTTTATTTTAAATAGTTAATATGGGTAGTCAAACCAAGGTCCGAATCAATATAAATACCTAAGAGCTTCATAGAGGCTCCAGTGAAGTATTCAATTTAAAATCAATTGTTTCACCATTATTTATACTTAATTTGTTGGCAATACACCAATTATCAAAAGAGGGCTTCATATAGAATTTGGTTTTTACCACATTTCAACTTTATCATATGCAATAATAGTTAAATCATCTACAAACAAAAGATGTTCGGGTTTGGTTCACGAAGAGACAAGGATCATTAAATAAATAATAAAGAAAACTGGCCCTAATATGAACCTCTAAAGAACAACTTGCCTGGTATCTGTTGGTGAAATAAGACTAAATCAAGACTTTTACTCAGAAAGCGATAAAAGCTAAATTTCTGTAAAAGTATGAGAAATGTGTCAAAAACCTTATAAAAATAAAATCTAACTAAGACGATGTTACCTTCGTTAATATTTTCATACATGTCTAAAAATATCCGTCACTCAGGAGCTGCGTAAACTAACTGAATTCCTCCCCAAGTTGAATAACCTTAAAAATGAAAATATGATCCAAATTAGACCTTTTAATTGACGAAGTTATGGCATTACTGTATAGTATTACGGCACAAAATTAGAATTCTTGCAATCTATAAGTATTACAAATAAAAACACATTTTAAGAATTATTATTAGTATTATTATTGAGATTAACATACATAATTAATACTATACTACTATTAAATTAAATATAATTTAATAGACATACAAATATAATTCTCAACACACATATTTGATTAATATTTCACATTTGCTATTTTCACGCGATGCTTTTGTTAAATATAATTCATAAAAATCGTTATAAATATAGTTTATATGCTCAATTAATTTGTCCTTTTATTTTGAAACAATATAGATAAAGTTAAACGCAAGAGCTCTTTTTAAATTTAAGTTTTCTGGCATATATACTCCTATTGGTCAGATTTCTCTGATTTTCATAAGGTATTTTTATTATTTTATTTAAATAGTATATGTGGAGCTTCGTTAGGAAAAAAATATTAATGCCGCTAGAGCGATTTTTAAATTTTGGGTTTCAGGTTAACCCTACCTCCTAATAGTCAGACTATCAGAGGTATTTTTTTTAATATTATCGCATATACTGTTTTTTTAAAACAAACGTTACAGCCGCTAGAGCGATTTTTAAATTTTGCTTTAAGCCCCAGTTATTTAATTTCAGTTTTCAGGTATATCCCTTCACTCCTAATGGTCCAATTTCCCCGATTTTCTTATTTTATTTAAATGGTATATACCGAGTTTCGTTGGGAAAAAATGCTGGTGCCGCCGGAGCAATTTTTAAATTTGGGGTTTCACGTAAAACCCCTCTACTAACAGTTTCATTTCTCTGATTTCCGGAAATTATTTTTATTAGTTTATTTTAATGGCATATACAGAGTTTCGTTGAGAGAAAAAAATTGCGACCTCTAGAGAGATTTTTTTTCATTTTCGCTTTAGGATTACTGCCATCCCCAATGGTCCAATATTGAATAATTTGTTAATTGATGGATATATCCCGAGTTTAGTTCAGAAAAAACAAAAATTGCTTCCCCTAGACCGTTGATCTCTCTCACGCACGCAAGCACGCACACGCACATACATTCTCATTTTCGGTGTCTATTTGGTAGGATCGATGAAGATTTGAAGAAAAATTTAAAATTATATTTATGTGTATTACCGCAGTTGCTCCCACATTCCTTCGGAATTCGCTAAAAGGACATGGCAGTATTTATGAAACTCAAATCATTTCTCAAAACAAATTGTCTTTGTTAAACAAAGAATTAGTTTCCAAATTAGTAACAATCTGCTGGCATAAAAGTATTTCAAAGACTTTGGAAGCTACATGGATAATTTAATTTTTAGCCACTTGAAACAGTCAGGACCAAAAAGTCCATATAAACAGATGTCTCTGGTCTTAAAAACATCTTTAACTAGGGATCTTGGTAAGAAGGCTATAAAAAGTTTTATGGTAGATATGATTGTAAATGTGATGTACGTCGCGTTGCTAGGAAACAAGTTTTTTTTTACCAGGTACCGTGCAGTCATTTTCCAAGAGCTAGACCGTTGGCTCTTTTATGTGGGGAATATATTTTTGAATCATTACGTTATAGTCTGCTGATCAAAATGGACATATATTCCATTACCCAGAAATGCCGTCCGTAATGGATCGGTGATTTTTGACCTGACCTGGTTTTAGTTTACTTGATTTAAGGGGGACGCATATGCCATAAGGGATCTAAAACACAATATTTTATGTTTTTGCACGTTAATTTAAAACTTTCAGCTTCGTTTCTATAAAACCATTTTATTTTATTTTATTTTTATTTATTTGTTTTTTTCTAATTTCCACAAAATTAGCCGAGTTATGCATTAAATATTTTTAGTGTGTGATCACAGTTGAATTTTAAAATCAACACATGCCTTGCCCCCTTCTTTTCTGGAGGCAATTTAAGACACTCGCCTATAGCTAATTTAAAATTAGCGTTTCGCTGAATTCGTTTAATTCTAGTATAATGGCGAAGCTATTAGCAGTTTGGGAAACCTGTTATAAACAGAAAATAACTGTTGGTTACAAAAGTGAAAGCAGGCGGTGAGAAGATCATTTAAGCTTATTTTTTTCTTCTTCTCCTAGTGATTTTCGTTAAGTGTTCCTGTAACCAATATGGGTAAAAGAAAGGTGCAATATCTCAAGAAAAAATATGAACACGTTGCATTGGACAACGAAAAAATGGGTCAGAAAATTATATTTTTTAATAGTGACATCACCGTAAAAAAAACAATAGTCATAATCTTTATGGCATACAAGTGTTTTAAAACTCGGCCTGAATCAGAGATGTCGTGAAGATGGCCAAATTACTATGATAGTTGTTAAGTATCATCATTTATATGGCGTGATATAAAGTTTCAAACGCGTAAGTGTAGTCACTTGTTTGTGACGGTCGTGTAAACAAACTGAAGTGAACATTTTTTACAAAATATATATAACTGAAATACAAGCTGTGATAAAAGTATTTCGTTTCAAGATGATGAGCGCCCAGGGTGTACCAAAACTGGTAGGACCGACGTGATTGTGACAAAAATTCACAATACGGTACTCAATGTCGCCATTTAAAAATAAGAAGGTTGGTCGACATTTGCAAAGAACTCGATAGGCCGTGTACACTACGTTTTATATTAAGTATGGCAAAAGTTTTCTCCATGGGTTTGTTAACAATGTACAAAAAACACATTCGATTGAAAATTTTACAACATTAAAGACTTGCTTAAACACAATTCCAGTTTAAACAGTGAACGGCAACAGGTGAAACTGCATCAAAGAAAGCAAAAACGGTTCCATCCGAAGGAAAAGTCATGGTTGCGGTTTTCTGGGATTCTCATGGTGTGGTGTGCTCGTAGGCTACCTCCAGAAGGGCAGAACCTTCACTTGGTAGCTATGCCCTTCACTACTGGACGAACTGAAGGATGCTATTCAGGCTAAAGGCTACACCTTCTTTCATCACGACAATGCGCCTTCGCACACGTTTGGAATTGGCTGTAAAACGGCATGGCACCAAGTGCTTCCACATCCACCATATTCGCCGAATTTGGCTCCAGCGATTACTTTTTGTTTTCAAATCTGAAGAAATGGCTGGGTGGACGAAGATTCACATCCAAATGATGGGATTGAAGCTGAGACAGACGCTTATTTTTCACAGTTGGGCAAACCTTATTTTACTGAGAGTATTAAAAGGTTGAAGTCTTTGGGTTAAGTGCTTTACAAGGTGACTACGCAGTCAAAAGGTATGTATTTTGAATTTTTAAAGCAAAGCGCAAGACTTGCACGTGCTTGTGTGATCCTCTTTGGCTTGGTGAAGCGAACGTTTAGTTCATATGAATAGAACACATAAGGAGGCGTTTGCTCCACTGGGGCTTCAGTTAAGCAGATAGAATCGGTAGAGATAACCATTAGTTCAGTTCACGTAGGAAGCTGACATCAGCTGAGATAACCAGACGATCAGTTCCGATCCATCATTTGAGTTCACAGAGATCAGTGCAGAAGCTCAGTTCAGAGAGAATAAGTTCAGTTCAGTTCAGTTCAGTTCAGTTCAGTTCAGTTTAGTCAGTACAGTTCAGATAATCAGATTCAGTTCGTCTCCTTGGAAATCGCGGCAGCTAAATTTATATTAGATAGAGTTAAGTTCTATCGTACGCAAAACACCAGAGGACGCTCAAGAGCTTTCGAATAATAAATTACCATACATATTGTGTCGCATTACATAATTATTAATATAGTTGATATCCTCTCCCAGACCTGTTGAACACGAGTCTCAAAACAGCGAAACAAAACCCTGAGATATTGTTGCCAAGAAGCGTGGGCAAAAATACCAAAGCGATCAATAGCCAATTAATAACAAGCCGCTACAAAATATAGCGATCAGTGACTAAATCGCTTTATAATTGGCTATCAACTAGGCCCCGACTAAACCGCTTCCGTGTTACTTACTATGTGCCAAATCTCTGTTTTCCTTTTCTTCCTTTCCACGAGTTAACTATTTTCCCGACACCTTTCTCCCGATCGATTGAGTGATGGCATCATAGCCTTCTTTGGGATTACTTCGAGTGTGCATAGGACTTTCTATTGACGAGGAGTATCGATGTCTTCGGGAAAAAGAATTTGTAAGTTAATTGCTTCTTCTTCATGCCTTATCCGCTGATCATGGCATTGTGAAAGCTACGCTTTATTTATTATAACTATATTTTTGTTTTGATTTTTATTATTATTTTATATAAAGTTTATAGCTTTTTGGAGATGCACACACAAAATAATTTGGGATCCTAGAATCGACAGGAGGAATGCGGGGGAGACAAAAGATCCGCTGGGTAGATTCCTTTAGACGGTGGACCGGAGTGCTGTCTGTGTACGAACGGAGCGGACAGAAGATAGTGGAAAAACTTAGAAAGACTCCTTTTTTCAATAAATAGTGCAACAGGGCCCAAGGGAATGAATGAACGGTGTTTAACGCCCGTTTTTGCTACTGAGGCACCACAGGCGGTGGATACTGATGATATATGAGATGAAATGATATATTGGGATAGGGTTTTTTTTTAAGGAAGGAATCGTATCAGGCCTAAGTTTAAGGTACCTCCTCGGCATTTGTCAATTATGAGGAAACCTGGAAAAAACCTGTCAGGGAGGACGGTCCTGGCGGGATTAGAGCCCTAGACCTCCCGCTCACAAGTCCGCGCCTTAACGACCTCGGCCACCCGAGGGCCCAAGAGCGGTAATAGAACAGTGCATCTTGGGACGTTTGTTTTGTATATAAGTAACTATGAATGGCTA
This sequence comes from Metallyticus violacea, assembly GCA_030762175.1. Taxonomy (NCBI): domain Eukaryota; kingdom Metazoa; phylum Arthropoda; class Insecta; order Mantodea; family Metallyticidae; genus Metallyticus; species Metallyticus violacea. The sequence continues at coordinate 25,632,865 of CM060835.1, read as the reverse complement.
TGTGAAGTGAATCATAGTATTGATGTGTATAACCGTGAACTAATATAAGTTATAAACTAATTCCTTAGGAACTAGCTGTCAATATTGAGCTCAGTCCCTAATTTGTCCTTAATACTAGAAAGCCCAATTGACCGCTTTTAATTTTCAAACACATTTTTACTATTTTTAGAAACATTTTTCTATGATTTTCTGGCTTTTGAACCCTATCAACGAGGTTTAGTTTACCAATATTTTTTTTTTATTTTTTATTTCTGGGCGTAACTTTTAAAATAATAGCAAATTTACCATCAGTTCCCGGATGTGGTCAATTGATTGCTTCCTTAGCCATGGTTTATTGCGTAGTTGTATCCGATAATAATCATCACTGCACAACAAACATGTTTCAAACTCTATGTAGTGCAGTGCGCGATTCATTTGTTTACCAGCTCTTGTATCCGTGTATAACATTTCGCTTAGCTTTTCATTTTCACGTAGCTTTTATCGACTACTGTCAGCATCACTCATCATGGCTGATTATAGGGACGAAGGAACATCTAAGGCTGCTAAACGCAAGACATGTCAAATAGTTATGTAAAACCAGACAGTTGTTCGACATGTAAAAACTTTGAATGTGATTCTTTTATAATCAAAAACTCTGCAAAAAGTGTAATACTGATATCTCTGAGAAGTCGGTCGTGGTGGTGTAATGGTTGCCATACTTGCCTTCTAAACCCAAGATCGCGGGTTCGAACCCGGCCAGGACCGATGGATTTTTTTCGGGCGTAAAAATCTCAAGTATGGCTTCCTTCGGAAGGGAAGTGTCGTACATTTACGGCACGAAAAAGAACCTCAAGGCTGAGGCCTCTGAGAAAAATTTGTCGGCCGTTTCACGCCCTGAATTGAATGGGACGCTGATGACCTGAGCTGTTAAAGAGCGTCCATAAATAAAACAATCAATAAAAAAAAAAGCAACATTCCAGATGCTTTCCTTAGTTTGTTTCTAAACTTAAATACATGCGCTGAGGTTGCTGTATAAGATTTTACATTTATAGTAAGGAAGCAGAAATCTAGAACGCATTGTAACATTAACCTCCACATCTCAAATTGAATTCTGATACCGGAGAAAAAACTATTGACCCAATATTGGGGCCAATATATTTCCTTTCTTAGACAGTCATACGAAAATGAAATAGCGGAATCAGCCCCTTTTCTCGCATGCTCTTCCCTATATATATGATGTTCCATTGTGAACCTGAATATGAAAATACAGTGCTATAGGGGTTGGTTACCGTGTCACAAACATCGCACAGTGTTTCCGTATCAGAACGAAAAGTTTCAAGAGACTGTAGATTCGAAAATGGCAGTTCATTTAAATAGAACACTGTAAATAGGTCCTATTGACCGTAGATTCTAAGCAAGAAGAACGATTTAATTGATAGTTGCGAGGAAAGCATGGAGAGGTAACACTTTATTGTGAGAACACTAAAAAAAAAGACAGTCTAAAATCGAAGGAGTATCGGCCATTAATAAGAGTATGGAGTAGACTGTTGGGATTCTACAGCATAAATAATTTCCTAGAAAAAATCCGGCGTAGAGCAGCAAAAAGCATACAGGGTAAAAATGTTAAAGCAATAGGTTGAGAATAACTAGTAGAGAAAGCAAGGATAGCTTTATTAATTTTTATGTTTATTTATGGATGCTCTTTATCATCTCAGGTCATTAGCGTCTCATTCATTTCAGGGCGTGAAACGGTCAACAAATTTTGCTTAGAGGCCTCTTCTTCCAGGCTTGAGGCTCTTTTTCGTGCCGTAAATGTACGACAAGGGACCCACGGCTTTATTTCCCTTCCGAAGGAAGCCATACTTAGGATTTTTACGCCCGAAAAAAGTCATCGATCCTGACCTGTTTGAAGCCGCGATCTTGGGTGTAGGAGGCAAGTATGGTTACCGCTACACCACCGACCGACATGGTGGTGTAAGCCGTATCGCAGTCAATAAATACATATATTAATTTTTAAATAACTGCATGAATCATTGCTTAGAGTGAACTTGTATTTATCTTATGTTGAATATACTGCTGTTCATTTGGTTCTTCATATAGTGATGTTTGACGGGTGGCTAATATCCCTACCTCGATTCACTCACTGTCCTTGCTGTGGATACATTTCGTGCAATACGAGCGCCAATTTCTCGGAATGACATTCCGCACGCTCGATATTCACAATTCTCCCGCGATCAAATTCAGACACCGCTAGCATTTCTGACCTGTTTTCGATAAGTCATATTCGTTCCTTCTGATAAAAATGGAGTCGGTTAAAAGGGACTGTTATGGGCGTTGCAATTTTCATAGTTTGCAGCGTAAAAATGTTTTAAATGTTACTATGGGAAAAATGCGTTTAAAACCCCAAAATTAGGAAGAAAAACAAAAGCCTTACATTTGCATTGTGCACAACGACGAGGTCAGTTTGTAGATATAGATATTACCTTTATAATAGGAAAGTTAAAAATTTTAGGAATACTTTTTCAAATTATTTGATGGAAATATAATGGATATTTGATAATTTAATTAGTTCAATTTTTTATAACATAACGGTGTATAATAAACAACCCCTTAACAAAAGTTGTTTTAAAATTTTTTCTTGCTTCTGTTGCATCCTAGACTTTGAAGTTATAACGTTAACATCGAGGGATATAGGGCCCTGTTATCTGGTACAGCTTGTACTGAGCTAGGAACGTGCGTATGTGTGAGAGTTCCTAATCAATGCACACAGAGTTGTTCAAACAGTGAAGGAAGCCGCCGCCTTTGTCTTCAGACCTCTCTCTGCGGTGGAGTTCATTACGCGAGACAGTGAAATGCCTGCTAATTAATTTTTGTGAGTTATCTCCATTCCGTTTTATTTCCCTTCATTAATACACAATCGGGGTAAAACAAGTTGTCCTCTGGTCTAATCCGGCATGGGCTTTGCAATACCGTAACCTAGCAACGGTCGCCAAACCCGAATAAGTGAAAGAAGGTGTCGTGTAGGACTTTCCTTATAAAACCTAAGGATTGTTACTGAGGCTGTCATGACTACTGTGTTCCGAAGTATGAGCTGCTAAATAATTTACACCGGTCTACACAATTTTTCTGAATGAAAACTACTCATATTTTCTGATTTCTTACCACATGGAATATCTCAAAATAACTATTTTTGTCCCATGGGGCTACAGTTTTCAGAACTCGGTATTATAGAAAATAACTGTTTTTTATTGTTTTTCATTGAGCAGATACATAAAATAAATATTCTGAGAGGCTTAAACAATGTAACAAATGAAACAGTAGGGCTAAATCAGAGCAATGGACCAGAAAAAAAACTGGCACAAAGAAGCAATTTAGTTCTTGGAGAAAATAATGTGAAGTATGAACTATTCTCTTTCTAATGTCCTTCCACCACTCCAATTTAAGTTAAGTCTGGTTTGTAACTGCTCTGAATAAGGATAATGCTTGTTTAAACTTTCTTGTTACGAAGTTTCCACAGAAAACTGAAGCTAAGGTAGCAGCAGGTATTTTCGATGGACCTGAGCTTATGTAGGATGAGACCTTTCCTCAGTCGATGTCCGGGTTAGAAAAGTCAGCATGGATGACATACAAAAAAGTGACATAAAACTTTCTTGGTAACAAGAAATATGAGAACTATAAAGAAATTGTGGAGGAAATGTTACAACGTTTTAGAAATCTTGGGTGTAGAATGAGTGTTAAAGTGCATTTTCTAACAGCCATATTGATTACTTTCCTGTGAATCTTGGTGCAATGAGTGAAGAACAAAGTGAGCGGTTTAATAAAGACATTAAAACAACGGGAACCACTATCAAGACCCTTTAGATGTGTCAATGATGGTTTTGAAAAGGGACACTTATGAAGGATATATTAAAACTACGAGAAAATGAAGTTTTCTTCTCCCTAAAAGTTTAAAAATCATAATTATTACACAAAGTTGTATTTTTTAAATATATTCATTAATATTTAAATTAAAATGAAACTCACAAAAACCTTTTTGGCTTAACTATAGGTCTTGAAACTTAATATTTAATTAAAAAATATAAGTACATTATTACATTTCATGTGGTTTTGTTTAAAAACTAGCTTGGTAGATTAAAACTGGAAACATATTTGAATAAAGGTCGTTATATTATCCATATCCAGGTGGAAAAATAAAAAAAAAGGCATTGGAAAAATATTTTTTGTATACCAGTGTAATTTTTATACCAATTGTGAGTTCCATGCTGCTTTGCCCTTGAATTTTTTTCCAATGGAATTTTTAATGCCTAGTACGTAATTTCGATGAGATTTGAAGAAATTTTCCGTAAATCTTTTCATGGGTACAACCGCAATAGTTGCATTCCTTGTGAATACGCTAAAAACGTGTGGAAATTGGATCGTGTGAGTGACAATTTGGTGGGTCAATTGTTGAAAAATTGGAGACAAGTTATGCTTCTGATTTGGGAACAGCACCACTGTTTAAGGACGAAGGTTAACGTAAGTGACCTTGAGATGATAATATAGGTAAATGCATGCAAATGATATTCTTGGAAAATGGAGTATTCATAGCATGCATGTAACAGCTGTAGGGAACCGTGCAAGCCTCCCTACCCCCCCCCCCCCATGTTTAATGATCGTGCTCGTATGGAAGAAGTTCCCGCCTCTCAATCACATGACACTTGCTCGCTAATGAATACAGGTGTGTTTACATTCACTTCACAGTTAAAGGGAATCGGTAAGTTTTTCTAGTTGTTGGTAAATACACTGCGCAGCCATTTTATTCTTCTTGGTTCAATGTCAGCTGTAAAAGATACGCGCTTTTCCAAAAGAGTGGATGGGCTATTAAATTTTACTTCATTCAGTTCATTCTCTGACGCTTTTATGCAACTTTTGCTACGTTACTACACACCCTTCAACCTTCCAAGGCATTAACCATGTTTTTAAATAATTGCCATATGTTCACTTGAAGCAGACAGGTCATTTGTCAACACTGGCTTCTTCAAAGGCTTGAAGTGTTTGAAGTCGATCTTATATCTGGATGCATTGTTCCAGTTGGCCTCATTCTTTCTCTATTGAAATTGAATCTGAATATCTGAAGGACCATTCCTTTGTTTGCAAATGATGCTTTTAGTAAAATCTTCGAACAATATATGTCGTATGGCCTTTGGCGTTATCATGCATGAAGAGTACTTTTCCCCCAATTTGCCATTGAGCAACAATATATAGCACTATGATATCCCATCTTGCAATTAACGTATTCTTTTGAACAATGAAATTGTCATTTTATATTTAAGCTTATACTTGCCAAGACCAAAACAAATCCTAATTCAAAAGATTTGGTAAACTGAATTATGAGGAACGTTTCTGTGGTTACGTCCATTCGTAAGGCGATTGGCCGATTACTAGAGGGTGAGCAAAGCTTGACGCAACCGCGGGATTGGCCGGCAGCGATATGTCGGCGGAGACTAGGAGTACATTTCCCCTCCGCTGCGTGAGGCTTCAGTGTTGAGTTGAAATCTTGCGCAAGTAGCACACAGCCAAAACAGCAGCCAGCCTTGCTGGTCGGCCACACGCCACGAAACCGGATGCGTGAAGGATTGTTCACTTTGTAGTAAGCCATGCAGGCGCTAGATGACGATTGTAAGAAGAGAGCGAAGCAAAAAGACCGTGCTCCATTGTTGTCAGGTAGAGAAAGACATGAACACGGTGGAAGGCGATTATTATGGACAACGATGGGTTTCAGGTTTTTGTGGAAGTGCAGAAATCCATAGAGGTGTAACTGTAGTATGTAATCAAGAAGACCCTGCACAGAAGACCGGTTACAACTGGGTCAATGGGTTGTCCAGCGGCAGGGAAACTGCACATAAAAATATGAGTATTTCGTGTCAATATCGTGGTCTTCTAGGATAACCTAGGAAGCGTCTGCTGATTTTTTTATTGTGTTTAACGCCCATTTTTACTATTGAGACACAACATGGGTGATACATGAAATGAAATGACAAAATGAGAAAACAATTTTTTTAAAGGTAAGAAGACGTTCCAGGCCTAAGTTTAGGGTACCTCCCCGGCATTTGCCATTTATGAGGACTGCGGAAAACCTGGGGAAAAACCTGTCAGGAAGGACTATCCTGACGGGAACCGAACCCCGGACCTCCTGCTCAAGAGTCCGCGCCTTAACGACGTCAACCAAGCGTGGTGGTTCTGCTAATTTATGGTTGATAGGCAATTTACCTTGATGAAATGCAATGTAGACAGTTCTTGGCAGCGCAACCCTGCTCACTGTTATTCACGACGATTTGAATATGAAAAAGGATTGAGCACATGTGTTCAACGGACTTGCCATAGGTACACAAGGACAAAAGGGTTTAAGTCTGTCGTTGACTGCTAAAAATACATAAAGATGATCCAAATTTTTTGGAGAAACTGATGACTGGTGATGAGTCATGGTGTCACTACCACACACCAGAGAAGAAAGTTCAATACATGCAATGGAAACATCCAGAGTCCAGACTCAAAAATTTTCGTGATGATCCATTTGCAGTCAATGAGACATCACAGTCTTTTGGGCACTTCAGGCATACTGCTAATAGACTGGTTTCCTCAAAGAACGACAGTCAACAGGTTTAGACGCAGGACTCAGCAACGGCGAAAAGGGGAAGTGATCGACAGGAGTGTTCCTCCAACATGACAATGCGCGGTCCTACACCAGCAATACTACGACTGCAAAGTTGGCATCGCTCGGGTTCATTGTTGTGCCACACACACCATATTCACCAGATCTCACTCCGTTTGATTATGCCCTACTGGACAACACGAATCGGGGTAAAAAATTCTGAAATAACGAGGTAATTCAAGGAACTGACCACGAATGGTGCCATAGTACCAAATGCCATAATGAAGTAACCAGAAAAATGACAATGGTGCATTAACTTTGGTAGGGAGTAATGTCATATGTGTATTGAACAATGTTGCACAACAAATAAGGTACAAAAACTATTATTGTACGACCTAGTACTTTTAACATGAACTCTTTCTCCAAATACGTTTAATGTCATTGCACCCGTAAGGATAGTTCTTCAAAAATAATACCGACAATGCATTATCATGAATATGTTCTCTGGCTAACTGCATTCTCATTGCACGGTGTTTTTTGTCAACTGTAGAACTTTAGCCAGTCGTCCAGATCTTGAAGCGCCTAATGTGTTTCTGACAGTTTGGTCACAAAGTCTTGCCTATGCAGGTCTGCCTATATTGTCATGCAATTCCGTATTGCTTATAGACGATGCAAGTGCATGCTGTTTTTCATCTCGATCTATATCAAAACATCTGGAAACACTTGCATGCTCCTCAACGCTTCCAGTCGGTCCTAGTGGTGTAGTAGACGCAAGGTCGCGGGTTCAATCCCAGCCAGGATCGATGGATTTTTCGGGTGTAAAAATCCTAAGTATGGCATTCTTCGGAAGGAAAGTAAAGTCGTGGGTCCCGTGTCGTACATTCACGGCACGATAAAGAACCTCAAGTCTGAAAGAAGAGGCCTCTGAGCAAAATTTATCGCCCGTTTCACGCCCTGAATTGAATGGGACGCTGATGACCTGAGATGTTAAAGAGTGTCCGAAAATAAACGAATAAAACTGAACGATTCCAGTTTCCATGTGGTGTATTGAACAACCTCAGTATTGATTTGCGTTTCTTCCATTACAATTGCAAACAAGTGGTAGTGGTGTCAAACATTATGGAAAAGAGAATGTTTCACGGCAACTGTAGACGCATTGGGGGCATTTATCTCTCTTGAAACGCGAGGGACGTTTAGTTATCTACCTGAGTATGAAAATGGAATCTGGCTATGAAACTCACCTCATTTTTCACTGCAGTCTCCCTCGACTTTCAAACACTTCGTTTACTTTGCCTTCAGTGGTTTAATCCAATTGAAATTTAACGATATGTTTCAGTTCAAACAACCCATTACCGCCCTTTACATAAAATCATAGTTGAAGCATTTTTATTCAGGAAAGAATTTCTTTATGTCTCAGGGAGTGGAGAACGGAGGCAAGGTTTAGCTCCAAGTACCCACAATCATTGATAACAGCCCTTGCTTTTAGGGATTTTTGGCAAGATGCATTAACCTGAAGCAGCAACACACACGCAGTCAATTATCCACGTGTTTCTGCCTTATGGTTTTATCCAATACCTCACTGTAGAAGCATAATGAAGATGGACTTATTTGGAATTAATTAAACAGAAAAAAAAAAAACAGTTTGTATCGCAATAAAGAAAAGCTACCATGATTTTCCTGACTATAAGATGGTAAGTCCATAAGTTTCCCGCCTCGCCGATAAGGATTATCGCCTTCACAAAACCCTTATCTGGTGTCATACCTTATCTGTTAAGTAAATAAATGCAGCTGAAACTTCCGCTCCGCTGTGTTCAATTGTTTAGATATAGTTGCATAAAGAACGCTATGTGTAGAAGATTGTGACATGTGCAAAATGCAATATCGAACTATTATTGATTGCTTCACAAAAGAAGGACTTACTGCAAATGAAATTAAACAGCGATTGAACGGTGTGTATGCGGAAGCATACCACTCATATTCTATAGTAAAAGAACGGGCCAAACTTTTTCGAATGGGTCGAGAAAGCATTGAAGACGAAGAGCGTACAGGTCGGCCCTTGAAGGTACTCACTCCTGAAAACATCGCTCTTGTGGAAGGAGAAATTATGGAAGACTGGCGGCTTAAAAGTTATAGAAATAGCAGCAAGGTTGGGCCTTTCTAAAAGAACAGTCTTTCGAATTATTCATGAAAGTTTACAGGTTGGTGCAAGACTTCTTTCCTCAGTCCAAAAGCAGCAACCAGTCATCTGTTGGCAGGCTTTTTTGGAGTTCTGCCGTGGCAACGAGAGAGAAATTCTGCAAACCATTGTTACAGAAGATGAAATACGGTTCTCTACTACGATCCCTTGTCCAAAAGAGAATCAATGGAGTGGTGTAAAACCGGCAGAGCACCGCCTCTAAAGGCCAATGTCACTCAATCAACCAACAAGATAATGGCCACAATCTACTGGAATACTCTTCAAGAAGAGGAACGGCACAGTAAATGGGGAGTACTATGCTGACATACTGCAAAGACTACGTGCTTCCATCAAAGAGAAAAGGCGAGGAAAACTGAGTGGTGGTGTGCGTCTTCTTCACAACAACGCGCCTGTGCACACAGCTCTTGTTGCAAAGGGAACTGTGAAGAAATGTGGCTTCAAGCAGATCGATCATCACCCTGCAGCCCAGATCTAGCTCCCAGTGACTATTTCTATTTCCTCTTCTCAAAACTCAAGAAGGACCTTCGAGGAAGGAAATTTAAGTGTAACGAAGAAGTGACGGGTGCTGTTTATGCCCATTTTGCAAACAAGGCTTCTGATCTTTGGTGGGGGGGGGGAATTGAAATACTTATTGAAAGATATGGGAAGTGTGTTGCAATAAAGGGCAACTATATTGAAAAATGAAATCCGTTTTTTTTTTTTTTGCCATACCTAGTAAATGCTTAGGCCGGAAACTTATGGACCTACTCTCAAACATATGGAATTAGTTGCGGGAGTGGGGTCCTTATGCGTCCATTGAATTAACTCAAGTTATGTTTCTGGTCATAATGATGGACGCATGTTTCATTTCCGGTAAAATATATTTACGTAAGGGTAATTAGAATGTTTATTGAGGTGGGCCAATTTCTCCTAACTGAATTACTGGTAATAAACTTTCTGCTCGGATGAGAACATTTGGGGTATCTTATCGTGACATCATATGGGTATAGATACTTACAATAGTGAAATTGTGACAGATGATATGCCTAATTTACGGACTATTACATTATTCTTGGCATGTTCCTATATAATGATAACTTGCACTTTTTGGCAAATTTCTTATGAAGTAGATTTCAAAGGTTGCCTTGTGTGGAAATCATCTTAAACGTACTCCCGGTCCTCTTTAAATTGCTTGGCCTAAAAGTTTACTTGGTAGTTGGAAGGTGTATCATTAACATACGCAGCACTCATCCATCCCTCCTTATATTTCTTTTGGCTTCTTCCCTTTCTTTGTGAGGAATTTAATCACGAAATGAAGCTCCAAAGCACTCACTTTTACAGTTAGACCTGCACAGGAGTCTTAGTTCCATTATTATTATTATTATTATTATTATTATTATTATTATTATTATTATTATTATTATTATTATTATTACACATTTTAAGTCATTAGCGTCTTATTCAATTGAGCGAGTGGAACAACCGATAAAGTTCCCTCAGAGGCTTCTTCTTTCAGGCTTGAGATTCTTATGTGTGCCGTAAATCTGCAACAAGGAACCAAAGGCTTTATTTCCCTTACTAAAGAAGGCAAACTAACCAATTTTAGGCTCTTTAAAATCCATCGGCCGTTATCGGGTTTGTACCTGAGATTTGGGTCTACCAGGCAAATATGTTGCCACTAGATCCTCATAACCGAGTCCCAGCTCTTACTGCAGACTGATTTGTAACTTTATCTGCGAGTTCAAGGCAAGATATGTAATTTGAAGTGCATGTTCAGCTCCTCAGCAATGATATAACTAGCGTTCTGACTTTGGTCACTTCGAATAAAATAACTGCCATTCATTAATTCGCTTTGAACAGATAGCATGGCAAATTTCAAGCACCTCCTCCCTGCTAACTGCAGGGGAGTTGTGAGTGGGAGTGGGTTGCTGCCAAGCAATACTCCAAGCACTGTTGCGGATTTCTTGGGGTTTCTAGGCAACAAAACGCAAAGCTTTCATTCTATACTCAGTGGTAGATAATTCTCATAATGTATCAGTGACTCCATGTATATTTTATTTAAGAAAACACTTAACTTCTCCAAGAGATATTCAGAAATGCATCACACTGTATCATTTTAGTCAAGATTGGTCCATCAACATACCATGATGGCTCCGACATAGTATTAACGTCCTAGGAAATAAATTTTTGATGCGGAATTAAGCAATATTATTGGAACTTTTTTAAATAAATAGTAACCAAAATATGCAACATTCTTAATAAACACACCTTCTAGTCTCTTGGGAAGCACTTTCACTAACAGAATAGTCATATGTAGATTTATTATTTGTTTTATTTATGGACGCTCTTTAACATCTCAGGTCATAAGCGTCCCATTCCATTTAGGGCGTGAAAAGACCGATAAATTTTGCTCAGAGGCCTCTTCTTTCAAGCTTGAGGTTGTTTATCGTGCCGTAAATCTACGATGCGGGATCTACGGCTTTACTTTCCTTTCGAAGAAAGCCATACTTCGGATTTTACGCCTGTAAAAAGCCACCGGCCCTGGCCGGGATCGAACCAGCGATCTTGGATTTAGGAGGCAAGTATGGTTACCACTACACCACCAGGACTGACTAGATTGTGCAGAGCCCAGAAGATAGGCAAAATGCCTTCTCTATCTTGGTGGATATATTTAAGAGTCAGATAGATATGAACACGTTTCCTTACATTTTGGATCAGTAGGGCCAGATTTATTCCCCTCTCCCCTTTTTGTGCCTTATTTTTAAATTTTAAGTTTTTTCCTTCATTTTCTCTCTTTTGGATTGTTATGGATTTTTTCTGTGACTATTTAAGCATTTTAAAAAGCACATAAAGAATCTAAATATATGGATGTAAAACAATTTATAAAAAAAATAAATAGCATGATCACTTTACTAAAAAAAATATATATTGAGAATCTTGTTATACATTTATCTCTTTTCAAACAGTCAAAAAATTTCTCCTCAGCCCATTCACTTAAGCTCTTTAAATAGCAGAACCTTCATTAGTGAAAGGAATGCACGGTTACCTCGTACATACGGATGCCAGGAAATAAGAGAGGAAGAGGGAAGTATTTTTGTTCTGCACAGTTCTGGCGAATGACCTTGGATAGATCTGCGCGATACAATTCTAAGAAATTTGTGGTGGGGAAACTTCTCAGCTGCAAGTGTTACAAACAACTGCAAGAGAGAAAGATGAGAGCGGTACAGCTGTGCAATAAACCGTCCCTACAATGTGTTCAGTACGGAAGTAAGAGAGATACTAACTTGATTCCCCTATAAAAGCATTAACAGAATATGAACTCTTGATTAGAAATATGGCACAACTGTGCATCTTTTGCCCTCTATTCGTAAGGACTATCAAAAACTGCTTTACTTTGTCCTGTTATGTGAATGGTGAATGCACTGCTGTAACTTATACGAGTCCTTCCGAAAGAGCTGGTTTTAAGTATGCTCCAATCACTTCAGTGGAAATGGAACGTTTTTGTATGATGAAAAATGTTTACTCTGACAAGCGGCTGACTATGACAGTTAATACCTTGAAAAAAACATATTGTTGTTGCTTGTAACCAAGAAAAGTTAGCTTAAGTATTTTAATTATTTTATAAAGAAATCATTAAATATCTTAAATGTCTATTTTCATAAATAACGAGTGTATTATTCTCTGTTTTTACTATTAATAAATGCCTAATTGCATATTTTAAGTGTCTTTTTGCCTGTCTATTTTAACTCAAATGCCTACACTTACGGGCGCTGATCATGTGATATGAGCACGATTGTTGCACAGCGCATAACGCCATAAAAACATAACGTATTCTGGACCGTCAGTAGCCTGATTAGTGAACTGGACGTGGTAGACCAGTTATTTTGGCCTATCCGATCACGGGCCTTGCACCACTATTTTTTTTTTCTTTGGGGAGAGGTCAAAGAAAGGTCAATCATGTTTTAACACCACCAGGGGTAATGCAGTAACTCATTATGTTTGTACAGTCATCCAGGAGGAAGAAATCGATTTGGGGTATCTTTCATCCTCAGAGGTGGATTTATATATGAATGCCAACGGTCACCATTTTGAGCGAGAGATGTAAACGCTGTGTTTTGCAGGTAGTGGTAGTATCTCTTTGCTACAAAGGACCATTTTACCTCTGAATTGCGATAAGTAATATGTACTTAACAAGATCCACCTACTGTACAGTATACTGCATCCTGTCGCATTCCTCAATGTTTATTGATCTTTATGAAATGTTTAAACGGATCTTGATTTTAAATGATTTAGTTATACAAATGCAATGTAGTGCTATTAAATAAAAGAATTCGTGCATTTATCATTTCCATATCTAATGTTTTTTTACTAAAATGGTACAGTACAATATTTTTAATAGCTCTTGGAGAAATTAAATGTATTCTTGAATAAACCATTTAAAAACACGAATTTACTCCCAAATCTCTTACATTAATAAGAGATACAAAATAACATACCATTAACAAGAACTCCCCCATGATGTTAAAATACTTTTGTTTGAATAATTCGTTTTATGCATCAGAAAAAGTTATTTTGCATGAGCAGGACAAATGGAACATCATGTATATATTAATATTAACATTATAAAAATTAACCAACTCATATGCAATTTTAACCAATTTAATGTGGACCCCTTAAACATTACATAACAAGTATAACACGGGTGGCCGAGGTCGTTAAGGCGCGGATTCGTGAGCGGGAGGTCTGGGGTTCGAATCCCACCAGGACCAACCTCACTGAATGAGTTTTTTCCAGGTTTTCCTCAGTCCTCATAAATGGCAAATGCCGGGGAGGTACCCTAAACTTAAGCCTGGAACGTTTCCTTCGTTACAAAAATCCTTTCCCAATTTATCATTTCATTTCATGTATCATCGGTGTTCACCGCCTGTGATGCCTCAGCAGTAAAATCATGCATTAAATATTATTCAAAGAATAAAAATACTTATAAAGCTACATGTTTATATGAAACGGTTGTTAAAGACTGTTTAATAAAGAACCAGCATAAGTATTTTACAGTCACAGTTTCTCGTGCTAGGTTTTCACAATATTTTGTTACGTTAATGCGTAATGTACATGTAGTATTAGTTTCACTGTTGTCACTTCCGTTTGCTACTAAGAAAGTTGTACCAGTTGAGACATGTTCAGTTTCGCTTACACAGAAATGGAGGTGGTACGCGACGAAATTCTGCTTTCGTCTCAACAAATCTTCAGCTGATGCCCATGGAGAGCTTGATCTTTTCTATAGCATAGCTCGAAGATGATTTAAGATGTTTAAAGAGCGTAGGATATCTATTTCAAAGGAAGATGAACCCGACGCTCTATTTTGTACTTTAACGGAAGAAAACGTTAACAATTCTTTGTCATTGTGAGACAGGATAATATTAAGAACACTTTAAACATGTTTGAACATTTCACTGGATGTCACACACGCGTTGATAAATGAAAAGTCGCGCATAAGATGTCTTTGTGTTCCAGAATGCTGATTCCAGAAAAAAGGGCGTTTGAGTGCAAGTTTGCATCTGCTGATACAACTTGATTGCATGATTTCCATTCTGAGAGCATTTAGTAAAGTTTCGAAAGTGCAAAGTGTGGATTATCTCCATCATCACAAAAAAGTGGATGCTTCTACTAGGAAAGTTTTGGCAGTTTCATTTTTCGATATTCAGAAATGGTTTACCAGCATACACCTGTACACACAGCTGTAACTGAGTAATACTACAGAGATATCCTGAAAATTCTGCATGGCCATATCACACGCAAAAAGGGCATATTTCCGAGCAACAAGCTGGATGCTGCACCACGATAATGTACGGCGGCACACGGCAAATGTTGCTGAATAGCTTACAAAAATCAATTTGAAGTGGTCCCTCACATCCCTATATTCCATATTTAGCCCTGCATAACTTTTTCCTTTTCCTTAAATTAAAGAAAACCATCATCAGAAGTAGGGAAGGATGTGGAGGCGATTCTGAAGGACTTTTCAAAAAAGTTGTTTACAGCATGTCTTTGAAGACTGGCAGAAACGGTGAGATAGATGCACTGCATCCAACGGCGACTACTTAGAGAAAGCTCAGTAAAACTGTTATGTTATCAAAATAATTATTTTCATTGTTTATTGAACAGTTCACGTAGAAATTTTCGAACAAACTTATACAATGTTTAAGGTGTCAAGAATAAAAAGATATTGTTATAAATATCGAGGGTAGGTTCATAAGTTTCCTGTCTCGCCAGTAAGGATTATCATTTTCACAAAAGCCTTATCCGGTGTCTTATCTTATCTGTTAACTAAATAATTGCAGCTATAACTTCCGCTCCACTGTGTTCACTTGTTCAGACACAGTTGCATAAAGAAGGCTATGTGTAGAAGATTGTGACATGTACAAAATGGAGAGGTATTATTAAGTTCTCCACAATTGAAGGACTTACTCCAAATGAAATTAAACAGCGACTGGACGGTGTATATGAGGAAGCATCCCCCTCATGTTCTACCGTAAAAGAATGGGCCAAACTTTTTTGAATGGTTCGAGAAAGCATTGAAGACGAAGAGTGTGCAGGTCCTCCTGAACACATCGCTCTTGTGGAAGGAGAATTTATGGAAGACCGGCGACTCAAAGCTACAGAAATAGCAGCAAGGTTGGACCGTTCTAAAACAACAGTCCTTCCAATTATTCATGAAAATTTAAACATGAATAAGGTTAGTGCAAGATGGGTGCCTAGACTTTTTCCTTAGTTCAAAAGCAGCAACGAGTCATCTGTTGTCAGGCATTTTTGGAGCTCTGCTGTGGCAACGAGAGAGAAGTTCTACAAAACATTGTTACAGGAGATGAAACTATGGTCCTCTATTATGATCCGTTGTCCAAAAGAGAATCAATGGAGTGGCATAAACCTGACGAACCACCGCCTCTAAAGGCCAAGGTCACTCAGTCAACCAAGATTATGGCCACAGTGATTTGGGACTGATGAAATACTCTTTATTGATTTCAAGAAGAAGAACACTACAGTAAATGGGGATACTATGCTGGCCTATTGCACAGACTACGTGCTTCCATCACAGAGAAAAGGCGAGGAAAGCTGAGTGGTGGTGTACGCCTTCTTCACGACAACGCACCTCTGCACACAGCTCATTACAAAGGAAGCTGTGAAGAAATGTTGCTTCAAGGAAATCGATCATCCAGCCTACAGCCCAGATCTAGCTCCCAGTGAGTATTTCCTCTTCTCAAAACTCAGGAAGGACCTTCGAGGTAGGAAATTAAGTGTGACGAAGAAGTGATGGATGCTGTTTATGTCAATTTTGCAGACAAGACTTCCGATTATTTTTTTTTGGGGGGGGGGTTGAAATGTTAATCCATAGATGTGAGAAGTGTATTGCAATAAAGGGTAACTATATTTAAAAGTGAAATATAGTTTTTGTCTTTATCATACCTAGAAAATAGCTAGGCCGGAAACTTGTGCATTGCAGACCAATCAAATACGACCAATTTCATAAACAGAATCTTAAGTTTTACCAATATATGTCGAGTATATGACTAATATCGAGATGTTATTAAAAGTTTTTACGTGAAAACAGAGTAGAGCACGGAATTGCGTGCACAACTATCATGAGGTGTGAAATTCGTTAGTCATGTTGTCGAGTGGTGTCGCTGGAGCTGTGCTAGACAATTTTTTGTTACCTCGTGCACGGGCATATTTGTGATTCCACAAGGACTGCAAACTATAAAGCAGAGAAGCGAACTCATGTCAAACTCGCCAAATCTGAAAAGGAAGCCTTAGAAATCATTAGGTAGGCTCATGCCCATGAGTTGTGCGCGCACTATCGCTTTAAGAATGGTTGAAAGAGCACAAGAGGTTTGGGCGACCGGTGTTAACAAATTAAACGACTTCTGCATGAAGATAGTCCGAGGACGCTTCCTTACATTGCTAAGACCATAAACGTGTCATACGGAACAGTGGAACCTGAAATGTGACGCGAGTGGAATTGGATGCTCCATAACGACAGTGCCCCCGCTCATAGAGCGTTACTAACGAATGCGTTTCTCAACTGTAATGCAATGATCACCCTTTCTAGCCTTCCCAACTCGTCAGACTTGACCCCTGCGACTTTTTCTTCCAAAAGATGCAACACAAGCTAAGCGTCGCCGTTTTGACACCTTCATTGAGACTCAGGACGACTTTCAGATTCTCGACATGCTACGAGAATAGAAAATCTAGGAAGTTTTTACACAGTAGTAAAAGAAATGGAAGCCGTGTATCAATGCACTAGGAGGCTATTTTGATTTTTGTTTTGTTTTTTCGGACGCTCTTTAACATCTCAGGTCATCAATGTCCCATTCAATTCAGAGCGTGAAACGGTCGATAAATTTTGCTCAGATGCCTCTTCTTTCAGGTTTGAGGTTCCTTTACGTGCCGTAAATCTACGACACGGGTTTTATTTCCCTTCCGAAAGAAGCCGTACTTAGGATTTTTACACCCGAAAAAAAATCCATCGATCCTGGCCGGGATTGAACGGCGATCTCGGGTCTACGAGGCAAGTATAGTTACCACTACACCACGACCGAACATTTTATGGTGATAGTAGTAGATAGTAGTAGATGTGTATATAGCACTAATCTTGGAACTTCTTGATAACACCTAGTAAAAGCACTGCAATGTTCACACAGCAAAAATAAACTTCAAAAATGAATACGGCATGTCAATAAACAAATGTCAATAGCAATAATGTTAATTAAAAACATCAAACTAAACGGAAACAAAATAGCAGTATATATTTTGGATACTCATCAAAAAGACTTATGCTAGTATAAAAACCTATTATCTCAACAAAATATTTTAAATTGTCATATGCAATATAAGAAAGATATACTTTCAGCTGCATCACTTTCCATATCATTGACATGAAATTATACTCTAAGTACTGCATTATTAGTAACGATAAGGCACAATGAATGCCGTAACTGAGGTACAGAAATATCCATCCCATTACTGCAATACAGGAAATGCGCAATAGATGCTCAAGAACATGTCCACACATATGTTTGTGATTGTACCGCCACTCACATTATTGAGTAGACGTGCTTCAAATACACTTAGAAATAGCAGTGCTAAATTTCACTGGTTTAGGCCAATTAGTTTGAAAGGTATAAGGGAAAGTCGGGGACCGAGAGCGAGTGAAACACTAAATATTTTGTACATAGGTATAAGAGGTTTCTTTTATAAATTCCCCTTCATAGCGATCCAATGAACTACGAACCATAAATCTCGCCGTTTGCGGGTATCGTAGTATGTTAAGGTTAACTATTTTAAAATATTTAACTTACCAACCTCAAGCAAGGCGCTGCAATTGTAGTCCCGTTGTCTATACGTTTTGACACTTATTTAAAAACTGCTTTACTCATTCTCATTCACTCAGGCTGTTTGTTTCAATTCGTCCAGGGATGTTGCTTTGTCTTGTATACGTATTTCTAATTTGCGGCAGAGTTAAAACAAATCTCGTAACCGCGGAGCCCGCAAATACTAATAACTCTGTGATTCTGAAACACTCTTTCATCGAAATATTCGCTATATGAGTTGTGGCAGAGTCTTGTTTAAAAAGGACGGTTAATTATCTAAAATAAAGGAGGTGGGCAATATTGTATTCACGTATGCCACAGTTCTTCTATGTTGTTTCAACTTTTTAACATTTAATTCTTCACAGAGAGCCATAAGAAATGTCTGTTGTGATCTATGACGGATTGCATCTAATTTTTCTTCAAGGAAAACATTACGCTTTTGTTAGCTATTTTGGAACGCATACACCCGTGGTCAAAGGTAACGGCTTGTTGTATAGCCTGGAACCCTTAAATCGGGAGTCTTTCAACTCGGTAGAAAAACACTGCAAGTTGATTGTTAATTCATTGAATCGCCGTCGGTCCTGGTGGTGTAGTGGTAAAC
Organism: Metallyticus violacea; assembly: GCA_030762175.1. Lineage (NCBI taxonomy): Eukaryota > Metazoa > Arthropoda > Insecta > Mantodea > Metallyticidae > Metallyticus > Metallyticus violacea. The sequence continues at coordinate 25,614,113 of CM060835.1, read as the reverse complement.
ATACTAGTCGCCTAAACCCAAGATCGCGGGTTCAAACCCGGACAGGATCGATAGATTTTTTCGGGTGTAAAAATACTAAGTATGGCTTTCTTCGGAAGGGAAGTAAAGCCGTGGGTCCCATGTGGCACATTTACGGCATGTAAAAGAAACTGAAGCCTGAAAGAATAGGCTTCTGAGCAAAATTTGTCGGCCGTTTCACGTCCTGAATAGAATGGGACGCACAATATAACACAAGGAATAAATAATGACCATATGTATTATTTTTTCCTCGCGAACAAGGGACAAAACAAAAAATATATGATATACGATTGAAAATGTATCGAATGTACTTTAGAATGTAGCCACCAGATGGTGTATGAGAGCAGAGCTGCGTGTCTCAGCACGCCCCGAAGTTCAACTAATGAGCGACAGTGGTCAGGAATGCAGGTCACGTATATGCATGCACATGAATGCCACACAGAGCTAAGGGAAGCACTAGGTGCACGTGCCGTGCTTGAGGAACAAGCGCGCGCCATCTTGGAAATGTGACGTTTGCGACCATAACTGTATAGTAGCCCCTTTGGAAATGCGCATGAGCAGCGAGCAATTATCAGTTTTTTGGGGTAGTGAGTGCGAGAAACTAACAGATATTCGTCGAAGAATGGAGTGGCAATATGGAGACGCCACTTCAGTAGAGGTCTTTGAGTGGCACATAAAGTTTCAAAGTGGAGCATCAACTGTGTGATGGGCTGCACACTGTGATTATGCCAGACACTATCGCTGCAGGAGAACAAGCGAATCGAGACATTTGTCGGGTAACAATCGACAAGTGGCTAAAAGATAATCACGGCTCTGAGCAACAAATTATCCATGAGATTCTGTACTACAGCAAAGCGGCGGGTACCAAATCAACTCATCTTTGAACTGAAAGAACGTCATGTGAATGTTCGTGAAACACTGCTACGACGTCATGAAGGCGAGAGAGATGATTTCACTGGCGATGAATGTTGGGTCCACTATTTCCAGGCGTAACCAACCGAGCAGCCAGTGGCATTCACCATCTCCAAAACCAAAAAGAGTTCGTTACAGCTGAGTCAGCCAGTTAAGTGATGCTCACGCTCTTCTGGCACTAAAAAGGTCGAATCATGGAACATTACATGCCCAGATGATGCAAGATTAATCGCGAGTCATAATGTGATCACATTTGAAACTGCAATCAGGTCAAAACGTGGAGGTTTTGCTCACAACAGTGTACTCTTACACGATAATGTAAGACCTCACACATGTCATGAAATAGCACAAATATTTCACAGCTTCATTTTGAATGTATACCACATCCTCCTTATTCACCGGACCTGCCGCCTACTTTGGACCACTCAAGAAGTTCAGCACTGACGACGAGGTGAAAGATGCGATTGTTTGATTTGATTTATTTACGGACGCTCTTTAACATCTCAGGTCATCAGCGTCCCATTCAAATCAGAACGTGAAACAGCCCATAAATTTTGCTCAGAGGCCTCTTCTTTCAGGCTTGAGGTTCTTTATCGTGCCGTAAATGTACGACACAGGACCCACGGCTTTACTTCCCTTCCAAAGGAAGCCATGCTTAGAATTTTTACGCCTGAAAAAATCCATCTATCCTGACCGGGTTTGAACCCGTGATCTTGGGTTTACAAGGCAAGTATGGTTACTACTAAACCAAACGACTGACTTCTATTGATAGCTTTAGCTTTGCTAATGCTAGAATCGTGCCGTCGATTAATTGGCTCGAATAATGCTGTTTCCCTGCTCTTTATCACTCCAGTGGTTATCTGTAAGTTGATGTGCATAAAAGTCTATTTTTCATATCTCCAAGCCTGTACAGCTGAACTAAATGAACAAGATACATTTCTCCTCGGCTCGCTACATGGTAGTTTCTAGGAAACTTTTTAGATGTTTGCTTTAATTGTTACAAAGAACTTAAGATGCAATTCCATAATAAAAGGAAAAAGAGCAGAAGAGGCAAATTAAATGTTTACGTGCCCTCCACACATTATGCAAAACTACTGTCAACAGTCGGACAAAAGATGATATTTTTCAGCTTTCAGCTCTTTCATGTCCTCAGCCTTGAGTTTCTTAATATTTTGCTGAGTAAGGTAATGACGTAGTCAAATAAAATTAATACATTAAATGGAATGAGAAAAACAGAAGGACAGAGGAGAAGAAAATATGAAAAAGGAAATGGTCATTGCAGCGAGCATAACCCAGCAGTGCACAGTGTTTTGTCTGCGAACACATTCTACAATGTAAAAGGAAAATTGTCGCACGCAGACCCAAGCAACACATCAAAAGTACGTCACTTGAAAGTAAAAACCACTTAGAGAGTATAATGAGTTCACTTTTGCTTCCACCTGCGGCGTAACTCAGCTTAAGGAGAACGCTAGGTATGTCATGTCACAGGAAATGTGAACTTTGACTTTCAACTGACATTTTCTCATTAGAGATATTAATACAGCGAACAAATTAATTATTTTGGGTCTCTTACATGGGACTGGCTAGTGAAGGAAAAATTGGTAAAGTAATGTGTCCGGATTTCATTTTTTGACTTTCCATATATCATAGTTAATTGTAAAATACAAAAGTTTAATTAAATTTGCAATACTGTGGGAAAAAATTTAAACGAAAATAGATTTGAAACTTAGATAAGATTTTTAGCATAATGCCTGAAACTATTCATATGTCGGCAGATTTTGGTAGGTACAAGAAATAAGACTTCTGAAATTGTGGTTCGCGAGGATTCCTGGAAGCATTAATGTTAACAATATTTCTTCTTGAGTATATGGATATAAACAATGATTGGGAGAAAATTAAAAATTATATAAATTTACCATGTTTATGTACTAACATAAAGTATATTAGAATCAAATTGAACACTACTATTTGTTTCGGGGCGAACTTTCAATTGCGAAGTTGAAAACTGGACCAGGCACAACAATTTTACGAGGGGATATAAAAGTTTTCGGTTGACGAAGAAAACACAAGATTTAACAAATTTTTTTTCCCTCAATATAATCACCTTGTAAATCAATATATTTAATCCAATACCTTTCCAAATTTTATAATATCCTCAGTAAAAACAGATTTATCCAAATGTGAAAACTTAGTATCTACATCGTTTGATGTCAATTTTCGTCCACGCAGCCATATCTTCCGGTTTGGGAAGAAAATGTGATCGCAGGGAGCCGAATCCGGCAAATAAGCAGATGTGGAACCACTTGGAAGCGAAGCGAAGGTCAGGAAGTTTGCAGCAACAATTCTAGACTTACGTGAAGGCGCATAAAAGTGATGAAAGAGAACTTTCTTTTTCGTCAGGTCTGGACATTTAGCTTGAATAGCATCCTTCAGTTTGTGAAGCGTAATATTCCCCGGTGATGGTTCTGCCTTTCTGCAGGTAGTATACGAACAACACACTATGAGAATCCCAGAAAATCATAACAATGACTTTTCCTTCAGATGAATGTGTCTTTGCTTTCGTTGGTGCACTTTCACCTGTTGTCACCCAATATTTGGATTGCTACTTCGTCCCCGGTGTGTTATGATGAATATATTTCCTCTACTGTTATATGGAACAGGAGAAAATCGCTGGAATTGCGTTTAAGCAAGTCTTAATACTTACAAAATGTTCATTTTCGAATGTGTTTTGGTCACCTGTTAACAAACGCGGCACCCATCGGGCTTTTTCATACCCAAAACCTTGTGTAAAATGTAGTGGACGCGGCCTATTGATGTCTCTGCAATGTCAACCAGTTCGTGTACTTTCAATCGGCAGTACAAGTACATGATATTAGAATATTTATCACAATCTTGTCGGTCGTAGCAGTTTTGGGACTACCTAAGAGCTCATCATCTTGGATGGATATACGACCAGGCTTAAATTCAGCAGTCAACATTTTTAATCATCGAAAACGAAGGTGAAGAATCCTTTAATGTGTTGCCTACTTACTTTCGTATCTCTGTTGGGGTTAAACCTTCAAAACGAAGTACTTTATCACCATCGTATTTCAGTTTTATCCATTCTGTTAACACTAGTTTGTTTACACGATAGTCAGCGCCACGGGTGGCCGAGATCGTTCAGGCACGGACTCGTGGGCGGAAGGTCTGGGGTTGGAATACCACCAGAACCGTCCTCCCCGACAGGTTTTCCTCAGTCCAAATAAATGGCAAATGCCGGGGAGGTACCCTAAACTTAGGCCTTACACGTTTCCTTCCTTAAAAAATATTCTTCCCCAATACATTCATCTCGTGTATCATCAATGTCCATCGCCTGTGATGCCTCAGTAGTAAAAACGGGCGTTAAACACCACAAAAAAAAAAAAAAAAAAAATACACGATAGTAAAAAACAACGGACTACACACATGCATCTCAAAATACATAAAAATAGAGTGCATGAAATATCTGGACAACTCTAAAATTAATTATAAATAGCTATATTACATTAAGGTATATTTTAATAAATTTTCTTATTCTGTACATCATAAAATTTTTCCTGTGCCACAGAATTATTCATATATAGTGTTCTATTTGTCTTGCTGACCCATTTTTTTTTTTTTTTTTTTTTGCGTCAAATGAAAAACTGTTTCAAACAAAAGTTTTTAACACGTTGCAGTTATTTGCTAAGAATATACTTTTTGTGTTTCCATTAATTTAGAAGATAGGATAGAGCTTCATTTTTTAACTAGCACAATGTATATTTTATTCAAGAATACATTTATCCTCTCTAAGAGCTACTAAAAATGATGTTACATTGATCCAATTTTGTCAAGAAAATAGTGGATGTGCACAGTTATTAGGAAACCGAACTGTTTATACCTCCGTTGTACAAATTACTTAATCAATGTATAGTTGTAGTAGGGTACTGGGTTTTGTTTCAGTGCTGATTCATGCATGATACAGATTGCCTGAGAGGGAGGTGGGGACTAGCTTTCTCACCCCTCAAATTGTCGTTGCTTTAGCTTCCATACCACTGCACTGCAGTCATTCATCAGAAGGCCGCACTGAGTGACTATAATCGTTCTTACAAGATGTACACGTATGAAGAGAAAGTAGAAATTCTACTGATCTCGGTAAATGTAAGTTCAAAAATAATTATACATGACCTACATGATAGGAAAGATCAGATTATTTAGTTAAACAAATACACTGTAGCTTTTAAATAAAAAGCATGCATTTATCATTTCCATACCTACACTTTTCTCGACTAAAATGATACAGGTGATACATTTCTGAATAGCTATTGAAGATAGTAAATACAAAGACTATTTTTCTTTTTCAACCTACGATTGGGCGTAACAAATAGACAAATGTCAATCACAAAATGGTTTTATTATCAGGAGTCAAATACAGTCACAGTTAATTTTTCCACATAGTCACCGTGAAGATTAAGATATTTGTCATATCGACAGACGACCTTTCCAACACTCTCTTCATAGAAGGTTGCCGCTAGCGTATGGAGATGTCTTTTTGGGAACCCAGCGTGCACAAAGTTTTCGATAGCCTAGGGTTCTGTAACATCGTGTACAGAGCTGACCTTGAAATGTCCGGAAATTACACAGACAACTCATTGAAGGTCTCTCTCTCTCTCTCCGTCTCTCTCGAATCACTTGATCAATTCGCTGCACAAGATCTTCACTGCGTCCATCCACATTCATCATGAGCATCAGTTCGGCCTTATTTAAATTTCCTACACCATTCACACACAACACCCTCACTCATGCAGTTTGCAACATAAACACGGCTCATTTTACGATGAATTTCTGCTGCACTGTTCCCTTCTGTCTGTAGAAAACGAACGACGCTTCGCAACTCGCACTTGGCGGGAGAATCAACCATGTCGGCCATGTTGAAGTACCTGTACCTCAGCACCATGTATTGAACTTGACCTTGGTGGACGTTATGGTGCAGTAGTAGCGTAGTGCGCAGATCCGCCTCCTTATGCTTGTCTGGTCACCTAGTAGAGCAATCGGAAGTTAAAAAAAATAGCCCTCGTAGATGAATAAAACGTACACGGTACCAATTAAAGAAAAACGAAGCCCTATCCGCTATATAAATGCAGATATAAAAAAGTATACCCTAAGCAAGAACTACCCCATGAAGTTGAAAAAATTCTTCATTTAATGCATCAGAAATAAAGTTATTTTGGGTGAGCAAGATATATAGAACCACCAGTGTATCTGCAGTGTCTCAAACGTAATCTTCTGCGATTATTACCAGAACAACTATTACATGGAGAAAAATGTTCGTTCCACTTTGCAAGAAATGATAGGAGCAAAATGAAAATAAGGTACAATAATGTTCTATGGTGATAAACACCAACGGCAGTTTCTTCTGTTTTATTACTTAGTGTTACATCCCCTATTTCTACATATTCTTGAATAGCCACTATTTTTTTTTCTCAGAATTGCGATTAATTTTTATTTTACACGTTCAGTAACAGATGCATGGGTGCCCAATTAATTGCTTGAGCAATTTCAGTTTTAGGGCTTCAGATATCCGAAGATTTTATGTTTCTAAATGTTTCATTATAGGCATTAGAAACAATTACAAAGTTATTCTGTATGAACTGTATATATTACACTTCTTCTGTTGCAATAGCATTTACAATCTTCATTGCAGAACATGCACTGTAGTCAAATGTATCAATTACTTTCAAAATTGCATTGAAATGTGACTGACCTATGTGTCGTCGTAACAAACAGCCATTATGCTGCTGTTTAGTTCTGCCTACTGAGCTATAGAAACGAACACTGCGTTGACACAGTGAAACACAAGGCGGGAGTGAAGGTCACGGAAATTCTCCGCATAGACAGCAACATTTCAGATCTGTCCAGGTTTACTGTAAACCGTTTACGGAGCTCTGGTCAAATCCATGATGACATGTGGCGCGGAAATCTGGGGGTGGTAACAAACGGAGAATCTGGATCAGGTGAGAACACGTTTTTTGAGAGGTATTTTGGGGGTAGGGAGGGGTACGCGAATTGAGGAATTAAAAGGGAGTTTGGGGCTCATAGTGAGACAATAGAATGTAAAATTACAGCGGTTAAATACTGGATGCGAATTATTATGTGAGATCAACCTTTAATTAGAGCAATCTGCTTCAAGGAGTAGCTTAGATTGGAAGGGAATAAGACATGGGCCTTCAAAGTGAGAAAGGGGTTGGGAAATATTTGGAAAGCAGGTCAAGGTTTCAAGAAAACTGTATAGAGGAAGGTCAGGAACCGTCTCAATTGCGCAATGTGGGGAGAAGATCTCGTTAAAAGTCAAGCGGGGGATGGAGCTGTACATCAAAACAGGGGCCAGATTCAACAGGGACTCGCGTGGTTTAGGCTTTGAGCATGGCGGCAGATCAGAATCAGGTGAAAATAGACTGAGAATTTGCCCTTTATGTGGAGAAGGTCGCACTACCTAGAGAACTGTAGCAGCACGGAGGTGTGGAGGAAGAAATACCTGCTGTCTTCCTTTACTGACTGTAACAGAGAGCAAGGGACATGCTGGGCCCTGCTGACAGGCAAGGATGAGGAGCAGGTAGGCAAATTCATATCGAAGATAAGACAGCTCGGGTCTGAAAAGGTTGAAAACCGGGAGATGAGGCCGTGGGAACTGAATTAAAAAATGTATGTATAGATGATGATGTGTTTATTTATTCCACTGACAAGAGGGAAGAGGTTCCATATTCTGGATGTATATATGAAATTATTATTATTATTATTATTATTATTATTATTATTATTATTATTAAGGTTATTACTATCATTATTATTTTAACTACGTTTATCAACGGACGTATTTACTTATTTATTTAAGTAATGTACTGTTTGTATATTATGAAAGACACGTTGGTTGATCCGTGCGAAAGTCGCAAAGTTATTAGTATGAATGTTACTTTGAATAAAATACACTCGTTCCTTCATATTATTGATTATGAACTACCTTTATACAAAACATCAAACCAAAGATATAGGAAATGTGAAAATTATTCACTTAAAACATCATTAAACATTTGGGTAGTTAAATCTGTGCTCACATTATTCCAATCTATCGGAATTAACTAACATATTTTTAAAGATTCCTCCGGTGTATTTCGTTTACACTAAAATTATTTTAAACAGTTGGATGTTCAGGTTGACAAGTTTTGAAATGAAAGAGACCCGTATTTAAATATTATATCGAATCACATAACAGTGAGAGCAGTCTTTTTAGCCAATGCTGCCCATCATTCACCTACTGAACTGATCTGGAATTTGTCATAATCATTAAAGTAAGGATAGGACAAACAGTTTGCCGCTTTATTTAAAAATCACGTTTAAATAGAGCAAATCATTTTAATTTTAAATACATTACTTTTTGCTTGAACAGCAGAACCACTGTTAACGAAATATTACATGAAGTGTAATATCCAAAAGTTCAAATGTGCATTTAGTCCCGGTGGCTGAAGGAAAAGCGACACTACAGTGATTATACATTATCTTCAGCGCTGCAATAATCACATACACAATAAGGATTATTTCCATCCTCAACACCACAAAAAGTCGGTCCTGGTGGTGTAGTGGTTACCATACTTGCTTTCTAAACCCAAGATCGGGGGTTCAAACCCGCCAAGTACCAATGGATTTTTTCGGGCGTAAAAATCCTAAGTATGGCTTCCTTCGGAAGGGAAGTAAAGCCGTGGGTACCGTGTCGTACATTTACGGCACGATAAAGAACCTTAAGCCTGAAAGAGAGGCCTCTGAGCAAAATTTGTCGGCCGTTTCACGCCCTGAGTTGAATGGGACGCTGATGACCTGAGCTGTTAAAGAGCGTCCATAAATAAACCATTTAAAAAAAAAAAACACCACAAACATTTGAGTTTGTTTTAACAGTCATTGTGGAGCATGTCCCTCAAGAATGAGAATGATGGTCCCGGTGACTTTACACTAAAAAAGTGTTCCAGGAACTTGGCAATTTTACTAAGTGCCTCAACGTTCTTCTTTCCTCACTTAATATGACTCTCTTGGGCTTATAAATAAGTTCAAACTTAATTGAAAAAAATCTAGTTGGTTGATTATGCTAATCAAGTAGCTTTAAAACTATGTTTTCTTACTAGTTTTATTACTAGGTTTTCCCTGGCCATTTCTTTTGCGCCAGCATATGAAATCCTTTGTGCTAGTCTATGACGGCTAAGAAACCCTCTTAAATTTACCAGCCGTTTGAGCCTCGTTGCTAAATGGATGGTTCATGCCATTCACAAAAGCAAAACGAATGACTTTAAGATTCAATCCACACCCAACTTCATCGAGTTTTAAAAGATACCTTACTTATTACCCCTTTGAAATTTAGATATATGGGCACCAGAATTAACTCGCCGTCTCAAGGTATTGCGGTGACAGAAATACTTTCGTAGCTGTAACCAGTGGCATCTCATCTACCCTCACCCCTTTGATAGCTATCTGCATATTTTTCTTCCGCCCCCGAATGAAAATCCCAGAGATTTTCATTACAAATAAAGTGCCCGTTCGTCCCCGCGTACAACATTTACATTTAATTACAAAAAATCCCCATAGGTGGCAGAAGAAAGTTCACTACGATGATGCGGTTAGTTATTCACAAAGTATAACTTCAAAGAAATCGTTTTAACTAGTGCTAACATTATTTTCTAAAACTTTTCATTTTTTATTTTATTTAATTTTGTTTATTTATTTATTTATTTATTCTCCCAATCAAGGTAAAAGAAAGGAGCAGATATCTTACCTGTTATATTCGTCAAATGGGTGAATGGCCGTTGTAACTTGAATACATTTACTGATAACTGCAGCCGCAAAGCAGAAAGTGGAATAACCAACACAAAATGTAAAACATCCCCAAATGACTTAAGAAATGCCCGTTTCCCCCATGTACCTTTCCCCACCCTTACTCTACTATAACATATGCTATACTGAAATCAAAGTTATGGGTCGTAATAAAACGCCAAAGCTATCGCGATCTTTACTGTTCACCGGCAGAACAAATGCAGCACACTTGACCAGCGTGGCTTGTACATCATTGTTGATTTCATACACTGCATGGCAAACATAAGAGCGGAACCTCTGAAATCCGACCTCATCTGCCTGTCCACTTGTAAACGAGTTAATTGTGGCCAGTCAAATATTTCGAGTAAATAAAGTTTCCCTGTTGAGGGCAAGTGACAGGTGACGTCACACCACTCGGGCCCGCCATTAATTTAGTGCGCAGGAGAAATATGACTCTGCCCAAGAGCTGACAGAGGAGTAATGTGGGGACAAACATCTGCTTCCAGGAATTCGTCTTTCCTACGTCTCGTTTCTTATACCTCTGCGCTGGAGGGGGCTAATGATTTACTGAGCGGCAAAACAGATACCCCAGTTCCTTTAAGACGCTCTTTGTTTTCACAAAAACTGAGAATTTACTTACACCTGTGTTTTTCATCCGTCTGGGGCGTGCAAATTGTTCATTTATTGCACATTTGTAATTGATAATACGACTATAAAAACTAGCGTTTATTACATTTTGATAATATTTTTACAATAATGACCAAAAATTATATTTTGTTTGATAGAATGGTTGCCCTATTCGACTGAGTTGACTCGAGAGGCCCTTATTCAATTCCCGGTGCTAAAACTTGGTTCGTGGTGTTCCTTTGTCACGAAGCAAAGTATGCATTGTACATTTCCCTACCAAAGAATGTTTACCTTTTAAAAGTAATAATATTTAAACAGTCATTCTAAATCAACAGAGCTTTACATAATTATTATTTAGTATTTATTATAATGAAAACATATGAGAAAGCAATGGATAGATAAATAGTCAAATTTACATTAGTACTTACCGCGCATGCGCATATGTGAAAGAGTTCTAATGCGAACTCCTTGCCAATTTGGGATTGGAGTTATGAACAGGGGCTTCAAAGGGCAGTAGTATAGTCCAAAAACTAAAATAAAAAGGAAAAAATTGTAAAATGCATACATTTATGTTTAAATTGTGTAAACAAATAGAAATATATAGAACACACATTAAGGATTAGCTCTCATAAATCCGCGAAATCTTTAGAGTTCACGGCGACAAAAAGTCAGAGAACCGCTGAGAAATGATTTATGAAATTTGAATATACTCTTAAAATAGAAATCTTACGAGATCCGATTGAAATTACTATAATTTTTTTTTCATGAAACTGCATGAAAAATAATTATATATTTCTGAATTTAGGTTTGCTATACTTATATTTTACATAAATGAGTGCTCAGAATGTTGCATACACATAAGATGTTACAAAATTCACCAATACATTGATCACCTATGGAGTTCTCAGAAAGGCAGGCGAGCCCCATCCTAGGCAGTTCGCTACTGAAAAGTGCGTAGTGTTGCTAGGGAAACTATGACGGTATATATGAATGAGTGTTCTGCCTGGTCCATGTTTTCGGCTTACTCCAGAATAAGCAAGTCTTCCGTTCGGCGTTTGATTCTGCTTTACTTATACATCAATAACTACACATGCTAAATTTATTTCGTTTTTCATTTAATTGTTTAGTTTATTTATGGACGCTCTGTAACATCGTTGGTCAATAGCGCGTCCCATTCAATTCATGGCGTAAAACGGTCGATAAATTTTGCTCAGAGCTCTCTTGTTTCAGACATGAGATTCTTTTACATGTCATAAATGTGCATGGGACCACGGCTGTACTTCCCTCCCGAAGGAAGCCACAATTCGTTTTTTCGCCAGAAATTTTCATACACTCTGGCTGGAATTGAACCCGCGATCTTGGGTTAAGGTAAGTATATTTACCACTAGATCATCAGGACCGACTCATATTTCATATAAAATATATACAAAAACCCAAATAATATTACCTTCATTCATTATACCAATAAAGAAATTTGATACGATAAAACAAAATAAATTGTGAGAAAGTATGAAGGAAATTGGGATTTCAAAGAATTTGATAAAGAGACAAAAAATATTTACACAGAATGTGGAAAAATATATACAAATATTTTGCAAAAAAGTCGAAAATAGGCACCTCAAGAAAAGGAACAAAAGGTCTGGGAAGCTTTATTGTGTTACTGCAGGCGTTAACTCCAATATGATGTTCAAAAGAACAGAAAACGCACTTGCTTAACTTAAATAAATAATTTATTTTGACAAGTGCATAATTAAGTGAAGTTTAGTGCCGCAATCGTTTATAAAACTTACTCTAGTTCTCAAAACGACTTGCCTTTCCACGAAGACCAGTACAAGGTTTAGCTTTGAATGATTTGTAATTAGACTGAGATCAGCCTGATTATGATTGTACCTATGCTGACTCTGGTCTACATATGACTGGCTATGAATGTGACTGCGATGTGTCACATCGCAAGTAGATATGACAATGATCCATATCGATGCTTGAAGCTTAATATTATAACATCAGTTTCCATTCTCAAAATACTTTAGTTACAAGTCCCCTTTCTACTCCTAGTACTTAGCATTTATTTAATTAATTAGTACTAAGTACACAAAAATTACAATATGCCTGGTTCTAATCCAGGTTCTATTTCAGGCCCATGTTTTAACTCACTCCAACACAAAAAATGTAATTAGCACACTAATTTATATCATTCCACTAACTGTATTTAACCACGTTTGTTGAGATCTGCCTTCAGTTATTCTAATTCTTAGTATATTCTAGGGATAAGCCAGTGATGCCAATGAGGCACAACACGAAAAATTCCAGATATATTATTGAGAGTGTATGGAATGTACTTTCGAATGAAGCCACCAGAGGGTGTGTGTGAGTAGAGCTGCTTGTCTAGGCACGCCCTGGCTTCATTTGGTGAGCGATAGTAGGTAAGAATGGGAGTCGTGAACACTGAACATGGTCCGTATGTGAAAATAGAATTTCTCCGAGGCAGAAATGCACGAGAATACCGCACAGAGCTACGGGCAGCACTGGGTGCGCGCGCACTGTCCTATCGAACAGTGAAAAGTGGATAGAGGCCTTCAATCTGGGCAGAATTTGGCTGCCTATCTACCGCACAATGGGAGTCCTGTGTCCGCGGACAAGGATGTACAGTGATGATGGTGTAACACTGCTTACGCGATGATAGGCGCTGAACACTTGTGCAATTACAAGAGCAAACTGGGATTTCGGCAAAACCAGTTCACCGTATTTTACTCCAGGATCTGAACTTGCGGACGCGTGCAAAGTGGGTGTCACATCCATTAAGAGAGGCACTGAAGTGGACTCGCTACGAAACATGTCGCATCATTCTGACGAGATTTCAGGAAGAAGGGGAAGCCATGTTGAATCGCATCATTACAAATGATGCCCCGTGGGCAAGGGCGCATAAACCAGAACTCCAGCAAGTCCAGTGAAAGGCCCTGGGCCATCACTCAAAGACAATATTCGCCAAACTACTCTACCAACAAAAGTCAGTCATTATGGCACATGATAGTCAAGGTGTGCTTGTGTGTCATCCAGGGCGTGAGGAGACCACTGTGAATACCCAATATTACAGATCTTTTTGGTATCATAATTGCGCCGTGTCGTATGCACCAAACAGCCAGCACTTTTGAACAAGGGCATTATTTTTTATGATAAGGCGATAGTGTCAAATGTCTTTTACAGAGAAGCGGATGGGAAATTCTTTCATGCCTGCCATATTCGCCCGATCTCAGTCCCTGTGATTATGACCTCATTCGCAAAATGAAGCAACCGTTTTGCTAACAAAGCAAACATTTCCACGCGAGGGGGGTCACGTTAACAACTCACATGCAACAGATGATATTCAGCGCCTTCCCCATCGCTGGCAACGACCAACATGTACTTAGAAACCATTTCGACCGCCACGGGTGGCCGAGGTCGTTAAGGCGCGGACTTGTGAGCGGGAGGTCTGGGGTCCAATCCCGCCAGGACCGTCCTCCCTGAGTAAGTTTTTTTCCAGTGGTTCCTCAGTACTCATAAATGGCAAATGCCGGGTAGGCACCCCAAACTTAGGTTTGGAACGTTTCTTTCCTTAAAAAATCCTTTCCTAATATATCATTTCATCTCATGTATCATCAGGGTCACCACCTGTGGTGCCTCAGTAGTAAAAATGGGCGTTAAACACTATTCAAAAAAAAAGAAAGAAAGTAAGAAAGAAAGAAAGAAAGAAAGAAAGAAAAAGACTACTTCGAAGGCTGCTAAGCACCGTGGATTACCTGGGAGACCCGTCAACCCTGTGTAAGTAGTAACTTTTGCTCATGGCACAATAAACCAGTGTTGTCCGGTTGCCTGTTTTGCTTCTTCCCTGAGAGAGCCGCCTATATCCAGTCTTTCATTGGTGGCACCACTCGGCAAGAAATGCCATATACTTTCAATCGTATATCCTAAATTTTTCGTGTTGTTCCTTGTTCGCTAGAAAAAAAAATCACTTATTTCTCGTATTTTTTCTGCATCCTGCAAATATAGAGAAGGCTATACAAATAGAAACAAAAAGGGGAAAAAATGACTAAGTGCCAATCAACTAGTATGACATAAGTGTCCATTGTCATCCAACGTTTATATCGACTATTTATTGGAAAATGGTAGGATCTAATAATTGAAAAGGGTAAAAGATAATACTGTAATAATTATTGAGGCATTACATTAATATGTGCAGCGAGTAAAATATATTTAAAAACTATTACAAACTGAAGCTGTATTTATTGGCTTCACGCCCACTATAATTTTTTGTGTGTCAGTTATCAATCTTATAATTAATCATATCTATGTTATTCGCTTGTCTCATGTCAAATTAAAGATTCCTCATAGTGTTCCACATGTACTCTTTAATAAGAGTATATTTATATATTAAATATGTTATGTATAATCTATCAGAAGGAATGTAAAAACGTGTTTTAACTTTTATTCTTATCCAGCTAACTTTGTGTAAGACGCGATTCGTACCGTTAAGATTCTGAGAAAGCTTTTTAAGAGGATCCAGTTTTTCTAGTGTGTGCAATCCTGAAGTCCTATCTTTGTTATGTTGGTAAGAAGGAAGTTGTAAAGAAGTTGTTTGGATAACACGTGAGTGTATGAAAACCTGTAACCTTTAGAAGGGAAAAGTTAACTGTAGTTTGTACAAAGAGGACCGAATAGACATGTTTTTAAGAAGTATTTACTTCAGCTACCAATGACAAAGACCGCAAGAAAGCGTCCAGTAGCCAATAGTAAGGAGAGATTAAGAGAAAAGTTCTAGAATCCTTAACAGCGAGAATTAGAAAAATCAAGAACAGCGTCTCCACCGGCTAACTTTGATATTCATATAAAAGAGGCAATTTCAAGGTCCCAGTACCTTAGTTACCTTGTTTCCTTCAGTTGGCTTTATTTCACATATAGTTCATTGTTTGCAATCAGTTAAGCTTCCTCAGTTACTTGCTTTAGTTCAGTAAGTTACGTTGGTAGACCTAATATGCTTTCTCCTCCCGACCTGCAGGAAACTTCCTTGACCCATCATGCAACTGTTCCATACAGTAGCGCATTTCTGATATTCTCCTTGCACTGGCGCGCCTTTTTGCCACAACCTATTTGACATTTTATACACGCATGCTGTTTCATGCTTTAGAGCACCTCACACAACACTGGCCAGTACATAACTACTCTGTTTTACCGACTGCTTTGTGTAGTGTTTAACGCCCGTTTTTACTACTGACACACCACAGGTGGTGGGCACTGGTGATACACGAGACGAAATGATAAATTAGGGATTTTTTAAGGAAGGAAACGTTCCAGGCCTATGTTAGAGTACCTCCCCAGCATTTGCCATTTATGAGGACTGAGGAAAATCTGGGAAACATCCCAGTAAGGGAGGATGGTGCTGGTGAGAATCGAACTCCAGATCACCCGCTCATGAGTCCGCGTCTTAATGACCTCTGCCACCCGTGGCGGTTCAATATCCAGATCCTTTTCGCGCACAAGCATGTTGACATAATTTATTTACAAGTCACCTACAAACAAAAAATACAAATAACTAAACTGCAGACGATGAGATAATAATAACAAAATCAAAATATAAAGTAAAAAAGATTTATATGAATTAAATAAATCTGAAAAACTCTATAATCTTGAAATATTAATCAATAAAACAAAGAAAAATACCCGATAAAAACCAAGGTAATTATAGAAAAGGTAAGACATTTTATATATTTGGGATATACAGTAGTTTAAATAAATTTTAAAATGTAGAACATAAAATATACACCTTTCAACACATTTGTTACACAATTGCAAGATTTTTAAACAATTTTAAAATGTTATAAAATAATTTCTATATTTTCTCTCCTATGCTGGGCCCTGATAAAACAAATGGAATGACGTAAAGAAGTAGCAGAAATGAAGATTTTAGAACGGCGGCATTATATTAAAAAAAAAAAAAAACAGATTATATGAAAAATAATAGACATAAGTAAGGAATTTTTAGCATACTTGGTAAAATTTCCGACAGCAATAATATCTCTCACATGCATGTAAAAAGGTTGGCATCAGACAGATTATAGTATTGATTTCATAAATCAACCACTAAAGAAGACGGGGTGTGAGCAAGCCATAGAAAATATGCATTGTTAAAAACCTTCTAGACCTAAAATATAGTCCCTGATAAATAATGTTGAGAAAAAAAATGTATATTAATAAAATGGCATAACTTGCTTTTTTTTCCGAAGTTTTTAACGACCCCTGTGGTATAGATTTCCGTATTTAGAATCGTGTTTTGAATGCGATATTAATGGTTTCAGAGATGCAGATTCTAAACTAGGGATTTTTTTCACTCTCGATATATTTTTTAACTCACTTATTTTCACTGTCATGGATTATAGGGTGTCCACAAATAATTTTTACAACTTAAATCTAAATAAAATAATGGAAGGAGGTAATAGTTCTGTTTTTGCCATTTTAAAAAGATTAAATTTTTTTTAACGTTGATATTCAGACGTGCTAAATGAATGGTAAATGGGCAAGGCACCAATTCCATAAAATTACTGTTCCACAGAGGAAGCTACAAAGTGTTTCCTTGTTTACAGGGAAGATCAACTGCACAGAACCAACGACGCTTCAAAACTAAATATGGAATAACGCAGAAAGTATTATCCTTTATCAAAAAGTGTGATGTCCTAGGAAGAGTAAAAACGATGCTGAACGATTGTGTGAAGCTTTTGTTCATAACCCTAAAAGGTCTAGTCGTACCACCGGTAGGCAGTTGAATATTCCACGATAAACGCTGAAGTGTTGTGACGGTGTTGCCATAGTTTGCTTACATAGTATAGCGACTGCAGGCCACTAAGCCACAAGGTGAGGAAGACTGAGAGATTTAGGAGAAGCGAAAAAAAAAATCGTTTAGCTGAACCTTAAGCTTTTCAAGGTGTTCTCTATTCGTTCAAATCACTTCGAAAGTGCGCATTACAAGTTTCTTATAGAGGGACATTCATAGCTTTTATGTAGAGCATTAATGATGAAAAATGACACCCAAAAAAGTCTTTGATTTTTGAGAAAAAGTTTAACACAAAGGAATGTCTGTAACATTGAAGATTTGCGAAGCATTCTGACAAGTTGAAGAGATTTGAGCGACGCGTGTCAGTCGGAAGCAGCAGGTGGCTTGTCTTTGCTTTTGGATAATTTGCTGTGATTCACGCCATACTGTGCAGCAACAGTATTTTCGGTATCCAAGGCTGCTCGCTGTCAAGTGCATTTTTATTCAAGTATCATAGTGATATAGGTTGATTGCTTGCTTCTTCCGGAGTCAAAGTTTTCAGCACTACACGATATAATTCTACACGAATGTCTTGTGCTGTTCTGTTAAGGAATGTAACAGATGCGGAGAGTAAAACTTCGTGATTTGGAAATGCTCGATTAGGAAATTGTATAACCAGTTACAATGGGTATCATCTCGTGTATTGGCTCAAAGTGATACAAAATGATGAAAAATACCCAAAGAAGAATTGTGACATGCTTCACATGGTAAGTGTGATAAAAATAACAACGTGAGAGCTCCCTTACATTTTCATGTGCGACAATGATTACATTTCCAACCGCTGTCTTGCAAAACTAGCTCATATTGTTGCTTGACAAAGCACATATTGCCTTCAAAAATTCCTCTTTCAAATAAAAAAAGCTTAATGGTTGTCAAATTTAAGTACCATGTAAAATATAGCTAAATAATGCGATCATTTTTTTTTCCGCTCAATAAATTTCAGTGGCGATTCTTAAAATTTTTCCTCGCAATTGATGAGCCTCCATTAAATATCTCCCAGCAGGATAGTGCAACACCTCATTCAGCTCTGGTCGTACGAGTGAATTGATATGAAACTGGACAGCAAAGAACTTCAGAAAAAATATATAAAACCAACTGGCCGGTGTTATTTTTTTAAAAACTCTGGTAGTTTTCTCATATTAATGCTCTAATTTTATCGTATATTTGAGAAAATCAACAATTTTGAAGTATGTAAACCGAAAAGACCAATGCTAGCTATTTAAAAACAAATTATATGTGATAGATTCCATAAATATCAATAAATTCATTTTTTACTGCCTTCATTATAGAAAATAGCAAAAACCAAAATTTCCGCGCGTTGCCCTCTCTCTGACAGACTTGTCTCATTATTTTGCTGTTCCATCAAGAAGAACTCGCATAAAAACAATTGGTTTGAAACAAGTGGTTACGTTCACCTATGCGGGACCGAGCGAGAAGTTCACGCGCATTATGATAACATATTTAATTTAGTACATATACTTATATACTAAAAGCATAAAATACTGTAATAATAACAAGTGATAACTTGTATTATAACAAAAGTTATAAATAATGCCCCTCAGTGGCAATACATTGCCGGCATCTACGTAGGAAATTCCTGTATTTCATCCAACTTTTCTTACATAAAAAACGCGGTTTAGAACACGTTCCTCGTCATTGAGGGATATTCTTTGTCTCTCTCGTAACTATTTATAAAGTTAGCCAACAGTATCTCTATCTGTAACACGATTGTCAGGATATTTTCTTTGTAAATAGTCATACCACTTCTTCGCAAGAATCAGTTTGCACATGAAAGCATTGAGTAACACACGAACGTATAACCCACGCTAACCTCCCCAAACTACACTCCCAAAATTAAGGTCTCCAAGGCGCTGCGGCCACAGGGAAACTGTTCGCGCGGCTTTTAGCCACCCTGTTGTGTTTGCTGCTTTCTCCCACTCCCAAAGAAGCTATTGCACGGCCATTGGGGCTCTAAGCTTTGGCTCGGCAGCCATTTGTAATTTAGTTCCTGCTTGCCACTACCGCCAGGACATAGATCGCGCAGTTATTCAGTTAAAGCATTAAAACGATCAAAATTCTCCGCCAATTAACGAAAGTGTGTGGATAGTTTTATATGGACGTCAAAAACGTCCGCAAGTGTTGTAGCGAGTTTGCAGCTGGTCGCACTGAAACTCGCAACGAAGAAAGAAGCGGGGGACCGTCAATTTCCGACGAAACAGTCGCAAAGATTAAACAAATCATGCTTCAAGATAGGAGTATCACTCTCGATGATCCTTGTATGTTGGTTCCTGAGGTTCTCCAAGCAACATTTATAGTACTTGACTTAACAGTTGAAATATCGGAAGGTGCGCACATGATAAGTCCCGCGAATATCCACATAAGACCAAAAACGGCAAAGTTCCACTCTTCCCGCGAATTTCTTCGGCACTATGCATACGAAACTTGGGAGTTTCATTCACACCTGAGACCAAACAACAATCTTCTTTGCCCAAGGCGCGAAATTTTTGCTGGTCAAGTCATGGCAACTGTTTTGGGATGAAAAGGGAAGATTGGTGCTCGATTTCATGGCACCTGGGACCACAATACACGCTGACCGGAATTGGCATTTTATCCATAGACAAGCGAAATTCTTGGAGCTGCTAGAGGTGCATTGCCATGCCACTCTTGAGCGGTAGCGGAAAAAGCCGAAGGTAGTGTGAATTCCATGTATATAACTAGATATTAACACTTTTAAGTGAAACGGCATTATAGGTCAGGCAGTCGAGTTTTTTTTTTTTTTTTTTTTTTTCCCTGCCGGAGTTAAAAGAGATTTGTCACCATTACAATGATTTACTCGCTAATACAGTAGCAAGCACACGATCCATTTTAAATGTATATTTTCACTGTTTTTTTTTTTTTCTGAGTTCAAAGGAGATTTTCCGCTGTTACTACCCGTCTAGCACATAGCACATAATCTCCTGTCAAGTTATACTTACGAAAATGAGATGAGCGTAGGCCGTCAGACCGTAGCGCGCTGCTGCAAACCACTGAATCTACCGGTTTCTAGGATGTACCAGAGCTTAGAGTTAGAATGTGTGTATATATGAATTAAGTGCGAATTTCAATAAGACTGCTGGTCTCTCGTTCAGGATTGAAGTTCGGTTCTCTCAGCTGTCGCTCAGGATTGCAGCTCCGACAGCTATAGTAATGATCTTGTTGTAAGGCTAAGTGACTTGGCAACCAGTGACTACTCTTGTTTCCTAAGTTGAAAGAATATTTGGACGGAAGGCGCTCCAGCAACGACAACGAGGTGAAAGATGAAGTCCAAAGCTTCCTCAAGGGCATGGCGGAGAGCTAGTAGTGATATGGACATACAAAAATTGCCAAAGCGCCTATAAAAATGTATCGACCTAAATGACGATTATATGCAAAAATAAAGGAATGCTGGAGCATTAAAATGATTTACAAATTATTCCAAAGAAAGCTTCTTTCTACGTCTAAAAATAATAAATCTTAATTTTGGGATTATCGTCGTAGCTACAACCAGCTACCTGCACGTGTTTTTATGGACGCTTTTTAACATCTCAGGTCATCAGCGTTCAATTCCATTCAGAGCGTGAAACGGCCTGTAAATTTTGCGTATCGAATAATTAAAATTATCTAATGTCCCATATATTGTAAATAGAATGAAGCATACTGTAATATTAATATCTAGTAGACATAGTATATGAATTCAGAAGGGAGAGTGGATGACTAGAGATTTGATATCAATTGTTTAATTATTGTTTATAGGTTAAATCATGAGTATGGAAGGAAATTCCTTGTAAAGAGCAAGTGTTTGCAGAACATTATGTAACTTGGTGTGGTTAGTTTTGTACCTCCGGCGAGAGACGCGAGATAACATAATAGAACGATGCACTTGGCCAGGAGGATTATAACAATGCTCTTTTGTGTTTTAGAGAAGCTACTAATCTTTTAAGAAAGTTGAACATTCCTAAGGAGACGGTAACGCAGATGGAAATACTTTGCACAGCGTGGACGCGTTTTCAAACGCTCACCTATGAAAATCTAGGATTTTAAAGTAGTGAGTTTTAGCGCATTTGCATGAGCTTTGACTCGCCAATCAGAGCCTTAAATTTTAAGCGACGGGAGTCCATGAGCTCTGTCATTTGACCCCGTTGAGCTCCGACGCCTGTGCAGACATTTTTGAAATGAGTATTGAAGGGGAGACTTTCTCGTGAAGGCATTCAGGTCAAGCATTTCTAGATTACAGTTAAGGCGGTCAAGCAGCTCACGCGGTATCACGCAGTGTAGCATGTTGTTCACGCAGTCTTTGTAAGCAGACAACAAATCATTCGTCGAGTTCTAATAACAATTTATTCACAACGTCAGGTGCACACTAAGTAATGTCTGTACATCTTGAAATTCAAGAATCTTATGCTTTGCATACTCAATTAACGTCAGCGGCCAGAGCAGCGCACCAAGAGACATTCAGATAACCGTGGTGAAAATAAACTCGACGATCAATTCAAGCAACAAAGAATTGTTCTTCTAACGACACCTGTCCTTCTCCTCGACTCCACATCTCCGAGGGCGCGAAACAGAAAACCGGGCATCACAGGTCATCGTCTCTGCGACGCTTGACCGCTTGTGATTGCGACGAAGAGAAACGGTTGCAAGGCTTGAGGTTCCTTCACGTTCCGTAAATCTATAACATGGGACCCATGGCTTTACTTTCCTTCCAAAAGGAGCCACACTTAGAAGTTTTATGCCCGAAAAACCTTCGACATTGGCCGGGATTGAATATATTATTTTGCGTTTAACCTGTACGTACATTATTACCTGCTTCTCCCAGTACAACCGCGCTCTGCCGGTCCGTTACTTAAATAAGCTCACTGTTTATTTAGTTTAATAATTTTGCCATAGTTTTATTTTTCATTCCATTTGTGGGGAGATAATTCAAAAAATGCTTGAAACTGTTCTTCTATTTTGTAAATTAATGACTATTTTTTACAAAGCACTATGTTCAGCAAAATATGAGATGTAAAGCGATATTGTTTAGATATATATTTTAAGGGATTCCAGATCTATATCTATAAGGGAAAAAATTTAATACATGGTAACTTGGAGAATTTTTGCATGAAAACTATAAGACCTAGTGCTGCCATAGTTCATAAAATATTGCAGTTTTAATATCTTGGGGTTTAAAAATATATTTTTTTTTAAAAATGTGAGTTAAATAAAATCACCGTTTTGGAATATCAAGGGAATAAGAATTTTATGGTTTATGATGGACCGAGAAGAATTGCCCTGACACTTCACCACCGTGAAGACGCTGAATTAAGACTTGTGATATTCTTTAATGTGAAGAAATGAAAAGTTAAAACTTGGCCACATTATTTAGAGCAGTTGTTGTAAAAACAATTTGTGAACATCCTATACTACTATGTTTAGTTAGCAGCGCTGAACGGATGACAAAAATTTAACTATTGTCCGTCCAACAGAGAAGAACCAAACTTAATAAAAACATGCATTACAACGCCGAGCCCCGCTCCAACTCGCCTCGTGCAGGCTGACAAACTAAATATTAATCGAATTGCTTGCCGAGCTATTGGTTTCCAGATTTATATCAAAATACTATGAAATAACAATCTGAAATAAATACATCCAATGAAAAACATAGCTCTAAAATACATTATATTTACAATAATTGAAAACTACTCACATTAAAGTTATTACGGTTTACTGTTCGAGAGTGAGGTTAGTGCTTACACTACACGAGATCTGTTTAACGCACTTTCATATCCTAAATTTCGAATTACTGATCCTAAAAGCAAGCTTCCCCTCTATTTATACACCTCTCCGACACCGTTTTTGCTTATGACAGCAGTCCTCCCTCGCGTTTTTCGCGGCTGTCAAGATGTGTCTGCAGTTTTTGATTTATTTCTTCATGAGAATCCATTTCTCTGTCCTTTAATATTAAATATCTACTGTTGATACAAAATAACTCTAAATATTGTTGTAAACGACTTATTGTGTTTGTTAATTATTATTGGCGTGGCCGTTGATTGTCAGAAATTTCCAGAAGCAAGTCTTGTGTTTTATTCTGATTGAAGGTTGGGAGTTCTCACATCTGAGCAGCAAGTTGTGGAAAATGCTAGGAAAGCGTTGGGAATAGACGATCTAAAGAGTAGGACGCGCCGTGTGTCACATCTTTCCCCAGTACATCTAAACTCAGGTATGTACAAATTGTTCTCATTCCCTTTCTGATAACCTGCAAGGATTTAATAAATGTTACAATGTTAGGTATGAAACACGTGAATTTAAATTTAAAAATCCTATTTCATATTTATTGCAAGCTATTAGCTCTTACAAAACTTTCTCACACGAAGAAACTTGTGCAGGATTTCACAAACCTGCAGCGAAAAAGCATCCAAACCCAGTTTATTTCCCCGTAAGCCACTGGCGGATAGTTCTCACTGTGGCTTCTACATGAACAATCCTTTTTATTTCTCACCACAGGCGCTGGACGATTTCTTTTCTCCAATCTTTCAAGGTAAATTATTTTCAGTTAAACCAATCAGTTGTATATTTTTGTACGAAAATGGGCAGGGTAGGTAACAGCTGTTTGTAATTTTTCAAAACAATTTTCTTGGCTTTGGTTGGAGTTAATAACATAAAAAGTCATTGCACGAAAACGTTCTCCAGTCATCTCCATCTCGGAACCTCAGACAGAGAGCGCACGACTACAATTAACATTTTGCTGCAGCTGCAATAATGGGTGTCCCGTGTAAAATTCTGCTTGGGCTAGTAACCAACACAAATTCGTTCCAGGGTTGCCAAAAAAAACTTATCTAAAAGTTTCTGCCCTTGGAGGTACTCATTCCTGAAAACATCGCTCTTGTGGAAGGAGAAATTATGGAAAACCAGCGGCTTGAAATTACAGAAATAGCATCAATGTTCGACCTTTCTAAAACAACAGTCCTTGAATTATTCATGAACAATAAAACATGAATAAGGTTAGTGCAAGATGGGTGCCTAAGACTTCTTTCCTCAGTACAAAAGCAGCAACAAGTCATCTGCTGTCACAGGCATTTTTGGAGCTCTGCCATGGCAACCAGAGAGAAGTTCTGCAAACCATTGTTACAGGAGATGAAACTATGCTACTCTACAATGATTCCTTATCCAACGAGAATCAATGGAGTAGCGTGAACCTGGCGAAGCACCGCCTCTAAAGGCCAACTCAACCAAAGAGCATGGCCATAATCTTTTGGAAATGTGAAGGAATACTTTTCAATGACTTCAAGGAGAAGAACACCACAGTAAATGGGGAGTACTATTCTGGACAACTGCACAGACTACGTGCTTCCATCAAAGAGAAAAGGCGAGGAAAACTGGTGGTGTGCGCCTTCTTCACGACAACTCGCCTTGAACACAGCTCTTGTTGCAAAGCAAGCTGTGAAGAAATGTGGCTTCAAGGAGATTGACCATTCACCCTACAGCCCAGATCTAGCTGCAAATGACTATTTCCTCTCGTCAAAACTCAAGAAGGACCTTCGGGGAAGGAAATTTATGTGTGACGAAGAAGTGCTGGATGCTTTTTATGCCCATTTTGCAGACAAGACTTCCGACTATTTTTGGGGGGGGGGGGGTTGAAATGTTAATTAAAAGATGTGAGAAGTATATTGCAATAAGGAGTAACTATATTGAAAAGTGAAAATTATTAGGCCGGAAACTTAGTAAGTGATGGGTGCTGGGGGATGGCGTGGGCGTAATGTTGTTGACTGCTGGGCTGATGGTCGTGGTCTCGATGTTTGGCTGGGCTGCTCACTGATGACGTCTGCTCCAATTCTGTTGAATTTGGTCTCAGGGTCCACTGGAGTATTTCATGGATCAGTATAGATCCACCGGAACGAGAAATGTGTTGCCCAAATGATACACCAGGTTGAATTATTCAAAATATTTTATTCACACGTAAAAATATTGGGGCTACTTCATGACTGCTCGTCGCTGACTTCAATACTCACTTAGACTGACGACTTCAGAATCACTTTAGAAGGACTTAGAATGTCTTCGATCGCTTTAAAATGACTTAGACTACCCTCGACTGACTTTAGAAATGACTTAGACTGATTACTTTCGACTCAGGCTGCCTGCTTCCGCTTATCTCTTGAGTGAATCCTCTCGTGTGTCTCTCGTATCTCTTTCGTATATCTCACTTCTGACTTCTGTACTCTAGTTTTCTACTACATTGCCACGCCTCTCGCTAAATAAATTCCTTCGTATATTATCCTATTTTCGTATTATATGTTCATCATTGGCCATCTTTAAAAGATTTATTTGTATCTTATTCGTTGACTTTTATCCGATGCCCATTGGCTAGAATAATTCTCTCTCTCCTGATCTACAATGTCTTCCCACGAGCCTGAATGTTCTAAGAACAGTCTGTCATAAATTTCGGCACTTTCCTATAATAAAACATTTTCGTCTCCGTTCTGACATTTCCATTTTCTCTTAAATTATTGCTATGTCTGACTTTGTTCAAATCCCGTCCCGTTACAGCCATATGTTTTCTTACTGTGAATTTTCTAAGGATTCCTGGGCAGAAGTTTCGTGACCTAACAAAAGGAAGTTTACCATTTCCTCAGCCTTGTCTAAGGAGCGGTCAGCGGACGAGGCGTCAGATATACATCTCTGTCTCTTTCTCACATCTTTTACCACAAAATGTATACAAAACCCCTTTGTAAGATATAGTTACCTGCCACATGATATACATATAAGTACCAGTTACAAATTATATCAATTCTTGTTATACTTATCTCTAAATGATTTCATTACACATATACATAATAATTATCCCTATCAAATCTAATGCCTGAATAAATATAACTCTGCAGTCTCAAGTTATTAAATTAATAAAGGCAACCTTATTTCCGGCTTCAAACTTGTGGACCTACCCTCTACATAAGTTCCAAGCTGTATGTTAGAAATACTTTGAAATACAAAGTGAAAAAAGACACAGAATGAAAATTCTGCACAGTCATGGCCTTACCAGTTATATTTTATGGTAGTGAGGCTTGTACTAAAAAAACCAAGAAGAGAATAAAGTAAGAGGCAGAAATGCGATTTCTACGTTGTCAAAGCGTACAACAAAATAAGATCATGTAAGAAATGAAGATATAAGAAAAGAATTGGAAGTGAAACCATACTTCAACAATTATGAAAATATACAAGAAGGGATAAAACACTTAAAAAGAATGACAGAAGATAGAATGACAAAAATATGAGCCGAAAGGAAGAAGATCCATTGGAAGGGGAAAAAAAAAAAATAGAAAAAAAATGTGAATTCGGAACAGCATGACCTAATCTGTGATGGAAGTAGTTATAATACTTCTTAGGCTTTCACGGCCGGTGTTATAATTAACAGTTTATTCTTCCGGGCTGTTTTGCCTGGCCTATAGTTTAATATGCTAACATAGCTTTCACCAAATGAGTTAGGTGGTGTTCATCGTCCACTTGATTCCTTTCCCAATTTATCATTTCATCTCAGGTATCATCAGTATCCTTAAGGGACACAATAGGCTCTCTTTATCTTTACAATAACGCACTATGTGCCCTAGTCACCGTTCTAAAAGTGAAGACAGAAAATGTAGTGAACATTCATTCCTACGCACTTTAATTAGGAAACGTAATCAATCCTGTACAAATGGCATTCATACATCTTAGGTGAGCTAAGCAAATGTCGACCACTTGGGCGGGATTTGCTTCTACCGAGAGCTAATTTTGGCCCCTCGTTTGCAGTAGAGAGTAGTGCACGTTGGCTAAGGCCGCGTCATACACCGGAAAATAGATGAAGAAAAGTTAAACGAAATATAAGCACACTTCACTAAAATATGAAAAAACTTTTAACATTTTAATTCAGACTGAATGTAATACATCTTCATTTATAAACATTAAAATTTAAAAAAAATATGAATTAAAACCATTCAGTACCCTATTTTGAGTGAGTGTATGAGTATGAGTGTGAGTGTGTGTGTGTGTGTGTGTGTGTGTGTATGGGTCGGTGGGTGTGTGTGTGTGTGTGGGTGGGTGTGTATGTGTTTGTTTTTGTTGTTAAAGTTACGTACACTTCAACAACTATTACCATCCATAAATTTAAAGCAGAAGGTTATTCCACAGGTATATATGTGTGTGTGTGCAAGTTTTCTGGTAGCAGAGCGAGGTCGCAACTTTGGTTTACTAAGTTTAGGTAACACATTTGCGCTTGTAATTTTCAGTTTATCAGTTTAATATTTGCTAGATTTACGCTTTAATGCCCACATTACCAACATATAACATTTGAAGTTATTCTTGTATTGAATTGCTGCAAAAAAAAAAAAAAAAAAAAAAAAAATTGCCACCATTGGAAAGTATTTGTTGTATAATATTAATGCAATTTATTGAGTCGCCGATTAATTTGTGCCAATTATTTATTAATACTGGTGTGTTAATATTCTTGTTTTGACGGTCAAGGGTGGCAGAGGTCGTTGCGGCGCGCATTCGTGAGCGGGAAGTCTGGGGTTCAATTCCTTCCAAGAATGTCCTCCCTTACTCCGGATTTTTCCGGGTTTTCCTCGGTCCTCATAAGTGGCAAATGCCGGAGAGGTACTCTAAACTTAGGCTTGGAACATTTCCTTTAAAAAAAAATCTTTCCTAATTTATCATTTCATTTCTCATATCACCAGCGTCCATCGCCTGTTATGCCCCAACAGTCTTAAACTTTATAAGTACAAAAAATTAACCGAAAATGTTTAACTTTAAATTTCATTATAGCTTAAAGGAAAAAAACAAAAGTTTTTATTTGTAGGACATGTTCACATGTACTTCAAATGGATTTTCTGCTAACTTTATTTAATTACGGACATTGCTACATTCTGAAATCTGTGTAAGGCTTTTGCACAATGCTCACGAAGTTTCCGCACTTTGTACCGCACGCTCGTTAACGGAAATGGTTAATGTTTCCCCAGGTCGTTAATAGATGGCGACTGTAGAGCACCCTAGCGGTGCCTGTGGTGTTACTTTGATGCACGAGGTGAGAAGAAGCGAGCATAATAAGAGAGAAGGAGCTGCTTCAGAAATATGGCCGTTAGGCACAACTCTGACAGATGAATTTATATGGGAACAAGGGAGGTGGAGTGCTGCGCGCTGAAAGGGCACATACACATGACGCAACAATCGCCAAATCACATTCCCTTGCGCAAAGCCGGTGTAAGCAGGGCATGTAATAAAAAAAAAAAAAAAAAAGAGCAGGTCAATTATTACAGTGAAATGTGCTGTTAAACAAACGATGCTCGAATGTAACAGCATAACAATGCAAACAGACGCTTTTTATGTAATCAACATGTTGCTGCGGTAACTTCCGTTAGAGTGAAAAGTAGCAATTGGAATAATAGCGTAAACAGAATATATGGAAACATTTGAAGAGACGGCATATGTTAGGATTATTTCACGAAAATTAACACTGTTGATACATCTTTGTTTACTGTACCCTATCGAGAGATCCATTTATTTGGGCTTGATTTCCGTGGCATAATGATCCCGGCAGCTGTTGACTGTACATACAGCAGGTTTCGTATAATGGTGCGCGAGTAAAACAAAGAAATAAGACCACACTTTGGAAGAGGAATGAACTACAAAAACGTTCATTTAGAGTTACAGATCCCGTATAGCTACCACTGAGCAATACCAACACTGTTTAAAAAGGGCAAGTATTTTTAGGTTCCTATTTGCACATTTTAGCGAATTTCGAAGGAATAAGAAAAGATTTTTAATAAATTTTAATAAATTTCTTAAAAACTCCACAAAGTTGTGTGAGTGTGTGTCTGTTACAGCCCTAGCGGTCGCAATTTTTGTTTTTTCTCAACGAAACTGGATATATAACGATCGATTAACAAACAATTCGCCCTGCTCGTTAACCAGCAAAATTGGACCATTGGGGGTGGGGGTAAAACTAATGAGAAAATTTAAAAATTGCTCTGGCGGTAGCAATGTTGTTTTTCCTTAGCGAAACTCGATATATGCTATTAAAATACATCAATTAAAAAATTTTGAAAATCAGGGAAATAGGGTCATTTGAAGTGAGTATATACCTAAAACGATGTTTAACGAATGAAAGTTAAGGCAAAATTTAACAATAGCTCAAGCGGCCGCAATTTTTAATTTGTTTTAAAGGAAACACGGTACATGTCATTGAAATAAAATTAGAAATATAGTTTCTGAAAATCAGCAAAATCAGACTATTAGGTGGGGAGATTTACCCAAAACTGAAAATTTAAAAATCGCAGCGGCATTAATATTTGTTTTTTTTTTTTTTTTTTTTTTTTGGCAAAGAAACTCCATATATACCATTTAAATAAAATAAGAAAATTTGTTTCTGAAAATTTGTGTAATCAGACTACTAGGAGGCGAGGTTTAACTGAAATGCAATATTTAAAAATCGCTCTAACGGCACTAATGCTTGTTTTTTCACAATGAAACTCAATATATATACAATTTAAATAAAATAAAAAAAACAGTTATTAAAAATTAGGGAATTCGGACCATTAGGAGTCGGGGTATTGAAAACCGTTACAAAAAAAAAACTCTAGGGTTTCATTTTATCTATATCGTTTTATAATAAAATGACAAATTAACTCAGCATATTTATAAATATATATATATGATTTATATTTAACAAAAGCATTGTCCTGAAGATAGCAAATGTGAAATATTAATCTAATGTGTGTTTGAGAATTATATTTGTATGTAAGAGCGCTCTGTAACAACACTCAGAAAATGTTTGCGTTCACTGTTTTTACTATAATAAAATTTAAAGCCAGTGAAAACGGATGAAACTTTTGATTGTTTATTCTTGATTGTGTATATTTGCTTAGTACATGGTAACTGTTTTTAAATAGTAACATGTTCATGTGTTTCAATAAAACAAAAACATCATCTTAAACACACAATGTAATTCGTAACTTTCTGTTATTTCTCTCTATTTCCGTGAATGTGAAAATGATATCAAGGGCCCAGTTCATAAACATGGTCACATTTAAAAAAAACACACAGTGTCAGCGTTCATGAATTTCATTTAACTAATAGTATACCATTAATTTTTGTGTCTTAATCTCAATAATAATAATAATAATAATAATAATAATAATAATAATAATAATAATAATAATAATTATTATTATTATTATTATTATTCTAAAAATTTGGTTTTTCTTTCGTAACACTTCTAGATTGCAAGAATTCTGATTTTGCTTCTTTAATCCCACAAAGTAATGCCATAACTTATTTTATTTCATTAATTATAAGGCCTAATTTAGATTTTATACTCATTTTTAACTCCTGAACTTGATGAGGAATTCGCTTAGTTTACGGAGCGGAGAAATGTAGACTATTGACAAAAAAAAATATTAAATGCGTAAACAGATAATTTCAAAGCCGGAAACGTATGGTTGCGAAATGCTATGCCTGTTAAGTTGGTAGATTTAATTTTCATAGTGATAGCCAAAATTCCGAGAGGCGCGGTCAAACATGAGCACCTCAAAGCTGTTTATACGCGTTTGTGTGTTTCATGAATTTAAACTAGGAAATAATGCAACTGCAGCGGCGTTGATGTTGTGATTGAACGGTAGAGCAAAGATAGTTCGGGAAGTTTCAGGAAGGTAATGAAACACTCGAGGTCGAGCCACAGACAGAGAAGATCAACAATACGAATAACGAGACTCTCAGCAACCTAAGGCGAAAAACAACAGACTTGTGAGGACGTGGCACAGAAATTCAACGTCAGTGCAGTTACTCCATCTGTCAGCTAGGAAAAAGACACAAACTTGGTTGCTGTGTTACGCATGATTTGACAATGGATCAAAAGGCGGCTAAAGCTGGTGCCCATTTTGCAATGCCGTCACGTCAGCAAAAGAATAACTTTATGATAGGCTGCTGAGAAATCATCCCTAGTTGGCATCCAATGCATCTATGGAACAACCGAAACCATCACTGCACCAAAAGGTTATGCAGGATCTGCTTCAACCCTACCAAGCAATCAAAGTTACTGTGGATTCTAGCCAAAGCCGATGAAAAGTAAATTGTGTGAACTTGTGAATCCAAAGGTGTAATCCTTTTGCTGATAATGCAAAACCACATACGGCTAAGGTGACTTGTAAAACTATTATCGCTTTTGGTTGAGAGACTAGTGCACCCACCATATTCTCACACCAATGAATCATTAGATCATATTTTCCTTACTTTGATTAATAGCCCTGAGGAAAGATGTCGAACCTTTGTCGTTTTGCAAACAGCACTGAATGGATATTTTGCTTCCCGCCCTAAGGAGCTGTATCAAATGTAACGCATTGTCTTCCATAATTAGCAGAAGGTCCTCGACTGCGATGATGACTATAATTAATATTAAACTCATTGTTTTGTGCAGATTATGATGCTTTGAAAGATCTGATCTGAATATGACTTTATTGGTTTCCTTCCACTTTCACATATGCCATAAAAATGAGAAGGAAAGAACGAACGACCATGCAGATCAATGTCGAACGGAATGAATTTCCCGGAGGAGTTTCTCCAGCAGCGACGAAGACTTTATTTCTGGATAAATGAGTGAAGTGGCTGTAGATGAAAAGATGAATGCTCAAAATGAATATTATTGAGAAAATACACTAAAACGTAATAGAAAACCGCTGCAGGAATGTATGGGAGTAAGCCGAGACTTTAGGAATCTCAACTGAACAAACGCACATTACACTGCATGGAAAGTTGTGTAAGGGTAGCTATTTAATTTTCGGGATTTCAAGAAATTATGAAGAGTATAAGTTTAATGTTAGCAGGAATGAAAAGGATATGTTTTGATTAGTAAACATAAGTTAGAGTGCCGCAACCATTGTTGCAAATGCAGCATAATACCAATGGCAGTAATGCGTTCACTGATGTTTTGAGGCGACTAGAAAACATTATAGGCGATACTTTTTTTTTTTTCGACTAAGTGCGGACTGGGACAATCATCAATGACTCCTAGAAAAATTACACAGCGCTTTCACGTACAAAATGTCTATAACTGGTTTGCTGAATTTAGACTAAACTAACCTAAATTATCCTGACATAATATCTGAAAAACTAACATTAATTCTATTAAAAAAGTAACATTATTTTTGTTAAACCTACACTACTAACCTAACATACGAAAATGAATATTAATTTTATTAAAAAGTATCATTTATTCTATTAAGGACGGTACAGATAAAGTATAAAGATGACAATTAAAAGAAAAAAGTTTACCGGTGTGGAATCGATTAGCACCACGCTCTTACCAACTGAGATAATAAGCCAAAATGCACAACGCACGTTAAGGAAATTATCCGCCTAAAGTACTTCCTACTACTAAAATCGTAACCAGTCGGCTTTCTTCGCTGCGGAACTTCAGCAGCAGAACTGACCAGGTACTGGATTTGCCTGTACGACTGGAATCAAAGAGGCAGTTGGGGATATGGGTCTACCAATTAGTGACCTCCTAATGATTCAGAAATGTCAAAGTGCAGACCGGGCGATGGTTGCCAGTTTCTTCTAAGCAAGTATCCACATCACAACCATTACACTCTAGGAACAAAAAACAGTCACTGCCATCTACTACGCCATTGTTTGCCTTTCCGGTGTCTTCAGAATACTAAGAGAAACAGACTGAAGTCTAGATGGTTTATCACGACGTCTATGCGCACACCTCTTTAACTCAATTGAACTTCTGCAAGAATCAGGAATGAACCACCAACGTACAGTCCCGATTTGGTCCCTTGCAACTGTTTTCAAGGATCAAGGAAACACCGGGAGATTATCAGTTTAGAAATTGTTTAATATTACGAAGAACAGTGTGATGCAATCTCTCAAGAAGCATGGCGTGGATGCAAGCCTATATTGAGAGTGGGGGAGCATCATTTCGTTGAGAAATGATGGCAGCCTGACAGATGAGTACCTACTCTGTGTGTGTGTGTGTGTGTGGGGGGGGGGGGGCTGGCTTTACACTTGATAGAAATAATAATTACAGGGACTCGAAATAGAAGACCTACAGGGAGCCTAATTCTTATCAAAAACTGTCTGTGTTTCAGCACTTAGTTCAGTATTAACGATATAGTCCTGTTCTGTTGTCATTAAGCTGCTAAACCCATTTGCTATAGAATTGCAACTACATCAGCTTTCCGATTGAAATTAAAGAATATTTTATTTTAAAATCACACTTCTCTATCTTCCGAATGACAAACTCCTGATCAGCGTTTACAACTACTCCTAAGTCCCCAGTTCGATAATGGATATGCCATGGGGATTTACTCTTGGCTAGGGAGATCCTGGGGCAAAATAATACCTTCACCCTCAAAACCGATAGTCCTTGTGGCCTTGCAGACCCAAGATCTTGGATTCAATCTCGACCAGGTGGACGAATTATTTTTTTTTTTCGGACTTAAAACTCCTAAATATGGCTTCCTTCGTAAGGAAAGTAAAGCCATTGATCCCATGTCACTGATTTACGGCACGTAAAAGAACCTCAAGCCTGAAAGAAGAGGCCTCTAACAAAATTTATCGGCCGTTTTACCCATGAATCGAAGGGGCGTTAACGACTGTGAAAAATTAAAGAACGTGGAAAATAAAACAAATGAAAAACTCTCATACCCACTGAATGGACACATAGGTCGCCTTGCGAGCGGCCCAGCATTAGAAGGTAATATACAATACCACCGGCTCGCCAGGAGCAAGTGCTCAAGGAGACAGAGCAGGCAGTGCGGAAAGAATATCCTGCGAATAATCTAATTGCCTAGTTCTATTTTGAAAAAAAAAAAACTTGAACTTCTATTTATATCATAATCATTTAAAGCTAAAATTACTGTTGGAAATATTTTTCCTTCTTTGGCAAACCGAGGAAGATCATAGGTATGATTTTTCGTTTGACTGATTTTATTTATGGACGCTCTTTAACAGCTCAGGTCATCAGCGTCCCATTCACTCAGGGCGTGAAACGGCCGACAAATTTTGCTCAGAGGCCTCTCTTTCAGGCTTGAGGTTCTTTATCGTGCCGTAAATGTACAACACGGGACCCACGGCTTTACTTCCCGCCCGAAAAAATCCATCGGTCCTGGAAGGGTTCGAACCCGCGTTCTTGGGTTTAGGAGGCAAGTATGGTAACCACTACACCACCAGGACCGACATCATAGGTATGGGTTGGTATAAAACATTAAGGGTGTAAGCAACACTAACAGACGTCTTAAATAATAACGTATAATTCTTATATTTATTAAATTTAAAAATTGTAAATTGAAATATTCTTTTATAAACTACAATATTTTAGAATAAAGGTATCAGAATTTTAAAATACAGTTACTCATAATACAGTTTTTTTTTAAAACGACTAACTTACCTTTTTATTTTTCACTGGATGCCAGAAATGGTTAATACTGATGATGCTTGTCATCTCAAATCAAAGCTTAAGTTTGCTGTATGAGGCCGGGTATTTTCATGTTGCAGACGCACACCTAAAACAGAAAATGTAAATGTAATCATACTGAGAACTAATTTTAAATTTTATTTCCTTCATCAATATGATGTACCTGTAAAGGCCAATAAATTTCTAGCACGAAATGTTTCTAATGATGCATCAGAGAATCGATGTTGGCACTCCGGGGAACTCAAGTGAACGTCAAACTTTATTCATCAGCCGCTAGAGAAAATGGGAAATTTCTGTCATCGGGTGGTGATTAAATACCTGCATTTTAGGGGCACCGGCAAAGGAAATGGCGGCGAACATGCATTTGGCCCCTGGGACAGTACTCTTTCATGTGCAATGGTGAGACTTGAAGCGTGGAAGAAGTCCCAAAGTCGAAAGAGTGGATGCCATTTCCAGGATCTGCGAAATACTTTGCGTCACTTTGAGGTAACATTTGGTGCCTCTCATGGACTGGGATAAGACATTGCTGTGAATGTTTTTGGAATGAGGAAGATTTTGCCTCTATGGGTTGCGAAAGCTATAAATGCTGATCAGAAGCAAGAAGCAAGCCGTGCTGTTAGGAATTTGTGCAACAATGTGTGGCAGTTGAAGATGGAGATCAAATATCTGATACTTTTACTAAAAATATCGGGTGCACAAATTCGCCGGGAAGGGAATGACATCTCTATTCTTGATACACAAGGTGTCATTACAGTGGACTTCCCAGAAAAGGTTGCTATGGTCAAAGCAAAACACTATTCGACCGCCTCCGTGGTCAAATGGTAGTGTCCTGGGTTAGATTTCCGATCAGGTCCAGCTGTCTGCGTAATTATTTTTTCAGCAGTTTTTC
The DNA here is from genome assembly GCA_030762175.1 of Metallyticus violacea. Classification (NCBI taxonomy): domain Eukaryota; kingdom Metazoa; phylum Arthropoda; class Insecta; order Mantodea; family Metallyticidae; genus Metallyticus; species Metallyticus violacea. The sequence goes on along the minus strand of CM060835.1, from coordinate 25,578,536 downwards.
TTTGCTCTCAGAAGATGAATAGCATTATGTCGCTAAGAACTCCAAGCTCATTTGCGTCATCAATCCATTTCATTCCATTTACACCTAGAGAATTCATGTTCAATCTACAGACATCGCTTTTAGAGCAATTGAAGAAAAGAAGTGGCAAAATCGCGCGCAAAGTTCTGTATCAAGATAACGCACCAACGCATTTAAAGTATGCACGACTGCGAAGGGGAAGAATCGTCATCCGCCACATCCACCAGATTTGGACCTTCACAATTCTATTCTACAAACCAAAAATGTATCTGTTGCAGAGATAAAATTGAACTCCAAATTCCTGAATGAGTTAACAGAAGTTGGTTGACCGTGCCCAGAAGTGTATTGAGTACAGGCAGAATATGTAGGGGGAAAAAATGTGGTTAGCAATTATTATTTTTATATGGCATTAGTAGAAAATGTATCTGCTGTTGACTTAAAGACCATTCAATAGAAGCCTGATCATAAGATATGTCGGCCAAGAAGTGTTTTAGTTAAAAAGGGGTATTAACAGAGAACTATTTATAGAAATTTTGAAAAATAGTATTGTATTTACATAATTACTCATACAACATACAATAGCCATATTACATAAAATGAAGTAACTGCGCTTTGTTCAGAATAAAAAAAGCTATATCATTGTTGTATCAAAGGCAATATTTAATAATTTACACTTTGCACGAGGACTGTTCGTCAACAGAGCTTTACTCATCATCATAATTTGGATGATCTTTCTCAAAGTAGTCCCCGTTGGATGCAATGCACATGTCCCAGCCTTAAAAGACATGCTGGAACAATTTTGACAGGTTCTTTCAAATATACTGTGCAGTCTTTACCGCTGCTTCTGATGGAAAATGGCTGCGATGAAGGCGTTTCTTCAATTGGAAGGTGCTAAATGCAGTCTATAGGGCGTGAGCGACACACTAATTTTTGTCAACATTTGCGACGTGCGGCCGTGAATTATTGCGGTGCAGCATGCCAATTGTTACACGAAACTGTGACATAACCTACAAAGTTATCAGAACTTCTCTTTTCAGTTATAATTGTGTGTTCAGAATGACATGGCAGTACACCTTTCCTTGAATATCGAAAACATAGATGACCGTAATTTTTCCAGCAGAAGCAAAACCATATTTGCTTGTACTGCTGTTGGTGATGGAGATTTTCCACACCGAACTTTACTGTTTGCTCTCAGAACGAAATGATCTAACCCATTTTCATTAGCAGTAAATTAACTTTGAAAGCAATTGGGCATTTTTCTATGACAGTATCTTCAACTACATCCAAATCTGTAGGCGAATGATAGGAGTCTTTGAAGCCACAATGCGCAAACACGTCTCAAGTGCAACGCTTAAGTTACCAACCTATGGGTGGCACTGAGTAAAATTTTCAGAATTTCTGAAAGTGTTCTTAATGTTATTTGAGATCCTATAACAATGCAGAGCGTTAATATTCTCTTCCGTCAGTGCACAACCTAGAGACCCGGATCGTATCCCTTAGAAACGATTTCCTCTCCCTATTTAAAAATTTTAAACCATCTTCAATCTGTGATATAGGGAAGAACATACTCTACATAACCCCCCCCCCCGTGCCATTGCATAGATCTCAGGTAAACATAAACACAGCATTTTAGACAGCATATTGTTTGTGGATTGGTACCACACGCACTTTATGCACTAAACTAACATGAGCTAAATTTAGCAAGAGATTATGCCTGTAAATAAATGACAGCCCTCGTAAGTGAAAAACACATGGAGATATAAAAACACCATCTAGTGGGTGGCTCGATTCCTGGCACTTTAGGAAAAATTTAAAGTAGGAAGCTCTACAAAGTGGTCTACCCAACCTCGTAAGGACAATTGGGGAGTTGCCTGATAAGAGATAGCGCCTTCTGATCTCAAATTCGGGTGACAGGCGACCGGCGGGCGTCTGTATACTGAATGAATGAATAGTGTTTAACTCCTGTTTTTACTACTGAGGCACCACAGGCGATGAACGCCGATGATACATGAAATGAAATGATATATTGGTAGAGGATATTTTTTAAGGAAGGAAGCGTTCCAGGCCTAAGTTTAGGGCACCTGCCGGGCATTTACCTTTTATGAGGACTGAGAAAAACCTGGAAAAAATCTGTCAGGGAGGACGGTCCTGGCGGGATTCGAGCCTCCGACCTTCCGCTCACGAGTCCGCGCCTTAATGACCTCGGCCACCCGTGGCAGTCTGTAACAGGCTTCCCTGCAATAACACTCTTCATCAATGATGTTGCAAGACAGTGGTAGAATATTTAAATATATTTAGAGCAGGCAACCCATCTCTAAACCTTCTGCAGAAGTATAACGGAGAGGGGGCCGCTTTATTATGGAGTCGGCGGTAGGACTTAAAGCGCACTTGTGATTCAGACACGTGTTTCTTAATACCATTTTCAAATGTGCTATTTGTGACAATAATGATGCTAAATTATTATATTAACAAAGTACTTATCGATAACAAATATCTAATACACTTCGACTTCAAATTTCCTTCCTGAGCATCAAGCAATCCATTCACCGAGAAAATTTACTTCACATTATTACTTTTGTTATCGTTATGGTCCTGTTTTAAAGCGCCAAGCCAAAGTTTCATAGTTCGATCCTGGGGAAGGCCTTATGCCCTTTTTACACATGGCTGACTCCCACTGTCACAGCTGCTATGTTTGCACAGAGAACTTGCCGACACTCCTATATTCTACAACATAACACAAACATAGCCGCCGGTACAAAGATCTTGGGTAAGGAAAACAATGCTGGGATTAAGTTTGAGGTGGAAAATTATCTGCTGTCTGTCGTTCAGTGGCGTACTGTCCTTCACTGTCATACGCTGTCGGGGAGATGAATGAACCCGAAGACCTTCCGTTGACACCAGCATTATATTGTTCAATATTTGCACTGTTATTGTAGCGTATTCTTAAACAAATCATGCCGCCACGGGTGGCCGAGGTCGTTAAGGCGCGGACTCGTGAGCGGGAGGTCTGGAGTTCGAATCCCGCCAGGACCGTTCTCTCTGACTGGGTTTTTTTTCCCGATTTTTCTCAGGCAAATACCGGGAAGGTACTCTAAACTTAGGCCTGGAACGCTTCCTTCCTTTAAAAAAAATCCTTTGACAATATATCATTTCTTCTCTTGTATCATCAATGTTCACCCGCCTGTGGTGCCTCAGTAGTAAAAATGGGCGTTAAACACTACTCAAAAAAAAAAAAAAAAAATAGAAATCATAATAATAACAATAAGATTACTTTACCAGTTAATTTTCATTTCTAAAAGCGAGGAGTAAATGCTGCATTATGATTCTATATTTCTATACTTTTTTTCTTATTTACAAACGAGCGCAGAAAATGTAAGATTTTATGAAGGCATCAATACTTTCATGGCCTTCTTTGATAAGTCAAGAAAATCTGTGACTCCCCTGCCGAGAGAAACATTTGAGTGTTCGGCGAAAGTTTTCGGTTTACCTCTTTGAAATCTCCCTCCTTAAAGAAAAGTAGCCCCCAACTTGATTCTAATCTACTTTGCCTCAATAAATGGACAACGTAAATATGTACGAGTGCAAATGGAAAATTCTTTTTCGCTTATTTTTATTCAGCCCAAAATACATATACAGGAAACTCGAAATACAGGATAGTTTTAAGTACCTTTGCCTATTTTTCCACATAGATACTAAAGCGGTTCATACGTTAGTTCCATCCCATTAACTGTTTGGAAATGTCGCTGTTTTAGAATTCGGACGGCGGTCTTTGCTTCATTGTCCTGCCAGAAACTTCTTCTCTAAACCGATCAGTTGCTTATCACTGCACAAAACACTATTATCTCCCATCCGAAGTCCGGCGGTAATACTAGTTGCCGTATGAGTCCTGGCGCTATCATAGAGGAGAATCACATAGTCCTCCTAGTTCCTTTGGCGCTTTTACTTTATAATAGCTCGCAGAAGCAAGAGTGTATCACAATAGCTGTCGGCAATGATGATGGTATCACCTCGTGGCATGAAATCCAGCAGGAGCTGTTCTCAGCGATTCTAGAAGACTGCGAGCATCACTTCTGGACTGATGGCGTTTCAGCGAAATTTCTTTGTTACAGGCGAACGTGCATGTTTCCACACTATGCGCTGCTCTTTGATTCTGGACTGAAATGCAATATCCAAGCTTAATTTCCAACGACAATGAGATTTTGGAGCCTTCACATTCTGAGGTAACGATGCAAATATGTGGATGATTGCGTCAACTTCTTACCTGGTTTAGGTCATCCAAAACTTAAACACCCACCGACATGAAACTTTGCAATATCCCAAGGAATCATGAACAGGCCTTTTACGGTGCAAGTGAGCCGCCCCGACAGCTCATTATCATTAAAGTCTTCTCTGACATTATCGAACACACAACACCACCGCCCACTTCTCAAAGTGAGAAACTTGGTCCCCAAATGTCAGCTGCATTGCCCTATGGTCTCGATGGGCGTTCATCCCTTGCTCCAGTAGTTTCCAAATAGTGGAAAATTGCTGGATTTTATCTGTGGGGTCACGACGGATATGGGGGAAATACTTTATTTAAAGACTTAAAGAAGAGAAAAAAATCCAATTGTAAGAACAGGAATATTCCCTTAGGAGATTCTTGAGAATCAAAGAAAAACTGGATAGGATTATAGAAGAAGAAAACAGTTCAAGAAGAAGATAACACATAAACTAAACCTGATGGAGAGTAAAAATTTACAAAAGAAATAATTAGCAGTCTTGGAGCAGAGAGAAGTGTTTCATTCACTGTCCGTTCATTGTAATAGTAAGTCCTAGGTACCCAAAGCTCTTAACGTAAACTAAGGTATGTCCTCCGTATATCCAAGTCTCTTCTCTGCTAAAGACTGTTCCGTTCTTGAAAGGCATTGTTTTCGTTAAGTGCGAGTCTTTCTTCTCTTTAAGTCAGTAGTCTGTTGAATCCCCGGTTAATCTTCATTGAACGTGGTACCACGCCATCTGCATATAAAATCACCTGCACCTAAAAATCTCCTGGCACGGGTGGCTCTATACTCTCCTGCACCATTGCATCCACTAAGTCGTCTACAAATAGATGAAATAATAATGGCGACAGAATGCAGCCCTGTCTCACACCCCTCTCGCTCCGAAAACTTTCTGATCTGTCGTACTTAATGCAAAATTCCACATTGTCATAAATGACCTGCAATGTTCTAATCATTTTTCCTGGCATTCCCTTGACCCACAATTTGTACCATAGTACCTCGTGGTTGATGGAATCAAAGGCTTTCTGAAAATGTGGTTTCCCCCGTTATATTGATATGTCTCACTCTAAGTGTTTCTAAAATAAACACGCCATCATCGGTACTGTGCTCCTCCCGGAAAACGATTTGAATTTTGAAATCTTGCCAAATACCACTGTCCAAGCTTTTATTCTATTATCTACAATATAGTTTTTCCATGAATGGTTAAAGCTCGACTCCCCTATAAGATCCCCCGAAGATTTCCTTGTTCCTTTCCTGTTAAAAATAGGAAGAATTATTACCTTTCCCAACAATTTTCTAAATATCTGGAGCATCACCAAACCAAACTCATTAACACTGTGGCCTCTTTAAATACTTCCGGCGATAGTTCATCCCAGCCCGGGGGTTAGCCTGTTTTTAAACTTTTTACTGCCTGCAAGACTCCCCCACAGCAATATCCATGTCTAACATTTGTACTTGCATCCCCCAACCCTAGTGCTCCTCACCCAAATATTTTTGAAGCGTTCTGCCCTATATTAAGATGCAATTTCGTTACACGTTCTATTATTATTTCTCAGATTTTTTTTTATTTATAAATTGCCCTGTTCTAGCATTATCGCTCTCCGGGCTACTTTCCAGATCTCTTCGATCATTTTATTCTGCCAATCAGCCCGTTCTGTTTCAGGATTCACTTCCGCTGCTCTCCCTCCATTCTAAATTTCTTTAAGGCCTCTTCAAGTACCTTCTTTGAGTTTCTACATTGATAGTCATGCCAGTCCTCAGATTGTTTACCCTGTCACTTAGTTCTGTGTTTTATCATAGTGGCCGCTTTACACAAAATTCCCGTCATGTGTTCTGCGGTTCCTACGGCTCTTATGTTCAGATTATGCCTTAAGGAAGTTTTCGGACTTCTCAGACTTCCATACATATCTTTGAACTACCATCCTCGTCTCCTCCCCACTATAGTTTTCTTGTGTATTCAGATGTTCTCCCAGTATCCAATTCCAAAACGAAAGGGCAGTGATGCGATTCAATTCGGTCCCCTACATAAAATTTTCTAATTTTCCCGATCAAATTTTGGCTTGCCAAAACAAAATCTATCACATTCCCTCCGCGCGCGCGTGTGCGTGTGTTCATGGCAGTACTTTCCATTCAGGATTTTTAACGAGAAAGCGTCGCAGAATGCAAGCAGTTGCCTCCCCTCAGCACTCACTGCTCTATCCTTACCATTTCGCATATCGCCGCGATGATCGACTTCATATTCTCCCTCCTTATCCTTGCGTTAAAATCCCCCAAAACAAAAGGTTGGCTTCTCGGGCATTTTCCTGCACCTATATCATTGTTTCTGTCAAATCATTAAAGTGCAGGTTCACATATTTAGACCCCGCTGGCTGGTTGTATATTTCAATAAAAATTAAACCTATTTTCGCCACTGTCAAAGACATTCCAATTACCATTCCTAACTTCAATGCGGTTGAACTCAATTCAGATGTGTGTAAAAGAGACATGTCTCCGGGCAACTCCCTCCCCTTGCTAAAATTAAGAAAATTGTTCAACTGTAAATTTTCAGTTAGACAAACAATATCCAGGTCGCTAAAGAACGCCTGGAATGTATCACTGCCCATCCGCTTTCTAAAGCCTTCAATATGCCAAGCTCAATCCTATGAGGAATTAATGGGACTTATTCTGTCGCACCATCACCTCTCGTTACCTGCCTCTTTTGTGAATGTTCAGCCGTGGACCGCCTGAGAGCCCTTGATTTAGGTAGCGCTTGTTCCTTCACAGGCCACCTACTCCCGGAACCTCTTGCTGCTCACTGCTTTATGCTGCTGTGGGGAAAACCTCCCCGCCTCCTCCTGGCTCGGCGTTGTGCTGGGTTCATAGATCGTGAATATGGCACCTATAGGGGTAGATCCGTTGTTTTGCCCGCTGATGACTACAGGTATTCTCTGCAAGGTCCCGTCCGCTTCCTGGGTTCGATGTCTCTGCAACACCCTGCTGCTATCTGCAGATATCTCCTGAGAAGTCCCCTTTGCTTCCTGCGTTCGAAGTTCGGCTGGTACCTCCTATGCTGCCTTTCTGTCATTTTCCTCCGGTTCAGTTCTACACCTTACGCGACTATTAATTAGTTTGTTGAATATAAATACCGCATGGCCGCCCCGTTTTCTCGCACGTCCAGGAACTCACGCTCTCGACGAATTCTCTCGATATAATCTTCTTTTATGAAGATACCGGTTTCCCGTAGGTGCCTACTTGCTCGGCCCTTTTTACTATGCTTCCTGTAAATGAAGCCGATTCGAAACTTAAAGAAATATTTCCGGACGAAAGTCCAGTCTTGTTCTATTTTGACAACTGAAACAACTAGTTCTCAGAGTAGGCTGATGACGTGGCCATAGGTAGCTCTCTTAGCCATTTTTGAGTAGTGTTTTACGCCCGTTTTTACTACTGAGGCACCAAGGCGGTGGACACTGATGATAAATGAAATGATAAATTAGGAAACACTATTTTTTTAAGGAAGGACGCGTTCCAGGTCTAAGTTTAGCGTACCTCCCCAGCATTTGTCATTTATGAGGAATGAGGAAAACCTGGAAAAAACCCCAGTCAGGGAGGACGGTATTGGCAGGATTTGAACCCAAGACTCCCAGCTCATGAGTCCGCGCCTTAACGACCTCGGCCACCCGTGGCGGTCTCTCTCTTAGCCCTGTCTTTGCCAATTTCTACATGGAACATTTTGAAAGGGCAGTTTTACAGACCGCCCGACATAAGCCGACCTGTTGGTATCGTTATGCGGACGACACTTTCATAGTACAGAACCAAGGATAACCTGTACTTCATGAGTTCTTGCAACATCTGGATAACATCAACCCATGCCTCCAGTTTACAATGGAGATGGAAAAAAGATGCTAAACTGTCTTTTCTGGGTGTTTTAGCCAACAAGAAAGGTTTACCGTAAGCCTACTCACACAGATATATCTTCGTAAGGTCTCTAGTAACCATCCGAAGCAAAAACGTTCCGTGATAAAACCCCTCCTAGATAGAGCTTCCGGTATATGTGAACCCAAGCTCCTAGGACGAGAAAAAAAAAACACCTGCAACAAATACTACAAGCTAACGTGTAAGTAGCCAAGGAAATGAGAAGAGGCTTACATCCCATAGACAACACAAAATAGATGGACACATTGTCTAAGAAGAAGGGCACAGCTTAACTTTCGTTTCTGAAAACGTCACAGGAGATATCTCCAGGCAATTTGGCTTTTAAACAGACAATACAGATTAGAAATACATTCCAGTCCACCAAAGAAAGGAAACCATTTACCTCAGCTGATGGATGCAGAATCCCATGTTCGTGTGGTGGTGTTTACGTATGCACCCTACAGCGCAGCATTAATACACGCTTACAGAACATAAGAGCCATTGCCGCTAGGTCAGACACACAAATGAGCTGTCGCTAAGCATACCATGCCCTCCTAGCTGACGGAGAGCATAAAATTGGTTTTTAAGCTATATAGCTTGAACATCTCATTATCATCCTCGCTTATACCGGGAGGTAATTGAAATTTACTATCATAGAAACAATTATAGCAGAAGGAAGAAGTTCTAAAATTGCTCTCAACATGGTATCAGACCTTACAAAATGCCACGATAAAGAAACCATTTGGACCAATCAGTAACAAACTATTCGCTGGAAACGCCCAGGAGCTCCAGGTTAGATCCAACCCCCTTAACAAAGCGAACCAATCAAAACTCAAATTCATCGCCACCTCTTCCGGCAATGAGTCGGTCACTGCCTCGTCTACAAGAAAATCACGTCGAGCACACTACTGAAGATGTCCACCGCAGTCATGGACGAAACGTCTGGGAATATGGGAGAATCCCATTAAACCACGGTCTTACAGCCCGGAAGGCTCAGTTCATATAATACTCTAATACTTCGTCGATACCCTGAACCTTGCGGATCACAGTTGAGAATCGTTGGCCCATACCATCTTAGGTGTTATGCAAATTATATTTAATATTAAGTAAATGATAATTATAAATGTTTTCTTCTATATTGCTACAAGATTTTTCGTTTAAAAAACATACCTAGTTATTGTTGTTTCTTAAAATTTTGCGATGAAAGTAGGCTAGCAACAAATACTCCTTGCCGAGTGACGTGATGCTGATTCCCGGCCAAGCAACAGCATTAATTACAATATGCTGCACGACAATGAAACGAGTGTTATGATCGACGATTCATTCATCAAAAGTAGTCGGCGCATTGAAAAGTTAATGGCGTCAATGTTAGGGATATGACGCATTAGTGCTTTTGTTCTAGAGCACTCGGTAGCTCTGAAACAAGACCAGCTATTCGCCCTTCTTTTGTCACGGGACAGAAAACAAATGATAAGCGCACCTCTCGCGTTTGTAATTATTGTATGTTCTGTTTGTTTCGAGAATGTTCAGCGATATTTAGCATGCCGCCAAACGTTAAATGATGTTGCAGTAACTCCGTTCTGAGTGTTATTTACTTTTTACTCTTCTTTCTTTATATTACGGTGGAAAATGTTTCACATTGAAAACGCCGTTTGCCGTCGTATTTATACTTGCTAACATTATATAAATGAAAGGATTTTGGTCGTTGTATTGTAAATTACGTTAAGTTAATCGTTACTACTACTTACTTAGATTTTTTATTAGTGTTTAACGCCCGAGGCAACACAGGCGGTGAACACTGATGATACACGAGATGAAATGATATATTGGAAAAGGATTTTTTAAGAAAGGAAACGCTCCAGCCTTAAAAAAAAAAAAAAAAAAAAAAATTATCCGGCGGGAATCGAACCCTAGACCTCCCGCTTACGAGTCCATGCTAAGGTATAAACCTATGTTAATATATTAGTTTTAGTGCCATGTGGCATTTTGTAGGTCTGTGTAGAATACTTCTGGTGATATAATGGAGGCTAATTTCTATAATTCCGAAAACTATATACACTAAAGCTACCTAAAAAGCTCCGTGCATTAGTCAATTTGATACGATAGTTACAATTTTAATTTTATTTTCACTTTTGCAGTGGGCTGAGACTGACCCCAGAAGGGCAAAATATTCATTTAACAATATGCAGAATTAAAAAATAAAGGGTAAATAATTTACTGTTGAAAAGCACCAGCTAAAGGAAGCAAAAACATTTCCAGTAAACAAGGACACGTAATTTAACAGTTTCCAGATTACATTAATTTTGTTAGTTGGGGCCACCAGTGAACAAAGCTCATGGATACTTAATACTGTAACATTATGAAGCAATGTCGACAATGTATAGAACAATTCTTGATGAACAGACAGCACTGAAGCAGATAGCATTATAGAGGTAACAGAGACTGTGTTGTCGATGTACGAGGGGCATTCAAGTTCTAAGTTCTAAGATCTCAGATTTTTTTCTCACAAATTGTTTGCTACAAAATTTTGAAACTTCTGTTACTTCTCAACATCACCTCCCTGCAGACGTACACATTTTTAACAGCATCGACGCCATGATTCCAGGCCGCTGCAAACGCTTCTTTAGGTGTCTTTTTTGACCACTGAAAAAATCGCAGCGGCCCGATCTGGGAGAGTGTCTTTCATAGTTGGGAAAATTGCTAGGAGCCAGGTGAGGTGAGTAGGGAGCATGAGTAACCACTTTAGTTGTTTCCAAGAAGAAACTCCTGCGTCATTTCCCCACCCACTTGGAAGGCATTTTCAGACCTTTGTGGAGGAATGTATGCAGAGATCCCACAGAAATGGCACCTCTGGAGGCGATCCTCCAAAACAACTTTCTCCACTTGCACAACAATGATGTCTGGCCGGCTGGTGCGAGGACGAGATTGTTTCGGTTCGTTGTCACGCGATTTTCAGCCTTCTTTGAACTGTCGCACTGACGAACGTACATTTTTCACATTCATGACACCATCACCACATGTCTCCGTCAACTGGCGGTGAATATCAATGGGTGTCACCCCCGTATGTGTCGGTCCTGGTGGTGTAGTGGTTACCATACTTGCCTCCTACGCCCAAAACGCGGGTTCGAACCCGGCCAGGATCGATGGATTTTTTCGGGCGTAAAAATCCTAAGTATGGCTTCCTTCGGAAGGGAAGTAAAGCCGTGGGTCCCGTGTCGTACATTTACGGCACGAAAAAGAACCTCAAGCCTGAAAGAGAGGCCTCTGAGCAAAATTTGTCGGCCGTTTCACGCCCTGAGTTGAATGGGACGCTGATGACCTGAGATGTTAAAGAGCGTCCATAAATAAAATCAAAAAAAAAAAAAAAAAAAAAAAAAAAAAAAAAAAAAACTTATGTGGCGAAAACGAATGATTGACTATTCGCTGTACTTGTAGTTCTTTTTAAGTATCAAAAACACCTCCTCCCTCTAGCTGCAGCCACTAGGATTATGTGCACCGTATAAGTGCTATCATTACTCCATGCATTTACAGAGAGTGCCAGCACATTTTAATCTAAACCGCATGTTTCTACCGGAAAAAATCGGTGATCTTAGAACTTGAACGACCTCGTATTATCGCAGATGGTAGGGCGGAGATGGCGTTAACAAGCCAACGCAAGGTAACTTTATGGGAGGGAGGGAGTTAGCGGGACTTCTAGCACTTGGAAGTTAGCCCCTGAACAAATGCAGCAATCTGTTGCTGGAGGAATGCTTTGCTGCTGCTCTTGCCGCTAGCCGCTCTTATTGCATTGCAAGTAATAGGGTGGGAAATGTGCTCTTATTCCAATTCGCAACTAATTCATATATACATAACCTAAGGCTAACCTCGGGCAAATCCTAGAAACCGGTGAACCCAGTGGTTTAGCGAGTAAATAATTGTAATTGTGACAAATCTCCTTTAACTCCTGCAGAAAAAATGCATTAAATGGTAATACTTGAACCCGTTTTGAAACTTCACAAGTGGAGCACAGTACTTTAACCATCTACGCTACTGCGCTGATGATTTCGAAGCGCTATTATCAGCTCACTACCTTCGGCTCTTTCCGCCGGCACTCGGGCACCCAGCAGCAAGAGCACGAGAAGGCTAACAGCAACACATTCCTCCTTGATCCAGCTTGTAACGTCGAGTGACTTCTAGCTAGTTAGTCTCGAGTGTGAAGCCATGACAGAAGGACATGCCTAGAGCTCTGTCCGCCTATTCGTATGATGAACAAAGGAAGTAAAGTAATGTAATAATCTTAGTTAAAAATGTAAACTGTTGAGTACTGGAGATGTGAGTTTTCTATTAAGATCCCGTAACCTTTATTTCCTACGTTTAGGATTTAGTTAGGAATTACTTATAGGAAGACTGTCGCAAAATGCGCCCCTACCCCCAGGCCCGTGTAGGATTGAGAAATAGCTTTGGTGCAGATAGGTCGGAGTCGCGACATGTGAGGGCAAATTCCAACAAAATCTATAATAATTGTATTTAACTTATCGACACAAAGAAAGTAAAATTGAAGGTGCTGGCGTTTCCATTAACTGGTGAAAGGGTGCAACTCAAATTCTTAGAGATCGGGCTTACAGACGCCTGCACAGTATTTCAATGATTGATTCATGCATGAAGCTGTGGCCGAAGGGTGTATAAAACTCAAATGTCGGGCTTGTGGTGATTGATAAAGCTACACAGTATTTGTTAAAGTCAAGAAGGAACGCAATAGGGTAAATTATTTCATTGCTGCTATTAGGAAGATTCTTGTAAAGGCCTCAAACAGTCAAATGTTGTACTGGTTTCCCCTGCCACAATTTTCTGACATAATCAGGTCAGGTAATTGAATAAGATATGCAAGTTTCTGCATGAAAACTTCGAAAAAATCAAAAGCTTTATATATGTACTCTAGACGCAATAGCCAACAATTTCTCAACAACAAAGATCTAGAACAGAAACGTTTCGCAATTAATGGCTACAGGTTTTTGCAGGTATGATTCAGAGCTTATGAGAAGAAGATATAAAGGAAGAGTTACACCCTTTGACAAAAGAATGAGTCATCTTTTGGATGCAAAATTCTATCGTTACAGCGAGCGGTTTACAAGGTATCCAGCAAAGCTGTGTAGCCACTGAGGCAGTTGTGTTACATACCATGTAGTAAAGATGATGACTAGTGTGTGTTCCGTTAGCTCTGTGGCAGTGTGTGCAGTGATACCGTAGTTAAGAGCGCAGGTTCGTTTTCCGGCATGAAGCACCTTCTTTTAAATAAAATGTTGTAATACATTATGACAAATTAGTTTTGTAATATTGTTTCCCATACACAGCAAGTTACACGCGCACACATATATAATATATATTAACGATGTATTATAATATTTCCTTCAGTATTTGTTCTATCCAAATACAATATGCTGCAAAGCATTCCCTGCACGTGCAAGAATGACAAATGATGGCTTATGGGCACAAATTCAAGAAGCCTGGGATGTTGTAGCCTCTCGTCCACACTACTGTAGAAATCTGATATCAGCTATGCTCCGAAGATGAGAGCAGTTATACATGCTGAGGGTTCATAAGTTATATTAATTTGTGTTTATTTCTATTTGTTTTCAATTTAGATGATAAAGGTTTCTGTTCATGTATTTATTTAGTTATTTGTAAAAAATACGTTAGTTTGTGATTACGCTTTTGTGTGCATAGGTAATGGTATAAAACTAATATGATACGTTAAAATATAAGAAATTAAGGCAACATAATGTTCTACATATGCACTTATAAAACCATTATTAAAAAATAAAACAAAAATGTGTGGGATTTGAACCCGGGAACTTACCTACTCCTCAGTCACCGCTACTCTACCTTAATGTTCTCTTTCCAGCAGCTTATTATTACGTTTACAGGCAAAGCGTTCACTACAGTGTGCACTCGCTGCATGCGCTTGTGAATACAGCGTCCCTGAAGTTCTGCGATTGACATGTCGAATCTGGCTAGGTCTCACTTTTTATGTCAAAGGTTTTAGATAAGAGGAAGTTGACAAGTGAGAGGGATAACCTTGACGGATTTGCTAAAGGCAAACTTGAATTCATTTTGAGGGAAATCCGGGTGTGGAAGCTTCTACTGAACTCGCTTTCCGCGTGTTTGCAAAATATGCTCCATTGATTTCAGTAAATGCCGAGTGGAATTTCTTCACATATATGACTCTCCTGAATTCAAAGCGAGTTACATACCAACGAAAACACAAAAAATATTTTCAGTAATCCCGTATAACAAATTGGTTAAAACCTAGTTAATGCCTCATTTACTTCCTAAATATTGGTTACCTTGTTATTTGTTACAGTGTTGAATAAAGCATGTTAGTTTAACTGGTTTAGACCTGAATAAAGACATTTTATCAGCAAAACCATTTTTTCAACTTTTTGTCTAACGTTCAGAATTTATTTTTCACTTTTCCAATATAATTTTGTACCTTAATACCCGTTCTCTGTTCTTTACATTATATTATATATCATTATTCGTTTATATTTTGTCGGTCCTGGTGGTGTAGTGGTTACCATACTTGCCTCCTATACCCAAGATCGCGGGTTCGAACCCGGTCAGGACCGATGGATTTTTTCGGGGCGTAAAAATCCTAAGTATGGCTTCCTTCGGAAGGGAAATAAAGCCGTGGGTCCCGTGTCGTACATTTACGACACGAAAAAGAACCTCAAGCCTGAAAGAAAAGGTCTCTAAGCAAAATTTGTCGGCCGTTTCACGCCCTGAGTTGAATGGGACGCTGATGACCTGAGCTGTTAAAGAGCATCCATAAATAAATCAATAAAAAAAATCGTTTATACCATCTATTACCCATATAACATATGTACTAAATGTGTGATAATGAAACATGGGGATGGGCAAAGTATTTCGGGAATGGCGAGTAAGTGATGAGAGATGTTAATAAGTAATGAAACACGCGCACTGCTCGGCAATTTCTACTTGAAAAAATACAATATTTCATGTCTTTCAAAATGACGTAATAGTTAAGTGAAGTGTGTTGTAACAATAAAAAGTGTTTTATTTTGGTATCTTTATTTGTATAAAAAAAAAGACGGTAGATAAAAGCACTGACAATCGTTGGGCGAAGAGGCTGTCATCATCTGTAGAAGAAGACAGCCTCGTTATTAACCACGCTGTAATAATGGAACGTGTTAATCGGGACGATATGTGAATTACAACCGATCTCCCAGAAGTTCCAGGTGCGGGCTCTGCAGCCCCTAAGTACCCGTGGTACTTCTGACGTTACTAGAGGAACACAGGACTGGACTATTCAAGCCTCTCTGTTCGGGAAGTGCCCAGATGGGTTGGACTCTGCGAGGCATGTGATACCGTCACTCACGATAAATTGGATACCTGCGGCGGCTGCTGCGTGCATGCCACTTGGGAGTGCTTCAAGCTTGCACCATGGTGGCAGAGGTTAAGTACTCAAGCGCTGTTTGTTGCAGGGAGGGTGGTCAGCTCCCTAAATGATGTTCGCTCGCCGGTTAACTTCGGTTAATGAATTAATAGGCCTGTGATAGTTCAGGCAGACCAACCAGTGCAGCTGGTAGCGTTTAGGCAGCGTTAATCACCTACAACCGGTCAGTTTAATCTTTAGGTACCGTCCTAAAGCAAAAGACCGGGCTTCACCGGGCGGGTCTCTGGGAGCCTTCGATGGTGATGAGGGAAGCTTCGGTTATGTTCCACTGAATACCTCTGTCGGCAGTGTCAATACCACATAAACTACTCGAATATTGTTTTAAATGAATGCCTTGAAGCTAACTGCCGTTTATAACAGAGAACCATCATTTGTTCAGAGTTAACTGCTCATCTCGAGGCTGGGGTCGAAGACTTATGGAAAGCCGAAAGTTGGATTCATTACCTCATTTCTGAGACCGAAAGAGATTTCTTGGGAGAAGGGGAGAGGAGTGCTAGACTATATATTAAGCTAGTAAACTCATCGTGTCATTATTAATGAACTTTTTAATGAGTTATTCATTGTTGCTTTGACTGCATTGATCTCGCCAAGTCTGTAGATTGTGGACGCAATACTATAGGCGTAAGTCTGTAGGTATGAATGAAATGCAATTAATTAATGATGGTGCAAATGAACTCGAAGTCCTTGGCGCCTTAACACTATCTGGCATTCACATGTTCAGGGTAAGGAAAAACTCCTAAAAACTTTAAGCAGACCGCTTGACCTGACAGGTATTTGAACCCAGGATCTCCTGATTAGTAGTCGCAAACGCTATCCCTAGGCAACGGAGGAGGATGATGAGACTTTTAGGAATCATTGTGATTGAGGTATTGTCATGTGATGAAGCAGTTAACTTTAATAAGAGACTGAACACTTTGAAAACTGAAGAAGGGGTTTCGGTGCATTCACTCTAGCACGGAGCTTCATAAAGTCTACTAGAAGAATAAATCAAAGCCGGTGGTTCCTCACCCACTCAACAGCCCGAATATTGTACATAACGATTTTAGATCTACTGCAATGATTCTGTGTGATTTTAAAATTGGTTTAAACCAGAGACAATACCTTGAAAATGGTGAGAGAAAAAACCCGTGTAACATAACAGGACATCGAGGCACAATCTTTTTGGGAGCGTCCCAAAAATACTGTATGATTTCCTGAGGGCTAGCAAGATTTCTTCCCGCTGGGTGCCCCACAACCTCACAAAGCCAATAGGACACCCGAGTAGAATGGTGTCAAGAAATGCTCCAGAGGTTCGCTAATGCCGTGTTTCTGAGATCATAACAGGCGATTAGACACGGATTTATCAGTATGACTCTGAAATAAAACGCCAGTCTTCAGTGTGGGTCTTCCCTGATTACAGTCCACCAGTGAAGGTCAAAAAGACAAAAGATGTTGGCAAGAAAATAGTGATTTTTTTTACACAAAGGGTAATGTGGCAATCATACATCTAGCGGATCAAAGAACGGTCACTGTACATTACAGGTGCATTCCCCCGGTTGTCTGAAAAAATGCAAGAAAAGCTACCGCGAACTGGATTGATGGGTATGTTTTTGCATCATGACAACGTCCATGTGACGTTGGGTTTCCTTCCTCAACTTCTGACCCATCCTCCCTACAGCCCGGGCCTGGCACCCTGCGACCTCTTACGGTCCCTACGGTGAAGAACCGACTGTAACGGAAGCGGTTTTTATCTCCTCATGATGCTGTTGCTGTTTAGGAAGAGAATCTTGATGCAGTAGAAACGACGGCGCCAGTGCTTTCACTCGTGGTTCAGAAGGATGGGAAGATGTATAGAAGCTGAAAATGATTATGATGTGACGGTAGATTTTCAATTAAATATTCTGGGGGACCAATGTCTAAAAAATTTCTGAGTGACCCTCAATATTTCAATATTTTTCACTAGTTAAAATGATCTTATTTAAAATTTTCATCACATATAATGAAAAATATAATGTATTTCTATTCTTTTCATTTACTAATAGCCAAACATTTAGTTCATTGTTCCCATATGTTAATAGCTGTTATGAATAATAGATGGGGAAGAAATCCTAAAGTATTAAAAAACTTTTTACTAATCTTTTTCTGTGCGTAGTTTTAAAACATGATTTGATAGTTTCAAGAAAAAGACAGATTTTTGTAGTGTCCTAGGTTAATGCCCATAAAGTCTCTGGCTCATTTCTGCACTTTCTAGCCCAGTCGTTTCCTCCTCTTTTAAGCCGGGTGTCAAATAGCTCTTTTGTATTATTTTAGTCGGCTTGAACCCCATCTAATAGATTTTGCAAGCTTTCTCTACCACCCCGTTGTCATATGCTATTTATTTTCTTATTAATTAATATTCTCATATTTTAAGAATGTCTTTCCTCTAGAGGCTCTTGCTTTTTTCTTTCTGGTGCAGCCCATATCCTCTTCATGTAGGTTTACTACACGCACAAAGACTGTCTTTGGGGGTTCTCCGTTGCGCTGACCATCCAACCAGGGCGTCCCAAGACCCTAGGGACGAGAGATGCGATACATATTTCATTCGCACAAAGGGATTCCTCAAGCTTTGTGTCTGAGAGACAAGCAAGCTGTAATTAGTTACCGTGGTGATATAATCCGATTACTGGTCTCTCCCAAGTCATGGTATCTGTTCCGCAGATTTTAGCTTCCTTACTTTACGTCTCGTTTTCCTGCTTTTATTAGCACAAGTGTAACTCCTACTGTCTACACATTGCAAAAATGTATTAAAGTAAATCATGACATTTATTTCATTTTCTTCGCAAACCTCCTTCTTGTAAACAAGTGCGCACATAATTCTCGCTAGATACGGTTTGGCCTTCCTAGGTAAGGTTGCCAAAACAAAATTCCTCATGGAGTGAAAGAAAACTTATCTGTGATTATACCGTACTGTCATTTTGCTATGGAATCGGGTTCTGTACACTAATGGAAACAATTTGACCTTCAGTGCACGCGGATTCCTGATAAGGCAGGAGTTAAGTTCCGATCACCATGTAATTGAGCTTGCTCAGTCGTGTTTATCGCACAAATGAGTTGCATTTCTGTGGGGAGTGTGTTAGACTTTCTATTGTGGAGTATGCCAAGAGTGCGTTAAGCGCTAGAAAAAAGAATATTTATGATTTTTGAGTGAAAAAGAAAGACTATGACAGCAGCATTGTTAATGTTTTCTTCCGGTACTCCGTACCGAGTCACCTTACTTTGAACTGACGGTCTAGTGATAACCATACTTGCCTGATGAACCAATGATCGCGGGTTCAATCCCAGGCTGGGTCGATGGATTTTTTCGTGCGTAAAAATCTTAGTATAGCTTCCTTCGGAAGGAAAGTAAAGCCGTGGGCTGCATGTTGTGGATTTAAAACACGTAAAAGAACCTCAAGCCTGAAAGAGAAGACCTTTGAGCCAAATTTATCAGCCGTTTCACGCCTTGAGTCGAATAGGACGCTGATGATCTGAGATATAAAATAGCAAATACATTTGAAATTGGTTGCCTCCCCCTCTTTAAACATTTAAAACCATCTTTGAGCTGTGATATACCATAGGTCTCAGCTGAAGATTTGTTGAGAAGAAAGCAGAATTTCAGAGCAGCATATTGTCACCTGCATTTTGCTAAAGGTGGAACTGAATATGTCTCAACTTGAGCGTCTATCACAGGCGGAACAAATGACAACAATTAAACTTGCACCACATGTACATTGCGGCCTAAGCAAAATATCGTAAAGTAAATTTTAGAGGAGAAATTATTCTGTAAACAATTGTGAACATTCATTGACCAGCATGGCCACATCTATCAAATCACGAGTTATATATGTTGGCAAAGCACAGCAGCGAAGGAATGCAGTGCATTGGACTTCGGGGCGTGGTAAGAAACACAACTCTGCTCACATTATCTGGTGGCTTCATTTGATAGAGCATTCCATACACCTTTATTCATATATCTAAAGATTTTTCGTGTTTTCCTTTGTTCGCGAGGGGGAAAAAAAAGGTTACAATGACTTATGACTCATTCCCCGTATGTTATAGTTTCCTCAATGAAGTCAACAAGTAAATAAAATAAAGAATAGTATACATTTTATTTTTAGCCCCATAGCCAACCTGCAAAGGTTACATCAATTAAGAAACACTCTGTATAAAAACACTTAGGAATAATACTTTAAACAAAAATGATTATCCATACAAAATAGGGTCTACATAGTAAAGGAGAGCAATATTAGGTAGAGATGTACACAATTCTTAGGTGCAATGTATAATTTGAAACTCTTCAGAAACTATTACTGCTAAGGAATGTGTTGGCTCTGTCGAGAGTGAAGGAGAACGTCTCACTCTCGTATCGTATATCATCTCTGGAGCGAGCTCAAATATTTACCTCAGAACAGTAAACAACGCCAGGTGTGTGAGGCGTAATGCACCTACCTCGTTAATATAATGTGCTAACGATGTTTATACATCTCATCCATCTGTATGCGTTTCCTTGTAGGGGAATTTTAGTTTTGAGTGTTGCCACAACGTTACGCGGCTTTGTTGTCTCCATTTGTGCATGCAAGAGGGGGGAAAAAAAGAAGAAAGAAAGAAACGAAATGGTTTTCCTCGTCAGCTCGGCGTGTTTCAAACGCACAGTGTTTGCGAGAGCTGCAGGACGTTGTTTCAGCTTTAGAAATGCTTTGTTACTTCCAGAATTGTCTTTAAGCGTGTGTTGTTCAAATGCTACATAATGACAATATAACTCAGGCTCATCAGCGTTAATGTTTGCATTACAGAGTTAGATGGCTTGAAATAATTACCCTCATCAGAAAACTAGGGAAGAAAATGGAACAAAACTATAGAAAGCACATCAGAAATCATTGAAAAGAATTATAAATACAACATTGCACAGATTGAGGACTGTGAAAATAAAAACCCCAATGAAAAATGTAAATTGCTGCACCATTACAGCGTGTTCCATAAAAAATGTTACCGTTTCTATCAATAAAAAACACTGTGCAATTGCTTTAGTTCTTCTGCGGGATTTAAAAGATATTGAAGTGAGCTTCAGTTTCACCCAAACATACTGCACATGTTCTGTGTACGCGGTTATTCTATTCAGTCACACTTTGGCGATTTTTAGATTCTACAAAAATAAAAACACCAATTTGTTCATGAAGCAATTATATTTTATAACTCGACAAAGGCGAGCGGAGTTCTGCACCGCGGAAAGCTACTGGTACGCATAACAGTCAAACCTTACTATCTCAGATACATAGCACAACGTGAACAAGTGAGTTAGTAAGAATTACTACAGAGCGCTCATTTGGATGCGTGGCCGGCTTAATGGGGGTTTGTCTGCCCTGTTTCCCCCAACACTTCCCTGCCTCGCCATGTGTCGGCTAATCAGTTAAAGTCTTTGTGCTGTACAGAAGTTGAACGTTGTGATACCATGTTTCAATGTTACAGTGTGTTTAGTGTGCTATGACACAGAGTCCGTATACGTGAGCACACAGTATCTTCATATATCATTCCTATGTGACAAACTTTTGCAGAGCAGTGAGACGGCGATTTATAGGCGTATTGTTCGTGCGCCTCATAGAGAAATGGTTCATAATCTTGTAAATAGATTTAGGGCATCTGTTCTTGCTAAACCGAAAGTAAAATGCAGTGTTCTTAACAGAGGAAAAGTTCGATGACATAGGAGAAAAGTTACAAGTAAATCAGGAATTTCGCAAGCTTCGGTTTGGAATGTCACTAAACTTTTAAAATCAAAACCCTATAAGATAACTGTAGTTCAGGAATTGCAACCCACGATAATGTAAATAGAGGTAATTTCTGCAATTGGGTGTTGGATAATGTTAATGTTCGCTGTACTGACCCGCATTTAGTGGTTTTATTTATATGGTCATTTATAAACAACACTGAAGTACAGAAAAACCGGATCTTGTACACAAAATGCCATTGTATGAACAAAAAATTGTTGTTTGTGTGCTGTGAATGCTTACAGAAATCTACGTGCTTCAATTTAGGGGCATATCAGGCAAAAGACATCAAGCAAATGCCCTTTAAGCCGGCCACGCGTACAAACAAGTATTTGCACTTTATAACAAATGTTTTTGTCCTTATAGTTATATATTCAAAAGTCGTAAGCAAAGCAATTGATTACGTTCCCAAATACTTTCAAATAAATGAAATTTAAAAGTATATTTCTGGTCTATTTAAACTAAAACATCATTGTCTCTCACTTGCTGTTTCAGTCATTTGTCGTTTCTTCAGACTTATTCCTGCTCTCCTCTCTTGGATTAATTACTACATTTACATTCAATATCTTCTTCCATAAAAGCACTTGTTTCTAATACAAGTACTGAATTAACTTCAGAGTCTGAACTGACCTTTTCCGGTGATCCGCTGTTACTGATAGTCATTGTTTTAGTGGTACCCAAAAAAGCATGGCCCACATTTTTATCAGCAATTTTTATTTTTAACGTGTTTCATGTTAGTCCGATGGAATTTAAGACGGGTGATAAGATGGCAATATAAGATTGTAAAGGGAGCATCTTCAAATAACTGGTCAATAGAATAGATTTTATTCGGTCTATGATGCTTTGCATGAACTATATAACTTCCGCCTTTGTCACTTCTGAGTCAAATTATTGTTCCGGAGTCATGCATGTTATATGATTTGTATTGATAGTAGAGGGCATTGTCTCTTGCTTTTGTCATACGTAGCATTGTCAAGAACAATGTGGTAGTCCAGGTATCAATTGCTATTTCCCCATTAAGAATAATTTTCATAATTCATTTCTTTGTGGTAATCCGGCTGTCTTATAGATTCTGTATGAGGTAGTAACCCAGAATAAATCTTATATCCTAACCAGCGTGGGCGATAATTGCATTGTTTGAAACGTCGACATAGAGTCAACATTTGGAAACTATACAGGTTGATTCTAAAGTCCTTTTCTGGTTTGGGGAGATGAGAAAACATTAACCATGAAAGATATAGTGGAAACGCTTGTATTAGTGGGCAGAATTTCTCTTCAAGTTTTGTACATGCCTTATAACGTGTTCCATATATCCTCTATTGTTTTTTTTTGATTTATTTATGGACGCTCTTTAACAGCTCAGGTCATCAGCGCCCCATTCAACTCAGGGCGTGAAACGGCTGACAAATTTTGCTCACTGGCGTCTCTTTCAGGCTTGAGGTTCTTTTCGTGCCGTAAATCTACGACACAGGACCCACGGTTTTACTTCCCTTCCGAAGGATTTTTACGCCCCGAAAAAATACATCGGTCCTGGCCGGGTTCGAACCCGCGATCTTGGGTTTAGGAGGCAAGTATGGTAACCACTACACCACCAGGACCGACTCCTCTATTGGTGACGCGGCAGACATCAATACTGTATTCAAGCTCTTACCACTCAAGCTCTTACCAAACATCTCACGGTCCATACCAGTGAATTGCATGCGCCATCCTTTATCGCACATGTGCTAAATAATGTGACAAAGGCGGAACAAACACAAGATCTTTGACATAACACCATGAAATTAAATTAATCACATGGGGTTATTTCTGGTGACCATGGAGACCACAGAAAAAGAGGAAAGTCATCTCGAGCAGCATGTCCAATCCAACGACGAATTTCAGCACCGAGGTACTCACGAACGTCATGATGAAAATGAGGTGGAGCCCCATCTTGCTGATAAATAAAGTGCTGGCTATCTGCATTTGATTGTGTTATCAGACACTATTTAAGCACGTCCAAATACATTCGACCGGTAACAGGTTTCTCCGCACAGAAATGTGTCGTATACTTTTGAAGAAAATGCCATAAATCAAACAGAATCGCGGAAATGTTCTACCACAACACCAGGTTTTTCCGTGCCCTAAATGCATACATTGTGACGGTTCACTTTGCCGGACATATGTCACTAAAAGTCAGTTTTTCAGTAAAACCCCCTTCTTCTACCCACTCTTGATAATCATCACGGAATTGAAGACCATAGTTGTGATCCTCGAGATTTAGAGCCTGCAACAGCTGTACCCTTGGCTGTGGAATCTGAAATTCCTGGCTCGCGCGATGTGTCGACTTTTAGGGCTCCAGGCAAATGTTTGTCGTGCGTGCTCATCGGTCTCATCCGACACTCTTGGCCGGTCTGTTCGATATCCATCACGCAAGCAGCCAGTCGCTTCAAGATTTTTGTACTGTGCACGAATTGTTTTGGTTGTAGGTGGTTCTTGTTGATGTCTCGTATGAAATCGTCGTTGTACCGTCACAACGGACTCATATTTAGCGAAATGTAACGTGCAGGAAATTTTATGAGCACGTCATGTTTTCATTATGAACTGCCCTCCAGAGGCTAAATCTGCTACTACGCCATGACGCCTATTACGAATGCAAACTTTCCATTGATATAAGCGTTTCTGCTATCTCCCTTATGATTTCTGTTTTATCAACCACCGAAACCGGGGAAGGACTTAATATTCATCCTGTATAATTGCTTCATCCTTGTATATCACTGGTTGATTTTCTTGTTTTTCATTTCTGCATGATAAATGACGCTCTTTCAAACACTGTGTCAGGGCGTTCGCATAATAAAACCAATTTATTTTACAATTTTTGAAATGAAATCCAATTGATCACTTATTTTCTAAGGCTTTTTCTGTTCCCGGAGAAATTATTTTCTTTGCCTTCAGAATTTTAACATCTCCGCAACATTGGTATTTCTTTTTTAATCTCAAAATATTCCTGAAAATTACTTGGAATTATGCTCTTATCCATATTGGCCAATACACTTTTATTTGCAGTAGGATTTGCAACTTGACTTGGGGACCTAATTTTGCTCATTTTTTATTATAACACTTTCTGATTTCATATATAGCATGTTTATCATATCTGGTACAAGCTATAGAATGTTTAGTGGCGTTTATACCAAGTATTTTCATTCTTCTTTCTTCTCTTTGTCACAGAAACTAATAACATTACAACACACCGAGCTTGCTGGTGAATAACTTTATTATCTTTACGTTCCATCACTACTAACACCGTAAATGCCAAGCGAATTAACTAGTACGTACGGCTAAAACTGACTGTACAGTGTTTATCGCAGTGGCGGCTCGTGACAAAATGTTGGTAGAGCCCTACCTCCACATAAAGAGTTTAATCCACGTTCATTTCTTTTTGTTTCTCAGAACTGCCACTAGGAACGCGGATTGCATGTAGAGAACCACCGAAGTATATACATAAATTATTTATTATATAGCAATACTACGCGAGCATTGATGCCACATCGCAATGGATAGCTGCAAACGCTTATAAAAACACACAAGTACCAAAATCGTAACCACATAAGCACTTGTTAATATTGCGGAATTGTGGGTAACATCGCTGCGCTCATTTAAGGTTTACCTACAGCTGGGTGAAAGTTCATCCAAGTAATATGACAGGAGGGCCATATTTATCTGAAAAGTTCAGATCCTCGAGTGAAATTTATTATGACTATTTTTCACGAATAAAATAAGAATTTAAATATAATTCCTCTAAACTTGGCTTACAATGCTGTAATAATTATTAATTTGTATTATGAATACTTAACCTTTTCAAGCCATCTAGCTACAGACGAATGTCGATTGTTAGTAATGCCAATAGAGAAGAACCAAATACGGGCTTGGGAATATTTCATCAATTGAATAAGAATAAAAGTAATATATATATTTACAATATATACTTGAAATTCGCGGATGGATTATTAACAATTGTATAAAATAACTTCCTTATGAATAGCTATCTATTTTCAGAAACCGTGAAAATGAAATTGACAAAATTCGACTATTACAGTCGCTACAGCCTGAAAAACGAGACCTCTGAAGAAAATTTGTCGGCCGTTTCACGCCCCAAAATAGAATGGGCCGCTAATGGCCCGAGATGTTAAAGAGCGTCCTTAAATAAACAAATAAAAAAACAGTTGCTACCGTAAGATTTACTAATACCAACTGAGAAAAACAAAACAGAAAATATTTTACCATTTTGAACAACGTGTTTCTTAAGTTTTATGGTTGCTTAGACAGATATTCTTATATCATTTATAAAATGATTTCATACTGTTCGGCTGAATATGCAAAAATAATTGCTTCAGTGAATATACATTTAGTTAAATTTACAATTACTGAAAACACCAGTTGTGCGTGTTTAGGAATTATATACTTAATCTTAGTTTTTAACTGCCCTCGTGAAACGTTTTCGAACATCTATACGATTTTTAGGCAAAAATTACAAAGTCTGGTTCAGGCAGAAGCCTAAGGTGCCTCTGCTCAGTCTTAAGATTCTTTAGATCTGAAAAATCGGCAACACGTTTTTTTTTTAATGTGATTTGTCTACACCAACTTTGGCAAGTTAAAATCAAAATGTGAAAAATAATTAACAGTGAATTGCACTGAACTCCCCACATCCCCCCAAAAGATGATTAATAGCACAGAATAAAGCACCACAACTAACAATCAAGATCTTTTAGTATGTCGAAGAACACCATAACACACCCACTCTCAAGAAAGTAAACAAAACGACGAATTTTGGGCATGATCAAACTTATGGAGACTCTCGTATATTCTTAAACAGGGCATTTAGCTTAAAAATAAAAAAGCAAGTAATAAACAGTTACATCCTTTCCATCATGTTGCACGGCGCTCAGACGCTGTCACTAACAAACAAGGACAGCAGATACCGAAGGAAAATCCTACGAGCTCAGTCTAAAATGATCGGATCCACATTGAAGACATGAAAATGACGGGCGTGAAAGATACGACAACATTGATTATAGTTCAAGTGTTCACCTTGTAACTAGAAAGTTGAATAGATGGAAATAAAAGTTCTCAAAATTGTGTTCTGTACTAGCCGACATTAGCAGTTATGCCTTTGGCCAAAAGATGCTACCGTTACGACAAGGAGAACCATTAAAACTGTCTAGCATCACTTTCGCACGAAATTTGGTAAAGGAATCATCTGGCTGATCTTTCAAAATTAGTAGGCCACTAATTGCCACCTTGCTCAATAGGGTTTATCACAGAAAGTATTTAAGTTGCATTCCTGTAGGAAGTGCGTGATAAGAGCTTATATTGTGCATGTGTCTATTGTGAATTATACATACAGTGAGATCGTTACAATAAAAAAATATTTATTTATTTATGAAAGAAATCGTATAAGTTCTTAAGATGTTTTAATTGACAGCCAAGACAAAAAAAATCAGGTTTTAACAGAAGATAAGCTTGATGAAATAGTATCGATAACAAACTTCTCCTCAAAAGTTTTAACTGATTAGCCCAGCAAATTGGTGCATCTGTCGGCAGTGCGTATAAAGCCATTCAGCATCTTCATTCACATTCACATAAACGTACTACTGTACCTGAAATAAAATGCTCGGTAAACAGTATAGCGAGCGTATCTTTTGAAAAGTCATGTCTGAAAGCGAAAAGCAGGCACTTTGGACATGTACTACGATGGCGAGCAAAATATCGATTAGTATGTATTATTATTAAATAACGAAAGAGACAAAATGCGTGCTTTGAGATCCGACCGCGCGACGGCAGGAGGTGAAGCTTTTACGCATTAACTTCCTCTTGGCAAAATTAATTTCCGATTGTGTAGCGGAATTAAGGCCTTTAATAAAGAGGGACTGCTTTTATTACGGAGTTGGCGGTCAGGCTTAAAAGCGCGTACTTGTTACCTGCTAAAGGGCTTTCCAAAATGTTAAAAATGAACTAATGAAGCCCCTGGTGTAATGAGAAAAACTGATATAAAATATATTTTAACTTGAGTATATGAATATTATTACTTTGTCACATAATTAGTTACAAACAAATGAATTCCTTTCAGAGACTACCGAATACAAAAAAAAAATCTGTTGCAAAATCAGAGCACCTGTCATTAATATCCTATAATGAACTCTTTTTCAGAACCCGATTCGTCACACGCTCTCCAAGCTTCTATAACACAAGACAGTTCAAGTTATCCAGAGCAGATGTAATAGAGGTCTCAATTACTGCACACTGGCGTATTGCTTCCCATCGCGATAAACTGATCTGCATAAGATTGCCTCAATACATTCTCCAAAGGGTCGGTCCTGGTGGTCTAGTGGCCTCGTAAACACAAGATCGCGAGTTCGACCACAGCCAGGATCGATGGTTTTTGGGGCGTAAAAGACCTAATTAGGGCCTTCTTCGGAAGGGAAGTAAAGCCGTGGGTCGCAGATTTACGACACGTAAAAGACTTCAAGCCTGAAAGAATTGGTCTCTGAGCAGTTTCACGCCCTAATTGAATGGGACGCTGATGACCTGAGATATTGAACAGCGTCCGTAAATAAACCAAATCAACAACAAATTCTCCAAGGGGTTTAAGTGCGGGGAATAGGCGGGTTATCCATGACACTAATACTTCTTCGGCGAAATCACTCCCTTGCAGATGGTTGCATTGCCCTGCTGAAATATCCAAATCTGTGTTTCAATCCTCTCTCCAACAGGTAAAAGCGTGCTCTTCAAGCATTGTCTGATAGTGTAAGGCTTTCATACAACCTACAGAAACGCAAGATGTTTTCCCTCCATACCCGAATCCGCGCTAGATCAGAGACTTTTCTCCTTGCTGCCTGATTGAAAACACCTCTCCTTTTCTAAGGTATGCTAGTGGGTCCAACCACCAGGACCATCCAAGTTCAGTTTCTTTTCATTGCTTCCATGCTTCCTTCCAGTGACGTGTTTGTTTGTTCAGTCAACCCGGACCGTTAGATGGGGTTGCTTCTTCATCTTGTATTTCAATATGTTCATTAGTATGACTAACATGGATAATGGAATCAAAGGCAAATTGACTCAACCATGAACCACCAACAGACCACTGGTCTCTGGTCAGATCGAGGCGTGAGTTTTTCAGGCCTCCTAGGACACTTTTTCATTTTACAATTATTTCCTAGCTTAAGGAAGTTAATTATCGCGCATGGTGACCCGCCAAGTTTTCTTGTTATTTCCCGAGAGGAAAAATATTCTTATTTAGGGTTTAGCCTGACCTTGATCGAAGCCGGACGACCCTGCCTTCATACGCGTACTTATTTAAACGTGCACTCTTCACAAACACTACTTTAAAAAGTGTATTTACTACAATCTTAACTAAAAAGTGTTGTATTTACGAAGTTACAAGTCCTCTGTTCAACAGAGAGCATGTGCAAAAGTAATAGCATTTTGAGCTTATTCCGAAGGAATATACCTATTGCTTATAACGGATCAATTAACAAACGATTCATCGAGTTCGTTAACCAGCAAAACTGGACCATTGAAAGTGGGGGTTAATCTAAACCGAAAATTTAAAAATCGCTTTAGCGGCCCAATTTTTTCCCTTCTTCTCAACGCAATTCGGCGATACCATTAAAATAAAATAAGAAAAATAGTTTCTGACAATCACCGAAATGAGGCTATTAAGAATGGGTTTTTAACCTGAAATTCAAATTTAAAAATCGCTCTAGCCGCACCAATTTTTTGTATATCCCATTTAAAAAAATTGATAATCATAGTAATCGTATCATTAAGAGTGTGGGTATACCTGAAAACAGAAATGTAAAGAGTGGGGGTTAATCTAAAGCGAAAAAAATCACTTCAGCGACTGCAATTTTTGCTTTTTTTCTCAACGAAATTCGTTATCAGCCATTAAAATAATACAATGCAAATAGTTTCTGAAAGTCAGCGAAATCAGACTATTAGGAATGGGGTTTACCTGAAACCCAAAATTTAAAAATCGATCTAACGACACTAATATTTATACACTGGGGAGTGAGCTAAAGCAAACATTTCAAAATCACTCTAGCGGTCGTAATTTTTGTTTGATCTCTACGAAAATGGATATATACCTCTTAAATAAAAAAAAAAATTTGAAAAAATTAGGAAAACTACATTATTATTAAAAATGGGAGTTTACCTGAACTCCAGCTTTTAAAAATCGCTCTAACTTTGCTTGTTCGTGACGAAATTCTGTATATACCACTTAAAAAAAGTAAGAAAAATATTTTCTTAAAATGATTGACAGAAATCGAGCTATTAGGAGTGGGAGGTATACATGAAAACTGAAATTTAAAAAGCGCTCTAGCGCTCTGTAATGCTCTTCATAAATTAAACTTGCTGAGGAATTCGCTTAGTTTAGGCAGCTCCTGCGAGACGGGATTTTTTAAATGTAGATTTAATTGCGTTTTAAATGACTGACCTTACTTTTGAATTGCGCCTCGTATTTTACTGCATTTCTCGCATAAATGAAAATGCATTTAAAAGCATATGTCAATATGTTGGAAGCATTTGCAGGACATTCTTCAAAAAGGAATGAATGTATAACCATTAGCCTATATATCGAATAAATTTCCCATGACGTTCTGTGAAGCTCTGGCGTTAAGTATAACACTGGTAATGTGCTAATGCACCCCGGTTCCGACGCTTCGTCAAAATATGTTGAATGTAATTTCCTGAGGGCCGTGTAGTAAAAACGCCAACTCTCCCTACATGTTCGTGGCGGATCCAAGTTTGGAACTAATAGCAGGCGCGGTCCGGGACGAAATTGAACCATGTTAAGGGGTGCGGTCAGGCCCGTGTAAATAACGCTGTTCGCACGTGAAATAATGAAAAGCTGTAGGTACGCCCTCGTTTGTAATGCTTGTGTTGGCAATATTGTGTTTCCCCACCCTATTCCTTTGTCTGGACTTGAAGAGCTGATAGGAAAGTGCCCAAACTAACCTTATACTAGTGTTTTCATCAGCTTTCTAAAGAAGAAATTATAGGTATGATAGAAAAGTGCCGAGGTGTCTAAAATTCACGAGAATTACATAGATGTTCTATCGAGGGTTGAGAGAAAAGTCACTGATACCAAGTAAATATTGTTCAAGTGTGACGTACGCTCTAAAAGTATGCGATATTGGGTAAAAAATAAAACTGAATGCTCAGAAACGTTCAATTTCTAATCCCCCTTTCATTATACGAAGACTGTTTAATAAAGAATGATCACAGTATACTTCATCAAACAATTACCTTTCTTAAAATAGTACTTGCAGGATGCAATGCCTGTCTCAGCGTTTCTACCAGACTTTAAAGAAATGGTAGAAACTATTTTTTGATTGGTGCTTCAGAATCGCTGCTTGTCTAAAGCATTTTTTTTTATTTTCTCCTATACACACACATACACAGAGTGAAGCATTTATGGTGTCGCGGCTATTTTCCTCCGAAATGAAGGGAAAGATAAAAAAATGCGTCATTCAAAATTTAAATTGTTCTTAGGGGGACATAAGATAGGTCAAAATGATTTTTTCCAATGCAACGGTGTATTTTCTTTACCGGGAATAGAAAGAGCATTCAATTTTCAGTATAGAAGTTCTAGTTATCTATCAGCTAGGGGTGATATATGATACTTTTACTTGACTAGCATCAATTTACGTATGTTGGAAAAGTTACCGTTTGAATTTGTAGTAGAGCATCGGGCAAAAGTCAACACGCTTCTGAAAATCATCCCCATGAAGAGCTTGGTGTAGGTTAATGTGATATGGATGATATTTGTGACGCTTAATCTCTCTCTCCTTTGACAGATTCCCGAATCACGTTCCAGTTGATGGAAATTTCTGTGAGAATTAGCGGCAACTGCAGCTAATACAGTGACTTCCGAATTTTCCCCAGTAGCACTTCTCATTTGTTGGGTTTTCTTGATGCGACATCTCCCGTTTCCAATGCAAGTCGTTGAAATTTTCTAACAGATGACTGCCTCCTTTCAGGATATTGATCTCCGTATAAGTTGCAAGCTGTTCTAGAGTTCCTATGAGCTTTGTCATAAATGTAAATCATATCGATCCTCTCGTTGATCGTGTATCGAACATCCATGATTGAAAAACGAAATGGAACTGACTGAGAATGATGTCCTTTGAGGTTTGAATTGGCAACGATGAGCATTTGTTTGTGTATCGATGTCAACAAATGAGCATCTGTGTATAAACAAAAGAGTTTCCTTTATAGCAATAACAAAACAAAAGAGAGAGAAGTGAAAGTGAGTGAAAAACATTTGCTGTCTTATTTGCCAAATATCACATAATCTATCACCCCTAGCTGATAGATGTACTAGAACTTTTATACTGAAAATTGAATGCTCTTTCTATTCCCGGAAAAGAAAATACATCTTTCCATTTGAAAAAACAATTTGATCTAGAAGTGACATTGAGAATGGCATTTCAAGGACGTATTAAGGTCTCTATTTTATGTTTCCCTAAGAGCACTTCAAATTTTGTCTAAAGCATTTTTTTTTTTTGATCTTCCCCTTCGTTTTGGAGGAAAATGGCAGCGAAACTATAAATGTCTTATCCTGTATATAGCATGTACAAAAGAATTCATAGCTCTATCTAAATAGTTTTTAAGAAAAGAGCACCTAAGTTAAAAATATGCAAGTTACAGCAAATAACAAAAAAATAAAGTTGTGTTAACAGCATGTTGGCCCTTTTTAAATTGCAATTTTAAATTATTTTAATTCTCCGAACAAACAAAAATGATATATGAGTGTAATCTGAAAACTATATACTTTCATGCTATGCATAAAACCAACAATTAATTTTAAAATGGATAAGGGGATGTGGCAGTCAGCCAATATTGAATGTCCATTAAACACATTTAAATGTCGCAAAAGCGCAAAAACTATATCTGGGTATAATCTGCAAACTATGCAATTTCATATCATGCATAAAGCCAAAAATGTATTATTAAGCCAAAATGTCGTAAAAAGACGCATGTATTAAAATGTCGTATATTAAACATTAATTTTACTTGCAAAAACTACAATTAATTCTATAATAACAAGAATCAAGATCAAAATATTTTTATTGCCAGAACATGAACCGAAAGGTGGCATTGTGAAGTCAGCGTTAAACGAGTGCTTCCGTATTTTCCGAATCAGTCATGGTTTTTGGTTGGTGTCCGCGCCCTCTTATTTTAGTCTAATGGTGTACAATGCTATCAAATGGACATTCATCCGCTGGGGCCTGGGCAAAGCATGTGCCTCTAACTAGTTCCTCTTACCTTCAGCCTACAGCAGTTTGAGTCGTTCTGAATGGGATAAATCGTAAAACAAAGTGTTTACTTTAATTGTGCATTAATGCTGTTAAAATGCCAAAAAAAAAAAAAAAAACAATTATAGTTTATTTTCATTTATGATTCGCATGTGAAATCAGAAAAATGAGACGGCGATTGTGACAAAATTCCCTGGTGTTCCTGCATCTCGCAGAAGTACTGGTGGCAAGATTGTGTATACGTTTAGTGATCTGTTCTCCATAAGAAACCGAAAGTAAACCGCAAGGTGCTTAACAGAGAAACTTGAAATCGTAGATAGGTTAGAACGTATCCCCTCCCTCTGTGAATGTTTGCCCAGAAAAAAGTAATTTAGCAAACCTCAGTTTACAATGCCACAAAAATTGTAAAATTAAAACCATACATGAAAATTGTTGTTCATGATTGCAGCCATGCAATAATATAAGTAGCGTAAACTGATTCTGCTTCTCTCTAAGCTTACAAAGTAACGGAAAGTAGGACATTATTTTTGCATTGTCCATACTTGTCGGGTTTTTCAGCATTAGTAAACAATACCATCTTCTGTAGGGCAACCAACACGTTCTACTTCTATGACATATCAACTGCCGCCGTGTAAGGAAGCAAAATGTAAACACAGACGTACACATGCGATCGCGGGGTAGGCAGGAATGTGCGGTACATAACCAGTCAAGTACCTATACAATTAAATGGGTAAAACGCCTACAAAATGTTTCATATGACTAAGGCTTGGAATTTTAGACCCATTCAGGATAAACTACAGCATACTGTGGATGGTTTCCCCAACTTGTAAGCAGAGTGCTGACAAACATGTACTGTTTTTCCCAAAAAATCAGGGAAATGTATTTTTGTCTATGATCAAGAGCCTGAAAGTTCCTGTACTACATTCTAATGTCACTTAGTTTTATTATCTTTAAGTTAACATTGTTCCATTTGAAAAAATAAAAGTAAATTTGTGCTAGAAACACAATTTCTAATAATTGTTGGAACCATTTTATGGTTTAATTGATGAGCCCTTAATTTCAATTTGGCGAAAATAGTGCATCAATAGTTCTTTAGTTTCAAAATATTTACGATGATAGTTTTAGGTGATTCACTCTACAGGAAAAGAGTGAAATGTAGCATGTTAGGAGGGCATTGCTTTGAGAATGCAAAAGAAAACGTGAGAAAATTTGGCCATTAAAAAATAGCAAGTATATAGACAGGAAATTTAAAAATTACACATAAATAACACATTAGACTTAAACATTAATATTCACAATAT
This sequence comes from Metallyticus violacea, assembly GCA_030762175.1. NCBI lineage: Eukaryota > Metazoa > Arthropoda > Insecta > Mantodea > Metallyticidae > Metallyticus > Metallyticus violacea. The sequence goes on along the minus strand of CM060835.1, from coordinate 25,544,564 downwards.
CAAAATGTGATTTTTAGTTGCGCAGATATCAAAATGTGCTATATTTACTTAATAAAAAAGCACCTGCAGAAATTAGTTTGCAGAAGGGATTAACACCTCCTCGAGCAAATTTCTCCTACAATATCCCACATATATTAATAACTGCAAAAACTGTTAAGGAGGAAAGCATATTTGAGCATTAATGTCTGTTAAAATGTTGTCCCAACACAACGGGCTGGATAGCAAGTTAATGGTGCATGGCTTACCCACAATATCTCAGCTGCCTGCCTGACAAAGGGCATGGCCTGAATGGAGTCATCTGTCCGATTAATCTTGATTAACTCTCCCCCTCAAGGAGTTAGACTAAACCCTGCGTGAAATACATGCCGATGATGTCGGTGGCATTACCGACGTAGCCCTCCAGCTCCGTTCTAACAACGCTTTCGGACTAACTCCATCCAAACTCTCTCAGGGTTTCTGCAAATGTTCGCCGCCCCCTTCCTCTGAAGCAGTGGGTCGTTAACTTTTGTGCTTAGTTTACATTGCAATTTCTGCATTTGAAAACAAAGGCAATGTGAAATGTTGCTATAAAAAAAACGCGTGGAAGAAAATACATTCAATAAGTTTCATAGTGTTTAGTTCCATCTGAGTATAATAATATACAGCCAAGAAGTGATGTACCATACCATATCTCAGTATCTGACACTAGAGTTCCAAATAGCCTTTACTTATCGTCATAATGTTGATTATCTTTCTGAAAGTAGTTCCCGTTGGATGCAATGCACCTTGCCCAGTGTTTCTGCCAGTACAACTAGAACCCTTTATGATAGGTACGAGGGTAGGACCGCAAGTTTACGGAGGTATGATGAAGACATAAACTATATTTCACTTTTCAATATAGTTACCCTTTATTGCAATACACTTCTCACATCATTGCATTAACATTTCAACCCCCCCCCCCCAAATACTCGCCTGCAAAAAGGGCGTAAACAGCATCCACCACTTCTTCATCACACTTAAATTTCCTTCCTCGAACTCCTTGAGTTTTGACAAGAGGAAATAGTCACTGGGAGCTAGATCTGGGCTGTAGGGTGGATGGTCGATCTTCTTGAAGTCGTCTTTCTTCACAGTTTCCTTTGCAACAAGAGCTGTGTGCACAGGCGCGTTGTCGTGAAGAAGGCGCACACCACCACTCGGCTTTCCTCCCCTTTTCACTTTGATGGTAGCACGTAGTCTGTGCAGTAGGCCAGCATAGTACTCCCCATTTACTGTGGTGTTCTTTTCCTTGAAGTCAATGAAGAGCATTCCTTCATAGTACCAAAAGATTATGGCCATGATCTTCTTGGTTCACTGAGTGACATTGGCCTTTAGAGGCGGTGCTTCCGCAGGTTTACGCCACTCAATTGATTTTCTTTTGGCAAGTGATCATAGTAGAGGACCCTATCTCATCTTCTGTAACAATGGTTTGCAGAACTTCTCTCTCGTTACCACGGCAGAGCTCCAAAATGTCTGATAACTGATGACTTGTTGCTGCTTTTGAATTGAGGAAAGAAGTATAGACACCCATCTTGCATTAATATTATTTATGTTTAAATGTTCATGAATAATTCGAAGGACTGTGTGTTTTAGAAAGGCCCCAACCTTGCTGCTATTTCTGTAACTTTCAGCCGCTGGTTTTCCATAATTTCTCCTTCCACAAGAGCGATGTTTTCAGGAGTGAGCACCTCCAAGGGACTACCTGCACGCTCTTTGTTTTCAATGCTTTCTCAACCCATTCGAAAAAGTTTGGCCCATTCTTTTAGGGTAGAATATAAGGGGATACTTTCCCATATACACCGTCCAATCGTTGTTTAATTTCATTTGGAGTAAGTCCTTCTTTTGTGCAGCTCGATACTCCATTTTTAACATGTCGCAATCTTCTATACATAGCCTTCTTTATGGAACTATATCTGAACAATTGAACACAACGGAGAGGAGGTTACAGCTGCAATCATTTACTTAACAGATAAGGTATGTCACTGGATAGGGATTTTGTGAAGGCGATTAGCCTTAGCATCGTGGCCGGAAACTTATGGACCTACCCTCGTACTTCAGAATCGCCCCGGAGCCTTCACCACTGCTTCTAATCATGGAAAATGCCTCCCATAAGGGGTTTCTTTCATTTAGCGAAAAGGAAAAAGTCACACGGGGCTTCATCTGGACATCACGGAGAGTGAGGGACATACTTCACATTGATTTTTGTGAGATATTCAGCAACAACATTTACGATATTCGGCCGTGCATTATCGTGATGCAGCATCCAGCATGTGGACTCCTGCGTGTACTGCTGTGTTTTCAGGACATTTGTATAGTAATGCAAGGTTACTGTTGTATGTATAAGTACGACCATTCCTTGAATATTGAATGATGAGATAACCAGAACTTTCTCAGCAAAGGTAACCTCTTATGTTTTGGTGTTGGTGCTGGAGATTTCCACACAGACCTCTGTGCAGTCAAATTTCATCACGTCTCTGTTCGGGAATCTGCAGTCTTGGAATAAAAGGTTTTGTGTGCAATTTATCAATATGTGTAGGCACCCAGTGAAATCTGCAGAATTTTTGAAAGTGTTCGTAGTGCTATTCGACGATCCTCTCTCGCGATGACAGCAATGGTGTTAAAAGTTTTATTCCTTTAGAAACTAGAGATCAGGTTTCATTTTCCTTTGAAATTGTTTGCCTACCATCTTGAAACATTTTAAACCAACTTCGATCTGCATTATAGAGAAGATCTGTTGGGACGAAAGCAGAATTTCAGAGCAGCACAATGTTCGTTGCGTAGATGGAGCTGAGCTTGCTAATTCCTCACAGACGAGATACGGAAGTGACAACTATGAAAGTACTACTTGCACATGCGCATTAAGCTAGCAAAATATTGTAAAGTTAAGCCCAAGCACAAGAAAATATGCCTGTAAAAAGCATCATCAGCAGCTGTGCAATAAACCGTCCCTACAATGTGTTCAGTATGGAAGAAATACTAACCTGATTCCCCTATAAACGAATACACAGAAAATAAACTCGACCAGAAGCCACTGTGCATCCTTTGCTCATTCGCCAGGACTATTCAAAACTATTTTACTTTGTGTTGATCAACGTTTCCACGATGTCCTGAAAGCTGAATATCCTGCTGTAACTATGAGTCCTTTCGAAATAACTTGTTTTAAAATGCTCCAATCACTTCAGTGGAAGTAGAACCTTCTTTCTTTTTCCATGATGAAAATTGTTCTCTCTGACAGAAAGCTGACTATGACGGTTGATACCTTGAAAAAACATCTTGTTGCTTGTAGTCAATAAAAGTGTGAGCGATATTACTATTTTCACTTTTTAAATGCCTATTTAAATTATATTATCGCCTAATTTCAGTATTTTATGTACTTTTTACCTTTCTATTTTAAACAAAATAAATGTTTATACCTATCTGTTACTTTTACATGCTTACGTTCTTATATTTTAAGCTTGGATGTAAATTCCTGTTTAACTTATTCATATTCAACATGGTGAGCAAACATGGAAGTTGTTACTCGGCGCTAGTGGGAAAGTTCTATATAGTCAAGGTCGCGAAATCGTGCATAATGTATACGGATTTAATGCAGAGGAAGCAGAAGCTTACGATTCATCATACATGTAAAATCGACGGTGGCAAGGGTGTTTCCGTTGCTACATCATGACACGCTCCGCCATGTTAAGACCAGCTTGATATATAGGTAGAAGAGCATGCTAACATTTTCTAGCTATTTCCAAAACATATCTACATTGTAATACACGTATGCATATCCCCAAATCTATTGCTCACTAAGAGATATGCATTAATTTAAAAAAAAAATGTATCCTATTGCACCTTTCTTCCATGCCATATACTCCAAATATGCTGCAATTCCTTAACAATTAAAGGACCACTTTCGAGAAAAGGAAAAAAAATCTCAAGTCTGTAGAATCGCAAGGATGAGGCAACATTTTTTACTATAGTCTTGTTTTTTTTTTTTTTTTTTTTTCCCAGCAGTTTGGGCAAAAGATCTGCGTTGTAACATCAAAAGCTACATTTTTGATCTTGGTTGGAGGTAACTTAATGAACACTTTTGAAAATGTCAATTCCCAGTGATAGTAACTTTATCTACAAGCACTAGACTCATACAAACTGCGTTCGGTGTCGGCATCTTTACGGTACATTCAGTTTTATCGAAGTTGAATGATAAAAAAAGTCCGGAATTTCATCCTTGATTAAATTTTAATATAAATTAACTTCAGTCACATGAGTAATTACAAATTCAAGACACTTTATAAGCCAGGTATTAGTGCACGACCATTGCTATGCCGTTGACAGTAATAGCTTCAGAAACAAATATAGAAATCGTCACTTTTCTTCTAACTGATTTAGTAAGGCGCAATGAATCATTCGCAAGTATGTAGCTAATCCAAACATCCATCACGCCGACATTCCTCTCCGAAGACGGCAGTTGCGAGCTCTTCCCAACAGTAAGGTCAATCATGAGCCATGCGTCATTCGGGCTAGTACAGTAGTGCATTGTGTTGTGCAATTGCAAGATATTCATTGCGTAAGAGTGTATGACACTCGTAGCGCTTTTGTTCTTCACAGCATTACGTTGTTAGGTTATCCTTTAGCATTTCACATTTATTATTCCCTATTTGGAGGGTGGTGCTTGTAATTTCGCCTTGAATTTTGCAGATCTGAAAAGAGTTTGCGCTATTTGAGACCTAAAGAAGATGGAGTGTCAAGTGGATAAAAACTAACACTTCCGATATATTTTTCTTTTTGAGTTTAATACAGCATAGGCAGCGGAGGCGGCTCGAAACACTTTTGCCATATACGGGGAGAATGCAGACAGAGAAAGCACAGCAAGAAAATGGTTCTGTCGTTTCTAAGAGGAATATTTGACGTGAGCAATTCACCAAGTTCAGGTAGACCTTGGGGTTTTGATGAAGAATTCTTTCCCCAAAGTAAGTCAACACAAGAATTATCACATGTGATGAAATGTGACCAGTCAACCATCGTGCAACATTTACATTCCACGGGCAAAGTTAAAAAAATCGGAGTATGGCTACCGCACGCTTTAAGTAAAAACAAAAAATTAGCAGGTGGTCATTTGTGCATCTGTGCTTGCTCTTCGTCGTAAAGCTGTGCACATCATCGATCATTTCTACCCAAGACTGGCGACGAAAAATGGTGCTTGTGAGTCAACTTCAAAAGAAAAAACGAAAGAAAGGAATGGCCGATTTCTAATAAGACAAAACAAAAAAGCAACACTTCGTGTTAAAGTTTCTGTTCATCCACAGAAGATATGCGTAGTGGAATAAAGAAGGTACCATATACCACGAATTGCTTTTCAGGAATATAATAACTGTTCAAATTTGCTGTCAAAATCTCAAGACGCAAGAGAAAAATGAACACTGCTGCAACACGATAATGCACGCCCATACTCTGCAAACATGACGAAAGCAAGCTATTCAGGAGCTTGGTCGGGAGATGATTCCACATCTCCCATATTCTCTCGATCTGATTTTCCGTTCTCTATCCGACAATTTTCCAAGCAATTCCTTAGATTTCGAAGATGCTTCACACTTCTTTAGCTTCAAACCAGCACATTCTTCAGACGTGGAATCGAGAAACTACCCCAGCATTGAGAGAGAGTTATAGAAAATGGAGGAGAATATATTACTAGACCATTTTTGTGTTCTGTTCACCTTAAATAAAAACTTCTATCATAGTCCCCGCCCAAAAATACCCTACAAACTTACGCATCAACCCGATGTACAAAGTGCAAGATTTCACGTGGTTGAACAAGACAAAAATTTAGATGTCAATGCCCTAACCACCCAGTTCCATAAAAAAAAAAAGACATTGAGTAATTTAACCAAATAGGTTCTGTAATGGATAGTAAAAAGAAACGCAGACGTCATGTGTTCTCAGAAGAAATAATAGGGACTTCATAGGAATGTAACCCTCAAAAACCGCACTGCAGGCAGGAATTTCTACCGGGTCGGCAGTCAGAGCAATACAATATCCGCATAACTGATTCAAGTTCCCGAAATTATAATTACAGTGAAAACAAACCCTTGTTTGTTGACCCTTGACTTGCATCTTTTTTAAAAAAAATTGACATTCACACGCCATCAGTTTGTGTTCTGAAACTGTGCTAGTTTAAACTTAAACTTGAAAACATAAGGGTCACTGTTGTCCAGAATATTTGGGTAAATTTCTGTATTACATATTACGGAACGTTAATGATTAAATTATTTGCTCCACGCTTGATATTCTTTAGTGATGAACCATAGAACTTTGTCTCAACCCAATCATCCCTGAATCACCACAAAGCATCCCCTGCATTGGTTCTATGCCTATCCTTCCGTCAGCGTCGTCGCTATGGGAATACCAAGAGGCTTCTCGCTCGCCCACGTGCTCAGAACCTCTGGCCCTTGCGGTGTGAGCCATTAGGATCAGATCAGATCCTCAAGGGACCCAATGCGAACAGTACTCCTGGATCGCAGAGATTGCGCCTCCGCCTTCATCACCGGCCTGCCCATTGCTGGAGGTTGCTCAAAGTTGTACCCAGCAGGAGTTCCGCTTCTTACCATGCCGATGTTGCTGCAAACGACGCTAATACTTGCAATGAAGATCCGAGGAGCCACTACTGCCCAAGAACTTACCGCCAGATGTGAACGGCACGGACTATCTCACCGCAGCCTATTCTGTGCCATCTGTGGAAGCACAGCACGACAGGTGCGAATGCCAACAGCATCCCAACACAAACCAGCAGAACTCCTAGGATCACCGCGCGCAAAGGAGTTAATACATCCAGCCAAAACCAAAATACAACCTCCGGCGAGCACCGCGCCTCATCTGAGACGCAAGCTCTAGCATTAGTACTCATAGCCTACATTGAGGCGTTGAAAGCTACTGTGGAGAACCTCGCCGTCGCTACCACTCGACAAGTAGCAAAGGCGGCCCAGAAAATGAACAGCAGCCAGAGCTCACTAGAGGACGTTACCTCCAGCATCTCCCTCACCCACTCCCGGCAGGAAGACCTCCGCTGATTACAACAAAATCTAACCGACATCTGCATGCATATGAAGATGTTATAGGAAGATGCAGATGAAGATTTATCTTCCAAAGATAAATTACTGCTGTTGAAACTTGGCTATAGCCTTTCAAACAGCAAAACTACATATGGTCACCACACCAAAAAAATGTGGTTGAATTTGCTGTGAAAGTGGTCATCTCATTTTTCCATATTCAAGAAATTGTTCACCAGCATGTCACATCTACACACACAACAGTGCAAACTGGCTATACCACACAGATGTCTTGAAAACTGTGCAAGGCAACTTCCACTTAACAATACAAGCTTCCACAGTACTCTTTTACAACCACAGTCACTCTACTTCCCAAGTTGCTGTGTAACCAAGTGGCCCAAATAGTTTCAAACTTGCAGTCACTCAAATATCAGGCAACTTACATCTTCAAAATTAACTCAAACAAAAACTAGGTTAAATTATGTTTCTGCCTGACTTGGTTCCTTATTTCTTACTTATTTTCTTCAACCATTTTCTTTTAACCTAACCTAAATAATTCCTAAACTCCAAGATCTTGTTTTCATTTTCACCAACTTGTTTCCTCTTATTGGTAAGTTATCCCACTTCTTAACCCTAAGTTTTGCTTTCATTTTTTTAGTTTCTCTACATTCCACAATTGCATGTCAGTAACTGTCTTGCATTAAACACATCAGACATTCCTCTATATTTAAAGCTCCTCATATTCTTTTAAGATTCACTACCCCTGTCCAGGCCCATGCAATTTCCTCCCTCGTGCATCTGTCACCTTCATCCACATAATTCTGTTTCTCCCTATTTCCTTTAACCCCCCATAAACCCTCGATGACTTTTTACTATTAAAGCTACATAATATCTCCTGTCTTTCCATATTATCAATTTTTGTTTAGTTTCTCTCCAAAAACCTCTTTCTTTACTTTATCATGCCACACCATACCCAAGCCATTTTTTCTATAATCTCATTGATTCTACTAACTCAAGTATTTCTTCCCCTCACTTTCTCTTGCATCACTAGACATTGTTTCAAAATACAATTCTCTTCTAAATTCTTAATCCTAAACAAATATTTCAGAGTTCTCGTCATTATTTTTACTTCACTCCCTACTCTGCCTAATTCAGCTTCTGTAACCCCATGTAGGCCCACAATTTGTTTGCAGAAATTTCTGTGAATCAAATCTACATTTAGCCATCCCTCATCACTACCCCAAACATCATTTTAGCCTCTACTACTACCGTACATATTTTCTCCAACCATTTTATATACATTTCTGGTACTTAATACCTACAGGCAGTAATAGCTTTCAAAGCTAGCCTACCCTTTGCTAGAACCTTAATTTTTGTTCCCTCCATTCTGGCTAAACCTGATACCCAAATTATCAAATTTACTAACAACCCCTTCATAATACCATTTCTCATTCTTGCATAACTTGTTTCCATTCTTAAATACCATGCTTTTTGATTTTCTTAGTCCCCACTTCTCACAGAAAATCACACACTATTTCTGTGCAACAGCTAGATGCTGCACCTTATAATGCACAGCTGGACATCACAAAATATGACATTGCTGAATATCTCACAAAAATCAATGTGATACATGTCCCTTACCTCCCTGAGTTCAGATTTAGCCCATGTGGTATTTTCCTTTTCCCTAAATTGAAAAAACATCTTTGTGGGAGTAATTTTTCATCATGAAACACAGTGGTGAAGGTCACAGGGATGATTCTAAAGGATTTGTCAAAAAATAGTTTCCTGCATGTCTTTGTTCAACTCCCAGATACACTAGAATAAGTGCATCATTATATCTACTGGGAACTACTTTAACTGCATGGGCATGGATGTTTCATAAAATAATCAATAGCTTTATGGACAGCTTTGTGCTCCATTTTAACTTCTTTCAATACAAATTATGAAATGTTTTCCTATTATTTAAAAAAAATCAATATGTAATTTACTGTATTGCTGAGAATATATATTTTACTTAATCTCATATATTTCCTATCATCTCCATATAATAACTGACAAGAACAACAAAATATCCATCAAAAACTTACAGGAAAACCATGTGAAGATCTAAATACTTTCAAACGTCTTTTATTGAAACCAAGAAAAATTGGAGTTGCCCCAGTTCCACTTAATTGTTGGGCATGATTGCATGTCAGGACAACTCTTCAGGATGAAATTAATCAAGGACAGCCACTGTCCATTGTGTAAGGATGTGAATACTATCCTAAACAAAGAACATCTACTGAAATGAAGCCAACTTGATAGCAACAAACAAATGAAAATTGATTTGGAAGCCTTTATTGAGAAGCTTGGGAAAAAATTGTAAATATCAGCATCTCCAATGGCCACTAGCAACAAACCACATCTTCAAGTATTTAAAAAGTGCAAAGGAGAGCTTTGTAAGAGCAGATTGATACCATTTTAATATTTTAATTATTTGATACCATGCATATGTATTGAAATGAAAACCAGGACATACCTAATTTGTATTAAATCAAATGAAAACACATACTGACTTACTAATCCCCTTCTTCCAAATCGCTCTCCAGAAACTGAGAATCTGAAACATGTTAGCAGAAGTGTGCCAGCGTATTGTCAACTACTGCCATTACATGCTCTCATGAATGTCATTTGAATTTTCCTTTCCTAGATATTGGCCAACAAAGTTATACCAAATTTCCACTTTTAAACTATCCAGCAGTATATGTGCATCACAAAGTACTCATCAGCATTCTATCCTACACATTTACTACAAGTAAAACCTCAACTTGTTGACCAAGATATGGTACAGACCTTGTTCATGTAAAACTCTTTACTGAAACGTGCAAAACTACCCTGTTTTAATTTTTCAACAACTCACATGCAGTCTTAATTCTTCAACATCTGGCAAGCTCTTCTTGTTTTCACTGAATAACTGCCATTGATTTCTCATTTCCTGTAAACAACAGTGAATTGATATAATGTGACATGACTGACTGTCAAAGAATAAGCAGTAACTGAAAATTCTTTTCCAACTATTTCCATTTGCTCTTCCTTAAATGAAAGTCACATTAGCAACAAAGTTTTCTTAATGTGGAACCTTTCCCATGATAATAAACTAAAGGGGGAAAAAAATAAATAAAACCACGTTACACTAACCTCAATGAACCAGTCATCAAGAGGTAGCAAATAGTATCAATATCTATTATAATAATGCTGCAAGTAACTGAACAGTAAGCCAAACAGTAATATAAAGGCATATAAAGGAAAACAATATTAATTCTTGATTGCCTCTGTGGTCTACTGATAGCATCTGCAACTGCTATTTTGGAGGTTGTGGATTCGAATCCTGTCACACTAAGTTGTGTGTGTTAAATTTTTTTTCCTCCCCTTATACTGAGAAAGTGAATGTCAGTTAGGTTTAAGGAGGCTAAGAGTCTGACCTCATTTGCACCATCATTAATTCACTTCATTTCATTCTGGAATTATATTATATAACAAGCTACCTGATAACATTAAACTTATCACCACAGAAGCTACATTTAAATCAAATCAAATTAATTCAAATCAAACTACAGATCATATAGCATATTGTGTTAATTCACTAAATATTGTAATGAATATTGTATTTAATAAAATCATTATTTAGACTCTATCCTGTGAAATAACTGTAAAATTACTTTGGTGTGGTCTTTTTGTATTTCCAATGCACACATTATCTCTAAAATAAATATGATGACAATGCATGAGCCCATGTCATCCTCCTAGGGTTAGGACTTCATGCCAGTATAGATTTGGCTTAAATTTCCTCTTAAGATGAGTAATTTTTAAAAGAGAATTTTGTCTACTTTGATTCTACTCAACAATCTATACTATTAATATCAGGATTGATTTTAACTACCAGTTACAACACCTTGCTCTAATGCCATGTTTGCTATTGACAACATGGAGTTCAATGCTGTGAAAGTAGGTGAAAAATCGAGAGGAAGCAAGAGAAGAAAACTAGGAAGGAGCAAACAACAAATTGAAATTTAAAGTACATAAGTTGTTAATAAATTAAGTGCTATTACAGCCAACCAATCTTGATAAATAATGATAACGGTAAATAATAACATTAATGCTTCAATATAAAAATTTCTCATAGAGTACAAATTACATTAATGTAAAAACTATACTGCGTGCGTGCGTGCGTTTTTTTTTTTTTTTTTTTAATTCCCATCAGTTACAAGCAACACTTCCCATACTTTCTACTAAAAGTGGGATAGTTTTTACTTAAAAAGCCTTGTAGGTGCAAATAAAAAAACATGTGCTTAGTTTATTTCCAAACTCAACAATTTTTGCTAGTACTATACAAAAAAGGTAAAGTCTTTCGAGAACATAGGCAAAGATTGGGGGGGGGGGGGATCAAAAGGGAAGGCTGGAAGGAAATTTATAGCCAGCCTTAAAGCAAAAGGGAATACTTATTCACAAAAAAGTCCAAGGCTATACATTTCATCAGAATTAGATGTCTTAACTATTTAGAAAGTTACAGGGATAAAACTGTAGGGTACAAATGAGCTCGGAGCCCTTGGCACCTTAAAGGTATGTGGCATTCACCTTTTCAGGGTTAAGGAAAAACTCCCAAAAAAGCTTACCCAGGCTGCTTGACCTGACCAGGAGAGTTGGTTCTATGAAAGTCTTGGTCAAGACTGGGAAATCAAGAACTTTTAATTAAGATTATTGTATGATTAAGTTGAACTACACTCTCTTATTGCACCACTTGTTTATAGTATGTAGAACTAGCTTCATGAACCCTTTATTCACATCATCAGTAAACCGTCAACTGCTGGATAATTCATTATACTGTGGAAATGTGTACTCTGCTGGAGCTGTGATGAACTTAAAGTTAATGTTTTTATCCCCAGAAGAGTTCAAAGTTCATTAAACGTCTCTGTATTTGTAAATGTACATTTTCTTCCATGTTATTTCTGTAGGTCCTTGCACCAATTTTAATAATTTTGCTTTATTCACTATGTCATGGTTTTCTGTCCAGAAATGAGATTCTGCTACTGATTTCTCCATCTGCTTCTATGTTCCTGAAATGTTCTTTTAACCATGTGCCTATCTCTCTGTTTTTTTTTTTTTGTAGATTTTTTCACATTCTGCACAACTTATTATAAATACCTGTTTTTTTTTTCCTGTGGAATACTGTCATTAACATTGTCTATCAGGAGATTTTTAACATTAATCCGGTGTACAGGTGCCAACCTGACATTAAAATCTTTTAGAATATTTTGAAATTGTTTCGTAGCCCCATGGATGATTAACATTTCTAGTTAAGAACTTTTAAGTTTTAGGATCATTTCTTTCAAGGTATCAGTGAAAAGAAAAGGCTTTTTAGCAGAAAAAAGAAATGAATCTAGACAAAATGTTTCTTTACATATTAGAACCAGCTTTCCAATTTGATGACTAATTAAAAATATGTATCAATTATGCAGCAAGGAAAGAGAATGAACCTCCAGATCATGTAACTAACAATCTTTTGAAGTCAAGGAGTAAGGTAGACATCAAGTCAGTGCTTAGGAAGCAATATGGAGACATTGGATGCTGAATGGAAACTAAAATCTGTTAATGTTAACATTTAATATTAATAATTGCTTCAATTGTTGACAGTAAAGGATTACTCACAGCTACTTAAGTTAAAAGTTTCTTACAGTCACTAAGTTAAAAGTCAAACATTTAATAATGTTAATTTTAAAATTAATTTAGTATCAGAACTAATAAAGTAAAGCAATTAACTTATTTTAGTTAGCTAACAAGTCAATTTAATATTCCTATGCTCCACTTAATTAATAATAAGAAATACTTAATAATAAGTTAATAAGTGGTTAATAAGAAACACTTGGATGATGCTTTGAAATTGCTAAACCTTCAAGATGGGGAAATTAAATTCACTTTTATAACAAAACAAGACTGCATGATTTCATGTCACTTAAATTATAAGAACAGGCAATAATTTGAAATTTGGAATATACAGAAAGGATAAGCAGACTGAAAATTACACAAAGGCAAGTGATCCAATTCCACAGTACACAAACATGCAATTTTCAACAGCTTAGCACACAGACTCATTATCATATCTATGAATGAGTTTGAATATAGCGAAGAGTACTCTCACATAATACAAAAAGAAAAAATCAATGGATATGGCCAAGAAATTGTCCACAGGAAAATCAAGAAATTCAAACAAGAGAATAGGTTAAAATAGGTTACAATATTGTCAGTAAAAAAGAAACTATCATTCACAAGAAATTTATTTACCCTTGGGCCACCTAAAATTGCTCAGAGAATTTGAGATTAATTTGTACCCAGTGAACAAACTCAGCCTAAATAATTTCCTTAACTGTGGTGATAATGATAAAATACCTGATGATTATAAGTCAGGAATATATAAACTGAACTGTTCAGATTACAACAAAGTATATATTGGCACAACAAAAAGAGGCATTGGAATTAGGCTAAAGGAACACTGGAAAAACATCAGGTACAATTAGATAGCTGAATCAGCAGTTGCACATCACATGATATAGAAATGGAAGTCAAATTATTAAAATTCATAGGTTTCTTGGAACTGAGAATATGAGAACAAATTTTTATAAAAAATTAAAAACATAATAAGATTATGAGCTTTGAAATCCGAACACAAGACAAGTTAATCCAAAAGTTCATAAAATGTCCACAAGAGTTATGCAAATCCATTAAACCAACAATGAATTCAGCAATCGACTTACAGCTGATGATGAGGGTAAAAGCCTGTGAAACATGTTCTGCATAACTTCTTTGTTTATTAAAAAGTTAAAATAATCAACACTCATGAGCGTTTCACTCCTTTAATTATTAAAATAAAATAAATTCTTTCAGAATCCACCAGAGTGCCTTACAGTCGCCCATTATTCAAACCCTGCATGAACATTAGTTGTACTCAGTTGACAATGTGAACAATATGTTCAAGAAACATGTCCTGTTATTTTAATAATTAAAGGAGTGAAACACTCATGAGTGTTGATTATTTTAACTTTTTAATAAACAAAGAATATTTTAACTTTTTAATAAACAAAGAAGTTATATTTCATTTTACTGTGTGGATTCCTTCAAAGGTATTAATGTTCTGCATAATTCAATGGTAAGAGTATTAAATTGACTTACTAGCTAATTAAGAATAAGTTAATAATATGATACACAGTTGGTTTGGTAACACTTATAATTCGGTTACTTGGTTTTAAATTATGTATATTCATTCCCATCATCAGCATACCAACTAGTAGAAGCATAGGTAGGTGGTCATAGATATGTATTAAATTTAAGTCTGGAGTGCTTACTTTACATCAAAGTTCTTGTTTAAATTAAACACAACACTATAATGCAGGTATTTATTGAGGTATATATGAAGGCTATTCAATAAAAATTATCATTTTTTTTTTGACAACATCCTTTCATGTTCTCATAATCTTTCTCAAAAGTAGTCCCTGCTAAATGCAATGCACTTATCCCAGCATTTTTGCCAGTCTTCAAGGACATACTGAAACATTTTTGGCAGGTCTTTATGAATAGTCTCAGCAACCTTCACTACTGCTTCTGGGGAAGGAAAATGCCTCCCATGATTTGTTTAATTTACAGAAAAGGAAAAAGTCACACAAAGCTAAATCTGCACTACAGGAAGATGAGGGACACACTTCACATAGACATTTGTGAGATATTTAGCAACAGCATTTGTAATGTGCAGGCATACATTATCTTGGTGTAGTATTCAACTTACTGCACAGAAATATAGCCTTTTGCAATGTATGATATGACCGTGCAGAGCTTTAAGGACATCTCTACCCATTTACAGTTATGAGTGCAAGTTGAATATCGAAAAATGGGATAACCAAACTTCCCCAGCAAATCAACCATTTTAGCTTTTCTTTTGGTGTTAAGTGTTGGGGATTTTTACACAGGGTTTACAATTTGCTCTCAGGATCAAAATGATATATCATCTTTGAAAGAAACTTCACATCTTCCTTTAACATTATTTTCAACTGCAACATAGATATGGTCAAATCACTAGTTAATACTTGTATCAATCTGCCAACCTAGTACATTCTGAATGCACACATACTGAAAGCAACAGGACATTTGTTATGGGTTTAATGCTTTTTTGTTCATATTTTTTAGTATTTAAAAGTTTTGTTTATATTCTGATTCTAACTATTAAATAAATGAATAAGCCTGTTCCTGATTTTTTTTTTAATTATCATTCTGCAGCACTTACATATTATTTATCATTAAAGATTAAATTGCAGATTTGATTCTTAAAAACTATTATTCATTCCATTAATACTACCTTGTAGTCTTGCTTTTTTCCTAAAAGAATAAAAACTTTGGTAACATTTCTCTAGACTAATTCCCTTATTTCTCAAATTGAAAGTTAGTTACCTTACTGAGCACATGTTTATTTGCTGTATCCACACTTTCCTGCCTTCATCACAGTTCTTGCCTTTGATGCTGTTCAGGGATCTGAAAATGTTTTCAAAGGTCTTCTGTATAATTTATACCTTCCATTCTTTCAAAATGAATATTCTCTGCACCAATGAGTAGATGATGGCTTCCAGTATCATTATAATGCTCTTACCACACCTAATAATACAAAAAATATATTTTGAAATTACATCATAAGATTGCATTACTTTCTAAACAATTTGTGAGAAAAATTGAACATAATAAAAGTGGCAGTAGGTGTACTGTGATATAGCGATGGATCAAAATTTCCATACATTTATTATTGTTGTTATTATTATTATTATTATTATTATTATTATTATTATTATTAAAGCTGAAGATGGAGGCAATCGCCTTTGAAACATGTCTAAGTAAGTGGAACAAAATTAGTGAAATTTGAGTGATTTCGTAACAATAATTTGTCATATTATAATATATTTCACCGTGAAAAATCCCTGATACAAAGAAACTACTTAAAAATTGCCTTAATGCTTTTAAATTCATTTATTTTATTTATCATACATCTCACCTATAATTGTTATGCCTGAATGAAAATTATAGGGAACACAATGTTGTCCATATTATGGTGTTTACATTCTGTAAGAGTTTACATTATTGCTAGACAAACATCAGTTATAACAACTAAAACTTATTTCATGCCTGTGCTATTGAAGTTTAACTTGTCAATTCATTTATGGTTTGAAACATGAAATTTAGTACTTTGTGTTCACTAACAGTCTTCTTTGTGAAAATTGTTTACTGCTTATAAGAATAATATGCAAATTTGTGATTTGACACCTGAAAAAATTGCAGAAGTAAAAGTACTGGTCAACACTAATGCTTTTCAAATATAGAGTTTTCTGGAAGATTGGAGCTATCTGAAGCATTTGTAAGGCAAATTAAGAACAAAACTGAATTGGGTATGGAATTAGGCCCTCTAAGCATGAATTAGTAAGGCCAAAAACCAATTTTCGTCCCAAGGGCAGAGAGCTGCTTGAAAAAAATTTGTGAAGGAAACAGCTTTTCTAGTGCAAAACAAAATATATCTGATCTTGAAGACAGTGGTATCACAGCATCTTGAAGAATTACGTGGCACAGATTTTCAGAAATTAATTTAAAAGCACAGAGACCTGCCCACTAGTTCAAATTAACCACTACTATGGCTCCGAAACATTTCAAGTGAAAAAAAGGATCATAAGGACACAGAGTTGGACTTCTGACAATCGGTAATAATACAAATTTTAATTTTAAAACGATTTTCATGAGCTAAAATTTACCTTTAAACCAAATTAGCATAAAACTTTTCCATTATTTCAGGTTTGCTTTAGTGATAACAGCACTTTACTGTAAAACATCCCACTAAAGTCATGACTTGGTCAGTCAGTGGCAAAGACCCTTGACATCTATGTGTTGTTCAAGGGAAAATGCGTCAGGAAGTACACTGCTGCCTCTGCTAAATGCCTCCCAAATGGAGAATCATTTATTTTCATGCAAAGGATGGGGCAAATACCTTACTGCAAGATCTATGATGGCTTTTCTGCAAGAAAAGAATGTTCCTTTATTGCCCTGGGAAATTCACCAGATATGAATCCCATTCAGAATCACATAACAAATTATTTATAAGGAAGTAATTAAAATTTCACCAGTTTTATTCCACTTACTTAGACATGTTTCAAAGGCAAATTTCCTTCATCTTCAGCATGGTTCCACTCTTTACTTGACTTTACTTTACTCTTCCTTGACAATGAAGAAATTCGCCTTTGAAACATGTCCAAGTAAGTGGAATAAAACTAGTGAAATTTGAATGACTTCCTCATAAATAATGTTATATGATACTATATTTCACTGTGAAAATCCCAAACTATTAAAACCCATTCAGAATGTTTAGCAGTTGGTGAAGTAGAAGTGGCAAAGGAAGTGATTACCATGAAAACTTGGTTTATTCAGGAGACAATCAAAGTCAGGTATCGGATGCAAGAGAGAATACAATCATGCATTAACAGTATTTCAAAACAAATCAAAGCCTTAATAACTGCCAAAGATGGATTGACTGGGTACTAAATTTTCACTAAATTATATATACTTGACAAAAATTAATAAATATATCCTTATTATCACTATAGGTTTGTATGTTATATTTTAAATTCTTTATAAAAGAAATAAAGTGTAATTCCCACTGTAGGCTAGTGAAAATAAAATAAATACTATTTTTGCCCTCATAACCTCATATTACATTTAAAATTCAAGGTGTATCTAATAATATAGCCAGTGACCATAAATAAATCAGCAGCAGCAGCTCACTTTTGAGCCCAAAATCACAAAATTAAATCATAATTTCAAAAACCAACAGAGCAAATTTTTATCTTGAAAAATAGAGAAAAACTAATTAATTTTGATGTTTGACCAGCAAATAAACTCAGTAAGTTCCTATTCAAACCATCAGATACCTCCACAGAAATACCTCGGGATCCAGCCACCACAATGAATATTGGTCAACAGTTAATGGTGCGAGTTAACTGCCCCAGAAACATGTCCTTTGGAGTAAGTTTTAATATTTAATTAATTCTAATAAGATATATCAAAATAAGTTAAACCATCTACTGCTACACAAAAGTATAATTTCATGGGTCTGGTAAATTTATAGCTTGTTGTATAAAACAAAGAGTTTCCTACTCTAAGATTTCATAAAACCTTGATATTTCGAAAAACTAGCTTGTGTCAGAATGCATGCTTTACAGTTTTTCAGTTATATAGTTTGGTGAAAAGTTTCTTTATTGCAGTAAAAGTACTGATATAAGTAAAAAATATAGCTTACCTTTACTATCTCCTGCACAGACATCATAGCTGGTGCAGAGTGCTTCTTTAAGGTAAACCATATCAAAAATTCTCATTAACAGGTCTTTTGTATTAGCAAATCGAAACAATCTCCATGCTCTAGAGGTCAGCATTGCTGGTTGCAGCATGGGGGATTTTGGATATCTGCTCATAAATTTTCGGAATTTTAGATGGTGAACTGTGTGATGGAGGAGTCTGCAAAGCTGTTTAACATCAGCCAGTGGAATGTAGATGCTCATGAATCACATGGCCCTCTGCCCATCAACTTTTGTTTAACAGAGATAAAGGATGCAGCAGTAGTAGTAGTCCAGCCACCTTAGCTCTTCAGAGCTGTCTTGCTGAAAGGAACGGATTAAATTAGAATACGAAATGTCCAAATGTTTTCATTGCAGAGTTACAATTATTCTGGGATAAGAATTTAAAATGATTGAGTCGCTTACATCATTAACATTTAAAAAAGGAAGACTAAGTTTCTGGAGCTAATTGCTCCCATCATCAAGTGTTACAAATTCGACTCAATCATTTTAAATTCTTAGTACTAATCATCAATGTTACAAAAGTCCATCATATTTAACTATTCTGGGATAGTTTATTAAAAAATAGGTATCTTTACAGAAAAAAGCACTGCATATGTTGCAAAATCAACACCTTGGTAAATCAATGTTTGTTATATTAAAACTATGAATACCTTATATAAAATTTGATCAGAATCAACACAGTAAAACGTATGTAATTACTTTATATAAAACCTATTTTAACTGGTTTAAAAAATAGGTTTTATATAAAGTATGAATATCTTCTATTGAAATGTAATTATTAACATTCTCTTTAATATACAGGTTATTCAGTTATGGATTCCTGAGCACAACTCTTACTCAGGAATGCCACAACCAGAAAAGAAAATAAGAGTCGCCACAAATAAATTTAATATTTTAATCTTAGTATTTATACTATTACTGAAAGCATAAAATATTGTATTTAAAACTAATAACAAGCATTAACCTGTGTTATAAGAGATGTTAAAAATGCCTTTAACAATAATACTTTGCATAGGAAATTCCTGCATTTAAAATAACTTTTCTTCTATAAGAACACTGTGATTCTGAATATGTTTCTTGTCATTGATAAGATCATGACTCTCTCTCAAAACTTTTTAACAAGTTGGCGAATCTACCTGGAGCACAGTTTCCAGGATATTTTCTTGTTATCTGTCTTACCACTTCTCTGCAAGAATCCATTTCACATATACTATAATCATAAAAACCAGTTTTATAAACCATTAACATTTTTAAGAAAATTGATTCCAGATTGTAACATACACACCACTAAAATTCATCCATTTTATTGAATTTTAGTGATGTGTATGTTACAATTTCGACTCAATATTTTTAAAAATGTTAATATTTGACATCACTGTTATAACAGTTCACTATATTTTATATCTGCATATGTAATGAAAAACAGTTAGCACACTTTACACACAAATAACCCATCGAGCAAAACTCTCACTTACAGAAAACCACTCATTGACAAAGCCTCCCTATAACTACCGGCTGCTACCTGCACATGGAGTAAATGCCTTGATGACTGGCTTTTCAATAATGCAGCCTTGCTGCATTGGCCCATAGCTCAAATAACCTCACTATTATAATATACAAGTTTAACATTCTGGCTCGGCATAATTTCATTTTAGAGTCCTTAGTAAACATAAGTAGCCAGGATGATTCTGGAAACTTGTTATATACCATTCTTATGCTTACTGTTTTAAGTATTTCTGCAGAGTGTCTATTTTCTTGAGTTTTTTCAGTCTATTTTTTTTTTTTTTTTTTTTGATTGATTTATTTAAGGACGCTCTTTAACAGCTCAGGTCATCAGTGTCCCATTCAACTCAGGGCGTGAAACGGCCGACAAATTTTGCTCAGAGGCCTCTCTTTCAGGCTTGAGGTTCTTTTTCGTGCCGCAAATGTACGACACGGGACCCACGGCTTTACTTCCCTTCCGAAGGAAGCCACACTTAGGATTTTTACGCCCGAAAAAAATCCATCGATCCTGGCCGGGTTCGAACCCGCGTTTTGGGTATAGGAGGCAAGTATGGTAACCACTACACCACCAGGACCGACTTTTTCAGTCTAGTATTGCATTGTTTGTTGCATGGTTTATCATTTATAAGTGTAGTTTTAAATTTTTTATTCATTATTTCCTCTATTATAGATTCATTTGTTGTATATAACTGTAATGAAGTTTTCCAGTGTTATTTTAAATGCTTCTGTTACAATTTTAATGCATTATTTTTAGTATTTCTAATCTTCTGATTTGTTTGTTTGAAACAACAATCAGTACTTCACTTCCATAAATTATGGTCAGAGAGAGGAGGTTTGGTATGTGACAACAGTTATCACGTTGAAGTAGAAATATAAAGGCAAGTGTTGTGAATATCCAAGCAGTTACATGCCCCTCCACAACAAACTCTTGTAAATGGTTTGCTGATATAAGGCTAAGCCTAGAACTAGAGGAAGATAATTATTTTATAATTAAAAATGTTATTTGATCTTTTCTTGTCTCTGTTTTGGCCTACAATATAAGGATAAAAACTTTGTATTTAGCCTGCCTAGAGCATGGTCTATACCAGGTTGTGGAAGAAATTATAGCCTGTCATTATTGTCAAGGTAAAGAAGGTATTTCTTAAAGTTCCCTCCAGAGTCAAGAGATGAAAGAAATGGCATCTGAAATTCCTTACCCTCCACAGTCAATTTTAACTAGTTGATATGATTTAAAACTCAACCTTGTATTAAGCTCAAATAATGAGATGGTTGTTCAAGTGATTAATCTACAAGGACAGTAAAATATATTATTTCACTGAATTTCAGTTTTATAGTTAAGTGCAATAATAACAGCTAAAATTTTCAGATGCTCTTCCGTCAATAGAACAGATGCCATTATCACTGAATCAAGCAAAAGAAGATCCAGTTATAAAAAGGTAAGAAATAAAACAAAGTGTTCTATAGAAAAATAATGTATAGGAAGAAATGTGTAGAGTAAGAAATGCATTATTCACTCAAGAAGAAATAACAATGTACTAGAACAAGTTATGCAAGATATAAATATATATGTGCTATTTGCATGTGATTTATCTTCAGTACATTAAAGAAATATAGTAAACTAAAAGGCTTATTATTGAGTCAAACTAAACTCTTATTACTCCACTTATCTATAAATGTAGAACCGGTTTCATGAACCCTTGTCCACATTATCAGCTAGAATGGCGACTACTGGATACTTCGTTATGCTGTGGTAATGTGTATTCTGCTTTGGTGGAGGTGTGATGAAGTTAAAGTTTATGTTTTCATCCCCGGAAGTGTTAAAGTCTATTAAACTGTCTTTGTATTTGCATTATTTACTTTCTAATAAACTATGCCAAGTTTATATATATTTTTTTCCATTTTGCTAATTCTGTAGGTCTTGTACTGATTTTAACAATTTTACTTTATTCAATATGTCATGGTTTTCCATCCAGAAATGAAATGCTACTGCTGATTTCTCCAACTGCTTCTGTTTTATGTTCCTGAAATGTTCTTTTAACCATGTGCCTATGTTTCTCTTTGTTTATCCAATGTAGATTTTCTCACATTCTGCACAAATTATTTTGTAAATATCTGCTGCTTTCTTCTGTGGAAAACTGCCATTAACATTGTCTATGAGGAGATTTTTGACATTAACTCTGTTTACAGGGGCTAAACTGATATTAAAATCTTTAAAAATATTGAAACTTTTTCATAGACCATGGATATGTGAATTTTTTAAAAATTAGCTCTTTTTTTTACTGAAAGTGTTGTGGTTTCTTTGATAAGTTTTTGCTTCTTGAATTTTTTCTTCTTTTTTGTGTACTAGTCCTTTCTTAAAATCATTTTTAACAGCTGTACTTTCTATTTGTTTGTATTCTTTGAAGTATTCTTCTAATTTGTAAGTTAATTAGCCGGTGTGTTAAACTGTTTATAACTGCACAAACTATCATCTTTGATGTGATTATCTGCATGTGTATTCTTTGTATATATTCCTAATTCCACTTTTCCTTGACAATTCAAAAATTTGATGTCCATGAATGGTAACATGTTATCTGTTATGTATGTGAACAATATATTTCTATCTTGTATAGTCAGAAGTTTTATGGTATCAATGAGTTTTTTGTTAACTATGGCAAATATATCAACATATCTGTACCATATTTTAAATATGTATGGGAATGCCGAGTTATGTATGTTTCAAATCTGCTCATGAAGAGGTTAGCTAGAAATGGAATTCAAGAGGCAAAAACTTATTAAAGAAACCATTACACTTTCAGCAAGAAAAGATAGGCTAATTTTTAAAAAATTCACATATCCATGGGCTACGAAAAAGTTTCAAAAGATTCTTAAAGATTTTAATATAGGTAAACAGATTTAATGTCAAAAATCTCTTGATAGACAATATTAAAGGCAGTATTCCACAGGAAAAAAAGCGCACATTTACAAAATAAGTTGTGCAGAATGTGAGAAAATCTACATTGGAAAAACAAAGAGAAACATAGGCACATGGTTAAAGGAACTTTCAGGAACATAAAGTACAAGGAAATAGAGAAACCAGCAGCAGCATATCATTTTGGACATAAAATCACGACATAGTAAATAAGCAAAATTATTAAAATCAGTACAACGACCAACAGAACTAGCAATCTGGGAGAAAATCTACATCCACAAATATAAAGACAGTCTAATGAACTTTGACATTGCCGGGGATGAAAGCATAAACTACAAGTTTATTACACTGCTACCAGAGCAGAATACACATTCCCACAGCTCAACGAATTATTCGACAGTTGATTTTAGCTGATGATGAGAACCAATGTTCTCGAAACCAGTTCTATACATTATGACAAGTAAGTGAAGCATTAAGAGTGTGTAGTTCAACTAAATAATACAATAATATCACAATTATCTTTCTTTATTCATCCAGCATAGAAAATTAAATCTTTAACATGCTAACCAAACCAAGCTTCTAGCAGATGGGATGAATTTAGTTCTAGAATCCTAAAACATTGTAAATAGGTTATTGCTTGCCTATTTGAATATCTAATCAATTTCTCTACAGTAAATGTCGGTCCTGATGGTGTAGTGGTAACCATGCTTGGCTTCTAAACCAAGATCACTGGTTCAACCCCGGAAAGAATCAAAGGGTTTTTTTGGGTTAAAAATAATAAGTATGGATTCCTTCTGAAGGGAAGTAAAGTCATGGATCCCATGTTGTACATTTATGGCACAAAAAAGAACCTAAAGCCTCAAAGAAGAGGTCTCTGAGCAAAATTTGTTCGCCGTTTCATAATAGTCTTTGTATCTTTTTAGATAAAAATGGTTTGGAAACAATATTCTATGGTGTGACAAAGGTGCCAACTTCTGTAAAATATTGAAGGGGAGCCAACCTTCATCTAGAAAATGGAAATTCAAGGGTCAATGTCATTCAAAACCTGAGGCAATAATGCAAAGGAAATATTTGGGGATCCATAGCTGAAACTGACAAACACTTATTAGAGCAACTTGTCGAAACAATTACAATAATCAACTTTCAAGTTAATTCAGAATACTATTATAATTTTCTAGACAAATTTAATTACATAATTGATATTATTGTATGATTTAATTAAACTACACACTACAATTTAATTATCTTTGCTTTTTCTATGCAAAGAATAAATTATAATTAATTTAATTGTTTTGACAGTTAAAATCACTATATTACTTTCAGACCATTAATTTACCTTGTTATTCCATAATGTTTACATCCTCCTGGACTAGAGCATGCTATGCATATCACATCACATCTGCTTTGAAGCACAAGCACAGATAGGAAACAATTAACTTCTTCTCTCCTCTATTTAAGATGTTAGGCCATGCAATACACACACATACTGTCACTGTCTTGAAGTTTAAAATAAGCCACCTTCAACAATGATTTAAATGTTAGCTTCCATTGAGAATCAAAAGTAAGAAAGAGATTAAAGATATTTTTAAACAGACAAACATCTTTTTATAATTATACATGTGAAACTGTTTGTAACTGAAATAAAGTAAAACATATAGCTAAATACCTTTAAAAAGAGTTGCATAATTGAAGGGCTCAGCCACCTCTGAAGTTTCTTGGGGGTCTCAATAGTCCTAAACTCCCAGGTTCCAGCACCTCTATGGGACAACATACCCACATTTATTATGTGGATTGAAATTTGGGACTGTACTGCAAGATTTTACATGAGAAGGTTTTTAATCTACAAAAGAAATCAATCAGGCTAATCGACATTTAAATTCTAAGAGAATCATGCAGCAAGATTTTCAAAGAAGATCAAATATTTACAATTTATTCTTTGTATGCATTTAAAGTTATCATTTGTGAAATGCTAAAATGAGCAATAACACTCTTCATAACACTAGATGCATAAATGACTATTTTGAGTGGAATCTTGTAATATTACCATTTCATTGTATATCAGCTGGTATTAAAACAGGCGGCAAACTTTTTATATGACTGTTACTAGAGTATCCCAAAATTAGCAGTGATAAACTCTCTCTATGCTGTGGGAAACCTACTATTTTACATCACTCCATGTGGAGTTTGTTTACTGTTAAATCCTAGACTGCTATTGGCAGAAGCTAAAATATTATGTGTGGTGAAACATAGAATCTGCATCACTAGAGAAATAAACATTTATCTCAAAGGCTCTGAGAAAAACATGGCAACTACACACCATTGTTACCTACTCAAAATTAATTGGTTGGTTACACAATGATATTAAAACTACATCACAAAGATACTAATACAGTATAGTGGTATTCTTTTCATTACAGTTTATTCTTTGTATGCACATAAAGTGATCATTTATTCAATGCAAAAACAAAAAATAAGAAGCAACACTTCATAACATAAGACAATTTTGGGCAAGGATCTAATAAACCACCATGCCAACACACTCAAACAGTATATAGTGGCATTCTTTTTAAAAATTTGTTAAAGAGTTTTTGATTAATTAAAATGGATAAAAAAAATTAAATTTAACTAAATAACAAAAACATTAACATAGATGCTAAAAAAACAAAGCTAGAAAGCACTTGTTAATGAAATTACATAAAACAATGTCTGAACTCATATTATCTATGGTTCAGAAATATGAACAAGAATTACTCGGCATAATATTAAAATATAGCAACAGAAATGAAGTTTTGATGAAATTAAGACCACTAATTTCTGAAGAATTCAATATGGATACACTACAATAACGGAAAACTGAATAAACAAAAGTCTTAAATTACAGACCTTAAGAGAGACTAAACCCAGGAATATATGGATAGAACAGGATCTGGAGCCAGAATAGACTGAAGTGGCCTAAATTGTTTTGGAGAACGAGAAGAAGAAAGTTATGACTAAAATATATAGTATGGATGAAGTGCAATATAAATATTGATATAGAGACTAAATATATTGTAAACAGTGAGCATGGATCAATGTAAAGAATTTATATTTCTGACAATGCCAGAAACTATAGTAGGTCTACTGACAAAAAAATATTATCTACCAATGTAATATACTTATAGTAGACATGACCACCTTTTTGATGAATTACTCTTGTATGGTCACATGGTTTCATATAAAAAAGACCTAAAAGTCACACTATCAACCATTCCATACATACTATTACTGGAAAGCAACTTAGACAAGCATCAATGCAACCCCTCTTTAGTTACGAATTACCTTATCTTTGGTACTCCTGAAAAAAAAACCCTGTATTGAAATGGACTGGATTGCATTGGTAGGAACAGAGGAGAACATCTCAATACAGCTTTGCTCAAGGGTTGGCTAGCAGCACTGGGAGAAAGGAATGAGCTGCGGGAGATATTGGGCAGTCAGGATTCAAAGGCAATGAGGTATCAACGTACATGGTGTCCCTAACAATGTTCCCTGATAGAACAGCCCAACACCACTGGAGCCCCCTCCAAAGAGTTTGAACACCTTAGAACAGCTGCTTCCATACAAGATGGTGGGATATAAACCTTTCCAAAGCATAAGTCATTGTAACACTGCATCGGCCCACAATGGTATTTCTGACTCTGTAACAGAACGAATGGAATGAAATTAAATAGGAGAGCTGAAAATTTGTGGAAAGTAAATATTGATCATAGCATTTACCTAAGCAACCTAGAGAAACCATGAGAAAACCCAAGGTTAGGATGGTCGGTTCTGAGTAATTCTAATCTGGGGCTTCTTTGAATGCAAGCCCTAAGCATACTGCCCAAGCCACCTCATCAGTTAACAGATGCCTTACTACCAGACATCTCACTATCACTAAAGGTCTTTGGAGGGTTTCCAAGGAGAGTTAGGCTAATTTCCTTCCCAGGCTATGCTGGAACCCTTTACAATAGAAACTCATATATAGAGCAATAGTCAGTGCCTGTGGCCATCACAGCAAACAACTCAAGGTACTCAAATGAAAAAATGTATTAAAAAAACAGCACATAATAGTTCTTTGATATTACAGTTAGTTTTATTAATAAAAGAATAATTATTGCTACATTAAAGTTAATGGATTCTCCAGAATTTTCAAATTGTACAATACTTAGAGAGTTATTGCCATTATTATCTCAATTCAGGTTTAAGCATGTACCTGTTGTGCCCACAAGATGCATTTGATGAGCAGGATTTGACTTCTAGATCCATTCTCTTCTCTGCAGGAAGTTCCCTATACAAATTAACTGTAACTCATGAAAAAAAGGCATGTTTATAAAGAAATATTACTATACATGCAGGATTCTACAGATGACTGAGGTTGTTAAGGCATGGACTTGTGATCAGGAGGTCTGAATCCAGCAAGGACTCTGTCCACTGAATGATGTTTGCTTCCAGGTTTCTCTCAGTGCTGAAAGCAAAAAGATTTAATAAAGTTATAAATTAAACCCTAGGTTGCTCATTGCTGAATGGTTAAGATTGCTTACCTCCAATGAGGCAGCCCAGGTTTGATCCCAGCAGCTGCATATGGATTAAGAGGTATCTGAGCAGTTTTTCTCCAGTTAATCCAATTTCTCTTGCCACTCATTCTGCCATTACTCTACCTTCATCTTCATTGCCATGAAAAGTAACAGGAAGCAACCATAGTATCTCTCCCCAGGAAAGATTTAAACATGCCATGATAATGATTAGTGTTCAGTGCATATGCCTTCAAGCAAGACACTATGAATGAGTGAATGATATTTATTTTATTGTCCTTTCCCTCTCTTCAAGTTTCTGCTACCAAAGAGTTAGTTGTAGGTGCCATTTTAAATGTGAAACTAAAGAAATCAGTAAAAGTAATATGTAGATTCTAGGTTAAAGATAAATAAGATTAAATAAAAAAGTATATTTTTCAAAAAGGGGCAAAAATGAAAGAAACAAAAGTAGTTGCAAAGGCTTTGATATTAAAGTTGTAAGAAGAATTAATTTTCTAGTGTAAGATGAAGTAAAAATGGCATGAATGTAAGGGAAAGATATTGCCAGTGTAAAAGGGCCAATGAAGACTGATATTTTAATAACACACATGAAAAATACATGAAACATTTAAGAACAATATTAAAAAAATAAAAGTATTATATGGAGTTGATGTCCAGAGATTAGAAGCAGGATGAATAAATGTGGTTGTGGTACACATATCGTTTTGTAATTTAGTCTGGAGCTTATTCAGAACATCATCAGGAGATATAGCATTAGCAGAATTATAAAGGTGTGATAAATGGGCAAAATTATAGAAGGAACAATAAAGGGAAATTTACCAGCATATTTGAAAGTATGTTTAGAAATTTTTGAAATAAAATTGTGGATAAATGCTAGAAAAATTGTGCAAAAGATTGGCATGATATAGATATATATCATACCAATCAGATGTCTGTGTGGGTATGTGTGCATGCGTGCACAAAGAAATTAATAATAGAGTAATGGATATCAAAAGAGAAAATATATTAGCAGTTTCAATGAATTGAAACTCTTTAAAGTTTTAATGAATCATGGGAGACAGGAAAAAATATAGATTATATGATAAATTATGAAACAAAGAATTTGCAAGGCATAGGATAAAAATAACAAATTTAACCAGACTAAGAAGGAGGATGCTTAAGGACAATGTGTAGTATAATAGATAATCAGTGGAATTATGTTTTGAAATGTGAAAAAAATGGGGGAAAAAAAACTGCAAAGAGCAAATGATTACCAAAATACTGGAGCTACCTATGTAAATTGTGGGATAAAATTCCTAAAATCTAATAAAAAGAAGTCCACAAAGTCTTCTATAGGAAATGGTTTAGAAGAAGACAAAAATGGATCAGGAAAAAAAAAAAAAATGGTAAAAGCAATATATACGAAAGTGAAGGTATGGGTGTTAGAATTAGAAGTGTGAATAGAATGTAAAATTAGATCGATAAAATAATGGCTGCAAATTATTCTGGGAGATCAATCTTTAATTAGAGCAATCTACTTTCAAGAGCAGTTTAGAATAAGATGTGGGCCTCCAAAATAAGAAAGGGGTTAGAAACCATCAAGTTTAGAAATATCTGGATAGTGGGTCTAGGAAACAGGAGGACTATATCCAGGAAGGTAAGGAAGCACCTATAAGATATAGATAGGAGACCATGGTGAGATCAACGAAAGTACAATCAGGGTTAAAATCTGGGGTGGGGAATTGAGCAGACAGGTATTAGGCTCTTTAAACAGAGACTCACTTGGTTAAGGGTTGGGGCATGGTGACAGATCAGGATCCCTGATTAAAGCAGATTGAGAGGAATCTGTTCTTTATGTGAAAAGAAGGAATTGTGGTCTCACATCCTGATAAATTGTACCAGCACTGAGGCATGGAGGGAGAAGTGCCTTCTGTATTTCCTTACTGATTCTACAGAGGGTAAGGGGCATGTTCGGCTCTGCTGACAGGGAAATCCCTGTTGAAAGTGAGACAGCTCAGGTATGAAAAGGCTGTAAGCTGGGGAGAGAGGAGCAAAAACTAAAATGAATTAAAAAATATATGATAGAGGTGTCGTACTGTATTCACTTATTCTACTAGCTTTGGGGAGGAAGGTTTTTTCTGTTCTGGACATTTTATTATTATGCTATTATTATTATTATTATTATTATTATTATTATTATTACTACTACTACTACTACTACACTAACACTAGGATATTAATTTACATTGGATTTGTAAGATGTTAAAACACATTTTCAGTCATGTTTCATTTATACAAAAATTACTGACAATGTGTTTTGAAATACCTATTTGCCTAAGTATTTAAAATAAGTCAGTTTAGTGGAGTTTTCTTGGCAAAATATGATTTGAGGGGTATATTAATTATGGAGCTAGGGTCTACTCGTCCCAAAGGCTCTGACACTATCATTATAATAAAATATAACACTGCTTATTTCATTTTGTTTATAAACCAATGTGACTAATGAAACTGCTAAAAATTGTATAAGATTTCGTTAAATAAATATTCATGTTCAGTAAACAATAAAATGAACAAAATTCTATATTTTTATAAAATGTCCTTATATTATACAGCTCCCAACACTCTTATAGCTGCTCAAAAGTTTCTGTATCTGACTTTATACTGAACTTCTGATTATGAAAGAAACAAAATACAAGGAAGTTGTTAACCATCTTTACTACAATTGCCCACAAACAATGTGTCTTGTGGCAATTCATGGCCAGAAATTGTGTTGATTTCTTGTTTAGCACCTTCAAGCTTAAAAAATTCAGAATTATCTTTAAAATGCAATAATATGCTGACGCATTAAAATTCATACATTCTGATTATAAAAATGGATACATAAACAGCAATGAAGTAAATGATATCCTTTGCTATTTTATCATAACTGAAAAGTGTTTTGACATAAATTCACCCCAAAAATTGTATGTGAATCATTTGTATTTGTAAAATCAGATTAGGCATTAATATTGTTTCATGCTGATGTCATAGCACGGATTTTAGTAAAGATGAAAAAATGTTAACAAATGCCACTTATGAATTTGAGCTGTTTTATCAGTTAAGGTTATCCTAACAAATATACGAGTTCCTGCAATCAGTGCATTTCTAAAATTATAAATGATCTATATAAAATCTTTACAATAAAATATTTTCTCAAAAGTATACACTGATTACAAACTAAAATATACATTCAAAGTTTAAATGTAAAACATTTTGTTTTTTAATCTTATTTTGATTTAAAGTAAAACACTAAAAATCATGTCGTCACATTAAAACTCTCTTTAAGTTTCACAAACACACTTATAAAAGTAATTTTGGTACATGTTTCGTGAGGTACATTCCTCACATTGTCAACCAAAACGACGACTGAGGAGCCAATTTCAGCAAAGTATGTATGTTACTATGCTTGCTCTGGTGGTCTGTTAATGAACTTAAACAATATGTTGTCTGCTTCCGGTATATCAAAATTCATAAGTTTGTATTCATATTTTTTTATGTAAATTTTTTCCCATATATTAAGTTCTTTCGGATGTTGAATTGTTTTTAGTAATGTTATGTCCTTCTCTATTTCATGATTCTCATTCCAAAAATGTGCAGCCACTGCTGATTTTTCTACTTGTTTGTGTCTAATATTTCTCCAGTGTTCCTTTAATCTTATCCCCAGATTTCTCTTTGTTTTTCCTATGTATATTTTCTCACAATCCTTGCAATTAATTCTATATATACCTGAATGTTCTTCTTTCTTCTTTTTTTGTTTAATTTTATTTAGATTTAATAGTTTACCAACACTATATCTGTTTATTGGTGCTAGAGTAATGTTGTACTTTTTGAAAATTTTTTGGAATTTATGGTTAACATAAGGGTGATATGTGAATTTTTGATAGGTATTTTCTTTAAGTGAAGAACTGAGTGTGGTGATTAGTTTAATTTCCTTTTTATTTTTAAATCTTTTTATTTTTTTATCTACCATTTGTTTGTTAAATCCATTTATTTCTGCTGTGTGTATTATATGTGCATATTCTTTCCTGTATTCTTCTTTACTGAGTGGTGTATTAACTAGCCTATATGTCATACTATTGAATGCTGCTTCCTTGTGGGGTCTGGGGTTGAAACCTTTTGCTTTTATGTAATTGTCGGTATGTGTGTCCTTTCTGTATATAAACAAAAGTTTCACTGTGTGGATTCCCAAATTCCGTAAACATATTTTGTTTTTTGTTGATTCAAACATCCTGGATGAGGGACATTTGTTGTACAAATTAAGATTTTAAAAAAAATTACAATAAAACAATGTGACATCACGTGAAGCCCTGAAAAAATACTTCAGTTATCATCACCCTCAAACTTTCAACAATTAAGACTTGTGTAAAGCTTACCTTTATATAAAACTATACCATCATCAGTTTACATTTTATTTGGTAATTTTTATGAACTAATTGAACTTTTATAAAAAACTTTTGTAAAAAGTTCAATTAGGCTGCATTGCTGTTGAATAAGCACGTGCAGCACTAGAAATTTGGGTTTCTAAGATTCAATTCAGTTCAAATATGGCTATCATTTTTATCAGTGACAGTATATAGCTTTTTAAATTTTATAATGCCCAATCAATCATCAGTAACTATATGCCACATTGGCAATGCCTTATGCTCTCAGAAATAGGGTTATTATGTTTTGAACAGTAAAATATATTTAATTTTCACAAGTTTTGTTTGTAATTATACTGCAAAAATACTCAATCAACTTATTATACATGCAAGAACAATTATACATTAATGCACATTTTAATGCAGATTTTGCAGTAACCAGTTTATTCATTTTATTAAAACAATCAACAATAGTAGTTGGTAAAATTACAAATCTTAAACATTAAAATAACTGGAATATTTTGTATTTATCATCACAACAATTGATATTCTTATACTTTGACCTTTAAAGTTTATATAAAATAAACTGATCATTCAGTATCCATAAGTAACATTCCTTAATAATATCGTTTGCAATAATGGACAGGTTTTTACATTTTGTTATTTTTATATATTATTATTTGGCCTTGATCCATGGGGTTCATTGTCAATTCCTCTGGAAGTGTGGAGAACAGCTTTTAATTCCCCCTCCCTTAGTGACCCCTAGGCAAATGCATTCTAAATAGAATTTATGGTATTCAAACTATTTGTATGTGTTGGTTATCCCTTCGGTGGTGAATTTTGGAAGCAGGTAGAAATTAATACCTAAATCTAAAAAATAGAGTGAAATAATAAATAAGGAATCAATTTGAAGCCTAATTTACACACTTTTGCCTTTGCAAAACTGCTTATTTATATGATGGTATTATGCATTAGATTTCTCTAAGGATATACATCTATCCTACATGACTAAGTGTTATGCTTTGACGAGTATCTGCTTTTCTTTAAAAGTTATGTTTACAATTTCAATTGCCCTTCTGTTAAATGTGCATAGCAACATGAGTACATAAAAGAAATTGCCAAATGTGACAGATTGAATGGTAAAACGAGTATATTTAACACAGAATATACATTGATAGAAAAATACAAATGATTATAAATTTAAAGCCAATTTTGTCTTAAAGCAGGGGTGGGCATGCCAAGTGAAATCAGAGTCATACTATGCCCGCAAAGCAGAGCACCGAGGAATCCAGTTTGTTACTTATTGAATGCATTATGTTATGAAGACTCTGGATTCCTAACCACCATTTAGAAATGAAGTGATGTGGGCTGCAAACATTTAGTTTCATTCAGCATTGCCCACCTCTGCCTTAGAGAAACCTACTGCACAATACCAAACCTTTTGGACATGAACTTGACTCATGTAGGATAACCAACAAATGTTAGTGATGAAAAAATTCCATTCTCAAGGCCATGAAGGGACAATAGAACATGCTTACAATGTGAAACACTGCCGCTCAGCAATACAAAAGTTCACTGGCAGGCTCATTAAACTAAAATCATATCATGGGTACTGAAACTAGTTTCAGAATTATAAAAATTGTTAGAAGATGCTTTAATTATGTTGGAAGATTTATATAATACAAGGTTGTCGTATAGTAATTGGCAATTCTACATATATGTTTCATTTTTATAGAGAATGTTTTGTTTTATAAATACAAGAGAAACCTAAAAATCATTCTGATATATATGATCACGAAACATGTATCACATCTGGTTTTCACATATACACTCAGAAATACAAAAGCATTACTGGCAGTCATCATTAAATTAAAATGCTAACATGGTACTGAAATTAATTTCTGAATTCAAAAAATTGCTTCAAGAAACATTAGTTATGTTGATAGATTAATATAATACAGTTCTATTTTTAAATAAATGTCAGTTCTACATATATTATAATTTTATTTCAGAAATTGTTTGTTTTACAAAATACAAGGAAGCCTAAAATAAAATTCTGGTATACATGAGCACAAAACATGTATCATATCTGATTTTCACATAAAATGTGGTAAAAACAATCTATATTAAGTGTGATTTAAATACAGGATCTAATCTTCATAGCAAACTACAAATATGCAGTACCACAACATTCAAGAAGGAGATGAAATACTTTCTGTTACAATGTAACTTTTTAATGATACATGTTATGCGACCATTTAAGCTACAGTCTCTGTAATTGTATCTAAACGGATATGTATTTTTTTTTTAATTGTAGGTAATTTTTTATGCTAAAATATACAAAAATTAAAATGTTGATTAGTACAAAATATTATGTTATAATTTAAATTGTAACAATATTGATAATTGTGAGGATGTAAAAGCTGTATAATGCTATTTGACAAATAAACATGACTTGAGATATTGATATAGTATTTGCTAATGCAAGGGTTTCACTCCATTGGTCAATTATGTGCCAATGCTCATGTCGATGTAGCTATTGGTTAGTTTTATGTCTTAAATTTACATTAAAAAAAAAATCAATTGCTAGGTAGACACAGGTTAAGCTAGATTAGATTGTTTTTTAGTTTTATACTATAAAAATTAAATTCACATTTTTTAGCACATATACATACAACATAATATCTAGTATTAATGCTGATGTCATATAAAAAGTACTGCTTTTGAGAGATAGCATTTCTAATATGCCAATAGAGTAAAACCCTAATGGTCCATTCACAAAGAGAAATGTGAACATTGATGCAAATGCATAATGTAAACCCAAGAAATAAATGACCATTTGCAATGAAAAATTATCAAACAATTACAACTGGAGAGGTTAATGAAAAAATTTTATTATTATGATGTTTTGAAGTACCGTTAATGTGAACATGAAATCTTTAGGTTTTCAAACTTTCATAATAGCATCTTGTGATATCTGTTTATGTTAAAGAAAATCATTGTGAATAGCCCATTAAACAAGTTGCCTACAAGATTTGTAATTTATCTTGTATTTGAAATTACTTTATGTAAATAGGCCGTTCATATATTTTCGAGTTTTTTGTGATATATTAATATTTTAAATATAAACTCATAGCTTAAGACTAGATTTTGTGAATAAAAATGATTATGTTCTGAAGTGTTCAGATATTTTTTTGAGGACCTATTTCTGAGAGCAGTTTCTTGTTTCATAACAAATTAAAAAACCGTGAACAAGAATTCTTTACAATTATATACTTCTATCTGCATTCCATTCACTGTTTAACAAAGAAAAAGTTATTTATATATTACAATAGCAACTAGGAACAGAAAAGGAAAATGCAATTGTTTTCATCAGTTTTGGACAGCAAGTAATATTCTTAAAGAATCTTCAGAAAAGTCAGACCAGATCTCTCTTGTTAACAGCTGTTATTATAGAAATCAATTTCCCTTCCTTCTAGCGTTAAAATAATATGCAAAAAATTGACATTAAAGAATGGATAAACTAGAATCTTGCTTGCTTCATTAAGCTCATATTGAAAACACTTTTTATTGAAATTTCATTGCAAGAAAAGAAATGTGATTTCAGGGATATATACCTAGTATATACCTTTGAAGGAATCCACACAGTAAAACGAAAATATAACTTCTTTGTTTATTAAAAAGTTAAAATAATTAACACTCATGAGCGTTTCACTCCTTTAATTATTAAAATAACATGAAACATGTCCTGTTATTTTAATAATTAAAGGAGTGAAATGCTCATGAGTGTTAATTATTTTAATTTTTAATAAACAAAGAAGTTATATATACCTAGTCTTTGTATTAGCTTTGTCATAACAATGTAATGCACAGTACATATACTTAGGCCATTGGCATTATTATTGACTTGTGCAAATGCAGGTACCCTGCAAACAAAGAATTAGTCAAATATATGTAAACTATACCAAAGAAAGATAACGTATATTGCATTACCATTGAAGAATTAAGAAAAATTCTATCCACAAACACTCAAGCTAATGTATGTTGAGTGCACTAAGCAAACCTAACAAACAGCAAACAGGCAGTGCTCTAGCCTGTTGCTAGAGCACTGCCCTTCTGCCAACAGCTGTTTGGAAAAATTATTTAATAAAAATACATAAAACAGTTCAAGAAACATTACTTCATCACTGCACATAAGCAGTAATTTGGTTGGCTTCACAACACTCCCGTTTTTTTGTCAAACCAAAGATCATGTGTATATATCAGAAAAACATGTTTAATTTGATCATGTTCCAGAACAAATGCTGAAGTATCAAACATGCTGCTATATATTGACTGTACAGTTTGAAGCTCAACAAAGCATATTTTGAATGATTTTTACCTTTTTAAGTACATATCACAAGTATTAAAAAAAACTCTGAACAAATATATATATTTCTCCCCCCCTTTCCCCCCAATGTACACTGTCTTGAGAAATTTTTAAAAAGTTTATGTTTTTATTGCATTTTCAATCATTGATGTCTTTTAAAATTTTTTCTTAATAATATGTATTTATGAGCTTCAAGGCAAAGTCAAAAAACCTAACCATTAGTATGGTTTTATATGCACTTTTGATACAATCATGTTGATTTTGTAACAACAATTATTGACCATTTTGACAGGTTACAATGTAATACATAAGACTTGATAATTGGCCATGACATTTAAAACAATTTGGCAAATTTTAAGAATAGTTTTTATTTTAATTTTGACAACAACAAATGTTTGATTGGAAAATCAAACATTTACCAAGCTGAAAGAGATCAGATAACATATAGAACACTGTTCTGAGAATATTGTTTTGAGATATTACAAAAGAAATAATTAATAAAAAGGAAACAATCACTAAGCATTGCATTAAGTAAGGAAACTTCTGTAAGACATACATTTCAACACAAACATTTTCAAAGAGAATTTTGCTTTGGCCTCAGTTGACATTAAGAAGAGTTTTTTAAACATATAGAAATATCCAAGTTTGAAAATATACTTACCTACTAATCTTACTGTTAATTCATGTTACACCAAGATTACTAGGAAAGTATATTATTATTTTTATCTTCAATAATCACTAATAATAATAAATGATTTTATTTCCATAATTACTAAATTTAAGAGCAAGATCAAATTATTTTATAGCACTTTTAAAAGTATGCCTAGGAATTTCACTTTCTTTGTCATAATTTTAAAAATGTATGGTCATTATAAACTTGGTGATTCTCTCACTAGAGGCCCTGAAAGTGTTATAGACAATAGTTTGGGGCCTCTAGCAAGAGAATCACTCTGTAGATAATTTTTTGCTGATTCATTCAACTGAGCCCTAGTTACATATATGTTTACAGTATGAAAAGAATGGCCTACTTGGCATGGCCACCTGTCAATCATAAGTTTATAGTAAATGTCACATGGTAAAAACAATTTTGATTAACTAATCAGCCTCTTTACCTCTAAATTAGTTTGCAAGGTAGTTCCATTTGTTTCTGTATGATGGTAAATTCAGGAACCAATAGCTACAAATAAGAGGTGGCAAAGTAGGAAATGTGGAGTAATATTTTACTATAAAGTTATGATGGGCAGATAAGCACTACAACAATGAATTAGACCCCATTGGTGTGTTCCACTTCCATACAGAATTAGTCCCATCTTCTTCCATCCTCTTGTATCCTCAAAGACCTTCCGCTGAACATACTTCCCACTTCTGATAGGTAATTCTTCCACGTTATCTGTCTATATCTGCACGGCTAAATCTTGTAGAATAATTTTGAATATACTTGAGGTGAGCTCTTAGAGTAACCTTGACCATGATTTATGACATCTTTCTTATTCGCTAGTTTTGGTCCACCCTGGGTATTTTATTTCCCCAGTACCCTCCATTTCTGGCGAGCATTCCCCTATCCGCCACCTGGGGAGGCGCCCAATGGGGGACTAGCAACCCCACATGGGTAACAACTGATGCCACTTAACTTTCTCTTGAAGTAAAATAAAACATTATTTTCAGACCTCCTACGATAGTAACATATTATAATATGACTTGTTTATTGTATATAAGAAGCTATAATGCAAAATAAACTAGGGTTAGTAACCTTTCGGGCATTAATAAAATCAGCTTTCAATAGTTAGCCAGAAGAATGTGCCTAAGGAAAATTTACTCCATATTAGTCTGCCTGTTAGGAGTTAAGTGCATGTTACTGTTATAATTTTATATAAGTAATGTAATTAATTCTTTGCATTTAACTAAATTAATTTATTACTGTATATTTAAGCAATATATTTTCTACATTTATGTGAGCTAAATAGGTTTTTAATTTCATATTTAATTTTTTTCTAAAAATTTTGGTACAATTATTACAATGTCTATTGAAACCATTTTGGGCTCCTAAGGCAGGTATTGGTTGTACACCAAATAACTATAACTTTTAGGCTTATTCATCAATATCAGCTCAGAATGTAAGTGATTTGAAATAAGTAAAAGTGCACTGTTTTAGTTAAATGCCAATATCTTTAACTGTTGCAAATATGGTCACAAATGTCACTCATTGACACCAGTAATTGAAAACTTGGGTTTATCTGACACTATATTTTCTGAATCAGCTTCTTTTACTTTTTATGCAGAGTTTACATTTTCTTAAAACTAACATTTTATGTACCCCCCCCCCTCTCCCCAGAAACACACAGAGATTTGAAATTTATTATATAGGCTATTAGCAATGTCTTTTTTAATATGACTAAGCAATGTAACAGCTTAATTATAGCTTTCACAAACAATTCTAACTTATAAAGAAATTATGCTATAAAAAATTCATATTTTTTCAATAATAATAATCTTTACTAATTTGCATCTTAATCACGATATATAATGTTTTTTATTGTATTATGCAGGTAATATCAGTACATTTTCAACAAAGTTTCATTAAAATTGCCCTATACTTTCTGAGAAAAAAGGTTTATAAAATAGAAAAAATGTTTAAAAGTAGTAAAAAGTAGCTTTGAGAAAACATTATTTAATATTTAGAATGCAAAAAAAGAAAATTTTAAAATGCTCATGTTATTTTAAAATTGTCTATGACTATAGTTATCTTCTTTCTCTGCTTCTCTCTCATGCTGTTTCCTTTTCATATTCCTTTTTACTATCCTGGATTTCTGTGTAGCCTCAAGAAATGCAATCTCAGCTTTTTGCAACCTTTTCTTGTCAATTTTAATGAAAGCTGCACTACCATAGACATTCATATTTTGGAGAATATTTACTCTGCCAATAGCTCCAAATGATACAACTGTACCAGAGCACCAATAATTAACACTGCTGATCCTGTGCACACTAACTTTGGCACTCTGCTCCAAATTAAATAATTGAAACGTTCATTTGCATTCTGCCTATGCCCACACAGGCACCTTTTCAGAAAATCTTGAGTTAGGTCATTAAACACTGTTTTATTACATTCATAACATGTTCTGGCAGTGAATGCATTATGTTTTGTATGTTGCACTAGTTGCCCGAGCCCTTCGGTAGCCACAACAAGAATTTTCTCTTTCTGGAAACAGGCATTGTCAGTATGTAACACTGACTAACACTTGCTATTTTTAGATTTTGAGCCTTTTTATTGCAATTTTGCCTGTGCTGATTTCCATTTAGCTGTACAAATAACATTTCTTTGGAAGCTATATTGTTAATTTAAAATTATGAATATCTAAAAAATAAATGTAAAGTATTATTCCCTTATGTCAATGATATCTAGCAGAATAAATGTAATTAGCACTAGCTGTTTTCAGATAGATGGCAGCACATTTTGTTGTGCTGCTTACACCATCCTCTATTGAGAATTCATTCATTAGAATGGCAAATATTTGCTAATGAAAAGAAGTACTTTGATTATAAATAATTTTCAATTTTTTATCTTTATCACATGTAATGTGGTTGAGAATAAAGAAAAGGAATTTTTTTCTTAATCACATGTAATATGGTTGAGAATTTTTACAGCTCCTGCTATTAAAGAATAGTAACAGGAGCCATAAAAGTATCACCGATTGCTGCAATGCAGACCATAACTAACAGCCTGCGAATTAAAACAGGAGCTGATGAGCTGATATTAAAATGGCTATAGTAGAACAGAAATGAAAAAGTAATCAAAATTCATATTCCTGAAAGCATATAACGATTAAAAACACAACATACTTTTAAAAATTACACACAGAAATAAGCTTTAGAGAAAATTTTAAAAATAAGCACTAAAAGGTTTTTATATATACATAGACATCAGCATGAAAATAAATCTGGATACAATGGTCTCCAAAAAACAATCTACCTTTGACAGCACTTGGTATACCAAACAACTGTTATCTGACTGCTACATGGTGTAGAACAAACAGGCGGATCTCTTAACATTGGAGAAGAAGGCTTTGAAATATTGTGAAGAATTCTCCCTATATACACCTTTGGAACAGCTTTTGATGGTGAGATAATGACTATTAGAACAGCTTTAGAAATGTAATGTATAGACCAAACATAAATAAAATAACTGATATCTTATGTAACTCTAAAGCAGCACTACAAAGTATAATGAATTGCAGTTATCCAATAACATATACCATTAATGAAATAAGAAAACTATATCAAACAATCCAGATCAGAAATAATTTTACTACATATCCTGAGCCATGTGGGATTAAAGGGGAATGTGGCTGCTGATATTGCTGCAAAAAAAGAGCCACCATAAAATTAAAACTAAATTTTGAAGTAGAACTTTCTTCTCAATTGAAACTCATTAAAAGATTAATAACTTATATTATTATTGGAGTTGCCCAGTTCCACTTAATTGTTACACATAGTTGCTTGTCAACATTTCTTAAGAATGAAATTAGTGCAGGACAGCCACTGCCCATTGTGTAAGGATTGAATATTATCCTAACAAAGAACATCTACTGAAATGGAGGCATCTTGATAGCAACAAACAAATGAAAAATAATTTAGAAGCTCTTTATTGGGATGCTAGGGAAAAAATTATAAATATCAGCATCCTCAATATCCACTAGCAACCAACTAATAATGAAAAGGAGAGTTGTTCAAATAATCCTAATTCTTTTTGTTATATTTGGGGCAGTTTATTGTTAAAATCAAAGACAATACATAAAAGAACCATTTTAACACCAGATAGTAAAAATATTGGATCCTAAGAAAACTCTTTTACCATCTCTTCATATTAAAAATAAAAGAATGATTTTTTTTTTTTTAGGTTCAAGAATCACAGCACAAGCAAAAACAGGCAATTTTAAAATATTAAGCCTCCTATAGCAAATGTAGCTTGGAAATCATTCCCGAAAGATTTTAGGAAACAATAAAAATTCTGACTAAGCTAACAGCATGTACAGAGGCTCACAGTTTTGGGATGCAACACAAATCTCAAATTTTCCTTTATCTTCTCTGATTTGAATATATCTTCAGAAAACCTAGGGACAATCAGGTTAGAGAAATGGAAAGGAGGTACCATGGGTGATGGAATACAACAATGACTTCAGATATATGTTGAATGCTTTGTAGCGATTCTACAAAGCACATTAAAAAATTCACGAGAACATTCCAGAATGAAATGAACAAGATTTTATTGAAGTGTTGAATGTACTAATATGTGAAATATTAAACCGAATAATAAAAAAATCCTAATTTTAATTTTAACTTTTAAGCATTTCCTGAGTGATGTGTAGTTTCTTTAAGAAAAATTTTCATTGATTTGCAAAATTTTACAATGTGATTCAGAAAAGCAGGAGTCATTTTTAAATTGAAGTATCAAAATATTTAGAATTACATGTCAAATGTAAAATGACTTTCAAAAAGTTTCAATTTGACACTTGTATAATTTGAGAAAATAAATTGACAATATGCCATTTTTAATTGCAAGCAGATCATTACAATGAATCCTTATTCTGATCACATAAAATTGAATATTAATTTCCACACCTGTCAATTTGCCTTTGCCACCCAGATTTTTACCAATAGAGATTTTTTCTGCCATTGTTCCCTCAATTTCCTGCGATAATCACCCATTTTTTTTTTTTTTAACATGGCCTAGATATTATGCTTTTTCCATAAGGTTTCGTT
The DNA here is from genome assembly GCA_030762175.1 of Metallyticus violacea. NCBI lineage: Eukaryota > Metazoa > Arthropoda > Insecta > Mantodea > Metallyticidae > Metallyticus > Metallyticus violacea. The sequence continues at coordinate 25,502,647 of CM060835.1, read as the reverse complement.
GCATATGCTGCTCGGTGAGTCCTTGAATTGCACAAATTGTGCATTAAATGAATGCTCTGATTGCTGAAAAATGTTAACTTTACCAGCTATCTTCATGTTCCCATTTGTGCCATCAGTAGTCCAGAACTTTTCCAGTTGTCATTCATAAGTATATCCTCTTTTTTACCATGAGTCATCTACATTAACAGCATTATCTCTGGAGTTATCTCCACTGCTTCTTTTCTGCATTTATCATTGATGCTCCCTTAACTATCTAGCTGTACTATGAAATAAATACTGTACCATTGAAATGATTCAGGTCGTGATGGAAGATCCAAGACTGTACAAATATTTTAGCTGCTTCTTAACCCTTCCCTATGCACCTCATGCCCATACACCAATGTTACATTTAGATCATAAACTTATATCTGTTAAATGCAGATCTTTCTGATGCACTTTTGTCACATTCACTGCAATTTAAGACAATAGAGGCAAGGCCATGCCTTTTTTCAGTATCTTCATATAGAAAAAAAAAATTGCAATATTTATATTTTACAAGCTTTTTCACCAAGTCTGAAATAAAACTTAAATTTAAAATAACGTTATTATGAGAATTAGTGTGAGAACCTAATTTTTATACCTCTACAGCTTCATCCACATTACTCAGATAGCTAAATTTCTTTATGGAAGCAAGTGGTGTAGTAAGGTTAGAACCCTGTAGCAAGTTTTCCTCGGCTGTGAACATGTCCCCTGAGCTTCCTCTTATTGTACACTTTTGTGCAACGAGGCATCTTCACACACAACTTAGTGACACAATTTTCACTTGCAATAGCAAAAAATTTTGCTGACTTTAAACACCTTGAAACACGTGGTTACATCAAAAGGAATCAAGCTTCGCGCTGACTTCCGTTCACGTTATATATCACATGATATCGAAGACAACGATGACAGCACAGTCAACATTTCAATTACAGTTTCTTGCATCGAACGCAATATTCCGAAGGCCGCTAACTTATTTCTTGAAGACGTTATGACGGAAACACGAAAGCGATGTAGCTTAGGGGGCGTGGCAGGTATTTGTAGGGCGCGCCACCCTATTAAATATCTGCTCAAGAGCGTAAATAATGCCACAGTCACATAAACCTAAGTATAATTCTGTCTACTAACAAATGCTATTACTGTACAATTAATTAGTATATATTCTACACTTTATGTGGGCCAAATAAATTTTAATTTCATAGTCAGCTTTTCATTAACTGTTTGGTACAATTATTACCATATCAAGTGCAACCAATATATCATATGGCGGTATTTTGCTAAATACTGAATGACAATAATATGTTACGAGTATTCATTAATTTTAGCTCATGGCATCACATCAAAATGAACAAATAAGGAGCAATTGGTTCTCAAAATAATTAGAGAAAGCATTGGTTTCATAATTAAAAAATACGTATAGCAGTAAGACAGTAGAAAAATGTGATACAAAGCTTCTATCATATCAGGACACGTTATGAAAGCAAAGATTGGACACATTTACCTTTTCTGAATGTGAATAAGCCAAATTTTGCCCTTTAATCATTGAATTAGCCAGTAAGCAGAAACTTCTATCCACATTAAGAAACCCACGTTTTTAAATAAAAATAATAAAGCTGCTCCCCAACCGAAAGAACAAGAAACCTTACAATAAATAACACAAGAAAGCAGGCAAAGGAAGCCATTGCTATGATTGTTTAGCAGACAAATATATTGCAATGTATAACGAGCGCTTTAATTGAGTAGGATGCGGAGGATTGCGTCCCCTGGAATGTTTGAGATTTTAAGGAAGTTTCTTTTCTTAATCACAGTTCAAATAATTTAGGATTATTTAATTATCTTTCTGATTAAACAAACACATGAAACAGGGTGTTGTAAGAGGGTCGGTCTTGGTGGTGTAGTGGTAATCATACTTGCCCTCTAAAACCAAGATCGCGAGTTCAATACCGGCCAGGGTTGACGGATTTTTCGAGCGTAAAAATCCTACGTATGATTCCTTCGGAAGGGAAGTAAAGCCGTGGGACCCGCGTCTTACATTTACGGCACGATAAAGAACCTCAACCCTGAAAGAAGAGGCCTCTGAGTAAAATTTACCGGCTGTTTCACGCCCTGATTTGAATGGGGCAGTGATGACATGAGATGTTAAAGAGCGTCTGCAAATAAACGAAATATAAAAACGTAAGAGGCTTCGCATGGCGCTCCGCAGTACTATTCTTTATGGAATCTGCGAGCCCCCTAAAATGTTTTTTTCCAACCAAAGTGCTAGATGTAACACAGTGGAACGTACATCCAGGAAACTTGTGTTGAAACCGCTCAGAAAGATAATTTAACATGTCCCTATTAATATAATCAAGCGAATAATCTTTAAGTTTGTAAATTGAAATGTTACACATTTGTAAAAAAGTAATATACTTTATTTATATCATATTGTAAAACGATAATAAAGGTTTAATGCAGTTACTTTGAGATTTAGAACCAGAATAAATTCGACAATTTCTAAATCATGGTCGGGACTCGAAAAAATGGATATTGTGTTTACCGTGCCGATGTTCTTACCATTTAGTTACCATACCCTACCCTGCAATAGTCCTGAATCTCCTCTAAGTCTACAAACTCTAAAGGCTATCTCGTTAACAGAACGACATGTTATTTTATGGCATCCCGTTGTGAATGGACGCTTTTCTTCCTTTCCTCAATTCGTATTCGGCAAGCACCGATAGTTCAGCAACCTACAAATACGAGGGCTGTTCAATAAACAATGATTATAATGGTTTTAAAGACACAATTTCTCGCGCTAAAATAACTTTTAAGATATTTTGTTAAATTAATGCGTAAATACATGTTGTACAAGTTTCATTGTTGTCACTTCCGGTTCCCGCCTGTGATAGCTGTGTATGTTGAGACACATTCATTTCCGCCTACAGCAGAATGAAGTTGACACGCTACGAACAACATGCTACTCTGAAAGTCTGCTTTCTTCCCAACAAATCTTCCGCTGAGGCCTATGCAATATTACAGGAGGCCCAAGAGAGTTTGAAAATGTTTTAAAGAGGGGAGGCAATAAATTTCAAAGAATTCCAACTTATGCTCTAACGGAAAAAAACATTAACACTGCTGGGTTGTTCAAATATTAAGAACACTTTCAGAAATTATGAAAAATGTATTACATGCCACGTGGAAAAGTTGTATACGAGACTTGTTTGTGCATGGTGAGTTCGAAGATTGCAGTTTCTTTCAAAGATAATCATTGCTACTGAAGATTAGCTACATCCTTTATAGATCCTGATAGCAAACAGCAAAGGCATCTCCACCACGACCAGCAGCAAAAAAAGTAAATGTGGTCGCTTCTGCTAGGAAAGTTATGGTAATTTCATTTTTCGATATTATTCAAGGAGTGGTTTACCAGCATGTCGTACCGTTACACACAACTGCAACTGAGCAATACTACAGAGATGTCCTGAAAACAATGCACGGCCACAACATTTGCAACAAGCTGAATAATGCACTATGTTAATGCACGGTCGCACAATACAAATATTTTTCTGAATATCTCATAAAATCTGTGTGAAATGTGTCCCTCTCCATCCCTATAGCTCAGATTTAGACCCGTGTGACTTCCTTTTCCCCAAATTGAAGATAAACCTTGAAGCGTTATATCCAGTTTCGGCCCCATAATAATAATAATAATAATAATAATAATAATAATAATAATAATAATAATAATAATAATAATAATAATAGTGGTTAATTGTAACATATATTACAATTAATATGAACTATAATTTGTTTTCTTTGATCTAATAATTCCAAAACCATTAATATTAATGAACTGGTTTAACAAGTGTATATATATAACAAAATTAATGAACCGATTTTACAAGTGTATATAATAGTAAAGAAATCACAATATATGTGACATGTAATGTTAAATTGGAAGGAAAATTGTTAATACTATTCGGAAATGTCATGCCTGCTAGGAGCCTCTTACAAGTTTGTCTTTTGTATACGGAACCAATGCTCTGCATTTTGTGATGATAAAGGGACAAGAATTTATTGGGGGAGGGATAAAGCTATTCTTACGTGGGCGAGTGTGAAAGCTTTACGTCCGGTTTAAAAGACTTTTAAAAAGTTAAAGCCGACATATATACGCTCCGGTTACGTCAAGTCTGCTGTTAGAACGAATTAGGAGAGATGTTACGAAAAGTCTAATGGCCATTCACAAGCCTCGATTCATACAGATGTTCTAGAACCATCGATATGTTAAAATCTTATAGCCAGTCAGAGTAACGGACAGATAAAACTGTTCTAGAAGCTTCTAGATGATAAATTTGTAGCCAATAGAAGGCTAGGTTTTAAAGAAAGCTTCTGGAACGACACACTTCCATAGAATCTTCGACGCGGACAGTTCATGAGTAACAGTTATAGAATATCCTCGGCGCGGACAGTTACAGTCGTTTAGACAAATACATTTTATGATTTTATTGGTGCCTACTTTTTCGCGGTACGTGAAAACCGCGTCAATAGATAAGTTTATATATTTATGCATGCGCACTTATAGAATTATTGTTAGAATTGTTTGCACAAATTGAGAATCAAGGCACCAAATAATATAATCGCTGCGAGGAGTGTGTATGATGAAATCTTCACAAAGAAGCAGTGCAATTTCTAGTGCAGTTACTTATTTGGAGATCGACCCATTAGACAGCACTAAACTAAATAAATTCCAAGGTATTCTTTGTCTAAGAGGCTCATACCAAGGCATTCCCAATCGCTGAATATTTCAATAAATTAATTGTGTATATCAACCTGCTCACAGTGTTATCAATTAGCCCAGCCAGCCGATCCTTTCCGCCCCTTGATCTAGAATTGAGACAAATTTTCAAAACTCCCCCGAGAGAATTACCACGACTGCTTGGAACCAGGAGTGATATTTCAGATCGCAGCAGCCGAGGCATTTATAAACAGCCAGGAAGGAACTCCAAGACGGCCCTCTCAGCTAACAACGGCCCGCATCTCTAATTAAATTACAACAAATCCAAATCCTTCCAAAATTCCAAATCACAAACAAATTTAATCAAAACCAAATTCAACAGTTAATCGACCAATTTAATTAATCAACGGTCAAATTCATTTCCCCGCCTCTCATAAAACCTGTTCCAAAATTGGCGCCCAGCGTGGGGCCATAAAACCTCTATTAGTCAAATAAAACAAACCCTACTCTTTAAACCTGTTCCCAAAAAATGGTTTCCAAAACGTTGAGACAGGTGCATTACAGCCAACGGGGTCTACGTTGAATAAGATCAAAATTATGTGAATAAGGAAAAAAAGCATAGTCATTCTTTATAGAACAGCTCTTGTACATTACAAGTAATCAATGTTAATCACACACCAACCAACTTTCTAGGCCTTGATAGGTTTAAAATGGATAGCACATTAGAATATATTATAGCAAAATCAACAGCCTATGTGCTTCTCTCATGGTATTATATTATACAGAAACAGTCCTAAAATAGCTGACTATGCATATTTTTCTTTAGTTATGAATGATTTAATATTTCCGCAAAACTCTAATTTGTTTTTATAGGTCACTGCAAATTTGCCATTGCCTATGTGCTTCTCACTTTCTGGCTTATTTATAAAGAGACTGTGTGGAAAATATAGTCAGTTGTTATAACTTGTCTTGTGGAGTAAACCTTTATTCTTAACTGTGTACGACCGTAATCAATACAGTGACCTGTAATTTCGTTTAAATTGATCAAGTGAAACAATACAAACAAATATGTGAAGCATTCCTCAATTCGACAAGCTGATGATTGCAGAATTGGCTCAAATGAAGGAGAGAGGAAGATTAAGTATAGGTAACATTTATTACCAAGTTCCATTCAATGGCACCTGCATGAGCTCTATAACCCACACAAGTATGGTTTTGAGAAAATAGTATTTAAAGTTATCAAAAGTGCATAATCTCTTAAGGAAAGCTCTACACTTTCTCCTGCTTAATAAAGAAAATTTGTATCCAATGTAGGAATTGCGATTTGTGAATTTAAGTTAAAACATTAGAGGTTTTAAATCAACAGATCGAGATAAAGCAAAATTATAGTGTATCTCAGAAATTGAATGGATATAATTTTATAAAACATTATATAATGACAATGTAGATAATATGCAAAGTGAAGAACAGGAAGAAAGGGCAGTAGATTTAATAACAATAGAATAAATGCAAGAGGCTATCAAAAGAATGAAAAATAGAGAAGCTCCAAGAACAGACAATAATACAGTGGAATTAATAAAGTACGAAGGATTCATAGTAAAAATATGTCTATTACATTTATTCAACTGTTGGAGAATGAATAAAATTCCAAAAGAATGAAAGATAGCTAAAGTCACCCCAATATTTAAAAAGGGACAAAGAAATCAATACAAAAACTGTAGAGGGGCACGCTTATTAAACATAATGATTAAAATATATGCAAGGAACATTACCTCCAGATTAAACAATGTAATATAAAAATAAGCGAGGAACAACGGGGATTTAGAACTGGCAGATCATGCATGTATGTTTTTATAATAAAACAAATTATAGAAATACGAAGATAATATGACTTGGAAGCATATATGGCATTTGTTGACTTAGAAAATGCCTTCGATAGCGTAGGCCGCTTATTATAATGGAAAATATTATATCATACAGGATATCCTATATCTATAAAGTCATAAAAACATATACGAGTACAAAAATTATAATAAGTGCAAATGGAAAATCAACAGAAAAAAATAAAAACAAATTGTGGTATAAAACAAAGATGTAGTATTGTTGTAATATTATTTAATATATAAATATATAGACGACATTCTTAAAGAATGGAAAAAGATTGCACATAAAGGAATAGAGTTAGAACAGAATAGGTTAGTAAATAAATTGCTATTGAAGATAAGACAACAATAAAATAAATCAAGAATACAATATGACAATTTCAATGATAAAAAAGTGACGGCGCTCCAATGTAAATACCAAATATGAACAAAAATGTTGACAGAAGAAAAAATAATAAAACAAGTATCACACTTTTAATGTTTAGGTTGTGTGTCGTATATGAAGAAAATCAAGATGTAAATATTAAATACAAAATTCCAAGCTGTGTTAGAAATACTATGAAAAACAACGTGAAAAAGGACAGATAATTAAGATTCTGCACGTCATTGCCTACCAATTATATTTTATGGAAGTGAGGTTTGGATTTAGAAAAAAATTAATAAAAATAAAAAAGAAACGGAATAAAATTCAAGCAGCAGAAATGCGTTTTCTACGATCTTTGAAAGGTTGCTCAAAACATCATATAAGAAATGAGGATATAAAAAAAGAAATAAGAGGTGCAACTAATATTACAACAATTAGGAAATTACAGACAAGAATGGATAAAACACTTAAAAGATAGAATATCAAAAAATATATCGACATATAACCCGAAAGGATGAAGATCAATTGAAAGACCCCTCCCCCCAAAATTGGATAAAACCAAAATGTGAAATGGGAACAGACAGGGCCTAATCCGTGATGAAAGAAGATTATAGATTAACAAATAGATTTCACACATTTGCAATTTGAGGTTAATGAGATTTATACATGGTGCCACTGAATTAATTATAAAATTTCATTTGTTCCAAGCAGCCGCGAGCCGCCACTGACTGAAAGTTAATATTTCCACATAACCCAGAAATTCAGTTTCTTCTAACGAAAGGCAAAGTAATTTTGATGGACTGGGCGTAACTATTTCCTTTATGTTGATAAGGACAACTATATAACGAACATCAATAACTTACCTTCCCAAAGGCGGTGCGCTGCCCATTAGCGATGTATGGCACAATAATGAAAATTCCACTATCTTTGATGTATCACACAGTTAGTTAAGGTGCCTACCAATCGATTGTGTATTTCAATAATGATATCCAAATGCCAGAGTAAGTTTTTGTTGCCTGCAAACACACGAACAGTAACAAAAATAAGCCACACTCTTTCAGAAGCTATTGGTGATAAAGAAAACTGTCGAGGGAGAAATTATAACATATGAATAACTCAGGTTCGTGTTAATTTACATTGAGCTGCTGCTACTACTTAATCGTTTTCCACAGCTCTGGAACGGTGTGTTTTACTCTTGAGGTATTGAATCAGCGTACATTTTAAAACTCTGTTGCGTGTCCTAAGCAGAAACATCGTGATGTTAGCTACTTTAGGTGGTGAAAAGGTTACTCTACTTTAAACCCAAGGTTAGTAATTTTATATTATATCTATCGACTAATTATTTAATTCAGTTCCTATTAAAATCAATAAATACAAATACCGAGGGGACCAAAAAATGTATACACGCTTTCACAGTAGATATCTATTAAATCTCGTATTTCAAAGTTGGACCGAAAAACAACAGTAATGTGTAGATGATGATCTGTAAACAGATGTGACACATATATTATGGTAATTGCTACGTGACAGATAAATCAACAATGAGCAAATGAAGATTATAGTATGATGTTCTGTAAACAGACGTGTATATATATTATGATAGCGTTGCTACGTGACAGGTAATCAACAAAGAACAAATGAAACCAAAATTATCGTATGATGTTCTGTAAACAGACGTGACTCACATTACGTTATGCTAGCGTTTCTATAACAAAATGGAGTCAAGATTATCGTTTGAATAGCGGAAAGCAATTTTGAAGTGATATTGGAAAACCGAGAATGTTGTTGAAGTTCAAAGGCAATGGAGACGTGTGTACAGAACAGAACCGCCAACGCGAGTAACAAATGCACGCATTCGAGACAAATTTGAGACTCATGGTACCGTATGCGATGTTCACAAGGGCAGATCTGGGAGACCTCGCACAGCTACATGCCCCGCGCACTGGATAGGACGAAGAGGTCCGATTAAGTTTCCACCGCGTTCTCCTGATCTAACTCCATTGGACTTCTACCTAAGGGGAACTCTTAAGGAAGTTGTATACCGTAGAAAATCAGTTACACTGACAGCACTTCGGGAAGAAATTGAAACGGCATGTGCTAAAATCGCTGAGGACGCTTTCGCAAACGTTGCTCAATCAGTAGTTCAACGTAATCAGAAGTGTATCGACGCCGATGGTGGGCATTTTGAGCAACTGTTGTAACTGTAAAAGTCTAAGATGATTACTGTTCATCATTTTCTGTTTGTGTGCATTCAGTTGTGTTATGTTAACAGTTTTTTTCCTGGCTTGAAGTGCGTATACGTTTTTGGCACCCTCTGTATATGTATGTACCGCAGTATTTTTTAGAGACGGGCTAGAAAATTTTAACGCAAAATCAATACCTGTGCTTAACGCTCAAAAGTTTTTAAAAACTCTATTTTCAGCATTTACAAAAAAAAATGGGTTTAAAAACTCAATATTTACTTATTTTTGTAATTTTGAGCCTGGGTGCGTTATTATTATTTTCTAAATGAAGGGTACAGGGGAAAAACCAAAGGAATTAAATAACTGTTATTTTACAGGAGAGAAAAAAAATACACTTATGGAGTGACAATATTTTTTAAAAATTTAGTACAGTACTAATTGCCGTTCCATCTTGAAACTACACCTACATTATTTTATTTGCTTGCCTAATCAATTATTTAATTAACCTGTGGTTGGATTCCATTGGTTTACCTTTTTTTTTTTTTTTTTTTTTTTTTGCAAGACAAAAATGCACTTAGTCCTATTAAATTAATTTAATAGTATTATGTAATTACAAAACTAAATATGGCATTGTGTTGACAGACATCACTCTCTAAGCATAATATCATCGTTTGAGATATGATGTTGGTGTTCAGATGGCAATGATTTTGGCTGATCAGCAGCAAGTAGTTGGCTGTATACATCCTGGAGCCCTCATGTTCACAGAACTTCACCAAAACCACCAGACCCCTTATACATCTCTTTAGGCAGAGAAATAGACAAGTGCTAGCGCTGGCTCGGTTCCTGAATATCTTCCTCTTCCTCTTCCTCTTCCTCTTCCTCTTCCTCTTCCTCCTCCTCTTCCTCCTCCTCCTCCTCCTCCTCCTCCTCCTCCTCTTCTTCCTCTTCCTCTTCCTCTTCCTCTTCCTTCTTCTTCTTGTTCTTTTTTATCCCTTACAGTGCTCCATTGAAAGTGCCCCTGTGCTCTAAGGTTTTTGATTTTGACTGTAGGAATCTTAGCTGTTTCAGTGACCTGACAGCAGAAGGTATCTTCTTCTTGTAGGACTTGAAAGAAAGAAATATATTCTAACTTTTAAACATTGCTTATTCACACGAGACCGCGATAAACGGATTAGGCTTGACTTAGGCCCCAGCCGTCAGGAGTTTCAGGTGATCAATGCCACATTTTTGTATGGCTCCATGACAGATTACTCAGGAATAAGCAAATGTCACTTTTACAAAGCTAAAGCTATTCCAGTAAATTAGTTCATCAGAAACACACTATTACACTCTGGAACAATGCAATTATCTCAGTACATTCTGCAATTAAATGATTATAGATTTTCAACTGCTATAAGGACAATGTATAGCAAGGTGTTGACTATGTTGGTTTTTCATTCCACGCAGTTTCTTCAACTGGTTATAGCGTGGACCGTAATGTTTTTTTTTTTTTTTTTTTTTTTTTTTGCTTGTAATGATTTAACACGATGAAACTGCTGACCGAGAAGCATGCAGTGCTACCAATATCTCGTTTTAAGTTTTATTCGACTTGATTTTTCCCCTATACCCTTCAAATGTCTTTTTAAGTTTATTCGGTATCATCGACTGATTTGAGAGTGGGGGAAAAAAGGCATTCGTTATTCTGTTTATCTCTCATTTCTCGTAAGACCATATTGCAAGTATTCATTACTAGAGAGCATAAAAATATGTTTTTTAAAAAATTATCTATATCACTACAACATGACAAAATGTGAAACAAATATTAATATATCTAAATTTAAAGAATAAAATTAAGATACAAAATCTTTAATTTTTATACACTGAAATGTTACAATATGAGTATATTAATTCGAACCATGCAGTACACTATTTTGACAGTAAATTATTATTATTATTATTATTATTGTTGTTGTTGTTGTTGTAAATTTTTCTCGTGCTTTCTGACAAAAGATAACACCTGTCAGTGAGAATATTTTTGTGCAGTGAAAAGCTACTCTCTACATCACGTGAGGCGACAGGAATAAACTTATATCGTAGTACATTTTGTATCGATGTATTTCCTGGAATAGATTTTTTTAATTTAGTTCCATAGTAACAGATTTAAATCTGATGCCATTTTTACATCACATGGTGTCACTCTCATGTTAATTTTGTACAATTGTGTAAATTGTTAACAAACAAATTTTTAGTGTTTAAACCCCAAGCCATTTTAATTTGCTTATTGCCGTATTTACGCATTACGATTTTTTCATCAGTTTTATCACAGAAACTTGAGCATTAATCCCTTAATATTTCTTTAGACAGCTCTTGTTAAAATTACGCAGGAAACAGGCTGCAAAGTTAATATCTGCACTGTTAAACTATTACCATAGTAATTGCAATACGGACGGTTTGTGTCAGCACCTTTGATGTTATTGCTCCTAAATCCGCTCCAAGTTGGGTTTAATTCTCAAAAACTCCATTTGATGTCGCGGCTATCGCCGTAACTAACATAAGTTGTTTAACGAACAGCTGTTAAAAGTGTAAGTTGTAGATCCATTAGTTAAAAAGTTAACGTAATGAAAATGTATTTATTTTTTATAAATAGATATCAAATTCCAGTATTATTTCACTGGAATATATTACTGAAATTAAACGTAATTATGTATTTTTTTTAATTCTGTTTGGTTCTCTTTTGGCAAGGGATAATAGTAGAGAACCATAGTTTCATCTCCTGTAACAATGGTTTGTAGAACTTCTCTTTCGTTGCCACGGCAGAGCTCCAAAAATGGCTGACAACAGATGACTCGTTGCAGCTTTTGGACTGAGGAAAGAAGTCTAGGCAACCATTTTGCACTAACCTCATTATGTTTAATTTTCATGAATAATTCGAATGACTTTTAGAAAGATCCAAGCCGCCGGTCTTCCACAAGAGCGATGTTTTCTAGAGTGAGCACCTCCAAGGGCCGACCTGCACGCTCTTCGTCTTCAATGCTTTCTCGACCCATTCGAAAACGTTTGGCCGATTCTTTTACGGTAGAATATGAGCGGGATGCTTCCCCATATACATCGTCCAATCTGTTTAATTTCATTTGGAGTAAGTCCTTCTTTTGTGAAGAACAGCTCGATACTCCATTTAGAACATTTCACAATCTGCTACCCATAGCAGATTCTATATGCAACTATATCTGAACAACTGAACACAGCATCATACAATCATTTTATCATACAATAACGTTTCGTGTAAAAGATCGAGGATTTCTGCACTCCAGTGCTAATGTTTTGTGTCGCTAAATGGACATATAAACAAAACTATGCTTCGTCCGTAAAAAGAATTTAAATTAGAGTGATCATTAACATTATCTAACACCTAATTGCAGAACTTAATTCTACTCACATCGTGTGCTTCAATTTCTGAACTACAGTTATCTTATAGTGTGTTAATTTTAAAAGTTTAGTGGCATTCCAAGTCGAGGTTTGTGAAATTCCGGATTCCTGTGAAAGTTTTCTCAAAGATTTCTTTGGACTTCGTTCTAACTTTTCTCCGATGTCATCGAGTTTTTTTTTTTTTTTTTTTTTTTTTTATGCAAGAACATGGTGTTTTACTTTCGGTTTCTTATTAAAAACAGAACCCGTTTCCCTAAATCTATTCACAAGATTACGAATCGTTTCTGTGTAAGGCGCTCGAACAGCAGCGAATTTGTCTATAAATCGTCGTCTCACTTCTTACAAGATGTTGTTACATAGGAATCATACATGAAGATTTTGTGTGGTAAAGTATATGCACCTTTTGACCTTTATAACAACACTACCACACTGAAACACCTGGTCTCACGTTTCAGCTCCTGTAAAGCACAACTTCGTCAACTGATTAGCCGGCACACAGAGGGGCAAATAGAACCGGTTAGAAATAGTACATCACAGGGATAGGTAAATCCCCGTTAAGCCGGCCAAGTGTCCAAACGAAAGCTCTATAGTAGTTCAATAGAAACAAAGAAAGATCATAAGCCTGGCAGGTAAACAAGAACTGATAACGAACGTAAAGGGAAGAGGATGGTTTGTAACTCATGTACCGTATTGTGCCCCTACCCATTGTCTGCAGTACAGTACCAACATAACTTCATTCCGTTTAATTGTTTTAGTGCTTAACAATCACGATGTCTGGACTAATGACACAGGACTTTAACTTTAGCACTTTTATTGTTCGTTTTGCAGATTCTTTTAGAAATTCCTGTTTGCCGTGTTAGGTGTTTCAGGGATCTCGGAGGACTAAGTTAAAATGAACCTCCCATCTCATCAAGTTTGAGAAAATGTCATTTCCTTCTTTTGCGATTTGTCACGAAACTTGTTTGGTTATACTCATTAAACCTCTTATTGTTGCTTTTTAATGGATTAGGTGGTTAGGGCATTTTTGTCTAAAGTATTGCTATTCATAACATACGATCTCTTGCACTTAATGTACATCTTCAAAAATGTATACGTGCTTACGAAGTAAATACCTCAACATTGCACAACACATCACACTAAAGCACTAGCCGAATGATGCGTCGCTCACGATTGATATGCTTACTGTTGGAGGTAACTTGGAAGGGGGAGGGGTCATTAGCTCACTTGTTTTTTATGGCGTTTAATGCCCGGTTTTACTACTGAGGCACACAGGCGGTGGACACTGGTGATATGTGAAATGAAATTATATATTGGAAAAGGATTTTTAAGGAAGGAAACGTTAGGGTACCTCCCCGGCATTTTCCATTTTTGAGGACTGAGGAAAACCTGGAAAAAACCTCAGTCAAGGAAGACGGTCCTGGCGGGATTCGAACTCCAGACCTCTCGCTCACGAGTCCGCATCTTAATGACCTCGGCCAACCTTGTCGGTAGCTCACTTGTGAATGGAAGGTTTTTAATGTATCTGTAGATTAACATAAGCCCTGACTTCAAGGAAATTCATGAAATAAACAAACGCGGCATTAATAGCTAAAGGCATGGTGTTTTAATTCCACAGATTCATGCAAGAAGCCAAAGATCGAGCATGAGTTACCTGAAGTGGTTTGTATGTCTTTGGATGCCCCTCCAAGCACATTGCAAACTGGAGCCCTGGGTCAAAGCACACATCACTGCCTCGCTGTGTAGAAGATTCTATTCCGGCTGTGTCTTTCTTTTGCATTCCTCTGATTTTTCAGGTGAGTATAGAGTATTATCCTAAGAGTTACTGTGTCATCAATGTAATTTCTGTAAAACTGAGGTCTTTGTTGTCCAGTAAGAGCAGAAGCTGCTGAGCTGACGAAAGTGAGAAAGATTCTATCGGAACTGTGGGTATCTTCCGGGATGTACACTCTGCACAGCTTCAACCACACCTATGCCAGGAAACACTGTCACCACAACAAACCAATTAACGTCATCCTGGACACGGAGCAGCTACTAAAGGTATAGCTGATGAAGATATTACCTGAACTATAGTTCGAGTAGTTGTCAAATATCCTTTTCTACTGCAGGTGTCACCAGTAGCAGTATGGCTACTGTTCCTCAGCAATTCCTCCTCCTTGAGCACCAATATTGAGGTTCCGTTCGATAGCGAGTTCCTGGTGGCGAGGTCCCACACTACCCACGTCTCCATCGCCGAGGTGTATCGTACAGCACCAGGAAGACCCATCAACGAGGTTCATTTTGGGAACTGGACGCCTTCTGATGGACTCATAAGTATCACTGGAAGTCTGGTTACACGTAGGAAGGACCTGCAGGGTGCAGTCATCAGAGTGGTGTACACGCAGGTATGTGGAACGTAACTACCCAACAGTTCCCTATCTGACCACCAACCACGTGAAATACTCACGTCATCTTTATTTCTCACAGGATCCTCCTATCACAACTGTGACTAGAGACAAGAAAAATGTTGGAGGTTTCTTCGGGGACGTGTGGGAAATACTTCAACAGAAAATGAACTTCAGGTAAGTTAACTCTATCTCAACAGAATGTCCATAATTACACGTGTCATAGGTCCTTAATATAAACTGCATTAAATTTACGTTAAATTGAAACCTCTTACATTATATCTACACCATTTTTGTTTACCATTACGACAAAAATTTGTTTACCGGACATGAAATGTATGCAAATTAAGTGGGCAAGAAGACAGATGTCATTGCAGAATTAAATTATCGGTAATCCGTTTACACGGTTCAAATGTACGAATTATATTATGCATTTATACCATTTAGAGCCCCCTTCTAAGTCCGTAGAGGTCCAAGAAAGGGCGATTGCTAAGGTTAGTGCCAGCCCCAAGACAAGTAAGTCAATACTTTGGACAAGAATTCAACTTTGAATCCCGCGACCTAATGTCCTAGAGATAAACAATGGAAATGACGAAGATGATTTTGTTAACGATACCTGAAAACATTGTATGAGAAGAGTTTATAAAACGTATATTAAGAAGAAATCAAGTTTAAAGATGAGTACGAAAGGCCTATCCTTGTAATGTTATAATGTTAAGTTTTTCTTGTCTATTAAATTGTTTGTTTTTTTTTTCTATATTTTCCAACGTTTTATATTTTTGCGTTAACACATTTTGTCCCTACTCATCCATAATATATTCACATCATCACAATAATATCATGAATGAGTGGTCAAAGTTTCAAAGTGATAGTTAATACAGACATTTAAAAAATGGGGAACTTATGAAAAAAATGTATTTCACGGTTCGACGGACTTTCTCCTAGATTTTGCTTTCTGGAGATGTATTTATTCCCGTATCTTACGAGATAATGAATATCTTAACCACAGGACTGACCAGTGGTTTGTGAAACTTTGAGAGAGTACAGGAAAATAACTTAAAACTACAGGGCTTCCAGAATATGTTATTACCGCGATCGCAAGGTTTTTGGTTCTCGGCAGCGGACAAGCCATAGCCGGTCGTGTCTTATGTGTCTTGCGAAAATTGCAAAGCGAACTCCCATTTTCTTATCCTAAATAGGATTTTTCTTATATACAACTTTGATTTACAGAATACCCATTGCGGGTGCCGTAATTTTCACACAACCATGTTGTGGAATCACGCCTCTTTTGAAAAGAATAAATGTTGTGTGCAGTTAAAACCTTCAGTCTCTGATGAAAGAAACCACTCACAATAATGCACAAGTGCTATAGATCACCTTGTCGTAGACAGTGGACACTTGTAAACCAATATGTTTGGTAACAAATGTTCAACATTTATGTCAATTTCGTCTTATCTCTGTTAAAATTGCACGTCTTTGCATGTGATTGTTTTGCACTGAACAAGCAGTATCAAATTTATTCACAAGATTACAGACCTGGAAGGAGAGAATTTCCCAGGGAACTTTCAAAAAAATTCCTGGCGAAAGCAACACACAAACATGTAACTCTAAGTCAGTAGTTTTATTATTTTGGCGAAAGAGTATGGACTGGTAATTTCTTGAAAGTTTGGTAAGCAGGCAGCTGTGAGTGGGCAGGGGATCCGGCCTTGGCCGAAAAGCAAAACCCCATATGAGCGGTAAGGACATATCTGGAAGTACGGTAGTTTTCCACGCATGGTTACCCTCACCTTATAACTGTTTACTGTGAATAGCAAGACACACAAATGCGCGAATTGTCCAGAGGCCCATTATGTCAGTATTTGAAGAAGAGTACGGACACACGCAGAGAAAGATACCATGATATTGACCAATCTATTCTCAGTGAAAATATAATAATATTGTTATAAGACTTTTGCTTTGGTTTCAATATTCAATTAATTATACAAACGAACGTCCCTGTAACTGCTATTAACCTCAGTAAAAGAATTAAGCTTATTATCTGAATAAATGCTGTGTCCGTGAAGACCTACATTCGTCTGTGGAAAGTAAAAGTGTGCAAGGCCTGGCAAGTCAAGTGGATGAACATCCCGAGATAACTGCTTTGTGCCAAATTAACGTCCATTTTGCTGCATTTTCCTGTAGCCCAAATACCTATGTATATGTCTTCAGACGATGTTGCAATATTGCATAAAGAGTTCACAAGTACCTCAGTTTTCCAAGTAGAATGTTAATGACAACGCACTTACTATTTGAATTCTATTAAGCCACTCAAAAACGTGTTTTCCTTGGAGGATTTCTATATCATTTCAGAGTACAGTAGCAGATTCTTTCAAAAAACAGAAAAGGTTGATTCACTTGTGGTGTTTCAATTTCAAATATATCCTTCGTATCGAAACACATTGTAAAACAATGGCTATCTCATCAATTAAAATCTTCATTAACATTACTAAAGGACAAAGTATTCTGTGATAACTTAAGTTCGCGCATATGAACAGACTGGAGCACAACTTCGATTTGCCCTATGGTATAGTTAACCCATTAGGGGGGTTTTACACTGAAACCAGTAAACATAACGTTTAATAACATAATATAGTGCAATTTTGGGAGTTATCAATAATACTGCTAATGCAGGAGTTTTAATAGATTTAGGAAAAGTAAATGTGAAAGGATTAATGATGGAGAAAGTCCTGGGTTCAAGCACTACCTGATACTGACATTGTGAAAATATGCTTGAGATATCAAGAAGAAAATCTAGATATTTAGAAATGGGTTAGGAGATTTTGGGGCTAAAATTAGAAATTTTAGAAGAGCTTGGTGGAGGGAGGTAAGATCAAGAATGGAAGACATGGATAGACAATTTTACTTGCCCAGATTAGGGAGAAAAGTTAACTGACGTACTAGAAGGAACTAAAAGATGACCCAGAAATGAAGAAGTATATTTTAATTTGTGAGAAAAGTGAAAGAGAAGGGATAGCCTAGTTCCGATTTGGTGTTGGAGGGTGGGCGACTTCGGTCGTTCTGTACAGATGCTCCAGGTGCGGGCTCTGCGGACCCTGAGTACCCGAGATACTTCTAACGTTACTAGGAGCCGGGTTGGACTTATTCGAGCCCCTCCCGCTGGGGAGTTGTCCGGATAGATTGGACTCGGCGTGGCGGAGGTCCCGTAACTCACAGGTAAATGAGTACTGGCGGCGGCAGTGTGTTCCAAGGGAGTGCCTCAGGTGTGTATCTTGGGAGCAGGCTTACCTGAATCGCTGCTTGTCGTGGGGAAGGTGGTGGCTACCTTAATGCTGGGGTGACTCATCTCTTAAATTGAGTCTGTCTATGCTATACGTGACCTGTCCACCACTTTGAAACTGGTAGCTAAGTTCGCTCAGCGCGTTTGGGCGACGAGATGGTCTACACGCCGAAAGGCGGGTCGGTTTAGACTCTAGGTGCCGTCCTAATGTTAAAACACACACAATAACGACCACGCATCTCTGCGAATCCCTTTGGACCAGGGGAGGGATCCTCATGCTAACTTTCGATTTAGTATTTGGAAATTAAGGGGGCAGAGGGGAGATGTTGTCCCGAGAGTGTGCCCCATCTGTGGGGAATAGGGAGATGAAAGCCATATCATCTTCCAACGTACGTAAAACAAATAATTGGAGGAAACGTTTAATAAGCGAGAAATGTTTACAGTGGAGTAAACACATTGTGTTCAAAAAAAAAAAATTAAGATCGTGAGCAGAAATCTAAATTAGGAGTTTTTTTTTGTTTTTTTTTAAATGGAAAGTAAGGATGAAATGAAAACGATCAGTTGAAAGACCATTTGTACTGTGAGTTAGTTACGGTTATGCCTATTAAACAAGACCATAATATGTACGTACTTAGTACTTAAATAATAATAATAATAATAATAATAATAATAATAACAATAATAATAATAACAATAAGAAGAATGATAATGTAAAGTTTATTTGTTAATTAGTGATTAGCGAACTCAAGAAGGAGCTTAAAAGAGAGCAGGCAGAAGACTACTGACAGACAAAAGACGGTGTTTAGCAAGGTTATAGACGATACACAAGCGGCACTCTAATTATCTTGTTATTATTATTATTATTATTATTATTATTATATTTGGTATTGTTTCAGGAAATGAAATAATAACTTTGTTTAATTTAAAATGAAATAAAGAAATGATTGTAACACAATTTGTGTCCAAGGGACATAAACCTAAGAATGGCCAGGGCCATAGGTGAAGACCTCTTGTATTAGCATTTCAAAACATTAAACTATACTAAACAATACAGTGCGACTGTAACTAATGCAAAGTATGGTGATATCAATTCGAGTGAGGCTTGAGACATTGTTTTTGTTTACGAATGTCCTGGTTTAACTGCTACAAGATTTCTATCCAATCATACATACGTAGCATATTTAAAGAATTCTTCCATATGCAGGACCAATCTGACGTTGGAGGACAGACACGTGGACATGGGAAACTGTAGTGGCATGCTCGGAGCGGTTCAGTGCGGTACAGCAGATGTTGCTCTGCATGCCTTCGCCACGAGTTCGTACTCCAAATCAGCAGTCCATTTTTCTATGCCACTGCTCTTCGCAAGGTAAGCTCCAATTCCAATTGGACAGTTCCTTCGACTCCTAAAAGTTACCGAGATGTATTGAGATGGGCGCATCTGTTCAGGTATCGGATGTTCATCAAGAAACCAAGCATTATGGGATCAGAATGGGGGGCATACCTAGCCCCGTTCAGTCCCCAACTGTGGTGGGTACTTCTCCTGACTATCGTCTTCATATCTTCCTACTTAACCACGCTGTACAACATCGGACGTTGGGCCGGCAACGAAGAGTCTATAGGACCTCGTATCTATGGTCTCTATGATTCTCTACTGTACGTGTTTGGCGCCTTCTGCCAGCAAGGTAAGTTTTAGCTACGTTTTGTGATCCTTTCATAATAAGCCTTTAGTTCGGGCTGCTAGATATCAAAGGTTATTCAGATGAGTTCACGGTATAAACTTTTTTTCTTACCTGCTAATATTATTTTATTTTTGTAGTTGTCTTGTGTACTTTTTTATTTAAAAGAGGAAAGAAACAGATAAAGTTCATACTAATCTAGCAATTCGATTGCGCAGGTGTTCTAGAAGTCACCGTATACTCATTTAGCATATATTATTACTTAAAATTATTGCAGGTTTTCAAAAAATCATCCAAGTAGTAGAACTAAGAGAGGAATACGAATCTTGTTTTATTGTAAAAGGGTTTTTTTTTTTCAACCTCTGATCGCACTGCTACATGGCCAGACAAGCATAAGAAGGCGGATCTGCGCACTGTGATACCGCGCTACTACCCCACCAATTACAATTTAATAAAATATTAATCAAAGTCGTGTGAAAAGGGGCAGAGTCATATTGAAAAATTCAGCTTGAAGGATCGCCAAAATAGTCTATTGTGGGCATTATTTTGTTTCCAAGGATGTAGACATCTGCATTTACATTACCAAGTCCATACGACCTATACCAAGGCAGAAAATGGACCCTAGGTTATCTAACCTTGTGAATGTTTCACTGTTTGTATTATGCATGAAGGCAACAGTTCTTAGCCCACTTCTGCAACGCACTTAACGACGTACACTTCACACTGGAGTCATGCTGGTTAAATTTAGACTCATTTGGGAAAAAATCCTATTACTCATCTTTACTGTCCATGCTGCATGCTCTTTTACCCACTGTACTCGTTTCTGTCTCATTGTTTTAGTCAATAACGGTTGCTTTATGGATCAATGGGCAGGAAGTCCTACTTCAAGGAGTCTATTTCTGATAGTTTTGCTGGTCACTGGGGCGTCACACAAGTCTTTCCACTGCCGCTTCAGTTTTGAGCATGATATCCAACGATCATTGAGATAGTTTCTTTTAGTATCCTGTCAAGTTTTGGAGTAGATCCCTTTTTCTGCATCTTACTTTCACCTGTTCAACATTTCCCTGTATTTCTTTAGAACTTCTGAAATGACAGACTGGTGAAACCTGTTCTAGAGGCCATGCCTCTAGTACTTAGACCAATGGAGAAATAAGCAAGAGTTGCACTTTTATTCCTCAGCATAATTCACTGCTTTGCCCATTTTGTCACACAATGCCCAAACTAGAAATGAATCTATATTGTATTTTTGAAATGTAAACTCAGAAAATGGTGTAGTATTGTTAGCAATTGGGAGTCCAGCAACGGAGACAAGAATACACAAGCAACAAATAAACAATGGATACCTAAGTTTTATATCACTCACTGTCAAAGTCATCATTTGAAATGCGAAGAGAGGTGATGTAGTAAATTTGTCAACAGCTCTATATACGCATCGTTACACCATACACGAATAATTGCAAGACGTTGTAGAAGCAGCTCTCTGAAACAGAAGCGCTTTGCTTTGGATGTGGAACGATGCTACACTAATTGAACTTAATATGTGTATCGGTCTAAGTAAAATATTTACCTTATCCTACCGTCAGGGGAATGCATCTGCAACGTTCATCTCTTGACCGGTGCCGTTGTTGCAGGTCATGAGCCGACACCCCGCTCTATGTCCTGCCGGTTTGTCTTCGTCACAGCCTACATCACAGCCCTGGTGCTCATGGCGGCGTACTCCGCTGCCCTCATCTCTTCTCTGACCGTGTACAGCCCCAGTCTGCCGTTTCGAGATCTAGAGGGTCTTCTCAGCATTTCTTCCTTCCAGTTCGGCGTGGTTGCCGACTCCGAGCTGAACAGTTTGATGATGGTGAGTATGGAATCATCCCCAAGTCTTGCTGTGCACATAACTCTACTGAGCAACACCAAATGTCTGTTCTCAGAACGATGACGGTGTCCTGGGTCGAGTTTTCCGTGCCCTCGTCGAGTCAAACAGAGAGGACTTACCCGCAACACAAATGGAGGGTCTACAGCGAGTCTGTCAAGGTAACTACGCCTTCATGACGTCACAGGAGAGTATCCTGCCTCTGCTGGATAAAGTTACTTGCAAGATACTGCCTTTACCATTTGTGACACACCCAGTCATGCTATCGCCTGCCTTTATGCACAACCACCCTTACCAGGAACTGTTCAGCTACAGGTGAGCACCTTCTCTCCCTTTTTAAATGGCCATAAGTGGGCGAACGAGCGAAAATCGAATGTTTTGTTTGTTATTGGGCAGATTACGACAACTCCAGGAAGGTGGGGTTCTACACAGACTCCGAGTGCTACATTGGCAACTCTCTGGCTTTCTTCAGTTAGATATCAACCCCAGCACGGTGGGGGTGCATCTGGAGGCTGTAGTGCCTCTCCTGATCCTGCTCTCTGTCAGCATTATCCTCTCCTTCGTGCTGGTACTGGCCGAGCAAGGTTGGTTTACTCTTTCCAGAAAAAGACTAATACAACCAAGAACACGCAGGAACATGATGCGCCTGCGGGCCTCCATAGTACGCCACAAGAAGATTCGTCTCTAAGCAGAAACGTCTTTGTCCAGAGGCAGTGACAATTTAGTCCAGCAAAATCTCGTGTGTATTAATGACCTTTGTCCTTCTCCTAGTTTGAGGGGAAGAGCCTTGACCTCATAACATCAAAGTAACCCCCACTCTGTGACGGCTGCTTAGCATGACATCTTCAAATGCACCTAAACGTTTTCTATTTCACAACAAATGGGAGCAAAATTTGTTTTACGCCGAAGAGGAAAACAAGGTTAAGTGTCTCATTTGCAGAAATTATTTACGAGAACGGGTTTCCCAATACAATATCAAGTGGCACTTCGAAAATATTGACTGTGGCAAACACTTGTTAGAATTTTAATTTAAATCGATAATGCACAGTATTATTTATGTACTTCCTATGTTCCAAAATAATTTTATCGCTTTCTTAACGACCTTGCTTGTTCAAGAAACCAAAGTGAACAACTGGAATGCACAAAAGACTGAACTAGAAACAATCACAGAGAAAATGAAAAGTCGGGTTAAATGTGAGGCGGCCTTATTTGTTTGGGCGTTCAGCTCAGAACATGCTTTACCCAAATACAATGGTTATTTCATTAATTATGCACATCGAAATACTATCACACAATGGAAGAAATGAAGAATATTGGAGATAATCGGCGAGGGAGGGATTTTTGATTAACTGCTTTGTGCCAGCACAAATTGTGTCTTGCAAACAGAGGTGTCATACCAGGGACACTCAAAAAGTTTTGCAAATGTCACCTAAAATCCCAAGCTAGAGACTGAATTCGAAAACTTATCTAAATAATCAAAGTACTCTTCATCTCTCCCTACACACAGTTATAGATGGGGCAACCACTTGTCAACAGCACTACAGTATTAGGACTGAAATATTATCAACAGAGCTGAATTTATAGCTTCAGCAGGGCTCTACACTCTTTCAAAATATTTTCAGCAATGCAAGAGTTTACTCGAGGAAACAACCAGAAGTCGCATGGTGCAAGATCAGGGCTATAGGGTGGATAGTCAAGAAACTGGACTTTGGCGATTTCCAATTTCCTCAGATTCTGTCAACAGAACTGAATTTATAGCTTCAGCAGGGTTCTGCACTCTTTCAAAATATTTTCAGCAATGCAAGAGTTCACTCGAGGAAACAACCAGAAGTCGCGTGGTGTAAGATTAGGGCTGTATGGTGGATAGTCAAGCGGATTTGTAGCTGTATGAGCCGACTTATTGTTGTGCGAAAGGAACAGACTTAAAGCTCCTGTCTTTGGAAGCCGCCGCCTCAGCTCTTCAAATATAAAATATCCTAAGTATAAGAGTCGTAGTATTCTGCATTCATTCATTCATTCCTTATGGCATACAGTCAACCACTAATGGTCCCTTACAGTTGAGGGAAAATGCGAACATTCGCTTCCGAGAACTGTGTTATAAAATATATATCCAACTTTCGTCACTAGCGCATTTAACTGTCAAACGGAAACATTCAGTGGACTGATGCTCCGTCCTTTCTCCTCTTCTCTTCATTGGTTAGGGAAGATGCAACCCTTTTTGCACACATTTTTTCGCAGCTTTAAATATTTATGCAGCATATTGTCAATGCTGCCAACAATGATACCCACTTCCATTCTTAGAGTTTCAACAGTACTATGTCGATTTTTTTTACCACCATAGTGGCCGAGGTCGTTAAGGCGCGGACTCGTGAGCGGCAGGTCTGGCGTTCCAATCCCACCAGGACCGTCCTCCCTGATTGGGGTTTTTTCTAGGTTTTCCTCAGTCCTCATTACTGGCAAATGCCGGGGAGATGCCCTAAACTTAGGCCTGGAACGCTTACTTCCTTAAAAAATATCCTTTCCCAATATATCATTTCATCTCATTTATCATCAGTGTCCATCGCCTGTGGTGCCTCAAATGAGGATTTTCTTCTACCACGTTCTTCACTTGTGAAATTTTCTCTCGTTCACAGCTTCCCGAGGTCAAGTTGAACGAGGCTTGTCTTACAAAAGTTCCTCCTAGATCTTTTCCCCTCTTTAGATGTAGAACCTAAAAGCTTTCTTTAGAAGTATTCATGATATTTCACCAGCTATTGACCCAGGACTGAGCTCAACAAGACTGTACAACAGAGAATATTAAATTTAAATTTGAGCTTATGCATATTTTGATAGCGTAAGGTCCATTGTTCTGAGCTGAGTTACATTTTTGTAGACATAACTGCCCAACAATGGATAGGCTGGTTGCAAAACTTTTGAATGCCCCTCGTTCAAGAAAGTGCTGAGAAATTTGCCGTACAGTCTCTCCAACATAATACGTCTCATCCGCTGTAGATGAAATTGTTATTATCGTTGCGAAGGCATTCAAAAGCTCTTTCCGCTGAGACATGAATGTCTTGCTGCCTTTGCAACAAGGGAAGAATTCTACAAACTAAATCACATGAAGAAGCACAGTTTACAACGACAGGGGCGTTTACCTGTAGTTTTCTATCCCAACTCCGACATTTATCTCCGCTTCTGCTGGTGTACACATATCCAGGGATTAGTTCTTTGAGAATACTGCTAATACTTTCTCATTTTTATCAAAACGTTCAGTAAATAAGTTCTGTATTCATTTACTGTCAATAAATACCTCTCTAAAGACATTCTAATATTACTCTGGGATACAAGTAGTATAAAATTTGCAGGTGAAGTTAGATGCACAATGAAATACCGGATAAGTTTAGTTCGATCGGATAAAATAATCAAATCTTTGTTGGGGACGTAAAGGGCCATAGCGCAATACGCGAGGTAGGTTATATTGATTATTAACTTATGTGACGTCGTCTTAAAATCGACCAACAAAAGTTTGACCAATCACAGCCAGATTACGGAGTGAAACTATGCAGAAAAAAATATTAAATGTGTTTTATCACGCGAAGTGAATTGATCTTGTGATCAGTGTAGGCAACACAATACCTTCAACATAATTCCTGAAAACGTATTAATGACCAATTTTGCTAGAGACGGTGGGAGCTATTGATAGCAACAAAATCATGGACAATCTAAAATCATAACGCAAAATGGAGGGTTCTTAAAAACGTTTTGGTGATGCGTCAAATGCGCAAATTGATCTTATCATTAGGAATTCCAAACCACAGGATAGAAATTAAAATAGAGACCAAGTATGTTATCTCTCTTTTTACCCTCAGTTGGTATTAGTAAATCAAACGGTAGCGATTGTAATAGTTCAATTTTGTCCATTTCAATCTTACGGTTTCTGAATAGAATAGATATTCATAACTATAACATTTTATACAACTGTTAATACTCTGTGCGCAAATTTCAAATATATATTACTTTGTTCTTATTATATTCATGTAATAGTCCTAAACCCGAACTTTTCTCTTCTCTATTGGTAGACAATCGGCATTATTCTGTTGCAAGATTGCTTGTAAAGGTTAAGTAAAAATCTACAATTATTACAATTCTGTAAGCCAAGTTTAGAGCAATTATATTTAAATTCTTATTTTATTCGTGAAATAGTTTTAAAAAATATCACTCGAGGGTATGAGCTTTCCCTCTCATTCACTACATTCGTGAATTTATCGGTAACCTCAGACCCTCTCCTGCTATTAGTTATAACTATTTCACTTATATGAGGTCATCATAAAATTGACTAATAAAATTAAACAAAATTTTGAATTTAGACCAATCACAGCCCGAAATCGTAATATAGGTAATTTTACCAAATCCCTTTACCGCGCGAGGTACATTCGTCTTCTGACAGTGTAGCCAATTTATACCCTCTTCATTCACATTTGATAAGTGTGTTTTCAATAATGGTACATTAATTAACTTAATATGTATTCACTCAAATAATTGTTTTTTCGTATTCGGTCAAACAGTCTGAAATGATTTTATAACTTATGTAACAATATCTGCCTAAGCAACAGTAAATATTATCAAACATGTTGTTCAGAATGGTAAAATGGTTTCTCAGTTGGTATTAGAAATCGAACGGTAGCGACTGTAATAGTCGACTTTCGTCTATTTCAGTCTCACGACTTCTAAATAGGTAGGTATTTATAAGTATTATGTCTTATACAACTATTGATATTCTGTGTGCAAATTTCAAATATATATTATTTGTATAGCTTCTTGCCATAGAAGAACTCCAGTAGTTGGAAATATACCAATTTAAAGTGTGACTTTATATTAGTGTTTTATCCTTATCTACTTTTATTATTACTGTTAATTTGTTGCATTGTTAATAGTGTTTCTTTATATTTATTTTTCCTTTATATTGTATCCCTTTTTCCTTTATATTTTATATATATATATATATTATTTTTATTCTTATTCTACTCACGAAATAGTCCCAAATTGTATTTGGTTGTTCTTGTTTTCCTTTATATTATATTCCTTTTTCCTTTATATTATATATATAACTTTTATTCTTATTCTACTCACGAAATAGTCCCAAATTGTATTTGGTTCTTCTCTATTGGTATTACTGGCAATTGACATTCGTCTGTTGCTAAATGGCTTGAAAAGGTTAAGTACTCATTATACAAAATACAATTATTACAATTTTGTAAGCCAAGTTTATGGGAATTATATTTATATTCTTATTTTATTCGTGAAATGGCTCTAATAAATATCACTCTAGGGTCCGAGCTTTCCAGGTAAATCCACTCACTACATTCATGAATTTATCGTCAATCATAGTCCCCCTTGTGACATTACTTGTGATAATTTTAATTCTTTTAAGCTACCTTCGTAGAGTTTGTAGTTCATTTTAAGTCGAGAATAACACGTCCTTCAGTTCAAGAATCTCCCGAAAATCTCTGCTTTGAGAAATGTGTGTTTGTCACTTGTCTTTATAGCCCGGGTACAATAAGTTTGTTGTCACGAAAATGAATTGTGTTTAAGTGCTGACATTTGCAGAAAGAACAACAAATGTCAGCAGAAGAGAAGGTCACACTTTAAGACGCCTAAATTGTGGAACATAAATGTCGACTCGCTTTTGAGTTACATAATAGGAATCTGTATGAAGGTCAGTTTGTACCTTGTAAAGAAAAGCTGATAGAACAAGTGTGGGCTGCTGATGTGAAAAAACCTTAAAACTACTACAAAGCAAGAACGAACATGTTTAAAATTCTGAGATGATTTTCATAATTAAAGTAAAAAAATGAGAGATAAGTATGCTTGATGCACATTGAAACAATGTTTTATTATTAGGAAAAACAACAATGTTCATTAGTAATTTAGAAGCAAATTTTATATGTTTTATTTATTATAAGAATTGAAAAAAAGCATTGTTCCTCAGTCCCAGGTTTTATTCTATTACAGATTTTATATTGTTAGTATTTCTAGATATCTTGAAAAACACTATGGTATTTTATTAGTAACAGAAATAGCATAAGAGGTTCAATCACAAGAACTAGAGGTAAAATTATTTCCAATTATCATCAATCTACTTCTGAAAATTAGCATATACAAAGTTAGTGAGAGTCTCAAATGAGGAGGAACAGTCTATTGATATAGCTTCTCGGATGATCACCCGGCCTACTGCAGTTCTGTGGTATTGTTATGGTGATCACGCTTGTCAAGATTCGTCAGCAAATGATCGAAAGCTCCATTCTTATTTTCTTGAACACTCGAGAATCCATACTGAGTAATCAACATCATAACATCTCCAAATCTACACTCTCCTATTACACTTTTGAAAGTAGGTGGTGTTTAAGCTCTGGCAATATATCATAATACATTTCTTAAAATGTAACATACAAAAGCTGTTTAAATAAAAATAATCAACATTTTACAAACATAATTTTTGGAACTAAAATTTATCTTTTCAATATCTTGTCAGCTTAATGAGTAATGTACAGTGGTGTTTGTTTTACTGTCATTTTCCGGTTCCCATATGCGAGAGGTGTGCAGGTTGTGACATGTTCAGTTCCACCTACGGAAAATGCAGGTGACACGCGACGAACAATATGCTGGTCTGAAATTCTGTTTTCGTCTCAACAAATTCTTAGCTGAGGCCTATACATGCTACAGGAGGCCTGTGGAGCATTCGTTCTTCCCTATAGCTCAGCTCGAAGATGGTTTAAGATGTTTAAAGAGGGAAGACAATCAATTTCAAAGTAAGATGGACACCACGCCCCAGTTTGTGTTCTAACTAAAGAAAACCTCACCTTTACTGGGTGCCACCCACACTTTCGTAAGTTGCATGTGAGACGTGTTTGTGCTCTGTGGTTTCCAAAATTGCTGATTCCCGAATAAGAGGACGTTCGCTTATAGGTTGAAGGTTACAGGTAGATGCGGAGTTTCTTTCAAAGGTAATCACTGTTGACGAAACTTGGCTACATCATTTCGGTCCTGACAGTAAACAGAAGAAATTTGTATGGAAAGCTCAATCATTACCAAAATCAAAAAATCAAAAGCGGTTACTTCTGCTGAGGAAACTATCGTCATCTCATTTTTCGGTATTGAAGGAAAGGTTTCCCAGCATGTCATACCTGTACACAGAAATGAACTGAAAACTTTGCAAGGCCACATTTCCGTACAAGTTGGATGCTATCACGATAACGCACAGCAGCACTTTGCAGATATTGTTGCTCAGTAATGCATATGAAGGTGTCCCTCACGCTCTAGATATTCCAAATGTACACGCTGAGACACTTTCTTATTCCCCAAATTGAAGAAACACTTTCCTTGAGGCATTTTCCATCACCAGAAGCAGTGGTGAAGGTGATTCTGAAAGAACTATAACGAGTGTTTTCCAGGATGTCTTTGAAGACTGACAGAAACGCGTACATTGCGTCCAACGGGAACTACTTTTAGAAAAATCATAAAAGTTATGAGTATTTTTTATTAGGTTTTAACTACTGAGACGCCATAGGTGGTGCTACTAAGATGAAATGATGTATTGGGAAAGGATTTTTGTTTTTAAGGAAGGAAACGTTTCAAGCCCAAGTTTAGGATACCTCACTAGAATTTTCCATTTATGAGGACTAAGGAAAACCTGGGAAAAATCTCAGTCAAGGAGGACGGTCCTAGCGGGATTTAAATCCCTGACCTCCCGCTCACTAGTTCGTGCCTTAACGACCTCGGCCAAACCCGTGGCGGTAAAATTATGAGTATGAGTAAAGTTATGTTACTCAAAAAATTTAATATAATTCTTTATTGAATAGTCCTGCTATTTAATGATATCGAGTACCACATGCTGACATTGAATATATGATATACATTTAGTACACTAGTAATCTATATCTACGCCTGTGGTCTTTAGAGCGTTTTTCAGCACGAGATGTCTCACCGCCTGACGGCATATATTTGTTTGAGTTCTATACCATGAGTTGTTGAAGTTTTAAGATGGTGATAATTATTAATTTAAAATGGTATAGCGAAAGGGCGGTTTTTCTTTCTTTCTTTTCAGTTGATGGAAAATTGTTTTATAGTGCCGCTAGCTAACACGGTTGCTAACCTTTGAAATTCCGGGAGTTGCAGAAGACAGCCAGATATCTTTTACAGCCTTTTCCTAATGTTAACGGAGGAAAAACTTGCGAACTGGTTTTCGACAGCCTCGTAAGACCATTGCGAGTAGCGCAATTAATGAGTGATTTGTTGGGAGTGTGTATAAAGCGACCAAGCTGCTGCAACATGTGCTAAAAAGGGAGTTGTGTAATTTTGTTATCGACATGTGCAAGAAAGACATTTTGATTCTAATCTAAATTTTATCACAGATTAAGCACATTTCAATCTTTCAGAATATACGAACTTGCAGAACATAAGTACAGATCAATGATCATCCAGATGCAAACCCCATCATTGATCGTATCTTTTATGAACGTAATATTTACTGCTCGCTGATGCATGAACGAGACAACGATTTCGTTTTATAGTATTTTGGCATCCGCTCAAGAATTATTTACGAGAGTCATTTAATAAAGAATAATTATACTTTTTAACGACATAGTTTTACTTTCCTCATAATCTCAAAGTAGTTGCCGCTGAACACAATCACACCTGTCCCAGCGTTTCTGGCAGTCTCCAAAGACATTCTAGAAACAATTATTTTGAGAGGTTCTTAAGAATTAAATCCTCAGCCTTCACCTCTGCTTCTGGTTATAGAAAATGCCTCCTACTAAGTATTTCTTCAATTTGGAAAAAAGGAAAAATTCACATGGGCCTAAATCTGGACTATATGGAGGGTGATAGACATACTTCACAGATTTTTGAGTGATAGGCAGCAACAACATTTGCGATGTGCGGCCGTGCTTTATCGTGGTACAGCATCCAGCGTGTTGCAAGGAAATATGGTCTATTGCATGTGATATAGTCTTCCAGATTTTTTACGTCATCTCTGTAGTACTGCTCAGTTATGGTTGTATGCAGGTACGAGATGCTGGTAAATCATTTCTTGCATATCGAATAATGAGATTACCAGAAGTAATCACTTTTGCTTCTCTTGATTGCGGTGATGATGGTGATTTCGACACAGAGTGTTGCTGTTTGCTCTTAGTATTGAAATGATGTAGCTAAGTTTTATCAGCAGTGGTAACCAGAGCCCGGAAGTTCAGGCATTTATTTTGGTTAAAATAAGCAGACAAAAAGACAGCGAAAATAAGCAGATATATACTTAAAATAGGCATTTATTAAAATTGAAAAAACAAAGAGTAATATCACTCATTATTAATGAAAATAAGAATTTAAGATACTTTCTTTATCACACAATTAAAGTTCTTAAGCTTACATTTCTTGGTTACAAGCGACTACAAGATTTTTTTTTTTTTCAAGGTATTAACTGTCATAGTCAGCCGCTTGTCAGAGACATTTTTCATCATGGAAAAACAACGCTCTACTACCACTGAAGTAATTGGAGCATATTTAAAACAAACTATTTCGGAAGGACTCTGGCCCCATTCACAATGAATTAAACGTAACGTAAACTTAAATGTAAAAGCTACATGCTATGTATTGTAATGGTACCATTCAATGAATCACTTGAACATAAAAATAAACGTAAAATTAGATGTAAACTTAGAAGCTTCAAAGGTCCAAGGTTCTAGGTCTATGTATGCTTAAACTTAAGAAGTCAAATGCAACTCCTGCTGCTTACTGGTGCAGATTTTCTTTCAGTATTCAGCACTGTTTAACGCCGTTTTTACTACTGAGGTATCACAGGCGGTGGACACTGATGATACATGAAATGAAATGATAAATTGGGAAAGGGTTTCTTTTTCGGAATAAAACGTTTCAGGTCTAAGTTTAAGGGTATCTTCGCGGCTTTTGCCATTTATGACTGAGCATAAAAAAAAAGGAGGACGCTCCTGGTGGGAGTCGAACCCCAGACCTCCCGCTCACGAGTTCACACCTTAACGACCTCGACGACCCGTGGCGGTTCTCTGCCACTCTTGTCTATCACTATTGTCACTAGCCAGTTAGTCCCCACAAGGTGACTATGCGATTGCCTCATTTCAAAAGGTTTAATTTCATTTATTGCGATATATAAGTCAAATATACGAGTAATATATAGGTATAATATATTTTGTTTAAATAATTTTCACATATTCAAATGTCATATTTGCAATATATAATGCGTGACAAAAATGTTTGAACAAAGCATCTGGATATATAATTATAAAAACAGCTGGTTCACATTACGCAAAGAGTGATGAACTTTTTGAGTACGGCTGTAGTCGGCTCCCGACCTAGTTTTGACGATAATATGCGCAATGGACCGTGTTATGCCCCTCCCCTCTAGTTATACCACTTTTAATTTCAACATGTCAGCTGCAGGCAAGGACATTACCCCCAGTGCAACAAGCAGACAGGTAACCGCACCTTAATGCACATTTAACAAATACACTAAGTTTGTTTAGAGCACTTTTGTGCATTATTAATGCATTTTAACACGCCGAAAGTATATAAGGAATAACACACACTTTAAACAAAATGTTTGTTGCCTTTATTTAAACAGATGATGAAAGAGTGAGTAAATATTGATGCTTTGTTAAGTGCTCACCTATTAGCTACCATAGCAGTAAATTATTACCATTTGTTTTATTTGTTTAAATTATTACATTATCAATGAGTAACCAAGTTGTTTTTGAGGGCTGTTCAATAAAAAATTACCATTTTTTACAACATATCTTTGTAACCCTCCTCATAATTTTTATGATATTTCTCCAGTAATTGGGTGCAATGTATCCGTCCTAGCATTTCTGCTAGTCTTCAAAGACAGTTGTTTATTTAAGTACATACATAAAAAGATTACAGTAAAAAAAAGAGTTGTAACCCCAAAAAAGTAAATGCTCGTATTCGGATGCAAATTCAGTTTTTATCTACTTATACATTGAAATTGTATAATGTAAATAAATAATGTAGGTACAGAAAAACCTTAAAACTCTTATATTAAATTAAAGCTATATATATCATGTGATAAGAATAAAACTTTTTTAAAAAATGGAATATAAGTTAAGCATACAAATGAGAATAGCAAAATGGTTATTTCTAGTTTACAGAAATTTAATATAAGGTTTAATGAGACATCTATAGGAATAAATATGTATATGTACACATGGAGCAGCAAAAAGTGATACAGCTATTTACTGTTGGGTTTCAAACCTTGTATAAGAACAACTTTGCGATATTAAAAACGTAACATGCCTAGTAGCTTTAGCCCATTCCGTTCATTTTGCGCGTAAGCTGCTTTTTACAACAATCAATGCAAAAAGGCTGTGCTAATGTTGAAAGTTGTTGCAGTGTATTGTTGAGCCGCATGATAATTTAAAGCATTCAAGCTTGCTTCAGTTTTAACATTTTGAAATGACTCTTAGGGATGAATACGCAGCAAGGGCTGTGACATTAGTGGAGGATGGACGAAGTCTACGTTAATTTGTTGAAGTCATTGGCACTTCTCGTTCCAATGTACGCTGGACTGTTCAGAGAGGATGGTATCTACATCAGGAGGCCGATTATGGTCGTAGAAGTACCTCCGATTACTTGAAATGTTTTATTTACGGATGCTCTTTAACATGTCAGGTCATCAGCGTCCCATTCTATTCAGGGCGTGAAACGGCCGACAAATTTTGCTCAGAGGCCTCTTCTTTCAGGCATTTTCGTGCTGTAAATGTACGACACGGGACCCACGACTTTACTTCCCTTCCGAAGGAAGCCATACTTACGATTTTTATGCCCGAAAAAATCCACCGGTCCTGGCCGGGATCGAACCCGCGATCTTGGGTTTAGAAGTATGGTTACCACTACACCACCAGGATCGCGACGATCGCTTTCTTTTACTGCAAGTTCTTCGTGATCGGCAGGTCACAAAGTAGAGGCCAGAAATAATTTGCAGCAAGTGTGGCATGTTAACATCAACGACAGGACAGACAGAAGGCAATATGCAGTGCAGGAGACCTGCAAAAGGCTGCTGATCACGCAACACCATGTCTCTCTGTTGTAGTTTGCTCGCACTCATCAAAACTGAACTGCGGAGCACGGGTGCTCTTCAGGATGGGAGCACCAGATGGGAAGTAGAGAGTGTGAAGACCAGGAGAACGTTATGCATCCTGCACTTTCTCTTCAAGGACACCTTTTAATGAAGGTTCAGAATTGGTTTGGGCAGGGGTCAGCATTGAAGTACCACCACGGGTTCGGCCGTTAAGGTGCAAACTCGTGAGCGGCACGTCTGGGGTTCGAATCCCGCCAGGACTGTCCTCCCTGACTGAGGGTTTTTCCAGGTTTTCCTCAGTTCTCATAAATGGCTGGGAAGGTATCCTAAAGTTAGGCCTAGAACGTTTCCTTCCTTAAAAAATCCTTTCCCAATTTATCATTTAATCTTATGTATCATGAGTGTCCACCGTCTGTGGTGCTTCAGTAGTAAAAATAAATAATAAGTTTTGAAGCAAGAATGGAACTGAAGTTCATTGAGAATGGATCACTGACAGCTCATCGGTACATCCAAGGGATTCTTACTGATCATGCAGTGCCTTTTGCCCCCGTTATAGGCGACATTATTTCTATGCACGATAACGCTCTTCCACACATTGCTCGGTGTGTTTCTGAATTGCTCGATGTAGTTGGACTTGAACGTACGGTATGGCCAGCACGTGTTCAGACTTGAACCCGATAGAAAATGCTTGGGAGGCTACTAACGGGAGATTCCCCCACTCACTCACAAATCTTCGGGCTGCACTTCAAGCGGAATGGGAACTGATACCGCAGATCTTATCCGGAGCATGCCTGACCGAATCGCAGCTGTAATTAGAGCTAGAAGAGGTAACACTCGTTACTGAGACCGTGGTTATCTTAAACAAACAACTAAAGAACCATAGAGCCGTTGAAATTGTCAATTTTAAGATCTTCTCCCCACATTGCGCGATTGTATGCTGTATGTCTATACCCTTCCTGCATACAGTTATCCTGTTTCCTTCACCCACATTCCAAATATTGCCCAAACCAATGATTTCTGACCTCTTTCTTACTTTGGAGACCCACGTCTATTCCTTCCCATGTAAGCTGCGCTTGAAAGCAGTATTGCTCTAATTAAATATTGATATCCAGAATAATTCGCGTTCAATATTTCACCGGTCTAATTTTACATTCTATTGTTTTACTAAGGGCCCCAAATCCCCTTTTAATTCCTCGGTTCGCCTTATTCCTCCTTAGCCCCTAAATTCCTTCTAAAACGCGTTATCGTCTGATCTAGATTCTCCGTTCGCTCTGATCCTCAAATTTCCGGTCATACGTCATCGTGGATCTGACCAGAGCGTAAACCGTTTCCAGTAAACCTACCGGCAGATCTGAAATTCTGCTGCGTATCCGGAGAGTTTCCGTGGCCTTCATTTCCAGTTTGTTTGTTTCACTATATCAATGTGTTTCGTTCACTGTCCGTTCATTGTAAAAGTGAATCCTAGGTACACGAATTTCTTACTGTTAAACTACAGTATGGCCTCTGTAAGTCAAAGGTTCTTCCCTTCTTGAAAGGCGTTTTATTCGTTTTATTTAAGTTAACTGTTAGTAACAGTTTTTCTCTATAAGTCTGCAGTCTGTCGAGTCCCCGCTGCAATCCGTTAATCGTCGTTGAATGTAATACCTTGTCATTTTCATATAAAATTGCCGGCACTTGAATATCACTCAATTTGGGTAACTCTATACTCTACCATAGTAAGAGTGACAAAATTCCTTGAATATCTATTTTGCTATGGCTACATCTATTTTCAAATGTAACAAATGAAAAATAGTCTCAGGCATTACTGCTTAAATGTGTCACACATTACTCTGAAATAATATGTTAATAAATATGTACTATTCAAAGTTTTAGGAAAATTTTACTTTCTAAATTTTGATTTTTGGAAAAGCTATAATGGCTTCAAAAATGTTCTTTCTTGCCAACCCATCTCGACAAAAATAGGTTTGGCTTGTCAGCCCGCTGATTTACGTCCTAGTTTTAGCTTTCTTTTCAGTACTATTTTGCCTCTAACTCCTATATTAATGGTGCAATACAAAGAAGCAAACAATTTCTGATAAAAACACGATCAATGCCAATCCGTGTCCCATAAGCAAGAAACAGAAGGCGCTTTGAAGGTGCTTCAAATGAATAATGTCGAATTCTCCCGCCAAACTTGTTAAACTTGCCAATGTAGAGTTAACCTTCGCTTTGACAAATGACTGGTCAACCCATTCCTGGAACAAACCGGCTTCTACTATGCTCTCCAATATCCTGTTAATTCGATCTAGCAGAGGACTGCCTTTCTTGAGCGACATCGCGATGAATACCGAAGACATCTCCCCATCTTCCAGCTCACATATGAGCGAGTTACCCACACTGTCGGCTAACTTCCCCGTAGAGTGGTAGTATTCCTTGAGAACATCAGGATACACTGTAGAGAAGTTCCTGTTTAGGGCAACCCAGCTGATGCAGATATCAACATGAGGACATGTCATTCGGTTTTTGGCAATGGTGAGATATCTCTCATCCCTGTCCAGGTTGTAGTTGTGATCCAGGAACGTGGGATAACCGTAGGCAAGATCTGAGTTCACAAGTTCCTCCATGGTTCTAATTTGGTGTTCAAATCCGGGGTCTATCAGGAAAGTAGTGAGAAATGCCTGGAAGGCCGTACTGATGACGAGGCAGAAGAATACCCAGGAGATGAACAGCACACGAACAGACACTCTCAGAGGCTGATCAGGCACAGAGGCATTGACCGCTACGGCCCACATAGCTGTGCAGATTACCTTCAAGGACCTGTATATAGAGGTCTCTGATGAAACCCTGGCAATAAACGCCAGAGCCACTGCTGTCAGGATGAAGCTCAGCAAAGTCGTTATCCAGAAACCTGGCGCAAATACCTGAGTGATGCTCCTCCACGGGGGAATCTTCCTGGGGCATGGAACATACCACTTCCAAATTCTTCTGAAATAAGATCTCGTCATGTCCGTAAATACAGGTCCTGCACTTCGAACTCCAAGTGCACCTATGGCAATGTCTCCATTATGACTTTCTAAACCATTTACAAATAGCACGCCGTTCCCATGGTCTGGTGCTAGGTTTCCTTGACGTCTTGGGGGTGAGATATAGAGAGGTGTAGCGTTTAATTGGTTCAAAACTTGTTTAAGCATCAGCATTTCCCAACCATCTTCGGACATTATTTCAGACGAGTTCAAAAAACTTGTAGGACTATTTACAAAGGGTGGTAAAGTATCTGTTAAAATTTTCAGTGGACATCCGTTAAGGTTTTCGGTTTTGGATGAATATAGCTCTTTTTGACAAACTACGCTATACGCTTCGGGAAAGACGGTCCAGTTGGCAATCAGACTCATGTCACTAACATCTGCACAAGAACCTGATTTACTGTAAGGATGCCAAGTGTATACTGAAAGTGTATTGTATGAAACGGCTAGGATGACAAAACTAACAACTTTACGTTTCCAAAACAGTTTTATCATTTCTTTAATTGTGGAAGGTGACACGACGGCTGGTGAAATAACCATGGTAAGAAACTTTGCTCTAGGGTTCCAGCCCAAAATAGATTCGTGGTTTCTTAATTGCAGTGATAATTCTTCGGCATTTCTTATAAGCAATACGTAATGATCCAATGGTGCGTACCCAGTCGACCTGAAACTTTTGTCTCCAGCGACATCGGAGTTCCGGAGCATGAAAGAAAAATGTTGATCATCTTCTAAATGCTGAAGAAATGACGTGAAAAATGTTTTAAGGATAACATCTTCTGTAATGTTTGACACTGAGATTACGAGTGAAGTATGTCGCTGGAAGTTTTGCAGGATGATATTCTTGATACAAAGTAAGGTATAATTCTGTGCAAAAGTGAGGTAGTAACCACTATGATGAAGCAAAAGACTTACAAGAAACAAATACACAATGAGAGACATATCTCAAAAATATTCGGACAGTTTTGGAGTATCTTATGAAACTACTTCACTGGATAAACCCTCCCTCACTCATCAAATGCTTTTTACGTTCAAGAAGAAAATTTAATCCACTTTTCCAAACAAAAGCATCAAATAACACCCTAAAATAAACATTTTATGAAACTGGATCTAATGAATTACTGTGGTGTTTTGATAGTCCTTCTGATGATTTAACTAAAATAAATGTAGGCATTAATAAGACTTTTTTTCTGTTTATTTTGTTTGGTGTCTTTTATATATATATATATATATATATACACACACACACACACACACACACAAATGTTGTCTTGAGCTATTGTTCCTCTTCATATAACAGAAATTGAGAACATATTTCTGTCAATTGGTACATACTATTTCTAAACAGCAAACGGATGGACTATCAAAAGAATTCAATAATAGTTGTTCATGAAGGGAACAATAGCTATGTTTATTTTTACAGGAAAGAAAGAAGAGTTTATGTTTAGAAGCGTTTTCAAGTGTAGTGCTTAATTTCAATTAAAAATGTAAGCTTTCTTTAAGCAAAATACTTTAAAATAATCTTATGTGTGAAAAACTTCTTAATGAATAGAGAACAATTTACAATTACTGTTATGAGTAGAAAGAGGAAAATATGAAATATATTTTAGACCATAAATTTTATAGTGCTGAGAAGTATAACATTTATGTTGCAACATATTAGAATCCAATGAGGGCAATGTAATTTTTCATAACAACTCGTAAAAATTCACTATTTGAATAAATCATAGTGCTTGTTTAAATTATATTAGTTTTATTTTTAAACTTTTTGCGTATATTTTACGATTTTACACTTTTTATGATTTTATTTTATACTGTTTAATAAATTAACAGTCTTTAAAACCTAAATGGGTCTTTACTTCTTTACATATTGTATTCTGTGAATTAACGACTTAATTGCTTTCTCAGGAGTTTTATGACAAAAAGTTACATTACGGCACTTTTGACTTCAATTGTTTTTCCCGACACCTCAATTTAAAGAAGAGGGTATAATCAAGTGCTAGATGGGGTATATGGTGGATGAACTAGGGTATAATACACCTTAAGTAGTCAATTTATTAATTTAAAAGTTTATTTAATAGTAATATAGTGTTATAGAACACCATTAGTCCTGCAACACAAATGCAAATTTTACGACGCGCACACCTTCAATGTTGTGCTAACGCAGCAACAATGTTACAGCTGGTCAATATGTTTCTGGCCATTAGTTGTGAACGTTGTGGTTACGTTTTTCGTGAAGAATTATTATAGATTACATAATTACAGGTATTCATTTGTTTGAGTGCATGATCGTCGCAATTTTTACAAATGTTTCTAACAATGCGACCTGTAGCAAGAGGTAAGTTTAAAATGTCCAACATTTTTATTATATTTTCTGTAAACGTTGTTCTTTATATTTTGAAAATATTATTGTAAGGATCATCATCATCATCATCATCATCATCATCATCATCGTTTTTCTTTAATGTTTCTCAAGTTGAAAGTAAATAATCCAAAGTTTGCACTAAGGCACTATTTTTCATGAATTGGAGCAAGAAAGCATTTCTTATGTTAATCTTAAATGTGATAATTCACTGAGTGAGCATGAACCAGACCATGTTGTGCTCGAAAATAATCCAGCAGATGATGGTGGAAGCGATATTCCATTGGTAGGCAAAAAACGACCACGGCTCCATCATCATCCTCTATATCCACTGATCGAAACTCTGATGAACGATATAGTTATTATATAGCCAAAGGTAAAATTGTTCATATGGGTAATTCATGTTCACAACAATGCTGAACCTCTTACGCTCAGTGAACAGCCTATGTTGCCCTGGACGAAGAAAAGGCTTCTTATTCCAAAGATATTCATAGCGCTCCATAGTACATTTATTCCATTATCGAGAAAGAAGAAAACCACGAAGAAGAAACTGCAGCTGTTAAATATGTCCGTCAAAAAAGAGATGAATGACAACCACTTTCCTTATACATAGACAAATTCTCGGAGCTCCAATCCCGAGTCATTGCTGAGAGATTGCGGAAAAAGTGGAAGGTAGTAAAACTTTCAGCGATATAGCTAGATTAAAAGGCTCTCAAGCACCACGGCATGATAGCTCAGACGGTTGAAACGTCATGCTATAGTTGTGAAGGTAATGGTTTCGAATTCTCACATACTGATATTTTTTTTTTCTGCCGGAGTGAAAGGAGATTTGCCACCATTACATTGATTTACTACCTAATATAGTACCACGCACACAATGCGCTATAAATTGGTATTTACGATTTATTTCTGCTGAAATCAAAGGAAATTTGCCAACATTACAGTAATTTACCCGCCCCAATCAATTTATATCTACGAAAAGGAGGCAAGTGCAGGAAATCAGGCCGTATACAAATTATTTGCGAATTCCAATAAGACAACGCGTGGTAAAAAGTGGAAAACTCAGTTATTTTAGTAAGGAACAAAATACTGCAGCCAAAAAGTTACCGAGGATAACACATAGGTTACATTGTCCTCAACAAAAAATTAATACATGCAATATTTACAGTTTTACAAACGGTCATGCAAAGAGAGAAAAATAAATAATTATTAAGTTGTCTGCCGTTCGGGAGTGAGGCGTTTCCCCCTCTCCTCTGTCGCTCGGGACTGGAGCTCTAGCATCTCCGAGAATTTTTCTCTGGGTAAGGGTAAATCTTTCTACAAAGTCTGTCGTAGGATTCTTCGCAAAGAACACCGAGGGTTTTTTTTTTTTTTTTGATTAATTTATTTATGGACGCTCTTTAACATCTCAAGCCATCAGCGTCCCATTCAATTCAGGGCGTGAAACGGCTGACAAATTTTGCTTAGAGGCCTCTCTTTCAGGCTTGAGGTTCTTTTTCATGCCGTAAATGTACGACACGGGACCAACGGCTTTACTTCCCTTCCGAAGGATTTTTAGGATACTTAGGATTTTTACGCCTGAAAAAATCCATCGGTCCTGGCCGGGTTCGAAACCGCGATCTTGCGTTTAGGAGGCAAGTATGGTAACCACTAAACCCCCAGGACCGAGAAACTGCGCAAAATAAATGCTGTGACTGGGGAAAGAAGGTTTGTTTTTTTGGTGCCATTACTGTGGACTTCAGTGTGTAGCTGCTGAAAACAGAGGCAAGTGAAATATATAAAGTAACATTAATACCTCAATAAATGTATCAAATTATTAAATGTCTTTAAAATTGCGTACGATATATTAAATAAGGTTTGTGTTCTAGGGTTAGAACATTTAGTAAACATGAAAGCCTCATTGTTCTTAACTTAACTTTATTTTTGCTGGTTGATATAGGTGGCATTGGAGATATGGGTCATGGCCAAAACCTATAGTCATCCCTTATTTTATGATTTACTTAACATATAATAAAATTAAAATATTAGGGCCATTTAAAGCATCAAAATAATTTCATTGCCAAAACATATGTTTCTCGTTTGCACAACATTCACCTTTCTTTCAAATTAATTTCTTTTCCTCTTTAAATATATTGAAGAACAAACGCTATATAAGCCTCCTGCAGTATCGCATTGCTGAAAGCATAATGTTCGTCATGTGTCACCTTCATTTTACCTCAGACGGAACTGAACATGTCTCAACTTGCACACCTCTGATAGGCGGTAACCAGAAGTGACAACAATGAAGCTACTATCACGTGTACACACTGTATTAAGCTAACAAAATAATGTAACGTGAAATTATGCCAATCATTCTTTAAGAAACAGCCATTGTAAAATGGAACAATTGTAAAATTTCGTATTTTGCCTCATAACTACCACAGTCGAGCGAGTTAGCTCTGGGATGACTCTTGTGTCTCGCACTTAGGAGGTCCCAGATTCGATTTCTTTGGCGAGGGTGGTTTCACTAAATCTAAGATTGTGGTGATGAAAAAAGGTTTCAAACTTTAAAGTAAAGTAAAAAAAAAAAAAAAAAAAAAAAAAAAAAGGATAAATGTTGGTGGGACGGCACAGAAACCGAAGTTGTCAAGAAAATGGGTTACCTGGGTGTTAGACTTTATAGTAATGAGAAATGGAGCGAGCAAAAAAGAAAAGCATTAACAGAAAGCAAAATGCCTACGAGTGTAATCAGATCTTATGTAAATAAAATAGCAAATATGCAAGTAAATTTATTAGAGAGATAAGATTCAATAGTAGAGAGTAGAATGAGGTATGGAATAGAAATTTCGGGGCCATATGGAGGATGAAAAGAAATAAACGTGATAAATACACCATTTTGTATAATTGTCTTAGGTTTACCTAGATCTTCACCTAACGAGGTTACTCTAACGAAATTAGGAAGATTAAAGCAAGGTAATGGAAACAGTACTGAAATATTGGTATAGAAAAGGGAGATTAGAAGAGAACACCAAACAGTGTTTGGTAGCACAACGAAAAAATAACGGAAGAGAAACTTGAATATATAAAATCCAAAATATTCTACAAGAAGTGGGCATGGGATCATTATGGTATGAGGGAGAAGGAATGGGAAAAGAATTTTGGAAAGAGATAAAAACAAGAATTGAAGATATTGAAAAACAGGAAATATGGGCTAGTCTTAGTGTCAAAATTTTCAGGAAGAGAAAGATATATTGAAATCTGTGGTAAGGGAGGGAGGGAAGGACTGACATGGTTTAGAACAGGGGCAATATATTTAAGTGAAATCAGAAATAGTTATATTAAGGGGGAAATATGTTATGTGTATGAAGAACCAGATAGTACTTGGCATTGTATTTTAGAATGTAAGCAAATCAAGTTTTGGAGTTCTTATTACGAAAGTGGGAAAACTTACCAAATGAAATAAGAGGTAGAAGAAGAATTTTAAATCTAAAATCAGAAGAAAATATTTAAAAAAAAATTGGGAAAACCATTGGGAAGGTGAGACAAAAATGGTTATAGAAAGTGGGCAAGACAAATGGGAACGACAACAAATTTCATGTTAAAAATATCTGAACGTAATGGTAGAAATTCACACCAAGTATTTTCGCGTCTCGTTCATTTTCTGGCCTGGCCTGGCCTGGCCTAACATTAGTAATTACCATCATTGCGCCCCTTTCTCCTGTAGATTTCGTGTCTGAATTCCTCGTCTATCCTCTTCCGCTACAGGATATTAAAAACGTTTTCTTTATAAAAAATGTTAAATGAGTTATCGTTTTATTTGAAATTATATTTTACATAATAAAATTAATTAATATCTTGGGTTCAGCAGTTAAAAAAAAAGTAAATGTTGGTAGAATTCTACTGTGCTAATGTGACAAACTCTGAAGGAAAAAAAATCCAAAAAGAAACATTTGAAGAAATTTCGAGCTATCAGAGGGTGTTATGTTTCTGGACCTGTGCTCAGTAGATCTGGAATCTTTCTTTAGATCCGAATTTCTTGTAGGTTTTAATCCCCCCCCCCGACTACTTTCGCATTATTCCTAACAGTTTTTGCTAATGAGTATTACGTAGTGTTGTTAGAAGTAACTTCGCTCGCTGTTAATGACCATTCACATGCCACTGCAGAAAGAGAAGGTGAAGCGTGTTCAGGAAACCGCACAAGTGTGTCACAAGGGGAATATGGCACACAGACACATGGTAGTTTGGGAGAAAGTGGTTCGACGGCTGTAGGTGGCAGGGATCATGCATACACACATTGCCCGTGGACCACAGACTCTCAACACCCGCCGTCAAGATGCGTCAACTCCTGAGGTTTCTCCTGCTGGTTGCTACTGTCTGTGTCGTCAGTACTGCTGTTGTCAAGGTAACACGTCCCGTTCAAGGAAATATCAGGCATTTAAAAGCCAGGTGATTTGTTGATAGATTGCATGTTTGTTTTAAAGGAAAACATTGCTGAGTTAATGAAATATTTAAATAACTTACATAGGCTGCAACTTGCGTTTTATGAGAGATTTTCTCAAAAGTAAAGCGTGATACAGTCTTCGTTTTGGTTCTTTAACGTGCTCTTATGTTTTTCTTCTGCTAATTAAGGTGTATACAAATTTAAGGGGTGCGTGAAATTGAAAAACTAAGAAATATAAACAAAAGTGCCAAAACATGCAGGAGGAGATCATTTAATTAAATATATGTTCCATATTTTTGTAAAAAGTATGTTTGTGTGGTTTTTAAAAATAATTACCAGTAAATACTGTGCATTAAATCTGTCTAGCATGAATTAAACAGCTTATTCTTTAATATAAAAAGTTAAGATAAATTTGCTAGAAATAAGCTATTTTGTAAAATTTAAAAATTTGGAATTTACATATATAGCTCAAAAATATTTTTATAAAGCTAATCTTAAAAATATATCTTTTAACAAAAAGCATTCAAATCGCAAACTTTATTTTGTAACACTCTTAAGACTATAACATTTTCATATTACCTCAGTGTTACCAACTTTGGTTTAGTACGAAATGTGATTAATATTAAGTGACATTACATAAATCAGGTCATAATGCAATTAGTACATAAATTTGTTTCTAATATTTATTTCCATGTCAGGTTGGAAGAAAATCAATTATAGTGGATCTTATCATTGCGCATGCCATATTAGCTGAGTTTAGCGCGAGGAAATATAAAATTTTAAACATAAATTTAGTTTAAAGAAGATTAAAAAATAATTAATTTAATTTGTAAATTTTCACGCGTAACATGCTTAAAACCCACTAATTACCGCCGCTGCAATATTGGTAACAATTAGAAATTTAGTTCCGTTCCTAGTAAGAAAACGCGAGCTATTTCTTTGAAACAAGAAATATTTCGGAATAACTGGAATAAACTTATGCACTAATTCATTTATAAATATTAACGGCTGCCTAAAATAGTGAGGCACGCATTTTGTTAGTAGGCATGCTAAACTTAGCTTTCGGTACGTACCGTAAATCTAAAAACGGAACCTACGGATTTATTTCCCTTTATGTTGTGCCAGCCTCGATTTTCCGCCTTTTCAAAATCTGTGCACTATTGCTTTCGCTTCCTCACAATACCGGGATATTTTCTCGACTTGAAGCAATTGCATCGCTCTCACTGCCTACAAGATCTTATGCTATCGTTGCAATATGAATATTTTTGTTATGTGTTTACATTTTAGTGGCAACATGGAAATTAAAGAAATTAGACGGTAAATAGCGCCAAATTTAATTG
Organism: Metallyticus violacea; assembly: GCA_030762175.1. NCBI lineage: Eukaryota > Metazoa > Arthropoda > Insecta > Mantodea > Metallyticidae > Metallyticus > Metallyticus violacea. The sequence goes on along the minus strand of CM060835.1, from coordinate 25,457,667 downwards.
AATTGTAGAATTGTGGTTTTAAATATGACACAAATGAGCAAAGCAGTTTTGGAAAATAAAAATTCTGACAGAATGAGTTGGAAAGAAAGGGAAAATGCCTAAAAAATATTTCTCGACAGATGTGAATTACATATTGTCTGTACATTCAACGAGCAATAACCTTTTCTGTTGCCCTCCAGGAGACTCAATTCCCGCATGTTTACAGTTCAGGGTACCATCAGTACATCTAACTCAATTAGAACGAACCGTTTAGTTTCAGTTGCACTCTTATGTAAAAAAAAAAAAAAAAAAAAAAAAAAAAAAAAAAAAAAAATGTCTTGCAGTTCTTCAAAGGGATCCTAGATGTCGCGTGCTACTCTTTCATTATTTGCAGATATCGAAGAAATAAATCACTTTATAATTATTAAGCTCCATTTTGGAAAGAAAGTCGCTATTTTTTAAATACTTTACCGCTTATTGATGAGCGATTAACATTTTAACGCGATAATGAGTCGGCAAAGTAGAAACCGGGTAAGGTGAGCCAGAAACCGCCTTCACCGCGATATGATGGAGTTTTTTTACTTCACGTAATAAAGTAAAGGAAACTGAACGTCAACCCATAAATAGTATTTCAAACACTAATCCATCGACATAGGTTCCCAAAATCGTTAAGGCACAGACTCTATGAGCGGAAGTCTGGGGGTTCGATTCCCGCCATGACCATTCTTTCCGACTGAGGTTTTTTTCCAATTTTTCTTCCCTTCTCTTCCACGGTAAGATGGTGCCCTAAAGTAAGCCTGGAAAGTTTCCTTGAGAGGGAAGGGAAACTTTTCATCGTCACTTTCATCTCTGTATCCAAGTAGTTTAGATTTTTTTTTTTGAATAGTGTTTAACACTCGTTTTTACTATACCACAGGCGATGGACACCGATGATACATGAAATGAAATAATAAATTGGGAAAGGAGTATTTTTTTAAAGGAAGGAAGCATTCCAGGCCTAAGTTTAGGATACCTCCCCGGCATTTGCCCTTTATAAGGACTGAAGAACACCTGAAAAAACTTCAGTCAGGGAGGGCGGTCCTAATGGGATTCGAACCCCAGATTTCCCGCTCACGAATCCCCGCCTTAACGACCTGGACCACCAGTGCCGATCAAGTGATAACCGTTTTGCCTCGTAAACCCAAAAACGAGGTTCATTCCCGGCAAGGATCGATGGATTTTTGGGCGTAAATATCCCAAGTACGGCTTCCTAAAGCCACGGGTCCCATGTTGTATATTTACGGCACGAAAAATAACCTCAAGCCTGAAAGAAGAGGCCTCTGAGCAAAATTTATCGGCCGTTTCACGCCCTGAATTGAATGGGACGCTGATGACCTAAGATGTTAAACAGCGTCATAAAACACATCAACATTTAGTATCCTTAAGTGTACATAACCTGTAATGATAGTAGTGAATTAGAGTGTTAAAATATTTAAAAAGTCGCCCAAGCGAAAAAAACTCATGACAAAAGTATTTGGAGGTATTTAGCACATATCTGGGATGACCAATATCCCTTGTCATCGTTAGCTTATAATATTGTCTGATTCATTTAGCTTAAATTGCAATCGTCCATAGCAGCTATGGATAAAAAATATCAAAAAATAGAACCTTGACGTATACTAAAAGCAAAATTTAATAAAAGAGAGCATTTATATTAATTTGAACAGCCTGTTTCCTCCATTAAATTGTCCCATCCGGAAATAACATATAACTTAAACGTTTTAATGTTTGATGAGAAACATGCGAATGCTATATAGATCGCACAACATGCCAAAAGCAACCTTTTTTTCTGCCGAAAGATTTAATTAACTAACAGTGCAATTACTTTCATTGCTAAATCCACATTAAGACGAGGACGGTTGAGTAAAGATTTTTTTAATGGACAACATACCTAAATTCATCCTTATATTTTTGATGATCTTTCTCAAAGTACTCCCCTTTGGATGCAATGCACCTGCCCCAGTATTGCTTCATGATGAAAAATACCTCCCACGAAGATGTTTCTTGACTTTGGGGAAAGGGAAAATGTCTCACAGAGCTAAATCTGGACTATAGAGAGGGTGAGGGACACATTTTACATTGCTTTTTGTGAGTTATTGAGCTACAACATTTGGGATATGCATTATTCAGCTTGTTGCTTGGAAATTGGCCTTTTGCGTTTGATATGGTCTTGAAGACAACTCTTTACTGTTCATTTATTTATTTTTAATTATAATAATGAGCCAAGTTCATGGAATATGATTACCTTCGAAAGAAAATGCACCTCTTCCTGTAGTTTCTCACATGACATATCTGCGGCCTTCCGTTAGAGCATAAACTGAGCGCCTGGTCTAACTTCCTTTGAAAATGATTACCTTCTCTCTTTAAACATTTTAAATCATCTTCCAGCTGTGTATAACAAAGATCAAATGCCCCACAGGCATCAGCTGAAGATTTATTGAGATGAAAGAATTTCACAGCAACTTATAATTTGTTGCGTGTGACCTTTTTTTCTGTACGCGGAACTGAACATGATTAAACTTGCACACCTCTCACAGGTGGCAAACGGAATTTATAAAAATGAAATAGTACCACATGTACATTATCATTAAGCTAAAAACATTAAAAAGGTAAATTTTGGCACGAGAAATTATGTATATAAAAAGTACCATTCTTTGTTGATCAGCCCTAGTATATCGATTAGGATTCAGTAAAATATTTTACTAGTTGGTTTAAATAACTAGTTCAAACAGTTTATAAAATACTATATGCTATAAATAAAACCATATTAATGTTGTTTTTGAAACTATGAGACTCGTAGGCAGATTATAAAATATTACTGACAGTAAAACAAGCGCAAACGATTCCACTAGTCCACGATGCAGACAACATCAAGAAGTTTCTATACTACAATAGTGTAAGAATTGTTAAAAATATCTTTTTGCTACAATTCGCCGAACGTCTTCCGGGTTGTTAAAACATGCTTTGTAACGTTACAGTTATCTCAATCAGATACAACAATTACAGGCTGCGTGCTCCGAAACTTTCACAATTATCACATACTAGTGTAAGCCATTTCCGTCCAATTCCACGCTAACATCTGCAGGAATTCAGAGCGCTAAAGCGATCTACACACAGATGAAACTCTTAGGCGCCTGGCACAGATAGAACAGAGCTCACGTTTTCCTCATACGAGTTGTAGTATAGAAAAGCTTAGAACTCATTAACTTATCAGAATAAGGCGAACTTTTTATCTGCTCCTCAATGCAAGCTCCTAGTTTTCATGAACTTGTGTGCATTCCCCCTGGTAGGACGGTAAACGGTCTTCTAGGCGGCTGGTAGAGATGACAAGATTACTGTTATGATGCACCGTGGGGAGGGGGGGTTCTTTAAACCTATGGATGAATAAAATTAAATAAAACAATGAGGGAGGTTAAAATAATACAGAAACTAATTTAAGAGATTCGTTACCTGATCAAATGAGGTGTTGAAACTTCTCCACTCGTTATGGCATCTCTTTAGGAATTTATTCATCACTCGCTGTGGTTAATTTTGAAAAATCCGTACAATTTCCTGACGAATATTATCTTCGAGTTCTTGTATGGCGTGCAGGTTCGTCTTTATACGGCATATTTTAATTTGCCCAAGAGATAATCGGGGGAACGAGGGGGCCACAAATCCCTACCAATAACTCTTGTCTTGTAGAAACACATTTTGAATTGCTCCCATGGAATTATTCGCAGTGGCAGAGTCCTGTGGGAGGGAAAAAAAAAAAAAAAAAAAAAAGAAAAGAAAAAAAGAAAAAAAAAAGAAAAAAAACGCTCCCTGTTGGCCAATCTCCTTAAAAGGGGTTAGTATATTATTTACATAAGTAACAGAATCAACTGTATGCAAAATGCACGGCAACACGCCACTGACGCAGCTGATAACCATGACCCACTTCTTTTCCCTCAAACAGAAAACACTTTTGACCAGAATATTAAGATAATCGTCTTCTACTTGGATTAAAGTCATAAACCGATTTTCTTATTTCCACACATCTGCTTTAAGACACAAATGTTCTAAGAAGATGATAACTTAAACGACCTCTGCAGCACTCTGCAAGGAAATGAAATAATGGAAATACTTGACATGTTCATTTGTTTTCTTATAAGAAGCGGATCATTCTTAAGCAAGTAAGACCCTATAATAACCAACTAATTTACGACCGTCTAGTATCAAGAACCAGACGCTCTTAATTGCCTCGACCCCTCTTAACTTCGGCAGAATATATAAACCCCCAGATTTACTATTTGAACAGACAACCACTTCGCATAGCGACAAGCTATCATGCATATCTCTTGATATGGAGCATTCCTCATTCAGCTTTCCTTATTAATTATTTGATACTTCCAATATTTTATCCTAACACCTCTCCTGGAGACTTTAGAAATTCTTAGAGAATATTTCAATTGCCTCTCAACTATTCAGTATTCATCATTTTATACTTCTGTAAATAAATCTGTTTACTTGAAAGAAGTCGACGCTTAAGTGACCAATTTACCCTCGCAGCCGTCGGCTTACCGCTCGGCTATCTCTTCGTCCTTCACCGCCATTGGAACACGATTCTTTCACCACTGAGTTAACACATCAATCGTACATAAAAACGCGCTGTGCCGTTGAAAAAACACGAGGCATAATACACGTTATGTACTCTGTGGAATTAAGAAATGAACAACAACACCTACCCGGGAACAGCTGCACTACGACTGCGACAGTCAGAAAGGTCAACAAGTAAGCAAGCATGCTTACTATCCCTTCCATGGCGCGGCAAAGACATGGAGGCTCGCTCACAGGAAAACCCCGGTCCGCGAAGGAAAGCATCACTAATCGCTGATGACAAAGTTTCAGCCACATGCGATGTTTTGTTAACATTTGACGTGCATGTGAATTGACCACTTCACATTTTCTATAACAACGAGGAAAGTGTACACTACTTACAGATTACTGAATATTTTTATTTAAAGTAGTCAGCTGTTGTGCAGATAAGTCATTTGGGATGAAGTTAATGGAGATTCTGAATTATCGTTGCAGACTATTTCTGAATAAAATAGTTTAAAGTCACTGCACCTCATTGGCAAATGAAGTCCAATCGTGTGTTTGTAGTGATTTTAGCTCCTCTAAATTATTTTAAAAATTTTCCAGAATTACTAGAACTGTTTTAGATCAATTGCCCAAGAAGTTACGGTAAATCAGAGTGTTTTCCTGGAGTTATAATACCGGCGGGCAGCTGAAATCTTGTTTTCCACAGCTAAAAATTCATACCTATCACCATCTGCATATTATACACTGCTCAAGGTAATTAGGGGGATGAGACAAATATAATTCTGTCTGCCCGGCTTACATTCTTCCCAAGTCAGCACCAAAGCAACTTTCATTTCATTTTCATCAGCTTTTAATGTCCCAAACGCTGTCGCTAACCGCAGACGAATGGAATACACAACAGTACCCTCCACTCGGGGAGACCATAAGTAACATTAATAACGGTATATTGCGTTGTTGTGGCATTCAATTGGGGAAGTGCAAAGGTTACGTCAAGTTTAAAGAAATGGAACTTGTAGTGTTTGTGTCTGTTTTTTGTGTTGTTCTACCGATGCACTCATTGCCATATTGCAATGTGAATAACGAGCATGTTCTTCTGTATCTGACAGCATATCGTGCTGTAACTTATCTCTGAATGAAACAAAGGTCTGATGTTAGTATGTCTATATGAGCTTTGATATCTCGCCTGATCCCCTAATTATTTTCAGCACTATATAAATGTACACAAAATGTATATTTGGTAAATAAATATTTATTCGGTTAGTTTCTGCATACTTCCATTTTGTCTACATTCCTGTCAGTATTGATACCTAAATATTAGCTGGAAGGTTGCATGAGTGGACAGAAATGGAAGTAAATTATCAGAATTTTAAGCATGTTTCTGAAAAGGAAAATGAATAGATACTATAATTCATACTATAGTATAAAAATATTTAAGGAATAATAGGGTATGTATTTCCCTTGCACATTTTGGGAAAACATTCGATACAATAAATTAAATATATTGGCATACAAATTGAGGTTCAAAGGAATCAGTACTGAGTTTATTCTTGGGGTTCAAAATATATGAAGGAATCATGTTTTGTATCAGATGTGAAGGTAATAGAATACAAATTATGAGACAAAATTTGGGTTTGAGACAAGGATGTGAACTGGCCCCAATATTATTTAATTTGTTTATATAATATTTTAGATTGTATAAAGTTACCACATTGTCAATGAAATGGCTATAAAGATTATATGAGACTGTGGTTGAGTCGAAGATGATATATAAATTGAAATTTGGGGAGTGGCAAAGGCGTGGACAAAGACCGGTGTGTACAGAGAATGTTTTGTAGAGAAGTAAATGTTTAAATTTACATACTAAATAATATCTTACCTACCAAAGAGCAGTACTGGGAAGAGTGAGTTAGTTTGAGAAGGTGGAGAAACTATTAAAAAAGTTGCAATGGGAGATGTGTGGCGACTGGGTGAAAATAACGTCACTGGATTTAGGAAAGAAGTGAAACAGAAGGTAGAAGATATAGAGAAGTAAGAGATTTGGGCTAACTTAGAGGATACAAGTTCTTTAGATTTATATAGAACAGTTAAAAGCAATTGGGGGCGGTATTCCGAATTGACCACAATTATATATTTTTCCCAGATGAACACAAATATATTCTTTCTCAAAGAATTAAGAACAAAGTTTAAAAAAGGATGTATTGTGTGTGGAAAAGTAGATAGTGTTCCATTTCGTAATGGAATGTTAAATGGTAAAAAGGGGGAAGTGGTTTGAAAAATGGGACAAACTACGTCATACAGAGGTAATTAAAATGCTGTAGTATATTAAAAAAGAATTCTTACACAAGGTAAGGAATATTTGGAGGAGAAGGGCACCACAGTTGTGAAAACGATACTTTATTTTGGGGGCTTTTTACCATACATATAAACTGGGGGATTATATATGGGAGAGCTTAAGTACTTCTAAATTGTTATATATTTTATTTATGTCAATTTAACTGTAATGTTGTTTGCTGAAATAAAAATTCATTCATTTATGTATATAGGTGCCTAAAGTCACATTTATAGGTTTTTAAATGAAAATTTGTGTTTATTAATAGAGTATCAAATTTTTTATAAAATTTGAATGATACCATATCAAAAAAGATTTGACCGGAATGATTATATCTGTAAAGTTTTACGTCTGTTTAAAACAGATATTTTCAACATTTGATTTACATATCTGCCCCCCCCCCGAAATCTACAGACCAATAGAAAAATAAATTTTTTAGATAACTTCTGCATTACTTATATTTTATTCGCTTAATTTTCAAAAGAATTCCTTGCAATTTTGCGGATATTATTTGGACCTATAGATTTTAGTTTATTAGAATAGTAGACTATTATTAAAATATAAAAAAATGCAAGTGTAGTAGGAGCCTATTATATCAGTATATTTAAAATGTATTTAATGAACTTTTGGTCACTGAGAGTACTTACGTAATAATACAAAAGAAATTTAAAAATAAAATCATGAAATTTTGAACAAATATTAGGATTGACAAAAGTTTGAAAGTTTGGTAAAAATTTGCATTATCTGGTATAACTGACAATATGACCATATGCTTCAAGTATATGAATGAATGAATTTATTAATCACTAGTTCCTTTACATTTCTCATACATAAATTTGTATTTTAAATTTCATGCAATACTGAAGCTTCCTGTTTTCTTGTTTAATTTTCGATTAAATTTCTCTCCTTGAGGGTTGTTTATTTCTTAGGAACTTATACACATTAACATCCTAGTTATTGGTGTATAAGAATCCTGATTAACTAATGCTAAATAACTAATACCATTCCCTCCCCTATTTTTTTCTTCCTCCTTTCACTATCTAACGAATCTATACCGTTTCTTACACACCTTTCCTGAGTGTTTGATATCCCAAACCATTTTGTCTCCCTTACCTGTGCATTTTCCCAGTCCCTTAAAGATTTCGTCTAATTTTAAATTTTAAATTCTTCTGCCTGGTTTCATTTGATACATTTTCCCACCCCCATAAGTAATTATTCACTCCACAGAACTCAATTAATTTACACTCATTATTGAAAACTTTATCATTATACAACACTTCTCTAAATTTGCTTCTATTGATCCCCAATCATTGTAATCTACCCTAATCTATTCTTCCCCTATTCTTACATTTGTATCCCCCCTAACATAAATTCTACCTCTGTATATTTGTCCTGAAATTCTTCAATGATTTGTCCCAATTTGGTAAAAATATTTAAATCATAGAAACTTGAAGAGTTAAGTGGATTCTAAGCAATACATAGACACACGTATGCCCTTCTTATAGATAGATTGCTGATATTACATCACAGTACTTTATCACCTCCTAAATCCTTTTCGACCTTAATTTTTAAAACTTTTTTTTCATACAGATAAACCAATACCACAACATCCAGACTTTTTCTTTAACCTTCACTCCATTTATTCCATAATGATCCTATCCAGTATCAATGATAACATTACATATAATATATTCATGTTTCGACCACTGTTTAACACATCTAACCCTTGATAATCCTATAAGTCACCATTTCATATTTTCGCCATTGATCCCTCCACATTCAATTATATTATAGAAAAGGTAAACAATCTCTATCCTGAATCCTTTCTTCCAAACCTATAGTGCTTCGCTTTGCTTCTTTATCTGACGCGATTCTTCGCTCTTCTACCCGCATAATTCTTCCCCCGGGCGTGTAGACTACACTCAATCCAGTCTCTCTCCACATATCCAGACCAGCCATAGCTCCTAATTCCCCCTGGCTCAACTATATACTAATCTTTTAATTTTCCAACATTTGCTAAGTTCTCATAAAACTACACAAGGTTTAACGTGTTGCAGAAGCGGCAGGCGATATACGGCCACTTAGTGCAGCCCGTGGCTCATCTGGTAAAGAAACCCCTCCGGGAGCACGAGAAGGAACAAGACCTTACCAAGGTGCCTGGTGTACCCGGAGTAGACTATCCCATCTTCAGGTCCGTGCCCCCCACCGGCTTCCACTGCGGCAACGTGCCCGCCACCCCCGGCATTTATGCCAACGTCGAGACCGGCTGCCAGGTAAGCTTACCTCATTCTGCTACTGAAGAACAATTATGAAGACAGTAGGAACGTAAACTAATTATGAAAGTGTTATTTATTTATCAGACTGCATTTATTTATATTTAACCCTTAATCTTCAGTAAACACGTGGGTATACATCTATAGTTTAATGCAATTAAGTTTATTCGAAGGTGGATATTTATACTCCCTTTTGAACTTGGAAAAACAAAGGATTGAGCCCCATCTAACAAATTTTACAAAACATTTACTAAACTTTTACCTTCAAAAGATGGATAAAAATAATCCAAATAATTCAAAATATACATTTTCATTAGTGTTTCCACTAAATGTAAAGAGTTTACTGTGACATAAAAGTAGCTTTCAAAAAAAATATTAACAAAGAACAACACATTCTTTAACTTTTACTACACATATCTTTACAACGTTGTTTGAAATGGAAATCATCATTTTAGATACACAATTCGCATCGTTTGGGCACCGATTCACATATGTCGACATAAATGACCATTACAATTTAAGTTCTCAAACGACTCCTATCAACTGTTCCACATAATTAAGATTGAAAAGGCCTTCTTAAGATGAGAAAAAAGGGCACTTCAAAGCTAAAAGGGCACACTTAAAAATTAGCAAGACCTTGGCGGCCTTATGTTGGACCGAGACGTCCAATCCAATAAGCAATTATCTGTTAAAAGTTACTCGCATCTAAACTACGAGGGTAGGCCCATAAGTTTCCGGACTCGCAGATAAGGATTATCGCATTCACAATACCCTTATCTGGTGTCATTCTTATCTGTTATGTAAATAATTGCAGCTGTAACTTCCACTCCGATGTGTTCAGTTGTTCACATATAGTTGTATAAAGAAGGTTATGTGTACAATATTGTGACATGCTCTAAATGGAGTATCGATCTGTTATTAAGTTCTTCACAAGAGCAACCCTCACTCCAAATGAAATTAAACAGCGATTGTACTGTGTATATGGAGAAGTATCCTCCCTCATATTCTACCGTAAAAGAATGGGACAAACTTGGGTAGAGAAAACATTGAAGACGAAGACATTGCAAGTCGACCCTTGGAGGTGCTCATTCCTGAAAACATCGCTCTTATGGAAGGAGAAATTATGGAAAACCGGCGACTCAAAGTTACAGAAATATCAAAGATTTGGCCTTTCTAAAACAAAAGTCCTTCGAATTCTTCATGAACATTTAAACATGAATAAGGTTAGTGGCTAGACTTCTTTCCTGAGTTCAAAATCAGCAACGAGTCATCTGTTTCAGACATTTTTGGAGCTCTGCCTTGGTAACGAGAGAGAAGTTCTGCAAACCATTGTTACAGGAGATGAAACTATGGTCCTCTAATATGAGCCCTTGTCCAAAAGGGAATCAATGGGGTGGCTCAAAACTGGCGAAGCACCACCTCTAAAGGCCAAAATCACTCAGTCAACCAAGATCATGGTCACGATCTTTTGGGAATGTGAAGGAATACTCTTCATGGACTTCAAGAAGAAGAACACCTTGGGGAGTACTATGATGGCCTACTGCACAGACTACGTGCTTCCATCAAAGAGAAAAGACCAGGAAAACTGAGTGGGGTGTGCGCCTTCTTCACGACAACGCGTCTGTGCATACAGTTCTTGTTGCAAAGGAAGCTGTGACGAAATGTGGCTTCAAGGAGATGGACCATCCACCTACAGCCCAGATCTAGCTCCCAGTGACTATTTCCTCTTCTCAGAACTCAAGAAGGACCTTCGAGGAAGGAAATTTAAGCGTGATGAAAAAGTGATGCAGGCTGTTTATGCCCATTTTGTAGACAAGACTTCTAACTATTTTTGTGGGGGGGGATTGAAATGTTAGTTCAAAGATATGAGAAGTGTATCGCAATAAAGGGTAACTATACTCGCTATTGAACTTTATTAACTTTTTTTGAAAATGTTCTCATATAATCAGTTTTTTGCTTTTAGCTTCTTCCTCGTGTATGCATCATATACATTTGAAAAAAAAATTATCGACTCTGCAGCGTTTTGGACCTAATTTATAAAGCACTGGTGACAGAATTACTCATAAAATGATCAACCCCTCACAAATTACATTAGTTACTACGCACTCCCTTTCGCGAAACTGTACAGTGATTTTTTTTTGAAAGGTGTTTAAAGTCCTTTTTTACTACTGAGACACTACAGGTGGGAGATACATGAGATGAAATGATACATTAGGAAAGAATTTTTAAGGAAGGAAACGTTCCAGGCATAAGATTAGGATACCTCGCCGGCATTTGCCACTTATGAGGACTGAGGAAAACCTGGAAAAAAAAAACCTCAGTTAGAGAGGATAGTCCTGGCGGGATTCGAACCCCAGACCTCCCGCTTACGAATCCGTGCCTTAACGACCTCGGCCACCCGTGGCGGTAGTTAGTTAGGACTGCCCTTCACCTGCCCTCCTTCCCAATGCTTACGTGCTTTTATTTAGCAGAAATAAGCTGAAAAATGAAGCAATGATTCATCTACAGGATTTAAGTCAACGCCAGGGACCTAGAATGTTGATTTACGCTGTATACAAAAGCAACAGACACATTTCCAGAAGTTTTGGGAAATTGTTTGACTATAAGCCGTATTTACAATCCGTTTACCCTCAAGGGCTTATATTGATCCGGGTCGGTATCTTCATAATAGCCAACTATTAAAATTACACATTTCATTAAAACTAGTTCATGCTGACGGACAGCCTAGCCCATTAAATTACTGCTAACAAAAACCAGAAACAAATAACTTTTGTGCAGGTGACAAACCAGAAGCTATTGAACCGGACCGGTATGGTTTGCACTGGCCCAGATACAACCCGGACCTTGCGTAAATATTAGAAAGGTCTCTGTGATCGCTTGCAATACGCCTCGCCAGTGATTTTTATCTGTCACTTATTTTGACTCAATGTAATAATAAGAAAGAAAAAAAAACTTTGATTGATTCCTAGCTGAACCTCTGAGAGCTTAACAGCGTTTAAGCGGCATTTCTTTATATTGTTTATTAAAACCCAGTGAATTCGCTGCTCACAGTACTGTTAATAAAGGTCGGTCGTGTATATGTTGATTTTTCCAAATTCTTGTTCTAAGTCATGGTAAATATTGGTATTACTATTGGTAATAAACTCGGCGTATCAGCTGATTTATTTACATTCCTTGTTCTACGCCTGGCCATATCAAGTATTGTCAGTACTGTGTGTGTTTCAGCTGATTTATCCAAATGCGTTGTTCTAAGTCATGGGCATCTCTAGTATTAGCAGTATTGGTAAGTATAACAGCTGATTTGTCCACATTTATTGTTCTAAGCCTGATCATCTCAAATATTTGTAGTGCTGGCAAGTTTTTCAGCTGATTTATTCAAATTCGTTGTTCTAAGTCATGGACGTTTCTAGTATTAGCAGTATTAAGTATATCAGCTGGTTTATCCTGTTCGTTTTCTAAAGCATGATTATCTTTCGTATTAGGAGTACTAGTAAGTGTATCAGCTGATTTATCCAAATTCGTTGTTCTAAATCATTGTCATTTCTAGTATTAATAGAAAGAGCTGCTGTGTATCAGCTGATTTATCCAAATTCGTTGCTCTAAGTCATTGTCATTTCTAGTATTAATAGAAAGAGCTGCTGTGTATCAGCTGATTTATCCAAATTCGTTGCTCTAAGTCATTGTCATTTCTAGTATTAATAGAAAGAGCTGCTGTGTATCAGCTGATTTATCCAAATTCGTTGTTCTAAGTCATTGTCATTTCTAGTATTAATAGAAAGAGCTGCTGTGTATCAGCTGATTTATCCAATTTCGTTGTTTTACGTCATGGTCATCTTTAGTACTCTAATATTGTTAAGTTATCAGTTGATTTATACAAATTCGTTATTTCACGTCGTGGTCATCTCTAGTTTATCAGCTGGTTTATCCCAATTTGTTGTTCTAAGTCATGACACTCTTAGTGCTAATAGTACAGCAAATAAACACCAGTCAAGCATCAACTAATTTGTTCTTGTGTAAACTGAACATAATAATTTATTACTCATCAAAAGCAGCTACCTTATGCTAATTTTTGGGAAATGAAAAACTTTGGTCAATGTTCAAAGTCACATGACAGTACGACTTAACACTACGAAAGTAAACCCTGATAAAGGAGGAGGAGGAAAGAAGTAAAAAGACTGTCATCAGTAATTTTGTGGAAACATTTCCTTGAAATAATTTTACACTTGATACTCTTGTTTGTATGTAAACTGACTGCTCCGGTTCTTACAGGCATACCACGTGTGTCACGATGGTAGAGAGGGCCACCAGGGCGCTTCGTTTTTGTGCGCTAACGGCACCTTATTCAACCAGCACGAATTCGCCTGCGATTGGTGGTACAACGTGAACTGTGCAGACGCACCATCTCTCTACAAGTAAGTAAACTAACATCTCTCACCGATCACGGTAGATGGCTCGATGTAGAAATTTCGCTAGAACCTCTTCCCCAGAAAAGCAACGAGCAAGAATATTTATATAATCAGTTTAAATATGATACAAAAGTATTTTAGCAGTATTACATTATAATTAAGCAAATCTTGTTGTGCTTAATTCTTGTTCTCCTGCTCCATTTCTTCACTTTCTTTGCGTCCCCGTGCTGTTATACTTGAGGCATTTTCCTTACGAACATACCCAAAGCGCTGATTGTCTCATTCGGCTTTCTAAGCCACTCAGTTTAATTACCATGGAGACCGTAGGCAATCACTGACCCAGTTCTTTTGTTTCGACGTACTACATGCCTGAAAATGTAACACTTTTATGTAACAAGGCAACGGAGCGAAATATTTGAGACCCATAATGAACTTCCATCATATATCGCTCTCAATGAACGAAACTGTAGAGTTAAAAATGTAACAGGACTAGGATTTCCTCAAAGCGTATTTTATTAATTGCTACTATTTTGAAATTTCATTTCCTTTTTTATCATTTACATAAGTTCCGTATTTTAAAATCGGTTTATTATTTTTTGTATTTTATTTATTTAATATTCTTTAGTGACAATCCAAGATGCCCTCTTGTATTTGCGTAATATCATAGTTTTCTTTATTATGTCTTCCATTAGAGATCTTTCAAAGAGTTCTGTCTCTTGCTTCTTATAAATTCTTTCCTGCACTTTATTATTCCATAATCTATTTTTCTATACATTTTGTTATATTTATTGTCATTGCCTATTGCCTTTTTCTCCTCTTCCACACATGTATTCACCGATTTATTCCTTCCCCAACTGTTTCTTGCTTGTTAATTTTTTTCCTGCAATTTATTATTTCATAATTTATCCTTTATACAATTTGTTATATTTATTTTCATCTGCTTATTCCTTTCTCTCCCCCTCCATACGTGTTTTTGCCGTTCTATTCCTTCCCTAACCGTTTCTTTCTTCTGTTCATTTTTTCCCTGTAATGTATTACACTATAATTTATCCTTCTATACAATTTGTTATACTTATTTTCATTTTCTTTATCCTTTATCTCCTTCTCCACACATTTTTTTCACCGCTTCATTCCTTTCCTCACTCTTTCTCACATTTTTATTTTTATTTTCCTCCATCATTTGAAATATTCCAGCCTGCTTCCCCATTCTCTTTGACATTTACATTCATGAATAAATAAATACTTTTTGAACAGACCTCGTATATAATTTCAATAGTTTATTACTTTCCAATCTGTTCAAATATTCTTTAAAATGTTTCACCAGTTTATTCCTTCCTAATATATTCATGTATTTTTGGGCATTTTTCACTGTTTAATTCTTTTCTAAGTAGCCTTTTCACCAATTTTTACATTTCTTCTCAATAGATTTTTTTTCTTACCAACAAGTTTTTCCGCCTTATATTTGACATTTATTTTAATCAATTTATTCCTTCCCAGTCTGTTAATTCGTATATTTTTGGCCTTTCTTTTAATGTGTTTATTTCTTCACTGCTTCTTTCTACAATTAATCATTTATATTTCCTTTCATGAATTCATTCCTTCCTAATCTGTACTTCTGCATATTCTTTAACATTTCTTTGCACTAGTTTATTATTTCTCAATCTGTTCCTCCAGATGTTTTTTTGCCATTTCTTTTCATGAGCTTATTCCTTAAGAATTTTTATTAATAAACTCTTGTATTTTCTTTCACCAGTTTATTCCTTCTTAATCTATTCCTCTATTTATTCCCTCCTAAGCTGTTACTCCATGTACTTTTTTGACATTTCTTTTCATGCTGTTTTTCACACATTCATTTATATTTCCTTTCAATAGTTTATTACTCACAAATAAGCTGCTCTGTATTCTTTTCACCAATGTCTTGTCTTCCAATTAATTGCCCCTCCACATATTGCCTGATACTTCCTTTCACCAGTTTATTCCTCCTCGTTTTCTTTTTAACATTATTTTTTCCAAACCTCTATGTGTACATTATCTTCTACACTTATCTTCTTTAGGGTTTTTTGAGCCAACCACTTGCTTTACAATACACTAAATCTTTTTATTTTTAAAATACAATCGTTTTCTTTTGTTTCTCTATTAACTTTCTTCATCTCTGCATGTAACCTTCTTTCTCTATTTTCCTTATTTATTTTTCCAGTTACTTGCACCTCCCCACTGCCACTTTTCTCTACATTCGCTCTTTTCCTTTTACATTTGTTGTGTTTTTACAGCCTGAATCTGGACCCCCTGAAGAACCCATACGCCCCCAAGCCCAAACAGGTGGAAGGGGCTGCAATTGTTGCAGTCCCCGTAGCTCACGCCGCAGTTCCCCAGCATCACCTGATAGCCGGCCGCAAGTAACCTCTACAGTGTTAAAATGTAACTAACTGAAACTCTTTCAATAAATTATTTTCGCCCATGTTCTTCCTCTACGAGTGTGTATTTGTTCCTCACCAATCATTCCTTTTGAAAAGTCACAAGGCTAACTTCAAAAATCAACAAAATAAAAAATTTAGTTGAACTAGAGTGCTTAAAAAGCTCAGTTTTTTTTTACTAATACACCAAGTGTTTACATCTGAACTCCAATCCTTATTGGAAATACAATGCTGCTTTAAAATACAAACTTTAATTATACAAATATATTTATGACAAAGATTTAGTTCGTACTAAGAAGTCCAACTATTAATTTTTTTTCTCAATTTAAACACAAGTATTGACCACTTGCGCGGTCTTATGAGACGAAAACGTTGTCATGGGTTAATGCCTGACACTTTGCTTCGCTTTTTATTCCAAATTGTTTCCTTTTCCAAATATTTATTAACCAAATCATGGATTATTTGGTGCCTGAACCTGTAACATTGGGCAATCTTTATTCAAGTTGTGTCGAAAATTGACGAACGTAGATAAATGTTAATACTATTAAAAAAAAAAAAAAAAAAAGGAGCTTCTGCCTCGTAACCAGCATGAGCCCTATTGCTGCACGCTCAGCGACCCTGTCTTCATCGAACAAAAGGTAAAAGCCGTGCGGGTGGCCCATGCTTGCACAGAGTGGTCAAACGGAATAGACTGTTTTCAGAACCTTCTTGTAGGGCACTCGTAAAGAATTAAATAAAAATAATTTTTCACGGAACAAGTAGCACAATACAATTTATTAATCTCAACTTAATTTTTAAAAATCATAAGTTATCCAATGAAATGTGACGATTTTTCAGAACACTGCATTTTCTAGCGATTTTGCATTACAGTTATATATTGGTTGCTATGTAACTATGCAATTTATTCTGTCCATTTAGTAAACAACAGTATTGATAATTGGACGGTTGAAACACGTATATTCGTTGTTGTTACAAGATTTATTGAATTTAAGTCAATCTCCCACATTCAGAGAAGATTTAGGGTAGAATTTAATTGGCCAGAAATGCTGGCAACCTGGATTTTCAGATGGATGATAGCGATGAAAATGAGTTTTGGTTCCAGCACGATGATATCACAGCTCACACCGCTCGGGAAACAATGAAGACTCTGCGGATCTTGTTTCCAGAAAGCATAATTTCTCGATGTGCTGATGTTGCCTGGCCAGCCCAATCTGACGGCTGCTGACTATTCTTTATGGGGATACTTGAAAAGTAAAGTGTACTGCGACAGACCACGGACCATCATGCAAATAAAATAAAACATAACTTGTGAAATTAGGGACATTGATCATGATTTTTGCAATGACTTGTGGTAAAGTTCCCGAGCCGATTACACGAATGTGTTCGTTGTCATGTAGCCCACTTAAAAATGCGATATTATAAAATAAGTTCATATTAATAAAACTGTATTGCGTTACTTGTTGCTTGAAAAATATTTTATATAATTTCATACCAGGGTTCCAAAAGAAAGTTCTGAAAACCGTCATATTTCATTGGCCCACCCTGCATAAATCATAATCATAATGAATAACATAAATTATAAGTTTAATGTTTAGATTTGATTAAGTCCCACATAATCATAAAAACAAACCATGTGGGCGATATGATTTACTTATCGGATATACTAACAATTACTGAAATAATTTAAATGCTAAAAACTCACAACAGAAGCAGCAGAGCCGAAAATATTCGTGCTTTATAATTTAGATAAAGGCGTTAAAATAACAGTGGCCGAATTGAAGAGTTAACATTTAAAAAAATACGAGAGTTAGTCAATAAAGAATCAGAATGACACAGTTAACATACGGTGAAGAAACAATTTTCATGATAGAACAACACTCGCGCGATTGGTGTAAAAAATTGGAAGCGCATACGCCCGTTCTTCTTAGTACAGCCGCCAGCAAGTGTTTGCCAGTCGGATGCATAATATGGAGTCGCTTCGTAAAGAGCAGTGCGCTGCTAAAAGTTTTGCTTCCGTCTGCAGAAATCTTATATTGATGCATAAGCTATGTTACAGTCAGCATATGCCGATGATATACCTCAACCAACCGCACTTCGTTGTTGGACAACAAAGCAGATACACTGCAGTAAAAGAGACCATGATTAACACATTGTTCGGGTAGATTGACGAATAACAGCGAATTGTCTGTCAGGTATGTTACAGAACGTTCGCCATTCTGCACGATCGGCTACACCGAGACGCTTCTGTGCTAGATGGGCACAGAGATTTCCGACGCCTGATGACGAGAGCTTCAGGTCTGGTGGAAGGTGCCATATCTGAACTATTATTCAGTATCTTGCATAAATGATGTAGCCTTTAGCATTCTGTCCAGTCTATGCCCATTACGACTTAAACGATGAAACGACAACTGTCTATGGTCTCATTTACTGCGATTTGTGTGATTTGGTTTATTCACAGGCGCTGTTTATAATCTCAGCTCCCATCAGTTAGCCGAGGTCGTTTAGGCGCGGACTCGTGATCGGGAGGTCTGGGGTTCGAATCCCGCCAGGACCGTCCTCCGTTACTGAGGTGTTTTCCAGGATTTCCTCAGTCCTCATAAATGACTTATAACGTTTCTTTCCTTAAAAATATCCTTAACAAATTTTTCATTTCATGTATCATCGTGTCCACTGCCTGTGGTGCCTCAATAGTAAAAACAGGCGTTAACCATTATTCAACAAATCATCTCAGGTCATCAGCGTCCCAATCAATTCAGGGCGTAAAATGGCCGATAAATTTTGCTCAGACGCCTCTTCTTTCAGTTTGAGGTTCTTTATCGTGAAGTAAATGTACGACACGGGACCAACGGCTTTACTTCCCTTCCGAAGGAAGCCATACTTAGGATTTTTACGCCTGAAAAAATCCATCGATCCTGGTCAGGATTGAACCTGCGATCTTGGGTCTTAAGATGCAAGTATGGCTACCGCCAACCATTAGGACCGACGTCTCATCTACTGAAAGGCAGATGCTGCAGTCCTGTAGTTCCGTTCTGATGAATTCAATATTTTCATTGTAGAGTTGCAGAAAATACACATTTCTCCAAAAATTATTTATCTCGTTTCTTTCAGCCATCGATATCTAAGAAATTTATCAAATACTGGATTCTGTAACACATGTCATGGCATATTTGTAGATACTAGAGTGTCAGTCGTGGTGGTGTAGGGGTAACCATACTTGCTTCCTAAACCCAAGATCGCCGGTTCGATCCTGACCAGGGCGAACCTAAGTATGGTTTCCTTCGAAGAGAAGTAAAGCTGTGGGTCGTACATTTACAGCACGATAAAGAACCCCAAGCCTGAAATAAGAGGCCCTTGAGCAAAATTTGAAGACTGTTTCACGCCCTGAATTGAATGGGACGCTGATGACCTGAAATGTTAAAGAGCTTCCATAAATAAAACAAATCAACAACTGATACTGGCGCCTCACATAAACGTATATTAAAATTGTCTTCTGAAGAGTCAGAAAATCCCGAAATGTGCGGTTGTAACTGGATCCTCGATGTACTCTCACTGCTGCTGAAATGCCCTAGAGATTCTTTTATGTTGCAGAACATTTAATTTAGTTCACCACAGTTCACCTGCTATTGGCAACTTGACAATATAATTTTGCCATCTGTAGTAAAAATCGGATCAATGCTAACTCACTGGCGAATCAATGAACTTTTAGAACAGTGCACTTTTACCGTCAAGCTGTCAACTGCAAGTGTAAGTTTCTTAAGAATGTATTTAGTGTGTTTATAAAATCGACGATTTCCGTTCATTTCGACTTTCTTTGCTGCGACAAAATAACAATAAGCAAGAATAACTTTTAGGTTTTATGCGACAAAATAATATTAAGCAAGAATTTATTTTGGTTTTATGAGATTCGACTATGTGGTACCCTTTATAATGAAATGGATAATATGTTAAATTATCACAGTTAGGAGTAAAATACACTGCTCAAAAAATTAGAGAACATGTCCAAATCAAAGCAGCAAAATAAATAGTAAAACAATTTAATTTTTGACAGTCAGATGCTATGTTTTGAAGCATTGCTTAAAATTAGAATAAAGATCTAGGATTTGTTAATTTTTCTTTGAATAAATTAGTGAAGTTTCAAGAGCTGTTGAAATCAAAGTGAGCGTCCTTTGACTTATTTTAAAAGCAGTTTGAACAGCAATCTGTGGAAGGAAATGTTTGTGTTCTCTGAGGCTAATACAGAGCAACATGAATGAAACATCGGTCACACAAACAGTTACATGGATTGGAGATGACCATTCCATTTGCTTTGTCTCCAGGATTCTTCATGTCAGCCCTTCTGTCATCTTTTGGGTTTGGAGGCAATATATAGAGACAGGGTAATACAATAGGTGGCTCTGACAAGGGCGTAAGAAGAAGACAACAGAGGTACAGGACAGATATCTTGTCCTACCAGTTTTGCGCAAACGCAAATCTACAGCCAGAGATCTACAAAATGATGTATGAACAACTGGAGTGATTATTTCTGATCAGATTGAGAAATGCAGAGTTGAGATTTAGAATCTTTTTTTCAAGTACCTCGTTTAACACATCAGCAGAAAAAAACCCGGCTGAGATTTGTTCAGAGCCTCTCAACTGGCAGCTCCGCCAATGGAAGGCTGTTCTCTTCACAGACGAGTCAACATTTCGTTTGAAGGGTTGTAATGCTCATATACGTGTTTGGCTCTAGCCGCCATTATTGAACATGACATTTTTGAAGGTGGTTTGATTATGGTTTGAGCTGGCATTACTGTTGAGTCTCGGACAGAGCTTGTTGTCCCACAGCTGGTGATTCCATTAATGACATTTTTCTTCAATGTGGTGTTCCCTTTTCATTTGGTATGGACTCTTAATTTTTTACTAATGCATGATAATACTAAATATCTAACAGCACAGAATACCAAGGATGTCCTGCAAGAATGCCAAATTCAGGCCTGCAAGCAGTCCTGACCTCAGTCCCATTGAACATCTGTGGGATAAGCTGGTAAAATTTGTTCGCGAGCGTCCTGCTGTGCCACAGAACCTGGGAGAAGTCGCAAATGCATTCACTGAAGAATGGGAGAGAATCCCACACATTTTATTAGGAGGCTGGTGCGAAGCATGCCACGTGGTGTTGAAGTCATCGCAGGTCACGGAGGACACACTCGGTACTGAGTGTTGAAATAACCATGGAAACATTGATTACTAAACAATGTAATCTTGTATTTCCGCTTTGTTTTCTGTATCAATCAACAAATCCTATTTCTAATCCTGTGAAACAAAGGTTTGTTAGAACGCCTATTCAAATTTTACACAATTCTTCAATCTATAATTATAGACTGTCAAAATTACATTGTACTAGTAGCTAATTAGGGGTTTCGATTTAAATATGTGTTCCTCTAATTTTTGAGCAGTGTGTTTTAAAACCTAAGAATCCTGATTAGTATTAAGAAATGTTTGGAGAATTCTTTGAAAGCGGCTGCAGGTACTCAAGCTCTGACACGTCTTCCGTAATGACTTCCAGGTAGATGAAAATTTACTGCCAGGTTGGTTTTTACTGAAGAAAGCATTTTCCAACTTAACGAAAAAAGGAAAAAATGAAAAACAAAGACGTTACATTTGCGAAATCTTCCAAAAGAAAGATGTTTTGTGCCGCTTCGCATTGTACGATTTATGGGCTAATAAGTGGGACGAAATAGCTGAACATGGCGTTGATGCCTCCGCCACTAGATCATCAAAACTGAGCAGCCCGCACATTCATTTCAAGGTTCGCAGCCATATAAATAATAAACATTGCCACGGCTCTTCCTTTTTAGCACTGTTTAACGGTCATTTCCACGGCCCAGGATCACAGGAGTTGCATACTGATGATACAATAAATGGAATTATAATTTGAGAAACGAATTTAATTTTGGAAGAAAGTGTCCCAAGCCTAAGTTAAGAGTACCTCCCGGAAAACCCGCAAAAATCCTCAGTCATGCTAGGAATGAAACCTAAGGCTTCCCTTTCACGAGCTTGTGCCTTAACGAAATTTGGTGTAGGTGACAAAATAATAAAATAAAATTTGCAATATTCCGACCCGGGAATATTACCTATACCGGGACGTGCATTTTCAAATTTGAAACGGAAAATATCCGACTTAAGGAACTAAACACTCATTGATAGCAGTTTTTTAACAATATTATTAGAAATAAGTTCATTTTCACATGTTTGTATATTACGTAAAGACTATAATGCTCAATATAAGGCCATAAACTAGTAAGAGCTATTTAGCTATGTAAATTTAGGTAGTTCGTTTACGTATGTTATTACGTAAGATATAGGCTATAATATTTGATTTGAAACTTAAAATATTCATGTTTTAATTATATTAATTAAATAAGTTCATTTGCATGTGTTTGTATATTACGTAAAGGCTATACTGCTCAATATAAAGCCACAAACATCTAATGGCAATAGCTATTTAGTTGTGTTA
This sequence comes from Metallyticus violacea, assembly GCA_030762175.1. Classification (NCBI taxonomy): domain Eukaryota; kingdom Metazoa; phylum Arthropoda; class Insecta; order Mantodea; family Metallyticidae; genus Metallyticus; species Metallyticus violacea. The sequence continues at coordinate 25,435,174 of CM060835.1, read as the reverse complement.
ATTTATGAAGCGCATTTACGTATATTATTACGTAAGACAAAGGCTATAATATTCGATTTAAAGCTCCAAACATTCATTTATAATGTGTTTTTAATTATATAAATTTAATAAGTTCATTTGAACATGTTTTAATGTTAGGTTAAAGCTTTAATTTTCAATTCAGAGGATAAATATTCGTTGGCACTACGTTTTAAATCGAATAAATCTTGTAAGCTCATTTATATAGATTTCATGTATCAGATAAGGGCTAATACAATGTATGTTTTAATGTTTGTTTGTTGGCCTTCATAACAATATTTATAATATAAAAATGTACCGATTGAAGTGAACACATACATAGCCAAGAATATGAAAAGATTAAAACTACAGATAAGAAAATTGTAATAATAAGTGAATCAACCAATGGCATGCGCAACAACATTAATAATGTGTACCAAGAATGAAACTCGAGACAGACAGCTTTGTTGCGACTAAGTAGAAATTAACGAATTTCATTCGCTTAGATATGTATGATGAAATAAAATGCATTGTAAGCTATAGTATTATTACAATCGTATTGCAATAAGTAACGTTTATATCTCAAAATTTGTTAGTTACACGTTGGATTCAATTCAGAGAAGTCGTGTTTTAAACTCTATTAGCAGAAAGGGTGGTTTTTACTCCGTATAGAGAAACAGTATTTTAACATTACATTAGAGAAGTAGCAATTAACATTTCGTGGAAGAAGTTACAAAATTATTTGTGGTAAAATGATAGGAATTACGAGTGTCAATTAATATCTGTATACAGTTTTCCGGAGAGAAATATGAATCATAAAGCGTTTGTCTCGTATTCAGTCTGCATATAATTATATCCTCAGAGCAAGTCGTAATTAGAAAAATTGCGCTGTTGTGGTAATAAAACGTTATTAAACCCCGTAGATTTCTGTCCGTGGTAATTTATTATACTTAAAATCCCACTCTTTATGTAGTAAAAATATATTTTACAGTTACTGTTCCTAAGTTACTAACTGTAACAAACTCGGATTAATAATACACGTGTATTATTAACTACTAACTGTTACAAACTTGCATCAATAATATACGTAGAGTTGTATTGAAAAACTCCGGAGATATTTTGGGGTACCACTGTCTCACTTATTTTCCAATTGTAATACAAGATAATGAAAATAAAATATTTAAATTAAAGTCTGTACCTAGCAAAGGTTTCCTTAAACTGAAGGCTTCATTCCTGCCGCTTGCTCTGGATGTTAAGCAACACCGAAGTGGGTGACCACACTCCCATTTACGATGTAACACCTGCATGGAGAAAAAATATTACAATCATTAATGACTAAGATATATTGTCAATTTAAAATTGAGTGTACACGTGTTCCTTATATTAGAAAATATGTCGGCCCTGTTAGTTGTTGCAGATAATTCAGTTCTTGTCTTAACTTTAAGAAAAAGCAATTTTGTTTGAGGGGTGTGCGATAAATCTCTGCAAAAATGAAGAAGACAGCAGCAGCAGCAGCAGCAGTAGCAGTAGTATGCTGAAACATGGCAACTTAAAATACTTACAAAATAGATTTTTGACAATGGAAATAAATGGATTGCTTGAGGTGGTCAGCAAGGATGCCGCGAAGTGATAGAATCAGAAATTATACAGTAAGGCAAAAATAAATGGAAATTAAAATCAATTATTGGAGGACATTTTAACACGACAATTGATACGTTATGGTCATTTAAGGCAATATCACATTTGTGTCCTGTAGGGGGAACGAGGTGCAAGAACTGCTTCAAGACTCAGCAGAACTGTTAGGGCTAGGTTAAAGGAAAAGTATTTATTGTGACTCCTGGTGCATCTTTCTCATGGTCAGATATAGAGAAAGAAATTTCGTATCTACTTTTCACAGGAAAATGACCTGGTTTACTGTAGTGATGTTACTGGACTGTTAAGGAATTTTGTTTGATGTCAATGAATGTAGGTTTTTTTTTTTTGTTTTTTTTTTTTTTTTGTTTTATCTAAAAGAATCCTCAAAGCAGAACTTCTACACAGTGCCTCAGTGCCAGTAGGGCTTCTGTGCATTTGAAAGACTGCTATAAAATCATCTGCAAACTTCCATAATCCTCTCCAAACTTAAATACGTGATCATGGTTGGATGATATGCGGCATTTTAAAAATAATCACCAAGCTTCAGGACAAACAGGGTGGGTACACTAAATTTTCATCTTTCATGAAGCATAGGGAGCTTCGAGGGAAAACGAAAAAGACGTTAATCAGAATCTGTAAAGGTAAATAAACATTGGTGATTTTTTTAATTTTCTTTTCAAATCACATATTTAGATAATAATGTGAATTAATCTATTCTTTTCCCATATTTTCAAATTAATTTTGTAAAAAACTCTTCGTGATGAAGAAAAATTGTGGTTATATTTCAATTTAGTCTACAAAATTATACATAAAATTAAGATCAAATTTCACAAACAATTTTAATTCACCTCAATTTTAACACGACCTGAAATGAACTCTTAAAAAGCCTTTTGCTGCAAAAAGCACTGTTAAAACCAGCCATTAAAAAGATTTACTACACTAAAAGCGAAAAATGACACACTTACAAAAGCACAGTATATGAATAATTAAAACACACCACCTTTCAGAACTGTATATAGTTTCTATTTTTCGCTGAAACCTCTACAATGCCCCTCCCTAAAAGTATTTATTTTATTTCCTAAAATATTAGTTAAAATAAAATAATGTTGGTAACGAACTATAAAAAATTACATATTCGTAACTATGAAGTTTAGTGCCGCAGGCAATAATTTTGGTACATACACCTCAAGTTTCTAATTTACGAAAGTCGATGTGGCAGCAACGATAACGCAAATTAAAGGTAACAACCGTTTAATTGCCTTATTAGCGTGAGAAAAACGTTTACCTCATTGTTTTGAGAATATTCCCAAGCCACAACTGTGACAGAGTTAACTGGTTCAAAATTGACCAACGACAGTCAAACACGTGTGAACGCTGAGATAATGTCATTAGCGCCAGGGAAAGTATAACAACGCCACTCTTGAGCATTCTAGGTGGCCATGAAAATTCTCTCACACCGCAACCAAACAACTTTCGCTGTTGTATAGAAATTGTTTTAGTTTTTATCACCAAAGCATGGTGATAATAACGATTTAAAACAGTTCCACACCAAGGAGAAGCGGTTAAAATAACATCCAACTTGTGGTCAGTATTTCAAGATAAGCTTTTCCTGTCCTGTTGAGCTCATTTAGGCTTGATTTCCCATATATTACTGGAAATACAAGCATGTTGTATAGCAGTTCTAATGATTTGGTAGTTGGTAAGAATTTAAAATTGTCCCTACGAGAAACAGATAATACATTATAGATTGGGGACTGAAGGCAAATACAGAAAAAATACAAATTGTGGTGTTTAAGAACACAGTAAACTGAGTAGATATAAGAGATGGAAGGAAGTACGAGGGTAGGTTCATAAGTTTCCGGCCTAACCATTTTCTAGGTATGACACAGACAAATACTATATTTCAATTTTCAATATAGCTACCCTTTATTGCTATAACTTCCCACATCTTTGAATTAACATTTCAAATTCCCTTCCCGCAAAATAGTCAGAAATCTTATCTGCGAAACGGGCATAAACAGCATCCATTGTCTCGTCACACTTAAATTTCCTTCCTCGAAGGACTCCCTTTTATTATGATTTCAAGACATAATTTAATAATTTTAATCTAATTAAGAAGAGTGTTTCATAATTTTATTATTAGTTCTTCTTCTTCAGTTATGAGAAGAGGAAATAGTCACTGGGAGCTAGATCTGGGCTGTAGAGTGGATGTTCGACCTCCTTGAAGTCACATTTCTTCACAGCTTCCTTTGCAACAAGACCTGTGTGCAAAGGCGCGTTGTCGTGAAGAAGGCGCACACCACCACTCAGCTTTCCTCGCCTTTTCTCTATGATGGAAGCACGTGGTCTGTGCAGTAGGCCAGCATAGTACTCCCCATTTACTCTGATGTTACTCTCCTAAGTCAATGAGTATTCATTCACAGTCCCCAAAGATTGTGGCCATGATCTCGGTTGACTGAGCGATCTTGTACTTTAGAGGCGGTGCTTCGCCAGGTTTACGCTTGCTAATCCATTGATTCTCTTTTGAACAAGGGATCATAGTAGAGAACCATAGTTTCATCTTCTGTAACAATGGTTTGCAGAACTTCTCTCTCGTTGCCATGGTAGTGCTCCAAAAATGCTTGACAAGTGACTCGTTGCTGCTTTTGGACTGAAGAAAGAAGTCTACTAAGCCTATTCATGTTTAAATGTTCATGCATAATTCGAAGGACTGTTGCTTTACAAAGGTTCAACCTTGCTGATATTTCTGTAACTTTGAGCCGTCGGTCTTGCATAATTTCTCTTGAGCAATGTTTTCAGGAGTGAGCACCTCCAAGAGCCGACCTGCACGATCTTCGTGTTCTATGTTTTCTCGACCCATTTGAAAAAGTTTTGGGCATTCTTTTATGGAAGAATATGATGGGGTAACTTACCCATATACACCGTCCAATCGCAAATTTCATTTGTAGTAAGTCCTTCTTTTGCGAAGAACTTAATAGCAGCTCGGTACTCCATGTTGAACATGTTACAACTTTTCTACACATGGCCTCCTTTATGCAACTATAACTGAACACAGAGGAGCGGAAGCTACAGCTGCAATTATTTATTTAACAGATAAGGTACGATAAGGATTTTGTGTAGGCGATAATCCTTATCGGTGTGGCCGGAAACTTATGAATCTACACTTGTAACAAATAAATAAAAAGCGATATGTGAAGGTATTCTATTTTGGGAATTAAAATAGATGGAGAAGGCAAATGGAAGAAATAACAAAGATTAGCATTGGCAAAAGGAAAAGCAGCGATAGCACGGATGCTTATAAAATGCCTCAGTTGAAGGTGAAATGACTGGGAAGGGTACATGGCTCAGCATAGAGGCTCGGATGTTATATCGTAATTATGGGAACCTAATAATGGCTGGGAAATTTTGGACTCAGTATATGGATGCTTTGCAAGGTTTGTCAGTTGCAGTAGTTAATGAAGTTGCTCAAATTAGAATGGGAAGAGTAGCAAGAAAAGAATTGATTATGGAAATAGCGTTGAAACATTCGTACAGGATTCTGAATTTAGATACGGAGAACTTATAAAACAATGTTTAAACGATCAAGAAATAAGTTTACAAAAAAAGAGTTGGGAAGTGATATACTAGGGGCGTTCTAAAATTCTTGGTCTGTACAAGAAAACACAGCATTTAAGAGAATTTTTTTCTTTCTTTAATATGTACACCAACTTCTCTGTTTATCAGGCCAGATGTTTCTTTTTTCTTCTGAGTTATCTATGCCCTTCCTGCAAATCTCTCATGCTTTACAGTTTGGCAACCAATGAAGTAGAAAAACTGTTTGCTAAGTGTTAAAAAGTTACGAGAAAATGACAAGAATCGGGTTCCAAACCGCCATGTTGTTACAAAAGAAAGCTTAGATGAAATACAAGAATTTTCTGTGCAGATGCCGCGAAAGTGCTGCCGCTGAAAAACATGGGTTTCAACATTTCTTTTAACACAGTGTAGATCTTGTTGTTATTTTTATTATTTTTATTATTATTATTATTATTATTATTATTATTATTATTTCTATTATTAGTTTTAAAAGCAATATAACTATGTTTTCAGTAAAAATATTACCACAATGAAAATACCAACTTTACGCTTTCCTTTTTCCAGTTGCGACGGCTGCACTTTCTTAGTAAACAGCCGCCCTCAATGCATTCCCTTAGGCAAAGAATTCGATAAAAACGCCACAATTCACTGACCTATACAGTGACAATGCCTGGCAAACACACTCTAGATGGAGTTAATAAAGTTTCAGCTGTAACAAAGATCTCCTTTACCCCTCATTTAAGCTACATTTGGCAACACCGCCTCAGTTTATTACAACTGAAGAAATAAAGTTTTTATGGGTCTTTCTGGAGCAGCAGAATAACTTTACTTTCGTTTTTAGAGCTCTGCGTTTCTATCTCTCTAGTAGACTGGTTCAATAAGTGAAACTTGTTTTTCATGAAACGAGTGCTGGCAACAGAGGCGGGTGACATTTTCCCTAAATGGTTCTTACTTACCATCCCACATCACGTAGATTCCAAAGCAAGTGACGAAACTGAGATTGTGTCATTCCCACTTTTGTAAATAGCCCAAACACACTTCGTTTTTTCTTCCATTTTTAACAAAATCAATTTTCATTTCAAAGCTTGCCATCCTAAATAATTGCTTATTTAAAATAAATTCAATTTAAACAAAAACACGTCATTTAGATATTGATGGGGGAAGTTTAAAACTTACTGATAACATTTAGCTATTCCCACTTTAAAATTTCAAATGACACATCGATTAATGCTGAGACACCAATGCCGATTCTCATACAATACTTACGAAAGGCGTTTCGAGGACCTTACGGAGATAAAAGGGGGCTGTAAGGTGCTCAAAGCGTCGCCTAGGTCAGAACATTAAGTACCCTAATGAAAAAATTATATTTTGGCTGCAAAACTAAAGGAAAGCGTCGTAATTTGTGAAACCACAGATAAGGGAACTACTGGAAAATGAGTCGTTTAAATATTTTTGAGTGAGAGGGAAATAAATGCTTGGATTAGCTTAAAATGACTTTTTCTGGGTAAAGTGTACTAATTATAGACAAGAAAAGCAAATATTGGCGGATGCTTATAAAAAAAATGTTTTGTATGACGCTGAATCTCTATTTCTTACACTTTGCATAAGAATTTTTTGCCAAGTGACCGAATGGGTGAAAGGTTTTACTATTACATTAAATTGCTGGAAAAACATCATTAGGGCTTTTGGTAGGAGTCCATTATTGCAGATTGTTGTTAAAAGACATATCATTACACTTCAAATAAAATGTATGAAAGAATCATATGTTAGGCATTTTTAACTTTTTATTCTACACCAAATTCAATTCAGCTGTTATACTTAAAGTAATATTGCAAGTTATGTTAAAAAGTTTTATACGAAAACACACATTAACAAAGATTTCACTTATGTGACGTCGTCATAAAATCAGCCAATGAAATGAAACACAACCAGCCAACTCTATACCTCCCTATAATTCCTGAGCATGAATCACTGACTACTTTGGCTATCAGTCAGTGGCAAGGTATTGTTAGCAACATTTAACTAATTTAACGTGTATTCAGCTAAAGAACTGAAATCATTTTGTAAGTTATGTAACAATATACGCCTAACCAACCATAAATTTTAATAAAAACGTTGTTCAGAATGTATTCCCTGTTTTGTTTTTCTCAGTTGGTATTAGAAAATCGATAGGTAGCGATTGTAACAGACGACTTTCGTCTATTTAAATTCCACTGTTTCTGGGAAAAAAAAAAAAAAAAAAAAAACGCAGGCACGCGCGCGCGCACACACACACGCACACCTTTAATTCTTATTCTATTCATGAAATAGTGCCAAACCCTATTTGACTCTTCTCTATTAGATTACCAATAATCGACATTCGTCTGTTGCAAGATGACTTGAAAAAGTTAAGTATTCATATTTAAAAAAATATACAATTATTAAAATTTTGTAAGCCCAGTTAGGGGAATTACATTTAAATTCTTATTTCATTCGTCAAATAGTCCTGATAAATAACACTCGAGGGTCTGAACTTTCCAGAGTGTGCTATACTGTGTTCGTGAACTAATTAGCAATCTCAGACCCTCTCAAAATATTGCTTGTGATAAAATCTTAAATCCTAAAAGGCCCAGAGAACAAACTGTAATTTAATATGTGTGCGCATGCGTGCTTTGCTAAAAGGAAATAAGGACTTAGCAACATATAAAAGAAAATAACGATTAATTTCACGCAATTTATTATAACAATTAGCGATGAAAAACCCTATTTTCTGTATTGATATAAATTTCTGTCGAAAAAGTTCGTATTAAAACTTTTTATAATTAGCATTATAAATATATAAAATAATTTTGAAAACACATACAACAAAGCTGGGTCAAAAAATAGGCAAGAAGCTGCAATGACTGGGAACTTCTTACCTACGTCCTATACCTGTAGCACCTCAGAAGAGAAGGACTTTAATGTCCCCGGAGCGAGATAATATTCTCCAACCTTTGAAGACGAGACATGTGTTGACCTATAAAATTAAACTTGAAGGTCACTTCACAACGCTCACGTGACAACAAGAAAGAAATGAACACTTAAATATCAATCGCCGGCGTTCTTTTGTGCAATAACGTCCTATTTCTGTTATACGAGATGTTGAAATATCAACACATAGCCGGCATCTGCTTAGGAAATTCTTATATTTAATATAATTTTTTTCCATTAGGAACACGTTTTCTGTCATTGACAGACCCCTTCTCTCCTATTTTTTTAACTAGTGGGGAACAGTTTCTCTACCTGGAATAAATGAAATGTCCTTCAATACTATAAGTAGTAACATAACTAACGAACATCAATTAACAAACAAATTACACACAATGAAAGTACCGAGAAGCACACGAGCACTCAACCACTTGCTAAGAAAGCCTCCCTAAAATTAACAAGCTGCCACTTGCACATGCATTATATGGCCGACTACTGGCTTGTCTCTGTACTTAGTCCCCCTCTACCGGCCCATATCTCAGTAACCACTTTACACAAAAGCATTTTGAAGTCGGTGAGTGGATTGTTTTGTCGTTAACGGTGTAAAAATAATAGCTCGAAAGTTTTGTCAGCTTAAAATCCATTATCTGATAGACTGTTAACTGCAATAACCTCTAACAGATAAACTAGGGTTCATTTTTTGGGTTTTTAAACAGCAGTTGTCTTTGAAACTGAGTGTTACGAGGGTAGATCCATAAGTTTCCGGCCTCGCCGATAAGGATTATCGCCCTCACAAATTGTTTTAATTGGTGTCGCACCTTATCTGTGAAGTAAATAATTGCAGCTGTAATTTCCGCTCCGCTGTGTTCAGATGTTCAGATATATTTGAATAAAGAAGACTATGTGTAGAAGATTGTGACATTTTCAAAATGGAGTTTCGAGCTGTTATTAATTTCTTCACAAAAGAAGGACTTACTACAAATGAATTAAACAGGTTGGACGGTGTGTATGGGGAAGTACCCTCCTCATGTTCTACCGTAAAAGAATGGGCCAAACGTTTTCGAATGGATCCAGAAAGCAATGAAGACGAAAAACGTGCGGGTCGCCGTGTTCATTCCTGAAAACATCACTCTTGTGGAAGGAGAAATTATGGAAGACAGGCGGCTCAAAGTTACAGAAATAGCAGCAAGATTGCGTCTTTCGAATTATTCATGAACATTTAAACATGAATAAGGTTAGTGCAAGACGGGTGCCTAGACTTCTTTCCTCAGTCCAAAAGCATCAACGAGCCATCTGTTGTCAGGCATTTTTGGAGCTCTGCTATGGCAACGAGAGAGAAGTTCTGCAAACCATTGTTACAGGAGATGAAACTATGGTCCTCTACTATGATTCTTTGTCCAAAAGAGAATCAATGCAATGGCGTAAATCTGGTGAAGCACCGCCTATAAGACCAAGGTCAATAAGTCAACCAAGACCATAGCCACACACTATTGGGACTGTGAAGGAATACTCTTTATTGACTTCATGGAGAGGAACACCACAGTAAATGGGGAATACTATGTTGGCCTACTGTACAGACTACGTGCTTCCATCAAAGAGAAAAGGCGAGAAAAGCCGAGTGATGGTGTGTGCCTTCTTCAGGACAATGCGCCTTTACGCACAGCTCTTGTTGCAAAGGAAACTGGGAAGAAATGTGGCTTCAAGAAGATCGACCATCCACCCTACTGCCCAGATCTAGCTCCCAGTGACTTCTTCTCAAAACTCAAGAAGGACCTTCGAGGAAGGAAATTTAAGTGTGTGAAGTGATGGATGCTGTTTATGCTCATTTTGCCGACAAAACTTCTGTTTTTGGGGGGAGGTTGAAATGATAGTTCAAAGATATGAGAAGTGTATTGCAATAAAGGGTAACTATGTGGAAAAAATGAAATGTAGTTTTTGTCTTTATCGTACCTAGAAAAATGTTAGGGCGGAAACTTAAGAACCTACCCTCGTATATATAATCAAAGACAACCTAGTTTTTCTCATACTTCAGTTTCCAGATACTTTCTACTGTCGTTTTGTCTCCGTGGTTTTGTGGTGAGTCCAAGTTTCGTCTACAGTCACAAAACGACGCCAGAAGTCATTATGCTGCAACTTTTCAAACACGATTTTGTAATGTCTTTCTCCGAGCTCTTTTGGTCTAGAGTTAAACGCGGACCCATCGCGCACTCAGCTTTTTCATATGCAGAACTTCATGAAGGATATTATGTACCCGTTTCATTTGAGATGCCTACAATCTCACAAATCTTAATGCGACGGTCTTCTATCACGGTACCATGAATTTTATCGACAATTTCTTCAGAAGAAGAAATGGGGTCCGGAACGTATAGCATCTGCAGTGCTCGTACGACCACGTTTAAATTCAGTTGAGTGCTAGTGCAAAGTTCCCATGAACTTCCCTCAGCTCAGTTTGAGTCTAGACCACTGTCCACTTTTTTAAATTAAAATGTTTCGTCACTGCAAACACGTCTTTGTGCATTTCTACGAAACGTGTTACACCGATCACTTAAGATAGCTGCCAACAAAGAACTACGTCTTGCATCTATTTGAAAATTTGATCAAAATCATTAAAATGATTACCTTACCAACAGTCGTGCCGCTTAGCACAATTTCGCGCCATTTCGTTGAAAGTTACCTAACTTATCCATCCGCCCTGGTATAAAGCTATTACACACACATCCGCACAAATATGTGGTGCTGGCAAAAGAATGAGATAACACTATGGCTAAAGTTTGCGAAAAGTTCTTAAATATAACTTACTATACAGTACAGCATTTGTACACGCAATTTTTAAGTTAGTTTAGAGATTACAGCATTGAAATAATTTGACTCCCCTAGATTTCGATTTTTACTCATTATGCGTTGTTTTCGATGAAGATGGCGTGATGGAGCAATGGCGGAATGAGTGGCAGGAAAAACCGGAATACCCGGAGAAAACCTGCCCGGAACCGCCCAGTCTGCCACAAACCCCAATTACGGCCTCCGGGTTGCCTTGAAGGTAGACGAGCAGTCTAACTATTCTGACATGACGCCATCTGAATGACAAATATAAAACATTTTTCCATTTTACCGTTAAATAAAATGTATAGAGAATAATTAAAATGATTCTACGCAGCAACTTTTTATATTTTTCAGGCCTTTATTAATGTTTTTAAATCTATCTATCAATGATTAAATTTTTGTTTATAAAACGCTTTTAAGGGAATAAAAATGGCAGTTTTCATGAATTTTTACACTTTCAAATTTGTATACCATTTTAATAAATTGATTTTCCCGATTATTTACATACCTTTTAAAGAGCTTGGTTAATTTTAGCAATTTTGAAATATTTTGGAAAATAATTAGTTTTTTAAAGAGGTCTGGATTATTCACTCTGTTAATGTCCGTTTTGCAACTATTTGCGCTAAAGAGGTGTTTGATAAATAAAAAATAAAGAATGATACAGAAAGAGACATCAGATCAAGAGGTGATTTGATTTGTTTTATTTACGGACGCTCTTTAACATCTCAGGTCATCAGCGTCCCATTCAACTCAGGGCGTGAAACGGCCGACAAATTTTGCTCAGAGCCTCTTCTTTCAGGCTTGAGGTTCTTTTCCGTGCCGTAAATGTACGACACGGGATCCACGGCTTTACTTTCCTTCCGAAGGAAGCCTTACTGAAAATTTTTGGACCAACAGGTATCACCTCGGGTTGTATTGAGATTCTATTTTTGCTACTAATTTTAGTTTTCTGTTTAATTCAAAATTCTGCAAAAAAGCGCTTTTCCATACAAATAAATGTTCCATTGTATCACAAAGTTTAAGTTTAAAATCTTTTAAATGTTAGTAACTACTTTTAACAGAGTAACTACCAATTTAATGAAACTGTTTAAAAAGTCGATGCTATGTCATTTTTTAAAAAAGAAAAAAGCAAATCAAAATGTTAAGGTAAAAAATAGTGAAACTTTCTTAGTATTCAGCGCTACTTCTGTTTTCATCAATCTCACGAAAAAGCGTTTATAAAGTATAGCATGCAGAAATAAGTCACCTATAACAGTTTATAAGATAAGGTAATATATTTCCTAAATTTAACACTGGCGGGGATAGGGCATGTTGACATCCCTTAAATGTTGATTTTACTTCACTTCCAGAACGGAAAATTGATACACAAACAAACCAATCTGAAAGTATACGCGTCAATATCGTCTTTGCGGAATATATTTTGTTTTAGCTCTTTTCCCTAGGATGAGATGCTTTATCTTCGAAAAATCATATGGGATTTTCATATGTTTAAAGGCTTTCTAGTATCCCTGTATGCATTTGCTTTGCCTTTGCCAATGTTATCGAATAAAAGGAACTGTTGCCCCCGCAGATCAAGAGAACGGAAAGAAATGTTTGCTTGTTTGGCTATCCAGTCACGTATCAGTCAAAGTAGGTGATGAAAGCGAATGTTGCTAAGGCAACACACAAGGCAGTAAACCGCATGCATTTCAGTGCATTGTGCTGTTTTATTTGCGTTATTCCTTTGTTAGTTGCTACTGGATGCATTCGTTAGCCCATTTCTCCTAGAAATAACTGTGAGAGAACATTTATTGCTCCTCCTGTGTGAGAAAGTTTATTTGTCACAAGAAAAGTTCGCTCAACTGTATTGTGCCACTATATAGCTAATAAATCAGATTCGGTCATGAAAAACCTCACAAGGCCATGGACTAAATCAATGTAGTGCAACAGGCGGCCCCGGGCCAGATACAGTCCGCGGAACTCTTTTTATCTGGACTTTGTAGGGAGGGTTTGTTACATTGCTTAAAAACACAGAAAATACCTTTAATAATATTATGTACTAAGTTAAAAAAGTAAATGAGAAACAGAAAGGCTGGAATCACTTTCTTTCGTCGCGTCTGCCTGCGTTGATTACGATTCCAGAAAACTGTTGTGCTTTGCATTCTATAAACAATAAAACAACTCTAGTGCAAGGTCGCTTCAGCACAAAAGTGAATGGCCGCAAAAGGGATGCTTGATAATTCATAGAAGTAGGAATCACAGCTACTTTCAACTTATTTGTGAATTCTGTTCTTTAGAACGTGTTAGTCATGAGCTAGCAAACAGTATTGGAACATAAACGTATTACAGTTAGCTCGCTCTGTACTAATAATGAATATTCGAGTATATACAGACAGCCTGGTCGAACCTTCGATGGGAGACCGGGTCCCTTCCATCATGCGCAAGTAAACCTAAGTGTGTAGCAAAGCAGGGGTAGCATTTACATCCCCGATCCATCAACTTTCCGACACACCAGAACGATGTGTCAGTAGATCCTGAAGTAATGGGAGATAAAACAACATAGTGACTAGGAGCTCCCCTGAACCCGGCTCCTTTATAACAGGAAGTCAGCCCGTAAAGACGTGGGATGAGCGTAAAGTTGCTTTCCCCAATATTCGTGATTAGGCTTCATACTTATGTCATAACTGGAATAAACGAACAGCTCATGTGTAAGTGCCGGATTGACACCCACGTGCATCGAGAAACAGAGTTTCGATTTTAAACAATATATGTAATTAAATGTAAGAAATTATTGAAGAAAGTGAATTTTCGCTTTCGCTACCTCTGCGTGTGTGAGTGTGTATGTGCGATCAGTTTTGTTTTCCCCCGGAGTGTTCTGCCTATAGGCGAAAGCACAGTTTGTTAGCCGGATCTTGGTGGTTAGTAGGAGAGTAAATTAATAAAACAAACCAATTGAAGAAGCCGATTACTTACCAAATCAGGTTGTAGAAACTGCCCCCTTTATTATCCACATATTTTTGGCATCTATTTAGGGAAGTAATCGTTACTTGCTGTAGTTCATTTTGAAAAATCCGGACAATTTCCTGACGAACACATGGTGTACGATATAACAACATTTTTTAATTTACCCAAAAGATAATCACGGGGTGTTAAATCGAAGAACCGACGGGGGGCCACAAATTTATACAAATAACTGTATCTTGTGGAAACACATTGTGCATTGCTCTCATGGAATTATTTGTAGTGTGAGCAGTGGCAGAGTCCTGTTGAAAAAAATTCATGACAACGCTCCCTGTCGGTTAATTCACATAAAAACAGAATTAACTGCATGCCAAAAATAAAAATGGTCCTATGATAATTTCGCCGCTGAGTTATCACATATAAACTGTACATAAAGAAACGCTAAGCGACTGCGACAATCAGAAAGGTTAGCAAGTAAGCAAGCAGGTTTGCTAGGGGCAAACAAGCGGGGGCTTGCTCACAGGAAAAAGCCTGCGTCATGGGTGATCGTATATGTACCAGAGTAAGCTGAGAAATGTGTGATACTGTGAATATATCTCCGAGTATTAGCTGTAGTGCATTGTGTTCAGATAACTTTCTCGCTTCACTGAAGCAATTGTACCTCAGTAACTAGAGAACTCTGAAACATGGTGGCGTGTTTGTCAGTGCATCTGAAGCAGTGCGCTGTTCCCCGGTAGTCATTCGTTAGAGACTGAAGGCTGTTTCTGCAGATCAAAGTGTCAACATCAGCACTATGCGACATTGATTAGTTGGTGCTCGTAATAAACCTCGTTTAACTCTCAACTAGTGAGGCAAAGGACTGCAACTGATGAAGCTCATTGGTGTCAATGAACTCGTTAGAGCAAAACGCATAACGCAGGAACAGCTGTCAATCAAGAGAGCGATAATTGCAGAACTGGGACTCCAGAAACTTTGAGCACTACGGGTGCCTCGAAAGTTTCTTCCCGATATAAAACAGAAGATGGTGTACTTTAGCCAACATTTGCTTCTGAGCTACCAATGGGAAGGGAATGCATTCTTAAAGAATGTTGTCAGGGGGACGAAAGCTTCGATCCCGAAAACAAGAGATCCATGAGGTTTCGCCACAAAGGATCATATGCACCCAAAAAATTCTATGATAAGGCATTACAGACTTTTGGGATATTAAAAGCTTGATGGATATGAGAGTGGAATTAATTCTGTAAGATACCATGAAAGTTCGTCTAGATTTGGAATATTCCTTCGCACAGCATGACAACACTCGTCACCACACCAGTGCAACGGCAACAGAACAATTTCAGTCTTGGTTTCGCTGTTGTTGATGAAGGCTGCTTTATTTAGTACTATCGGCCCCAAAAACTGACAATTCTGACGATGCAGTGCAGATTAAAGTGAGAATGTGGTTTCGTCGTCAAAGTGAAAATTTTACACGACAGTATCAATATTCTGGTCACCGGTGGGAGAAGCGTATCAAGCTACCAGTTTTTGTTTTACTCAAGTAACTATACATTTTGAAATAAAACATTAGCAGACATACTTTTCAGCATGCCCTCGGTACTTACACACAGGGCGAATCAAAAATAATTCGACTAACGTTGGGTACGCGTTCCTGACACCAAAACAAAGAAAAATGTAATGTAAACATAAGTGCAGAAAAGTCTGTTTAAAAAATGTTTATTATGGCACATTATCTGTGTGAAATTATCAGTTCATAGGAAGTTTTCAAAATGCCCTTAACTCATAGAAACTATTAGAAAGTTTTCAAAATGTTCTTCTGTTGCTTCTACAAGGCATGAACTTGTCGGATCATGGACAGTCACACCCTTTCAAGGATTCCCACAAGATTTCGACTTCAATGAGAAGTTGACAAACCGTCTCCGTATTTGGAATTTCTGTTGCATAAGCTAATTCTTTTACATGTCCCAACATAGATATTTATTCGGTAACATGCGTGCGAACGTGCAGGCCATGAAACCAGTCATATCAGTTATTGCATCTAGAAAAATATGACTAAAATGTACTGGAGCCCCAGCATGCATAAACCACATGATTGTTCTTACTGCCAGAGGCACTTGCTGCAGAAAATCCAGAAGAGTGGTCTATATACAGACTCTGTAGAAATTGCCAGTAGACGTGCTGAGAGAACATGTGAACCTACCACACAGTCATGAACAATTGCAGCCCACAAATTGATCTTAAACTGATGCTGGTGTCTAGAGTGAATTTTAACCATGAGCGTTTGTGTCAGCCCACAAATATTGGTTGTGAAAAGTTAAATCTTACAAATGTTGCCTCATCTTCAAACAAGACTGAAGAGGAAAAACGGATAGGCAGTTTGCAACAAACCATCGTCAAAATTCTCCGTGGAGAGTAATCGGCAAGCGAAATCCTGCAGACGTTGAAGATGATATGGGTACAAGATCTGCTTGTGAATTATCCTCCATGTGATGTACCACACACTTGGGTCAACTGCCTTGTGCTGATACCTGGGATCTTCTTCGACAGTCTGTAGAATGTGTTCTTCCTTGTCAGGCATATGTGCGACAGGTATATGCCAGGCAGTTTGTGATACTACGAATCCTGTCTCAGCAACTCGACGATAAACAGCAGCAAATGCCCTATGATTTGCCTGACTTCGGTTTTGAAACGCTATCTGAATACAACCTCGCTTCCATTGTCATTCACGACAATATGTAAAAATCAATCTGCCAGCCATGCATCCATGACAACACCATCAAAATACAAGGAATGCATTAACAGATTGACATGTATCGATAAAACTACTTTATTGTTTGACAAAAAGAATTGTATTTCGAAACGCGTTGAGCATAAATTTTCAATAATTAAAAAATCAAGCACTTCCGTATATACAGAGGAAAGTATCTCTACAAACTTCAGGAGGTGATTCCAGGAAAAGGAACAAAACATTTCATATGAACAAATGTTCATATTTTCTAAAGTAGATGGCACTGATGAATGATGGAGCGTCAGCTTAGTTCCTCATTATTGTTCGTCAACACCTGAATAACATCTTCCTCAGATGATGGGTAGAACGAGGAGGTCCTGCTTCATGGCCCGTTCAATCACTGGAATTAAACCCCCTTGAATTTTACTTGTGGGGGCATCTGAAAAGCGTTGTGTACGCTAAACCAGTTCCTGATGTGCACATCCTTGATCAGCGTGTCCGTGCAGCCTATGACACTATTCGGGTAGAGGCCGGAATATTCGAAAAAGTGAGGCAATTCACGATGTGACGTGTGGACGCTCGCATTGCATCCCATGGAGGGCACTGAACATCTTTTGTTCTAAGTGATAGAATGATGCCGTTCATCAGTGCCCTCTACTATAGAAAATGTGCATTTCCGGATATATGTTCATATGAGCGTTTCTATTCCTTTTCCTGTCAGAAATCACCTCCTAAAGTTTCTATAGATAATTTCCGACCATCCTGTATGTTTACATAGTGTAAATATAATTTATTTTTTAAGTTAGATGATTTAAACTTTATTTTTGAAAGTATTTCATTGTTTTTGTGCGAGGAAACCGACCCAAAGTTTTTTCAAGTATTTTTGATACTTGTGTGTATTATATATCGGTAATTATATTTTAAAAAACGCAATTGTTCTCGATCCAATAATAATAATGATGATGATAACAACAACAACAACAACAATAATAATAATAATAATATTAATAATAATAATTGCATTCTTTTTAATATCTGTGAAATATATTAATTTTTGTTTTTATTAATTCCGCTTATTTTCGTCATCGCTCATTATTTAATGTTACTTCTATCTTAAACTAATATGTGCATTTCCTATACTGCGTTCTTAGCTCTGAAAGGAAAAAGAACTGGTATGCACAAAGCATTGATCTAGAGACGGTTATAGAGCCTATGAATCGTGATTGGAACGTTGGGTAAAGTGTTAGGGGTTCTTATATACAGAGCCCTCATTTGGATGCGTGGCCGGCTTAGCGGGGATTTGCTTGGCACCGGGAAAAACTATGTTTGCCGGCAGAGAAGGATACTCATAGCCCCTTGAATTCAAGTGCATATATGTCTACAGCACGCCATACACCAACTGTTTCGTCATACAATGGAATTTCGTATACAAGATCGGGTTTTTATGCACTTTTGTTTTGTGTCGATGCATGGCTATGTAAATAAAACTATGCTTCGTCCATAAAAAAAAAAAAATTAAACGCGGTCAATAGAGCGAACATTATCCAACATACAAATGCAGAAATTAACTCCACGCATATTATCGCGTGATTGCAATTCCAACCACGGTTATCTTATAGGGTTTTAATTTTAAAAGTTTAATGACATTCCAAGTCGAGATTTGAGAAATGTCTCATTCCTGTGCAATCTTTCTCAGAGATTTCTTTGGATTTCGTTCTAATTTTTCTCCGAAGTCAGAGAGTTTTTTCTCGGTAAGAACACGGCGTTTTACTTTCAGTTTTTTTACCAAGAACAGACCTTTTTCCTTAATCTATTCACGTGAATACGAACCGTTACTCTGTGAGGCGCACGTACAGCAGGGAATCTGTCAATAATTTGTCGTCTCACTTCTCTACACGAATTTGTTGTCACATACGTGAAGATTCTGTGAGCTAAAATATACCGACGTTTTGGCATTATAACAACACTAACACACCATAACACTGGAATAAGTGGTTTAACAGTGTTCAACTCCTGTACAGTAAAAATATTTTGCAACAACTAATTAGCCGGAGAGGCGGGAAATTGGAGGGGGGAACAGAACCGGTTAGAAACAGGGTAGGTAGGTAAATGCGCGTTAAGTCGGCCACGCGTCCAAATGAAGGCTTTGGTTTGGGTGTTCAGTTCAGAACATACATTAGGCAAAAGCAGTTGCTGTTTCATGAATCGGAAAGTTTGTTGACGTATCGTTCAGTTTATGACCAGAGGAAAGTTGTACTGAAACAATGGAAGAAATTAAGAACATTGGAAACGATCAGCGTCATTTCTGAGCGCCTGTTCGTGCATGCAAAAATTCTTTTGCACAGAAAGGTATGATAAAGGAGAATGCTGAAAATGTGCCATGCATCAATTGTCAAATCCACGTTAGATCGTTGTGACGGCCTTCTAAGTTCTTCCTGTGGAGACACCGAATAATGTTTCCTGGTCTTGCAACACGTCATGTTTGAATACATGAAGGTTAAGGGGAAAAACTGCTACGAACTATCTCATATGGGGAAGCAGAGTTCACGACAATAGGTTTAGTTCTCCATTGCAGCCCCGACACTGTGTACGTCATGTTCAGCAATTATTAGTCAATTGAAAATAGTGCTAATACCATCTACTCAATATTTTATCAGTACCCTCTGTAAATATCCGTGTTCATGCACTGTCAATCAATATCTGTATAAAGAAATGCAACTCTTATATTAGGACAGAGGTAGTATATTGTTATAAAAACTAAGCAGAATGGTGTTCGTATAACTTCGGAACACATAATGTATCTTGTTCTACAACTAAATATGAAAGTGTATTGCTCTTCAATTTCAATTATTTTCCCTAAGTTTCACATTTTGTGCATGGAACCAGTTTTAACAACCGGACACAACCTGCTGTTGTGAATTATATGCTGTTATTGAAAGCCGTTTAGTTGCAGTTCGCATAATTGAAGGCCAAATTGCGTGTCTCTCATAATGCAAGGCCTTCTACAATAAGAAGTTGCCTCGCGGCAGACTTTTGTTTCATATTTTCTTCTATTCTAAATTACTGAGTGCTTTCTTACAAGGCCTCCTGAAATAAGGCTTGCATTACTGCAGAAAACGCACACAGTCACTGGGAAATGTAACATTTGTTTCTTAAAAGCTTTAAAAACATCATTGACGTCAATTGACGAAAAGTTCTTTCCAATACTACGACCGTTGATGTGTGTGAGGGGGCTTTTTCCTAGGAAAAAGAGCATTGTATTTATTATTTTATTTAATCTTTCAAACTGTATAACAGGCTTCTGTAGTTGTTTCACCCAAATAGTCCTTCAGCATTATTCCTTAAGTATCCCACGTTTCAAAAACAAGTGATGGCCATCCGACTAAAGGCTTTGCGACTTCGGCGCAGTTTCACTGTTCCCAATTCTGCTCTAGTGAAGCCACTGCATTGGATATCCCTTTATTTGGAGTTTTTGCTGTCATCTCGCACGCGGTTTTCTTTCTTTCTTTTTTATTCTTTTTCTTTCTTTCTTTTTGCGAATTCCGAATGAATAGGCATTGCGGTTGTACCCAAGAAAAGATTTTTGAAAAATGTCTTCAAATCTGCATCGATCTTACATACTACGCACCGAAAATGAAAATGAAAAAAATGTATATATAGTTCTTTAAAAAGCATTAGGAAGTGACACTCTTAAAAAAAGACTGATACAGTGTGCTTTTAAGTAGTGCTTTATAGTTTTGAGGGTCATCTTTTTTAACAATGTCACTCCCTGGTGCGTTTTAAACAGCCTTGCAGGAGTTCCTCATAAATCTTTTAAAATTATATACATAATTTTATATACTTGTTAGCACCCCAGCGGTCGCAATGTTTGTTTCTTCTCAACAAAACTTGGCATATAATCATCAATCAACAAACTATTTGTTAACCAGCAAATTGGGCCACTGGGATGGGAGTTAACCTAAAGCGAAAATTTAAAAATAGTAGCGGCCGCAATTTTTCCTTTTTTTCAAAGAAACGCGGTAAATGCCATTAAATTAATGAAAATAGATCCTGAAAATCAGAGAAATCGTGCAATTAGGAGTGAGAGTGTACCTAAAATCCGAAATTTAAAGAGCGGGGTTAATTCTAAAGTTTCAATTCGCTCTAGCGGCCGCAATTTAAAGTTTTTAAAGTAAAGTCGGTATATGCCATTGAAATAGAATAAGAAAAATATTTTGTGAAAATTAATGAAATTCGATTATTACGAGGGAGAAATGGTTTACCTGAAACCCAACATTTAAAAATCGCTCTAGCATCATTAATGTTTGTTTTTTCACCACAAAACTAGGCAAATGTCATTTAAATTTAATAAAATATAGTTTCTGAAAATTAAGCTCAACATCCACACCTAGCGAATAAAAGTCTCTTTTATTTATGCGTCTTCATACTCGTCTGGGATTGTTGCAAAATTGCATGAGCTTCGCTCCCAAGTGCTTCCACATCCGCCATATTCACCGGATTTGGATCCCAGCAATTAATTTTTGTTCGCAAACGTGAAGAAATGGCTGGATGGACGAAGATTCTCATCAAATGATGAGATTGAATCCGAGACATATACTTATTTTGTACAGTTGGACAAATCTTATTTTACTGAGGGATTAAAAGGTTGGAAAGTCGTTGGACTAAACGGATTGATTTACAAGGTAACTGTGTTGAAAAATTCTTTTAAATTTTGTGTTTTCATGGTCAGGCCGAGAATTTTTAGAATGCCACTAGTACACTCGAATACTCGTGTTGAAAAATTGGTGAACCACAAACAACGCTCCGTTAGTTCCTACCACTGATGAGAAGATTGGGAGGACAATTCACTATTGGTGGTTCGTGTGGTTCCAGAACCTTTTCGGCCCAATATAACAACAGAAGACTTTCTTCCAGTATTATCACAGCCCAGCTGCATCGCTAAGAGTTCCAAAGTGAGTGAAGAAGTTCAAGGTCAAACAGTTCATCATCTGCCAGAAAGATTTTGTAGCTTCTATTCTAGAATATAAAAGGACTAATTTTGACGAGATTAGAAGGTGTGAAAAAATGAACAGAATCTAGTCAGCGCTCTGTTGGAAGAGCTGAAGCCAGCCTTGAAGGTGTTGCCCTCCTTCATGACAAGACACGCCCTCACATTGCTGCTGCAGCTATCTGACACCATTTAGAGATTACTGTCTTGTTGCCTCAGATTATCATGAAGGGCGTTTCGAGACTGATGTCAAAGAAGCGATACATTTTTGGCTGCAGATATGACGTAAAACATACTTTCCTGAGTGAATATAAAAAGTTTATTCAACATTGCGAGAGGTGTATTGAAAAGCGAGCGGTTATACACAGAATTGACATACACCTGAATTCTTTACAAAATTATATTCAGCCAGGTCATGTGAGATACGGGCCCTCTCACTGCATACTGCGGCAGCCGAAGCCGGAAAAACGGAGATGCTGAACTTGTTAACCTGTGTGTGATATGTTCAAAAGGATTTCTCTAACGGCAATACATTGCTGGCATCTACGTAAGAAATTTCTATATTTCATCTAGCTTTTCTTGCAGATAAAAAAAGCTAGGTTTTAATTTTTTAATGGTGTTTAACGCCCGTTTTTACTGCTGAGGCACCACAGGTGGTTGACACTGATGATACATGAGATGAATGATATATTGGGAAAAAAATTTTTTTAAAGAAGGAAACGTTCCAGGTTTAAGTTTAGGATACCTCCCCTACCTGCTATTTATGAGAACTGAAGAAAACCTGTCAGGGAGAAGGATCCTGGCGGGATTCGAACTCAAGACCTCCCACTCACGAGTCCTGGTCTTAACAACCTGGCCAACCGTGGTGGTCATTGAGAGGTATTTCTCGTAATGGCACCAGTACAATATAAAACAATTTTTACAGGCACAAGGGTAAGAGGACCGTACATCTTTTATGATACACTAGTTACGGTTGATTTAGCACAAGATATTCCATTAGATATTCATAACAAGATGTAAAACATATATTCAGTAATAATAACAAATATATAAATAAAATAAACAAACAAAAATTTGATATTAATAACTTTTAAAATTATTAAAATACATTTAAAATGTACAAAAAAAAACATTAAGGATGGGACACAGCTGGACTCAGTTAATTTGATTCCCCCCAACCCTCCTCCCCCGTTATCAGCCTTTTCAGATCTGATCTGTTTCACTTTCGTCAGAAATTACCTAATCTTTTCTCTCCTTCCTTTCCTGCCAGCAAAGCCCAGCATGACCATCTACTTCTGATGCTGAAAAGCAGTGCGGTAGATGCTTCTCCCTTCATTCTTCCGTACCTTTACATTCATCATGTTTACCCCTGTCAATTCTCCGCTCATAATCGTCAGTGATCTTAATCATCCGCCAAACCATTTCTCTATTAAAACACGATTGTTAATATATTTTCTTACAAATCCCCTTACCACTTCTCTGTAAGAATCAGCTTACATATATGCATCGTGCATAAAATGCGTCTTCAAGACTGCATTTACATATTGGAAGAAATAACGAAGAACAACCAAAATACAACCCACGAATGCAAAACCACTAGCTGACTAACTACATGCATTTTAAGGCGTTCACGATGTGCTTCTGTCAGTACGCAGCCACGCTCTACTGGCCCACAATTGAAATAACCTCACTATATCTCAAAATACTCCATTTTCTGTAACTTTTGTTTTTGAATAGTGTCTGCAGTGACAGTCGGTGACACTGATGTGCCATAAAATGAAATGCAGCGTTTCAGGCTTAAGTTTTAGAGTAACTCACTGGCATTTGCCATTGATGAGGACTGAGAAAAAACTGGGGAGGACGAATTTGTGCCTTAACGACTTCAGCCACTAGTGGCGGTGTGCAACTTTTTCAAACGTCCATTCATTTATCTATTTAATATAAACTTTATTTAAAATTTAAAACAAATATGGGACTTCTTCCCTCAATCCCAACCACTTCGCTTTGAAATTACAAATGGTTACCTACCTTTCGACACTCAAAATTAAATAGTGTTTAATTTTTATTTTTTGCATTCTATTATTGCTTGGTAGCCTCAAGTGTTTTTATTTGAATTTAGACAGAACAATATTTTGTGTAGGGCTGAAAGGTAATTTATTTTGGGTAATATTATATTTATTAATATTACAATAATACAGCTTATTTCTAAATATCTAACTAAACCGATTCTGTTCTTTCTTTTATGACATACATTTTTAAACAACATATTACCAAAATGCAATAAAATAAAATGCTCAGTGGTTTTATTGAATTATTCTGTCCAAATTCTAACAATTAATAACGATAGTTCAGGAAACGATTGAAATACAAAAAACAAAAGAAAAAAGTGATAAATGTATCTATTTTAAGTTTAAGGATCAAACGATAGCGTAGCCGATGAAAATAAAAAACCGGAGGTGGCTGGAGTAAGGAGGGAAAAATCTAAAAATTAATGAACATCGTGTTAAACTTCAACATTTAAATTGACATTTTTGTTTTTTTGATTTAATTAAAATCGTTAAATAGGTAGTTATTAAGAAGGGAAAATTTTGAAATGAAAACCCTGTGTATATAATCTCAAATTATTCATTTTTATTGCTTCTTAATAAAAGATGACAACATTTTCTAGTTCTTTAAAATGATATACACAGTTCTAATTGACACCAAATGATACAACAAGAAATTAATACAATAAAAGATTTCCATAACACTCGTCTAAAAAAATCACCCCCCCTCCTTTATGTAATATGAATGCCTGAATTCAAATGTTTCCAGTTTTACTCTATTGGGCTAGATTTTTAAACAAAATAACATCAAATGTTACAATGTACTTAATTATTCATTGAATATTATTAAATTTTAAGATGTATTAAGACAAAACTGTTTTTTAGGTTTCATTTTAACTTAAATTTTGATGAGAGCTATCTGTCAATAATTATGAATTTCCTAACTTTTCTTCGTTATTAGAGAGAAGGAAACCTCATTTTTTTGGAAGCTAAGATGTCCTTCACTAGTGACCCTTTTCAAAACCAACATTTCAACCATCATTGATTGACACCTCCCTATGGTCTTGATTGCAAATTTCCGTTGTTTTAATGTCTTTATAAAACCGCTCACCTTGTTCTTCAACCCTTGCACCAACATTCGCAGGGAAGTAATCAATATGGCTGTTGAGAAAATGCACTTTTAACACTCATTCTACACCCTAGATTTCTAAAATGTTGTTACATTTCCTATACAATTTCTTTATAGTTTTCAAATTTCTTGTTGCCAAGAAAGTTTTCTGTTGCTTTTTTGTATGCCAACCATGCTGACTTCTCTAATTAGGACATCGATTGAGGAAAGGCATCATCATACATAAGCTCATGAATCTGGGGTTCATCGAAAATACCTGCTGCTATTTTAGTTTCAATTTTCTGTGGCAATTTTGTAACAAGAAAGTTGAAACAATCTCTATCTTTATTCACAGCAGTGAAAAATTACATCATCAGGCATAATTTAATATACAGCGGTGGAAGGACATTAGAAGGAGAAACCATTGGTTCATACTTTACATTTTTTTTTTCTAGGAACTAAATTGTTTCTTTGTGGCCAGTTTTTTCTAGTCCAATACTCTGATTTAGCCCTAATGTCCCATTCACACTGTGAAAAATTTATCGTGTTTAAATCTTTTAGAATATTTATTTTTTATATCTACTCATTGAACAAATAATAAAAACTGTTATTTCCTATAATCCCGATTTCTGAAAAAAAATGTAGCCCGATGAGAGCAATGAAGGCTAATTTGATATATTCCAGTAATAAGGAATCAGAAACTATTAATACGCGTAGACAGGCGTAATAAATTATAATTCAAACGCAAATTATGACAAGGATCCCTTCAGCTATATATGAAATAAAAGTCAATTTATTATTTACACTCCAAGCCTGCACTTTCACCGCCTAATGGAATGTCTCCTAGGATGAAACTTTGGCATGTATCGTGAGATCTGCTGTGTGCAAAGATTAAGGTTATGTTCAAGTAATACAAGGCCCCCTATATTTAATGCAAGGCCTCCTGCTGGAGCAATACTGACACGTTCTATCAATTAAGTTAAATGTTGCGAACCTCACGCATGAACTATCAGCGGCGGCTAGTGTTATATGTCGTCACGTAGGAGAACGATAGTATAGACCAGTTTACGTTCACTTATCTTGGAGTCATATTTACACGACGGATGTTGCCATTCTTTTGTTTTCATCACCGTACAGTGTTACATGCCTATACTCTTTCTTCTTTTGTTTCGAATATTTTAACGTCCTTCTGCCGCATGTTTCAGGGCTTTGTTACTATTGCATTTCCGTTTATATCGTATTTTATTTTCTAGAAAATTCCTCCTTCCTTATTACATACATTTTTGTCTAATATGAGCTGAAGTTCAGCTGTATTAAAATAAACTTCCGCCATTTACTCTGTGTCTTAACGATTGCCTCTGTTTTTTGTATTAAGTCTTTATGAGTTACAGTTAAATATTTCCTGCCCGCTATCTGCGATTGTGGGTTCGATAACCGCTAAAAGAATACGGAACAATTATCGTTTGTAACACCGAGCAAGAATTTATTATTAACCAAACACGTCCATCGTTTTTAAGGAAATCATTCTCTGCACTCGAATTTTCTACATTTCTCTTGTTTACTGTATTCTTTACAGGGCGGGGTGGTTCAGAAGGAAATTCTTGGGGCTTGCATTCGGAAAGTCCGCGGTTTAAATCCTGGTCACTTGGGTGAATACTGGGATCGATATTTCCTTTCCATGCTTCTCTTGGTTCTGTTACAGAGTCGAAAGTTCCGGGCAACGTGTGCGGCGTAACGGTGGCTTACACTTGTGAAGGTTTCCGCTCCGCGTCTGGTATGGAAGCAGGCCTTTTGAGAGGATGCTACATGGGCATTCTGCTTGGAGACAATGTTAGAGAGGGGCCCCCTCTATATCCGTGCTTCACCACCCTGGATCCTGGTGCCGATGTCTCCTTCACCTAAATTCTTGCTCTGGAAATGCCAACCTTTGAGCAAGGCAAATTCCTCCTCCATGCCTAACAATTCAAATCAATCCAATCTTGACACACACAGAGAGAGAGAGAGAGAGAGAGAGAGAGAGAGAGAGAATAAAAATAAAGAAAAGGAAAGGAAAGGAAAGGAAAGGAAAAAACATACACGCAGCATCTAAATTTAATTTTTTCTTTTAATTTTAAATATTATTATATGTGCATTATTAAGTTCCATTCACTTGCTGAGCATTAAATTATTTTCCAAACGTTTGCAACCACTCTATTCAGACTTTATTGTTATGAGCATCAATATGAATGCAATTTAATCACATTTTCACATACAGATCAATTGAAATGATTTTTTGATTGATTTATTTATGGACGCTCTTTAACATCTCAGGTCATCAGCGTCCCATTCAATTCAGGGCGTGAAACGGCCGACAAATTTTGCTCAGAGGCCTCTTCTTTCAGGCTTAAGGTTCTTTTTCGTGCCGTAAATGTACGACATGGGACCCACGGCTTTACTTCCCTTCCGAAGGAAGCCATACTTAGGATAAATTGAAATGTCTAACGGCATTTGTTGTTAGGTAAATTTAATTATATTGTTGAAATATTCATTCAGTTTAACACATAATTTTATGATGTAAGATGCCGTTAAGTCGAGAAGAGGCTTTGCCCTGTTAGAAGATGAACGGAGCATACGTCAAGTGTTACGAGTCAATGTCTCAAATATCAAAAGACATGCCGAATGTTAAGTGAACTTGGTATCTAATGCGGAAGACCAGAGTCAGGTCACTGAAAAGTGACACCTGCCAGGGACGATCAATTTATGCCATTGCATAACAGCCGTAGAAGCTCAAAAACGTTTGCAAAGAGCATCAGGAGTCACTGCCACCGTGAGAACAGTGAGAAGGGAATTTGAAGGAGCACAGATCACCTCTAGAAGAGGTCCCTTGCTTACCCAGCAACATCGGCAAGTAAGCCTTGTCTTTGCTCGTCAACATTTGGAGGAACGATGGAAACCTGTCCTGTTCACAGACGAGTCGAGGCTCAGCCCAAGATCGCCCGATGACATAGAAACAGTATGAAGGAGAACTGGAGAATGTTATGTCCCTTGCCCATTCTCATCGACGATGGCTATCAGGGGAGGTTGCATCATGGTGTGGGCTGGCATCAGTGTGTACGCCAAGATAAGAATTGGTTTTTGTGTAAACGGGGCCCTGAATGTAAACCGTTACATTGAGGAAATACTTCAGCAGCATATTATCCCCTATGCTCCATATGTTGACATGCATGACAATGCCCGTCTACATGTGGCCCCCATTGTGAACACTACTTGCGTGAAGTGGAGATTCTGGAGCTAGTTTGGCTAGCACGAAGCCCTGATCTTACCTAATGTGCATGCTTGGCACATAATGTTCGTCAAAGTGTTCCCGAAAGCTTCAATGAACTTCGGGAGGCTTTGCGTGAGTAGTGGGAGGCCATACCACAAGAAACCCGAAGGACCTTGATCCGCAGCATGCCCCTAAGGTTCCAAGCAGTGATACAAGCCAGAGGAGCATACGCCCGCTTCTGACAGTGCCACTGTGTTGAAAGATATCGCTATGTTACCCACGCAGGTGTGTTACCTCATGTTACCCTAGAGGTAAAAACGAGATTACGAAATGTAATTAACTTGCATTCATTGTCTTGCTCACACAATAAAGGAAATTATGAACTCAAAATGATATCTAAATACATAAGAGTGGTTTAGAAATGTTTGGAGAAGTGTTTAATATTCAAAGATTGAATTGGATTATAATAATTTACATATAATGATGCATAAAAATTTAAATTTCACAAATATTTTAGGTATTGTGGTTTTTTCATTATTATTTTGCCTCGCCCTGTATATTCTTTCCATCTATATTAATTTTATAGTTCTTATTTTACATCTCTTCAAATTTTGGACATAATTTTTAACAGTTTGTATCCAATTTTTTGGCCAGAAGCAGTGGAAGAACAAATCCCTGGCATTGCCAATTAACAATAGGCAAGGTTACGGAAGTGGGAGTTTTGATAGAAGATGAAAGGGAAAGTTTAAGGTCACTCGCCCTTGACCTCCAAGGTCGGGTAGAGGTGAGAGGGCTTCTCTTAGCTAGTAGATAGATTATCTCATAGGTTTGTAACAAAATGGAGTTCTTGCGGGTTTTGTGTGGTTAATATCCTTAAATTTGGCAGCGATATAGAAATTAGGCTTCAAACCATTCTTGTACCTCATATCCAACATCCACAGTTTATCAGCTGTGTTTCTGCTAACATTTTAATTGCATTTTATTGGCAACGTTGTACCAGAGAGATAATCCGCGTCAGATTTCCCCACTTCCGTAAACAAACAAGTGAGGAGACATCAAGGTCGTGGCGTTCACTAACTAGTACACATAATACAACCATTTCGCTATGATGGAAACGATTCTCCATGTGCACTGTATCAACAATTTCATCAGCAAGCGTTGTGATTCAATGTTTTTATTATACATTTTTCTTATTTCCATGAACACAGCCACGAGAGGCATTCAAAAATTTTGCAAGTGTCATAAGAACTGAATTCGAAAATTTATCCTCCTAATTCTTCAAAGCCCTCCGATTCTCTCTCTCCACACGCAACGTTTGACACTTGTCAAAATCACTACAGTACTCGAACTAAGATATTGTCAACAGAGTTGAATTTATACGAGGAGGTCCATAAGTTTCCGGCTTAAAATTTTTAAAGGTATGATAAAAAAATAAAAACTATACTTCACTTTTCAATATAGTTACGCTTTATTGCAATACACTTCTCAAATCTTTGAATTAACGTTTCAACCCCCCCCTCCCAAAATAGTCAGGGGTCTTGTCTGCGAAATGGGCATAAACAGGATCAATTACTTCTTCGTCACACTTAAATTTCCTTCCTCGAAGGTCCTTCTTGAGTTTTTAGAAGAGGAAATAGTCACTGGGAGCTATATCTGGGCTGTATGGTAAATGATCGATCCCCTTAGTCACATTTCCTCACAACTTCTTATGCCAAGAGCTGTGCGCACAGACGCGTGCACCACTCAGCTTTCCTTGCCTTTTCTCTTAGATGTAAGCACGTAGTCTGTGCAATAGGCCATCATAGTACTCCCCATATACTGTGGTGTTCCTCTCCTTGAAGTCAATGAACAGTCCCAAAAGATTGTGGCCATGATCTTCTTGGTTGACTGAGTGATCTTAATCTTTAGAGGCGGTGCTTCAACAGGTTTACGCCACTCAATTGATTATTTTTGGACAAGAAATCATAGTAGAGGATGTCCTGTAACTCTCTCGTTCCACGGCAGAGCTCCAAAAATGCCTGACAACAGGCATTGACAAAAACACGTTGTTGTTTTTGAACTGAGGAAAGAAGTCTAGGCTCTAACCCTATTCAAGAATAGGGTTAGTGCCTAGCTCATGAATAATTCGAGGGAGTGTTGTTTTAGAAAGAAAACAACAGAAATAGCAGCAAGTTACAATTTCTGTAACTTTGAGCCGCCGGTCTTCCATAATTTCTCCTTCCACAAAAGCGATTGATGTTTTCAGAGTGAGCACCTCCAAGGGCCAACCTGTACGCTTCGTTTTCAATGCTTTCTCGACCCATTACAAAAAGTTTGGCTCATTCTTTTACGGTAGAATATGAGAGGAATGCTTCCCCATATACACCGTCCAATCGCTGTTTAATTTCATTTGTAGTAAGTCCTTTTGTGAAGAATTTAATAACTCGATACTCCATTTTGAACATGTCACAATCTTCTATACATAGCCTTCTTTATGAAAATATTTTTTTTTTTTTGTTTATTTACGGACGCTCTTTAACATCTCAGGTCATCAATTCAGGGCGTGAAACAATAGACAAATTTTGCTCAGAGGTCTCTTTTTTTCAGGCTTGAGGCTCTTTATCGTGCAGTAAATGTACGACACGGGACCAACGGCTTTACTTCCCTTCCGAAGAAAAGCTATACTTAGGATGTTTACAACTATATCTGAACAACTGAACATTAGGGATTACAGCTGCAATCATTTATTTAATAGATAAGGTATGACACCAAGGTAGAAACCTTAGGAAAAGCTATACTTAGGATGTTTACAACTATATATGAACAACTGAACATTAGGGATTACAGCTGCAATCATTTATTTAATAGATAAGGTATGACACCAAGGTAGAAACCTTAGGAAAGCGCAAGCCACTATCACACCGCATACGGCACCAACCCACATCGCCAAGCACTTTAAACTCTGTAACAGAGCTAACGTAATGAAATGAGTTGAAATGTGAGAGAGGAAATTTCATGGAATATATATCCGAGCATTTGCCTATGCAATCAAGGGAAACTACGGGGGGGAATCAGAAATGCCAGCTCTAAGAGATTTATTCGAAATTGGGACCTTTCGAGTGCGAACTCAAGGTATCCCGTGCGGTATGTAGTACACATACTTTTATTAGATTGGGAGTGAATAGCATTAAAACCTTTCCATATAAAAAAGAAATACTTGGTAGAAAGTACACAGGGAGAGAAAATATGCTTAGAACACGTTTAAAGGTTTAATTTGAGCACTGACATTTTTTTTTAATTTGACTGTAGCAATAGAGAATAAATAAGTATAGACTGAAGTGTGGAGCTGTGTGGGAAACATTAAATACAAATTACACAAGATTACCGGTATCAGTTCATTTATATAGGTGTCTCATAATGAACCCAAATTTTGTTTTAATAATAAAACAAATAACTTATTTAAAATGCTAATATGATTATGTCAGTATGAATTACAAACACTGCCACTAAACAAAACATCAGGCATTTATCTTTCACGGCTTCTCTTGGCAAAATTGTTAACGACTTTACAGAAAGTTCCGGCTGAGTTTCACCCATGACACTTCTAATTTCTGCCTTGAATTGAGGATTGTCAACATAAACACACAATTTTACATATCCCCACAAAAAATAGTCACATAGTGTTAAATCACACGATCTCGGTAGGTGGCCGTTGCGAGAGAGGTAATTGTTCGACGCTACAATGGTCGGCTTTAGCTCGAGTTAGCTTCATTTTAGAAGAATGCATATGCAGATCTTTTGTTAAAAATCGCTTACTACTTGGAATGGTTAATTGTTCAGAACGGCGGCTCATAGCAACACTCGTCTGACGAGGGCAACATTCTCTACCAATCGACGAGAACGTCCAGGTGATTTGATGTTCTCTGTCGATCCTGTAGCTTCAAATTTCCTTACCAGTCTCTGCACTGTTGACATGCGAGGCGCATTTCGTCTACCAAAAATTACACGAAGTTTTCGAGCGGTCTCCACATAACATTCACCGTCCTTAAAATGCACTTTCAGAATCTGGGCGCGTTGATCCTTATTTATAGCCCAATTTGAGCTGATAAAAATACGCACAAATGACAGTCGTTAATCGCAATACATATGATAGTCTGTTAAATTTCAGGTCCGGCAACCTAACAAAACAACAGAGGCGTTTAATATAAACATTGCGTTGTTATAGGACACACTATATAGTACGGAATCTTGGGACGTGTAAGAATGATAAAATATTCCACTACAAACAACAGAAATTTATTTTAAGATACTAATTAGGGTATTTAAAATGGACAAAATTAATAATTTATATGAAAGAACAACAATTAAATGTGTTGGTATTACTGATCACATAAATTAATCCTATCTGGATGGCTGCGCAGTTTAGAGTTCGGCTTCCGATTCACAACTAAAAAGGATCCAAACCTTCCAGAACCGTGTTCTTGATACACCGTGGTACATCCGCAATGAAACTCTACATGAAGATTTATACATACATTTAGCACATTGTAATGAGGACAGGCGCTGGGCTGCAACCTCAACTAACGCCTTGTATATATTTATACTATGTTACATTAATTAATAAAATTTACAATTTATTAAAAAAATAAATCAATAAATTCGGACAACCTAGACAATAAATTAAACCAGAATTCCTAAATTGATGTCATGCGAGTCTAAGGGCCGAAGAGATTCCGAACCCCCAATATAGAAGTTGGAATAAGTCGCAAGGCCTAAACCGTGTAACTAAGAAAAAAAGGTAGCCATGACGTATAATAATAAATGATGTTCTGCTTACCCTGTACTAATACTAGAAGATGGCCAAAAATGTTTTATCGGTTTCAGACCAGACGTTTCAAAGCACCTTATTCTGAACCTAATAACATCTTTAGTGTTAAATGCAGTCAATTTTGATATCGAATTGTCTTCTATCAATGTATATTTCATTTTGATACATTCCCTTAGGTTGGGTAGCAAATGATTCACCCACAAAGGTTCGGAACTATTTTTTTTTTTTTGGTTATTGTAATAAACAACAAAGGTAAAGGTGATAATTTGATGGTACAATGTCTGGAGCATATGGCGGGTGCAGTAGTCTCCCAAGCAAGATGGACGTTGGTTTCAGGAAACACCTTTACCCTTTCGCTTTTCATAGACATGTTCCAACTGGTTAGATTACACCAAAACATTGATTGTTTGACCAGCTGGCAAAGAACACACTCTTCTTTGTACACAGTGTGGTTTCTTGGAGTGTCACAGAAGATCCACTTCTCAAAGCATGTCACCTGTCTATCAAGAAATGGGGTCGTTATGCTAACGTGCCAACAATGCAAAAGAGACATCAGCTCATGTCGCCTTCTCAGCCTTTGTCAACTTGTGTGAAACTCAGCGACTGAGTTTGTATATTTTTACTTGTTAATTGATATGAAGACGCATCTTCACTGCGCCGACGTCGAATCGTTGTTCCATTTCCTCACAAATCTGGCAAAGGTCGCTAAGAGAGTCTTGCTATACGTCGCTTATTCTCGAGGGTCTCGCTGCCTTTTTGAACTTCGCGAATCTTCTTTGCACCGTCCGTAAATTCACTGCTTCAGCACTGAAGCCATTACATTTTCCCCTTTTCGGAATACTGACTAACACAAGGAAAAGTTGAACCTATGAGAATGGTTTGATTCGCATACTAATAGAGGGCAACAACTCTCTTCGTATAATGTGTGGTCATAAAGCTTGTTTTCTAAATATCGATATCCTATGGTCACAAGTAATTCTCATGTTAATTCGTTGTTCGGCAGCTGTGTAACTCAAGTGTTTCTAGTAACGGTAAAAAATTGATAAAATTTGAATTCGTCGCGTGATTTAACTGTTTTTTTTTTTTTTTTTAAGAAGGGACAGCCAGGTAGATTCATGAGAGAATTTTGCCTACATGGGTTACGCTTGCCTCGGTCCTGGCGTTGCAGTGGTAACTATGCTTGCCTACTAAACCCAAGATCCCGGATTCGATCCGGCCAGGATTTATGGATTTTTCGGGCATAAACATCCTTCGGAAGGGAAGTAAAGCCGTGGGTCCCATGTCGAGATTTACGACACGATAAAGAACATCAAGCCTGAAAAAAGAAGCGTCTGAGCAAAATTTGTCAGCTGTTTCAAGCGCTGATTTGAATGGGACGCTGATGATCTGAGATGTTAAAGAGCATCCGTAAATAAACCAATTCAAATTCAAAATTACGCCTGCCGTTCCTATGAAACCGTTCGACAATGGGTATATGAGTTCAAACGTGGCAGAATAAGCATCGAAAACGCACCACATCCTGGAGTTCCAAAATCAGATGAGGCCAAACATCTTCAATAAAGTCCATGATATTATTCTGGCAGGCAGATGAGTGAAATTGCACAAGTTAGCAGAGGCAAAGGCCATCTTAACTGAGCGGGTTCTGGAGCAAAAACGGAACGCATGCTAACATCGGCCGAATGTTTCGGAATGTTAAAGAAGAATCCAACCGATTTTTACGGCAATTTGCGACTATGGATAAACTGTGCATTCATTGCTATACACCAGAAACCAAACAGCATCTAAACAATGGACAGCATAAAGAGATCCGGCCCCGAAAAAGGCGAAATGCTTTCCGTAGATGGAGAAAATTATTAATGGAGAACACTGCTCATAACATTTGGGGAGACTGAAGACAGCGATTGCAGGTTTTTCCTGAAATGGGGGGAGTGGTGAGGGAGGAATTGTATTGTTTTACCATGACATGTGCATTCATGCTGCGTCGCTAAGGATAATTTGACCAAGTGACAAAAAAGAATGCTTCCGCACCCACCCTATGCACCTGATTTCGCTCCCTAGGATTACCATCTGTTCCCTAAAACTCCAAACTTTCCTAACTGGACAAATTTTAAGTCAAACGAGGAGTATTCTGAGAGTCACAAGGAACGTGTAGAAACTTGGGAACAACTGAGTTTAACTGCGAGGGAAATATGTCGAAAAACAAAGTATGATACAAGAATGAGCTTGTTCTCTTTAATATAAAAACTAAGGTAATCACATAAATAGTGTGTTTACGTTCTTAACTTTATTTGTAGCTCTTTTTATTGCTGCCAACGCTTACATTTAAGCATCACGAAAAAAATCACATTTTTTCCCCCCACTGTCATGACAACGAATGTGTTACGATAAATCGGCTGATACAGAGCGCATGTTTGTTGACAGTACTATTAATACGAGATACCGCTATAAATTACACAAATTGCCTAAACGTACTGAAGGTATAGATATTCAAAATATTATGATTATATTTACTCAGTGCTAAGAAATCGTCGCGGCAATGCGCTCAGTCCTAACATTCCTATATACTGCTCAGCTACTGGAAGTGGCTTCAAAAGGAAACTATTGTTCCGTGGGAAACACCCAAGCGCGTGCCCTCCCACATCCCGAAATCCAGACACAGCGGCAGAAGAGGGGAGGGGGGAGAGAAGCCTTTCTCCGTGCGACTCTATAAAGCTGCTTGCTACTCTTGCTGCCAACTATTCGACCTGTTGCTTCATCAACATGTGGAGGTGGTATCTCATCTCAGGTAAGTAATCTGCTTACAAATGTAATTGTACTCTTGTATTTCTTCAATTATGACGTTTATTATTAGTAATACAATAAGTATGGATTATTCTTTTAATTTAAATATATCAGATTTCCAGCGGCAGTTTTTGTTTTAAAACAATATTAAACGCAACATTTTATTAATTTGATAAACATCATGAAACGATTAAATTATGAATAACGCTGAGCAGGACAATGATGCTTTTAAGTGTTGAATATTAAATTAAATCACCGCACTGAATAATATATAATAAATATGAAAGAGATTTCCAATTTCGTGGATTTCAGCTGTCTGAATTCTTAGAAAATATATTTTTGCACAGTTTCTTTGACCACAAGGGCGAAAATAATTTAAGGAAACTAAACTTCATCTTAAATCTGAAGACAGTTTTCAGCAAAGTCACATACGAGTCTGCAAAAACATACAGTGATATGAGAATATGAACTTTACTTTCTCTAACAATCGTAGAAAAGATTTCTGGCAAGAGAGAATTTGGAGGACTGAGTGAAAGCTTGGCTGTGGCCAGGGTCCAAATCTTCTCCACCTGGGCGTGTTCGGGTTGCACTCCGACCTTGTTGGAGTCGCAATATACTTTGTGATTCCTTGCAATTAGGTTCTGACCAATAGAAAAAGTGCGCTTTTTACTGAGAGTATTATAATTAGTGATTTCACCATCTGTCAGCTGTTTAACACTAAATGGTAGTATACACGAGCCTATTTTAACCTGACTGTGAATATAACTATTTGAAAACATCCTGGCGAATTCTTTGGTGTGGAATCAGGCACACACACACACACACAAAAAAAAAAAAAAAAACCTAATACTTTTCAACTTTCCTAATTAAATGAAAGGTGGAGAAATGTGTTTTGATTGAAAATAAGTAAAATTAGTATAAAAAGTAAAAGAAATTCATTTAAATTTAAAAATTAATTGCGAAATTGATATTGCAACTATATTTATAATATCTATAACTATACACCTTTTCGATCTAAATGCTTTTTAATAGTTTAACTTCATTGCTCTATAAGAAAATTATGTAGTTAAATAAAATAAGTTGCCTTGACATTTTCTTAAGATGGCTCGTGTTTAGGGGTTTTGAAACTGTGTGCCGTCATTTAAAATTCAGAGAATGCCATAGATTTCACTTCTTCTGTCCGCTCTTCTCCTTCTGCTAATATCGCATATGTAGCCCGAAAGAGAGTGAAAGTACCTTGCAATCTTATGTAGACGATGAGATTTAAAACAGAAAGAAAATATTCTTGGTTCAGATAATAATGAAAATGGCTATAATACCGATGATGATGATGATGATAATAATAATAATAATAATAATAATAATAATAATATAGTAAGTGCATAGTTCATTATTTAACCTGTGATTTAAAACTCTCTTCATTTAATTGCTTTATTTATTTTGGTAAATTATTATGAAATAAAATATTTGTAAGGTTAATTGAGTTTACCTTTTCTAATCTTGTACAAGGTGCATGCAATTTATCATTATTCCTAGTGCAGTAATTATATATATATATTTAATACAGTTTCACTCACATTTAGTGAAAGTTCTAGTATATAATAATGGTATACAGTCAAATCTCTTTTAAAAAGAGGTTTATAATATTTACTAGAAGTATAGTTAAATTTTGATTTTTCATAGATTTTTGTTTATGATTATTGCCGTACAATAGTACCCATTAAGTAGAAATATTTTCAAACAATGACATTGCATTTGGGTCATAAATGTAAAGGAACTTTATTATAAATGCTCTTTAATGAAAATATAGGACATTGCATCTCAAACAGTACAATATATTTAAAAAGTTGCCACCATTTCAAATAGATTAATTTTCTTTATATATGGAGTATCAAAATAACCCTCAAAATATGACACTCCTGCTGCCGTTACATTTTGTTGTAATAAATGTCAACCTATGTCAATTTAAGAAAAATTGCCCCTTTGAATACATCTGAAATTATGCTCTGCGGTAAAAAGGATTAAGATGGTCTAGTGGTAACCATACTTGCCTCTTAAACCCAAGGTCGCGGGTTCAAACCCGGCCAGGATCGGCGGATTTTTCGAGCGTAAAAATCCTAAGTATGCTTTGCTTGGGCAGGGAAGTAAGGCCGTGGGTCCCGTGTCGTGGATTTACGGCACGAAAAAGAACCTCAAGCCTGAAAGAAGAGGCCTCTGAGCAAAATTTGTCGGCCGTTTCATGCTCTGCATTGAATGGGACGCTGATGACCTGAGATGTTAAAGAGCGTCCGTTAGTAAAATAAACAGAAATTTTACTCATCCAAATATTTTTTTTTCTGATGTGTCAAATGAAAACTTATTCAAACAAACTTTTTTAAATATCATGGGGGAGTTCTTGTTGAGGGTACACTTTTTATATTGTCATTAATGTAGGAGATACGGGAGAGAACTTCATTTCTTTTTAAATGACACCGTGCACTTTTAACCAAGAATACAGTTACCCTTTCCAAAAGCTATTCAGAAATGTAAGACACTGTACACTTTTAGTTAAAAAAAAACAGTAAATATGGAAATGATAAATGCATGCCTTCTTTTATTTCATAGCATTATAGTGCTCTGCCAACTTACATACTCCGTAGATCAGCAGCATTTCTACTTTCTCTTCGTGCGTGTATATCTTGTAAGAACAACTGTAGTCTCAATAGCTCTGTGCAGTGTTAACTTGCTCTGATAAATGACTACTGTACACTGGTGCGCAAGTTAAAACAATGACAATTTCAGGGGTGAGGGAAATCAGTTACCTACCTTTACCTCCCTGTTAGGGCAAATGTGTTTATATGAATTGGAAATAACAACACAACACACAGAACTGTACTACACCTTACCGTACCAGCTATTGGTGGCCGAGGTCGTTTAGGCGCGGACTCGTGAGCGGCAGGTCTGGGGTTTGAATACCGCCAGGGCCGTCCTCCCCGACAGGTTTTTTCCAGGTTTTCCTTAGTCCTCAAAGCTGGTAAATGCCTGGGAGGTATCCTAAAACAAGGCCTGGAACGTTTCCTTTCTTAAAAAATCCTTTCCCAATATATTTCATTTCATTTATCATCAGTGTCCACAGCCTGTGGTGCCTAAGTAGTAAATCTGGGCGTTATACACCAATAAAAAAAAAAAAAGTATCGTTTGCACATCTACTGTTTTCTTGATAAAAAAATGGTACAGTTGATATATTTTTCAATAGATTCTGTAGAGGATAAATGTGTTCTTGAATAAAATGTACAAGATACCTTAAAATATATATATACAAACTCTATCCGGTATCTCCTACATTAATGGAAATACAAAAAGTATACTTCTTAATTTGGATTAGCAATGCAGCTATCCCAGCGATTCTGTCAATCTTCAAAAAAAATCTTTTTTTCACTTGTCCTTCAGAATCACATCCGCAGCTTTCATCTCTGTATATGATGGAAAATACTTCCCACGAGGTGCGAAAAAGGAAAAAGTCACATAGGGCTAAAGCTGGACTATAGGGAGGGTGATGAACACACTTCACATTGACGTGAGGTTTACAGCAACAACATTTTCCATGTGTGATCGTGCATTATCGTAGGGCAGCATCCGGGCTATTGCACAAAAAGTGGCGTTTGAATTGGCTTTGCAGAGTTTTCTTAGTATTGTCCATTTACATTTGTGTATGCAGGTACGACATGCTGATAAGCCATTCCTTGAATACTGAAAAATGAGATGACCATAACTTTCCCAGTCGAAGCAACCACTTTTACTTTTTTTGGTGTTGAAGATTCCCACACAGAGCTTTGCTGTTTGATCTCAGGATCGAAATGATGTTTCATCAGCAGTGATTACGTGAGTTAGCAGTCTTGTGCACAAACATGTTTTCATGTTGCAACTTTCAGTTACGTATGGGCGATATTCTGTGAAATTTTTTAAAATTTAGAATTTCTGAAAGTATTCTTGATGATATTCGACGATCCTGTCACAATGACAACAGTGTTAATGTTTTCTTCCATTAAAGCACAAGCTGGATTGTCTTCCCTCTTTAAAAAGTTTAAACCAATTTCGAGCTGTGCTATAGAGAAGAACAAACACACCATAGGCCTGCTGTAAAATTTCATAGGCTTCAGCTAAAGATTTGTCAAATTGCAGGGCGAGAAATTATGGCTGTAAAAAAAAAAGTATAAACATTCTTTATTGAACAGCTTTCATATTTTTGAACTTATATATTTGGCTCCAATAAACTACATTGTATTTGTATTTGATATTTTAAGATTGTACTCCATTATTACTTTATTTAACTTAAGGTAACCAGGAAGTATAAATATAACAAATAATGCAGCAGTATACACTTTGCACTGTATCTCAGAAATTTATGAAGCTATTAATATGAAAAGTTAATGAATATTAGGAATACTTAACTAAATATACTGTGTAAATTTCTATTCTCTAATGCACATAAAAGTTTTTTAAACAAAAATAAACCTTATTTCCCCACAACTTAAAATTTTGACATAAATGTGCATTTTTCTCACGAGTGGCTGGACCAATCTTATTGAAAATTTGCACTCACACACAATGTATGTAAATGTGAAGAGTGGTAACTAGAAGTACTCAATTATTACTATAGTTGATAAAAATCAATATCAATAAGAAATTAAAAATATTTATTTTATTATTTTTTCACATTTTGGAAATTTTCTTTTCAAGCAACTAGCATAGATATATTATTCTAGTTCGCTGGATAGCACGTTGTCTGCAGTTTAAGTAAAAAAAAATTATTGCATTTCCACCAATAGTTTATAAGTAAAATGTATGTGATAATGTTTTCAGTTTAAAAAGATTTTATTTTGTTTAAAAAAAATTTAAAAACTTATATATATAATAGAGAATTAAAATTTACAGAGCATCTTTAGTTAAGTTTTCTTAATATCTTTCAAAATTTTCATATTGATAGCTTTAAAACTTTCCGAGATACAGTGTAAAAGGTGTACTGCTGCATTATTTGTTACTGGTTACCTTAAGCAGAAAACTGTAGATGTTCTTCTGAAATAGCCAGCAATGGCATTTAATAATAATTGTTTTAATGTTAATAAATGCTCAAAATAACCTCCATTTACATCTAAAATCTCAGTAATTTTTTTCGAGGCCTGCTTTAACAGATAGGCGGTAACAATACCACATACTTTGTACACCACACTTTCTGTTCTCTTTGGTTGAAGGTATTTGTATTTTTGTTATACACCCTTTCAAAAAAAAAAAAAAAACCATCTTTTGAACGCAAAATTCTTTCAAGCCTACTTGATATAGCGCGCGATTCACAAGGTAAGCCACTGCAACAGTTGCATTATATGACATGCATTAAAGAGGCTGACTAGTAAGTGTGTATATTCTGTTAGCTCTGTGGCAGAGTGTGCAGTGATGCTGTGGTTAAGAGAGCAAGTTTGCCTACCGGTATGAAGCACTTTTTTTAATAAACATTTGTAACATCTAACAAATTAATGTTGTAATATTGTTTCCTTTACACAGCAAGCTTTAACATTAACGTATTACATATTTTATAAACAATATTATATTTCCTTCAGTATTTGTTCTATCTAAACGCAATATGCTGTACGCATATTCTCTGTACACTCATGCACAAAGGGCAAAAGATAGCTTATGGGCACAAAGAATCCTGGGATATGTTAGTTTGTGATTACAATTTTGTGATTTTTTAAAACAAGTTCGCCTCTATGACAGAAGGTGAACCCAAGAACCTAAAACGCCCAGCTGTTTTTAATATTTTAATGGCTTTGAAACCGATAATTAACATATTCTCTAAGTGCCCTTTCCCCCCCTTTTCTATTAATCTCAAGATTTAATTTGAGCAAAAAAAATTACCTTAGCCAATCAGAATACCTAAATAGAACACAGAGTGTTGCATAAATTAATAGCGAGTTTTAACTGTGGTAAAAATTTAATTTAGCATGTCATTTGAAATGAACAGAAGATAGAAATTAATCAGTAATATTTTTTCCTACATTATCTTTAACTGTCTTCCAACGATGGGGCAGTTATTCGATTCCACGCCTGAAGAAATTTACTGGTTAGCGTTAAAGAAGTCAACAAGTCAAATTAGGATAACGTCTTCGAAGATTGTTGGAAATGAGCGAAAAAATTGGAAATTGAGTGCAGAAAATAAAAGGAATAGGAGATTCCAATCAAGCTCCTGGCTTGCTGCTTTAATCAAGTTAGCAAAATGTGGGCGTGGATTATCGTGTTGGAGCAGTACTTGCTGGAGTAGACTGGTCTTTTTCTTGAATTGCAGCCATACGTTTCTGGCACACCAAATGCTTAACATTATGTTCTGTGATTATTTTTAATAGTGTTTAACGGCCGTTTTTATTAATGAGGCACCACGGCGGTGGACACTGATGACACATGAAATGATATATTGGGAAAGGAGTACATTCCTTTTACTTTGGAAGAAGCGTTCCAGGCCAGTTTAGGAGCACCTCCCCTGCATTTGCCATTTATGAATGGAGAAATTCTGTAAAAAAAAAAAACCTCAGTCAGGATAGACGGTCCTGGCAGGATTCGAACCTCCAAATTTCCCGCTCACGAGTCCGCGTCTTAACGACCACCCGTGCCGGTTTGTGGATGGACACAGCTTTTATGTTAAGGCTCATTTTGTTTTTTTTTTTTTTTTATGTTGACATATCCGCATAATTTCTACTCACTAGTAATAACCATGCACAGGAAATATTCTTATTGTTCACAGGCTACAGATGACGAACAAGTAAAGAAGCACAAATGCATCCTGTTTAATTCTGTTTTCGCTTAAATCGGGCGGTATTGATATACTCAATTTTTAACCCTGTCCATAGAATGCAAATATCGCAGTGGATTGATGACTATCACAGACAAATCTCGAGTTCGGAAGTTCAGTGACGTGGATCATCGTGGATTAAAGCGTT
Source organism: Metallyticus violacea (assembly GCA_030762175.1). NCBI lineage: Eukaryota > Metazoa > Arthropoda > Insecta > Mantodea > Metallyticidae > Metallyticus > Metallyticus violacea. The sequence continues at coordinate 25,392,598 of CM060835.1, read as the reverse complement.
TAAACAGTCATCAAAGCCGGAGACGTGGAGAATCACTCGCGTCAAAGTGACGTTCTTGGAAATGACAGGAACAATTTCTTGGCTCGTAAACGGCACAAATATTTCGTATCGCCTTCTTTTGTTCCTCTGTTAAGGCGAACCAAAATGCTGATTTTCATTATGTTTTTACATATTCAAAAGTTTATATCATTTTAATATTTTGATATATGTTAAAGCGGTACCATAATTTGAAAAATACTATGCTCTAAAATGATTTTTCCCCCTGTTCGATAAATAAATATTGATACAATTTGCCATGATGAAAAACATGAACTAGAGGATTGGAGGGCTTAGAGACTCTTATTTCGTCTTTAAATGTTTCTTTTAATGTTTGTATTTATTTAAAAATTATGGGGAAAAAAATTTTTTTCCCACATTATCGCAGAATTAGGCAAAAAAACTTTACCAATTATTTTAATGAAAAAGTTTGAAAATACTATGCACAATTAATTTTTTAAAAAAATAAGAAGGAAGTGCATTATTGTGTTTAAAAAATAGGTAAATTTCTTGCAATTCAATGCAACTTCGTTTTTCACTAATCAAGTGTTTGGAAGTATACAAGCAAACATCAGCTATCTACCTGAAACATTTTCTGAATATAATGGATAACGAATATGGTAAATTTAGCATTGGGGAGGATTAGGACATTTCAGACTTTCCCTAAACTCAAAAGAAGACGGTTACAAAGAACCCCACTTCACTTTCTTTAGCCTGCAAAGAGCACCAACCTTTTTCAAATCTGCAAAATTCAACACGTGTTTATGACTACAATATTTGCATTCCATATAATAAACGATGAACGCCTAACGCCACAATGCTGCAAAGTCAAAAACTCTACCGGTGTGTGCTTCAATGCAACGTCATTTCATTTTATCTAAAAATTTGAAGCTAATCCCTTTGAAGCCGATTATGGAATACACTGAAGTGTTACCCATGTCACTACCCATTGGAAAACCCAATTGTTTGTTAAGTTCGAAAAAGTTAGCACTTACTTTTATTTGTCCATTTATGTTGCTACGCTTTCATAATGTTTGTGTTCATTTCGTCTTTAACACTCGTAAACTTGATCATGTGACACCTCTTCGCAGTCAACTGTCATGGCTAGCTCTAAAAGAAGCAGGAATCTCCATTCCCTTACGTCCTGTTCAAAGCTCTCCATATCCCAGTATATAGCCTCTCGCTTCGTCCCTACTTCGAATCCGGATTATGACTTTACCGTCTATTTCGTCACCGAACACATTTCTATCAACCTCATTCAGCGTGTCAGTTCCCAGAATCTGGAACTCCCTTCCTCCTAAGTCAAAAATTGTCGGACAATAAACAATTTAAACGTATATTAAATTTTCAGCTAACTGTTGGAATCGGAACAGTTAATCTCTCGCTTTTTATTCTTTTTCTTCATCTCTCCTTGTACTCGAGGAAAATTATTGAAGAAAAAATGTAATTGTAACATTATTTTTATCAACTTTCTAAGTATATTAAAATATGTAATATTTATATGCATTCTTAATTTGTTTTTATTGTGTATTTTATATATATATATATATATATATATATATATATATATTGTACTCTGTATTTTCGCTGGTTCTTCGCCTGGTACAGTGGAAGAGAAAGTACCATAGCCTTAACTCTTGGCAGGGTAAATAAATAAATGTATTAGATATTGGCTTGTAACAATAGATGTGGATCACTCTGTATAGCTAAATAATGCATTGAACAATACCAGATAAAAATTGTTTGAATACTCAATACACCTCATTTTAAATCTCTCTATTGAATTGCCTCATTCGCTTCACATAACGGGTTTGATAAAATAAAAAAGGGAAAATATTAGGTAACGTTAGCTGTCAACAGATTTCTTCGGTGCCATTGATAATTCAACTGCATGGGGTCGAGAGTTGGCATTTACCGCAAGCAAAACGTGCTCGTCGTAAATAACGAGAAGCTATGGCAGTTAAATAACTATAATTCAATTCGCTTACGGCATAAAGGCTTTCCAAACAGCTTCAGTTGGCAGATCGAAAGGTCTTTGAACATATGTCTTTATTTCTTAATTATCTGCTTCTTTTGATTAACTAGACGGGTTTAATTAAGAGTATCGTTAGCGTTTAACAAAACCGAAGTAAGTAAAACTAGGAAACGAACTTGTCCCGCAGTCTGAAAACTGACAACTGGGTACGCATGCGCAATCGCATCCAGTTGAATCTCGCGGCACGAATACAGCAATCTGATGTGTGAAATGCTTTGGCAGAGGGTCACTTTTGTTTGCGACGTGTGATGAAATCTGAGGGAGAGAGCAAAATATTACGTAAAGATAATCAATAAACTCTACGCTTTCAGAATTCTGCAATCAATAAGCAATAACCTAAACACTCAAGCAGGAAATGCCAGAAGCTGTTTCATAAGCTCGCAACGGATATGAAAGGGCCTAAGGCACAACGAACGTTTATCGAAGGTAATATAAATAACATAGCGGTACACACTGTCAAGAAGCGGGAAGTTGATTTGACGGTGTGTGTGTGTGTGTACCAAGCAGCCAGATACCAGGAATGACTGTAGCTACAGAACATGAAGCTTCAGAGGGAGTGGGGGGGGGGTTCTACCTGCAGTCTTCATTTGAAGTTGAGAAATTAAGGAAAAGAACTCTGAACGATTAGACAATCACGCGATATACTTAAGAATCAGCTAAAAGCAGTTTGTTTTTTATTTCTCAAGAATCTGTGACTTAGAAAACTCGTGCATTCCTTATTTTGTCACGGTCATCTCTAGTATTAATAGCAAGCAGTGTTAATAAATGTCTGCCCTATATCAGCTCATTTATCCATATTCATTGTTCTATGCCATGGTCACCTCCAGTATTACCAGAATAAGATAAGCCCAATGACGCCAATAAAATCATTTTTGAAAACTGTACCAGATTCCGATAATGCCCTTTAGAAGTCTGCATTTACATTCCATCTATTGATGAAGTGAGTTAATGGCAGTTCAGAGTCATTATTCTTTCTTTCTGACACATCATTTGTTCTAGTTTGCAGCTAGTGACAGACTTGCATACTCAATTAAATGAAACAATTTAATTTTTGAGTTTTTTTTTCTTTTTTTTTGGAGTAGTGTTTAACGCCCGTTGTTACTACTGAGGCACCACAGGCGGCGGACACTGATGATACATGAGATGAAATGATAAATTGGGAAAGGATTTTTTAAGGAAGGAAACGTTCCAGGCTTAAGTTTAGGGTACCTCCCCGGCATTTGCCATTAATGAGTGAGGAAAACCTGGAAAAACCCTCATTCAGGGAGGACGATCCTGTGGGATTCAAACTCCAGACCTCCCGCTCACGAGTTCGCGCCATAACGACCGTGGTGGTAAATCTGAACTCCACTGATAAACTTTCATAAGTTGTTCAGGGTTGTTTTCTGAGGGTATTGATATAAGGAACCCATGGTTTCAGTGGCTCATTGCCGGGTAATTTCATCCCTGAACTTAAAAAATGGAACAAATACCGCGTTACAAATTTAATTCGCACTGGACCTTTAGATTACGGGTGGTTGGTAAACATGTCTTGTGGTTCACGAAGGCAGGCAGCTGCCGCGCTAGGCCAGCATTGCACAGTTCATTACCATCAAGTCTTACTCGTCGGACATAATCAAAGGACGCATTATGGGGACATGAGAATGCAGTCGGTCGTTCTATGCCCAATTGCTGTCTATAAATCAGAACACTGTGTCTTACTTTGGGCTGCTCGATTTCAAGAGCAAGGTGAGGAGGGTTTGAAGAAGCCATTGAGGCCTCGATATTTGCCAATCTCTTCCGAAAAGATTAAACGAGGTCTTATGTCACGATGTTCATTACAAAATATGTGTGTTTCTGGTTTCTTTAATCTCCTGTTAGAAGAAAGTGTGTTATACTTTTGTTTATTAACTTTAGTTATTTACAATTTCTGATTTTTGTATATAAAAACTTATATGCAATATATAAACTTATTTGTCTAAATGGAGCTGATTTTCTATTTTATTTTGCTTTAAGGACAATACTATTCGTATTCTACATTCCTCTAATTTCGAATGTATTTCCATTCCCAATTTAATAGTTTAAGAAGCTTCCCTTATCACTTGAATTTCTAGGTTTGCAACAAATTGCTATTATAATTCAATATATGTATATACACACATTTAGATTTCGCGGAGAAAATGAAGTACACAGTAATTCCCCATTAAAGATTAATGAAGGAATTGGAAAAAAAAATTGGAATGGGATAGGTATGGGAGAGGGGGGTAGGGGACAGCATTAATGTATGGAGGAAAGATAGAAGAAAGCTAATTGACATCAACAGGCGGGACATAGAAGCAGCATGCAGAGAGGAACTTAGTAATGAGCTAAAAATAAACTGGGGGAAGGAATTATACATAACATGAATTTTAAGGACGATCAGGTATAGCTTGACTTAGACTGGGAGCTTGGAAAGCAAGTAAAATGACAAATGAAACAGGCGATAGAGTTTGCCCTCTGTGTAGAAACGTGGAAGACTGACAACTTATACTGCACATGCTCCAGATATACAACATTGGTGGATGAACCTTGGAGTCAAGTTACATACTAGAATAGGGGCAGGTTAGTATGCTGGAACTTGCTCTGGCAGAAGAAAACTGGTCAAAGCTGGGAGAGTTTTGATATAAAGTGCGCCTAATAAGAAGCTGTGTATGTTTAAATAATGTATAATTGTTATGTACAGACGTATAAAAGAAAAGTATGTGTGTTTTCATATAATATAATTATCTGCGAGTTAACAATTGTATATAAATATTTTAATGTAATATAATTATTTGTGTGTTAATAGCTTTATATAAATATATTACGTGCCGGTATTAAACAGTAGCGTGTACGATCACTGGGCCCACGAGATGGATATAACGTAATTGTTGTATATAAAGTAAAATAAACAGATGTCTCTCTATATACGACACGTATACAGCTCATGGTATTTTTCTTCACACGTCCCTGAATTTGATTTTATCGCTCGCTTTCTCTCCCTCGGTATCTCGTCCACCACTCATAAGTGCATCACACTACTGTCAGCTGACATTTAATGGAGCATTAACTTTCTGACAGCTATTCCTTTTTCCGTTACTGTACGGAGCTGTCACGTTTCATTAAATCACATTAAGAACCGCTTCAGTTTCCGGAGGACAGTGAAAACTAGGCGGCAATTGCCTAACCTTGTGGAAGTTTCTCTACATATACAACATGGCTAGAGGTAGTCAGGCAAAGTGGAACTTCTGGCCGTCAGATTGATCTTTCCGCAATTTACATCGGTCGCACACAAATGTCAAGGCAGCTAAGAGGATGTGAAAGGGCGCCAATGTTGGAGTGTGGGAGATTCGTGTTGCGGGGTATTCGTCGAGGAACAAAGAGCTGGATAATATTACATGCGGCGTATTCTGCACAGCTTTCGACCTTCTTTGTTGCCGGTACTGGCTGAACGGAATTAAGGATTCAAGAGGATGTGAAAATGTTGGTAGATAAAGCTAATTATGCTATGCTGCATCTTTCCCTCCAGCTGTATGATTTCTGTAGCAGTCTCAAGGATTATACAAACAGAAAGTGACCTCGAGAATGAACCTGGCAGTTTTAAACAGGGTAAAGTGGGAGACAAATATTGAAAACCTCGCCCCAGCTTACCGTATTTTGAGTTATGCAGTGCTATTGCTTTCGCCTAAACAGTAACACATTGCCACGAGACACCTGGAATTTCTCCAGCATTGTCACGGTTACTTTCATATATCAAAGGTTCAGAAAAAGTCACGAAGATTTCCAGTTTCTCATATTAAAAATATATAATTAATAAATAACGAATAAATGAATATATTTGCTCCCACTATCACACCTGATCTCTATCTAAACCTCACCGAAAGATATTTTAGAGATATGAAGTTTTCCTGAGCGAACTCTGACCCGCGACATTTCATGTCAAAGTATCATAATTTAACAGCCGGATGACTGTAATCTCAGTTTTAGGAAAAAAAAAAAAAAAAACACACGAAGGCCTCTATCTTACTACACAGCACAGTAGGTAGCAAACCGCAGCTGCTTAGGAAGCCCCGCCTCAAAAGTGCCTATACGAGTAATTCAAGATTTCCAGACATCCATATCTGGCAAAAACTGTATTTTAATTTAGCTCAAAATATAAAACATTAAAATTATCATTCTAAATATTTATTAAGCAAAGCGAAATAGATTCAAGTTACTTTTTTTCATTAAAAAAAAAAACTCTGCGAAGAATCAAACTGAAAATTACATACAAAGAAATCTTGAACAGTATTTGTTGCACTTTGCACTTATCTTTCTGCAGATATTATTTAGACACTGATAAAGGCCGTTTGCTGCAGATTTTGTTGCAAAATACACTGTAAAAATCCTATTCCAGAAAATTAAATGAAACAAGTGAAGAATTCAAGAATTCGATAGATTGCTAGTATTTTTCCCAAATTATAACTAAATCTCATTTAACGATCAAATAAATGCACGATCATGACACATTTAATGTTTTAATATTACAAAGTTTGGCCCTTTTTGGGGGGGATACAACTTTTACCATAACTCATTCGTTTGAGTTTTTTCAGTTGTTATTGCGCAACTCACAAAACACTACATCTAATGAAAATAATGTTTGTTCCTTAAAACTACAATGCAACTTACAAATGCTTCTTGCGAAAAAAAATTCCTTTGACTGATTTCATATTTGGTCCACATTTCCCTAAATAATTGCTTTAAAAAGTTAAGATAGATTTTTATGTACCGTACAAATGCTAATTCAAATTTTAAAAAAAATCATAAAAATTTGAAATAAAACGATGGAACAACAAAAAACCTTTATGTCAACTTAAAATATCTTAAATCTAAAATCCGTATTTGGAATCTTTACAAAGGTACAAAGGAATTAATAAAAAAGTTTTAACAAAGTTTACTCAGCCTTGTTTCACGAGGATTTTTAATTTGCATATTAAAATAATTCATTTTTAAATATTTTAAAAACTACTGCTCCAATTGGGTTGAAATTTTACACGATTCTTTCCTTTCTTTTATATAAATATCAAATTTAATAAAAGAATTAAGTTAGAAAACTCAATTGTGTTCACTTTTAGTAATTACGAATTGTTCTGAAGCAAGATAGCGTGAGAATACTTTACGAAATGATGGCTCAAGGCATATGAAGAAAGTCTTGAGGGAGAGCTCAGTGTTTTCGTCCAAGTATCGAAAGCCTTGTTTTAATAAGAGCGTGACAACTTCCTGAGGAAGAGATGTCATGTGACGGTTGTGGCAGAAAGGAATGTTGCATATGGAGTGAAAATCGTAACCGGCTTCGGCGGGTGTGGTACATGTCACGACTGGTATCTTCACGTGCACCATAACAGGTAGTGAATTCCTTTGAAGAGTTTTAACACTAGTTCCCTAGATGACCCACATGATAGTTGTTTTCAGAAATACTAGGAAACGCTGAACACCGCTCGCATTTTAATGCATTTCTTTTTCCTGCTAAATGTTGACACCTCTCAATCCATTTCAGATCATTTCTCTCATCCTAGGGTGAGCAAAAAGCAAGATTTAAAGACATTTCTGGTACCTGAGCTCATTTATTACAAACAAGAGTCAGTTTCTATAACCATCAACTGTGGTAATCTTCAAATTTATTACTTAGCAAGTTTAACATAAACGACAGCCATGCCTCTTTTCGACATTGGATACTGTTCATTTGCTTTGTTAGTTTCATCTTCATAGAAAGTATGTCATCCATGATTTTATTGCAACAAACCTTCATTCTATTTTTAAAAAATGTCTTAAGGGCGTCATGAATGACACAAAAGAACATTATACATTCATTTCTGATTGCGTAGAGTATCGTTAGACTTATCTCAGTGTGAGAATGAATTTCTGGCTAACTGACCACAATTTCAACGATTTGCAATTATTTTTTGTCATTAAAAGGCTCAGAAACTCAAGTCAAAACTAAAGTTAAATGACTATTTTCTCAAACCAAATTATATCCCAATTTTGACTAAGCTATATCAGTAGTAAAAGCAAATAACTTTCCTTAACCCTTTAAAAGAAAGAAGACAACATGCTGAGTGGAATAGTTAGATTACTGACTTCGGTTAGGCTCGGCAAACATAAATATGACTCATGCAGTGACATAATATCCCATTAAAATGTAAACACAGGATACTAATGACAAGCCTGTGAAAGTTGAAGTAAAAATCAAAAAGGAAACATCTTGAAAGAGCATATTTGGTCTTGATCTACACGTGTAATTAAATATTATGCACTTTGGGTGTCATGTTAATGTCATATACCAGCGGTGAAATCTCCACGTAGCCTTTTAAGCTTGCCTTTAGAATATTAAGAGGTAGGTCATCTATATCTTCTCAGAAGAAATGTTGGACCTGATCTTGTTTTTCCCCTGTGCAAAAGTATTGCAATTAGCTTTAAAATTTGCGCTAGGGTTGAAAAATATGAAACCAACTTTCGCCAATGGCTATTATATGAACAATATACAAGCTTTCTGAGTAACAGAAGTTACCTTGAAGTCATTTGACTTGGGAAACATGAAGAAAAATATCAATAGTTTACTTCTGGCTCTTTCCTCTCGCCTACATTAAGTTGAAAGAGAACGCGTGAAAAGATTTAGTGCATTATAATTATACAGAATCTACGAGGGCTGTACAACAAAAACCTTTAGAGTCGCCTTCACCACTGTTTCTGACGGAAAATGTCCCCTCCCACCAAGGCGCTTCTTCAATTTGGGGGGGGGGAGTCACATGGGGCTAAATATGAACTATAGAGAGGGTGAGGGCAATACTTCAAATTGATTTAAAACCGTTGTGATGTGCGGGCGTGCATGATAATGATGAAGCCTCCAGCTTTTTGCACGGAAATGTGGTCTTTTGCATGCATTATTACAGAGTTTTCAAGACAACTCTATGGTATTGTCCAGTTACAACTATGTGTGCAGGCGAATCATTCCTTGATGTAGCCAAGTTCCATCAACAGTGATTATTTTTTAAATAAATCCCGCATCTTCTCGTACCATCACCTAGATATGCAGTCTTGGAAGCCACGATGCACAAACAGGTCTCACGTGCAATTTTTCATTTACCAATGTGTGGCAGGCAGCCAGTGAATTGTTCCAGATTTTCCGAAAGTGTTACTCGCTATTCGTCAATCCTCTCTCATAATGACAGCTACGTATTAATGTTTTCTTCCGTTATAGTATAAAGCGGAGCCTCGGTTACATCTTCCTTTAAAATTGTTTACCTCCCCTATTTAAACATTTTCAATCATCTTCAAGCTATCCTTTAGGAATAACTAACCTCCCAGGACTCAGCTGTAAATTTGTTGAGACGAAAGCAGAATTTCAGAGCAGCAATTTGTTAATAGCATATATCCTCAATTTTGCTGTCGGCGGATCTGAACATGACTGAACTTGCACACCTCTCAATGCGGAAACCGGAAATGACAATGAAAGTAGCGCCACATGTACATTTCGCATTAAAAAACAAACTATTGTTTAGTTCAATTTTAGCGCTAGAAATTATTCCTGTAAAATATTATTCTTTATTGAACCCTTAAAAACAGTAGAGTATGTTAATATACAAACAGCTTTCACTAAACGTTAATTCTTCTCAAGTACACATTGCATATTTTACATATTAACACAATAATAAAAAATGCAATCCTTGCCATTTCCATACTATGAAAGCTTACACAAAATAATTAGGGGAGCAGATAAAAATAATTAGAGGATCAGATGAGATATCCAAACTCGGAAAGGTATACTTTATTTCATTCAGAGATAGTTATAACATGCTATGCTGCCAAATACAAGAGGGTATACTCATTATTGACATGAGGCGGAATATGGCAATGAGTGCTTCATAAGACAGTACAAAAAAGCAGACAAGAACACTACAGCAAGTTCCATTCCTTTAGACATGACGTAACCTTTGCACTTCTCCAACTGAATGACGAAACCTGATTTACTGGAATCGATGTTCACATATGGCACGAAGTGTGTGTGTGTGTTGATTCGTCCGCGGTTAGCGACAGCGTTTGGGGCAATAAATGCTGATGAAAATGAAAGTTGCACTGAAGACGGCTTGGTAAGAACCATAGGAAGGACGGAAGCTGGGCAGATAATTATTTTTGCCTGATACCTTAACTATAGGGCACTATACTATAGCGGTACAGTACTGAAATACAGGGTCTTCCCTTTGTTGCGCAATCGGAAATTGATTTTTTACCGACGGAAAGTTGCTGCGTAACGCCCTCGCCATTTGGCGTGGGAAGTAATGTCGCGAGGTCCTATCCCATAGCGCGCATGTTTTGTTTCTTTAATTATTTAATAGTAGTAAATGTTGATGTTTTATTTACCATCATCCCGGTTACCTGTTTCAGCGCCCTCACTGCTTTTGCTACAGATAAAGCAGTAACTTTACATATACGAAGATGCAGCAGCTGAGCAGCTTTATACGCACTGCCAACAGATAAACCAACTTACTAGGGTAATCATGTTAAATACTTTCAAAAAGTTTTTGATCGATGGCTTTCCATCGAAGATAAGTTTATTGGGACATTTCTTAATGTTCAAAGATTCAAAAATGTGCTGCAGAATTAAAAAAAAAAAAAAAACACCGTATACCAGCCTTGAAGATTACTCGTGAGATGGATGTATAAAAATTGCAACAGCAACACTAGGGGAAAAAAAAAGTATTTACATATAAATCTGGGCCATAATTATGACGGCATATTTGTTTAATCTTTTAATTAAGAATGTTTAACCACAAATTATTTTTGGTAGTCCTTATGTAACTTTACATGACGGTATAACACGTTATTTGATGCTAGAGAGTGCCGAAAGAATTTTGTTACATAAATATGTCCGAGCGACACAGAAACCATACAGCACGTTGAGCCAGTTTCGTAAGGGTTATAACGAGAACCAGTTCCTCTGAGCCGATTTTACCAAGGCCAACATGCCGGCTTCAGAATGTGACATTTCTCAGTCTGGGTTATGACATTTTATGAGGTCAATGCTTGCAATATAACGTGGGTGTTTTATTGTGGAAGCAAGAGAGTAAATGACTGAAAACTATGAAAGCTAAGCATTTTAAGAATGTTCTCCAAGCGATTGAACTTTTGGGATCAAAATCCTCGGTAAATCCTTATGTAAAATGAACATTTCTCTAAGCTGTTACTTATATTTTCAATATTTTATTTTTTTCTTCTTCATCTGCATATATGCATGCCAAGGTTCGTAAACTGGATCAAAATGCAATTTGGCTTTCATTGCAGTTTTTAAGTACGTTCAATGTTTCTGGGCTTATTTTAGAATTCATCCATCAATCCTCTGACGATTTTTTCCACGTTTACATTCAATTTCAAGGAACTTTCTCCTGCTCTTGATAATATAAAGTTATTATAAAGCTAGTTACCAGTTTAAAACAATTGTATCTTCCTATACCCTAACAGCTTTGTTTCATATAGATACGAGGGGCATTCAAAAATTTTGCAACCAGCCTATAATGTCCACAAAAATGTAAATAACATAAAAATGGGACTTGTATATATATATAAGCGCAAAAATCTTGCATGGTCACAGGCGTATAGTCTGTTAAGCTCATACCTGGCATTAACTGAAAAAGCAGCGTATTTCTAAATAAAACTTTAGATTCTACATTTTTACAAGCCATAAGCTACGTGAAAGAGCAAATAAAATCCATGGGGACTTGGTAGCTGTTCATGGTGATCAAGTGTGTCCATTTGATAGCACTGAAAGATGGATTTGATCATTTGAAGGAGGGCGAGAGACTGAAAGACAACCCTCACTGTGGCCGGCCTTGGGAAGGTGTGAACGAGAGAACAATTCAAAGATTGAGGAAGTTTGTGAAAGAAAACGGACATAATTAATGTTCAAATGCTAAGTAAGGAAGTAGGTGTCAATACTGGCAGCATTGACAGTATACTTCATGAACATTTTAAGCTACGAAATATCTGTGCAAATATTTCCTATCCATTTTTAAGTAGTGTTTAACGTCCGTTTTAACTACTGAGGCACTACAGGCGGTGAACACTGATGATACATGAGACGAAATTATAAATTGGGAACTTTTTTTTTTAAGGAATGAAGCGTTCCAGATACTAGTTTAGGGTACCTCCCGGCGTTTGCAATTTATGAGGACCGAGGAAAACCTGGAAAGAACGACAGGAAGGACGGTCCTGATGGGAATCGAACCCCAGACCTCCCGCTCAAGAATTCGCGCCTTAATCACCCGAGGCGGTTTCCTAACCAATGAAGAGAAGAGGGAAAATGAATGTGCAAGGAAACTGCTGAACATGTTTCCAGCAAACAAATCTTAAGTGTTTGACAGATATATACACTAGTGATGAAAGTTGGTTTTATTACTGTACACCCCAAATAGAAAAAGTGAGTGCAGTTCTAGCTTTGCAAGAAATCTAGGAAGTTCGTGAAAGTTTTATGTATCAGATCTGCAGTGCCAATAAAGTTGAAAAGCGTTTGGAAATAATGTATTAAATGGTGTGGAGAATTTTGAGAAGACCGGTTCCGCTCTATCTGTATAAAACAGAAACACGCTTCTAACTCAAAGAACGAGATAAGCAGATTTGCGTCACTTTCACTTTGTAGATGTTAGCAGAAATTTGGAATAACGTTAAATTAGACGAAAATCTTATGGACAGATGACGCACGTTCCGAATTAAATAAATGGAGGTGTTAACAATCACAATTGAAGGATAAGTGCGGATATAATCCGAACACAACTGTTGAGCTAGAATTTCACGATGTCAAGGTTTATCTGGTGTGCGATTTCGTCACATTTTATAGTAGGATCTTGTTTCCATGAAGAAATCAAAATTTGACAAACGAACGCATACAGTAAACGGGCAGGGATTGTTACAAGACTTTTTAACATTAGCTTTACAGAAGCATCATATCGAAAAATGGATTTTATGCAAGACTGCGCTCCACCTCACAAACATAACGCAAACGCATATTAAGCAACACATATGGTAATGGTGTAATTACCAGTCGTTTTCGGAAGAGTTAGCCTCCTAGGTAACCAGATATTAATCTGGTCGTTATTGGTTATACAGTTACCTCAAAGAAAGAGAATTTCTTCTTCTTTTTAGTAGTAGTATTAGTAGTAGTAGTAGTAGTAGTAGTAGTAGTAGTAGTAGTAGTAGTAGTAGTAGTAGTAGTAGTAATACGTGTATCTTTATTGTTATAAAATCCTATATATACGTTACAAATATATTTTAGGCATGGGTCGTATACCATACATGCTTAAGTATGATACACAATTAGAAAGAAGAACAAATAATACAATAAAACAACCTTAATAATAAATAAATAAATAAATAAACATTAAAATGAGAAGAACCATATTTACATATATTATGAATGGAAACATATTACACATTATTTATAAATACTGTACCTATTGCGTTCTAACCAGAGAATAAATTGCTTCTAGCTTCGCGCATTTTGGTTAGGAAAAGTCTATATTCAACCCATTAGTGTGGGTTGCAAACAGGTCCCAGCATGCCAATCGTCCTCTAATTACCTTAATCTCATCGCCTCCTTAAAACGGGCAGAATGTGCTGACAGAAATATCAGTTATTTTTTTGAGTTTTCTAACCTCCAAATCAGATGATTTCTAATCTCCTTTTCTCCCTAGAGAAGCATATTTGCCTTTTTACCCCAGTTAATTTAATTTCCTTCGACAGGGTAAAGGAGACTTTCGTGTTACATTCTGCCTCGATTTCTTGCCTGCTGTTAGCCTCTAGCCTTGTTCTAACCTCCTTTTATGAATTTTTATTTTCATTGCCTCTTTGCCACATTGAACCCAAGCCAACTTCTCTCAATTCTCTTTCTAGTGGACATAATATTCGTGAGGAACTGAAACAGTCGATAACGAATGTTACTGAAAACATCACCAGGAATGGACTTAACTAATACCACAGATAAATAACTGACTGTCTTCATGATCTAGTAATAGCGTTTGCCATACTAATTCGGAGGTCCTGTTCGATTTCCGGTAAGGAATTTCCGGAATTTTCCTTGACCTGAGAAGGCGAATGCCAGATAGCTTTAAGGCGCTAAGTACTCCGAGCTCATTTACACCATCAATAATTAATTTCACTTCATTCATCCGTACAGACTTACCCTGTAGTATTGACTTTCAATCTACAGACGTCGCGAGACGATCAAAGCAGTAAATAAGTAAAACATTTTAAAACGTCTTATTTAACGTTTTTTTTTTTTTTTTTTTTTTTTTTTTCCCTAGAATAACGTGATAAATCACACTTGCCTGTTTGATTTCAAAGTAAATTGCAAGGACGGGAAAGTTGATTTAGCAGCACGAAAAAAGTTCCTCGACTAAACATTCGAACCTTGTTACTGCGGTATGAGAAAGGGAGCATGACTGCTAAACAGGTTCCACATTCCATAGATCATTACTTACTACAGCAAATTTACAAGAATAAAAAATCTGCAGCACTCCAGAAATATTACTGCAGTGCAGAGATATTATTAAATGATCCGTAAAAGCTGATCTGGCGAGAGCTCTATTAGACAGCATTCGAGTGTAGGTAATACATGTTTTTAACACTTATACAATGTTACTTTCACTTTATTGGCTTTTAAGGCAGTACAAATGTATAGAAAAATGTTCAAATATTCGTGACATAAATCCCTTGTCAGTTCATAATGGATTAATATTGCAGTGGCGATTTTAAACATGGGATAACGCGTACGAAACCGAAAATGGCAGACGCTGAGTAAACAAAAGAAAACTCCGTTCTTTGACACCTCAAAGCGTTTAGGTCAATTATGAGTATTCACAGTGTTAATGAAGTACATTGCAATAATTTTAAACTTTTGTTTGTTTTTTTTTTTTTTTTTCGGACGCTCTTTAACATCTCAGGTCATCACCGTCCCATTAAATCGGGGCATGAAACAGCCTAAAATATTTGCTCAGATGCCTCTTTATTTAGGCTTGAGGTCAAAAAAGTCCATCGGTCCTGGCAGTGACCGAACCCGCGATCTTGGGTTTAGGAGGAAACTTTGGTTACCACTACAACACCAGGACCGACGTCGCAACGTTTTGTTACAGATCTCGTTTATTACTTATGGGTACGCTAATTAAAAAAATGTATAGCGTACTCTGCAGAACCCGAACCTACGAACTTCGAAACCACAGTCGGCTGCTTTCATTACGCCATACAGATGGATAGTTCCGTTATACGATCTGTGTGTGTGCAAAAGATATGGAATAGAACATTCATAAATGCCTCCCATTTAGGGCAAGAGGTGCCTGTCACGTCAAGAGCTCTTAACAATTAAGTGGAGAAGTTCTCAAAAAGGATGGCCGCGTCAGCGGACCAATGGAGAATGACTTGGCGAATTTGTAACTAGCTGAAGATTTAATCCGAACAAACAGAAGGGGAACTATAGCCGCTGCTTTTGGTTGTTTACACTACATGTCCTACCTCATAATGCATGACAGGTTAGAGTTTCGTAGAGCCTGTGCACAATGAGTGCACTCTGACCCCAAAAACAAAATGCAAAGAACAGGTATCAATCGCTACAACAATGTGTTAGCCAGAATGTCACATGTAACTAGACTTGGGTTTCATCACTACCAGTCTGAGACAAACCTCCCGTCAGTGCAATAGAAACCCCTGCGTCGTCTTCAATAAAAAACCTAAAGTGATACCATACACCGGAAACTGATGCTCATAGTCT
Organism: Metallyticus violacea; assembly: GCA_030762175.1. Classification (NCBI taxonomy): domain Eukaryota; kingdom Metazoa; phylum Arthropoda; class Insecta; order Mantodea; family Metallyticidae; genus Metallyticus; species Metallyticus violacea. Next base: position 25,376,741 of record CM060835.1, on the reverse strand, counting down.
TGTGCGACTAAGAAGGCATATTGTCCACTGCATTCCAATTTCAAGGACAAACCATAAACACCGACCTTAGGGAAATTTCGTGCAGTCATTCAACTGAAGCGACTCGGATTCCTCACCAAAGGCGCGTTGTACTTGCATGACAACGAGCATTCTCATACTGCCAACAAGACAAATGAGCGTTGCGAAATTTCTAGTAGGAAGTCCTCGAGTATCCTCCGTATAGCCCATAACTTGCTCCAAACTACTTCCATTTGTTCCGCTATCTTAAATATAAACTTTTGGTGAAAAAAAATCTCAACGGTGAAGCTATAGAAAAGGGAAGCCATTGCTTAGTTCCGATAGCAGTCCAAAGACTGCTAGATTTCAGAAGGTTATAAAACGATGGGACAAGTACCTCATTGTACAGGGAGATTATGTTAAAAATTAAAATTATTTTTCAAATCAGTGCTCTTATTTGCTCAAGTTGTATTTCCATATTTTATCAGCATATTAACTCTCTTGTTTTTCTTCGTGGACATAAATTCCCTGTATTAAATTGCTAGTTTTAAGACCCTCTACAATCTCTGAAATTAATGCTGTGCAGCTCTTGAACACTAGTATCTGTGTACAAACAGACATAAAATGCAATAAAGATTTTATATTCTAGCAGTATAAGCTGCAGAGTTTCGCCTCCATCGTCATCACATCCCTCATTTTGAGTAACGATGTTCCAAAATCTTAGATAAGCATGTCAAAACCCTTAAGCCTCACTCCAAGCAGCAATAAATAAGCGAACTAAAGAGCCAGGTTCAATAACCCAGACAAGGGGAAAATAACAAATACTTCACGATACCTGTAAGAGTGATATAACTTTGAATGCAGTTCAATTCACCGTAACAATCCTTTCATTGGTTCGTTTAACACATTTCGTTTTACGGAGCGTGATTTACGCTCCAGTGACGCCACGAGAACTGTTGGACTGCCGCTTCTCCCACATTGCAATATTAGTTACGCTTTTCCACTCACTGAGCGTGGCATATACATTTTGCTTTTGAGAACCTAGCTCTACATTTGCTAGTCATAAACCCCATCAATCAGTATTTTTTGCGCAATACCGCTGGGCAGTTTTGTAACTCACGCTAGATTAATGATAGGTACTCTGGAAGGTGTCAGCTGGGCTGAACAATCACGTTTATGTCGAGAACCGGTCGAACAGCTGTCACCCACATGGAGATTTCAACGCTGGTGTAAGACATTACCCTTTTGTGATTTCACTTTTAACACAAAAACAAAGCGTCACTGAGATCTCAAAAACATTTTATATTTTTATACACCATATTTACGCGAATCTATTCCGTAGTTCGCCGGTACCTTCAATCAAATTTTTCACTTATTGTGTCATAATGCAGTACTGCAACTAGACTTCCTTACATTTATTGTTGGCCTATTATTGCATAGTGTGTTTGAATAGTACGATGTCACGAAATGGAGGGCAAACAGAAAAAAACATCTTAGATACAACTTTCAAGCGTAAAGTAATTCTTTATGCAGAAAAAAATTGTAATAGAAAGGCAGGAAGAGAGTTCAATGTAGATGAGAAGAACGTTTTGCTTGTGGGGTAAACAGAAATTGACATTTGCAATCAAAGCTAGTAGGAGGAAATTCACTGATCCGCTGATCAGGAAGGCATCTTGATAACGAAGAAAATGTTTTGGAATTCGTACACGAAAGGAGGAAGAATGGGCAACCTGTTAACAGTGACAACGTAAGAAATAACTTTTTCTTTGACCTACGTCAACTGTTCTGGCAATAGCACGAGTGATGAATTTTGTTCTACATGCCCCAAGACTTAATAACAGTTCACTTATAAATTCTATGTTCTGATCGTTTTGTGAAACGGATGGGCTTAAAATCTAAGACGCCATACAATATGCCAATATCATTTTTAAGATTTTAAGTTTCAAATTTGCGGTACGTATTAGATTTGCATAAATATGGTACTTTATTTTGAGTTTTATTTTAGTTTAATATATGTATTACATTCACTAGGTACTACAGAAGTCGGTGGCAACTTACTAAGGCTTTAAATATATTCCCTAGGGAATATTGCTTTCAACGATACTGCATTGCCTTAGTATTAGTTTCACTATTGCCACTTGCGGATCCCTCCTGTGAGAGGTGTGCAAGTTGAAACATGTTCAGTTCCGCCTAGAGGAAAATGGAAGTAACATGCGACGTACAATATGCTGCTCCCAAATTCTGCTTTCCTCTCAACAAATCTTCAACTGAGGCCTATGCAATGTTACAGGAGGTCTATATAGAGTTTGTTCTTTGCTATAGCACAGTTCAAAGTTGACTTCAACTGTTTAAATAGGGAAAGCAACCAATTTCAAAGGAAGGTGTATTCGGTCATCAGTTTGTGCTCTAACGGAAGAAAAAAAATAATTCTGCTGCTGTCGTTGCGAGAGAGTATGTTGAACAACATTAACAGTGCGTTTCAAGATTTGATTTTCGCATTAAACGAGGTTTGCACGCAGTTAATGTTACAGAAAAATGAGGAGTTTCTTCCAGAGGTAATCAATCACTGCTGATGAAACTATGTTATAATTTCGATCCTACGAGTAAACAGCAAAGCTGTATGTGGAAATATCCATAATCACCAACCTTAAAAAAAGTAAAGGTGGTAGCTTCTGCTGAGAAAGTCATGGTAATCTCATTCAAGGAATGGTTTACCAGGATGTGCACATACAACTGTAACTGGGCAATACTAGAGATGTCCTGAAAACTCTGCAAAATATGCAAAGGCCACATTTCTATGCAATAACCCAGATGCTGAACCGCATAATGCATGACCGCACATCGCAAATGTTGCTGAATATCTCTTCATCTTTCCTATAGTCTAGATTTAGTCTCATGTGACTTCCTCCTTTCCCCCAAATTGAAGAAACTCCTTTTTGTGAGACGCATCATTTTAAATTAACAGAACCGCGATGAAGGCTGCTGAGGCGATTCCTGAAGGAACTGTCAAAAATTGTTTCCATTATTTCTTTGAAGGACGACAGAAATCTCAAACCGGTACATTGCATCCAACGGGGAATATTTTGAGAGAGTTCATCAAAATTATGAGGATAGTAAAGATAGGCTGTTAAAAAAAGTATGATCATTCTATATTGAACAGCTTTCGTACTAAGGATGGTCTCTGAAAAACTAGATGATTGATGTAGAGCAAGAGGAAGAAAATTCAAATTTTCCAGGAAAACTGAGTCACAGTGACGGCACTGCAGTAATCAGTAGCCCTGCTGCATTTGGAAGAGCAGGATAAAGTAGCCATTACTCTCTTCTACTCATGAAATGTTGACGAGATATTGGAACGGATTTATAAACCATTTTTTAAAAAAACATTATGTGCCTATTAAATTTTCAAAATAACTTTTTAGTTAAATAATGAGCAAGTTTAAATATTTTCAATATTTATAGGTTTATAATAAAATACAATTTAAAAGTATAGCACAATTTAATTAAATCGGCATATTTCAATGTACACCCACTTTTTTATACACGTATAACATTTTAGAATGGTTCATTCAGAGTTCGATTTTAAAATTGCAAAACCAAAAGCATGCAGCTCGAAACTATAAAAACTAGATAGAAAAATTAAAATCTATTTTTGACATATTTACGAAAATATATTTTCATTCTCTGTCCCCACCACTAGGAACTGCTCTAGGTATGTTTTGTATCTTCTGCTCTTTCTTTGCTTACTTGCTTTATCCACCTTTGTTCAGGACAGACCACTTGTTTCTTAAAAATATAACCCAGTAATGTATTTCGTGCTGGTTTTGAATTCTATATTCCTATCATTATTACATCCGTACGTTATTTCCAGAATGCGCACATTTGATAAACGAAACAAATTACTTGGCAAACAAGCTATTTGTCAATTAAGGAGAAATGTGACTGTTTACTTAAAGCTTAGTGTACATTATGTAACAAGGCAGTATGTTGTTGCTGCATGTTCGCAATTCAATTTAATGAGAGAAAGGAAACCGTTGTAATAATGATGTCGAATTTCGTGTACTGCAGCAGCCCAAGGTCTGTCTATCTATCGATTTACAACCGCATGGTGTGAATGACACAGAGAACTTAGATTTATCTGGGTTAGAATCAATGAAAGAATGTCACCTGGTGCTGGTATCGAACCCAGGCACCGTAACATGAAGGGGTGAGCTCTCCTGAGCGGAAACCAGGACAGGGTGACATTTAAAAACCCGAATTTCCAGGTTCGGATTTTCGGTAACACAAAACCTCGACCTTCAGATGTTCTTCCACTCGATCTACAGCCTGTAAAACTTTGCATGACAACCAGCTTATGAGCAAAAGCCACGCTATTCATGGAAATGTCTAACGGAACGTAAACGAAAGTGAACTGCTCCAGTTATGTTAATGAAGGTGTCCTCCCTTCACTGGAAAGTGAAACTCTATAAAAGAGAGTGTAATTGACAGCTAATGGACCATTGCGTAACATGAAGAACCGTTACATATAATGAACGTATAATCTTCTTGTTCCTGTATGTGCTTTCTTTTATTATTCTCTTATTTGCTCAGAAGTCATTTTCGTTCCTCCTACAGCTTCATTTTATTTTTGCCACAGCATTCACCACCGTTGGCATTAGTAGATATAGACAATTTTTGTAAAATACTTATTGAAATCATAAACATGAGTTTTACACAGCTGTTTAACACATTTTGTAATACCCGGACTATAGAGAAACCATATTTAGTTTAGTCTGTCCTGGTGGTCTAGTGGTAACCCAAGATCGCGGGTTTGATCCCAGTCAGGATCGATGGATTTTTCGGACGTAAAAATCCAAAGTATGGCTTTCTTCATAAGGGAAGTAAAACCGTATGTCCCATGTCGTAGATTTACGGCATGTAAAAGAACCTCAAGGCTGAAAGAAGAGGCCTCTGAGCAAAATTTATGGGTTGAATGGGATGCTGATGATCTGAAATGTTAACAAGCGTCTGTAAATAAATCAAATCAACAACCTTCTTTTGGTGCAGTGGTGGTTTCGGTTCTTTGAAATAGAATCTTGGGCTGCGAACCAATGACGACGGCGTCTTGGAGTGTGTTAGAGGATTTACTTCTCAACTCATGTCAGCAGCCTATAAGAATGGAATTCTTCTGTTGACATGACAACTGTGCAAAAAGGTGTGGGCTGGAGCCGCCTTCTGAGCCACTGCCAATTCGTGTGGAAGTCACGAGGCTGAGTTCATATATTTTTCTTAGCTGATGGAGATGAAACCTTATGACTTTTGCTGACGTTGAATTTTTGTGGCACGTCCTCAAGTCTGGCTTTTGTTCATCTCAATAGTCACTAAAGATCCATTATTGTTGATCATGTCCGTGGCTCATTCTCGAGAATTTCAATGCCCCTCTGGAAATTCGCCAACTATCTTTGCACCGTCCGTTCAATTGCAAAATAAACACCAAATACTCGGCATGTTGGCATTGTTCTGCAGTTTTAATTCACAAGAGCACACAAGTTGGTATAATAAAATTTGGGTTGTTCCTGTTTGACCGCGCTTTTCGGAATATTGGTTAACGGAGATTTTTAATCTCATAGCTTAAATGTACGAAACTCGTTCCTGCCTTGACTTTATTTGTTGTGCATTTAATTGTTATCGACACTTTAAAAATAGTAAAAATTTCTTGTCAACTGTAATTATTTTATCTTTAGCGAACCCCGAAGGAATGTAACTATTATTGCGGTTTAATCCATGAAAATATGTTTGAAAAAATGTCTTCAAATCTCATATTAGACACCGAAAATGACAATTAAAAAAAAGTTAATGCGTGTGTGTGTTAACCTCTAGTGGCCGCAACATTTATCTTTTCTAAACGAAACTTGGCATATAACCACCAATTGAGAAACGATTCGTCGAATTAGCTAATCGGCAAAATTAGACCATTGGGAGGGGTGGTTAATCTATAGCGATAATTTAAAAAAGCGCTCTAGCGGCTGCATTTTTTGTTTTTTCTTAACGAAACTCGGTATATGCCATTAGAATAAATAAATAAAAAAGTGTTTCCGAAAACCAGCGAAATCATACTATTAACAGTGGGATTTCACCTGAACCCAAAATTTCAAATTCTCTTTAGTGGAATTAATATTTGTTTTATCGAAACAAAACCCGGTATAGGCCACTTAAATAAAACGAGAAAAATAAGTTTCTGAAAATTAGGGAAATTGAATCATTTGGAGTAGGGATATCGCTGAAAACCGAAATTTAAAAAGCGCTCTAGCGTTTTTCTCTCTATTGATTCAAAATAAAAGGAATAATTATTTCAGCATATAAACTGTATTCATAACGATAAATATTTATTTCACAAAAGAGTCGTTATGAAGATATCACTGTGAAATAGTAATTTAATATGTGTTTGGAAATTACTCGTATATTTGTACGTAACAGCGCTCTGTAATCACATTCAGAAATCGTTTGCGTTATATGTTTTTACTACAATAACATTTAAATTCAATTTCAAAGCCAGTGAAGATCGATAGGACTTTCGACTGTATTGTTGATTGTGTATGTTTGCTTGGTACATTGCATTTTTTTAAAAAGTAACATATTTTTGTTTTATTGAAACATATAAACATATTAAATACACAATATAACTTGAAAACTCTCTGTTCCTTTTTTAGTGAATGTAAAAATATCAAAGGCTCAGTTCATAAACATGTTTACATTTAAAAATGTACACATGTTTTAATACATGTAGACTGCAAGAATTCTGATTTTGTTTCCACAATACCACACAGTAATGTTATAACTTATTTCATTTCAATAATTAATAAGGCCTAATTTGGATTTTATATTAATTTTTAAAGCTATTCTACTTGCTGAGGAATTCGCTTAGTTTATGCAGACCTGCACGACGAGTTCTTTTTTTTTTTTTTTTTTCTTTTTACATTTCAATCGAATGCATTTTAAAAAATTAAATTAGAAATATAAAATGCCGGAGTAAAAATGTTGTAGGTTGTATTTGAGATATTTCAGTGTGATTTCTATATTTTGATCGCATCACATTTTATATTTAGATTTTGCTAATGTTTCAACTTTCTACATCAATTATTGCTATCTCATATGGTGTTAACTTAGCAATTCAGAAAGTGCCTACACGAGCTGACCACGCTTTCTAGAAACAAAAAGCTATAATAAGCTGAAGAGCAGCTGAGATTGCAATTTCAGCATCGTGAAGGAATGCTAACCGCATAATTTGGCAATACTGTCGCCTCTGGGGTAGAAACGTTGTTTACCAAACACGCTATTACCGTAAACTATATCAGAGCTTCCCAATGTTTTACAAGGTACATTTTTACTCCCAATGACACTTTCTCCGGACACAACTTGTTTTCACAGACCGGAAGCATTTCCTAATTTCCTTATGAAAGTTAATGACCAAATATTCTTATAAACAAACAAGAAAACGTGTCAAGGAATGGCTTCCGGCTGATTGGGGTTTAATCTAATAATCAAGCTGAAACAGGAGTCACTAATTAGTACATTTCCCTGTATAAACGCACCACAAAAACCATATTAAAGATTTTCCTCTACACCATAAAAACCAACCCACCAAAATACTACAGTAGGAACGATCATAGTTTCAAAATCAAAAGTAGGCAACACAGGACGGGTGTAGGAAATTCTCCTTCGTAAATAAAACCATAAATGACTGAGTTATTTACGGGCAGTTTACTCAATGAGAGTTTTCTTTTGACAAAATTCACATAGTATATACAAATTAAGAATCATTGATAAGTAAATAGGTCATGTAATAATATTCAATTTAATTTTTGCATGAAATATTTCGTAACTCATTGGATCGATTTCGGATAGCTTCACTTAACTTTACTCATATAATCTAATTTTAAGGGCTAAGGCCCGCTCACCAATAAAACATTGTCGATTTTATGTAAAAACTGGAGAAATATTTGAAAAGCTAACTTCGTCAAATTGCCATATTTTATTACATTTTCTTCTTTATGAAACATTCATCTCAAAACACTTTAATCTGAACAATAACTATTTAAAGTTCATATTTTCTGGAGCATAACAATGTAAATTAGTCGTTAATTTATAAAATAAAATTGAATGTATTTTATGCATATCTCAGCAATTTCCTCCACAAAGTCAATTAAAAATAAAAAAGATAGCAACATTTCAATTTATCCATACAAACAAATATAATTTGTGCATCAAGGTAAATAGAATAAAAACAATAATTTGATATCTCGTAGTGCAATCCTTATATGTTTTCCACGCCGATATAATTATCACATTCTCGAGTTAATTACAGCTGACTTCCCGCACAGCCCCCTGCCAGATGTTATAAATATAGTTTATAGTTTAATGAAAGTATTTTATGGCATTCTTTCTAGTGGAACATACTATTATTGACACCTTTATCACAAAGAGCATTCAAATGATATTTTTGTTCACCGTTTTCCGCGAGAAAGTTGGTCAAATATATGAATTAACTGATTTAAGTGCATGTAGAAAATTTATATTCAATAAGCCACAACTATACATATACGTGCTATCAATTACAATATAAACTGTTTTTGAAATATCTAGCATTAATCTTTTCAGGTTTACGTCTTCCGAAATTGATTTCCACAAGTATAACAAATATATTCTCTAAAGCTAATGGAAAAAAACGACCTTAATATAATCCTATATATATATGATTATATTAAGAATATATATATATATATATATATATATATATATATATATATATTCTTATTTATGTATAAGTATTGTGTAATACCAACACCAACGGTTTCCTAGTATTGATTTGGTTTACTTGCGGCGATCTTTAACATTTCAGGTCATCAGCGTTGCATTTATTCACATAAATTTTGCTCAGATGCCTCTTCTTTCAGGCTTGATGTTTTTTTACATCCGTAAATGTACGACACGGGACCCACGGCTTTACTTCCCTTCCGAAGGAAGCCATACTTAGCATTTTTACGCCCGGAAAAATCCATCGACCCTGACCGGGACTGAACCTACGATCTTGGATATACGAGGCAAATATCGTTACCACTAGACTACCAGGACTGGCATTACTGTCCGAATTAATATGGAATACCTTATAAACAATGGCCGAAAAAGTTATTCGTGCACATAAACGCATTAAAAATAATATTCCATATTACAACAACTGAAACTGCTATCCTACTAATAACAACTTGTGAATAAAGGTACATTTGTTTCACAACACCCTCGGAATGTTGAAAGTGTACATACATCTAAGTAATACCGCGAACTAGACTCAGAGCACCATTAATTTCCCGCACTGTACATGGCTGTGACTCGCATGTTAACACTTTCGTGTCAGTTTCCATGACAACCTGCCAAGTGATGTCAGTATATTTTCTCCCACAAGTTCCGATTTGCAGTTCTATCACGTCATCTCACTCTGCAGTAGCGGGAAAAGAAATGTCAGGGAGAGTGATGGCGAAAAAGTTCAACGAACCTTAAAAATACAACAGATTTGGCTATTTATTTCTTATGCTGCTTGAGGATCCCCAAACTTATATAAAAAGATTGGAATACAAATGATATAGGAACGCGCAATTATTGTAAGTGTTTGCTATACAATTTTAGCAGCTTAAAAGTGTATATAATAAACTTTACCGTAATAGCTTCCTGAGATCCAAAAGAACTGCTGAATCAAATCAGCTGTGTGCAGGCTTAGCACTAGTGGTGACTTAGAGCAACGAATGTGGAGAAATCAGCTGACACCATGTCGACTTTTATTAGCATAACTATTGATACTAGAAGTGATAATGACTTTGATCAACGAGTATGGATAAATCAGCTGATACATGGCTACTTTTATTACATTACTATTGAAACTACAGGTGATAATGACTTGGATCAGCGAGTATGGATAAATCAACTGATACACAGCCGACCTTAATTAGCATTACTGTTGATACAGAAGTGATCATGACTTCGATCATCGAGTATGGATATATCAGCTGATATACGGCTGATCTTTATCAGTACTACTTTTGATACTAGAGATGATCAGGATTGTGAACAACGAATATGGATAAATCAGCTGATTCTGGTCATTGACTGGTTAACAGATGACTGAGCGGAATACGTGGTATTAATGTTTGAGATGGTGTTTACTTGGAACAATGAATATGAGTAAATCAGTTCATGCACGCTTCTAGCTTATTAAAAGTAGTAGTAGCAGCAGCAGTAACAGCAGCAGCAGTAGTAGAAGTAATAGGTGTATTTTTGTTGTTATAAAATTCTATATACACATTACAAATATATCTTATTCATGATTACCGTAAATGCTTAAGTAAGAACATAATTAGAAAGAGGAACAAACAATAAAAAATATTTTAAGTAAAAAAAATTGGAGAGTATGTATTTATAGATATATTATTTATAATCATACGTTCTAACCAGAAAATAGACTGCTTCTAGCTGGCGTACTTTCCTAGGAAAATGGCGGTATTCAACCAATTAGGGTGGCTCGAAAACATATCCCAGTATGCAAATCGACCTCTAATTGCGTTACAAAAGTTTTCAGGAAACAGCGTTTTTCTCAGAGAGACGTGAAATTCGGTGTTAAGATAGACAGACCAAAGTGATGTAGATCAGCAAGTAGAAGAGCTCGTAAGGGATGTATTCTATGTCCGTTACTGTTTGATTTAACTATACACGAATCACGACTGTTCTGCTACTGGAGGAAATGAATGCCGCTGGAGTGGACGGTACTTGCATTCTGTACACTGATGATAATATTTCCTTATGGCTTGCAGAAAGGTATTCACATAACAGAAGATTACTGCCTGAAATTCATTGATTTGTTTTATTTAAGGACGCTCTAACATCTCAGGTCCTGTCCCATTCAATTCAAGGCGTGAAAAGGTGGACAAATTTTGCTCAGAGGCCTCTTCTTTCAGGCTTGAGGTTCTTTATCGTGCCGTAAATCTACGACACGGGACCCATGGCTTTACTTCCCTTCCGAAGGAAGACATACTTAGGATTTTTACGCCCGAAAAATCCATCGATCCATTTGAACCCGCGATCTTGGGTTTAGGAGGCAAGTATGACTATCACTACACTACCAGGACCGACTCTGCCTGAAATGGGGTATAGTAGTAAATGTTAACAAAATCAAAACAATGACTTTAAAAAATGGCTATAGGTATGGCACAGTGGGCAAAAAAATTTTGTTGTTGGCTATTTAGGAAGTAACCTACGAGTGAGAAATGGAATAAGCACTTGTCTGTTATTATTAATTATAAATTGCGAGGTTAACTAAATGAGTTGCTACGTGTTCTGACTAGCGTTCCAGATATAACAGTAGGCACACTAGAGAGAACAATGCTATGATAAGTCTATTGTGTTATATGGAAGTGAAATGTGGGGATGGAGTAGAGCTGAACAAGTAAATAAAATTCAAGTTTGACGATCATGAGGGAAATGGGTAGCTATGAAGATATGGTTAATAGTAAAACAAGAACAGTGCAGAGAGACCAGTCCACACTTCGCGCTAATTTCTGTAACTTATTATAAGTAAATTGAAGAACCAAGTAGATTTGGAAGCTTATTGAGCGAATAAGCGCGAAAAGCCGTACTTTTCAGAAAGCATTGGATTTAACTATTTAATGTTTTGACCTCTTCTCAACCTGTGGATACATTGGCGAATTACTGCAATGATTCAATCTAAATTAAGCAATTCTATTTTTTGTTTTTAGAAACTTGCTCGGAACATAAATTGACAAAGAGACAGGAGTGAAAGAACAATACAGAGAAAGTCATTACTGAAATAACATACCATGCTTTGCGCGTGTATAATGCTGAAAGTGAAACACGTTTTTCCATTATCACGACCACTTTGCGAGATGTTTATATTCACTTTAAACCGTCCGTGACTGTTGCAGCTTGTGTAACATCTGTACATATTCTCAATACAAATTGTACGCTGTGTCTTCTCATTGTAACGGAAGCCTATGCCAAGGCACAGAAGAACCTCGACATCCTAAGCAGATTCTTGTTTCGTTTCCCTACAGGGATTGGTTTCATATCCTCATGTACGAAAAGGCCGATACCCTTATCTGCTTTAACGACTTTTCTCCACATTTTCCAGCACTCGTGCTGTCGAGTGTGACAGCGGAACCTCATCATGACGGCACGGATCACCACCATCACGAGGAACTCGCCACGGAGACTGCAGACGACAAGAAAGTGCTGGTGATGCTGGAAATCGAACCACTGAAGGGTAACGTAACGGAAACCAAAGACAAAAGATCCCCCCAGAGTAGCCAAGCGGTGTATGGAGCTTCCCCGGGGCAGTTCGTGGTGCGCACTGCTCCTCAAGCCGCGGCTCCAGAGATTCCCCCAGAGTACCAGAGTATACTGCAGCAACTGGTAGCACAACAAGCGCACGAACAGGCCGCGGGGGCGCAACAGATCCCCACACCCGTCATTCAGCAGCTCCTCGTCTCAAGGTACGTTTGTGTTTAACCTGCATTAACACTACCCTTCATTAACTTCTGAGGCATTACAGGTGATGTACATAAGAATGAAATGATAAACTGGGAACTTTATTTATTTATTTTTTAAGGAAAACAAACGTTTCAGGTCTCAGTTTAGAATACCTCCCCGGCACTTGCCATGTGTGAGGACTGAGGAAAACCTGAAAAAAAAAACCTATCAGGGAGAAAGGTCCATGTGGGAATCGAACCCCAGACCTCCCGCTAACGAGTACCCGTCTTAAGGACCTCGGCCAACCGTGGCGGTCGAAACCCTAATGGCTGGATGCACCATGTGCTCCTGTCTTTCAAGGGTCAAGCTCTGCAAACCAGTTATACAAATTTGTACATTAAAAAGTGTAGTCTGGGAGAACTATCTGTAATTTCTGCAGGATGCTCGTTGGTTTGAGATAACAGTTATAAAAAGCATCGCACGAAAATGTTATGGAGTAACCTAAGATCAGAAACCAACCGTATGACGCAGAAATAGTACCACCTGTTGGCTGTCGCTATGATTACCAATCAACAAAAGCTCTTTTCAGCGCTGTCAGCAGGAAATATACAGGGGTCCCATTATGACCGCAATTTTTAAATTGAACGCCTCTGTCGGTTTGTTAGGTTAAACTGTCATCTGTTTGTATTGCAATTAATGATTGTCAGTTGTATGTATTGCCATCAAAGCCTCCAGAGTCTGAAAGTACATTTTAAGTAACGGGAATGCTATTCAGACCGTTCGAAGACTTTGTGTAATTCTTCGTAGACGAAAAGCGTCAACAGTGTAGAAGTTGGTAAAGAAATTTGTAGATACAGGATTTCGTCGATCGGTAGAGGATGTTGCTCCCGTCAGACAGAGCGTTGCTATGAGCCCATTGAAGTCGATTCGCCACCGTCCTCAACCATTAACCGTTCCTAGAAGCAGTTTGAAGCGAATTTTAACAAAACATTACATATTACATCCTTTTAAGATCGAGCACAAGAACTGAAGTCGACAGACCACTTGTAAAGTCGAACATTTGCCTCTCTCGCAACCCCCATCATAGCTGGCCACCGAAATCGTGTGATTTGACACCGTGTAACTATTTTTAGAGGTGTATAAAATATTATGTTTATGTGGAAACTACGAACCATTTCATAACTCAAGGCAGAAAATATACGTGTCATGGGTGAAACGTTGCTAGGTCGTTGAACATTTTGCCAATTGAGTGAAAGTGTGCCATCGAAGATGTGGAGGATATTCTAATTTTTTCTCCCCGTGTTTAAGCATTCGTGCTTAATGTTAACTTAATATTAGTGCTTTTCAAATAAATGATGATTTATTACTAAAATAAAAATTGTGTTCTTATGGGACACCATCATAGTTCCTTCAAATTCCGAAAATGAAATACATACTATCTGCAAAGACCACCTCAGTTTGGAAACGCAATGGATGACACACTGTTGGAAATTGAACGCCTGTTGTTTTGCTACTAATTTTTCTATAGTTTCAACCAACTACAAACGTACACATGAGTGCCAAATGACCTTCAAGGTTATTTTAACTGTGCTTTTCTTACAAATCGGCGAGTACCATAAGTGGTGCTGGGTAAGATTCATTCTTGCTTTTTTCTTCACCAAGAAAAGGTAAGCACTCGATAATTTTGCATCCCTCAGTTTCTGAATTCTTTTGCACTATCGTCAATTAAACTTATTTTCACAAAACTTATATATATATATATATATATATATATATATATATATATATACTGCTGACCATTTAATTACAACGTACATAAAATATGCGTTATAACGATTCCATATCTTATCAGAAAAAACAAATATGACTCTCGAAAATATGATAGCAATACCAGCAGGTGTCTGAGTTTGATCAATGGAGAATTGGGACACACCGAGAGTGCGGGATGTTATTCCAAGAAACTGTAGGACGAAATGCATATCAGATCAATAAATCGAGGTAGGACAAACACACAAACGTGAAGGATTCCAACGGCCCTGTAAAACACGAGAGCGAAAAAACAAGACATTTCCGCACGACTATTATTAACACGTAGAATATTTAATGGCGAGCAGTGTGTATTTTGTGAGGATGCTTAACTTAATGTGGTGGTTGCAGGAATCCGAACCCGAGTGCGGTGCAGTTCACTGGTGCACCGGGCACGCAGCAGATTCCCAGAAGACGTCCTCAGGATGAACCGGGCGCCCAACTGCAGCAGATCTACTTCAACCGCCAGTTCCAGCAGCAGATTCCGATCAGACCACGATACTTGAGACCTCCACCGCAGCAGAGAACACTCGCCCAGGCAACTGGCGGACTCCCTGCAAGTGTCAGCGCCTCACCACAGGCTCACAATGTTCACGATGCACGTCTGAGAGCTTCTCTCGCCGGAGAAAACCCCAACCTATTGCAGCAACAGGTGGTGTTTGCTTTGCCCAATCAGTCGCCTGAGGCAGCATACCAACAGCAGCAGCAATTGTTCCAGCAACCCCAAGAGGTAAGACAAACGTCTCGCGCAAGAAGAGATGTACGGAAACGCAATTTAAAATTGTTTAAAAAGTTCGGGTCTTTCGAGATAAGAATAGGTTTCCGAATTAGGATCACCTAACAGACGAACGAACACACTACCATCTTTCACTACGTTGCCTACCGTCAGCTATGTTATTGCTGTTATGATTTCATAATTTGAAATAAATAACTTAAAACTATCACAAAAATGGCAAGGTAGGCTGTATCAGCGACAAAGCATCTTTACTCCTATATCATCGCTGTGCTAGCTATCATTTGCAGCCATCGCTCATTTGTGCTGCCATGTGAATTCC
This sequence comes from Metallyticus violacea, assembly GCA_030762175.1. NCBI lineage: Eukaryota > Metazoa > Arthropoda > Insecta > Mantodea > Metallyticidae > Metallyticus > Metallyticus violacea. Next base: position 25,361,376 of record CM060835.1, on the reverse strand, counting down.
CCCCCCCCCATTTAGCTTGTCGTTGGTGATTGTTGCTCAATTGAGACTAGCCTAATTCGTTTCGACACCACTGCATATGTTCTATCACTTTACATTCTCGAGTACCACTGCTTCGGCTGCCGCGCGACCCGCCAATTCGCTCAACTTCCTCCTTTCACATTTCACTAGACACGTTCCAACTGCAAGTTACATTCATACTCGATTCTTCGTCCTTTTTAACAGTTTACTTTATTGGAATATATCGTGCAGTTTTAGAAATTATGGGCGCGACAAAAATGATCTAAAAATGTGTCATTCCATTCCTGAGATGGCACTTTAATACCGGACCAAACTTATAGATGTATTCAAATCAAAAGCATTTAATATGACCAAACTAAAGTTATAAAGTATCCCTTAACATATATTAAGTTATAGTGTCACTGAGTCCCAACAAATTGTGTTGAATCAGTTAAGCCAGAATGACATTTGTGACAGATAAATTCGGAAATACAGTTCTTTTGTTTCTCTGATTTGATCCCAACACTTTTCACTCCCTCTTCATCTCATTCATACTATCAAAAAATTATTGGGGACTGCAGGTTAATTTTTGTTGAATAATAACAGTGTTTCAATATTTTAATATGATTTTGTGTGCTTATACTCTATTGTCTACATAGAGCAACGATCATTTCTAGTAAGGTTCCCCATTTAATACCTTCATACATAAATAAAGTTTGTCTGGCTATTCAACAACTTTGTTGTTGATTTGATTTATTTATGGATGCTCTTTAACACCTCAGGTCATCAGCGTTCCATTCAATTCAGGGCGTGAAACGGTTGATAAACTTTGTTCAGAGGCCTTTTCTTTCAGGCTTGAGATTCTTTTTCGTGCCGTAAATCTAAGACCCACGGCTTTACTTCCCTTCGAAGGAAGTCATGCTTAGGATTTTTACGCCTGACAAAATCCATCGATCCTGGCCGGGATAGAACCTGCGATCTTTGACTTTAGGAATCAAGTATACCAGCAGGACTGACTGTATTCAACAACCGCTGCATGTACATCTGTGGGGAAATACGCCATTACTGCATAACATCTCCCAATACTGGTGTCATTAGTTACATACAATACTCTCAGCACTGAATGACCAGAGCTTACAGTTAAATTAGTCAAGGTTAGGGCTGCTGGAATGCTTCCTTGAGCAGTTGCAAAATCAGGAACATTTTTACCTTGTGAGCCGATACAAGTGTTTTTCCTTGTTCAAGAGCTTCATTACAGGTTCAAAAACAGTGGTTTCACACACACCGGCCTTAGCTTTATCCCCTTTTGGACGAAATTCAACTTAGTGTCACCACCGTAAGAATAGCTCATTTGGCCCAAAACCGTCATTGAAGCAAGATGGTGACATTTCAATAGATTCTTGGCTAGTCGAAACATACACCGTCATTTCAGCGCTGCAGTTTTCTTCAATCACTAACATTTTTTTTTTTTTTTAGCGTAAAAAGAATAATTCGGTTACCATTGTTAGTGAAACAGTGACGCACACGTCCAAATTTCCCCTCTCTCGACTTCTCGAGTTTAAAGAATGTCCAGTACTTTCCTAATGAAACTTTCAGTACAGGCATCCATGAACAATCTTGAGATTCACCTTCTGGAGATGCACCTGTCATAGACCATGACCTTTAGCTTCCATACTACTCTGACCTCACCAAGCTCCGGATCTTGGAGTCATACAAAGTACCAGTTTTACATAGAAGCGGTGGACAGTGAGGTAAATAGGCATCCTAGGTAAGTTCTGAGCTCTAGATTAGAGAATGCATTTTATAAAACAATTTTGTAACATACTCCTTTTTATAAAAATTCAATTATATTAATATTCATGTACAAAAAGTTCTTATGCAAAGACCTGGAGCTAGAGTTCAGCAAAGCATGTAATAAGTACCTGTAAAAATGTCTTGCTCCAATCTTCATTAGTTTATGAGAAAAACGTACATATGTTGTGAAAATTTTTACTTAGCGTTAAAGTTAATACAACTAACTGTCAATTTACCTACTAATCCATTTCTTGTACCTGCATCTTCACACAAAGTAATATTACCACCACAGGAGACAGATTCACTAAAATCACTAGGGGAAGTGTAAGTAATTGGTTTATCATTCATTGAATTATTCTCTTCAGAAATAGGCCTATTGTTTTCATTATCACCACTACCTTGCTTTAATGAACAGATTTTGTAATACCTATTTCCTTTGCTTTTTAATGTTTTATGAACACTGGTGGCCTTAGGCATATTAGATGTATTTGGGATGTATAGCTTCTAAAAATGAAAATAAATACAAAACTTCTTCAAAAATTAAACACACATGCAGCTATTATTGTCATTGACATTTGAAACAGTAATTTACCTACAAAATACATCAAACCACAGTCCTAACGGGTTGATAAATATTTTAATTTTTATGCAATAAAGCAGGATATTAAAAAAAATTAGTTTGACACACAAAGCACATTGCGTAATTAAAAGCACTTACGATTGGAAAGTTGCAATAAATGATATAATAAATTAAGCATTAATATTTGAAAAAAAAAAACCTAAAATTTAACTTTTTTTCCAAAAATATATGTATCTTACCTTAAATCAAATATAAATTATTTTATTCTTTACTGTTAAAAAGGGAATTTATAATTGCACATATACATTTACAGAATTAATGCAATCAGTTACAGTAGGTATTTTTTGGTGTGTTTAGCATTAGTTCTTTCAGATTTGTCCTTCGCGAAATTTTGCATTTAAAACAAGAAAACTTAATGACTTTAACATAATCATATTTTTCTTAATTCTTTAAATATATACTTTCTTTAAATTCAGTATTAATTTGTAAGGTTCCTTGGTGTCCGGTTTTATATGGATTAGCCTAAATGTGGATAATGAACCAATGCAACGCAGACCTACATTACCAGTGCTATTAATAGTATAGATTTTATCACATAAGTGGATAAATCAATTGACACACGACCAGCAATTACTACAGCTTTAGAAATGGCCTACAAGGTCTGTTCGATAAATCCGTGCAAAAATAAAGGAATATTTTTTGGACAGAATGTTTGCTTCCCAACAAAATCTCCTCTCAAATCTAGCGGTTTTCTAGTTCGTCTGACCCTTAAAATGCAATCCGGTTCTGCGAACTAAACATTTAATACGATTGCTTTCCTGCTATACAGTTCTTTACGATGAGGAACAGTAAACAGCCGAAAGAGCCAAATCCAGACTGGAGGGAGATAAAGGATTTCGTACCTTAACTATAATTTTGAGATCACAATTGCAGGCTTATGCGTTGAGGCACTATAGTGATAAAACAGGACTTTTTTTTTCGTCAAATAATGACTTTTTTTTATCTCGTCACTTAATTGCTCCTATAGCATGGTATAATATTTACTGGTTATAGTTTTCCCTTTTCACAAACATGCAATTAAAATTACGGTGTGGTAATCGCAAAAACACAAGTCACCATCATATTTCCTGCTGAGGGGATTGCTTTTACTGTATTCTCCGATTGCAATCTACACTCGAGATTCATTTGAAGAGCCCTAAATTCTATGCGGATGTTACAACATGTTCCCTTTTCTGTTCAATCGTTAGCACTCACCTCGCTGATAGCTTTTTATTTACAAATCATTGTACAAAACAACATGCACCCGATCGCAGAAGTGCTCACAGCTACAGAAATCACCCACGTCTCCAGTCCCCCATCGTCCAACACAATACGTGGACTTATTTGTTAATCATTTTGGAAGTTAGGAATTGTTGAACGGTCTGCAACGTTCGGCCACATCTAAACTAAAGAAACCCCAATTATTACTGATTTTTTTTGAAGATGCAGAACAATTCAGCTTCGCCTTATTTTCTGCGAATAAATTTCGTGTTTCTCCATTTTGAATGCTTGTTTACAAATTTAATCTGAAAAAAATTGCTCTCAAACGCAAACTAAGCTGTAATTGTTATAACAATTCACATCATCCCTTAACAGTTACCAGGTTGCCAAGGTAGCTTTGAAAACAATCTAGCGCTGTCACCTTCTGATTTTGCACGGACTAATTGAATAGCCCTCATAGAACAAGAGAACTTGAGGTTCACTGTCTTCAAATATGCTTTCTATACTCTTTACAATTTTTTCTTGGACAATAACAGTAGATTACGTTTGCAGCAGGTGAGTTATGTGCAGCAGGCGGCTCCAGCGACCCAGAGGCCAGCGGTACCTCAACGCCAGCAGCAGACAATCCAGCAACAACCTCCAGAGCAATACCTCCGCGAAACCACTCAACAACAAAGCTCTGACCCTTCTGTGTACATTCCTCAACAACAATCTGACGAAGATTTATTATCCCAGATACTTGCTACAAAGAATGACCGCGGCCTTTTCCGGGGCCCCTCTACCCCAGCCCCAGTTGTCAGCTCCACGACAGCAGTGCCTGCCACACCTTCCAGATCCTCCATCTATGTGTCGCAGACCACCAGCAATCACAGAGACTCTTCCTCAGGAGTCACAGTGCAAGAAGAGGTCTCGCAAGTGGGAGCAGGGGATACCTTGCCGATTGTACACCTCCCCACACCCAAAGGGCAGCGGCCTCTTACCCAAAGCGAGTTCCAGGCTCTTATTGATGCGGGGTTCAACTTGACCCCTGTAGAGGTGCCTTCTCAACAGCAGGTAGCTGCATATTATCCCACGGCTACGACGCCCAAGAGACAAAGGTCTTATGCTACCCAAGCTCCTCCAGCTCGAAATCAGCTACAGAAAATCCGAAAGCCGGCTCAAGAGGAGGTCAAGCAGCAGGAAGTGAGGTATACAACCCCTGGAGAGCTTTCCAAGCAACAGGAAGTCAGATACACAATCCCTGACGTGATACCCAAGCAGCAAGTGAGATATACGACCCCTGATGCCCAACCGAAGCAACAGGTGAGATACACGACTCCTGATGCCCAACACAAGCAGCAGGAGATAAGATACACCACCTCTGATGTGATACCGCAAGTGCGTTACCAGCAACCTCAGCCTCAGCAACAACAGGGAGAGGAAGAGGAAGTGAGAATACAGTTCGCCCGGCCAGGAAGCCGTGGAAGTCAGTACTCCAGCTTCCGATATGAAGCAGCGCCCGCTCCTCAGAAGCCGGCTCAGAGTGTGCAGTACGTCCAGATTCCAGCTAGAAGACCTCTTGCGCGTTACCCTGCAGAGGATGCCGAGCAGCAGGTTCAGGCTTACCAACAAGAGCAGCAAGTCCAAGCCTACCAACAAGAACAGCAGCAACAACAGGTATACCAGGCCCAAGAGGCGGGTGAAAGCCACAACTTCCAGCCTATAGTGGTGGCAGATTTGCCCTCCACCACAGCTAACCCACAGGCTCATTTGCCCAGGAGGCGCAGACCGCGACCTCCGCAAAGCAGAGTAGTGTACCATACCCAGCCCGACGTGGAGAATCAGAGGCAAGAGCAACCCTCTGGACAATATCTCGTCTCATATGAAGCCGTACCCGACACGACGTACGGCTCCAGGAAAGCGAGACAAAGATCTCGCCGTCCCTCACCCGCTCCCGAGTCCTAACGTCCAGGATAGGGATTTGTTTGGGCGCTCAAAACTAAATTTTACACACTAGCAAGAAAAATAATACGGCAAGAAGCAGACTGCCTATGAACAAATAAAATTAAGTTGATACGTGCAAAAGAAGTTCAATAAGCATATATTACAAATTAATTAAAATAAAATTCTTAAATTTACTCAGTTACGTTTTTCTTCTTACTTTTTTTAATCAGAAGAACAGCTTCAGACCTTCTGTCACTGGACCTGCAAAAAATAAAAGCTTTCATTATCCAACTTTTTCCAATTCTTCATAAATTTTATCGATATTGCAGGATAATATTAATAAACTTTTAACACTGGTCATAATAGCATGTGAATATTACAGTGACAAATTAAAATTTCGCAATTGTTATTAGTTCCAAGTTCTTTCACAAGACATCTCTACAGTCACCCCATTGTTTCACTGGGACAGCGTTTGGATAAATAGTAATATATTGGCGAATAAACACCATAAGCACAGGAAAAACCTAGTGAAAATGAGGAAATCATGTTCAGAAAGAAAAACTTAAAAGTGTTCAACACTCTCGGCGTTGATTATTAAGGCGAACGCATGAAATATTTGTTATTTTAATATTTGCAAATATTATGGCATTCCTAAGTGTCTAAATTAACTATAGGCATTTTTTGAGATGTATGGCAATTTTAGACTATTAGTTTTTCCTGTATTCTTTACTGTATATGAAGTAAAACAAATTTAATTTGCACATACAGAGAGTCTGCATTGAGCTTAATCCGAGAAAGCGGGCAAGAGGAAGCCGGTAGAGCGGAAGTAAACAGCGACATTCTAGATCCGTGATTCCGAGTATTCTACTCATAAACTTTCATTAATCTATGGCATGCACACAATCATTTTATTTCATCACTTTTACAATAGTTTTTGCATTTACACGTAAAAGTTCTTCTTTTGTAATTCTACCGCCACGGGTGGCCGAGATCGTTAAGGCGCGGATTCTTGAGCGGGAGGTCTGGGGTTCGCATCCCACCATGACCGTCCTCCTTGACTGGGGTTTTTTGCCAGGTTTTCCTCAGTTCTCATAAATGGCAAGTGCCGGGCAAGTACCTAAACTTAGGCTCGGAACGATTACTTCCATAAAAAATATCCTCTCCCAATATATTGTTTCATCTCATCCCCAGTGTCCATCGCCTGTGGTGCCTCGTTAGCAAAAACGCTACATCACTTTCCCACGCACTTAAGTCATTTTCGTCTGCTGCATTCAACAAAGATTCAATATAAGCCAATACGTCATCATCTCCATAAAGGATTTTTTGCACCATGCTTCAGATTAACCCAAATTGCCAAAAATCTTTAACAGACAGCACAAATAGTTGTGCACAAGATGTAATATCTTCTCCTGACAAATAAAATTAAGCCTGAAGCATAGAAAAGCGCTTATACTCATTTAGTGACCATCTAGAAAAATAAAATGCCAGCTGTCATGCACAATGTCGATGTCTATAATCGGGAGAAACAAAGGTATACGCATGCGCGTAGCTCGCTGCCGGAACATTTTGAGTTATTCTTTCTGAACATGCAAGCAGCGAAGCATTAAATGCATTAGTTTCTGAAATACGATTTCTTCATTTTTACTAGTTTCTTTTTTTCGGACGCACAGTAATTGGATAACGCAAACTGTTCCTTAAACTAACCTAGGAGTCATATTTTCAAGAGTATAATCGATCGCACGTTGGCGAGTGTTAACTTATTTGCATCCAAAGTAAGAGCGATGGTAATAAATAAATAAAAAGCCGTTAAAATGTTGCAATTCCGTAAAGAGTTTCGCCCTCGTATTCTAAAACAGGAAATTTGCATATTCTATAACGAAATATTTACTCCGTTTCCCCAAGCCTCCGTCTGGTATCTGAGCGCCCATACTTTGACATTATAAAGCTTGCCACGTTTGTAAGAGACTCCTTTGCGACTGCATTGGCAACTGTTTCCATGGTGATTTCACCAAGTTCCAACAAGTTTGTTTGTAGGTCTAAGTTGGTATGAATGTAAATACTGTTGGTACTATTGACTTACGTGACTTCAATTTTTTCATCTTTAGCAAGGAAAATGCTTATAATTGTTATAGTTTGGTTTACGTTTCTCGTCAACACTAAAGATGGTAAAATTGAAATCACACTTTTTTGTATATAGATTTAAGTGTTGTTATACAAGTAGCATACAATAAAGTTATATTTGAAATACTAGTGGCCTATTATTGTTGTTCCTTAAGCATAAGCCACAAGACTTCAAGAAAGCCATACAACTGGATTTCGGTAACGTACTGAACATTTTAAAAGTTATTAGATGATATACAGCGCTATTTACATAGAGATAACACATTTCTTTATTTATTTCAAAATTAATCATGCTAGTCAGAACTTCTTATACCTCAAATGTAGAATATCTTTGGTAGAATATTAAAATGTTGAAAATGTCCTCCCTCCTACATAAGGCATAACTCAACACGGCGTTTCATTTTACTGACCGCTTGTTGCAAGTCAATACCATTAATTTACTGTGTAATGTTGTGCTTCAGATCGTCCAATGTCTGGAGGCGTGTGGCATAAAATCTGTATTTTAAATAATCCCATACGAAGAAGCCGGTATGTCAAATCAGGAGATCTCGGTGACCACACGGTCTTGGAGATTATCCAGTCGTCAAAGAAACTTTCAGTTAGCGCCTTAGACTGGTTTCATGAATGGCACGTAGCGCCATCTTGTTGAAAATATCCATGACCCAACTCTACATCGTCCAGTTTCTGAAAAAACTCCACGAAAATCCGGCGGTACTGTGCAATGTCTACAGTTTGGTCAAAAAATCAACGATATTCGCCTTTTTCACTGGTAAACAAATTGGAAATAGTGACAGAATTGTGTTTCTTTAGGGGGAATTGCGAACATCAAATTAACTTTGGTATGCCATCCGAGTAGCTATATGTGAATTCGTAATCCAGTATTGCATCACAAGTAAGAGCCATTGATTTAATGTGTGCTGCATTTTCACAGCGACTGGAACAAAATATAGAAAAACGTACAAGCCAATAAAAATAAACATCTGCACATCTCGTGACAGGAAATCAAAACTCCCAAATGTTGTGTTTGATTTGACGTTAAACTCAGGACATTGAGTAAATATCCAGTCTAATAAATAAAATAAATAAATGTGCTAGTTCTATAAAAATCCTTATGCATAATTTATGAACCAGTTTTGAACAGTTAATGTTTACACATACCTAATTGGAAAGCAAATTTTGGGGGAACGTATACATATTTTAGTACCAAGTCGAGGGAATTCGGTGTTTTAGGGCAGAAGCACTTACCAGATATGCTCGTTGTTTTTAAACTTAATGCATGATACGGGATTTCCCAATTTTGAGAACTTCAAAAATTATCCCTATTGTCCCTCAAAGGGACTACAAATATTCCGTATTTCTACTTTATCGCAAATTGTTTGTATTTATAATTGATTTGCCAATAAACTTTACCAATTATATAAGTACTGTAGAAAAATTATATTTTGATATATACAAAATTCGCATATTTATTTATTTACTTATGTTAATAAGAATGGTGCTAATAATTTTATGACCATCGAATTTTAGAATACTACTGGGAAATGTTGAAACCACCCTATTTCCTCCTGAATAGTGTTATGCTTCAAATCGTCCAATTGAGGCGTATGCATTGCCTTTCAAGTATTCCCACAGAAAAAAGACCGCTGTTAAATTTGGAGATCTCGATGGCAACAGGTTTTTGGAAAGTACCCATTCATCAAGGAAAATTTCAATCAGCTTTATTGACTCAGTTAATGTATGATATGCAGCACCGTCTTGTTGTAAACACCCTTGACACATCTCTATATCATCAGGTTGCATTCCATGAAAATGTGTCTGCACTGTGCAGTATACAGTCCCGTTGGAAAAATAAATTAGACCTAATACTAAACTCTCTGTGTGAATATTGCACACTTGAGTGGCGTATGGATTATGGGCGACCTAAATGCGGATGTCCTGAGAGTTGACATGGCCACACAATCAACTATGAACCATGTGATAGACAATATGCTAGGATTTAGCACATGAACCAATGGAAATACTTCACTGTTTAGCCTTATCTGCAACCTGCAACTGTGAGCAACCGTTGTTGATTTGATTTATTTACAGACGCTCTTTAACATCTCAGGTCATCAGCGTCCCATTCTATTCAGGGCGTGAAACGACCGACAAATTTTGCTTAGAGGCCTCTTCTTTCAGGCTCGAAGTTCTTTGTCGTGCCGTAAATCTACGACATGGGATCCACGGCTTTATTTCCCTTCCGAAGGAAGCCATACTCAAGATTTTACGCACGAAAAAACCCATTGGTCCTGGCCGGGCCCACAATCTTGGACCTACGAAACAAGTATGGTTACCGGTTTTTTTAATGGTGTTTAACGCCCGTTTTTACTACTGAGGCACCACAGGCGGTAGGACACAGATGATACATGAGATGAAATGATAAATAGGAAAGGATTTTTTTAAGGAAGGAAACGTTTCAGGTCTAAGTTTAGGGTATCTCCCAGGCATTTGCCAGTTATGAGGACTGAGGAAAACCTGTAATAAACCTCATCAGGGAGGACAGTCTTGGCGGGATTCGATCCCCAGACCACCCGCTCACGAGTCCGCGTCTTAACGACCTCGGCCACCCGTGGCGGTAATGGAAGAACATGGAGGATATAAAAGCAATTAACCAAAACAGTCAAGGGTTCTAATGAAAATATTAAAAAAGTTAAGTGGATGTATTTCACCACTGTACTGATATTTTAGTACAAAGCTTTTAGTTTTTTTTTTTTTGTTGCTTTTTTTTCATTTTTGATTTTAGATATTTAAAATAATCCTCATAATTAACTGAAAGAGCAAAAACAAAGAACATTTGCTATTTTATGCTGTACACGGAATAAAAAATTAAAATATCGTACTGTTCCTTAAAAAACATTACGTCCGGCAACCCCTAGTTCTATTGCCTGTACTATTTACCTGTTGCAGTACTGTGAACACCAAATTCCCTCTAATATACCCATTGCGTAGGTTTAATTCAATACAGCAATTATTTACAAGGAAGAGTCGTCAGTGTAACCATAGCGACCAACACAAAATGGCGGAAACAGCTGCCGCTAACTCTCAAACCTGCACACCTGCGCCATCTCGTAACAAGATTTTATCTCCCAGAGCTTTCGTTCCATTTTAAAGTAAAACGAACCATTGCAATGTTTGAGAAATAAATAAACAAACGTGAAGTTTTATATGAATTACATTGCTTAACAACGAATAACTTTAACTGAGAATTAATAAGTTGTGTATTACACAGCAACAATTAAAATGGGAGTTAAATGAAACATTTTTATTATAATTATATGCCTGCAATGTGTTTATTTGCAGAAAACGTAATAAATATAAACATATTTGCATTATTGCTCAACTAAATAACTACTAACAATTCCATTTCAAGTTTATCTTATTGTTATTTGCGACTTGCGGATATTTTTAACAGTATTTTAACTGCTGAGCCATCGTAGGCGGTGGACACGATGACACATGAGATGAAATGATAAACTGGGAAAGGATTTTTATTTTAAAGGAAGGAAGCGTTGCAGGCCTAATTTTAGAGTACCTCCCCGGCATTTGCCATTTATGAGTGAGGAAAATGTAGGAAAAATCTCAGTCATGGAGGAAGGTCTTAGCGTGATTCGAACCCCAGACCTCCCGCTCACGAGTCCGCGCCTTAACGACCTCGGCCACCCGTGGCGGTATATTAAAGCGTGCGTTTAACAGAAGTTTAATGTAGTGTGAGAGTAAAATGCGAATAAATTAGGTCAAAATTCGAACTTTCATATTCAGTACCGGAGTGTCAATTTATTTATTTATTGATTTATTCATTTTAGTGCTTAACGCCAATTTTTACAACTCAAGCATCACAGGCGGTGGACACCGATGGATGATATATGAGATGAAATGATAAATTGGGAAAGGAAGCGTTCTAGGCCTAGGCTTAGGTTACATCCCTGGCATTGGTCATTTATGAGCACTGAGGAAAACATGGGAAAAACCTCAGTCGGAGAGATCAGTCCTAGAGAGAATCCAAACTAAATCTTCAGTCGATCGCGAGTTCTTTAATAGTATTTAACGTTATTTTTTTTACAACTGTGGCATTAGAGGCGGTAAATACTGTTGATACACAAGATGAAATGATAAATTGTGAAGTACTTTTTTTTTACTTTTATTTAAGAAAGAAAGCGTTTAAAACAAAATTTGAATACCTCCCCAATATTTGCCATTTATGACTGAGGAAAATCTCAAAAATATCTGAGTCATAGAATACGGTCTTGGAGGGAATAGAACCCTAGACCTTCCATGCACGAGCCGTACATTAACGACCTCGGCTATCCGAATTTGATATATTGGGTTGCTGAAAACATTGGCAACTCAATTAGCAATTAGCTTCACCAGGGGCAGCTCATGTGGGGTATTATTTGTTGATTTGGTTTATTTACGGACGCTCTTTAACATCTCAGGTCATCAGCGTCCCATCCAATTAAGGACGCGAAATGGCCTATAAATTTTGCTCAGAGGCCTCTTCTTTCAGGCTTGAGGTTCTTTTTCGTGCCGTAAATGTACGACACGAGACCTACGACTCTGCTTCTCTTCCAAAGGAAGCCATACACAGGATTTTTATCTCTGACAAAATCCATTAATGCTGGCCGGGATTGAACCTGCGATTTTGGGTTTAGGAGGCAAGTATGGTTACCACTACACCACCAGAACCGACATATAGGAGGTCGCTGGCTTGAAATACCCCTGGTTTGCAGCGTTTAATAACCTATTACTGCTGCAGAACCGTGATTATGTACAGAAGTTGTAGCGATGGGTTTCTTGTGCAGGTAAGTGAGAATGTCTCGGTGGGATAGAGTTCCTAATAATAGGATAAGAGGAATAATGAAAGCAGAGAAATACCTAGGGATTATTGAATATGTGGACAGAAAATAGCTGATATACACTTAGAAAGAAGGGGGAAAAAACGCCTACAATTGTTAAGAATATTTCTAATTTTACGCATTATTATATGTGAATTATAATTTCATTCATTTTTTGAACATTAAACTTTTTTCTAACCATTTTGCAACCACTCTTATGTATTCAGATATACTTTTTATTCCATAATTTTCTTTATTGTATGGTTATAAAATTATTGTATGGTCGTGTTAATCACAAGTTTTACACCTGCGCCAACTGAAATGTCTAATGACATTGTTGTTACATCAGTTTTAGTCTATTGTTGAGCTATTTCAATCAGTTTAACACATAATTTTATGAGGTAAAGATGTGTTAAGTCGAAAGCGTGCTGCCAAAGCAGTTGCCCTGCTGGAAGATGGACGGAGCATGCTTTATATTAACCAGTGGTTAGAGGCAATGTCTCTACTATACAAAGGACATACCGAAGGTTCAAGGAACTTGGTATCTGCTGTAGAAGACCAGGAACAGGTCGCAGAAGGGTGACATCAAATTTTTGCGATTGCAAGTTTTGCTTGATCATCACACAATTACAGTAGAAGCTCAAAGCAGCTTGCAAAGGACATCAGGAGTCTTGTCAGCGTGAGAACAGTGAGGAGATTTGAAGAAGCACAGCTCACCTCTAGAAGAGGTCCCTTGCTTATGCAGCAACAACAAAAAACAAGCCTTGTCTGCGCTCGTTAACATATGGAGTGGACGAAGGAACAACGGAAAACTGTACTATTGACGGATGAGTTGATTGATTTATTTATGGGCGCTCTTTAACATCTCAGGTCATCAGCGTCCCATTCAACTCAGGGCGTGAAACGGCCGACAAATTTTGCTCAGAGGCCTCTTCTTTCAGGCTTGAGGTTCTTTTTCGTGCCGTAAATGTACGACATGGGACCCACGGCTTTACTTCCCTTCCGAAGGAAGCCATACTTAGGATTTTTACGCCCGAAAAAATCCATCGGTCCTGGCCGGGTTCGAACCCGCGTTCTTGGTTGTAGGAGGCAAGTATGGTAACCACTACACCACCAGGACCGACGGGGACGGATGAGTCGAGGTTCAGTCTAAGATCGCCAGATGTTAAGGAAAGAGTATGGAAGAGGACTGGAGAAAGGCATACCCCTTGCAACTTCTCATCGACGATGGCTTTCATGGTGTGGGCTGGTATCAGTGTGGAAACCAAGACAGTTGGTTGTGGTGTGGGCCCTGAATGCAATATTGGCAATACTTTCCGTTTACGACAATGTCCAACCACATGTAACCCACATTGTGACAGTACTTGTGTGAGGTGGCGCTAGTTTGTTCAGCACAAAGCCCTGACCTCAACCTGAGTATGTTTGGAACATGGAAAAAGTTTTCACCAATCTTATTGAGAGTCTCAGTGAGCTACGGGAGAATTTGCATGAGCAATGGGAGGCCATATCACAAGAAAACCCAAGGACCTTGATCCGCAACATGCCCGTAAGGTTGCAAGTTGTGATACAAATCAGAGGAGGAAACATCCGCTTGTGAGAGTGCCACTGAGTGTTGAAAGGTGTGTCGTCGTGTTATTAATGCATGTGTGTTATCCTACGGCAAAAACGAGGTCATTGTGAAATGCAATTAACATGCATTCATGTTCATGGTCATACAATAAAGTAATTTATAGACTCAAAAAAAAAATCTGAATATATGAGTGGTTGCAAAAATTTTGTAAAAGTATTTAATGTTCACAAAATGAATGGAATTATAAAAATTCACATATAATAATGCGTAAAATTGAAAATATTCAACACATTTAGGCGATGCTGATTGGTTCTTCTCTCGCTGTAGTATGGGCGCGTTCAATAAATGAAAGAAGAAAGACTATTTAAATTAATAATACAATGGAATACGCCTGAGAGGAGGAGAATATTTTGACCTAGAGAAAAGTGCCATGAAGGAATTAGTTTGGACAGTGGCAAGAGAAATGTGTGTTTTAATAAATTTTTCAAAAGCATACTAAATGCAGAAATATTTTACATTACGCCATTTTAATTATATGACGACAGACAACAATCTTTTCTTATTACTGTTTTTTTATTAAAGCAATAAAGTATAAAAGAAAGAAAGTATACAAAGAAATAGCACAGTTATAGACAACAAAAAGCTAATAAACGACAAAAAATATGGGCAATTTTTCCTCGCTTCCTTTTGTTTTCTTTTTCTGTTATCATAAAGTAAAATATATACTTTGGCGTACTGGTTCTGTTTTATGTTATTCTTACATTTCGCCATGCTCCAATAAACCTAACTCAAGAATACAACTCGAAGTCTGCACGCTCTAAAAGGTGAAGGTTGGTCGCTGTTCCAAGACCTGGACAGTTAAAACAAAATTAATGCGATGCTTGGTGGGATAGCAGCGCTGCTAAGTTTATGGTCAACCCAATTCAGTCCGTTAAAAGTGAAACATACGAGAATCACTGGAACAGTTCTCGGAACGAAGCCCAAAATGACTTAGCTTTCTGAAATTGTTCTTATTTTTCAACACAGTTTTCCCTGACACTAATGCATTTTGTGCAGCGATGCTGCAAAGCCTTTATCCCATCATGAACGTCAGATTCATACCCAAGCCTACAAAGTATGCAGCTGATGGTTTTATACGACGAAAATGTCTTTCCATCCTGGAATTTTTCAGTTAGGGAACAGAGTGGAGTCTGATGGAGCCGAATCAGGGAATAAGGCGGATGTGGCAGCAAATCGTATCTCAATTCTTTTATTTATGCCATTGCAACGAGCAGATTAGCATAACACACTATAGTATATGTTTCAATGGGAAGATTAATTAGCCGTACTCCAATGACATCCCAGAAAACCGACGTCATGATCTTCCCGGCCGATTTCACACACTCTCCAGCTTCTTTGGCGGTAGTGAATCGTGAGGCTTTCATCGTTTAGACTGCTGTTTTCTTACCGTATGTTCCATCACTTTTCACAAATTTTCGTGTGATTTGAACCCTTCCTTTTTACCTCCCTCTTCCTGTGACCACTGAGGCACAAAAGGCGACCTCGGGCTCCTGAAAGACCCGGAGTACGAAGCGGATCCCTCGGGTACATCCAACTTCAATATCATATTAAAAACACCTCATGCTGCAATCTATGGGTCATTCCGAAAAGTTTTCAATTTTTTTTATTTTCAAACGTTTTTAACGCAAAATAATTAGAACAATTTATTGTCAATTAAAATGTGTTGTTATAGAACTGATACGAACTCATCTGGATTTGTAAACTTATTGGCTTCGTGTACATGGGTCATCCAGAGACGAGGAGACCATTCAAGAGTAAACAAACCAAGTTTCAGTACAAGTTGCCAACTTTATACCAATTAAGTCGCCAGAAAGTAGTCAAATATTAAATGCAATAAAAATAAAAAAGCAATATCGGGGAAAAATATGAAACATTTAGAGATTAATTATTGGTGATAAACTCTTCTGTTTAAAACTATTTTCTTAACACTAAATGTCCCTACATTTAAATAATAATATAAAAAAAAGCTTAGGACTTATTTTCCCAATGTTGCATTTTCTGTTCTCGTTATACTTAGGCAATCTCTCAACATGAATTGTTAATTGCACTACAGCTGCCTAATAAGCCTGCCAAATTGCTAAATACTTCGATTTTTAACTATGTAACAAATGTGCAGTAATATTAAATGTTTAAATTTTTATTTTTATTAATATATTTATATTAATTCACTTTAATATTTTGAAGAATAATAATGGTAAAAAGTCGTTATCGATTTAAAAAGTAATGTTACATTATTAATTCCAAGATATTATTTTTTTTATTTTAATTTTAACAATTTCAGTGACCAATGAGAATCCAGGTCAGTGGAAAAAGTATACGCCTGTTGTTTAATAGAAAATATTTATGAAAGCTTATGTACTCGTAAAACCTTCATACTCCCATATATTGAACATTTGCCGGACTGCCAAATATTGTCCGGAGTTCCATGTTTGTATCACTTGTTCAGCAAGCAGTGGTAATGAAATCGCTATGGTCCAATGTATATATGTACCTTTGTGAAAGTTGTGAATACGAGGGCGGATTGATAGGCCTGGAAAATTACAACGAAATGGCGGTAAATTTTGTTAAGCGGCATAACTATTGATAAGCATGATTATTGTAATGGTTTTACTCATATTATCAAACAGATACAACGCGCAGTTCTTTGTTGGCAGCTATATTACGTGATCGGTGTGTCACGATTCGTAGAGATGGATAAAGATGAGTGATTGAACATTTTTATTTGAAAAATCGCACTGCTGCCCAGATACAACGTGAGCTGAAAGAAGTTCTTGGGGGACTTTGCAGTAGCACTCAAGACCATTAATTACTGGATAAACGAATTTAAACGTGGCAGAACGAGCACTGCAGATGCTGCACGTTTCAGCGATCGATTGAGATTTCTTCTGAAAAAATGGGGTATGAATTTCATACGAACAAACATAATATCCTGCATGAAGTTCTGCATAAGAAGAAGAGTGCATAATGGGTGCCCTGTTTGTTGACTTAGGACCAAACACGCTCAAAATCGTGTTTGGAAAAGTTGCAGCACAACCCCAATGACTTCTGGCTCGTTTTGTGATTGCAGACGAAACACCGGTTTACCATTTCACCCCCGAGACAAAATGGCAGTCCTAAAACCTTTTGTCGAGGGAAAAGTAATGGCAAAAATTGTAATTGTAACTAATGAAAAGAAAATAAGTACCTGGATAAGTAATTGATTTAGGTATCTCCATTAGATTGCAACATTGATGTCATCCAATATGTGACAGTCAATGTTTATAATAGCGAAACAGCAGTTGCAAGATTGCGGCATCTCTGAGTGAGGTGCACAATCTCGAGCTGCGTTCCGTTGTGCGATTTTTGCAGGCAAAATGTGTAGAATCGAAGAATGTTAATAAACAAATGCTTCCCTTCTATAGTGAGAAGCGCCTGTCACGTCAAGCTGTTTACCAAAGGGTGCAAAAGTTCTCTAAAGGGCAGACACGTAACTAAGACGAACACCGGTTGGCCGGTCAACACAGGCGAATTTGCAACGAGTTGAAGATTTAATCCGTGCAGACAGAGGTAATTATATACACTATAGCCATTGCCATTGCTTGTTGATATGCTTGCTCGAATCATCAAAGATGTGTCTTGGGCTCAAAGCATGCGTCAATGCAGTGAAATCACCCTGAGTCTTCCCCGGGAAGAGAATCTTCTGGGACCACGAAGGCGAAGGTTCGCCACATTCCAGCCTTATGGAAAAACGTAAATACAGACTTTTACTATAATGTCCTCAAACAACTTCTTAAGGTCATTCAACGGAAGCAATAGGGAATCCTTACCAAAGGCGTGTTCCTGTTGCTACAAATGAAATGTTTCAAAAATTCAAGTGGGAAGTCCTCGAACATCTTCCATATACCCCCGATCTTGCACTAAGCGACTCTCGTAAACATCTTTCGGGTGGACATTTTTCTGACAATGACATTGAAGAGGATAGTCGCCGCTTCCCGATAGCAGCCCAAAGAATCTTATGCTGCTGGATTTCAGGGGCTTGTGAAACGATAAAACAATGTACAGGAGATTATGTTGAGAAATAAGTGTTTTTAAAATCGGTACTATTCTTTAAGGTCTATATTCATTGGCAATTTAATGATTTACATACAAATCTTATCCCTGTTCATAACACCACCACTGGCCTTGACTGTTGCGCAGGTTCAGACACAAGGGCATGCGGGTTAGGAGTCGGTGAGAAAGCCCGCCAACGCTGAGAAGCATTTGTTCAAGACCTATGTTGTACTAAAACAACCTTTCGTTATTTCAGGCGTGAAATATACTTATCTTAATAGACTTTCAGTTGCATTTAAGTAAGCCAACGGTGTTAGGGAATTATTCGTCATTTCAAAGCATATTTATTCCTATTCCTATGCCTGCTTAATTTTCTACCTTTCCAACAATATTTTTGTTCTGATGAGATATCATTTTGGGTTTCTTAAGGAATATTCCCAACGTTAACCTTAATTTAAATTACATACAACTCAATTATTGTATTTTTTGTTTTTTCCATTTTCTAATGAAATCATCAAGTTCTGTTTTTCTTTTGCTCGACTCATATTTCTGTTCAAACTAGTTCCAAATCCGGCTAAGAGTTTGCAGTCGTAAATTTGCAAATAATGTGCTGCTGCAGCTGTGTTACCCGGATACCAGAGCGCGCTAATGTCGCGGGTGACCTCCGAGCGTGCTTTATGTTAATAGTTTCACGCTTCATTTCCATCTGCTAGCGCTGCGTCATAATATCCGGTTCTGTAACAGACACGATCGTGGGCGACTTTCCCTACAACTTGATAACTTTGTTTAGAACATGTCAGCAGGGGTGTGTATTCCATAAGAAGCCCAAAGCCGAGATGACCGCTCCGTATTGTTCTAGGGGTAGTGAAAATATAGTCACTTATGGGTCCATTAAAGCCAATTTAATTGTCAAATTAAAGGTGCTATGGAAAAAAAGTTGTTATATGTAAACTTATGTAAATGTCTTATAACTAAACAATGGATATTTACGAAAATGCCCACTTTAATTACAAAGTAGAAATTTAAATACTTATAGTACAGATGAAAAATACCAACAATTTGCAATTACTAGGGACGTTTTCAATGCTCTCGGTCTGGCTCAGAGATTTGAAAATGGGCAACTTACTATGACAGTTGAGTTTCACCATTTGGAGATGGCGCGCTGTAAAGTTTCAGATGCGTAAATGTAGTCACATGTTTATGATCGGGATAATTAACTATGTTAACATTTTCAACAAAAAATGGATAAAACTGAAATACGAACTGTCATAAATAACTTCGTTTTGAAGGGTTTAACCCCAATAGAAATACAAAAAGAGTTAGATTCCACATTAAAGGATTCTTCCCCTTCGTTTTCGACGGTTAAAAAGTGGCCTGCTGAATTTAAACGTGGTCGTACATCCTCTCAAGATAATGAGCGTTCAGGGGCATCTCAAAACTGCTACGATCGACGAGATTTCACTACTTCACTACTAGATCAACTCAAGGATACAGTTTAGGCTAAATTTCCACACCTTTCAAATAAAGCGCCTTTACACGCATCTGGGATTGCTGCTGCAAAACTATATGATTTCTGCTTCCAAGTACAAATCCCAGAGATTGCGTTTTGTTCCAAAACGTGAAGAAATGCCTGGGTAGACGAAGATTCAAATGATGAGATTGAGGCGGAGATAGACATTTATTTTTCATAGTAGAACAATCTTACTTTACTGAAAGTATTTAAAAAGTTGGAAATTCGTTGCACTAAATGTATTCATTTACAAGGTGACTATGGGAGCTTGTCTCATACGAGCGTACAGGTGACAGTTCATGAAGTATAAGACAGAAATACCCAAAATTAGTTAAATGAAACAGTTATCTACAGGAAAATGCGAGATCCCATACTGGTCGAACAAAGAGGAAAAAATAATTAATTGAATGGGATTCGACAACTACCATGCCCAGCTTATGGCTCTGATCTTTGGCTTTCAGATTACCATCTGTTTCGATTCATGGCCCATTTCCCGCATGAAGGGAATAGCATTGAAGCGTTAAAATGGACATCACTGAATTCTTCGCATCAAAGTCCAAAAACTGGTACCGTCGCTGAAAAGTGGCTTGAGACTATAGACTCTAATGTTGAAGATTAGTTTCATTTTTTGTCAGAACACATTTCAAATAAAGCTTTGCTTATAAATAGATATTATAACAGTGTCATGCTATAAAATGTTGTATATCATCCCGACACGGAACTCCTGTAGTTGTATAACTTGAAGTTACACAACTCCCATTCAAAAGAGATGCATCTAACTTTCGGCTCATGTGGATTGCATTGAGTTGACCCGGGTCCAACTGCTGGACGTGTCTCGAGAATACTTAAAAGTCGTAAAGAGATGGAATTCATCCTAATGGGCCAAACCTACAGTTGGGAAACGAGAGGCCAAGCCAGCAACTTGTTTATGTGATTCATGCAAATTACACTAGGAGTCCAACGGATGTCATTTTTTTCCTCAATTCCGCCTCTTTTAATGTTATTACTTCTGATAAACATGTATCAACTTAATTATTCAAATTCGCAATAGTCATCTATTGCCTCTAATAAGGAACAGCAGTGCACATTCATTGCTAGAAGTCATGATCACCTCTAGGCCCTGTTCGGCAACAGTATGGTCTAATACATTACAAGTATATGGAGTTATAAAACTGTCCTCCGCACTTCTACATTACAATTGCATACTCACAAGGGTAAAGGTGGTTTTTCGTAGTTTTGTTCCTCAAGGAAGTTTTTATAACGTTTCCTACTAATGTAGTGCAGTTATATTGGTAACTCAAATTATTCTCATTTGACGCTACAGCCCGGGGTGATTCTTGGCCTGCCGCTCGACCTCTGGTTCCTCTACCTCCGTCTTAACGATTATTTTTGATAAGAGGGCAGTATTGCAGGGGCCCTGCGATCAGTATGCCGGCACTCCGCAGGTAACCTATCATGTGGCTTTCTAGATCAAAGAATCACCTCTCCAATCAGGCAGCTCCCCAATTATCCTCACGAGGCTGGGTGGACCGCGTTCCAGATCGAACTTAGAAAAATTCCTAAGCAGGTACCGAGAATCGAACACGGCCTCCTTCACCACTCAGCAACCACTAGAATAAGCTGTTGTTTTTTTTTTTTTTTTTTCCTGAATACACTTTTAATATCAGTTTTAACTACTGATGTATCACAGACGGTTGACACTGATGATAAATGAAATGAAATGATAAATTGGGAAAGAATTTTTTTAAAGGAAGAAATCATTCCAGGCCTAAGTTTAAGGTAACTCCCGCCATTTATGAGGACTGAGGAAAACTTGGGAAAACCCTCAGTCAGGGAGGGCGGTTCTAGTGGGAATCCAACCCAGACCTCCCGCTCACGAGTTCATGCCTTAACGCCTCCGCCACCAGTGGCAGTGCCAAGCAGATGGTCAACCTAAATATGTAAGTAATGATGAGAAAAGGGGTGTGTATAAAGAAAATAAAAACAGTTGTCACAGTAACCGGACATTAGCAACCACTGCCACCACCACCAGAACAACAATAAAACTTTTAGCGACATGTAACACACTAACCTTTGTTCCAAATATATTATTTTAGTACAGCGTCTTAGTTATAAATGTTGTTTAAGGTTTTCGCTAAATTTCATGAAAATAATGCCTTTAGTTGTCTATTCTCTTTTATAGTACTCTCTTTTGACACCATTTTCACAAGTTTGTGCTTGTAATGAAACATTAAAAAAAAAAAAAAAAAAAAAAAACCACGCACGCACACACAGATGATCAAATTGACTAATAAATGAATTGCTGGTCCCAGTTCGACTAAATTTATACTGTAATACAAAAGTATATGTGAAAATATACCATATCTTAAAAATGGAAAAATTACACTTGAATACTGACAAAAAATTACTTTTAAAAACTAATTAAATGGTCATTATTTCTGGGAATAAATATATTTTGATTTGCAAGAATGATAATTCCTTCTGTTCATTAAAAAAACAGGAATACATTATTAACCTAATTCAAGGTGGCCAACAGGCTATCCTCCATCTTGCTCTTATATGACGCCATTTGTGACTTTCTACTGATACTTTGCAAATGGATAAGAAGATTGCATTTCCAAACTTTACAAGGACTTGTAATATGTCAGGCGATATTTTTGTGGCATAGGGACCTGGTATTAACAGTCGAGAACAACTCCACTATCCAGACAACAATGCAGAACAAAATGGCAGCCACCGTGGCCCAACTACTGCCAATAGCAAACACAAAAATATTACAGTATCGCTTTTACAAGATAACATTATTTGAACAGTAGAAAAGCCAAACGTTCTACGGGTCATTTTTAAATGTAATCGTTTTATTTCAAAAGTACGTTCCATGTACCCAGATACATATTTCTTGTCATGTTCTAAGTGCCTATACGCAGTTCAAATACCCGTTAACAGATGGTGCAGTTCTAAATTTCATGCTATGCTGTCACCTGGTGTTCTAAGTGCCATGTCTGATAATATTAGTTTTAAAGGGGGGGCGGGAAGATACAGAAATATTTAGTAAGTGGCCACAGTTTTCTGAGATGCGATAGAGATTTCGCTGTTATAGAGAAAAGAAAAAAGGTAAGTAAGGCCTTCATCCCCCAAGATTTGCATAGAATTGTAAGATTAAACTAAAGCTATAAACACTTTCATGTAGTTCGAATGGAGTCAAGTGATTTCTTTGTTTTTTAAGAATGTTCCTGATTCACTGCTAACATTAAATAAGTGCAACATTTTAAAATGCACAATGCTTAAACTATTTAGACCTCAGTCATCTTAAATAATTTATTAAGAGAATTTACTCGCCATCAGAAGTGTTTTTTTTTTTTTATTTTTTTTTTTAAAGAGAGGAAAACCAATACAGCAACCTGCGCTTCGTCTGAAAGATCAGTACGTTTATAGGTTGAAATAAAAATGCTTCTGTTCATGTTGCCATTCCTTACTGAAGAATACAGAGAGTTTTATGAGACATCAATTTGAGACATCAATTTCAACCTCTTTGTAAGTATGGAAAACTAAACTTCCTGTCAGTAGAAGATTTGTACTCTTGTACAGGTTTCTTAATATAGTTTTGTAGTTTTGCCCTTAACAACATTATAACATATGTTCCTGCTAATCAGTAATGTTATTTTTGTAATTATTTCCTCTAAAACCTGAAATAAAACGTAACAAAAGTTCGAATCGCATTGTAACGCATTCTTCCATCTTATGACACATAGAACCTTTTTATTGTTATTAAATATTTTCTCCCGGACCCTTGCATTTTGGTAACGAATTGTTATACTAAATAATTTTGGGTGTGATAAGTTAAATGCTAACAGAGATGGTAGGTTTTTTGCTTATCCTGTAAGATTTAGAAAATGAAACTTAGAACGTTTGACATTTACACTCTTCATTTATTGTCAGAAAGTATTTAAAAATCTATTGTTTACAAACAATATTTCTCACATGTAAAAGAAACCGTATTCATCTATGTAGGAAAAATAGTTTATCAAACTGTCCATCACTTCAAGGCTATAAGTAATGAAATTATTAAAAGAACAATAAATAAGATTTAAGATAAATATTTTTCATCAGTGTATAACATGTCTAAAATTATTCTAAGAAATTGTATTGCTTAATTACAAAGTAAATGCATCATTTAAAAGCACCTGCATTTATATACACATTTGATTCCTAGATTTTGCACAGTCATACAAATATAAAATGGTCAGCCATTTAAAAGCTCTGCTAGATATATAATTCGATTTGAATAATAGATATTCAATTGTTTTAAGGCAAACTTTATTTTACCAGCTTTCTCTATGTCCAAATCATAATCTAGTGGTACACTTTTAACTGATCACTTCCACTGCATTGTAAGATCGAAATGAACTTCTCCAGAGGCGAGAACAAATCTTTATAAAATACGCTAACTTGCAAATTACTGAACACCTTAAAACTAATCGATATAAATGAAACAGCACCATATTTATCACAATCTATTTTAATTTTCCTTGGCAATAATTATAATCGGTGAGCCTGTTTTTTCATAACCTCACTTGCAACGCAGTTCAAACACGTTACAACATCCTGCTTCCATTGCTAAGTCTCGCTGTTATCTGTAATTAGATTAAATTAGGGATAAACATAAGTTAATTTTGGAATTTTTCTAGGAACATGAAATGGTTCGCCGTTTTGCACCGGGAAAATATGTTTGGATTCGAAATGTTTAATACACACTACATTTTTATCATTAACTTCAACATTTGCACTCTTTATCCACGTCTCCTTTAATGACTGCTCTTTAAGAAACTTAAATACTGTAGTATGCGGTACACTGTCATATTTAGAGGCACAACCGGGTACACAACAAGAGCGACCCATGTATTAAGCACTGTCTATTACGCAAATCCTGGTGCAATTTCATTAAATCAACGTTAACTTAATAAAAAACAAAAAACTAACATACTACTGTTGATTTACTCCAACTCTAAACCACTAAAACCTACGTAAATGTAAAGAAACAAATAAACAGCGTTCTTAATAGCAGGAGCATGCCTGAGCTTCCATCGACGCCATTTTGTGTATTATCGATACTGGTAATATGGACTGAGGCAAGATAGTTTCACTAGACTGAAGATTGGGGTTGGTTTAGTAATAGTACTGTTTTGGCCGGCCATGTATCAGCTAATATATCCACATTAGTTGTTCTAAGTCATGACCACCTCTAGAAGAATTTGTATTGCAGTTTTTCACATTATGCTTAGAAAATATGACTTCGAATTCCCCATTAACGTCTGAAGAAACAAAACGTAACGTGACCTTTCCCTGCACCTTGAGAGTAATAAATAGCTGACACTGTGTAGGAGGATTAAATTACACACACAGCACAACTTTTTGGTTGCTTGCTTAAAGTGCGTCAAGGTACTTCCTACCTACAATTGAAAGCTTTATTCCGTTAACGTCTAGCAGATATTTTGACAGAAATATTGAATGTCGCTCCGTTTACAAAGCAAAAAATAAAGGAATTAGTAGTTTGTAGAGGCTGTAGCTAACTAACAAAATAATGGCATAGGTAGAGTAACTGAAAAAACCTTTATTTAGGACCTTGGATTGAATCAGAGCCTGGTTCTCTGGTACTCTGGAATTCTGTTGATGAACCGGAGACTGGGGTTCGACTCAATCAAGGTGGAAATGTTATATTTGTTTAATTATATTAGAAATTTGATTAAGGTGATAATACAAAACCAATTATTGTATTTATATGTCTGTAACCGTGAGGGTTTATACCTAAAATGGCCTGGGCCGGATAGGCGGAGGACCCCTGATAGTTTGCATTTGCATTTGTATTTTTCTTAGCATGTCAATAAATTTCACTCATACAAAGCAAAGAGTTTACAATCGAAATTAGGAAGGTATATGCATTTAATGTAAAACTTATTTAAATGACTGAATTCAATATGTAAGCTTTTTAAAATGTTCTCAAAACCTAATAATTTATTCCGAATTTTTAGGACTTTATCCGTAGACAATAGTACTGTTTCTGTAATGATATTAATATATTAATATTAATATAATATTTAACTAAAAAGCAGAATAACAATAATTTATGTTCATTTCTTTCGTAGATTAAGTCAATAGACATGCATACGAGAGAGATATTCGATGCTGCAATGTGACTACTCACATATTTTTATACTGTCCCTTATTATGAAGTGAGTTTAGTTGTGTTTATATCAAATAATGCAAGAAACATCTAGTGTTCATCCATTTAAAAGATTGATCCGTTTTTATGTTGTTTCGTATGTTATTGCTCTTCCTATTAGAATCACAACAGTCTGGTGCCTGAAAGAACAGACCTCTGAGCAAAATTTACCAGCTGTTTCACGCCCTGAATTGAATAGGACGCTGATGACTTGAGATGTTAAAGAAAACATATATAAAACAAAACATAAATAAAACAAATCAACATTCATGTATGATTCCTATGTGACAACAAACTCGTCTAGAGAAGTGAGACGGCCATTTATAGACAGGTTCCCTGCTGTTCGTGCGCCTCACAGAGAAACGGTTCGTAATCTTGGGAACACATTTAGGGAAACGAGATATGTTCTTGATAAGAAACCGAAAGTAAAACGCCGTGTTCTTACAGAGGAAAAACTCCACGACATCGGAGAAAAGTTAGAACGAAGTCCAAAGAAATCTCTGAGAAAACTTTCACAGGAATCCGGAATTTCGCAAACCTCGGCTTGGAATGCCACTAAAAATTTAAAATTAAATAAGATAAATGTAGTTCAGGAATTGCAGCACACGATGTGAGTAGAATTAAGTCCTGCAATTAGGTGTTGGATAATGTTTATGATTGGTTTATTGACCAGCGTCTATTTTCTTTTTCTTTTTTTTTCTTCTTTTTTTTTCAGACCAAGCATGGTTTTATGTAGGAGAAGCTGAGAGTATAAGAGAATTGCTGCAATCTCAGAAGAAGAATTAAAGAGAGTTAATGCAAATTTTCTTAAAAGGTGTGAGAGGTGTGTGGTGGCACAAGGAGAGTATTTCCGACGAAGGTATGTGGTTGACGTAGTTAAAATTTGCATGATAAATCTATGCGCTTGAATTTAAGGGGATAGAATATCCGACTTCAAAACAGCAAACAGCGTGCTTCCCGATGCCAAGCAAATCCCCGTTAAGCCGGCCAAGCGTCCAAACGAAGGCTCTGTACTTCGACTGAGAGTCAACAACAGTAACCAACACTCAAAAGATTTTCAGGCTGACAAACCGAACTGTTCTTGACAGATTTTTGAATGTGGGGTTATGGGTTCATCGCTATAATGTGGGAACAAAAATGGAAAAACAGGAATGGAAACATGAGGGTCGCCGCCTCCTAAGAAATCAGGGGTGCTCCCTTACCACGCAAAACCGCCCCTTCTGTTTTTTTTTAAGGTTATTCCCAGAAGTAAAGTACAAGGGTTGAGGCCAATGCTTTAAACTAAATGTCGTGTTGCAATGCTACAATTCATGAAGCAGGGTTTAAACTGCTGTTTCATCCTGCTTACTATCCAGATCTAGCTCCCGAGACTTAAGGCTGTTCCCAGTAATGAAAGAATACCTTCGAGGGAGGGAATCATCAAATTATAAAGTCATGAGACTGCAAAAGTTGTTTGCCGAGATTGAACCTTTCCTCGTGGAAGTTTTAGAAATGTTACAGCATTGCTGAGAAAAATGCTCGTCTTCAAGAGAGGTGAAAAATGAGATATAAATATTTAAACCAAATAGAAACGCTGGAGTATGGGGATCAATCTTTGTAAAAATTGTGTCATTTAAAATATGTTATTTTATTATCAAAACGTTCATTATTATGTGTTAACAATATATATGTTTTTCTAAAAAATATAACTATGATGGGCCAAGTTTTATATAATAGGCAGGTTAAGGTTCGCCACAGTATGACCGTCGCCCCAATGAACAAGTGTAAGTCATTTCTTGTACTTCTACAAAAGCATTTCATGACCACCTAGGTATTATTTTTGTTTGAAAACGGATACTTTATTAAAGAACACATTCAAATTAACATATGAAGAATGGAAATGCCAAACGTAATAAGTGATATTTAATAAATTTTATAGGAAAAGCAAATGAAATACCATGTGTTAGTATTTAACTTATTACGCCCAAAATCATTATGAAGACATTTTAACTACAAATTACTTTGTATAACTAATCTTTGCCAAAAATACAAAGGTCAGGAAGAAAAATATTAACAATAAGAAGGTTCTATGTGCCGCATGATGGAAGATAGGGTTAAAAGTGTCAAACTTTTGTTACATTTTATTTCTGGTTTTATAGGGAAATAATTACCAAAATAACATTAATTATTAGCAGGAACATATATTATAATATTATTAAGCACAAAATATATTAAGGATAAAATGTATTATGAAACACGTACAAATTTACAATCACTATATTTTCTCCTCACAACTGACAGGAATAGATTAGTGTTTACATTTTCTTATAGAAGGGTTGCAACTTGTAAAACTCTATGTGATCTAGGAAATTTTAATTACGGACTCTTTAACATCTCAGGTCATCAGCGTCCCATTCAAATCAGGACGTGAAACGGCCGACAAATTATCCTCAGAGGCCTCTTTTTTCAGGCTTGAGGTTCACTTTCCCAATGAATATCTACACGTGGCAGTTGCCAGAAATGAAGTGTTAAGCATATACCTAGAACTTGAGAACTGTGCGACATCAAACTTAGGAACTACATGACCGAAACAAGTGGTCAGAAAGAGCACACCTCAAACTGGCGGATCTGGTATTGCACAGTAATTAGAACACAGCCAGACAGTGATTTGCATGAGGTGTGAATAATTGAGACATGGCAATATCTGCCAAAAAGTGTGTCAATTGCAGTAGAGCACCTTCTGGTGATGCAACAGGTCAAAAGCGACAATCGGGTCGTGCGGATTTCTCCGTAATTATCCAAAATCACGCTCTTTGTTTGACCTCACGCATGTCTTGGGGGAACACTTTCCGTGACGTATCATTGTTACATACATTTTGGTTGGAGATTGTAAAGTTTCAATTTCAATACATCGATATGCGGAGCGACCTCGAGGACTGACTCCCGAAACTCAGCCTAACACCAACAGCGCTACTTAACTACAGCTGCCTTTAGCTTCAAATTGGGCAAATACTTCTTTTAATTTGCAAGCATTGGTGAAAAAGTTGGCAAAAAATCTAGCGAAGTACTTCTTTAGAATGTAAATTACATTTTTAAAATAGTTTCCATAGAGATACATGTTTAAAACCTTTCCATCTAATCGGGAAAATATTTGTCTAGCTGTACAAAATATAAGGTTGATGAATATGTTCGTAGCGCATTTGGCTACGATAAAAGTTTATTAGAAATGAATACTATAAACAAATTATAATCAGTAAAACTTTATTTATGACTCTCTTTTAACGCTAATCTATGACAGGAATGGTTGATGTTGTTCACAAGCTAACCAATGCACATATGCACAAACGGTCACACGTTACTGATGGTGTAGTGGTAACCATACTTGCCTCCCAAACCCAAGATCGCGGGTTTGACCGGCCAGGATCAATAAATGTTTTCCGGCGTAAAAATCCTAAGCATGGCTTCCTTCGGAAGAGAAGTAAAGCCGCGGTGTCGTAGATTTACGGCATGTAAAAGAACCTCAAGCCTGAAAGAAGAGCCCTCTGTGCAAAATTTATCGCCGTTTCACGTCCTGAATTGGATGGGATGCTGATTACCTGAGATGTTAAAGAGCGTCCTTAAATAAACCAAATCAACAAAATCATAAACGGTCATCAGCTGATTTTTGTTGCTTTCACTTTAAGCGTGCAGTACCCACATACCGGAAATTTTAACAGTGAAATGGGATGCTCGGTAGTCATAAATGGCAAATGCTGGGTAGGAACCCTAAACTTAGCCTCGAAACGCTTCCTTAGTTTAAAATAAATCATTTTTCATCTTATATATCACTAGTTGCCACCGCCTATGATGCCTCGACGGGCGTTTAACTATAATGAATTCTATTAATGAGGGGCATTAAAAAGTAAATATTGGGTTTTAAGGGAAGTATTAAAGGGAAAGGAGGGGCTCAAAAATCATATTTTGTTGTTGTTGTGACATTTTAATATTTGGAATTTCCTGTTTATTTTTATGTATTTTTATTAATATTCCTTGGTTATAAATTTTATTAGGTATTTAATTATGCCACTGCATTTCGCGAGCACTTGTTCAGTTAAAATTCTACATCTCAGGAACTATTTAGTTCTAGAAGGCTTGAATGATAAAAAAAAAAAAAAGTTCAGTTTTATAAATTGACACCGTTTGTTTTCCATGACATCATCCCTTGTTGTTTTACTATGTTGGAGGTTGTTTCCCTCAAAAAGTTAGTTTTCCTGTAAAAATTTATATTTGTGGGGGGAGGGGCTGCAATTATTGAAAACCACAAGTTTCCAATTTTTTTACAATCCTATAAGCTATCACTTTCAAAATTTTCATGATATTATTATGATGCGGATATATTATGGGTAGAGCTAGGATAAAATGTGACAAAAAATTTATTGGGAAGAAATAGAAAAATAACAGCAAGTAATTGAAAATAGTTTATAATTTTCTTCAGAGTCATGGTATAGTAGTAAAATTGATCAGCAAAGTTCATTTCTGTGCATCTGTATGCGGTAAAAGTCTCATTTTATAAGCTTTAATAGTCCTTGAGAAAATTGGAACTGAAGTTGGTAAATTAACATTACAGATATAGGCCTTTCATTCTCCACTTAACATATGAAAGTATGGATCGGGTGCAAGTTTAAAATTACAGGGGCTTAGTACGAGAATATTCTCACGGTATAAGCAGTGAAAGAGCTAAATATATCCATTAGTACTTGCTAGCACTTCATCTTGATCAAGTCCATACCTGAAAAGTGAAAACAAGAAAGAAACACTGAAATTGGTGCTAAGTGCAGTTATTTATCACGGC
This sequence comes from Metallyticus violacea, assembly GCA_030762175.1. Lineage (NCBI taxonomy): Eukaryota > Metazoa > Arthropoda > Insecta > Mantodea > Metallyticidae > Metallyticus > Metallyticus violacea. The sequence goes on along the minus strand of CM060835.1, from coordinate 25,330,631 downwards.
AAGCATTGTTGGTTTCGGCAAAATGACAGCACTGCAATTAGAACCAGTTGTACTTTAGGCATGAACATAATGCGACAACAAACCGGTTTATTTGACATAACGGCCTAGGGAGACCCTTTTTATATAGTGTGAAAATATTTTTCATTTCCTTTCGTCACAACATAACAGATTTTAAAGTATAACCCAGTTGTTTCATAGGAAACCACCAAGGTTCGAAGACCTATTCATGAACTTCATGATGATATTGTGTGCCCTTCAAATGCAGCGAACTGATCACAGTGACATCACAAAGACTGTGGTCTAGTTTACAACTTCTGGCTACTGCCAGCACGCGGTTTGGCGATGTGTTAATCGCAAGTAATGAGCAACTTGATGGAAGGGATAGAGTTACAACACACCCAATTTCGGAATCCGTATTCAGTACAGTGATCTATGCCCCGCCCAGACCCACATCTCAAGGTGAGTATCAAGCGACGTTTCCGATATAACGCACCAACTCCCCTACTGACAGTAAAGTGCAAAGTACAAGGTCTCCAAATGAAACGACTTTCTGGCGCCCAATCACTAGGATCACCTGTAACCTCTGGACGGTAGTCAGGAAGGTTAATTAAAATATTTCAGGAGATGACATAACACTATGCACCTTGCATTCTCTTCTGGTCTCTGTAATTTGACCGACTTCTCACAAGAGACTATCTTGTCTGGATTGCGAAGTTCATCACACCCAAAACCAAAGTTAGGCGACGACAAAGCGAACGAAATTCGTTCTCAAATGATGACCTAAAACACTCAAGATGAATGGTTTCCGCCTTACGAGCATTAGTGGAGAAAGTATTGCATGTACGGACAATAAAAGGAAACTTAGCACTTCAAGCCGGTTTGAATGCGTGTGTGTTAAATATCTGCTTCAAGCACTGTGGTTGTTATCTCGGAAACTGACAAAGTTCCCAAGTTCCTACTGACATGACAGTCTAATTATCCTGTCTTGAGTATAAGTGAAGAGACAAGAGCTCAAAATCTTCTGAGATGTAAACAAATGCAATTTTGGTTTCCATCAGATTAAAGATTGATACAAATCAAACGTTTTAGAAACGAACAATCTCCCCAGTGCAACTGTTGAAAACAAACTTTAGACCTGGTCAAATAAACAATGAATAGCTTCCTTGAACAACTTGTCAAATAGGATTTATTCGTGGATATTGACGGTCAATTCGTGTACATTTGGGTACGGGTTAATTACAAGGCATGAACAGAGAAAGCTACAAAAGGCTTCCTGTTATTCCACTTGTTCACAAAACTGCGTTACATCATGACTCTTCGGCAGGACTTGCTCACCTCTTCTACCTCTCTGAAATGTGAACCAGAAATTCAGTTTATCTAGTGCCAGATCTTTCAACAAGTCTCCCTACATAATATCTATGACATACTGTAAAACAAAGCAGGGTCCTAATTTTGATGGTAGGTCATCTTTCAACTGGTGCACAACAGACATAGGTAGTTAGTTACTTCCCAGTTTATAGAAACGCTATTTATTACGTCCATTTTTTGTCAGTAATTTCTTTTTGTTTACATTTTTGGGATATTATTTGCTCATTTATGGATAGTTAATTTATCTATGTTATTATTTTAAGTCGATTTCTTATATTTGTCATTATGTAGTGGTTTTCGTGCATTGACAAAACACTCAGTTTGCCGCAATGAAAGTACCGAATAAGCTACGAACACAACTCGCTGACAAAATCTCCCTCAAACTACCTGTTACCTGTATATACATTATACGGCCTTGACGACTGGCTCGCTTTGCCGCCCTGAAACTCAATCTCATTGTACTATATACCATTTAAGTATGAGGATTAGTCAAAAATATCTATTTGTTTATTTTTACGCATGGAATACAATAGGCTTGGTCCAGCTTGGTCCATTTTGCCCGACGCGCCTGCCAATCTGGAAACAAGTGCTGGAAGCCATCTTTAGACATCTTCAAAACTTTCTGGCTTTTTCACGAGGCCTCGGAAGTGACAAAACGCTTCCCTTACCTCCTTTTTCAGACAGTGAAACGATAAAAATCACAGGGGCTAAATCTGGGGAGTATAGAGGATGGGGAACACATTCGAAGTACCCTACACACTTCCACTCGTACTATCTTCTGTTCATGAGTCAGTAATCTTGGGACCAACCTCTAACAAACGCGTCTCATGTTCAAGTGATCATGCAGTCCAGGGGAAATGTGTAAGATGTCTGCAAGTCTGTCAATTGTTATTCGTCGGTCTTCACGAACAATGACGCCAGCTGTGTTAAATCATGGTTTCGTTTACTGTTGTTGCTGGAGCACCTGGGCAGCCTTGCTTTGTTGTTGAAACACGGCCCTCCTTTAAATTCCTTGAACCATCAAAGTGCTGTGAATTGTGGCAGAACATCATCACCATATACCTGCTGTAACAATCTGTAAGCTTCCATGTCGGATTTCTGCAAATGAAAGCAAAACTTCAACGCAGCATTTTGCTCTTCGTGAATAAACTCCATTTTGTATGTAGACGGCTGACGTAATTTGCTAGTCCCCTGTGTACAGAGCACGCGGGAGCGAATCTGCCCACCAATCTGCGTTAATCCGTTTTCATCATGCAACATTTTCAACAATGTTTCTTTGCTGGGCGCGATAAAAAAATGACTGTCTTTTTGACTAGCTTTCGTAGGAGGGATTCCCAGTTTGAAAAAGTTTCTTAAAGTTTTACAAATTAAACTTTTTATATTGCTACAATCAGATGAATCGTATATTTACCAACAGCCAATTGCCCCAATTTTCTACCAGTAAACGAGTATGCAAAACACTAATCATATGCAAATATACAGCGTAGTAGTTTGTCAGTGTTTTTAACTTGCACCATAAGGTCATGTGCGCTTTGCCTGACACCTTGAGAGAGAATATGTTCAGACATTTCTGTTTAACACCCGAGATATTATTACTTGACCTTACGTTGACATTACTTTCAAGCGAGAATGATGCAGAGAACTTATTTCTACTCTCGCAATATCAATAGCATACCTTTCCAAATACGACAGTTATCATCATTTTGAAAAAGTTTATCATATGAAGTAGAAAACCAGAAGATTTTAAAGTACCGAACAGAACACCTTTAACCGCAATCTTAATGCAATTTAAATCACAAAGGCTGGAACTATTGTTAAGATATTTATGTCATCTCCAAGAGAGAGAACAGTCAAGCAGGTTCGCCACTTCCTGAGCAGGAATGCACATCCTGTTCTTACATACTGAAAGTCAAGGTCCGGTCCTTGAGAAGCCATTTCCCGTCATGCTCTCTTTCTACTTTTACTTGGGACTTGTCTTTTTTCGGCCCCCGGCTTCGCACATGGACGACAAAGGCTATTGCCAATTTGGTGAAAACAAAACGGGGAGATCTGATCAAGCTACCCAGCCTTGAGTCAGGGGAATATATGTGGATATTGTAAGAGCTATTGGGTAAAGATGTCCACTCTTCTTGTTATACTCTACCCTTCAGCAATCTGAATTTTTGACAAAGTGTTTGGGCAGCAACTACAAGTAGGAGTAAGGAATATTGCGGATTCAACATCATGTAACGTGGACACAATGCCGCGATTCCATGGCAACGAGGGGAATTTTGTGCATAACAAAGTGTCGTACACGAGAAAAACGGAGAAACAGTCTGAGGCGACAGTGGTAGTGCCAACAAGACTCAAGGTTTTTGAAATTCATTGGCATTTGTGTTGCAAATATTTAATTCTGTGGGGTTTCGCACTTGGCTACGCAACCCGAAATTATCGTACATCAACCTCGCCAATGGAAATAAGCTCCAGTGGTAGAAACCCGTAGCTGATATGGTTTTTTTTTTCCCCTATTTGTTAGTAGTAAATATTAAATTAATATTGTGCTTGCCATCATAGTGGATGCTCGAAGGACTGTAGAATATGCCTATTGTACATTGCCTTCCTCCACCCAGATATTTCTTTCGTCGCCTCCACGAGTTTTATTCCAGGTTCAGCAGAACCTTTACGTGAATGAAGCAGTAACTGAGTGGCTTTAAACGCACTGCTGACAAATATACCAACTTGCTAGGCTAACAGTGTCAGAAACTTTAGAGCAGATAGCCTGTTTCATCGTGCTTCTTCTCTGTTAAATCGCCACAGGTGGCCGAGGTCATTAAGGCGCGGATTCGTGAGCGAGAGGTCTGGCATTCGAGTCCTGCCAGGCCGTCCTCCCTGAATGAGATTCTCTTCCAGGTTTTCCTCAGTCCTCATAAATGTCAAATGCCGGGATGTACCCTAAACTTAGGCCTGTAAAATTTCCTTTCTTTAAAAATAAATCCTTTCCCCATATATCATTTCATTTCATGTATCATCAGTATCCATCGCCTGTGGTTAAACAACAAATTATTCTTCTCTGTTAATATGAGTTTTTTTTTAATTGTCTATGATTCTTTTCAAAGAAAATGCATTGGGTTGGAATTTTGTCCAACAATCTGAAAATTGCATTTCGCGATGGATATGTTACTCCTGGAAATTTAGCACGAAATTATCCACCTACAGAATTTGTACGATTTACGTATTTTGGAAACCACCATTATTTTTTTTTTTTTTTTTTTTTTTTTTTTTGTTCTAGCGTATAACTCATTCTCCGCTCATACTTCGTTGTCTGCGCAACTAAAAATTCTGGGTCAGCGGAACTTTTAGCTCCAGTCTTAAAGGAATCGCGTATCTACTGGAAGTCAACCTGTTTCTATTAGTACGGTGCGATCAGGGACGTTTTCCCCCGCGGGGCGGAATTTTTCCTGTGAGCGAGCCCCCACTTGTTTGCCGCTACGTGAAAGAGGTAGTAAGCCTGCTTGGTTACTTGTTGACCCTACTGACTGTTGCAGTCCTGGTGCAGCTGTTCCCGGGTATGTGTTGTGTTGTTCGTTTCTTAATTCGATAGTATACATAGCCCAACGTGTCTTTTTGCACGATTCATGTGTGATAACTCACTGGTGAAACATTCATAGGACCATTTTAGCATAGTTGATTCTGTTACTTATGTGAATACCATACTAAGTTCTTTTTTCAGAGAATTAGTCGACACGGATTGTGATAGGGCATTTTTCAACAGGACTCTGCCACTGCTCACACTGGGAATAATTCCATGAAAGCAATTCACAATGTGTTTGCACAAGACATAGTCGGGATTTGTGGCTCACTCGGTCCCCCGATTTAATGCAATTATCTCTCGGGCAAATTAAAAAGTGTCATGTACAGCACTAACCCGCACACTATACAAGAACTCAAAGATAATATTCATCAGGAAATTGTTTGAATTTCTCAAAATGAGTGATAAATAATTCCTTAAGGAGATGCCAAAAATATGTGGAGAATGAAGGTGGACAGTTTTAACATCTCATTTGATAATTTCGGAAGTAACGAGCCTTTTAAATTGGTTTGTGTATTGTTTTATGTTTGGTTTGTTTTGATATATCTTCCCGCTAATCACCGAGACAGGTTGATTCGATAACCGGCTAACAAGCGGCGTGCTCGCCCACAGGTAAAACACTCCGGGGAGAAAACAAAACTGATCTCACGGGATGTACAAACTCTGATTGATAACGGAATGAGGTCACGGTACAATAGAGGAAAAAAAATACGGGTAGGTCAAAAGTAAATTTCCCTCATTTTTTGTAGGTGAACAAGTAATACAGCTCAAGATAAACAATATTTCATTTCAACGCCACTTCTTTTTTGCCACTTTATTATAAACATTTTCACTGGGTAAAATAATTTATTTGCTATTTGGCTTCCCACTCAATAACTTGTTCATTCCGGAATAGCGTCGAAGCGACCAAGGTCCTCAGGGAAATTCACAATTATAAGTTCAAAACTGCACTACAGGAACTGTACGAGAATACGCTTATAAACTTGTAGAGCAAACGTCATGATCTTCGCTTTTGACATTTGTTAAAGCGACCGGTTCGCTAAGAAGTCCATCTAGAACAGGTTTCAAGTTCCTTTGTTCTACTCTTTGCAACTACCCATATAATACAAATTAGAGGTTATGATACGCCTTTATGAAACGCTTGCATTAGTCGATTTCACACCGCCAGGTAAAAAAGAAAGAAGGAAAATAAAACTGGTAATGCTGACCAACTCAGATATGGGCTGCAAAACCGTTACTTCTTGATTTATTCATTGCAAAACAATGTTTGTGTACCACGAACTTATTAATCCCACATGACGGGTGGAAGTGACGAAATGCGGGTATAGTGATGTCGTCATCCTTTCGGGCGGTAGTAGGAGGTATCTGATTTTACCAAACATTCGTCATGCATTTATGAATTTAACTAGAACATTTTCTAAGTGGAGCTTATAACACAGACACTGTTATCATCTGAACGTTGAGCTTCACTCGGGAGGGTAGATTAAAACGTAAACGCAATTCTTTGCAAAGCGTGAGACTAATATTTATTTTATTTGTTTTATTTACAACCTTATAGGAAGTAAGATTCTGGATTGAATCAAAAAAACACAGAATTTGGAATACTATAAGGGAATAGGGAGTGGCACAAAAGCCTATGGCTGGAGTGCGGGAGTTTTCTAAAACTCTTCTCAAATACCCCGTTTACTACAACTACCACTACTACTTACTACTAATGCCATAATAAGGACTACAGCCCCTTACCTTTAAATTTCACTGCACTTTAATCCATGCACTGCGCTCTAAATTTATAAAATAAAGTCTATATATTAGAAAACGCTGAATATAAGAATAAAAAAACTTCCTAAAAACCACTTGTGCAGAAAACGAATGTATTAAAAAAATTTTAATATATTTTATAATATTATAAAATTCTTTCGGCAATAACTATGGCAGAGCGATGTGGGAAAATTTGTTTATTGCTATTGCCTAGAGATACGAGAAACATGTTTTAATAATTAATTATTCATACATTTCTTTCTTCTTTTTTTTTTTTTTTTTTTGAATAATTTATTTATGGACGCTCTTTAACAGCTCAGGTCATCAGCGTCCCATTCAACTCAGGGCGTGAAACGGCCGACAAATTTTGTTCAGGCTTGAGGTTCTTTTCCGTGCCGTAAATGTACGACACGGGACCCACGGCTTTACTTCTCTTCCAAAGAAAGGCATACATAGGATTTTTAAGCCCGAAAATACCTTCGATCCTGACCGGGTTTGAACCCGCGACCTTGGGACTTTTTTGAGAGGGGGCATCTTCGTGAAATGAGATAAAAGAACTCTGCGGTATAATTCTCTCCTGGTAACCCATCACTCCCCATGGTTTGTGTTATCTAACATCCCTCCGCGAGCAGGGTAATGAACTACCCCCCCCCTTTGTGATATTCCGGATGTGGGAAGGCTTTATCAGTGGCTCAAGACCAGATAGAGGCGAGAGGCTCGCTCACTTACGTGTGCTAACCAGAATATATTAAGGGCATCATGAATGAATAACAGAAAGGAAAAGTTACAAATTCCTGGTATATTCCGGTTTTTTTACACCTTTAAGCCACCGCACTAGCATAGGGAGTTATCGCAAAGGCAAATAAATCCTTCAACCAGTCTATTATATAAAACACAACGGGGGAGGGGGTTAATACATCACATTCTCTGCTGCCACATCACTACAGAGCTCCCACCTGAGAAATATGCCCGCCATGTGCAACAAGGTTTGCAGATGGTAAAAGAAAAAATAAGTGATAAAAATATCAAAGTAACTTTATTTCAGAAACGTTTTTCTTTTCTGTTTTCTTACTAGTTTTTAACTAGGTGGGAACACTGATTATATATGATATGAAATAATAAATGGTGAAATAATTTTGGGAAGGAAAAGTTCTGGGCTCGGGTTTATGTAGGTCTCCGAAATTTCCAATTGATGACTGAAGAAAACCTGAGAGAAAAAAAAGTGTCAGGAAGGGCGGTCCTACGGGATTGGAACCGCAGACCTCCTTAGTGACGTCGGGCATCTTTGTCAGTAGGAATATAATCCATGATAAACTTTCCTCTCAAAATTTAATCACAGCTTTTATATGATCCGCAATTATAGCATAATTATCATAATCACCGAAAACGTAAAGAAAAAGGATTATGCATTCAACTTCCTGAAACTGACAAAACACTGTTTTGCAATGGAAGAAGCAATGAACTGCTTGAAATGCATGGCTGCCTTTAAGAGAGATAGGCAATAAGCTCTGTAATCACGTTATCTTCTGTTTACGCGTATTTTTTGTGCTGCGCTGCTGTTATCGACACGTGGGAACGCAGGGACACCGCCGCGCATTCTGATGAGTCACACAATGGAGAGATTGGACAGCCAGACAAGGAAAAACAAATGACGCGAGATCTGCTGAAGAAAGTTTGTTGTTGCTTTTTCTACAAATGCTTTCCAGAGTGACCATCTTTTCTAACCGTAGACTAAATGCTGGACGTGACGCCATTATTAATGCGACACAAACACATGGGATATACTGAAGGCTGAGAAAGTAACCAGTTTGAAACAGAAAACCTCTTCATTTCAAAACAATTGTCCAATACCAGAGTCCAGTATATCAGGCATTTATTTTGGTTAAAATAGGCAGGCAACGACACTTAAAATATTGAAAATAGCATTTATTAAAAGTAATTATTAATGAAATAGGAATTTAAGATACTTAATTTCTTTATCACACAATTAATGTACTTTTCTTGTTAAGATCAACAAGATTTGGTATAACTGCCATAGTCAGACGCTTGTCAGAAAGAACATTTTTCATCATGGAAAAATAGCAAAGTGATTGATTCATAATTAAAACAAACTATTTCGGAAGGACTCATATAAGTTACAACAGAACATTCACTTTTCAGAGCATTATGAAAATGTTAAGTCAAGGCAAAGTAAAGTGTGAATAGTCCTGGCGAATAAGAAAAAAGATGCGCAATGATTATAGAGGAATCAGGTTAGTATCTCTCTTACTTCCGCACTTAACACAGCTGCACCGCTCTCATCTATCTCGCCTGCAATTGTTTGTTACATTTATACAGCTGAGAAGTTACCCCCATAGCAAATTTCCTAGAATTGTCTAGAGCAGATGGATACAAGTCATTCATCAGGACTGTTCAAAACTACAGTACTTCCCTCATCCTCTCTATTTCCTGGTATTCGTATGCTCGAGGTAACCGTGCGTTCCTTTCACTAATGCAAGTTCTGTTGTTTAAAGGACTTAAGCGAATGGGTTGAGGAGCAAGTTTTTGACTATTTGAAAAGAAATAAATGGATAACAAGATTCTCAATTGATATCTTTGTGAGGCGTACATGCCATTTGATTTTTTTAATTTTTTTCACTGCGAATTGAATATATATTATACTGAATTTCTTAGTATATTTTTAAAATGGTTAAATAATCGAAGAAAAAATCCAAACTAACAAAACAAGCCAAAAAGATTTTAAATATTAAAATAGGCAGCAGAGGAGACATAAAAACTCACCCTATCGAGTCGGTCCTGTGTAGTGGTTACCATACTTGCCTCCTATACCCAAAACGCGAGTTCGAACCCGGCCAGGACCGATGGATTTTTTCGGGCGTAAAAATCCGAAGTATGGCTTCCTTCGGAAGGGAAGTAAAGCCGTGGGTGCCGTGTCGTACATTTACGGCACGAAAAAGAACCTCAAGCCTGAAAGTGAGGCCTCTGAGAAAAATTTGTCGGCCGTTTCACGCCCTGAGTTGAATGGGAAGCTGATGACCTGAGCTGTTAAAGAGCGTCCTTAAATAAATCAATCAAAAAAAATCACCCTATCGACCCCACATGTACGGAAACATGCTCATTTCTATCAGACTCTCAAATATGTCCACCCAGATAGGTATGTTGCCTAACTTCAGGACTATATCCATGACAAATTAATATCCACTACGTAAGGAACCGCAACTGGTTGACGAGGGAGTTGAGGCGCGGACTCGAAAGCGGAAGGTCTGGGGATCGAATCCCACCAGGACCGTCCTCCTTAACTGAGGTTTTTTCCAGATTTTCCTGAGTCCTCATAAATGGCAAATGCCGGGAAGGTACCCTAAACTTAGGCCGGAACGCTCCCTTCCTTAAAAAAAGTTTTTCCAATATATCATTTCATCTCATGCATCACCAGTGTTCGACACCTGTGGTGCCTCAGTAGTAAAACCGGGCGTTAAACACCAATTTGAGAAGAAAAAAAAAATTCAAGCAAGGTGGTCTTTATTGTCAGCCAAGAGTCAATCTGACGTTTATCAAAACAAACATACAATAAAAGTGGATAAATCAGCTGATACACGCCTACCATTTATTGGCAATACTAGTAATAATAACAGGATAGTATAAAAAACTTTAGACCTAACAATGAAGGAATAAATTTTTAGCTTAACATTACTTTGCAACATAATCCCCCGTTCTAGCAATGCTGCAATGCCATTACTCTTGTCTATCAAAAGTCTTCAAATTACCCCTCTACAGCTGCAAATTATTTAAGATTAGCTGCTAACCAACGAGGAAGAAGTTTATCTTTTGGAACAGATAGGAGTCAAAAAAATCAAATTCGGTGATTAGGGTGGATGCGCCAACAATTCACAATTCAAAATTTTTAATTTTACTTTCGCTAAAGCGTTTTTGTGACAAATTTTACCGTTGTGAAGTTAAGTAAAATTTCTGTTACCGTAACTTTTCCTCAATATACTCGTACGAGGGAGTTGAATTAACAATTACTATTTTTACAGTCATAATTTCTAACACAAACGTTTCACTTGCGTAATGATCATGTGTAACAGCTTCATTGTTCTCTCTTCCGGTTTCCGTTTGTAAGACATGTTCATTTCCGCCTACAGCACAAGAAGGTGACCTGCGACGAACAATACGCTGCTCTGAAATGCAGCTCTCGTCTCTACAAATCTTCGACTGGGGCCTGTGCAAAGTTACAGGAGGTGTATGGAAAGTTTGTACTTCACTACAGCACAGCTTGAAGATGGTTTAAGGTACTTAAAGAGGGAAAGCAACCATTCAAAAGAAGGTGAACCCGGCGCTGTAGTTTGAGCTCTAACGGAAGAAAATATTAACACGGCCGTTGTGTGACATTTCTGATTGCTGATGAAACTGGGCTACATCATTTCGATCGTGAGAGCAAACAGCCAAACTCTGTGAAAATCTTCATCATCAACAACATCAAAAGGAAAGCAAACTTTCATTTGGGAAAGTTATGGTTATCTCACTTTTCGATATTCAAAGAATTAATTGTATAACAGATGTCGTACCTCCATACACAACTGTAACTACAGAGATGTCCTGAAAACTGTAAGGCCATATCAAAAGCAAAAGGCCACATTTCCAGTTGGATGCTACACCACGATAATACACTACTTGCCTCTAGTCTCAAGGTCGCGGGTTCAATCTCGGACAGGGTGGATAGGTATTTTCTGAATAAGTATCGCTTTCTTCGGAAGGGAAGTAAAGCCGTAATCCCATATCGTACTTTTACGGCACGTAAAAGAGCCTCAAGTCTGAAAGAAGAGGCTTCTGAGCAAAATGCATTGTCTTTTTCATTGAATGGGACGCTGATGATCTGAGATGTTAAAGAGCGTCCGTGGAAGAAAAAAAAAAAATATCAACAACTCTCTCATAAATTTCAGCGAGTAAAACCTTTTACAATGGACAATATGAATGAGTGTATTTTATTCAAATTAACGTACATATTAATAACTTTACAACCTTCGCAAGGGTTCACGTGCCTTTCAAAATAGACAAAAAGTTTATTATCTAAATAAATAAATTCCTCATACCTCCTTTGCTTAAGGCATTTAAAATAACAATGATAGTAATAACCTTAATAATAATAATAATAATAATAGTAAAGATAATTATAATAATAATAATAATAAAGATAATTATAATAACTTCACTTACATATACAGAATATAGAACCCCTTCCCCTTGTCAGTGGAATAAGTAAACACTATAGGTACATTTTTTTTAAATTTAATGTAGTTCACCCCGCCCCTTACTCCGTTTTCATACTTTTTCAGACCGGAGCTGTTTCATCTTCGAGATGAATTTGCCTGTCAGCAGAGCCTGCATGCCCCTACTGTTAGAGTCAGTAAAGGAAGACAGCAGGTACTTCTTCCTCAATACCTCAGTGCTGTTACAGTTCTCGGATGTGCGACCTTCTCCACATAAAGGGCACATTCTCAATTTATTTTCACCTGAGATTCTGATCTGTCGCTATGCATTTGGTCGGTATAGTGGTAACCATACTTGCCTTCTAAACCCAAGGTCGCGGGTTCAAACCCGACCAGGATCGATGGATTTTCCTGGCGTAAAAATCCAAAGTATGGTTCACTTCGGAAGGGAAGTAAAGCCGTGGGTCCCGTGTCGTACATTTACGGCACGAAAAAGAACCTCAAGCCTGAAAGAGAGGCCTCTGAGCAAAATTTGTCGGCCGTTTCACGCCCTGAATTGAATGAAATAATGAACTGAGATGTTAAAGAATGTCCATAAATAAAACAAATAAAAAAAAAACCTAAACCATACGAGTCCCTGTTTAATGAGTATGGTCCCTATTCAGATTATACTGCTCCAAACCCCATTCATATTGTTGTGTGTGTATATATATACATACAGAGCGACCTAATCAACTATGAACCATCACGGTGTTTTGGCTATGGTTAAGAGAGCCGCTAGTTGCCTGCGTTTATCTTTGGCGCTGACACAACACTATGAATGGGTTTTGGAGCAGTATATCTGAACAGGGACCACACTCATTAAACAGGGACTCGCATGGTTTAGGCTTTTTTTTTATTTGTTTTATTTACGGACGCTCTTTAACATCTCAGGTCATCAGCGTTCCATTCAATTCAGGGCGTGAAACGGCCGACAAATTTTGCTCAGACCTCTTCTTTCAGTCTTGAGGTTCTTTATCGTGCCGTAAATGTACAACACGGGACCCACGGCTTAACTTCCCTTCCGAAGGAAGCCATATTTAGGATTTTTACGCCCGAAAAAGCCCATCGATCCTGGTCGGGTTTGAACCCGCGACCTTGGGTTTAGAAGGCAAGTATGGTTACCACTACATTACCAGGTCCGACCAAATGTATAGCGACAGATCTGAATCTCAGGTGAAAATGGATTGAGAATGTGCCCTTTATATATTAAAAATAATGTAGCTCATAAGGGAGAATGGGGCTTAGTTTTCAAAAGTGTACGTCTGATATTCTGCTTAAACGAAAAACTTCAATTTGAATACTTCCACAGTGGAGACCGAGGGGGGAAGAGACATCTCAATCTCATGTTTCAACAATCTACCTAAAAAGCCAGCAATGTGTAAACCAATAGCAGTGCAGTCATGTGATATTCTCTAAGGCTTAAGCAAGATTAAAGTTAACCACAATGAACGGCCTTCAACCATGAAGCATATGGCACAAGCGGTACAGTTTCCATGGAAATATTTGGTAGCCCAATTGCTAAATGAAGTATCATATATTTTTTATTAAGCCAATATCACACTTAAACTTCATTGTGTTTAAGTTTTAGCGAATTTCGAAGGCTATTGCTGTTATATCTAAGAAATAAATTTTTGGAAGATTTCTTCAAATCTCCGTCGATCTTACCACATCGAAAATGACAATGAAAAAAAATAATTATAATTATACATAAGCCTGTTAACGCTCTAGCGGTCTCAATTTTTTTTTAACGAAACTCTGCAAATAACAATCAATTAACAAACGCTGTCTATGTTGTTTCAAAATAAAATTTCAAATTAATTCACCATATAAACTGTATTTATAACGATACATAATAATGTGTTCGTGAATTATATTTGTATACAAGAGCGCTCTGTAATAACATTTAGAAAACGTTTGGGTTACTTGTTTTTACTATAATAAAACTTAAATTAAATTTCAAAAACACTGAAAATAAATGGAATTTGGATTTTACACTGTTGATAGTATATGTTTGCTTAGTACATTGTGATACTGAACATCTTAAATACACTTCTATTTTCAATGACTTAACATATATACGTAATAAGGTAGAAACACATATTTACTTCTATATTCACGTGTTCCGGTATTTAAATGCTATTACCAATTCGTTTCTATTAGAATTTTTGATCGGTAACCTTTCATGATTACAGTTTTCAGAATTTTCACTATGGAATGATTTTACTGAAACACTTACATGATAAACAGCAGCCGTTTCATCTTACGAAGTCGAAATTTGTACCCATTCACCAAAGCTAATGGTCGATTCCTCTGATTTTCATGACCTCCACCACTCACCTTTAAAAAAAAAAAGTAGAATCAATGATGTCATTAACAACCTTGAAAACTAAACTGATCTATAGACAACAACTACGAATTTGACATTGTGTAATATACAAAAACAGCTCTTAATATTGAAATATTTACAAAACTAACAAAGAATAATAAATTCAGTAGATGTGCTTAGTAAGGAGTCAAGCTAAGTATGTTTTAATATAAGCTTTATTTAGTAGCCAGTCTGCATGGATAGCTATCGAATTTGTCTGATGAATTTCTATTTTTTCATTCCATTCGGGAATCTCCCCTCCCCCAACTGTGATAATTAGCTACTGATGGATTCGATTTGTGGGCCGATATGTTCTTCTAGTAAAGAGCCCATTTTTTGTGCGCCAATCTTGGCCATTTTCTTTTTCCCAGTTCATGTTTGAAACGATCCAACAAATAAATTGTTAAAATAAAGAGCTACTTTGGAAATGAAAAACCAGATTGAAAAATTCGGATTACGGCCGGTGTTCGATTCGCAGGTCACTCAGATAAGACAGGTTTACGGTCCCGTGCTTGGAGGAAAACACGGTAGCTCAGTCAGTAGAGCGTCAACCCAGAAGGCCGAAGAACATTCCGGCCGTGACGCGAATTTTTCAAATCTGATTCTCCCTTTTCATCTTATATCCTACATATGGTTAGCGTGAAAGAACAATTTCCATATATAAGAGCTAATATACACATTTAATTAACACAAATTCGCTTCCCCCCTTAATAAGTAGATATGACGAAGAAAAGCTTTTAATGCTTAAAATTTGCAGTTTTATAGCGCATATAAATATCTATTTTGATGTTATGTCCATTCCTTTATCTCTTGCGTAAAACAAGCATATTTAACTTATGAATACCCAAAAGCAAATAATCTCTCTCTCTCTCTCTCTCTCTCTCTCTCTCTCTCTCTCTCTCTCTCTCTCTGTCACGCACACATATATGCATAATTTTTCATTTTATTTGGCTAAAAGTGAGAACTGGGACACGGGAAAGAGTTTTCGTATTTGTTGTAGTGGGGTATATATTTGAAATTAAGAGGACCATTAAAGAAAGGGGAGTCAATAATCATATTTTTGTTTTTGTACCATTTAAATATTTGGAAATTTACATTTATTTTGATAAGCTTTTCATTAAGGTTCCTGGTTTATAAAAATGTTTAATAAAATGTTAATTAGGTCACTCCAGAAACCTTTTTATTTGTTTGTTCATTTATTTTTATTTCGCGAGCACTTGTTCAGTTAAAATCCTATATATCAGGAGCTACTTGCTCTAGAAGACTGTGGTTTATTTGGAATTAAAGAAAAGGGTGTATTTCATAAGTTGGCAGCATTTGTTTCCATAATATCATCCTTTGTTGTTTTACGATGTTGGAGGGTTTTAGCTGGTGTTCCCTCAAAAAGTTAGTCCTTCTGTAAAAACCTTTTTGGCTGCAATTATTGAAAAACTACAATTTTTTGCATGTTTCCTATTTTTAGGACCTGTATAAGCTAGTACTTTGAAACTTTTACTCTTATTCGTGATATTGTGATGATATGGTTCTCTTCGGTTCATATCTACATGTAAAAAGTCACGTAGGCCATGTTTATTTAGTTTGAAATTTTGCAGCCCGCAGTCAATTTTTCAAGAGTATTCAGTGGGGCAATATCAGTGGAATGGCTTTCTCAGTTCAGTTCAGTTAGTGCAAAGCGGTAGTTACTACTGGAAGAGTATTAAGTGGACGAGGTTTATTAGTTAAGTGCAATAGTTTATACATTTAAATTGTGTTCCATCTCCCATGAAAAATGTACTTAAAACACCGTTGCCTTATTTAAATACCGTTACAATCTTCAATGCTGCTATAATTACACACAAAATGGAGTATTTCTATCATCAACAGAATGAGCATTTGAGATAATGTACTTAAGTTTTAACAGTCAATGTCGGAGCAACGCAACCCATGTCCCTCAAGAATGAGAATGATGGTCCAGGCGACTTCACACTAATAAAGCGTCCAGGAACTTGCCAAATTGCTCCCATTGAGATGTTGCAGAAACACGTTTTTTACAATTACTATGCACCTCAACGTTCTTCTTCCCTCGCTTAGCTTATGAAAGACCTACTGCTACTCTCAAGTTCAGATAAGAAACCCTCTTATCACGTCTTTACCAACCTCATTACTAAATGAATGTTTCAATGTGTCAATCCATACCCAATTTCATGGAGTTTTAAAAGATACTTCACTTATAGCCTCTTAAGTTCCTTTGAAATTGAGATATATGGACACCAGAACCAACTCGCTGTCTCAAGTTACTCCTTGAGCCAGAAAATGCTTTAGCAATTGTACCCAGTGCCATCTCATCTACCTTCACCCCTTTGATAGCTAAGTGCATATTTTTCTTCAGCACACGAACAGCGACCATTCGTTATTTCTCCATTTCTCATCATAAAATTAAATAAAAAAAAATAAATAAATAAAAAACATTCACTTAGTTAAGTTGTTTAAGAGAGACCATATAATGAATACTCCTGCAGATATATCGGAAAAAGCAATCAAATATATTTTACGGAACATTTATGTTTGTTTGTTCATGTACATTCTAGAAATGTGCATTAAAATAATATAATTCGCAAATATCACTTTGGCCCCACATCGTCTTGTCCATTCGCCCCCATGTACAGTATGTAGATTTTATTTACAAAAAAACCACATAGATGGCAACAGTGAAGATCACTCCGATATGGCCAGAGAGCAAGCCCCGTTGTCAGTTATTCCCAAAGCATAGCTTCAAAGAAAACATTTTAACTGGTGCTAACATTATTTTCAAAACAAGTTTTTTTGCAGACGAGGTAAAAGAAAGAAGCAAATGTCTTACCTTACACTGAAATAATTAGATGGATGCTTTAACTTGCAAATATTTATTAATAGTTTCTTCCGCATTGCACCCATGGTCTCGTACTAAAACATATCATAAAGCAGAAAGTGGAATTGTCAACATCATAAAATGTAAAAGCTCCCTAAATGTCTTAAGAGATGTCCGTTTGCCCCCCATGTCCCTTTGCTCCATTAAAAGTCCAGGCTATGGAATAATTGTTTTCAGAAATAGGCACAAAAGATTTATGTATTAATCGTTATCGTAATTACATTTTTGTAATAGTGTAACATTATTTTTTATTCTCAAAGTTGTCGGTCCTGGTGGTGTAGTGCTTGCCTTCTAAACCCAAGATCGCGGATTCAAACCCAGTCAGGATGGATGTATTTTTTCTGGCATAAAAATCCTAAGTATTACTTCCTTCGGAAGGGAAGTAAAGCCGTGAGTCCCGTGTCGTACATTTACGGCACGAAAAAGAACTTCAAACCTGAAAGAGAGGCCTCTGAGCAAAATTTGTCGGCCGTTTCACACCCTGAGTAGAATAGGACGCTGATGACCTGAGATGTTGAAGAGCGTCCATAAATAAAACGATCAAAAAAAAAAAAATCTTAAAGTTCTTTTCAGACTTGAGATCTATTGTGTTTTAATTAGATTTGTGTTGATCTCAACCACTTGTCATATCGACTGTTTTCTGCTCTAACGCAAAGCCATGCATCAGTGTTAACTAGCTTGCAAATAAACTCATTTTGTTTCCCTAACCAGAGGACATAGCGACGTTAGCAGAGCACGAATTTGGACCAAGTCCAATTTCCTTGTGAACTGTTCCTCACGTGTGCTTTAGGAACACCCGAAGTGGCCGGACATGCGCTTCACCTTACACCCCACTTTCCCTCTCCTTTGTCGTGCAAATGAACTTTCGGAGCTGTCGAGATGAGACATGTTAACATCATTATTTTCGTTTTTACTTTCATTTGTTCGTTTCTGTTTACTTTTGTATTCTCCTTCATGTTGTTCCACATTATTTTTGTCTCCTTTTAGTTTTTAGGCGTTTATCTACTGTCTATATGGTGCATGGTTCGATCCTAGCGCGGAAGAGACAGTTTTTCCTCTCTCTGCCATGCCCAGATCTGATCAGATTTAGTCTACTCTCTTAAGTGAGTACCTGGGGAGTTTTCTGCAACTGATGGATAAAAGTGAACGGTGCTTTGTGTTGAAGGGCTCACAATCCTACATTAAGCGCGTGGAGGGCATATTTACTTCTCTTTCTTTCTCCAATTTCTAACAATTTATTTTCCGTTAGGCAATCAATATTTTTGTTTGTTACGCTCCTTCCCAATTTTATGCATTTGGAAGATTGAAATTTCCTTAGTCATTCACAATACATCTGAAAAACGACGTTCACCGTTGAACAAAGTTCAAGCATGGCTTCCTTCGGAAGGGAAGTAAAGCCGTGTGTATCGTGTCGTACATTTACGGCACGTAAAAGATCCTCAAGCCTGAAAAAAAGAGGCCTCTATGCAAAATTTGTTGGCCGATTCACGCCCTGAATTGAATGGGACGCTGATGGCATGAGATGTGAAGAGCGTCCGTAAATAAACAAAATAAACAAAGCACATCGTTGTCCAACCCTCTCTCAGACAGCAGCAATATTCCATATTTGCTCAACGACGAGGTAAAGGTAGCAAAATCCTGTACTCATGATAACTAAGAATTAAAATAGTATTGAAAATTTTAATATGACAATTTATTCCGAACAACTCTATACTGAAAGCGACATTACAGTGAACCTCTCTGATGCAATTCAATTAACGATCTTAACCCCTTTCAAACCAAAATCCTGTATAGAATCTGATCTACAGTTCATTTAAATAAAGAAATCTTCCATAGCACAAAACGGGATAAGAACATCAAGGAAGTTAGTGAAACAAAGCTGTAAATAAGTACATTCTCATGTGTATATGGAACACGGGAGAACACTTTTATATAGAAGAGCACTAAAGACTAATACACCGCTAATGTGTTTAATTTATTAATATCTCAAATTATAAAAAAGCATTTATACCTCTAAATAAAAATCGGAATTAGAACGTACAAGAAACCACATCAATTATTTCCTCTATTAGCACAAAAGTTAACAATGATTAATATATACGAATGCATTAAAACCTGTGTATTTGGGCACCCTTGTGTACGTTACACATGGACATTTTTTCTTAGAATCGGACAATCTATGTTTTAACATGTCCAGTATATCCTCTATGCTGGATACCCCTTTGTCATAACTAGGTCAATTTCTCTATCTGTTCTGTACTTCTGCTAACTTATTTAACAATGATTGGCATTTATCTCTAAAGATTTAAATGGATCATTAGCACGTACACCATGCTGTAACATTAAAAGTATATTTTTTCCCTAACTGGCTTTGTATTACCTGTTTGAGCATGACTGAAATAAATTTCTATGCTTTGCAATGAATCTTAAGAACAGAGGTATGGAAATGATAGGTTTGTCTCTAACTTCTATTCTCTATTGTGCTTCTTCAATTCTTAACAAAATGTAGAATTGTTACACATTTCCCATAAAGTACCCTGTACATAACTGTACATGTATAGGTTCATACTAAAAAATAGATAGATCGGCAGTCATTTCATCAAGTCCACGTATCGACTATCACTTTCGTCTTATTGTTTTTAAAATAAAAGGACAAATAAATTCAGCATATAAAGTGTATTTATAAGGAATAAATGAATAGTGTTCAACGCTCGTTTTTGCTACGGAGGCACCTCAGTGATGGATACTGATGATACATGAGATGAAATGGTATATTTGGGAAAGGATTTGTTTTTAAGGAAGGAAACGTTCCAGCCCTAAGTTTAGGTTACCTCCGCGACATTTGCCATTTTTTGAGGACTGAGGAAAACCTGGAAAATCCTCAGTCAGGGAGAACGGTCCTGGCGGAATTCAAACCCCAGACATCTGGCTCATAAGTTCGCGCCTTAACGATCTCGGCTACCAGTGGCGGTATTTATAGGATGCATATGTTTTATATATAGCAAAAGGATTGTAGTGAAGATAGCAAATGTGAAATATTAACCTAATATGTAAGTGAGAATTATATTTGTATGTAAGAACGCTCTGTAATAACTTCCAGAAAACCTTTGCGTTATATGATTTTACTGTAATAAAATTTAAATTAAATTTCAAAGCCGCTGAAAATCGATGTGTAGCTTTCGTTTGTTTATTGTTGAATGTGTGTATTTGCTTACTACACTCTAATTGCTTTTAATCAGTAACATGTTTTTGTTTTATTGAAACATATGAACATCAACTTAAATACACAATGTAACTCAAACTTTCCGTTATTTGTCTCTATTTTAATGAATGTAAAAATGATTTCAAGGGCTCAGTTCATAAACATGGTTATATTTAAAAACACCCACATAGTATAGCCGTATAGCTTTGTTTATCAGTCAGTGGTGATATGCGGTTTCTCTTTTATGATACCGCCACGGATGGCCGAGGTCGTTAAGTCTCGGACTCGTGAGCGGGAGGTCTGGGTTCGAATACCGCCAGGACCGTCCTTCCTGACTGAGGTTTTTTCCAGGTTTCCCTCAGTCCTCATAAATGGCAAATGCCGGGGAGGTACCCTAAACTTAGGCCTGGAACGATTCCTTCCATAAAATCCTTTCCCAATATATCATTTCATCTCATGTATCATCAGTGTCCATCGCCTGTGGTGCCTCTGTAGCAAAAACGGGCGTTAAACACTACTCATTTTCATTCTTTTATGATACTTGTAGATTGTAAGAATTCTAATTTTATCCACTTATACTTCACAGCAATGCCATAACTTATTTCATTAATTTATAAAGTCACAATTTGTATTTTATATATTTATGCAGTTACTCTTAAGTGAGGAATTCGCTTAGTTTACGCAGTTTCAGCGTGACAGGCTTTTTTACCATTACAGCAACTTTACATGCCACATGTTGAACAAAAGAATGCCGCAAGCTAAATGGCGCGTGTAGAGAAACTAGTGCACTAACCTCCCATCTGTCACCCATGGCGTTTTAAAATTGCCAATTATTTTGTAAGTCAGGTTGGCAATTTTTGTAATGTACTTCTTATTTTTTTTTAGTTTTATTACAGTTGTTTACAATTTCTATTTGTTACCTTGCATTTCACTATAATAAATTACTGTTATTTGTTAAAACATTTTTTTTAAAAAAAAAAGGTCTTCACGCAGAGACTGCATAAACTAAGGTAATTCCTAACAGGTTGAATTTAACGTTACTGCACAGCAATAGAGCAGAAAATGTAATAAAAATAAGTAACGCTAACATTTACTAATAAAATAATAATATAAGGTGATGTACTTATCGATACAACTCGCGAGCGATATATTATGCAACTAATAAATATGGATTTATATTTAAACGCAATTTTAGCATTAAAACCAAAATAAAATGTCCTGAAATTTAAATAACCACCTGCATTGCCACACATTGAATATCGAACATTACGCTAATTATATAAAAGGTCTTACTTAAATGAGCTTCTCCAAGCAAATAAATAACGTGGTCGGAAAGAATTGCAGTGTTTACACTCCTGAAACGTTTGAATAACGTAAACATCGCAATACTCGAAACGGGTGAGGTCGTTAAGGCTCGGAATCTTTAGCGGAAGGCCTGGGGTTCGATACCGCTACGATAGCCCTCCATGGCTCAGGTTTTAACCTGGTTTTCCTCAATCCTAATAAATGAAAATGTCAGGGAAATACCCTAAATTTAGATGCGAAACAATGTTCTTTAAAAAAAAAATTCCCCATTTGTAATTGCATTTCATGTGATGTCGGTCCTGTTGATTTAGTGGTAACCATACTTGTCTCGCAAAC
Organism: Metallyticus violacea; assembly: GCA_030762175.1. Taxonomy (NCBI): domain Eukaryota; kingdom Metazoa; phylum Arthropoda; class Insecta; order Mantodea; family Metallyticidae; genus Metallyticus; species Metallyticus violacea. The sequence goes on along the minus strand of CM060835.1, from coordinate 25,308,593 downwards.
CCAAGATCGCGGGTTCAATCCCGGCCAGGATCGATGGATTTTTTCCGGCGTAAAAATCCTAAGTATGGCTTCCTTCGGAAGTGAAGTAAAGCCATGGGTCCATGTAGTGATTTAGACGTAAAAGAACCTCAAGCCTGAAAGAAGAGACCTCTGAGCAAAATTTATCGGCTGTTTCACGCCTTGAATGGAATTGGACGCTGATGACCTCAAATGACCTCATGCGTCGGCAACTAAACCAAATCAAAAAAAAAAACAAAAAAAACTGAGATGCCTCAGTGGAAAAAAGGCGTTACAAAAAAATCACCTATGTGAGACCGGAAATTAATAGATACACACGTCGAAACACTTCCTGTGAGTATCTAAAATATTAACCTCTTAAAATACATTAAAAATAAGTTTAATAGCTTGACAACAATTATTGTTATATAGAACCGAAAGCGCACAATATATTTATGCTAGCATCTGTAAAACAGCGTTCACGGTTCAACGAACAAGAGGAGCAGTGTTGCCAACTTCTGGCTACTTATATGTGCCTGTCACGGAATCTTATGAACTTTGTATGCATTAAGAACTTGATTTATCTGCGTGTGTTAGAAATAAACCCCAGTACCAGGTGTTCAGTTTTACCAACTTTCGCGGCACGTGTCAGCAACGTGATTGCTTTGGGGTTTCGAACCGCTGTCTGTTTGGCAATCTACAGAATTCTAACATATCCACAAACTTTCCGGCAGGATTACCTTCTACGCTTGCTTTTCTTAAAATAGTAAAAACCGCAGGGAAAATTCAGCATGTAACTTTCTCTTTATTTTCGGAGAATGCTTTACAGATTTCTGCAAATGTTGGCCACAATAGCAATATAATTCTCACAGCAACATTTTGATAGTGCCATGACCTATTTGTAGTTTATCTAAATACATTATTTAATGGCAAAAATAGGCCTGCAATGTATAAAGCACGCATGCGCAGTTTCAAATGCATACATTGTTGCGTTTCGTCGTAGCAGCAGTTGAAATTATAAAATGTGCTGGCTTACTGGGACATTGAAGCGTATGAGCAGAGCTAATTTAAATACCTGCAAACGAGGGATATTTCTCCCGAAACTGATCAAGATATGATAGCAGCATGGGTTTAAATATGGTAGAACATGTAAACATAATCATGCGGTGGTGCATATAGGATTGACAAGAAACTATCTTCAAGTTTCCAGTTATGGTATATCTCTTGCGGTTTGTTCTGGAGGCATATGTGCCTCCCACATTGCAACAGTTCTACCCCTTGGTTTCTGAAAACAGCGGACAGATTAGGAATTACCCGTATGCAATGAACTGGGAAGAGTGTGCAAATGTTTACTACCCTCCTCACGCCTAGGTCGACATTACGGCTTCCCTTATTTTGTTTACTTAACTCTTCAGACTAACTTGCCCTTATAGCAAGAAAATTCCGGAGCTGCTGGTGTGGTAGAGCTGCAGTCCCGAGTGACAGCCGAACGAAAGATAGCGGAGTCTGTTTCCGTAGCTACTTGTAAGAGTGTAAATGTTGTATGTATTATTTTTTTGCTAAATGTAAAATTTGTAACTTTCTGGCTGTAATATGTTGTTCCTTATTATAAAACTGAGGTTTTTTTTTCACTTTTTACCGCCCGTTGTCTTATTGCAATTCGCAATTAGTTCACACACACACACACACACACACAAACAAACAAACAAACTTTAACCTAACCACAGGCAAATCCTATAAGCCGGTGGAACCAGTGGTTTGCTGCGGCTCGCTACGGCCTGACGACCTACTCTCGCCTCCTTTTAGTAAATATAAATTAATAAGAGATACCACCCTTGTCTTAGTTGAATTCGCAATTAATTCACATATACACACACTAACCATAACGCTAACCTCAGGAAACTCCTAGAAACTGGTGAACTCATTTGTTTGCTGCGGCTCGCTACGCCCTGACGGCCTACGCTCGCCTCCTTTTCGTAAATAGAAATTGATAGGGGGGATAAATCACTGTACTGATGGCAAAACTCCTTTGATTCCAGCAGAAAAAGGCGTTATCAATTTATTGCGCATTCTGTGCGTCATACTACGTTAGGGAGTAAATCGCTGTAATGGTGGCAAATCTCCTTTGACTCCGGCAGATAAAAAAGCATCAGGACGTGAGGATTCGAAACCACTAATATCATAACTGTAGCATGGCGCTCTAATCGTCTGAGCTAGCAACTTTGTGTTTGAAATCGTTATTTAGCTATATCTGCGCAAGTGACACGACCTTTGGCTCTCCCCGCTGTTGCTCGGGACTGCAGCTCCGCATATTTCTTGATGTAAGGGTAATTTTCAGACTATCGTTGTCCCCGCCTTTATTGTCGGTCCTGGTGGTGTAGTGGTAACCATACCTGTCTCCTAAACCCAAGATCGCGGGTTCAATCCGGCCAGGGTAGATGATTTTTTTTCGGGCGTAAAAATCCTAAGCGCATGGCTTCTTTCGTAAAAGAAGTAAAGCCGTGGGTCCCGTGTCGTACATTTACGGCACGAAAAAAGAACTTCAAGCCTGAAAGAAGAGGCCTCTGAACAAAATTTGTCGGCCGCTGATGACCTGAGATGTTAAAGAGCGTCCGTGAACAAACCAATTCAATCAATCAATCCACAGTTTCCAGTTATGATATGTCTCTTGCGATTTGTTCTGGAGACATACATTCCTCCAACATTCCACCCTTTGACTTGTAAAAACAGCGGAATCCTTGATAGTTCAGGAATGGCCTGTCTGCTCTGAACTGGGAAGGGCGTGCAATGTGCTTAGTACTCTTCTCCCGCCTGGGTAGACATTGAGACCTCCCTTATTTTGTTTATGTACCTCTTGTGACAACCGTTGTTCCCGCCTTTACATGCCATTATTGATCAAGTTGTGTTAGGTAGAAATGTGAGGGAAACTTGCCCATTGACGGAATTGACGAAGTGTGCAATCTTAGCCTCGAGCAGCCTGCGTTTGTGTGACACTCGCTAAAAGGCTGCTGCACAGACATTAAACTTGTTAGGAACGTTGCGGGAGTCTTATCAATATGAATGTTCCGTTCAGGACGATCATTAAGCAAATGTAGTGGCTATTTCATAAACCTGAAGGTTTATTGACATAACGGAATACTCTTCTGAAGTTTATGACCAGAGGAGCGTAGAATTCAAACAATAAGATGAAGAATATTGGAGATGATCAGCTGTAGTCAATTTCTTGCAAAAATTGTCTTGCAAAGAGAGATCTGATAAAGGAAAGTGCTGAGAAATTTACCATACAGTCTTCCCAACATCAAGTATATAACACAGTAGATGAAGTTGTTACCATCGTTTAGTCTTCTTTTGGATATATAGAATATCTTCCTGGCCTTGCAACGCTTCACGATTGAATGTATAAAGGTTAATGGTAAGAACTGCTACAAACTATCTCACAAGGGAAAGCAGGGGGTGGGGTGTTACCCTTTAGATCTCGATACTATCATCTCCGCCTATACAGCTGTACAGAATGTTGAGTGACATGTCTGAGAATACATTTAATATGAGGAACACCCAGAAAGTAATACCCCACATTTTTTTTCCCTCAGCCGATAACAATCTTGCGAATGTGAAACGTTAGGTATGAATTATTTAAAGTTTCCTGAGTGCGCGCACAAATTTCTGTTTCCTCTGACAGATAGCGTAGCTGCAGGAATGTTTCAAAATGACATTTGTAAGCGATGTACGTTACAAGCAGCGTATCGTCATTGAATTTCTTACTGCGGAGAAAGAAACTGTGGGGAATTTTTACAAACGTTTGTGTTAAGTCTATGGAGCATCTGCAGTTGGTCGCTGGGCGTCAGAAGGCAGCAGTTCAGCGGAGTTCCAACATTTGCTTCGCGCGGGGTCACACTGACATGTTGCAGCGTGCTGATATTCTCATTCGCGAGGTTCGGCAGTTGGCGCTGAAGCTGTCAATCAGCAAAGCAAGTGTGCATGCAATTATCCGCGCTCTTCATTACACAAGATGGTTCCGCGCTGTCTTACTGTGCAACACAAATCTCACAGATTTTGAGTTGTTGCAACGTTTTGAAGATGAGGAGGGTGCCTTCTTGTTCCGGATTGTGACAGGTGAAGTAACTGGCTTCACCATTTTCCACCCATAACAAAACGACTGTCGATGGAATGGCGTCATCCTCGCTAGATAGAAGAAAAAACTCAAAGCTACTGCTTCCGCCGGTAAGGTCATGATCATTGTGAGGGTGTGATTCTCATTGATGCGATGCCAAGAGGAAGAGTACGTCAACACATTAACCAAACTAAAGAAGCGCTTCCAGTAACCCACGCACCATAACAACCCACGAGATGTTTTGATTCAACACGATAACGCTCGGCCTCACACCGTACATCCCTGACCTAGCTCCCTCGGACTTCCACTTATTTGGGCCACTATAGGATGACATTCGTGCAAGACATTTTGAGGGCGATGAGGACGTGTTTCGCGCAGTGAAGAAATGGCTTCGTGACCAGGACAAGGATTGATACCGACAGGGCATACACGTACTTGTGTCTCGCCACAGGAGGGACATAGAACTGGAAAAATAGAGTATGTATAGCTAACACATTCATTCATGTGTGGAATAAATACTTGTTAAAGAAAAAAAATGTAGGGCATTACTTTCAGGACAACCCTTGTATTATCTATTCATTCCTTTTATCAAGCAAGTATCTGTATTCATTCATTGTCAATAAATATATCTGTAAAGAAATTTGATTATCACTTTGGAACAGAGGAGTATTAAGTTGGAGCTATGAGTACACTTTAAATTATTGTTTCCACATTGGGCATGGATTTCAAAATGCATGAGTATTGAAAGCTATTTTTGTTGGCATTTGAAACTGTTGTATCGCTGTACGGCTGAAAGGGAAAGCTGTTTCATATCTATTATACCTCACTCATAGTTGTTTCTAACATTCACAGAAAACCTTGTCTCTCGCGTTAAGCATCGCGAGACCAACACACTGAAACACCGGATCCATTTTTCCTATCAGTGCCATAATCTTCTCACAAAATCTACACGACGGCATTTAAAAATACAAAGTTCCAAGTCCAGGATTAAAAAAAAAATTCTGTAGCCCACGTTTCTCTGGGGCGAGGTCCACGTGACAGACCACTATTGAATAACTGTACATGTCATTAGCTCTAAGCTAATTTAAAATCACCCACTTCCTGTCTACTGCACTGCGCAGTTTTAATCAAAACAAGTGGATTAAAAATAGCTTTGTTATAACTGGTTGCTAATTAAATTCAGTTTATACCAATTATAGATTTGTTAAAACTAAGCAGATTTAATTGAACGAATTGTTCATTATTAACTAGTCCATGCATCTGCCAAACATTTTATTTATTAAATGTTATTTTAATTAAAAAGCATATTTCTGAAAATATGACTATAAAAATTCAGCGACATTGTATTATCTTGGATTGTTAGTGATGGGGGAGACAATTTCTTCATGGGCAATCTACGCCCCAGTGAGGGCATCATCGGGAGGAAGGGAGAGGTGCCACACTGAGTGGTGAGCTACGAAAGCAGACTTTTTTTTTAATGGTGTTAACGCCCGTTTTTACTACTGAGGCGCTACAGGCTGTGGACACTGATGATAAGAAGGTTATGTGTAGAAGATTATGACACGTTCAAAATGGAGTATGGAGTGTTATTAATTTCTTCACAAAAGAAAAACTTACTCCAAATGAAATTAAACAGCAATTCGGTGTATAGGGCAACAAGAGCTGTGTGGTTAGGCGCGTTGTCGTGAAGAAGGTGCACACCATCACTCAGCTTTCCTCATCTTTTCTCTTTGATGGAAGCACGTAGTCTGTGCAGTAGGCCCCAGCATAGAACTCCCCATTTATTATGGTGTTCCTCTCCTTGAAGTCAACGAAGAATATTCCTTCGCAGTCCCAAAAGATTGTGGCCATGATGTGCTTGGTAGACTGATCTTGGATTTAGAGGTGGTGCTTCACCAGATTTACGCCACTCCATTGATTCTCTTTTGGACAAGGGATCATAGTACAGAACCATTGTTTACTCACCTGTAACAAAGGTTTGCAGAACTTCTCTCTCGTTGCCACGGCAGAGCTCCAAAACTGCCTGACAACAGATGACTCGTTGCTGCTTTTGGACTGAGGAAAGAAGTCTAGGCACCCATTTTGCACTAACCTTATTCATGTTTAAATGTTCATAAATAATTCTAAGAACTGTTGTTTCACAAAGGCCCAACCTTGCTGTTATTTCTGTAACTGAGCCGCTGGTCTTTCATACTTTCTTCTTCCACAAGAGGGATTTTTTCAGGAGTGAGCACCTCCAAGGACCTGTATGCTCTTCGTCTTCAATGCTTTCTCGACCCATTCGAAAAAGTTTGGCCCATTCTTTTACGGTAGAACAAGAAGGGGATGCTACCCCCTATATACCGTCCAATGGCTGTTTAATTTCATTTGGAGTAAGTCCTTTTGTGAAGAACTTAATAACAGCTCGATACTCCATTTTAAACATGTCTCAATCGTCTACACATAGCCGTCTTTATGCAACTATATCTGAACAAATGAACAGAGGAGCGCTAGAGCTGCAATTATTTACTTAAATAGATGAGGTATGACACGAGATAAGGGTTTTGTGAAGGCGATCGGCGAGGCCGGAAACTTATGGAGCTACTTGGGTATATCCCACTTCAGTTTTAAAAATATATGAAAAGCTACTACTGCTGTACTTGAGAAAAGGGTACACTTAATTCCAAAAACGTCAAAGTATGATGACCATATCGCGGGATAGTTAGGGTTATCGCTAAGATGACGTATAGCACAGAGGTTTGCTTTGGTGTTTTATTGCAACGCTATAAAATTTCTGTTATGGCATTTACTAATGACCCTGTGTTGAAATCAGTCAAGAACTGCTTATTTGCAGGTGATGATGAAAACTTCCTTAACAATAGGAGATGAGACAAGGGTTTACGCCTATGATGTTGAAACTAAAATGCAGTCTTTAGTGGGTGGCGAAAGGATCCCCTGATCCGAAAAACGCCCACGTGAGCTAGTCAAAAATCAATGCGATGTTAGTTGCATTTTTTGATTACATACACTGTAAACAAAGAGTTGTGTCTGAAAGTTCTAACACGTGTGAGGGAGGCTGCATGCAGGAAGAGGGTCGAGTTAGAGAATACCTAAATTGGATATTGCAGCATGAAAACCGCCGACTCACGAAATACTCTTTATCTGCAATTATCTAGCAAATATAACACACCCATCAAGTCCCGCCCACCATATTCTCCAGTACACCTTTTCCTGTTTCTCAAGTTAAACGCAACCTTGAAAGGACGTCGTATTCAGACCGTAAATGAGAGACTGCAAAATGCTTTACGAGACAAATGCGTTTTGCAGGAAACTTTTGAAATGTGGAAGAAATGGTATTTGGACAGTAGAAGGGTCTTCGTTGATATTGTTTTACAATGAGACAAATGTTTATGGCAAAACTTTGGTCCTTCATCTTTCTGACACTTCTTACATCAACAAAGTGACACCAAAAGTTCCGGTATTAGCATCATAGTATTTCTTAACTCACGCGAGGAAAATTGGCCAGGTGTAATAGGGTATCTTCAGCGTTACTACGGTTATCCTAAAGCCTGTTCTAACTTCAAAAGACAATATCATCCTATCTTCTTTTACTTACAAAGATGTGGCCTCCCTTCCATTCTACAAAGAGAACAGAACCAGAGGAAATACAGAGTTCAATAAACCTACATGGATATATAAACTACAAACAAAAATGAAGATATATTTTGCATTTAATTATTACATTTTAATACAGGTAGAAATTAATATTTTACAAATTATGATGCCAATATATGAGATTTCACAAGAGCAATTTTGTCGATTTCTATTTTAAGGAGGTGTAAGAGCAATTTGTCTGTCTATCTGTCTGCCTCTCTACACTGAGAGGAAAATAAATAAATAGAATAAAAAATCTTAACCACCAAAAATATTTTTAATTTTACGCATTATTATAAGTAAATTATAATTCCATTTATTTTTTAACATTAAACACTTTTCCAAATATTTTGCAACCATTCTTATGTATTCCGATATAATTTTGAGTCTATATTTTCCTTTATTGTATGTCCATGAAAATGAATGCAATTTAATCACCTGTTTACACGTGGGGCAATTGAAATGTCTAATGGTATCGTTGTTTTGTATTCTTGTTACAAAAGTTTTATTCTATTGTTAAGGTATTTCAATCAGCTAAACACATAATTTTATGCAATAAAAACGCCGTTAAGTCGAGAGGAGGCTGCTTAAACAGTTGCCCTGTTGGAAGATGGACGGGATACGTGTTATGCTGCCCAGATGTTACGAGTCTATATCTGTACTATATAAAGGACATACGGAAGGTTTAGGGAGCTTGGTAACTATTTCACAAGACCAGGATCAGGTTGCAGAAGGGTGACATCTGCCAGAGATGATCAATTTCCAGATTGCAGGTTACACTTGATCATCACACACAGCCGTATGGGCTCAAAACCGCTTGTAAAGGGAATCAGGAGTCATTGCAAGTGTTAGAACAGTGGAAAGAGATCTGAAGAAGCACAACTCACCTCTAGAAGACCAGCTAGAGGCCCCTTGCTTACCCAGTTACATCGGCAAGCACGCCTTGTCTTTGCTTGTCAACATCTGGAGTGGATTGAGGAGCAATGGAGGTTCGGCCTAAGGTCGCTTGTGAAAGGAAAAGGGTATGAAGGAGGACTTGAGAAAGATGTGCCTCTTTACACCGTCTCATTGACGATGGCTTCCAGGGGAGATTCCATCATGTTATGAACTGGTATCAGTGTGGAAGTCAAGACAGAGTTGGCTTTTGTGGAGAACGGGGCCCTGAATGCAAACCGGTACATTGAGGAAATTCTTCAGGAGCGTGTTATCCCCTATGCTCCATATGCTGGTAATGATTTCCACTTCATGCATGACAATGCCCGTCCTCGTGTGGCCCACACTACTTGAGGTGGGGATTCAGGCGCTAGTTTGGCCAGCAAGAAGCCCTGACCTCAACCCCATCAGGACATAGTGGGAGGAAATTGTTCGTGAGCGCGTTGCTGAGAACCTCAGTGAACTTCGGGAGACTTTGCGTGAGCATTGTAAGGCCATACCACAAGATAACTTAAGGACCTTGATCCGCAGCACGCCCGTAAGGTTGCAAGCTGTGATACAAGTCAGAGGAGGAAACACCCGCTTCTGAGAGTGTCACCGAGTGTTGAAAGGTGTGTCTTCGTGTTACCATGCAGGTGTGCTAAGTACAGGTTAAAACCAGATCATTATGAATTGTAATTAACTTGCATTCATGTCCATGCTCATACTACAAAGGAAATTATAAGAGTACACTCAAAATTATATCTGAATACATAAGAGTGGTTGGAAAATATTTTTGAAAATTATTTAATTTGAAAAATTAAGGGAATTGTTATAATTCACTTATAATAATGCGTCAAATTAAAAAAAATCTAGGCGTTGCGGGTTTTTTTGCGAGGGGGGGGGGGTACTTTCAGAAGACATTTAAACAGCATAACGTATACGTCAAGAATTTTGCATGAAAACTATTACATAGACTTACGGATATTAAGTTACAACTATAAAAAAATTACATTCTATAATCGACCACTGCCACCGTAGGTCCAGGCGGTCTAGTGGTATCCACACTCTTCTCGTAGACCAAAGGTTGGGGGTTCAAATCTGGCCACAATTTGTAGCTTTTTAAGGCGTAAAAATACTTTAAGAAAAGCCATTAGTCCCGAATGATCAATTTACAGCATTTTAAAGAATCTCAAGCCTGAAAGAAGAGGCCTCTAAGCAAAATGTATCGGCAGTTTCACGCTATGAATACAATGGGACACTAATGACCAGAGATATTATAGAATAACCTTACATGTAATAAAGCGAACTGACCACCACAGTGGTCTAGTGGTTGCTTCCTACGCGGCGAATTTCGGTTCGATTCCCGATTGAGTCAGTTGTCTAACTTAAGTTTCTTCGGGAATTCCCCTCAGGTTTTAGGGTGAATGCCTGATAAACCTTGGCCACAAAGTACCCTGAGTTCATTCGGCCGAATTAACATCAATCAACCCATCGTAAAATATCCTTGGATAATATATCTGCGTCTTCTAGGCATCCCAACGTCTGAAGTCGGTTAAACACTCTCCGGGCTTAGAGAGCATCCCATCACAAGTCCTAATGAACAGTGATGCCAATGAAAAATAAAAACTATAAAATAAACAAATCAAATTAGACATTTGTTGTACTCATTTATTATAATCTTAGACCTACTAGGATTCATCGTATTAAAAGTGACTTATTTCACTTTTGTGACGTCATCTTAAATTCGACTAATAAATCGAAACAACATTTTGAATTTTAACCAAACAAGTCGGATATCGCAGTGAAATTAGCGAAAAAATCATCAAATGCGTTATATCAGCGTTGTGGTCAGTGTAGCCAACTCTGCATCTCCACTATTAATGCTTGAGCACGCATCCCTAGCCATTTTTCTGTGGTTTCAGTAATTATTAATTTAACTACTTAATGTGTAATCATTCAAGCAATCGTTCTTGCGTATTCAGTCATACAGTATGAAATAATTTTGTAAATGATATAACAATGCCTGCCTAAGCAACCATAAAATTTAATAAACACTTTGTTGAGAATGATAAATTGTTTTCGGAGTTCTGTTTTTCTCAATTTGTATAAGTAAATCGAACGGTAGGGACTGTAATAGCCAACTTTTGTCTATTTCAGTCCCGCGGTTTTTGAATAGATAGGTATTCATAAATATAGCATTTTGTACACTTGTTAATATTCTGTGAGTGAGTTTCAAATATGTATGTCACTTTTATTCTTATTCTATTGATGAACTAGTCCCAAACCGTATTTGACTCTTCTCTATTGGCATTACTGACAATCGACATTCGTCTGAGGTTAAACATTCATAATACAAATGTACAATCGTTACAATATTGTAAGCCAAGTTTAAAAGAATTATATTTAAAATTCTTGTTTTATTCGTAAAATAGCCCTAATAAACATCACTAATGGGTATGAGCTTTCCCGATAAATTCCATTCCACCGCCACGGGTGGCCGAAGTCGTTAAGGCACGGACTCGTGAGCGGGAGGTCTGGAGTTCAAATCTCACCAGCACCGACCTCCCGACCTCCTCAACTGGAACGTTTTATATCTTAAAAATAAATCCTTTCCCAACATATCATTTCATTTCATGTATCATCAGTGTCCACCGCCTGTGGTGCCTCTGTAGCAAAAACGGGAGTTAAAACACTCATTCACTACGCTCGTGAATTACGTTTGTGAATTTATCGGCAGTCTCAGACCCCCTTGTCATATTACTTTTGATAATTTTATTTTATTTAGAGAATGTTGTATTTGGTTTTAACTTGTATATAAATCTTTCTCCCTCCCTTTTCCTTTAGGTTTCTTCATTTTCATTAACAGTTATCTGGTCGTCTGTGAATAAAACTGTCATCTCTGTAGCATTTAATTCTATTTCATTATTTTTTATTCCACCGTGTTTTTGTGATTTATTCCCTCTGATGTCCATTCCACGCCGCAAAGTAACCGAAATGTCTACAATGTGTAACAACTGAGAACCTATACAAAGTGATAAAATGCAAATATTGTAAATATGAATTTATTTCCAACAAACACAAATATTACAATTAACACATTTTCATTATTTCACAATTAACTAAATAGTATTACTAATTATATTGCCAACCAACACTAACTATATATATCTTACATCATCAAACGTTGCCTACCTGTTTCCAGTCCCAATATATCATAACCCCAAGTTGTTGATGTATTGCAGACCGAATCATAATCAATTTCATTACTTCCATTCTTATTCTAATCCTGTATATCTAAACTCTCTTCTAATTCTAATCTTCTTCCATCTTTATCCTAAATTTTCCCAAGTATTCTCCCATTACACTTTTATCTCCTTTGATTCATAATATCTTCCTCAAGTTTTCCACTTCTCTTTCCACACCTGTAGCCTCCTCTACTTTACCTTATGGTACTCATTTTCAGATTCATCACACATGGGACATTCATCCCCACAGATTTCTGTTAGTCCTCTTAAATTCCTTACTCCTGGTCTAGCCCAAACGAAATATTCCCTTCCCAATGTATCACAAATTTCTAGGTACTTCTACCTTCTCCAAACTTTTTTTATCTCTCGATACATTCTCAGTGAACTCTTCTCCCTAAAGCTCGCAAAGTATTGTAAATATTCTTGTAGTAACAACAGAACGTTCAGAGATCTCGACTCAGACTTTACACACAGCTCTCTCCCCCATTCATAAATGTCTTAATAGCTGCCAGTGCACAGCTGATAACGGGCGAAGGGTGTAACAGATCAGTGAAGGTAGGCGTGTCCATGGAGGAAGTATTTTCAACTGCTGTAGCGCCATGCTTTCTAAATAGAACTTTCAAGTCAATTTTCATACCCTTTTTATTTGTATGAGCAGCTAATATTTTGTATGTAGTTATTCCCGAACAACATCTGTGTGTAACATTTAAGATAAGGTTTAGAGATCAACTCTACCCAGAATATTGTGGTAACAAAGACACAAACTATAAAAATATTTCGTCTACGTTCACGAATCAAGTGTTTTAAGTCTTTTAATGGGCATATTTGGTCTACAGTAAAAAATCGCGGCTCTGGTCATAATGCTCGTATTTACAGGCAATATTTCATGCACGATATTTTATAGTCGCTCATTTGAGATAGTTATAAGCTCAGTTAATTGCAGTATTTTCATTCGGCGGGCTTCCATTACCATACTATTTCTTCAATATCCTTCCTGGTGATTTCAATTGGACACGTCCAGAGCTTGCTTCATTTTCGATGCCATGTACGGCCACTTTTAAATTCATTTATTGAGAAATAAATAATATTAAAGTCTGGTGCAGGGTTTTATATTTAAACCAATGAACCTGACTGCAGAGTTGTAAATGCCTTCAGAGGTCTTCAAACAATGAAATAAGCGGAGCCAACTTCAAAAGTAGGACAGTTCACCTTGCACCATGACATTTTCACCTGTATTGGTATGAAGGAGGCTGAATGCTACCACAACTACTCTACTCTCCAAATCTGGTCCACCCGTCACTTATTCATTTCCAAAAATGAAGGAAACGTTACATGGATGTCGATTTTCTTTTATGATGAAAACACTGCAATTGAGGTTTAGGAATGTTATTAATATTAATTTCCTGTGTGCACCTGCGTGAAAACATTTTCAAACACAGGACTAACACAGCAAGTTACTGCAAATCTTGTGCATTCAATCGTGTCAAGTAATGTGTGTCTAAAAGGTAAAAAAGAATTATGTTAATTAATATAAACAAGTGCTAGGCGGGAACCATCTGCTATTTCAAATAATGGGATAGGTCAGGTTGCTCCAAAACTCTCACATAGGTAACGATTCGGTAAGAGAGATACGATGTAATGTGGGTGGGGTTGACCCACATGACAGACACCGCTGCTTGCCAAAAGGGCGGCTTGACCAATCATCTTGCTTCACACACACGACGGCCTTCATGTGCCAGTTCAGGAAAGACAGCTGTCTCAGAAAATGGAAGACTACAGTAACACCGTCAGAGATTGCTTCTTAGTTGTGTAAACTAACTGGGCAATTGCAGCTTTCGTTCTAAAAGCCGTTCAGCACTGAGCAGAAACAACAAAGTATTGTTTCCACACCAACGGTCCAGTAAGCGAAATCCTCGATCTTGGCTACCGTCACTATAAACTGTCAGTCTAGTTGAAAGTTTCGTAATGCAAGAAAATGTAGTTTTGCAGGACATAATCATAATAATACACTTAAAATTAAAGAGCTACTTTGTTACATTCTAAAATCGTTTTATTGAATGAAAGAATTTATTTCCATAAATTTACATAACAAACAAATTACCTAATAAATTATAAAACCAATACTAAGCTACCTTTGTGTACATTGCTCTTTGTTCTGTAGGTTCTAGCAGTATCCTCTAAACCCTGGTTTCCTATCTCTTAATTGTAAGAATGTAAAAAACCTCTAATTCTTTCCTTCATTATTTTTATATTCTTACTCTTTCTTCCTTTTTCTCTCCCACTTCTCCATTACTTATCCTAAAAATTCCCCCATTTTCTGGATTTTTTCCACTCTAATACCACTATGTCTTTCTGTAATTTATCCCAATTATTGTCCAAAATGTTTTAAGTCACCGTTTAACCTTCTCGCACTCCAATAAATAATGGCACATACTAACTACTCCCCCACACATGTTAGATTCTTCCTTATCATTTCCTTTAATTCCTTCAAAAGTATTACTCTTGTATGCATCCATTCTCAACCCTCCTTCCAATTTGATCACAAGTTTCAATATATTTCTCTCGTCTCCCCAACTCTTTTTAATTCTTTTATATACAGTATAGGAACTTTTAGCTTCTAAGCTCGCCCAAATCTCTTGCTTTTCAATATCTCTATCCTCTGTCTCACTAACTTCCAGAATCTACAAACATTACGTTCGCCCATTCTCCATATATCCTCCATTCCTATTTCTTCCAGTACTGTCTTCACCTCCCCAAACCTACACTTCCTTCCTAAAACCTCTTTTTGATAGATACGACATTCCTTTAGTATATTTGTACTATCTAATTTGAGGATTTGATACCAAAACCTCACTACTCTCTCTACAGTTATACGTTTCCTACATACTCTTCCTAATTCTATCAAACTAACCTCGCTCGGAGAACTTTTGGATAATCCCAACACTTCTGTGCAGAACATTTTATGAGCCATATCTACCTTTCTCCACCCTCCGCGACTCCCCAAATTTCTACTGCATACATCCCAGTTCCGACTACTGTCTCGTGTAATCTCTTCAATCATTTCACAGATAACGTTGGTGTCTTACACAAAGATATTCTAACAGATCTAATCGCCAGTTTACCTTTAACTTGCGCACATATGGCCTGTGCCTTCCATAAATCGTTTTATTATATTGACGTTGTAGATTATATATTTAGCAGTACTGCTAAATATATAACCATTGCATAAAAACTCAATGTCATGAATTTGGTTCATTTTCTGTACACCTGTCTGCATCTTTACATAATGCGTTCTAAGATTTTTGTTTTCAGAATTGATCTATAGAACTTTATTTATACATTAACTTTTCAAAATTGGCTGACAGTACACTTAAAATTATATTTTCTACAAAACTATGATAGTTAAAGACATGATAGTACTTGAAAGTTTATGAATTAGGTCTTTATTTGCTATGTAATACGACTTTTCAATTCTTGTTTTCCTTTAAGCTTTGAGAGAAAATAAAATTTTAATTTTTCCAAAAAAAATATGTATACAAAACGTTACACGTACTCTAGTTACCCGGTTGAAATTTCAAGTTGGTATTTTAATATCACACAAAATTTAAATGTGCTTGTTGAGAATAACGATGAAATTTAAAATTATACCCAAAAATAGAAATGTGTCCTTACCTAAAATCAGACACTTTTTGGACTTATATCCACAACCAACTTTGACTTTTATTCAAGTATAATATTTCTTTCCTCGCATTTGCCTGCTGACGTCATCACTACTGTAAAGGTCATTTATTAAGTTGACTGTATCATCAAATAATTATTTTCCAGGATTGCGATCAGGTGATGACAAAATTCCTTTATCTTGTTCAAATTTCCTTGCTTTGTTGCAATGTTTGTTCCTTGCTTCAAATTCATTTTCAATTTTTTAATAAAGGTGTCTTAAACGTTTCACCTTTATCAGGATTTCACATTTTTCCTTAAGTTGCCATCTGTTAAATTATGTGCTCCAAATTTTCTCAGACCTTGAAAAAGACGTATATGGTTTTCATAATAGGATTGGACCAGCTGTATCCTATCATTTAATGGTATATTCGTGACATATAACATAAAACCATAGATAAACAAATGAAAAACCAAATATCATTTTTGCCCCAGAGTGATATTATTTTCCTATTTCAATTTCACGAAGGTGTTTAATAAAGAATGAGTATAAGTTTTTACAACATACTTTTACTCACCCTCACAATTTTGATAACCTGTATCAAAATAGCCCCCGTTAAATGCAAAACACCTGTCCAGTGTTTCTACCAGTTTTCAAACACATGCTGAAATCATTTTTTGACAGAATCACTTCCCCAATCTTCACACTGTTTCTTATTATGGAAAATGCTTCCCATGAAGACGTTCCTTCAATTTGGGTAAAAGAAAAACGTCACACAGAACTAAATCTAGACTATACGGAGGGTGAGGAACAAGTTTCTCATTGAGTTTTGTGAGATATTCAGTAACATTTGCAATGTGCGGCCGTGCATTATCGTGCGTAACATTCAGTTTGTTGCACGGAAATATGGCCTTTCCAGGATATCTTGTAGTATTTCTCCGTTACAGTTGTGTGTGCAGTTACATGCTGATAAATCATTTCTTGAATATGGAACAATGTGATAATCGTTACTTTCCCATCAGAAGGGACCATTTTTGCTTTTTTATTCATTTTTTCCTTCTTCTTTTTAATTTACGTTAAATATAATACGAAAATGGCTTTGTAATGGAATCATACAATTATTTCACATTGAAAATTACGGCAATATATCATAATCAATACTGCAAGTGATAATTAAATTACACACAATATAAAAAACTGTCTAGGTTGCATAATTCTGTTGCTCTCACCCTTAAATCTCTTTGTGTATAAGTTAGACCCTCCGGTCCTTTTTCAGTGCATGCATATAAATCCCTCTTGAAATGAATTCTTGATGTTTCACCGAATCTTTTTTACCACCACTTGTTCTATAATTCTAGTAAAATACCGTGCGTTCCGTAACGTTCACAAGTATGTAAAACATGGAGGGGGGGGGGAAGCTACACAGGAAGAGTTACCAACCTATCATACGGACCGCGGAGTTGGAAAACTAAAGTGCAATTTAGTGAGTTTTAGATATAAGAAACAATTATTCATAATAAATGTCATTATTCTTAAAATAAAAGAATAATATAACTTCATATTGCCAAACTATAAATAAAATAGTGAAAATTTTAGATATTTTAGATAAACGTCGTCTACACTTTGATTTCATTTCTATAAAATTCCAGAAGAGGGCAGAATAATCACATGGGCTGCAACCTAGGTTAGCCTAATAGTGGTGAAAACTCCATGAAACACCACCTTCATTTATTCATGACAATGACGTAGAAAATTGTCCTGGTGATGTAGTAGTAACCATATTTGACTCGTAAACCCAAGATCGCGGTTCAATCCCGGCCAGGGTCGATGGATTTTATTCAAGCGTAAAATTCCTTCGGAAGGGAAGTAAAGCCGCGGATCAAATGCCGTAGATTTACGGCATGTAAAAGAACCTCAAGCCTGAAAGAAAAGGCGCTGAGCAAAGTTTATCAGCCGTTTCAAGCCCTGAATTGAATCGGACGCTGATGGCCCCAGATGTTAAAGGAGCGTCCGTAAATAAATCAAATCAACATCTACTGCGCTTGCGCGAGATAAGCAGAGCATATGAACATTTTATTGGTGATCTGTTATCTATACACTGGTTCAAATTAGAAACCATTTCAATTCGTTAACATATACAAGCCAGCATACTAATGTAGAGCAGTCTTTGCTGGCATCATACATAGCAAACCTGACGACATTTCAACAGGAAGGCAATAAGAATATTCTAAATATTAATTTATAGTTTAAAAAACACGTACCTGAAGACAGCAGATTTTAACTTTAAAAACAAAATACTATAGCTGTTTTAGCCCCAACAGAGAATCAAACACACATTCCTTTGCTATTATAGTTAAGATTAAAATACTAAATCTATCTGATCTCACATTTTATAAACGAAATCAATTATGTGAAGGTAAAGGACCTTGTAGGCTAGGGAGCTTAATTTATTGAGAGGCGGGATACGAAAATTTACGATATAATTAATAACAAGGTGTACAGCCACTGGTTAATGGAGAGCACTTGACTCCAGAGGGATTTATATCCTCGATAAAATAACTTAATCGATATTCTATGACCTAGACCTTGTCCTTCAGTTTTAGCAGGTAATATAACAGTCAAGCTGCGTGTAGCAAGTAGTTGTTATTACGTGTATCTCAGGGCCGTTAAGAAAAATGAGATAAGTGCGTTTGTCATATAAGAAGAAAACGTGTCCATCTAGGCAACAAAATAGCTAATAAAAGTGGATTGAAAGACTAAAAAAACTTTCTTCAACGGCTTCCATGTTTATTTTCGTGGTTATCGGTTTTGCCTACCTTAAGAATGATAGAATAAGTTAATTACGCAGGTTTCCTTTGTTTATAGTTGAATCATTTCATTTGACGTGGCTGAATTTCTTCCACAACACTGTTCCTTTGTAATCCACTACGACGTCAGTAATCATTTATTTCTTTTCAGGCAGTCAAAAACTTTCTCCTCAACGCATTCACTTAAGCTCTTTAAATAGAAGAATCTTCATAAGTGAAAGTAATGCAAGGGTTAACTCGGGCATAAGAATACCAGGAAATATATAGAATGAGGGAAGTACTGTAGTTTTGAACAGACCTGGCGAATGACATTTTATCGATTTGCGCGAGACAATTCCAGGAAAGTTATGGTGAGGGTAACTTCTGAGTTGCATTAATGTAACAAACGATTGCAAGCGAGAAAGATGAGAGCGGTACAGATGTACGATAAACCGTCCCTGTGTTCAGTACCGACGTAACAGAGATACTAACCTGATTCTCCATGGCCACCCATGATCGAGGCCGAAAACTATTCAGTCCGCCTTCAGATTTGAATTCGCGTGCGCCAATTTGGTGTTCAAACGGTCCATTTATTTTAGCAAAATAAGATTCACTACATAGGAGGAAAATATTAAATTTTAACTGTTTAGTTAATTTATTTTCCCTGAAAGAAGAAAATGATGATTTAAATTTTTTACAAACTAAATGTAAAATATTTATGCAATGCTAACATTAAAACACTCCTCTTATGACTATAAATCGTGCACGATTAGCCTAATTCTGGAACTGGTTACCTAGCAACTATTTTTCCATGAAGTCATCACCGCCTTCACAACACAATTTCAAACAACCTACCTGTAAGAAAAAGCTTAAAGTCGTCGCCTTAACAAGCGTACCAACATTAAAAAATGAGCATTATTTTATTAAACAAATGTTTTGAACATACAACAATGTAAATTATTAATCATCATAAATTAAGTTTCATTATCTTGGAAACATTGAAAATTCAATAAATTAATTAATTAATCACTTTATAATTTCTTTCATTTCAAAATGTTAAACTTGAACCATTAATAATCTCTATTATACTAACAGAAACTTCTTTAACCTTATTACATTGATTTACATCATTGACAGTTAGTTAATATTAAAAGTACTATCAGTTACATTAGAAAATATTATCCCTGACCCACTACTGATATCTAAGAATCCAATTTCTAAATTACTTGCCATATTAATGATTATTAAACGTTATATTATACATTTGCCAATTCTGAAGATTTTTTTCATTCATTAACATGTTTCTCTTTTCTCCATGTACAGAACTTGTCATATTTCTTTTCCTTTTCACTTTTTTTTCCATTTTTGAGGAATTAACAATCCTCAGTTAACTGATCTTCCTTTATAATTTCTTCTGCAATGATATTCATATTTCCAATACCAAACATTGCGGAACTAGCATCCATTTCCAATTGAATTCTTCAAATCAAAAACAAAATAGCATCGTCATAGAAATGAGTTTTAAGACCCGTTGCAATATACTACGCTATGCCTTCTATGTCGTAAGATAACATTTTCAAAATATTTCAATGCTGAAATTGCACATGCAACATGTGCAACATTTTCATTCTGAACACTCGTGAAAACAGCGCTAAACATTCACTCGTGTCACTATTACCCAGAATACACACTGATAAGAAACAAATGAGGATACTATATTGAGATCACATACTTAGAAAACAGTTAAGGAAAAGTATAACCTAGAAGATTAACTACGAGACAAAAAAGTTCATTATTTAAATGTATTAAATGCAAGAAGTCAATTAAAATCATTATCAATAAAATGCAGTACATAATAATGCCCCCCCTCCAGTACAGGTGTTCCGGGTCTCGCACCCCTACCCTTGACGTTCCACGGTAACATGTCACTAATATACTGCAAGGTCGGCAGTAAAAGCTGCACGGGATGGCACTGCGATTTCCGTGTGACGTATGAATCACACACTTAGTCGTCGACCTTGTCACGCCCTTACCCACGTCCTTCCAACATAAGTTTCCATACTTCTCTTCAGGATCTTACAGCTTTGAGTAACTTACTGTGCCCCGTTATAATGAGGCAAGATGATAGTGAGACGGGTTAAGGACAAATGTACTTAAATTTCGTGGTTCTTAAATCTGACAAGTTGTGTTATTCTGACACTGGTCTTCCGGTATCCAAATGAGCACTGCAGTGGTTAGGGTTTAACTTTACCGCGCATTATCCCTTGATTACATACCTCCAACAGCTGTTTCTGAAAATCTCTGTCCTTTGTCCGCTGTTAGCAACATTTTTCATGTAGTTTTTTTTTTCTTCCCGTCATTTACATGTTACCATTGCATCAAAACACCAAAATGCAGTATACACAGTAATCCAGCAAGTACCGTTCCTCGTTTAAGAAGAGATATGTTTTAAAATAAAAGACCAAGACAATTAAAATTGAATTTATTTCATTCACTAAATGATAATATCAATCTACATCATTTATCACTCAAAGAGATAAACGCTGGTCTTTATCTATGACCCTAGTTTGTTAGGTCAGCAGTACGCATGCATGGCATCTGAAGCAGGAAAAGTCTAAAGTTTCCTATTTAATTATAATTGCTTCTGACGACTACTATAATAATGATTGCATCTTGTTTCAGGTAATCAAGGGTTACAATTAAAAGGAGGACTCCAATATATGTATTAGTGTATGTGTGTATATGGATATGTCTTTTTCACTAGTAAGTGATATTCAAATTATCTTTCTGTAATATCACAATTGACTGTGCATACATGTCTTTGTTATGTTTTTGTAAAAGTAATGGAAATGCTGTCTTTGTCGGAGGACATTTGCTCTACCCGTGAAAAGCATTACTCTTTTAAACCCTCTCGGACAGACTGCCGGTCCTAAGGCGCCAGATATGCCATTACGCTGTAAATGGTTAGGAACATGTATTCAATTGAAAACGGTACTTGCCGTCAAAAGCAAATGCCGCATACAGAAACACGTGTTTTCGCAGAAACCAAGATATTAGCTGTTTCAAAGGGGGGCCGCATATATTTCAGAAGCGCGCTTTATCGCAAGAATCTAGTGAAGGGTAGATGTCTCCGACTTTGGTAGCGTGGGTATAGCAAATGTGTATTTCCTGGTAAAACCCAGAAACTTCAACCATTTCAAAAAGCCGACGACTAAAAACAAACTTGTAATAAATCATGCACTTGGGTGATCCAATAATATTCTAGAAGGAACCAAGTTTAATAATTTTTAAAGGAATTAAAATTTCGCGAGGGAGGAGCGAGTTCGCATAAGAGATTTAATATTAACTAGGAGAAGTCAAGTTTTTAGGCATTCGCGAGAGAAAGCAGTCGTAACAGGAACAGTGAATTCTGACAGTGGAATAAGAGAGTGACAGTAGTAACAGCATTAACGACAGCAGCAAGAGTGACAATTAGTCAGTGTACGCATTATTCAGAATAGTTAGAACCGTCGCGAAGAGTCAAAGTAAATCGTTCGGTCAGTGAGAGTCAGCCAGATAATGCAACGTGATAGTAAGAATATTCACAATTGTGTTAAAGTGAATAATATACGAGTGAATACGGCGAATTATAATCCACAGAGGCACAGCATGTTCCAGAACCTTCAAAATAGTAAAATAAATTAAATGCTCAACCAGATCCGAACATTATATTATTACAGTGAACAATCCCCTTCCTCCCTAATAACATTATGTCATTAAAACAGTTCAAAATTCCCCTGAGATCCCTATCCTCTGCATTGGAACCAGAGAGTTAGGAAGCATCGAACTCATGACTCCAAGAGCCGAGGCAAGACAAGAAGAGCATCTAATTGTCCGAATAAATAAATAATAAATAAATATAAAAAATTAACCCACCCACAATAATTCCGGTTCCAAGCTACTCGACATATGCACAGCAGTAATGCTTTGAATGAACTATCACAGCTTTCCAAGCATTGCACCTCGGTCATTCAGAAGCGGAAGACTGTATACTGGCTAACACTAGGAAAAAATTGAACCTGCCAATTTAACAGCCTAACTTTAGGCAAAAATTTATTCCCCGCCTCAACTTTAAATGTAGAAATTGTTGAAACTTGAGCTTGGTGAAAAAGCCAACTAAAATTTTGGCTCAAATATATAAAAACTGTATCACCGTTTTATGACACACTCTTTACTGTTACAAGTATTTTAAAATCGTCCTACTGTGATTTTTAATCTCACTACAATAGCTATAATTGTCATAACTAAAAGCAAACAAATTATATAAGGATTAAAAAAAATTAACCAATTTATCATATAATTCTAATTGTTTTAGCGGGAATAACTCAAAGTGCTCAAATTCCTTTTTGTGCAAATCTTTTAATGTTTATAAGCAGTAATTTTACATGAATCATTTCCCTGTCCTTGCAAGCCACTGTGTAACATGTAAGAAGTACTGTTCGGACATTAATCACGCTATTCATGGTAAAGACCAGTTTTTTCTGAAAGGGCGTTGAAGGTTAACGGTTAGTGGCTATGACTCTTGAAGCAGTTTTATTGGCACCAACCAGAGGGTTGCCTACCCTCGCCCTTTACGAGTTCACCCACGTTCGAGGGGGAACTGACAACTACGTCCCAGCGATTACCAAGTGGAGCACAACCATCTGTTCTGTGTCAGAGCTTTGTGCCTTTAAGATATCATCTGATAATCGACTTATCTCGTTAGATTTCAGGATTTTATTCTTACCGATTAATCCACTTGCCATAGGTTCCCGTATCAGTTTCGTGGTCTGCGCCGTAGGACTGAAAAGCAGAAGCGAGGAAACAGTAAAACTAAAACGGAATAAGGGGAAGAGAAGTATGAGGAAATATGTGGAAAGAAAACAAAGGGGAAAGGAGAAGAAAAATACAAAAATAACAAGAGGAAAGGACAGACGAACTAGAGGAGGGGAAAAGGTCAGAAAGTATAGGAAAAAATTAACTTTAAATGAAGAAAACGAAAAAGTAAAAAGATAGCAGCAGAGCACGAAGAGGCCATAAGTAACAGAAGAAAAATGTCCTTCACGCAGGAGCTGCGTAAACTAAATGAATTCCTCATCTAGTAGAATAATTTGTTCTGAAAATCGAAATTGTACACAAGAGCCGCTCTTTAAAATAGAAAATTTAAATTTTGGGGTGCGAATAGCTCAAGACGCATAAGACGCGTTCGGCTGTGGCAACCCCAACTGCCGTGATGCAAAACACGTGCGAGCGGTAAGGATATATTCTGAAAGCCCTGCGATTTTTGTATTTTAAACCAATCAGATGAAAACATTTATGAGAAAAAATAAGTTTGCGAGAGAAGATAATGAACCTGATCACGTTTTTAGCTATGGGAATATTGAGATATTTGAAGTACCAATTGTTTTAATATCCACTCTACTGCTTAGGTGTAGCTGCCTGTAAATTCCATTAGTTCCAAAGCTTAAACTCTTTCTTAATGGTCTCCAATTTTTAATCTATTCCCCTGACCCGCCATCCAAATGGATCTCATCCTGTTGTTTTTGTCCCTTTCTTAATTTGGATGCCCATGGCTTGCTCCCTCATATCTCCAGCTGTTCATGAAAGCACTATAACCTAATAAAATTTGGTTTCAATGAATAATTGACAGCCAGTAATTCACTACACTCTATGGATCCGCTGTAGGCCCCGAATTCTCTCTTAATTCCGCAGTTCGCTATGTCCCTTCCCAGTCAAAAATTTCTTTAAAAAAAATACCCTCACTGAATCTAGATTCTTAGTTTGCTCCCTGCCCCATATGTCAGTGTAGATCTTACTATTGCCTCATAGACGATCTCCAGTACACCTACAGGCATATCTGAGATTTTGCTACATAACCGGAGCGTTTCACTCCTGCTTTATGCTTTGTCAAATCAACAGATATGATAGTGCATAGCTGGAATAATTATACCGATCTTAAAAGTTAAATTGAAAATAAAAATAATGTACAAAAAATTGTGCCTCATTGTATGGCTACGACACTGTGGGCCGAGATCGTTAAAGCACGGATTCCTAAACTGGAGGTCCTCGATTCGATTCCGGTCAGGAACTTCCTGCATAACTGAGGGGTTTTTCCAGGTTTTCCTCAGTCCTTCTCAATGGCAAATACAGGGGAGGTACTCTAAATTTAGATCTGGAGTGCTTTCTTCCCAAATATTTTTCCCAGTGCATCATTTCGTTTCATTTCCACCACATATGATGCCTCAGAACTTTTCAAAATGTTCTACTATAACTATCGGTTGGAGACCTGAAGAACAGTGAAAGATTTTTTTTATTTTATTCTGAATGTATTCGTTTCAAAAAAATGTAAAATGTTATGATAATGAGTAGGTAATTGTCTGGAATTACATTAATTTTCTACTTTCCAAGCATATCAGGCACGTTACGAAAGCTCCCAATAAAAAACGGTGAATCACTGGCAGTGGGTTCGCGTGTTCTCGCGGTACGCATTCCCTAGATTGAATACCCTGCAACTATCAGCACAAAAGAGCTGGAAAATCGTTAGAACCGTGCGCCTTAATGACGGCTCATTAACTGCTGCTGACGTGCAGATTTCCTAATGCACAGTTTGCTTTCTGGTGGGTGAAGGGGGCATGAAACATTCCAAACATTGCACAAGACTGCCCTCTGCTAAAATAGCGATGTCTCTGAGATATGCAATCCACGAATCTTACCTATATTTTGTCTACACGAAATACTAAATAATACCCACTTACATCCTACTCTCTTCATTGGATGGGATTTTACCAGATTTAAAAAGTTCTCCACACGCAGAGGCTGCGTAAACTAAGCGAATTCCTCACAGAGTTGAATAACTTTTAATAAAAGGCAAATTATATCTTATTAAATAATGAAATTAAATAAGTTTGGCATTACTGTGTGGTGTTGCGGAAACAAATTTAGAATTCTTGCAATATGTATTACAAAAGAGAAACCACATTTTTAGAATTATTATTATTATTATTATTATTATTATTATTATTATTACTATTATTCAGATATTTAATCACAAAAATAATTATATACTATTAAATAAATGAAATATATGACCACTGATAGACAAAACTATACTGTATGGGTATTTTTAAATGAAACCATGTTAATGATTGAGCCCTTCATATCATCCTTACATTCACTAAAATGGAGAGAAATTACAGAAAGTTTCGAGTTACATTGTGTATTTAAGATATTTGATGTTTCGATGAAACAAAAACATATTACTATTTAAAAATATTACAATGTACAAATCAAACAAACAATGCATAGTTACATCGATTTTCATTGGCTTTGAGATTTAATTTAAATGTTACTGTAGTAAAGTCATATAACGTAAACGTTTTCTCAAGGTTATTACAGAGCGTTCTTACATACAAATATAATTCTCAAACACATATTAGATTAATGTTTCACATTTGCTATCTTCACGATGATACTTTTGTTAAATATAAAACATATGCATCATTATAAATATACTGCATTAATTCCAACTTTTATTTTGAAACAATTGAGAGAAAATTAAACGCTAGAAAATGTTTAAATTTCGGTTAAGTATGCCCCTACTCGTAAGGTCCAATTTCCCTAAATTTCAGAAACTATTATCTTATTTTATTTAAAAGATATGTGCCAAATTTTGTATGAAAAAACAAATATTGGTGCCGCTAGAGCGATTTTTAAATTTTGGGTTTCACATAAACCCCACTCCTAATAATTTGCTTTTACTGATTTTCAGAAACTATATTTTTTTTTAGTTTATATCGATAGCATATTTCTGGTTTTCTTTAAAAAATATAAAAATTACAATGTTTAAATTTTGGTTTCACTTCCACTCTCTAAATTTCCGTTTGCAGGTATACCCCCTCTCCTAAAGGTCTGATTTTCCTGATTTTCAGAAACCATTTTTTTTATTTTATTCAAATGGTATATACAGAATTTCGTTGCGGAAAATCAAATATTAATTCCGCTAGAGTGGTTTTTAAATGTTGCGTTTCAAGTAAACCCTACTACAATAGTCTGATTTCACAGATTTTCGGAAAGTATTTTTATTAATTTATTTCCATGGCATACACCGAGTTTTGTTGAGAAAAAATTGCGGCAGCTTGAGCGAATTTTATATTTTAGCTTTAGGTTAACCCCCATCTTTAATGTTCAAGTTTGCTGCTTAACGAACTCGATGTATTTGTTAATATATGGTTATATGTCGAGTTTCATTGATAAAAAACAAATATTGCGGTCACTAGAGCGATAACAAACATACATGTGGTATCTAGTTGGTAGGATCGATGAATACGAAGAAATATTTAAAAAAAAATGGAAATAGCTAAAAGCGATAGGTTGGGCTCATCGTTGCTTCCCACCAGTATCAAATTCTGCTCTTTACTCTGTCTTTGCTTATACTAGAAACTAATTTGACTACCGAAAGAAATTATAAACCAACAACAACATGACAGAAGTTCGGAGGTAGAAGCCACAATAAACAAAAATAAAAATAATAATAATAATAATAATAATAATAATAATAATAATAATAAAGAATAATACAGTGTAATAACACAGAACTTAAGAATTTATTGAGCACCGGAAGATCAATTAATAATAAAGTTCCTTTAGTTTGGAGAAAGGGTAACAGGCAATGACACTAGATCTGGGCTGTATGGTGGTTGTTTGATCTCCTGCCACAGTTGTTCACTGCAGCCTTCGCAACAATAGCCCTAATAGACTGCAAAAAATTTTATAATGTTTAACGCCCGTTTCTACTACCGAGGCATACCAGAGGCGCTGGGTACTGGTGATACATGTGATAAAATGTAAATTTGGGAAAGGATTAAGGAAGCGTACCAGATCTAATTTTAAGGTATCTCCCCGGCACATTTTAGGTCATTAATCGCAGAGTACTGCAAAGGGTACTTGTAACTGTCATATTTCATAATCTTTCGTACAATTTTACATATTTGGAACAAATATCAATATATTTTCAAGGTTTTGCTTTACAATATTCAATAACTTCACCAACATTTGTGAAAATCCAGTTCATATAATTTTTTTTTTTTTTTTTTTTTTTTTTCAGTTCCGAATCATTCTATTCAACTGTGGTATTGTTAGCACTCAGCTGCAAGGAGAAACTGAACATTCCTCCTTTGATTGTGTTCCGAACCATCGGTGAGTTTCGGGGACAATGTTTCTGAATTTGGATGTTTTTAAATGTGGCGTACAGGACCAAAATACGTGCAATTTTATTTTGAGCTATTTTAAATGCACTTCTGCATTAATATTTTTTTTTTAAATCAGAGATATCTTAATGCCACTTCTTAAAACATGGATATTCTGATAGGCTGCCCATATTCTTATCACAAGTGATACAATAATACTGCAGTACATTCTGAAAAGTTGCATATGAGAGGTGTTTGTGCATGGTGGGTTTCAAGACTGCTGATTCTGAACAATATGAAATTCGCTTGCGGGTTTGCATGCGGTTGAACATGATACAGAATCGATGTGGAGTTTCTCTCAAAGATAATCGTAACGATGAAACTTGGCTACATCATTTCGATTCTGAGAGCAAACAGCAAAGCTCTGTGTGGAAATCTCCTTGTCCACAGGCACCACGATGATGCACAGCCGCAGATCGCAATTATTAATACTGAATATCTCACAAAAATCAAAGTATAGTGTGTCCTCACCCCCCCCCTATAGTCCAGATTTGGCCCTATGTGAATTTTCCCTTTTACATAAATTGCAGAAACAGCTTGTGGGATGTATTTTCCAGCAGAAGCATTGGTGAAGGCCTTGGAGGAGATTCCGAAGGACCTGTCAAAAATATTTTTCAATGTCTTTGAAGGGTCACAGAAACGCTGGGACAGACGCATTGCATCCAACGGGAACTACTTTCGAAATATCGAGGACGAGTAAAGATTTGTTAACAAAAAATACGACCATTCTTTATTGGACAACTTCTACAATCTCGAAAATAAACGCTGTCCTCCCATGCTGTTCAGGTAAAGCGAAAAGCTGGGGAAGAAACCATGGGACATATGTTGATTCAACTTGCTACCATAACTTCATTGAAGAAATGAATGTTCACCATTAATTTATCTAAGTATAATTCAAATGTTTTTCTATTGTTTTTTCACAGAGGTTCCTTAATAATTCCTTAACTCGAAAACCACGTGGGATAAAAAATAAAGCAGTTTATAGTTACATCTCGAGAAACACGCTTACTTGATTGAAACCCCTGCGGAGGACAGAGTAAAAGTAGGCGAATGCAGCTGTTTATCGTTAAGATAGACGTGGAAAATTTGTGCGCATGCTTAGACAAATGCTTTTCTTAAAATTTAAACACTATAGCCGATTTTCACATGAAAAACATTTTAAACTTATTACGACAGGATGTTGGCTGTATCTTCCAAATATACACCTGATTTTTAAAAAATGCCTATAGTTGCACAGATGGTTACTTCGGGATTGGCCTCCATGAAAGCTTTGGTACTTTTGGTACCAGCATACTCAAATATTCACGCAGAAATCTGCCATTCAGAGGATCCAGTGCAAAGGCTTCATTTAGTGTACGGGTGTGCCGGAAAGTGAAAGAGATCCATACAGCGCGAGAAATCATTTATTTTACGAAATACTTAAAAGTGAGTTGTGCCGTATATGAGTCAGTAGCAGGGGCGTGATGTACACCGCCCCACACAGTACAGTTACCGGGTTCAGAGGTCGGCCCGCTGGGTGTGAGAGAAGGTCCCTATCGCTTATACTAGATGGCAGCTCTCAACATGTAAATACCGGGTTCAATACTTATATAAAAAAAATTACTTGCTATGTTCTAACAGAGGTCTAAATTCAAAACCCACATAATAACCTTTGATGAAAAGGATAAAATAGAATATATGTCTACAATATATAAAGTGAGTTTATATGAGTTATAGATCAACAGAACGCAGGGTGCTTACAAGGAGAAATCAGTCGCCAAGGCCTATAATGCATGTGCAAGTAGCAGTATGTAGTCAGTAGAAATGTTTACAAAATATATTTGTTAGAAATCTAACTAATCTATGTCTCACGGATCATGGGACCGACCGTACGGCTTTCCCACTACACTAGAAAATACATGAAATTGCACAAAACAATATTTAACTCTTAAGAGACACAATATAGATAATGAAATAAATAAATAGAAAAGAAAAAATATAATAGAATTTTTAGAAATATATAAAAAAAAAAAATAAACAGATATAAGGTACAAATGTAGATAGTAAATAACTTCACTTCCACAATTATATGTACAAATAATTCCAAAAAAGTATACATATAGTGACTCATGTCCCCCTTCCCCCTTTCTGGTTGTCTGTCTTTTCCGATCTGAGATGTCTCACTTTATTTAAATATTTACTTACTCCCTCCTCCTCCTTCGTATTTGCCAGCAAAATCCAGTACTGCCACTGCCCCTGTCCCCCTTTTAACAACGGGGCCGGTATATATATACATTCCACTCTTCCGTCCCTTTGCATTACGCCAGAATGTGTTATCAAGATTCTTTCTCCGTGCATATAGGGCAGATTTGTTGTTGGTATGAGGGAGGTTTTGTCAGCGAGTAGTTGTTAATTCACTCGGTACTCGGTGCTTTCATTGTGTGCTAATTGGTGTTCGTTAGTTATGCCATTACATAACGTGTTTTTATGTACGACACATACGTGAAAACCAATTCTTGCTGCGAAGTGGGATGGCAATTCACAAAAAATAATCATATGCAGATAAACTGTTTACCAAATTGTTAAAAAATTACCAGAGACACAGGATCTCTGAATGGCAAGAAGAGTGTCCCGAAGCCCCTGTTCTTACAAAAAGTTCAATTAATACACAGATTTCATACGTAGATGCCGGCAATGTGTTGCCGCTGAGGGGCATGTTTTCCGGCATTTCTTATAATACAGCTTAGTGTCTATTATCAGTTTAAAATATAGTATCATTTTATGCTTTCTATAAAAATATAAAATATAACTAATATTTTCTCCGATTGCAGCGGTTGCTGTATGGAATAATCAACTTAAACTTACAAGTACGTCCCGGACATTTTACAGATAAAGAAATTGATTAAGTAAATGCTCCATAACTGAGTTTTAATGGGGTTTTGTTTGTTTCAACCCGAGGGTTTACTTTATAAGTAGGATTATCAACAGGTGGCCAGCGCTACGGCAATACGCCCTTAGGGACAGGTCTTACTGAGCCCTTGACACACTTTAGCTTCAAATACCCAGCTGCTGGGCAATTATTTTTAGTCTACACATGAAATGTTCCTAATGCTCTGAATTATGTTCTTTATAACACTAAAGGATCGAAATGAACCAGTTAAGCCGAATTTTTCATCAAAAAGCGTCATTGCGCATAAAAGTTATCTCCATAACTGTTAATACATTTATTTCACTGAAGACAAAGCGTCACGCTTTGTAGAACTTTTAAGACTGATGACGGATCCATAAGCCCCAAAAATATGCAAAACATATGCAGAAAGATTTGGGGCTGTAGGGAGGGTATTGAAGTGTTTATCAACCAAATCCTTGAAGCGTATTCCACACTAGTTGGGATGTATGGGGACGAGCGTTATTATGAAGAAAAATTATTATACCGTTCGACAGCAATCCAGAGCGTTTCGATCTATTTCTGGCAAAGCATCTTCATAGTGCTTCGCATTGATTGTGGCCCCGAGCTCAGAAAATAAGACACGCAGAGGTTGGTTTCTCGCAGATAAAGGTCATGACTTTTCTGGAACTTTTGAGTATTCTTTGGCTTTGCTGCTTGCTCTGGGGCTAATAATGGTGTACGTTTCAGCAACATGCTGTAGAAACACATACTCTCTCATGGTACCGCTGCAGGTGATACTGATATATGAGTTTTCTCTTCCTTCGAGAGTTAATGTGGGGCTTACGGCACACTGCTGGTGATTTTTGATAATGAAAAAAACAAACTACACCTCTCTGCCCTTCCTTAAGATTGTTGATTTAATTTATTTACGGACGCTCTTCAACATCTCAGGTCATCAGCATCCCATTCAATTCAGGGCGAGAAACGGTCGACAAATTTTGCTCAGAGGCCTCTTATTTCAGGCTTGAGGTTCTTTTACGCGCCGTAAATCTGCAACATAGAACCCACGCTTTACTTAGGATTTTTACGTTCGAAAAAAAATGCTTCGACCCTGACCGGGTATAAACCCGCGATCTTGGGTCTACGAGGAAAGTATAGTTACACTAGACCATCAGGACCATCCTTTCTTACTGATGTCGCCTTACACTATCTTATAATAAAAGTTATCGTTAATAAACAGCATGGTAACTATATTTTGCGCACCATGAAATATATGTATGGTGATCTTTTCATTTGACTGTCTCTCATGTAACCGTACTTGCTTCGTAGACCTAAGATCGCGGGTTGAAACCCACCCAGTGCATCTTTTAGGGAGTAAAAATCCTTAGAATGACATCCTCCGAAATTAGCCGTTGGTCCCGTGTCGTAGATTTACAGCACGTAAAAGAACCTCAAGTCAGAAAGAAGAGGAATCTGAGCAAAATCTATCGGCCGTTTCATGCCCTGAATTGAATGGTACGCTGATGACCTGAGATGTTAAAGTGATAAATTTAACCTAATCTCTCATTTGCTTATTTTAAAAATAAAATTATTTTAATTTAACTTATTAACAAATTACTGTATTACCATAGTAGCATGTACCTCTGTAAAATAAACAAAAAAGTCATAACAAAAAATAAAAATATTACATGCAATTTAAAAATGTTTATGAAGTCAAAATTTAACAAAATAAAGCCTGCAATAAGTTTTTATTTCGTTAGAAATAATACATGCTTTAAAAATGGTTGTTTGAAAGTTATATTAAAAAAGTTATTTAATTTAATTGAGCTTGTGACTTAATTTTTTGAAATTCTGTAAGTTAAATCAATGAAAACATTCTTTAAAAATGTTAGTTTGAAAGTTATATTAAAAAAGTAAATTAATTTAAATGAACTTGTGAATTATTTTTTTCAAACCCTGAAAGTTAGAAAGTAAATGTCGCTGATGAAATCAATAAACGCAATTACACGACAACAAAAACGTTTTAACCTTTTTGTTTTGCACACCCATGAATAAATTTCCGTAATTAGCACGTGGTTACTTAACTGGCCAATGGTAAAAGTGAGACATGAGTGATGTATTAAAAAATTTAATTGTGCACCACAGAAGACGAAAATGTTATTGAAATTTGCCAAAAACCGCCAAGGGTGGCCGAGGTCGTTAAGACACGGACTCGTGAGTGGGAGGTCTGGGGTTCGAATCTCACCAGGGCCGTTCTCCCTGACTGGATTTTTTTTTCTTTCAGGTTTTCCTCAGTCCTCATAAGTGGCAAATGCCGGGGAGGTACTCTAAACTTAGGCCTGGAACGTTTCCTTCCTTAAAAAAATCCTTTCCCAATGTATCATTTCATGTATCATCAATGTCCAGTGACTGTGGTGTCGTCGGTCCTGGTGGTGTAGTGGTTACCATACCTTGCCTCCTGAACCCAAGATCGTGGGTTCGAACCCGGCTAAGACCGATGGATTTTTTCGGG
The DNA here is from genome assembly GCA_030762175.1 of Metallyticus violacea. Taxonomy (NCBI): domain Eukaryota; kingdom Metazoa; phylum Arthropoda; class Insecta; order Mantodea; family Metallyticidae; genus Metallyticus; species Metallyticus violacea. Next base: position 25,275,604 of record CM060835.1, on the reverse strand, counting down.
GCGTAAAAATCCTAAGCATGGCTTCCTTCGGAAGGGAAGTAAAGCCGTGGGTCCCGTGTCGTACATTTACGGCACGAAAAACAACCTCAAGCCTGAAAGAGAGGCCTCTGAGCAAAATTTGACGGCCGTTTCACGCCCTGACTTGAATGGGACGCTGATGACCTGAGCTGTTAAAGAGCGTCCATAAATAAATCATTTAAAAAAAAAACCTGTGGTGTCTCAGTAGTAAAAATGGGCGTTAAACACTACTCAAAAAAAAAAAAAAAAACTATTGAGGCACCACAGGCGGTGGACACTGAAGATACATGAGATTATACGGTATATTGAGAAAGGTTTCTTTTTTTAAGGAAGGAAACGTTTCAGGCCTATGTTTGGGGTACGTTCCCGGCATTTGCCATTTAAGAGGATTGAGGAAAATCTGGAAAAACCTCAGTCAGGGAGGACGGTCCTGGCGGAATTCGAACACCAGACCTCCGGCTCACGAGTCCGCGCCTTAACGACCTCGGGTTCCCGTGGCGGTTTTGTACGCAGTAACTATGGTAACCAATCAGTGTTTTAAAATAAATTAGAGGCACAGAATCCAAAGCCCTCTGTAACTACTTTTATTAAGAATGCATCTTAGTAGCACATAATTGTAACAAGTTCTAAACTCGGTTTGGTATTTTAAGCTACATCAACTTAGCAATTCACCGTCAGTAAATCTTCTACGAAGTGAACCTTGCTTTAACTTTCTCGCCTCTCCGTCTTTTTATACCTCCTCTTTCTTTAGAAGAAGCCAGTTCTTCCCTTCTCTTTTCCTTCCGCTAGATCAGACAATTTGAGAGAGAAAGATTCGCTTCTCTGAGAAGTCTTGTAGAGAAATTAACCCCATTATCGCCTTGAAGCAAGTTCCTGGAGTCTTAACAAGTACTTTAATTTATTATCCATTTTCCGCTCTCTATTGTCCACACTCCATGATACTGTTAGGATTTTTGTTCTATATCTCTTATAGAGATATAGGGAATTTGCAAGAAATGTCGACAGTTTCTGTTCTGTCCCCTATTCAGTATTTAATAACAATGATACATTTATTGATAACATCTTTCTGGGAAAGTAGAAATTTAAGGTGATATTGGTCTCCTAAGTTACTACACGTGCTAATTTTGGCTAATTTTAAGATGTACCTCTTTACACAACAAATCCGAGGGTCACAATTTCACAACCAAATAACCGCACCCATGTCCTTGCCCTTAGCGTCTAAATACAGTTACCGCCTTATTATTGCACCAAAGTCCCACCAACAATGGCCCAAGGTCGTTTGGTTTTTGTCTACACGGTCAGGTCACAACAAAGTGTAGCCTTGCTGGGAAATTTTCCAGTGTGTACACTTATATACATAAATGGCGGAGGAAAGTTAAAGTGAACATACAAATCAAGACGAATTTGGTATCGCTGATTAGCTAAGCATATATAAAATGTCTGAAATCTCTTATGTAACTCTGCGTTCCCTTACTTTGTAAAGAAAATAAACTGAATTTTGGCAATTTTAAAAAAATTGAGACTTTAAAATGTGTATTACGATAAAAAAGATCCTATAATTAGTAAACAAAACATAATTTTATAAACATCAATTTATTGCCATTAATATTTATGAATTGCAGAGCTCTTAATATGCTTTATAGCTAGAAAAAGAAACAATAAAAATAATAAAATGTGTACAAAATTGCCTGATACACGTCAAAGCTCCATTAGCAGTACCATTTATATCACAGGTGGCCATGACATAGAGCAACGAATATAAATCAGCTGATATATGGTCGATCTTTATTACCTTTACTATAACACTTACAGGTGATCATGACTTTGAACAACGAATGTGAATAAATTCGCTGATACAAGAATGCGAATAAATATTAACACTAGAGGCGACCATGACTGAACAATTAAAAAAAAAAAAAAGGTGAATAAATCAGCTAATCCACAGTCGATCTCTATTAACAATACTACTAGTGCCGACCATAGAACAATGAATATGATTAAATGACCTGATACACGAACTGAATAAATATTAATACCAGAGGTGGCCATGACTTAGAACGTTGATTTATTTTATTTATGGACGCTCTTTAACAGCTCAAGTCATCAGCGCCCCATTCAATTCAGGCCCGTAACGGCCAACAAATTTTGCTCAGAAGCCTCTTCTTTCAGGCTTGAGGTTCTATTTCGTGCCGTAAATGTACGACACGAGACCCACGGCTTTACTTCCTTTCCGAAGGAGGCCAATTTTACGCCCGAAAATATACACTGGCCCTGGCCGGGTTTGAACCCGCGTTCTTGGGTTTAGAAGGCAAGTATGGTTACCACTACACCACCACAACCGACTTAGAACGACGAATGTGAATAAATGAGGTAACACATATCAATCTTATTGACTTAAAACAATGCTAAATATAGAAAAGCGACCCTCGGACTGTCAAGCATGGACTTCTTGCTTGCGCTTTCATCAGAGATAGGTTGCTTTCGAACAAATAAAAAATTTAAGTCTCTTACTCTCTACCAGGCCTTGCCCACTAACAAAGATTGCAGAAAATTGTAATACACGCTGTAATTTTTAATTCAATTTTCCCGTTTTTTGTGCATTTTGAAAATGTTGGGCTAGCACTTAGTGATAGTGGTTTCAATTGTGTTAATTTATATTTTTAATAGTGTTTAACGTCTATTTTAAATATTCAGGCATCACAGGCAATGGACACTGATGATACATGAGATGAAATGATAAACTGGAAAAGGATTTTTTTTTTAAGGAAGGAAACGTTCAAGGCCTAAGTTTAGGGTACCTAAGACATTTGCCATTTATGAGGACTGAGTAAAATCTGGAAAAAATCTGTCAGGAAGGACGGCCCTGGTGGGATTCGAAACCCAAACCTCCATCTCACGACTTCGCCTCAACCACCTCGGCTATCCGTGGCGGTATGTTAACAAGGTTGGCTATGACTTGTATGTGTGTCAATTTCGAGGAAGCACATTTGCTATATAAACTCTTCTAAACGGCCGGAAAATTCATTTTATTGGATCTTTTAAACGAATTTATAAAGTACGGGCCACGTTGCTGAATTTTTATGTGGATGTTAAATCACTTTGAACATCTCATAAGTTATTTTCTCTGCTTATTGAAAACACCACCGATGGATTATTGTGGTTGTAGGCGTTTTTAGTTTTCCGTAAAAGAAATATGATTTAATACATAGCACCTTGCCGTCAATTTCTGTGTAAGCATTTAATTTAGGAAACTGCTGAAAAGAAAGTGACAAGGATAGAAAAGAAAACCAAAAATTATGCACAGAATTTATTTCCCTGGAGTGGAAAATTCTCGGCCTGTATACAATTATACAGAACCAGATGAGGAAAAATACAGGTAGTAGAGTCGATTTCATTTCATGACGTGCGTACTTAAAATTCTACCTCGTGGAATAATCAACCTGTCTTAGTATACATACTGGGGTATTGGCTCAGAACAACAAATATGAGAAGTCCGTCACGCAGGAGTTGCTTGAACTAAGCGAATTCCTTACCTTGTAGAGCAGATATAAAAAAGAACATAAAATGCAAATTATGGCCTTATTAATTAATGAAATGAAACAAATTATGGCTCTAACTGTGCGACATTAGGGAACAAAATTAAAATTCTTACAATTTCTAAGGATTACGAAACAAAAACTACATTTTAGAACCATTATTATTATTATTATTATTATTATTATTATTATTATTATTGAGATTAAACAACAAGAATTAATGGTATACTATTAATTAAATGAAATTTATGATCACTAATAGACAAAACTATATTGTGCGGGTATTTTTAAACATTTTTAAATGTAACCATATTTACGAACTGACACCTTGATATCTTTATATTCTCTAAAATAGGGGAAAATAACAGAAAGTTCCAACTATATTTATTTAAGACGATTATTTAAAAAAAACATTACTATTCAGAAATAATTACAATGTACTAAACAAATATACTCAATCAACAATATACAATCGAAAGTTCCATCTATTTTTATAAGTTTTGAAATTTAATTTAAATGTTATTGTAGTAACAACATTCTATATTATTACTATATACTACATTACTATATTATTATTTCACAGCTGCTATCTCCACAACGATGCTCTTGTTAAATATAAAACATATGCATCGTTATAAGTACAGTTTATATACTGAATCAATTTGTTCTTTTGTTTTAAAACAGTATAGAGAAAATTAAACGAAAGAGCGCTTTTTAAATTGCGGTTTTCAAGTATACCCCACTTTTAATGGTGCAATTTCCATAATTTCTAGAAGCTGTTTTCCTTATTTTATTTAAACGGCATATACAGAATTTTATTGGGTAGAAACGAATATTGGTGCCGCTAGAGCGATTTTTAAATTTTGATTTTCAAATAATTTCCCCACCCTTGCCCTTATTCTGGGAAACTACTTTTATCCATTAATTTAAATAAATATAGGTTTCGTTGAGAACAAAAATTTCACTCCATGGATGATATTTTTAGCAGTACTTTTAATACTAATGGACGTCAAGACATTAAAGGGATTTACCTCGAACAGGAATTTCGGTTAAACATTTGAATGTATACCTCAGCCCACATTGAAGATGACTATCAAAGCTATCATCTGTTTCACTTGTATAGGCCAACTCATCTCTTAAAAAATGTATATGAGGATTATTTATAAAATGCTGTAACAGCGCGTGTAGAATAATAGATACAACACCCTCAATCAACAGCGGAACAATCTTCTGTGTCCCATTTCATTGATAAAAAATCAGATGCTACTTAAATTACGTTAAGATACATGCTAATGGCAGGACTTCCATCAACATTGAAACATATTGTGACAAACTGGAATCTACAACTGGTTCGAAATCCTCACATACTTTTTTTTTTAAAAGAAATATGTTAATTTATATCACAAAGATGTACACTAAATGAATGCTTATGTAAAACTTTGTCTCTCTCCATGAATTGTCAACAGAAAATTCTCCTTCCGAACGAAAAAGTCCCCCATTCTTAAAATGAATATACAAATAATTGAGAGACAAGAGATCTTTACTAAAAATACTATTAATACTAGAGGAGGACAAAGTTTAGATCAACCAATGTGGATAAATTAGGATGCATGGTGACTTTTAGCAGCAATACTGTAGTAATAAAATACTAATAAAACAGTTGATGCATGGTCGATCTTTATTAGAAGTATTATAAACACTATAACGGAAAATGACTTGCATCAAGAATATTGGTTATTACTTGTGGGGCACCCTATACAGACAACCAGTTGCGCTTGTTGTGTAACGCGGACCGTTCATTCATTATTCGACAAACCCACATATTATAAGGGACCGTGAACTTGGTACAGCATACACGACACTGGAATGCCAAGGTGTCATTATATTTAGTTGAACTTGACACTGAAAATGTGCATTTTGAAAGTCGCCGCATAGCTGGTTCCTTTGTTGCGCGAGGTAATGGTCCACCTTTCCGCTTATGGAAGTTGAAATCTTTCTGCCTTAGTTCCGATGTCCAAAGCATCCAGGCTTCGGACTACTGGAATTTAACAATGTTCATCAGCAGAGCACGGAAATCAGAAAGGAAAAAAAAACTCTTTCTATATGGGTGGATATATTCAAGTCAAGAAATGAACATATTTCCGTACATCTGGGGTTGGTAGGGTCTTTTTTTTTTTTTCCATTTTTTGCCTATTTTGGCTTCTGTTGAGTATTTTAAAATTTAAACCCCACTTTTTTTTCCTGCTTTGGATCGTTGTGCATTTTTTCTGCAATTATTTACCGATGTTAAAAGCACATAAAGGAATTCAATACAAGGAAGTGAAAAAAATTATAAAAATTAAATTACATGTTCTCACAAAAATATCTATTTAGAATCTTGTTATATATTTATTTCTTTTCAAACACTCAAAAAATTTCTCCTCAACCCATTCACTTAAGCTCTTTAAATAGCATAAACTTCATAAGTAATATGAATGCAAGGCTAACTCGGGCATACGCATACCAGGAAATAGAGAGGAGAGAAGTAATATAGTTTTGAACAGTCCTGGCGAATGACCTTGTATCGATCTGCGCGAGACAATTCTAATAAACTTGTGATGGGGGTAACTTCTAAGCTGCATAAATGTAACAAACAATTGCAAGCGAGAAAGATGAGAGCGGTACAGCTGTGCAATAAACCGTCAGTACAATGTGTTCAGTACGGAAGAGAGATACTAACCTGATTCCGCTATGAACGCATAAACAGAAAATTAACTCGACCAGAAATCACTGCACATCTTTTGCTCATTCGCCAGGTCTATTCAAAGCTACCTACCTTTATCTCGATCAACAGTTACAAGATGTTCTGAAAGGTGAATGTTCTGTTGTAACTGGCATGAGTCTTTCCGAAATAGCTTGTTTAAATATGCTTCAATTACTTCAGTGGTAGCAGAGCGTTGTTTTTCCATGATGAAAAAGGTTCTCTTTGACGATCGGCTAACTATGACAATTGATACCTTGAAAAACATCTTGTTGCTTGTAACCAAGAAAAGTAAGCTTAAGTACTTAATTGTGTAATAGAGAAATTATTAAGTATCTTAAATATCTATTGCCATTAATAATGAGTGATATTACCCTTCTGTTTTCAATTGTAATAAATGCCCATTTTAAGTATTTTAATGCACGTTTTAACCAAAATAAATGTCTGAACTTCCGGACTCTGTTCATCAGATTGCTTTTTAATTACATTTAGAGGATCATTGCACACTCCAAGTTGGTGGCTGAAGTCCAGATGTTAATATATATCCGTATATATTTTATATGTAAGAAATTGTCAATGTTGTTGGCACAGACGATGACTTGTAACTCAGACTTTGAGATAACGTGTTTTTACAAACCACAGAAACACGAGAGGTTAGTGCAGTGGCCGATTGGTCTGATTATTGGTCTTTCACCTAGTCGAACAGGGTTCGATCTCAGCGGCAAGGCATGGAGGGGGGTAAGGTTCTAACGAAATGAAAGCGTCATATTAACAAAATATTTTTGTTGAAATGTGTCGTAGCTTTCAAAGTATTTACGGTCATTGGTGAAGTATATTTTTATATAATTATTCAGGAACAAAAATACGAAACTTTCGGCTCCAAGAGCCAGCCACTCCATCATACATTTTGTTTGCTTTGAAAAATTGTTGCGGTGCTAACCCTGTGAAGTTTTTCAAACATTTACCAATCCGATAATATTGCGACTTTACAACAAAATATTATTGTGATAACATACATCACTTTTTTCATGCAATATTCGCTATAGTTTCAAGAGGTTACACACTATAAAAGATGTCATTGAGCTTTTTTTTTTTTTTTTTTTTTTTTTGCTCAAAAACTATAGCATTAAGTGATTATAGAAGAAACGATCATTTTGTAGCGAAGGAGTTGGGAACAAGTGTTTTGTGAGTTAGAGACGGTTTCAAGATTACAATATTTACGACAGCCTTCATAGATCAGGACGCCCATCCATTAGCTATGGCCGTTTTTTAACTTTGGAAGTTTTGACAACAGTTGAGGCTAGAAATGGCCTGGAATAGGTGCCCTTGAATGGACATACAGAGGAAACTCTGAGAAACAATTTGAACCCGAAGTATGCCACAGAACAGAGCTAACTCTACGACACCGAAAATTTGCCCTTGATCACCTGGATTGAAAACTGAACAGGCAGCCAAGTTCTTTACACAGATGAGTTCAAATTCAGCCTAAAATCTCCAGACCGAAAAGGAAGGGTATCAAGACGAACTGAGGAAGGTTGCACTACGTGTACCTTTTCGCTAAGGATGCCATTTGGAGGAGGCCCAGTGACGGTGTAGAGTGGTGTAGACTTTGGGCAGTATTTTCATTGAAAATGGAGGCTTAATGGCACACCGCTACAGCAATTTTTCTCCATACATATATCCCCTATGCTCCCCACATCGGAAAGAACTTTATTCTAATGCACGATAACGCCCGATCCCGCACTTCTCGATGTGTGGTACAGTTTCTAGAGGAAGCAGTGATTGCCACATCAGCCTGTACAAAGTTCCATAGAGGAGATGTGGCATATGCTTGCACGTCGAATTTATCAAGGAGTTTTCCTACCCCTGGGCTTGCTTAGGAATGGAATTCACATTTGCGCCAAAATGCTAGTGGTGTTTTTCGAACTAAAGGTTGTAACACCATATACGAATGTGTTTTGTTTTCTAACCCCACTTATTGCTACTTTAAGAGAAACATTTAAAGATAAACAAAGTTTGCACATTAAACTTTGCTCTAAATAGTAATGAAATATATAACATGTTAACAGAGTGTTAAAATGTAGGAGGGGCGAAATGGTTTACAATAATTTTTTTTGGTACCTTATTCATTATTCAACATGAAATCTCTCAATATACTCCCTATCAACGTCAACGCACAGTTGCCACCTTCCTGGTAACTTCATTATAGCGTCGCAAAACCATTGTTTGGGATTTCTACCCTACCACTCGCACACAGGTGGCTTATTTTCCGCTTGTCGAATTTGTTTACCTCGCAGCGAGTCCTTCATGTTATCGTATAAGGCATAATCAGCCGGAGCGAGATCCGGTGCACATGGTGCGTGCGGCACAATAATGAAACCCAATGATGCCAACTTTGAGGGCATAATGCTGCTGGTGTGGGACCGCACATTGTCATGTTGGAGGAACATTCCTGTCTACCATTCTCTTTCGCCCTTACTGAATCTTACGTCTAAGCCCTGTAATGTTCTCGCTGTTGAAGTCATTCATTAGCAGTATCCCTGAAGTGTCTCAAATATGGATACCTATAAATGGAGGAGGACGAAATTTCTTGCGCCTGGGACTCCCTGGATGTTTCTTTTGCATGGTTTGCCTTTCTTATCTGCTGTGTGATTAATGGCACGATAGCTCATTACCAGTCACCATTTTATCTAAAAAAATCCGAATCTTCATTATGCATTTCCAGAAGCAGATGACAGACTTCAACCCTTCTGTCCTTCTGGAACCCATTAAGCGCACACTTTCTGCATATTCAGATTGTCGTGAATAATAGTGGGAAAAGTTGAGCGATTGAGGTCTATCTGACATTCCATTTCATCAAAGGTTAAACGTCTATCAGCCATAGTCAATTCACACTCTACCTCAATGTTCCTGAAGACCGCGATGTTTTCTCTGCCGTGGCGAACCCATTGACCCAATTGTATATTATCTTTTCTGCAGGAGCTTCTTGAGCACACATAGCAGTTAAACGTTTATAAATTTCTGCAATTTGACGCCCTCCTTCCACAAAAGCCAATGTCGATTATAGTCGCCTTACATCTTGTCTACATCTTTCTCTGTTTGACAACAAACGAACATTGTCCTTTTTATTATCAACCCGTTGTCCCAGGAATGGATATGCCCATAGATTTCGCGGCATTCGCAAAACACCGCTATTGTAAATTATTTCCAAACGCCCGTTGCATGTGAAATTTACGTAAAAATGTTACGTTACATACAAAATGCACAGTTTTGCTGATGAATTAAAAACAGCCTAAAAGTTTCTCTTTTTTTAGCGGATAGTGTAGTATAGAAACTAAAAAACGAAAGAAATGAAAAGCTTGAAGATATAGATTAACGAAAACGCATAAATGATGGAGGAAAGAAAACTATATACACAAGTGGAAAGAACCGTCCAAAATACTGACAGGTTAAAACATAAAGTAATAAAAAGAATTAACTTAAGAAACAGCAAATAAAAAGAAAGATGCTACGAAGAATAGTCTAAAACATAGAAGAAAGAAATGCCTAGAAATGCTGAAGAACATGAGAGGCTAAACCAAAGAGAGAAGAAAGGGAATCATTAAGGTTGACAGCGACAGGCTGAAAAGGAACTAGCAAGCCCCACTTACTACATTATGCAACCTTGTGCAAGTCGTTTAGAATTTCTGTTGAAATTTTCAACACACTCATTACCCATTCGCCAAATTCACTAAAACATTAATATACATTCTTGAATAGAATTTCAAGAAGGCACTTTGCATCACTCCAAACTTGGGCCAACCAGAAACACTACCCTTCCCTTATTTCAGACGAGGCGCCTATGTGCCTTAGAAAGCTAACATCTCCGCAAAGAAATTTTGGAGCTTCTCTTCTCATATATTTCAAAACGACAGGTAAGAAGAGCAAGTCAGATATAAAATGGCGGATTTCTTAATTTATTTGTTTTGCAGTCCCCACGATAATTATTTTTCTCCGAAGAAAAACACTTAGCTATCCAAAATATCATGTGAATTGTGCACCTATTTTCATTGTTAATATTTTTACATATACTTCACCACTTTTTAGAAAACTTCATATAGCGATACACTACACTTTATTTTATATCTCATGACGTCACAATGGGGAGAACGTGTTTAAAATTCAGAAAATAACTGTTTTCCTAATTTGCAAGAACACACTTGAACCATTTAGGTTCACTTTTTAGATTAAAATGTTAAGTTTATAATAAAGAAAAAAATTATTAAACATTCACTTGGGGATAATTTTGAAATTGCATTTTTGATACCAATCTAACAAATGTTTTGAGAATTATTATTTCAAATTTAGAATATTAGCAAATGATTTTATTTTATAATAAAGAGCATATTTTAAATATTAAGCATATAGAAGTTAATTTTAATAGTCCTTTTAGAAACTGAGAAGGGAAAAGTGGGGGGAAAAAAAATAAGCGTCAAAAAGTGTACTTACACCTACATTCACTGAAATGATAGATGAACTAGGTTATAGGGAATAGACTAACTTTTTGGTTATTCTGTACATTCAAAATAAAATAAAAAAAAACAAATCAATCAAAAAAACCTCAAGAAATATGTGTTTTAAGCTTTACAGAGCTTTCACCTTTCACTGCTTTCCTTATTAAATGGATGCTACAACAGTATGCGCTAAATATTTTTCTATAATTCCTTATTCGGAATTATAGATTCGTATTCGTAATGTACATTTATTAAAATAAAGAAACATTGAAACATATAATACTTAACGATAGCATTGAAGTTGCCCCTCACTCCCCGTCAATTACAGAAGAATTGAAATAATTAATATTTGTAATTTTAGAATCAGCAACTCAGTAATTATATGCAAGTATGTTGTGCACTTTCTTTCAGTGGAGGAACTTTAATGACATAACTCGTATATGTAGAATTAATATTGTATAGTGTTCAAATGCGTTCATAAAGTATAATTGTTGGTAATATTTAAGTGATGACACATGGTAATATAGCAAGGTAAGGAAAAACCGACGGATTTCTTCGAACACAGTAAGACTTGGCAAAAAGTCGGACAATGCAAGGTAATCCCTTCTGGCATGCAGGTAGAGTTGAAAATGCTCCCGCCTCAGGGCAGAAGCCGGCCTGTTCGGTGACAAAGTTGTAGGTGTCCGAGTAAAAGAGTCGTTGACAGTAACGTATAAAATCTGTTTAAATCATCTTATTGACGAATAGCGGAGCACTAATAGAAACGAAATTCAGTTAGGTAAGCACTCACCTATGTGTGATGTTAATACATAATTGACGGGAGTATTTCGCGCCGTTGCGATGGATAGCGTCATTTTGTATTGTGTATATTAGGGATAGATTTTGCCCAAAAGTCGCTCTGTCTCAGAATTTTTCGGGCCCAGATGCGCGTGGTTGCCTTCGCCCGGAGATCAGCGGAAGAGCGTCCTAAGTACTGAGATCAGTTCTGGTGACAACGAAGCTTGAGTGTCAATCATCATGCTGATTGCCGACACATCAATGAGAATTCTGTTGAATTAGCAATGTCTTCGCACTCGCACCATTTGGTTAACGCGTGTTTGCCAAGATTACCTTACCCGTGGTTGATGCGAGTTTGCGTGAATATTCATATTAAGGACAATAAACGACATCACCCAATAAACAACGAAGCGTTATTTATCGTCATCTGTTTGCCCATTCACTTGTTCCCGGCTGGCCCACAGCCGCCAAAATCCTTTCAAACGTCCTCGAGACAGTCTCATCGAAGAAGATTGGGGTGGTCTGTACCAGCCGTGGCAAAACCTGCGATCAGCGGGCCTAAAATTATTTACCGCAGCACCCATACAACCCAACCCCATCCTCCAGCTACAAACTAGAATCAAACTGACCATCAAAGCGGGCCAATATTAAACACCCGCCACTCACAATCTTGTATTAGCATTTAACATTACTGTAAACATAAGCAATCTAAGTTTAATAGAAAAGCTCTATTAATACAATAAAATATTGCCCCGTGCTTGCCTCCAATTTAAACACACAATGGTTTACTGACACATCACAAAAGAAAAGTGAATAGAACATTCGTAACACTGTTTGCTTGCCTTTGAATTGAATACCACAAAATTCAGTAAAATGCACAATATAAAACACGCTTGCCTTCCAATTACAAAAATTAAAAGTTTACAATATAATAGAGCAAAAAAAAAACTTAAATATAAGATTATTAGAATACTCTATACATAACATACAGAATTGACTTGGACAGGAATGAGGAGAGGAAAAGGACTAACGATTCTAACAATTTGGAAATAGAAGCTGTTTGGTCATGGGGTGTTGTAGTTATTGTTGTCTTCACGTTGGTGAGCTAAATTTTGAAGCGGGTTTAGCAGGTTGATTATTGGTCGCTTCGGTGTTGTTGCTCACGCTTCAATAATACAATTTCTCAGGGTGAAATTTGCTATTTTGTTGATTGGGACTCAACAGGACCGGAAGAGGAGTTTAATGTTGTAAACAAGCACGCGATGAGACATAATATACTGGTATTTTATAATGTTCAAAATTTTTCGCGTCCTCTGTGTTTTGCCTATGATAGACTTGTCTACGTTGAATATAAACTTAGTTGCCGCGTGTGAAACTTACAGATGAGTGCCGCGGCGCGTGAATCTGAAAGTCGAACTTATAATGAGCACTACGAATGCTTATGCGAACTGCCTGTATCTTGCCGTGTGTGGAACTGGCGAATGAGCCGAACTGAACTGAATGTATTTTGCCGCGTGTAGATCTTCAAACTGAGTCCCCAGCCGAATAAACTCTCCCTTATATATTAAACTCATATCAACTGATCGTTGATTTTAACGTTGCCACGGGGCTACACAGGCACATGCAATCTTCGCGCCTGTCTTTAAAAGTTCAAACATACATTCTCCATTGGCTGGTTCAAGTTCACCTACTACAACTGTCATTCGCTATTTTTTTGAAAGTTTTAAAATATTTCGTCGACATAGGCTAGCATTGACCATTTTTAAAGGCTAACAGTAAGAGAGCCGGTCGGGGTCAACGTCCCAAATAGTTTAAAAAGCCTTCAGTTTATTTACCCTGCAATAGTTTGCCTTTTAAAAGGGGAAGCGGCTTCGCACAGCGACCCTCTTCCATTGTATAGTTTTATACCCTGTTGCAACGGAAAACACCAGACATTCTCTTTTGTACAATTGTTATGTCAAGTTTTAAAGCTTATGACACGTGTGTGTACACAATATTTATATTACCAAAACATTATGACTGGGTTTATATAAACATACAGTATAATTATATTTCAGTAGGGTTGGCCGAAAAAGGTGTTATCCCTAGAAGCTGCTGCTACTCCTGTCATTTGAAACACGCTATCAGTAACCCCAGAGAAGGACTATGATGTCATCATACGAGGTTCCACCAGTCTAGATCAATAAAAGAAACTACACAGGGAATCGCTTATCATACGAATGATAGAAAAGGAGGGAAATGGAATATGGCACATAGTAACTAATGAGTCCGTGCAAAGACGGCAAACTAGCGTGATAATCCTATTGTGATCTCGTATTTTACTCTAATTCCAAACCTTAGTCTAACAGCGTTTGGTGGGGGAAAAGTGGGGGAACCTGTAATAAAATATCTCTGTTTGATAGTAAGGAACAAAATAGAACAAAACCTAAGAAGAATGTATGCTAACGAAACATCAACTATCTTTGAGTAAAACATCTGCAGGAAATTGTTATCCTTGGTCATAAAAACACGTCGCTTTAGCCACAGGATGCAGGTCAACAAGGTCGATTAAGGTATACTTTAAACTGTCTCCGAATGGCGACGTTCACTCTTGTCACGCTCCGAAAGAGTGGGGCTAGTGTCGTGAGGAACAAGTGACCCACTAATGACCCTAACATTAGCATACGCTAGGGAGGAGCTCTGGGAAATGAAAGCAAAATTCAGCCATTCCTTTCCATTCACCTTGAGAGCCGATGCTGTGATGCAACCCTGAGACAGTTGTGCATTCCAGATGCCGATACACTTCCTCTTTGGTCATCCAGCTTCGATATCTTGTACCGTTACGGCATTTCAGTTCTTGTGAACATGAACAATTCCTACGAACAACGCATTTTAAACTTTGCTTCTGAAAGAACAATCTCTTGAGAGTTGTGCAACGATAAGGCAAGGATTCTGGTGAACTAAATTTTGGCAGCGAATGCACTTCAAATGTATGATTTAAAAGCCACACAAAGTGTTCCATTATCCACATAAAAAGCCACAAATTTAACACAAAGATGTGTATTTATGAATTTAATAAAACGTTTAATTTAAACACTAAATAAATGCCTCTAACTTTTGTTCACCTTATTGACAGAATTTAACTCTTTTCATACATTTACTGATATTTTTTTCAGCAGTTATAGAATCTTCACGATTTGAATACTAAATTTACTCTGTTTTTTTGGCGATTTTCTGTCCACACAGCTTTATACATTGCGAAATATCTCTCATTCTGTTATGAAGAAATTAGAACATATTTTAAATTAATAACTCTTAATTTTAAATCTTTTTTTCAATTTCCGTAAAAAAGTATTTTCTCAGATTGTTTATTTATGGACACTCTTTAACATCTCAGGTCATCAGCGTCCCATTGAATTCAGGGTGTGAAACGGCAGACAAATTTTGCTCAGAGGCCTCTTCTTTCAGGCTTGAGGTTCTTTTTCTTTTCGTAAGTGTAGGACACGGGACCCACGGCTTTACTTCCTTTCTAAAGGACACCATACTTGCATCTTTAGGATTTTCTCAGAAATAATATCTGCTAGTAGTTTTTTTTTTTAACTTTACATTTGTCCAGTACTCTTCTTGTATAAGTTTTTTCTTTTACTGTATGTCCCGTTATGCCATAAACACTATCAAAATTATTAACTGCAAGCAGCTTAAAGTACATGTGTTAAAAGTTCCATTGTTTTCATTTCTTTTACTGCCTATGAGAGATGGGCAAGTTGAAACATGTTCAGTTGTACCTACAACAAAATGCAGGCGACACATGACGGACAATGCGCTGCTGTAAAATTCTGCTTCCATCTCAACAAATCTTCAGCTGAGACCTATGGACAGTTGTGCTTTCCCATACCACAGCTCAAAGATGGTTTAAAATGTTTAAAGAGGGAAGACAATCAATTCCAAAGGAAGATGAACCCATCGCTCCAGTTTGTGCTCTAACGGAAGAAAAAATATCATCATCACTGTTATTGTGAGAGAGCATGGTTGAATAAGAGTTTCAGATTTTCTGAATTATTTCACTCGCTGCCACCCATACGTTGATAACTAAAAAATTGCACATGAGGCGTGCGTTTGCACACGTTAAGTTCCAAGATTGCTGATTCCCGACAATTGGATGTTAGCGTTTAGGTTTGCACACCGAAAATCATTGCTGATGAAACTTGGATACATCATTTTGATCCTGAGAACAAACAGCAAAGCGCTGGGTAGAAAACTTCAGCATCACCAACACCAAAAAAGGCAAAAGTGTTTTTTTCTATTGTGAAAGTTATGTACATCTCATTTTTCGATATTCAAGAAATGGTTTACTAACTTGTCGTACCTGAACGCACAACTGTAACTGAGTAATACAGAGATGTCCTGAAAACTCTGTAAGGACATCACACGTAATAGACCACATTTCCGTGCAACAAGATGGATGCTGCAGCACAATAATGCATGGCCGCAATAGCAATCGTTTAATATATACACAAAAATCAATGCCCTTCACCCTCTTAAAGTCCAGATTCAGCTGCGTTTGACTTTTTTCCTTTTCCCCAAATGGAAGAAACGCCTTCGTGTGTGACATTTTGCATAATCAGAAAAGTTTAAGGGTAAAGCTTACAGAGGGGATCATGAAGGAGTGCCAAAAAATTGTTTCTAGAATGATTTTGAAGACTGGCAGAAATATTGAGACAGATGCATTGCATTCAACGGGTATAACGTTGAGAAATATCATCAAAATTACGAGGATGAATAAAGTAATGCTGTCAAAAAAAGTATAATTCGTCTTTTTTGAACAATCCTCGTACTTTCATCAATTCAATATTGCCAACTAATTTAACCAGAGATTTCTCAAAGGAATTGTATGCAGTTAGAAGAAAAATAAAATTTGCCCAATATAACTTCTATTTCTGGGTCTGAAAGACTATCAACATCACTTCATTGTTCTGGAATAACTTTTCACAACTCACTCGGCAATTTATAATGAAAGATAAACGATGCTAGAAAAACATTCGTAATTCTTTCTATGAGTTTTCGTACTAAGTTGTCAATTTTATCAGCATTCTTCAAAAGAAATCGATAGGCATTTATCGATACTTTTTAATAGTGTTTTAACGCCCGTTTTTACTACCGAGGCACCACAGGCGGTGGACACTGATACATGGAATGAAATTATATATTGGGAAAGGATTTTTTTAGGAACGAAACGTTCCAGGCTTAAGTTTAGGGTACCTCTCGGGCATTTGCCACTTATGAGAACTGAGGAAAACCTGGAAAAAACCAAAGTCAAGGAGGACGGTCCTAGCGGGATTCGAAACCTATACCTCCCGCTCACGAGTCCGCGCCTTAACGACCTCGGCCACCCGAGGCGGTATTTATCGATAATGTTGATATCTCGATAATCAAAATGGTATCGATATCAAACGATGAGCTAGATACTTTGCTCATATAACAATTTTTACTTAATATTGCTACAGTAGCACTTATAATGTGGTAGTAAGAAAAAAGTGCCTCATTCATAAGCTTTTAAATATCAGGTAGCAGCTGCCAAGAGTTGGGTGCGCTTCTGAATCCGACCTCCGGCTCTATAATAAAAGCGATCCCCTTCCTTGTATGCTGATTACAAATTACTTTAAAAACTACGTGCTGAATTGCACTTTTAAAGTGAATATTTTCGAACGTACTATAGCATTAATTTCTATAATGTTTTGCACTGTTTGGTTTGTGGGCATGAAAAGCAGCATATTGCAAATAACCTCAGTTCTAAGTCTGACTAATAATTTTATTTGTTTTATTTATGGACGCTCATTTACATATCAGGTCATCAGCGTCCCATTCAATTCAGGGCGTGAAACGGCCGACAAATTTTGCTCAGAGGCCTCTTCTTTCAGGCTTGAGGTTCCTTTTCGTGCCGTAAATGTACGACATGAGACCCACGGCTTTACTTCCCTTCCGAAGGAAGCAATACTTAGGATTTTTACGCCCGAAAAAATACATCGTTCCTGGCCGGGTTTGAACCCGCGATCTTGGGTTTAGGAGGCAAGTAGACCACCAGGAACGCCTATTGTGGAAGCTTGTATTTTAAGTGGAAATAAATAAATTCAATTCAACACCCTAAAGAAACATGAATGTAAAAAACAATTCACATTATGCGCTTTAATCTTCTGATTAGTTTCCGCTTCTCTCAGGACTGACAAGAACGTCAAATGAAAGTACTCATTAACTGTTATCCAAGTGCACGTAACAATTCATTGCTTCCTCGGAATTTAGCATAGTTTCGAAGCCAGTACTTTTAACTTACAGATCACGTATGCTTTGCTCCTTAACAGAACGTTTCTTTTCCACACCTTATCTCACACTTTCTTTTTTTTTTCTTTCCGTAGGCCGCCTCCTCCTCTCCAAATTCCTTCGGTCAATGCGGTTGCATCACACATGGTAACCAGATCACGGGTTGGTTGTCCCTTGTACAAATAAAATTAAGTAGAGCACATAAAGTGCACATCGAGAGCACACGGCTCAAAGGTTACGTTCGCTAAAAGGTGTGCTTTACATTCTAGTTATATTTGCTTGAAAAATGAACAGGACATTCTTATTTTTGCCCCCTCATTACCCATATTCTTGTAGCGATTAAAAGGTATCAAAATACATTATTAACACAATTCAATATCTCTAACAGTAGTATTATTAATTAAGTTTTCATGTTAATACTGTAAGGGAAGGAATGCTTTTGTGTGTGTGTGTGTGTGTGTGAGAGAGAGAGAGAGAGAGAGAGAGTGAGTGAGTGAGTGAGAAATATGAAGTGGTATTTATGAGATGCCGCCCCTCCTACTGAAATTAGCATAATACAAATACATATATTATAAATGTTATTACAACTAACGTGTAGAATTTATATTTATATATATTCATATTAGTAGTCAAGTTATTTGTTTATTTCATTGGTAGTGAGAAAAAAACTTTTGACGGAAACTTTAGAAATGAGCTAGGAAATGTTTGTAAATGTGTTTTGAGCTGGATTGATTAGTGATTAACGCCCGTTTTTACTACTGAGGGACCACAGACGGTGACACTGATGATAGGTACATGAAATGAAATGATATATTGCGAAAGGATTTTTTTTTATGGAAGGAAACGTTCCAGGCCTAAGTTTAGGGTACCTCCTCGGCATTTGCCATTTATGAGGACTGAGGAAAACCTGGAAAAGACCAAAGTCAGGGAGGTAGGTCCTAGAGGGATTCGAACCCCAGACCTCCCGCTCACGAGTCCGCGTCTTAACGACCTCGACCACTCGTGGTGGTATTGGGCTAGACAAAAGTGCCAGATGGCTATCTTTTGTATGCCTTTGCAAGAGGATTTGTGTAAGAAGGGTCGACCCTTTAAGGTTTCTGGAAAAGCTTAGGGATACGTAACAGGTCATAAATCCCTCTATTAAGTAAAAAGTCATAAAGATTAGCTTTGTTTAAATCTTAAGGCGAATTGTAGTATAAACTTGCTGTTACAACAGGTCACTGGGGGTGAAATTAATTATAGAGCCCGATATAGTGGAGCCAAGGGTGAAAGAATAGCTCGAATATAACGCCTAAGGGAACTTAGGAAAAGTATATGCACGAGCCACGGCCAATAGAAGCCGTGCTGTCGAAATTATTCAATAGTGATATGTAAGGCAGGAGGCGGCGTACCGACCGGACGAAGGTATTGTTACAAAAGGTTGTGATTTCGAGGCCCCAGGAGAGTAAGGTGAGAGTTTAGCTGTAGGAGAGTGAGGTGATTGTTTAGTTATCGGGGGAGGAGAATAAGTGAAGTGTTCAGATATCAGAGGACACAGTGATCAAAGAATTATAGCGGGGAGAGTTATAGACAATTGGTTCAGTTATAGTTAGTGTAATTAGATAAGTTGTCGGTTATCAACAGTTCAACTCAGTGAATTATCAGTTAGTAGGTTAGTAGGTCAGTTAGAATAGTGCAAGTGTGATCTAAGAACCATTTAACAGAACTTATTAAAGGCGGCCATTAGGATTGAACAGACAATACAAGTGAATAAATCGTGTCATCTTCCAGTTCATATATTTACCTATTTCCCCATCCTTTTCTCCCGTTGAACTGAAAAGTCACAAAATTCCAGCGCTCTACCTAATCTAGCTGTGGCATAGCGACACTTCGAGACAGCGGCGGGAGAACGTCTGTAGTTCTACATAATACTAGAATATTCTAATTCATTAAAACACATCAATCAAATAACAATCATGCTTCTTTCCCACTCCATCACCTATAAAACAATCGCAAATGTAAAAACGAATGCTAGAAAAACTTTATAATTAATTTTAGGTCGAAATCGGTTTAAAAGAAAAAATATATACCCTAATTTTGATTAAAACTTAAAACTGTATCTGTGCTGGAACATGGCATGATTTTATTGTGGAAGGAAGGCGTCAAAACAGTAGAAATTCAACTACTGTCAAGAATTCTTGCGCAGAAGACGGTTTATAAACTGGGTCAAATGTTCCTGTGGTTTAAGAATATTTCTGAAATGGGACTTACATTACTTCAACTTATGAAGAAACACCTAATGTCACAATGACGGTTGTTATGCTAGTTAGATAGTCCTGGTGGTCTAGTGCTAAAGATCGCGGGTTCAATGTCGAACAAGAAAGATGAATTTTTTTCGTGCGTAAAAGCCCTAAGTATTGGTTCCTTCGGAAGGGAAGCAATACTTTTGATCCCGTTCGAGATATACGGCACATAAAAGAACCTCAAGTGTGAGAGAAGAGGCCTCTGAGCAAAATTTATCGGCCGTTTCACTCCCTGAATTGAATGTGACGCTGAATGTCCTGAGATGTGAAAGAGCGTCAGTAAATAAACGAAATAAATAAAATAAAGGCAGATCTACTGTCACAATAAAATTTTTAATAATAGGGTTTAACGCCAGTTTTAACTTTTGAGTCATCAGGCAATGGAAGATGGAATTAAGGAACATGAGATGAAACGATAAATTAGGAAATTCATTTTTTAAGATAGGAGGCGTTCCAGGCTTACTGTAGGGTACCTTCCAGACATTTGTAAATTATGACTGAAGAAAACTTGAAAAAAAAAGAAACCCTCAGTCAGATACGATGGTCTTAGAAGGGATTGAATTGCAGACCTATCAGGAGTTCAACGATCTCGGTCATTCGTAGCGGTTAGAGGTTGTGAAAGTGTGTAACAATAACGGCGTGAAGATACTTCTAATGTTACAGTAAGGTTGTGAAGTCAAATCGAGATATACGAGGGTAGGTCCATAAGTTTCCGGCCTAACCATTTTCTAGGTGTGATAATGACAAAAATTACATTTCACGATTCAATATATTTACCCTTTATTGCAATACACTTCTCACATTTTTGAATTAACATTTTAACCCCCCTTCTAAAAATAGTCAGAAGCCTTGTCTGCAAAATGCATACACAGCATCCATCACTTCGTCACATTTAAATTTCCTTTCTCAAAAATCCTTCTTTAGTTTTGAGAACAGGAAATAGTCACTTGGACTTGATTTGGGCTGTAGGGTAGATGATCGATCTAGTTGAAGTCACATTTCTTCACAGCTTCCTTTGAAACAAGAACTGTGTGCACAGAAGCGTTGTCATGAAGAAGGCGCACACCACCACTCAGCTTTCCTCGCCTTTTCTCTTTGATGGAAGCACGTAGTCTGTGCAGTAGGCCAGCATAGTACTCCCCATTTACTGTGATGTTCCTCTCCTTGAAGTTAATGAAGAGTGTTCCTTCACAGTCCCAAAAGGTTGTGGCGATGATCATCTTGGTTGACTGGGTGACCTTGGCCTTTAGAGGTGGTGCTTCGCCATGTTCGCGCCACTCCATTGATTTTCTTTTGGACAAAGGATCATAGCACAGGACCATAGTTTCATCTCCTGTAGCAATGGTTTGCAGAATTTCTCTCTCGTTGTCAAGGCAGAGCTCCAAAAATGGCTGACAACAGATGACACATTGCTGCTTTTGAACTTGCACTAACCTTATTCATGTTTAAATGTTCATGAATAATTCGAAGGACTGCTGTTTTAGAAAGGCCTAGAATATGAGGGGGATGCTTCCCCATATACACCGTTCAATCACTGTTGAATTTCATTTGGAATAAGTTCTTCTTTTATGAAGAACTTAATAACAGTTCGATATTCCCTTTTGAACATGTCACATTCTTGTACACATAGCCTTCTTTATACAACTATAAACAACTGAACACAACGGAGCGGAAGCTGCAGCTGCAATTATTTATTTAACAGATTAGGTATGAAACTAGATAAGGCTTTTGTGAAGGCGATAATCCTTTCCGGAGAGGCCGGAAACTTATGGACCTACCCTCGTATCACAGTATGAGTGTCGCATAATATACGCAATTTTTAAACTGAGCGCCTTCGTCGGTTTGCTTGGTAGCCGAACCTGACATTTTTTAGATTGTCATGTGTTTGTATTCCGATTAACAATCGTCGTTTTGTGTGTATAGTTATTAGTTAAATGGAGCGATACACAAAGGATCAACGCGTCTAGATTCTGAAAGTGCATTTTAACTATGGCGAATGTAGTGCAGAGACCTTTCGAAAACTTTGTCTAATGTTTGATATACGAAATGCGTCAACAGTGTAGAGAATGGTAAAGAAAGTTGGAGATAAAGAATCGACAGAGAACATCAAATCACCTGGACGTTCTCGTCAATCGGTAGCGAATGTTGCCATCATTGCTACGGGCTCAATGAACTCAATTCGCCGTCGTTCTCAATCATGAACCATTCCGAGGTGTTTGCAGCAAAGTTTAACAAAAGATCTCAATATAACATCGAACTAACACAGAAGCTAAAGCCGGCGGACTATTTGCAGCGTCTGAACGTTTACCTCTCTCGCAACAATGACCAAAATTGGCCACCGAGATCTTGTGATTTTACACCATGTGGGGCGATGTAAAATATTGCGTTTATGTTGGCAATCCACGAACCATCCCTCAAACCAAGCCAGAAATTAGACATGTCATGGGTGAAATTCAGCCGCAACTTTGCTCCAAAGTCGTTAAAATTTTGTCATCAGCATGAAGGTATGCCAACGAAGCTGTGAAATCCATTTGCCTCTTTTGTTTGATGTTTAATAACGTGTTTGTGCTTCATATTGATTTAACAATATCAGCACTTTTTACATGAATGGTGTGTTTTATTATTATTATTGTTATTATTATTATTATTATTATTATTATTATTACAAAGTTGCGTTCATTATTGGACACCCTATAGATCTCATTTCTTAGTAACGTTAACGGTGGTGAAGATGTGTAAAGTAACAGTAAGGATTGTTGACAGATCTAATTGCAATAGTAGCAGCTGTGAATATAGATTAAATACCATAGCAACGGTTGTGAAGATAAGTCTAAAGTCGCAGTAACGTTCGTGTAGATCAAATGTCTGTGAAGATAGCGCCAATGCCATAGTAAGGATGGTAAATATAAAATGATGGCCATTATAACGTCCAGTCTTTTAACCATGGCAACGGCCGCGCAAAGAAACGGTATATTCGTGGCACGACCTCCATAGTCTGTTTGCAGCTGCAGCAATAATCTCTTTGCTCTTGCCGTTCTGAACCAAACTTGACATGCGGAATGAACGACCTTGGCCGTATTCGAGAGCAAGAGTGGCTAAGCGCTAGTCCGGTGCAGTTTCTTAATACCCTGTCCAGCAGCTTTCAGACTCACGCTCCCGGGTTCGGTTACGGTACAGAGAAACCAATACGCCTGTCCCAGACATGCACGTTACATCACGCCTTAGACACTAGCATGCATTCTAACAACCGTACCTTAAACACTGCGACAGCACTAAAGTAAAAGATTTCCATTTCCAGTTTTTCAGTCAAATTAATAGTTTCATTCCTCCGTTAAGATTACTTTGCAATGCTACTTAATTTACTTGCCTCTGCAGCTCAAACTCCTGGTTAGGTTTGTGTAAAACCAAATGATCATTAGTCACGCCTGATTTCTACGCCCTTGTTACTAGATGATAAATTCGTACCAAAAATCTAAAATATTGAAAATCTGTCTAGATAACATTTCTGTCCATTCAAGTACCGTGCTGCTTTTTATGGAGAGGAAATAGATATTCAAAGTAGGTTCTGTGTTCGCGTTAAGGTGAAAAAACAACGAATATCTGTTAAAAGCTGAACTGAGAATTTTGAATAAATAATAAATATTGTTTATCGCGGTAAAAAATTAATATCAGAAACTTGCCTATAGACGATAAACTCTTCTACTTAATTCTAGAATATTTTTTACCACTTGAAAACACAACTAAACGAGGTAAATTACACACACACACACACACACACACACAATATCCGTCACGAAGGAGTTGAATAAATTAAAAGAATTCTTCACCGAGTTGAATAACTTTTAATAAAAATGAATATAAAATCCAAATGAAGCCTTATTAATTACTGAAATGAAATAAGTTATGGCATTGCTGTATGGTATTATGGGAACAAATTAGAATTCTTGCAATCTATTAATATTAAAAGAGAAACCAGTTTTAGAATTATTATTATTATTATTATTATTATTATTATTGTTGTTGTTGTTGTTGTTGTTGCGATTGAGTCACAGAATTAATGGTATTCTATTAATTAAATAAAATACATGACCACTGACAGACAAAGCTACACTGTGTGCGTATTTTTAAACATTTTTAATGTAACCGTATTTATCAACCTAAGCCCTTGGTATCATCTTTACATTAACTAAAATAGAGAGAAATAACAGAAATGTTCCAGTTACCTTGTGTATTTAAGATGATGTTCATATGTTTCAATAAAACAAAAACATGTTAGTATTTAAAAATATTACATTGTACTAAGCAACTTTACACATGCAACAATAAACAATCGAAAGTTTCGTTGATTTTCATTGGTTTTGAAATTTAATTTCAATGTTATTGAAGTAAAAACTTGTAACGGAAACGTTTTCTGAAGATTGTTTCAGAGCTCTCTTACATAATGTAATTCTCATACACATATTAGAAAAAAACTTCATATTTGCTATGTTCACGACGATGCTTTTGTTAAATATAAAACATACATCGTTATAAATACAGTTTATATGCTGAGTTAACTTGTGATTTTATTTTAAAACATTATACAGAAAATTAAAAGCAAGAGTACATTTTTAAATTTCTATTTTCAAATAACACCTTACTCTTAATGGTCCCATTTTCCTAATTTTCGAAAACTATTTTCCTTATTATATTTATATGGTATATGCCGAATTTTGTTTTGAAGAAAAATATTATTGCCGCTTGAACAGTTTTAAATTTTGGGTTTCAGGTAACCCTTACAGCCTATGTCCCAATTCCCCTGATTTTCAGAAACTATTTATCTTATGCTATTTAAACTGTATATATGGAATTTCCTTGCAAAAGAAAAAAAAAACACATAATACCACTAGAGCTATATTTAAATTTTGGGGTTCAGGCAACCCCTTTCACTCCTAATAGTCCGATTTCACTATTTTTCGAAAACATTTTTGTTTCAATATTATATACATATATATTTTAAAAAAATAAAATAAAATTACTGCAGATAGAGCGATTTGAAAATTTCCTTTTAACTCCCACTCGTTTTTCAGGTATACCCACACTCCTAATGGTCTAATTTTCCTGGTTTTTCGAAAACTACTTTTGTCTTATTATTTTAAAGAAATCTATGGCGTTTCGTTGAGGAAAAAGAAAAACTGTGGCCGCTAGAGCGATTTTTCAATGTTTTAAAAAAAATCGCTTTAGATTAATCCCTACTCCCGATGGATCAATTTTGCTTGTTAACGAACTCCACGAATTGTTTGTTAATGGATAGTTATATACTGAGTTTCGTTGATGAAAAGCAAAATTTGCGACTGCTAGAGCATTAAAGATTTTAGAAATATTATTAATTTTTTTTGTTTTTTTTTTTTTTTTTGTTTTTGTTTTGGTAAGTGCCTTGTAGGTATGATCGAAGCAGATTTGGATTATTAAAAAATCTTTCCATGGGTACACCTGCAATAGCTTACATTCCTTTGGAATCCCCTTCACGGATCCGTCCTTCAGAATTTGCTAATACTCTCAGTAGATCATTTGTTCGGGGATAAATGGTGGCCTGTTCCCTACAAATTTTAACGTCATTGCAACCTGGGCTACTGGCCTATCCCATAATAAGTGGAAGCGAGAGATGCCTGTTGTTCCAGACGTTGCGTGGGCACATTAATTGCGATATCTGGATTGTTACAGACCTTGGCATATACTGCACTGCACAGAGCAAAAAGTGGTAACTGTAGCATTCAGTATCAAAGCCGTTTAGCAGAAGGATCCTGTCTCATTCTGGGTGTGTCCTTGAGCACAGTTCAGCGGCTAAAGACAAGCGTTAAACTTAAATTTAGATTTTCTTTCTAGTGCTGAGCGTCTGGGAGACCTTCCAAAGGCGTCGTATAGGATTAAACTGCATGGACCGTCAGTGATAAAGTGAAATATGCAATAAGGATGTTGCAGGGGTTACACACTGTACATGCGGAGTGTGGTAGCGGTGTTTATGGGTCCTCTTCCTCCCTTCAAGGATTGACTCATTACGGTCAAGTTTCAGGGCTAATAATTTCATTATTTCATCTTGTTCGTGGGTTTTCAGGTAATATTAACTAGTAGGGTGATAGAAATATGATTGTTTCGATAGTATGCTCAAGGATATTCTTTCTTTCCCCTATATCTTTTATACGCTGTTTGTCTTATTTCTTTACGTTTAATTTTGTTTAATAACGTAACGTTTTCTATCGACCTGGGCTTCTTTTATACGTTTTTATCTTCAGTTCTGAGCAACCAGGACTCACTACCGTTTAGGTGGACGACTGTTGTAGAAAAAATATTATAAAATTTGACTTTAATTGCTTTAAACAATTTTCTCTCAATTATTTCCACATCAAACCATTTATTATGATTTCTTTCATTCGTGATATAAAGTTATTTGCTAGTTTACATCCAAAATATGTTAGTTTCTAAAATAATTCTCTTTATAATGGTAACCTTCCGGATTATTTTAAAGGAATGGAACAACATTGCGTATTTTAAAAAGAAAGTATTTAATGCATAAAGATGCATAAGGTGTCATAGATAGATACTCTACAAGTTTATTTCATTACAAATATTTACAAATGTGATAATCCCGTGCCACAGCCCTTGCCTTACACAGTGCAGTATGTCAGCATCTATGTTATCAATGACAACAGCAATACGCTTTTGTATTTACATGAATCCTTTACATATACCCACAGATAAAATGTTACACGGAGTAAGGTCAGGCGAAACGAGTATGGTAACATTTGGGACTTGTATGCGTGAGAATTCAGTTACTTTTTTTTAGAACGCTCTTTAACATCTCAGGGCATCAACGTCCCATTCAATTCAGGGCGTGAAACGGCCGACAAATTTTGCTCAGAGGCCTCTCTTTCAGGCTTGAGGCTCTTTATCGTGCCGTAAATGTACGACACGGGACCCACGGCTTTACTTCCCTTCCGAAGGAAGCCATTCGATTTTTTTATCGATCCCAAAGTCCCTTAAACACTTTCAGTAACTATAAATACTAACTTTACGCTCGGCAACTCTTGTCTTCTTTATTGCGGCTGCTGCAATTCCTTGGCAAGCATTCGCGCGCAGGCGGCCAGTAATCAATCACTGTTGAAATCCTCCTAATATTTCTCATAATTTAGATCTTTACTCTATCGTATGCCTTATCGTTATACAATTGCAAATGTCTTCACATTTGGTCATTAAGTTGGCCAAATTAGGTAACTTTCAAGCGTTTCAAAACAGAAAAGCAACAACAAAGAAAGTATTCTTCGATTTCCGGCTGTTACAAGTTAGTTTTTGAACATAAAAAAAAAGTATTACTGCATCATTCATAATTTTTAGATATTTATACCTATATAAATTAAATTTATTTCAGTCGTTCTGAAACGTTCATTGTTTCAAAGAAACATTTCTCGTATTTACAAGTTTTGGCGGGCTAAAAATGTAAATGAAAATGTAATTAACATTAAACTATATATATATTAGGCTATATCTGTCTAAATGTGCAATTTTCTCGCCCTGGGAGCAATAGTATACGTGTCCCATAATGAAAGAAAAATTTAAATTGAGTGCCTCTGTCGTTTTGTTAGGTTACCGGAATTGAAATTTAAGAGACTGTCATCTATTGGTATTGCGATTAACGATTGTCATTTGTGTACACGATATTCTGAAAATGCATTTTAAGTACCGTGAGTCGGTCCTGGTGGTGTAGTGGTTACCATACTTGCCTTCTAAACCCAAGATCGCGGGTTCGAACCCGGCCAGGACCGATGGCTTTTTTCGGGCGTAAAAATCCTAAGTATGGCTTCCTTCGGAAGGGAAGTAAAGTCCGTGTCGTAGATTACGGCACGATAAAGAACTTCAAGCCTGAAAGAGAGGCCTCTGAGCAAAATTTGTCGACCGTTTCACGCCCTGAGTTGAATGGGACGCTGATGATCTGAGATGTTAAAGAGCGTCCGTAAATAAATCAATAAAAAAATAGTACGGTGAATTTTGTGTAGAGATCGTTTTAAGACTTCACAGATTGGTAAGGAAATTTGAAGCTACAGGATGACAAAGAGCATCAAATCACCTGGACGTTTTCATCGATCGGTAGAAAATGTTGTTGCCCCGTCAGAGCGTTGCTACGAACCCAATGAAGTCGATTCGCCGCTACTCTCGACAATTAACCATTCCGATTACAGCGAATTTTCATTTTGTGTTTATTTGGATAATCCACGAACCATCTCTCAGCTCAAGGCAGAAATTAGACGTGTCATGAGTGAAATTCACTTTGCTCTACAGTCGTTGGAAATTTTGCCAACAGAGTAAAGGTGAAGTGGTGAAATGGTGGAGGACATTTGCCTAATGTTTTGTTTCATGTTTAACGGCAGTGTTTGTGTTTCATATTGATGTAATAATATTAGCACTTTTCAACAAAGTAATGTGCTTTATTATTAAAACAAAAATTGCGTTCATTATGAGGCAACCTTACTTGGACATGCGCAATGATATGAAATAGTTTTGGTTATCTTGCAGCCTCAAGCGATTTCAGATAGCCAAAATGGCTGCTTATGCAAATAAAGCTTAGAAATTAGCTTAATAGTTGTAACTATTAACTATTAACTGTACTAATGGCTGATTTCGAAACCATCATTAGAAATGTTAAATTTTATGAACTTTGTATTCGCCTAAGTATGCATAATAATAATAATAATAATAATAATAATAATAATAATAATAATAATAATAATAATAATAATAATAATCACTCCGTATTAAGCCAAAGCTGGCAACACTGCAGTGACCGCCAAGGGTGGCCGAGGTCGTTAAGGCGCAGATTCGTGAGAGGTACGTCTGGCGTCCTATTCCCACCAGGGCCGTCCTCCTGACTGCGTTGTTTCTTTTTTCAGGTTTTCTTCAGTCCTCATAGATGGCAAATACCAGAAAAGTACCCTTAACTTAGGCCTAAAACGCTTCCTTTCTTTAAAAAAAATCCATTCCATTTTATCATTTCATCTCGTGTATCATCAATATCCATCGCCAGTTTGCTTCAATGGTTAAAATGGGTTGAAATACTATTAAAAACCTTACAGGATTGCTCTAGTTTATGTGCTTTGAGTTGAAATGATAATAAACTGTATGAAACATTAATTAATAATACCAATACATTCAAGGAACGCGATAGGTTTGTTATTTTATGACTTATGGAGAACGCACGCGGAAATATAAAAGAAAGAAAGGTAGTTCATTGAAAATGGGAAGAACGAAAAGGAAAGAGAAAGTGAACGATTTGGTCATCCCTTGGAGGTGGCAGAGATCCAACAGTTGTCAATGGACGCATAGGGGATGTACAAGAAGAACCTTTCACCCTAGGCTAGGCGTGGCACGTATCACTTACAGTGGAATATGGCCCCCTCCCTTCCGGCCCAGATCCTTGTGGGGGGACAAGCACCCACCTACCTATATAAACTGTCCCCCGAGATTCTGGCATCACACATTCTCTTGTGGCACTCGACAAACAACACTGGTGAGTCAAATATTTAGGTCTTATTCATTCACTTCGACTAGTGCGACATATATCTTCAGTAAAAACGTTCTTCCTTCTTTACGCAATTGTGGTAAAACAGACGGAGCTATGTTCAACCTTATTTGTATTGTTGAAGCGGCTAGAATTAGAACACACGTGCTCCAAAAATCGAGATAAAAGTGCCTTTCTTTGTACATTTTACGTAAAACACGTTGTTTAAACCATTTGTTCACATTTATTACCTGGTTCTTGTAGCAGTTGCAGTGATCAAACATTTTAATTTAGTTACCTACTTGAATAGGCTTCTTTAAAGGAAACACTCTACTCTTGCAGAAAGAGGAATGAAATAAGATAATATTTTCTTTTGAAACAAGTAATAGCATCAAGCTATGCGTATCTTAATCATGGAATGTACATTTTCACTATTCGTAACTCAATCGCGTGATACATTTTTAAAGCAATTATATAAGAAAAAGAAAAAGCAATGAGATGCAAACAGGTTATGTCAACAGCTAAATTCTCAGATCCACATGCTGTGGGCAATAATTTCATTTCGTGTCAAATAACTTTCGAATTAGTAATTAGCGACTGAGACAACACAAGATGTGGACACTGATGATACACGAGATGCAATTATAGATTAGGAATGGAATTTTTGGGGGGTGTGGGGAAAGCGCTCCAGGTCTAAGTTTAACCTACCTCCTCGGCAAGTCAGTGATGAAGTCTGAGAAAAACCTCTCGGTCATGCATTTCGATCATTTGAGTTATGTTTTTATGGCCTCATTTGCATTACAATTTCAATCTCTTTAAAGCTGTCACATCTAGAAAAGAGGTATGTAACTAATGCCTATTCTTAGATATGATCTGGTGGTTACCATATTTGCCTCCTAAACCCAAGATCGTGGATTCGATCCCGGCCAGGGTCGATGGATTTTTTAGGGCGTAAAAATCCTAACTTATGCTTTCTTCGGATGGGAAGTAAAGCAGTGGGTTTCATATCATAGATTTACGGCATGTAAAAGAACCTTAAGCATGAAAGAAGAGGCCTCTGAGCAAAATTTATCGCCCATTTCACGCCCTGAATTGAATGGGACGCTGATGACCTGAGATGTTAAAGAGCGTCCTTAAATAAACAAATTAACAATAATTATATCTGACGTAAATATTTTATAAGTTTTTTTTTTTTCATTGGATTGTAGTTTTAGTCATCTGGGCTGTATGTTCGGTGAGGCAGCTATTCTATTTATTCTGGAATTTTGGTAGATGGGCAGAAGCATTGCCTTTTTACAGTAGTATAATCTTAAAAACGTTGTAAAACCTCACAGTACAGCTCAGCAACGTAAATTCATGGCCGTGAAATGGGCAACATCAAACGCAAAGCATCATCTATACGCCAAAACCACTGACAGGTTTTTTTTCCCAAGGGATACCCATTGCTTTCGCTTCTCAGAATTATGAAACAAGAACCATTTACATCCAAAAATGACCTTTTGTTTACAAATATCAATTCGTGGGCATTCCTGAAGGTCGGTAAATTCACACTCTTCGACTTTTATTCATTATTTGTGTTGGTGCAGGTGAGTTATAGAGACGCCAAACCTTGCTGACAATTCACGAATACTGGCAAGCGACTCTTCTTCAAGGTTAGTACATTCATCACCCTAACTTTCAACCTGACATATTTCTTCAGCCGCTGACTTAGCAATCAAACAATTTCTCCAAAATAATCTAAGAACAGAAACCATTTTCCTTCATCCTTTTTATGTTTTATTTATTGTCGCTTCGACTGCATTGGTCTTCTCGCAACGTCTGTAGATTGTGGACTAAATACTATAGGTGTAAGTCTGCAGGGATAAATGGGATGAATTAATGATGACGCAAATGAGTCCTTAACGCCTTAAAGCTATCTGGCAGTCATCTTCTCAGGTTAAGAACAAATTCTGAAGAAAACCTTATACAGGCAGCTTGACCCGACCGGGATTCGAACCCAGAACTTTAGAATTAGTAGTCGCAAACGCTGCCACTAGACCATGATAGCGCTCTACTGCTAATTTGTCATTGCACATTCTTTGTTAGATTTGAAGAATATACAAGGTAATAAATATATTTAAACTCGTCTTAAAATAATACCTTCAATAAGCATAAACAAATCATCCCTGCTTAGTAACCCTAGTATAGGAAAAAAATCTTCGGACCAACCTAATAATTCTAAAATGTCTCTTTGAGAAAAAAGATCAATCTCGTAGTAAGGAAACTACGAGAGATAAAATTAAGGAAGTCTGTATCAAGATTCCAAACACATTTCACATCTGATGTTCCATAGAAATGTTGATGAGATTATTGCTATTAGTTTTTGACACATTAAAAATAAACTTTAGGACAGTTAATTATGTAAAATGTGTATTCTTAATATTCATTGTTAAATATTTTAAAATAATATTTATATATAAAAAGTTGAATTTTCAATATATTTTTGTTTTTACTAAAACTTTGTGTGAAAAGTGCAACTTGGGGAACTTTATGTAAAAAAAATATTAAAATAATAATAAAACAGCAATGTCACAGAATGTAGAAAAAGCACATAAAATGTCAATAGGTATTTAGCGTATGTTGCTCATTCTCGCAGGGAAATGGAGTAATTTCTTTTATTATCTGGTTGGCATGTGTTTACTTAAGAAGGAAGTTGCACTCTGTACTCATGAAACCGGTAGAGAACATTATGCAATAGTAGACACACCCAATGTTGCAGACAAGATGAGGACTCTGCTGCTAGTGGCAGCCGTAGTACAGACCGTACTTGGAGGCGGGAGTCACTTCGCTGTGCGCCTACCGTTCCTGAACCCCGCTGGTGTGACCTACTTGGACGGCCCCGCACCCGCAGGTCTGGCCGCTGGTCCTGGTATAACTCAGTACGCTGCTGCCGCTCCCTATCTGGCTGCCGCCCCCGCTGTCGCCGATCATCACCTCGCCTATGCTGCTGCCCCCGCCGTGGCTACCCATGCCCTAGCCGCCCCCGCACTGGCCACCCATGCTGTGGCCGCCCCTGCACTGGCTACCCATGCCGTGGCCGGCCCTGCACTGGCTACCCATGCCATTGCAGCCGAGCCTCTAGCCTACGCCGCCCCCTTGCAGCATGTCGCTGCAGTTCCCACAGTACACCATGTGCCCGGAGTCGCTGACGTCCCCGTGACACGGGTGCAGGCCCAGCCCGGCGTTATCCAGAAGGTAGTGGACGTCGCTAAGCCCGCAGTATCCACGCGCAAGTTCCAGCTGCGCCGCCCAGCTATCCAGAAGCAGTTCTATGACATTGAGGAACGCGTGGTGGTGCGTCCGGCCGGCTCTGCTCTGGTGGAGCTCGAGGAACCCATCGCTAAGGTCCAGAAGGGTCCCGCCGTCATCAACCCTGTGGTTCCGGGTGTGGCTGTTGCTCCAGCCGCTGCGCCTTTCGCCGTGGCTCATGCTGCCCCCGCTTTTCCTGTAGCTCACGCCGCCCCTGCCTTTGCCGTGACCCCTGCCCCCGCTGTAGCCGTGACACCAGCTCCTGTAGCCGTGACCCCAGCACCTCCTCTGTTCGTATCCTCCAGCCCTGCCCCCTCTCCCGCTTACGACCCCGCTCCCGCTGGATTCGGCCCCGCTCCTGGTCCCGGATTTGCCCCCCTGCAGGATTCTGAGTCCATTGCCGTGGAGAACCCCGATTTCGCCGCTCGTTCCGCTGTCTCAGCCGAGAGCCACCAACTGGAGGCCGAACAACGCGCTTTGGATGCCCAGCAGAGGGAACTGAGTGCCCAGCAGGAGTTCCTCCATGCCAGAAGACAGCAGGCTGCCCATGCAAGGTCCCAACTGCATACTGAGGCTCGCCCCGTGCCCCTTGGTGGCCCCGTCCCCACTCAGTTTCCCGGTCTCGGCCGCGCTGCTCAGGCCACAGGTCCCACCCTTGCTCCCCGCGCTGGACATGCTGGTGGTGTTGAGGTCCGCACCCACGGCGCTCCACTCGACCTGATCCCTGCCGCTCCCCGCACCAGCGCTGCCGTCGTACCCTCCCTCCGTAATCTCAATCCCGAAGTAAACCAAGCCAACCAGCAGCGCCTCATCCAGCTGCTCACCGCCCGCGGCGGCGTTGCTGAGGTCGGCTTCGGCCGCTCCGGACCTGCAGAAGGTCCCGTAGGGGACGCTGGTCCAGTCCGCGCCCGCGTCTTGTCCGCCACTCCCGCCCCACCCTTCGCCGAGCCTGCCGGAGAGCGCGTCTCTACTCGCAGAGTCGTCGTAAGCCGTCCCATCGAGACCGTCCAAGAGATTGACGTGGTGGAACCCGTTACTAAGCTGGAGAGGATCGCCGTAAATCATCCTACTGTGTTCAAGACCGTGCACCATGAGGTAGCCCGTGTACCCACCTCCTTGCCCGTTCTCGGCAAGACCCTTGCTCCCATCGCTCCTGCTGCCATCCCTGTTGCCCACGGCGCACATTTCGCTTACTAAGTCTCTCTTTCTGCCCACTCATTCAACTCCATTACAACACGTTCCTAGCAACCTCCAAATTTTCTTTAAAACCATTCCTCTCTTAGAATGTATCAATGTGTCTTCTTCATGTAGAACTTAAAACAAGATTAGAGGACGCTACGGCGGGTAGCGGGAGTCTGAAGAAAGATTGTTACACTTGTTTTCGCTCAGATAATCATCCCTTTTAACTGAACGAATAACTCAAGTTTTGTTATCCAATGTGATATAAGAAGCAACATTTTTGTATTTATTTATACCTTACAAATAAATAAAAACTGTACATATCTTACAAATATTTTATTCCTACTCCAAATTCCTGTTTTAAATAACAGTTTGGTTCATCAAAAAAAATATGACTGGCGATGAAAAATCTAAGAAGGCCTTGACCCAAATTTTGAAACAACTCCTGTAAAAATGACAGATTATGCAGTTTCCTTTTCAAATACGAAATAAACTGTAAACTAATGATAGATTAAAATATTTTGGGGGAAAAGGTAATATAATTAAAAAACGGAAGAAAATATAAAGACTTAAAGAGCATACAATTTGCTGACCTGAGCAGCGTACTAACAGGTCTACTATTCCTTGTGATGTCAGTTGTGATGGAGTTTATCAACTGTTTTTATATTCTGCATTTGGCTAAAAAAACATTTATTGTAATTTGTATTCGAAAACAAATTTATTGGGATACTGTAGTGTGTGAAATACCTGATGCACTTGGATGCATTCTATTGGGCTCTATTACAAGGAAATAGTTATTTACATTAATTACTAAAGAAAATGTGCTTTAGTATGTTTACAACCAAGCCATATCGGAATTCAGAAACGAGTACGGTAAGGGTACTATGTTCAGTCTTATTGTGTACACCAGAGTTATAAACAGTCTTCATTATTTTGTTAAATATTTTATTTATTGTCGTTTTAACCGCACTGGTCTTCTCGCGACGTCTGCAGGTTATGGACTGAATACTGTAGGTGTAAATATGTAGGGAGAACTCAGTTAAATAAATTAATGAAAGCGTAAATGAGCGTTGAGTCCTTGTGGCCTTAAAGCTGCCTGGCATTCATTTTTTAAGGGTGGCGAAAAACTCCAGAACAAACCTTGCCCATACAGCTTGATATGACCAGGATTCGAACCAAGGATCTCCCGATTAATGGTCGCAAATGCTACTAGTGGTTTGTCTTTATTGTTGGTCAAAATTGTTAATAAAATAACACATTATGACACTAATTGCATAACATTCGTAAAAAAAAAAAAAAAAAAAAAAAACCGGCCCTTGTTAAACATTTAATCATGCAATAAAACGATCATAAACTAATATTATAATACACTATTGTTCCATATTGTTTCGAATTATATTATTTTGAATAAATATAACAACGATGTTGAAGATGTAAGTAGACATTACAGGGCCAAATTCCGGCCATTCAACAAACAGCTGAAGCAGCCTACTAAATGGAAAGCATACTTGATGTTACAAGCAGTACAGAAAGCATTTGATAGAAGCACGACTCGTGCCCAGAAGACTCAGACCGCGCCACTGAAGATGTCCTCCGCAGGTGGGGATGAAACGTTTGGACTCCTTAGCTCCAACAGATCAGGACTTCTAAGCCCGGAAGAAACTTCTAGTTATAAAACGGTATAAAACTTTAAATAATAAGAATTATAAATATTATAAGAAGAAAAAAAGAAAAGTAACCTACATCATTTAAATATATGCTGCTGTTTGACGTAGATCTCAAGGACAGGAAACTTCGCAAATCTACGTAATTTAACTGGTTGTTATGCCCAAAAATAAATGCTAAACTTAACCTAAAAATCAAATTCTTGAAATTAGCCACAGCATTCCTTGAATATCACTTTAAAAAAGGCTTATATCGAATCACGGTAGGAGAAATTTGGTTAGATTATGCAAATGTAAATATTACATAATTATACATCAATAAACACTTATTTACATAAACGCTAATTTATTATAACATATACGACATTGGTAATTAGAGTTTGAACTGGTGCAATTTGTTTCTTAATAAATGATAAGCCAATTAGATCAGAGCTACAGAATATGTACTTCACATTTGTTAATAGCACAAGTTTATTACACGCTTATAACCGAATAAAACACTAAACGTAAAATAAAAATAGGTAATATATGAATATACGAAACTTTATTCCAGAGGTTAGATTACCCATTATGCAACAAGGAATAATATTAAATGCGAATGAAAACATTCGGTTGTTTGTTCGCCTTCGTTTAGCAACCATATAGGTTAGATTAGAGCAACGGTATGTGTATTTCACATTTGTTAATAGCACAAGTGTATTACACACTTATTACCGAATAAAACATTAATCGTATAATAAAACCAGGCAATATTTGAATATACGACGCTTTATTTCACGCGTGTATGCATTTCGTCATTTTAAAAATTTACTGCATTTTTATTACTGCTACATAAAAATGAATGCTTTATGAAAGATGGCATCCATAGTTATGTTTTTCAAGCAAAAAAGCGCTAAATATAGGATTATACGAGGAATGTTCAATAATGAGTAATCATAATTTTTTTTTTTTTTTTGATAACATACTTTTACTCTTTTTCATAATTTTGTTGTGTTTCTCTAAGCTGTACCGGTTGGATGCAATGTACCTTTTCCAGTGTTACTGTCAGTCTTCAAAGACATGGTGGAAACCGATGGCAGATCATTTAGAATCGCCTTCACCATTGCTTCTGATGACAGAAAATGTCTGCCACGAAATGTTATTCTTCAATTTGAGGAAAACACTATAGGGAGGTTAGCATTGAACACTGATTTTTGTGAGCTACTCAGCAACAATATTTACTATGTGTCGCCGTGCATTATCGTAGTACAGTATCCAGCTTTTTGCACTGAAATGCAACCTTATGCGTGGGCTATGGCCTTGCTGAGTTTTCAGGGCATCTCTGCTGTACTGCCCAGTTAGAGTTGCGTGTACATGTTGGTAAGCCATTGCTTAAATATCGAAAAATGAAATGACCACTTTCCCAGCAGAAGCAAGCACTTTTTGTGCGTGCGTGTGTGTTGGTGATAGTGAAGCTGGATCTATCCACACAAGCTTTGCTGTTATGTCTTAAAGTACTCTTAATGTTATTCGACGATCCTCTCTCACATGACAGCAGCACAGTTAATGCTTGCTTTCGTTAGACCACCAACTGCAGCCCCGGGTCCGCCTCCTTTCTTTCAAACTTACTCCTCTTTAAACATTTTAAACCATCCTCGAGGTGTGCTACACGGAAGAATAAACCCCCATGAGTGGCCGAGGTCGTTAAGGCGCGGACTCGTGAGCGGGAGGTCTGGGGTTTGAATCCCGCCAGGACCGTCCTCCCTGACTGAGGTTTTTTCCAGGTTTTCCTCAGTTCTCATAAAAGGTAAATGCCGGGGAGGTAGTCTAAACTTAAAAAAAAAAAAAAAAAAAAAAAAAAAAACGGAAGAACAAATTCTCCATAGACCTCAGCTGAAGATTTGTCGAGACAAAAGCAGAATTTCAGGGCAGAACATTGCTTCATTTTGCTGCAGGCAGAACTGAAAATGACAACAATGAAACAAGTACCATGTGTACATTATGCATTAAGCTAACAAAAAATTTTAAAGAGGGTTTTAGTGCGAGAAATTGTGTAAATATATGTATGATCATTTTATTGAACAATCCTCTGATTGTTATCACTGCTGAAGAAGGCGTACATCATTATTACTTCAAATGTAAATGTTATTTGATATTAAAATACCTACAGGTTCTCCCACATTTAATATATCACTTTGTTGTCATTAATATTTCACTATAAGTGTCTGATAGTATTTTAAACTATTTTATTCAATTTTGTAATGCAACAGCAACAGTCTGTATTACACTCGAGGGAACTTTCCTGGGAATGCACGTAAGAGAAATTAAGTTTCATGCACATAATGGTTCTCATGGGCAACAGGCTCCTTCTACCGCTTCCTCTCGCCCTCTCGAATCAAAATACTCCACAAGCTTACCGTGACATTAGTTTGCACCCAGTCTGCAAACGAAGTTCACCACAGATAGCTGCAAAGTGCAAGATATCTACTAAAGAATTATTACGCACAAAAACGCACCGAGCAATAGTTACATAAAATGAAAAGTTTACATTTTGGAGGGTAGCGCAAACTCCTGATCGTATTGACACCAATGGCCCTAAGGTCGTCAACAAGCTCAGAATTGTACAGGAAATGGACGAGCGTAACCATACAGATGTCATTAAAATGAAATAAATATGAGTAAGAGTTTAATGGGAAGTATATTGAACTGAAGAACTCCGAGAAAAATCCCGTTCTGTCGCAAATTTACTCCGCAGCATTGAATTCATGTCACTTTCTTAAAACCCAAATCGAAAATTGGAGCAATAATGAAGTGGCTCGAAAAGAAAGTGGTTGCATAAATTATAACCCTATGCTGCGTGCAACAGCTGTTTGACAGTTTCCGAGGCATTTCACTGATACCTCTGCAAGGACGACTGGATATTTGCTACTATTTTTTGTACTTTGTAACGGTAAACCTACGTATCGTGTTGCAAGGTTTCATTAGCTAACAAGGTAACCTCATCAGACAGATGAATTCAATTGCACAACTAGGTAAATTGCTCGCATTAGGGTAATTTCTTTCTGTTAGAAGAGTTAACACTGCTTCGTCGAGTGTTTACTTTGTTTGGCTAAGAAGAGAGCGCAGGTTTGGAGGAGCAAATAGTGAGAATTATATTTATTACTTACGAAGTAGACTAGGCAGGGTCAAGGTTGCTACGGTCTTTTCCGAAGTATTCCTTTTGGCCCAACAGTCCTGGAAACCGTGTCGTCTTCATATCCAGTTCCGCCTTCTTCACGTGAGCCGCTGATAGAATCAAAATCAAAGCCCCACAGCTCCTTTTTAAGATGATGAAACAGAAAAAGGTCACGCGGATCTAGGTCTGGGCTGTATGGAGGGTGAGGCACGCATTCGATATTTTTTCTGACCTAACTTTGTAAACGAGAGGGCATATTGGAGGTGCCAAATCAGATAGTTGCAGTTCAGGGCGTTTTCGTCAGATGTGTTGGTTCAGGAAGCTCGGAACGGTCTTGTAATACTCCCCATTAACCGTTGTTTGCTGGGAGACCTCACTCCATGACAGTCAAAGAAGAAATCCCAATAATCTTTTCTGCCCCTGGAATAATCTTCACCTTCTTTAAAGTAGAACCAGTGATTTCTAGACTAAGCGTGGTCGTAATGTTCCATCCAAGTAAATGAAGGAATTCAGGAATTTATCTCGCCATGTTCCGCTACCACTCATCTTCCGTTCAGGCGTCAGCAATCTCTGTACCCATCTGGCATAGACGCGCCTCATGTACAAGCCATCGAGATACCATGGGGAATTTGTAACAGTCTGCCAGTCTATCCACAGCTATTAGTCCATCTATCCGAACAATGAAGGCAGCTGTGTTAATAATGATCTTGTTCACTGCAGTGGTTGGAGCACCTGGACCGCTCTGCTATGTTGTTTTAACACGGCCTTCCTAAAACTCTTTAAACCACTTAAGTGCGGTTGATCTCCATATGCTTGCCGTTAACATCGCACACGATTCCATAGCGCATTTCTGCAGACGGAAGCAAAAGTTCAGACCAGCGTTCTGCTCGTTACAAAAGATTTCATTTTACTCAGCCAATTGATAAGCACTCGCTCTTTGCTGGCGTCCTATACTAAGATGCGCTTCCAATTTTTTCCCACCAATCATATGAGTTCTGTTCTCATGAAAAATTATTTCACACAGTATCTCCACTGTACTTCTTCCCTTCTAGTACTGCAATGACTCAAATGCACAAAATGCTAATAGCACTTTGAAAATGTAATTGATACCTCTGACAGCATTTATAGCATTCATTGCTGGGACATATGGCTGAAAGCAGTTTTTATCACAAGTCAATTATTGTGCAATAAAATATTGGAGGATGAAGTGAATCTGTACCAATTAATGAACCTGTTCAACTTCAACTTGACTTACTAGTTGAAATCTCTAAGGATTCTAAAACAGAGGGAAATTCAAAAATTATATCTACATAAGCCACTACTAAGAACATTTCTCCATCTTTAATAGCAATGATCTGAAATATTTCTCTATGTCTATTGATTCATAGGGAAAACATGAACATTTACATAATGTGCTGTGTTACTTATGAATACAAGTCATATTTACATTCTTTTCACAAACAGTACCAAATAATATAGTCCCATACTTTTAAGTCCATTTCTATAATCTCACACAAACCAATTTAAACTAGCAGACTTTGCAGCTTGTAGACACAAACTTTGATATAAGATGAAAGGGAACAAAAAGGATGAATTATAGCACATTTTAAAGATTTATGTGGACTTGTATAAATAAATATTAGATTTAAAAGGCTGGTAACTTGTATGTGAAAAATCAAGATTTCATTACAGGAAGCCCAAACTGTTTTTTTATTGTTAAAAGTTGTGGCAAAAGAATGAACAAATGCCTTGTAACAGATATATTTAGTAAGCTGTCGTTTAGAGTCATTTTCTAGATTGTCACTATAAATAAAATTGATTAGTACTACTCATAAGTTAACAAACAATAAAAAGATTTATGTAAAAAGTATATTTATAAGAAATACATATAGAAGTGTCAAAATATATAAATACAAAGGGGGCCATATTGATCACTACCATTCATCTTCAATTAGTCTCTGGATAAATTTGACAGCACCACAGCACCAAGACAAAGGCAGTGGGCCAGTACACATTTAAACCTACAGTTTAGGTTTATTTGACAGAAACCCTCCAGGTACTCTTTTGAATAGCAAGCTAATTAAATCTGAGTGAAATCTCCAACAATATCCCCCAAGCTACACAACTGAACAAAATAACTCATTCTGCCAGTATATAAAAGGATGGACCAGTAAAAATTTTCATGGCTGGAGTAGGGTGAACATCCATCTCCCATCTTCATTTTGCTCCCTCTAGGGGAAGTAGCAAGAAAGAGAATAAATAAATAAATTACATTTAATATTTAAACAAATGAATAATTAGCCATAAATTAATAATTTGCCTCTCACCAAAAGTTCAGGCTACACCCATTGCAGACTCTGTTCCTGCTATTTCATTAAGAGGCTTTCTGATTTTTTTCCCCTAGGGTTTCAGTAGTTTGAGAATGGTTCCTAAAGACTTTCTGTTTTAAATATCTCGAACAAATAAAAACTTAACATACATACATATTAATTTTAATTGGCATTAGCCAACATCTCTTATTTCCTTGTTATTGTAGACAGCATGTGCCAAATATTTTTCATTTATACATGAGAGGGGCAGGAAATGAGCGAGAATAGCACATTATCCACTACCATTCGCCTTACTCTTCCTGTGAAATATGCATAACTCTTGACTGGTTCACAATGTTGTGACGGTATATACCACACTACTTAATCCACCTTTCCTTCCTTGTATGACATCCATTGGAATTTTCTCAAAAATAGCGATTACACTCATTGGTTAGAGCAGGTTGTATGTTATTGATAGGTTACACATGTCATCCCTTTTGTCTGATTGCATTCCATGCTCATTTTTGAGTCATTAGAGAATTATTCACTGCAACCTTGCGGAGAAACAATTTGGTTTTTGACTTAGATACTGCGATGAAGCACAGCAAAATTAAGGACATGAATGTGACAGTGGGTGTGAACTCGGAAAGCTGAAATGTCTCAAACTCTCCACCCATAATGAGAATGAAAAACATGGGT
Source organism: Metallyticus violacea (assembly GCA_030762175.1). Classification (NCBI taxonomy): domain Eukaryota; kingdom Metazoa; phylum Arthropoda; class Insecta; order Mantodea; family Metallyticidae; genus Metallyticus; species Metallyticus violacea. Next base: position 25,233,642 of record CM060835.1, on the reverse strand, counting down.
ATTTCAGCACTAAAGGTCACTTGTTTCAATCTTGACTCCCTATATCTTTCTTCTGGTTTAGCACTTTGATTGTTGGGGATCAAAGGCTAGTTATAATTATTTACAGGATATTAATGTTAGATCATTTTTGTGGTCTGATCTCTGTGCTGAGATAACTAACATCCAATTCTCAGTTGACAGTTCTAAATCCATTAAATGTTCTTAAAAAAACAGTAGCATATACTAACATATATGTGTAACTGAACACATTTTCATAAAATAGTTATACTAATGGTTACCACTGTATTTTCATTACCGAAGTCACTTTTCCTTTGAATACTATTACCCAAATGTTCTGTTTCAATCTGGGCTCTGCAGTTTTAAGCATGTAGAACTGCCACTGTGTTTGCATCTCTCCACATAATAACAGAAAGTGAATCAATGAGAGAAAGAAATTAGTTCTTTAGTTATTGAATTAGCCACCACAAAAATACCTTTTTTTTCTTAAAGTACTGGAAAAAAAAAAAAAAAAAAAGGAATACCTGAAATATTATTTTCTCACCAATAAAATAATTTTTGGCTTTGCCCATGCTATATTAATCTACAAATCAAGACCTTTCTCACTAAAAAAATTCAATATTGATAAGTTCTAAAATTTTAAAGTCAATCAACCTTTATAAAGGTTTTTAAATATATTTTTTAAATTACCAGTTAGCTGCATTCTTCAGAAGCTGTTCCAATGGTGTTTTAGCTGTTTAACAGTTGCATACTGGAAAAGACAAAACTGAAAAAATAAAATATTTTATAATTGGATAACACATTTTATCAAACTACAGTACTTTCTTTCAGTTCATTATAATGCAAATCAAACGTCAACAAAATTTCAATGTTAAAAATACATAATAAATTTTAGAGAAAGTGTCTGATAGTGCAAAACATCTGCAACATGAATTATAAAATGCTGCATAACCTGAAGAACATAAACCTCCCTGGCTGTGGAAATTTGAAGGAGCTTTTAACATTATTCTTTTCAAAAATATGCAAATAAAAAAAGAACATGCAATGTTTACAGAATGGCATATAAAAAAAACACACAACTTACTTGATCAGTAATAACCAGGCTTGAATGTTAATAAGAATACAGAAATACTAATGTATAAGATCATTTCTTGTCAAATTTCAGGTAATTTTTTCAATTTTAATTATTATTTTGTCATGTTTGGGGATTTTATTAGTCCCTCTTACTATTTTTAGGCTAATTTCTTATATTTTCATTATTATCTAGTGGTTTTCATTCATTTATGCTTATTCAGATTTATTCGTTATTTGCAATACTTTTACAAGGCTTCATCAGAGGAAAAAAAATACATATGTGTATACTTTACAAGTTGATTCATGCTATTACATTGGAATAGCCAGAGATATCAACTTTATATATTCACATTTTCTATATTAATGTACTTAAACTAACAACAATTTATATTGCAGTTTTACTCTCTTCCAATCAATAAAATGCATTCTTAGCAAGATAGCACTTAATTTCTTTTTCATTCTTCTCACTTCACCTGTTTCGTTAATAGTGAAATGTAAATGATTATTTAAATTTTTCTCTTTGTTCTCAATGCATTTAGTTTCTAGGAATCCTCTTAACCTATTACCGAAATATTTTTTTGTTCTGGTGTTGTGATTGTAAACATTCATGTTTTTGTCTTCTTTATGGTTTTTACAACATATTTAAGACATGCATATGTGTACAGATAAGGTATCAAGTTTTATTAAAGCAGTTTTGCAGATATTTTCCATTTAGGATTTTTCAAATAATTCTTACTACTTTTTTCTGTAAACCTTTTATATATAGTTCTTTCCTGCTGCTCTCCATAATAAGAGCCCATAATGCATATGTATAAATGCATAATACTTGTAATGCCCTATGTTCATGCATGATTTGTGTCACCTGTTTTTAGTACATAGGGTTAATTAAAGTTCAGCACCACCTAAATAATTCTGAAGTATGTGGTTCAGTGATATGAACCTTAGTGTGTGGGGATAGCTGTAAACTGAAAACTCAAAATGACATTACTAATTTTTTTCCACTTCTGGAAATAACTCCAACTCTAATTAAATAAATAAATTATATATATGAAGCTGTAGACAATGGACTGGTAATATATCCTACACTAATGTATTCAACATGTTCACTAATGCCATTTACTTTTATAATGCTAGGACATGTTTCGGAAGCACTCACTTCCATCATCAGCTGTTCACTGACTTCTCAAACTGGTGACTGGATACCAAGATGCTTTTGTGGCTGTCTGTGATGGTTCTATTAGCAACTTGCTGAGTTCGTCCATAGGTGGAAAATAAAAATTCATAAGATTTTTCTTATTTTTTTAGATAAAAATCTTTTCCCAAAAGGATAGCTCCATTGGGCTATGAAATTCTTTTAGCAACTTAGCCTATGCTGAAAGAACTCATATTTCATTAAGTTTTTCTTATTTTTTTACATGAAAATCTTTCCCCAGTGGATAGCTCCATTGGGTTATGAAGTTCTTTTGAACTTTCTAATAGAACCATCACACACTACCACAAAAGCATCTTGGGATCCAGCCACCAATTTGAGTAGTCCGTCAACAGCTGATGATGTAAGCCAGGGCTTCAGAAACATGCCCTAGTGTTATGTAAGTTAGTGGAGTTAGTATGAACGTAAATATTGTACTTAAAGAAGTTGTTGACAATGGAGTGGTAATATATTCTAAGCTTAGGTATTCATTTTTTACACAATACTCCACTTACATAAAAGTAACATGCATTTTGGGAGAATCTCTCACATCTTCAGTTGCTCACCGAAGCGCTGTTCTCGAAACGATGGCTGGACATCTGGATGTTTCTGTGGTGGCCTCTGTTGGTTGAATTAGGAAATTGCTGAGTTCATCCATAGGAGGAAACTAGAAATTCATTAGGTTTTCTCTATATTTTTAGTATAAATTTTTTTTCCCAAGTGGATAGCTCCAATGAATGAATGAATGAATGAATGAATATTGTTTAACGCCCGTTTTTGCTACAGAGGCACCACAGGCAATGGACACTGATGATACATGACATGAATGATACATTGGGAAAGGATTTATTTTTAAGGAAGGAATCGTTCCAGGCCTAAGTTTAGGGTACCTCCCCAGCATTTGCCATTTATGAGGACTGAGGAAAACCTGGAAAAAACCTCAGTCAGGAAGGACGGTCCTGGCGGTATTCGAACCCAGACCTCCAGCTCACGAGTCCGAGATTTAACGACCTCGGCCACCCGTGGCGGTATAGCTCCAATGGGTTGAGAGGATGTTTCAACAGTTTAATTTCCAGTTTTATTTCATGAATTTTGGTCCAAAAGTGAGCTGCTACTGCTGATTTATCCAGCTGCTTAAACTGAATATTCCTAATGTTCTTTCCTCCAAATTTCCAAATTTCTCTTTGTTTTGCCTCTGCTCAGCAATTTCCTATTATTTTTGGTTGATACTGCCTGTGGTTCTCCTCCATCCATTGTGGATTTATCTCTGACAGCAAATGCTTCTAATGACAAATACTTTCAGGCAGAATATGGCTTCATACAAGAATACAGTTTCCCTAAGAGAAACTGGACTGTTGTTAATGCGCTCCATTATTAATTCACAAAAATGCATTCTCCTATCAAGTTCATCCACTGAAAGTTCCTGCAAAAGTTGAATTTTAAAAGGATGTTGCTTGGCACTTTTAGGGATTTTCATCATGGATTCCCAACAACGAATTTTTAGTACAAGCCTTTTGATTTTCTTGCTCACAGAAAACATCCAATGCAGTATTCTCATCAGTTGCACTTTGTCTACATAGCCAACCACAATTAAATTAAAATTTTTTTCCCTTTTGCTCAGCATAAGATAGAATTATTTAATACCACTAATGTCAAATATAATTCCTTAAATAAGATGTTTCTGCTTCAATAAACATGATTCTATGCATATAAACAAAAAAAAGCACTTATTACTGACAAAACTGTAAACAAAACCAGTATTTAATTATTCACTACAATTTTTGGTTTTCTTGATTTAGTAACAATAAATATGTATAAAAATATGTGTACTTTTTAAAAAGTTCTTAATGAGCATTAATCCAAAATATATTGGATATTCCATTCAAAATAAAATAGTTGGAGATACTTCCAGTTAAAAATCAGAAATAGAAAAAAATATGTAATGTAATTTTTGAGTTCAGTATACAGCTATACCCACACACAGTTTCATGTCACTGAAACATATATTTGAAAAATTATTTAGATAATGTGGGAAATTGAACTATATATGCCTATAAACAATGTAATACAATTTTTTTTACACTAACTCCATTCACTTACATAAAAATCTGGACATACGTTTCGGGAGTGATCCCTTCCATCTTCAGCCTGTAGATAGACTGTTGTTATACGTGGCAGTTGGGTCTCTTGATGTTCTTGTGGCGGCATCTGTTGGTTCTATTAGGAATTTGCTGAGTTCATCCATTGGAGGGAAATCGAAATTCATCAAATTATCCTTATTTTTTGTAATGAAAATGTTTTCCCAAGTAGAAAGTTCTATTGCATTATGAAGTTGTTTCAGTAGTTTTATCTCTAGTTTAATTTCATGATTTTTATTCCAAAAGTGTGCTGCTATTGCTGATTTATCAATTTGTTTTAAGCGAATATTTCTAAAGTGTTCTTTTTTCCGGATTCCCAAATTCCTCTTCGTTTTTTCCAATGTATTTTTTATCGCACTCTGCACATTTTATTTCATAAATACCTGACTTTTGTTCTGTTGGCATGTAGTCCTTTACTCTGCAACCTAATAAGTTCTTTATATTCAAATTGGTCTTTGGGGCTAACATAATTCCTTGTTCTTTGAATATCTTTTTGAACTTATTGTGGTAAATTGGGTGGTATGTGAAACTTTTGAATTTGTACCTTTCTTTTGCACTTTTAAGTGTGGAAACATCTCTTATTGTTTTTTGTTTTTATTGATGATTTTTATTACTGTCCAGATTTTTATGTAAGTGAATGGAGTTAGTGTGAAAAAAAGCTGTATTACATTGTTTATATATATACTACTCCATTGTCAACAGCTTCGTAAGTACATTTAATTGAGTACATATATGCCTACTTTTTAGAGTCTTTTCATATGTCCATTCTATTTCAAAACATTATCTATAATCTATCCTAAGAAATTTGTTTGCACTACTTGAAGAATTTGCTGATTTTATAGTGGTTTTCATTTTATTATTTATTCCAATTTTCATCCATTCAGTTTTATTTATATTTAATGCCATTCCTAGTTCTGCTAAGTATGTTCTAACTGACTCTAATAATGTATTTGCTTTATGCTGCACATTTGTCACTTCTTCCAGTTACAATTATTTTGGTATCATCAGTCTATCCAATGGCTAATCTGATTTCTGTATTTTTAAATAAATAATTTATGTATAAAATACATAAATATGGCCAACGATTTTTGAACCCTGAAGTACTCCGTAGATTTTAAAAGATGACTGAAATTTAGTCAGAATTCCTTGTATATTACATATCTCTACACATTGTTCTCTGATTAATAACTAAGATCTTGGTTATTTTATTTGGATACCCTTAATTTCACAGTTTTCTATTTCTGTCTAAATTCTTTTGAAATGTACAGAAATATTGCTTTCTGTCTATTACTCTGATAATTGTATCATTTCCATTACTAATAGTGCATGTAGTCAATTTATTTTCTTGGAAACCACACTGATTCTAAGAAACAATATGGAAGTTATTAAAGTAGTTCTGAGGCTGTACTAAGAACATTGTATATTATCAGAACTTAGCATGCATATTCAAACACCAGACGTGTTTATCTCTCAGATCTACTCACTTTATCTGAGAGATAAAGGGACTCTCAAAAAAAAGGTTTTAATGTTTAACTAGACTAATGAATGAAATTAAACATTATAGGGGTATACCAAAGTATAATAAATTCAATATATAAGGGCAAAGGTATATAAATAATCAAAATAGTTACAGAGGTATAGCAATGCTTTCAAAGTTGGAAAAATATTTACTGGTATGCCATAAGAAAGAATCCAAAATATGTCAGACGGTAAAAAATTTGTCCTTCAGGTTTTAGAAAAGGGGTAAGAACTGTAGATATTATTTTAACATTAAGCACCATGGTAGATAAATACACTAGCAAGAAACGTTATATATCATGTTTGTAGACTTAGGTAACAGAAGAGCTATAACAAGAAAAAGGACTGAGACAGATCTAAATTAAGCACATCATTTAATATATAATTATAAATGATGTGTTAGTGGGATTAAAGATAATTAATAAACTGTGCGAATAACTAATAATTAGGAAATTAGGATATAATTAGGAAATTCAGGATATATGCAGATGACCTGTTGGCCAGTTCATTCTCGGTTATAGGTTTAAGAAATGCAGTAAATGAAATTGAAAGGTACTAGAAAGAATGGGGGTCTTAAATTATGTTGATAAGAGTAAAATCACTGCAAAAAAGGTAATAAATTAAGAGAATTAGTTATTCTTGGGCAAAGAATTCCAAAGTGTTAAATATATAACATATATATTTAGGTACAAAATTTAATAGCATAGGAGGTTAAGAGAAACACAAAATAATGGCCATGGCAAAAGGAGAAGCTGCATTAAAGTTGTTGGGTAGATGGTTACATATAGCTCCTATGATGGATGCAAGATAGCTGGAATGTATGTACAAAACAAAGAGTTATGCAAGAATTAAGAAGGATGATTATGCAAAGAGTATTAATATAATGGTTCAGAATTTTTCAATTAACTCAGGAACATATTTTGAAAGACTGTTTAACTGTGCAAGAAAAGTATATACACTCAAAGAATTGGTTAGGTGGGGTAAGACACCTACTTATAATAAATGGTTTGTATAATACATGAAATAGAGAATACATGGACAGGATTTTGGGAAATGGTCCGATGCCAGTTGAAAGATATGGATAGACAGAACTCATGGGGGATGATGGGAAAAAAAGAAGTTCTCTCTGATTTTATAAAGATTTTAGATTAAATGGTGGAAAACAGGTGTATACTGAGAAATATAACAAAGATAGAGAGTATTGTAGATTGAAAGATTACAGCGGAAGGAACAAAGAAGATATACATTCTAAATGTGGGGAGAAAGAAGCTGCGATTCACATTTTAATGTTGTTGATATTGATATACAGTTGGTTTGGTAACATTTATCTTAAAAATTATTATTAAATTAATATTAAAAATTTATTATAATCTTCCTGTAAAGATCCTATATCCTATGAAGTCAGGTATCTGTCAAATTAATTGCAAAGACTCTGATCAGGTTAAAAAAATGAAAATAAATCTGAAAACTCGTACCAAATAACATTTCAGAAATATTCATTGCAAACACAGAAAAATCAGCAGTGGTAGCTCACTTTTGGCCAGAAAACCATGAAATTGATAAAAAAATTAAATTGTTGAAATCCACTTACAGATCATTGGAGCTAATGACATGGAAAAATATTTTTATCATCAAAAATAAAAACTAGGTCATGAATATTCAGACACCATTAAAAAACCAAGTGAAGTATAAATGTAACCAAACCAACTCTATGTCAATATCATTTTATTACTTCACTATTAATTGCTTGAAGAGTATAAGTTAATATGATAGATATCTTGTTAGAATGCAAGGGTAGGATATCTGGAGGGAAGAATTATGTAATTCAAAAGAAATGGCTAATGATGCCAAAAACAATAGCAATTCAAAAAAAGATTTATCAACAATTTTAGATTAATAATTTAGGAGAGTATATATTTAAGGTAAAAAAGAAATGGATTTGGTACATAAATCAAGCATTATAAGTTAATGTATGATAAATTATTTTGTAAAATTTATAGATCATAATTATACTATCTATCATAAATTAATTGAAACAAGATGTTTAATAGATGAGATAAGGGATTCATGTATTATTTGTATCGCTGGGGATAGAACCTAGGTTAGCTTCAAGCCACATGAACTTTGTTAATTAACTTAGTATAAATAAATTGCAATTTTTTATAAGGAAATCACTGAAATTTCACTAAATTTAGATATGTTTCAATGCCTTTATCATCAGCATGGTTCCACTGTCGGCTTATGGTATTAAGATGATGCTCTGTTAATTTTATGAAATAAACTAAATTTTCTTTGATATTATTGTATGCTATGGTTGAACTACACACTCTTAATGCTTTACTTACTTATCATAATGTATAGAACCAGTTTCGAGAACCACTGGTTCGCATCATCAGCCAGGCTAAAATTCAACTGTTGGATAATTCGTTAAGCTGTGCAAATGTGTATTCTGCTCTGATGGTGGTGTGATAAACTTGTAGTTTATGTTTTCATCCCTGGCTGTGTTGAACCTCATCAGACTGTCTTTGTGTTTGTAGATGTAGATTTTCTCCCATGCTGCTAACTTTGTAGGCCCTTTTACCGATTCCAACAGTTTTGTTTTATGCACTATGTCATGGTTTTCTGTCCATCAATGAGATGCTACTGCTGATTCCTTCATTAGTTTGTATTTTATGTTCCTGAAGTGTTCTTTTAACCATATGCCTATGTTTCTCTTTATTTGTCCAATAAAGACTTTTGCACATTCTACATAACTTAATTGGTAAATACCTGCATATTTTTCTGGAATACTGTCATTAATATTGTATTCAGGACATTTTTAACATTAAATCTGTTTATAGGCACCAATCTGATGTTAAAATATTTTAGAATATTTTGAAATTTTTGATTAGCCCATGGATCAGATGTGAATATTTTAAAAAAAATTTTATCTTCTCCTGCCGAAAGTTTTATGGATTCTTTAATGTTTCTACCTTTTGAATTTCTATACTTTTTTGTGAACTAGTTCTTTGCTAAATCCATTTTTAAACATTGTTCTTTCTATTTACTTGTATTCTTCCTTGTTAATGTGTAGGTTAACAAGCCTGTGTGTCAAGATGTTAATCACTGTGGGATACCAGCTTTGATGTGATTGTCTGCATGCATTTTATTTCTGTAGATTTCAAATAACAGGTTTCCTTGATGGTTTATTATTTTAATATCCAGGAATGGTAACATGTTATCTGTTTCATATGTGAACGATATGCTTTTATATTGTATATTCACAAGTTTTATAGCATTGCCAATATTTTTGTTAACAATGGAAAATATATTCTCAACATATCTTTACCAGATTTTAAATATGTATGGGAATACTAAATTGATGTGTGATTCAAATCTACTTTCTATTATAATCTGCAAAAACTACTATATCAGATTCATTACTAGGCTACAAGGTAAATCATTGATAAATATAAGAAAATATAATAACTCTTATTAGTTAATGAACCAATTTAAAGATAGCTTGGCAACCCCATGAGATTTCCTGTCACAACAATTCATGATTTATGCTATCAAATCCTTAGTTGTCACAAAATATTCTTTGAAGAAATTTCCTTTAATTTAGAGAAGATCATACTTTATTGGTGACTCGCTTAAATATTGCTTTGCTAGTTGACAATCCCTTCCAAAATTTAAATTCAAATACAGATAGAATATTGCTTGAGTCAAGGTAATTTTCAATGCAATTGTACATTGCCTTCTCTATAACTGTTAGAGTAAAATAAATCTATAATTTTTTTTATAGAGACTTAATTATAGCTGCTTCATTCTTTCTGGAAATATTCCTATTAAGAGTGTGTGATTATGGATGCAACAAGAGGTACACTTAATTCATTATAATATTTTACAATTTGGTGCTTATCCCATCCCGACCATGTGAGTTTTTGGTCTTTAATGACGTAATAATCTACTAAATTTCTAATGGGGTTGTGAGATTTATTTTAAACTCATGTTGAATTCCTGATTATGCTTTCTGGTATAGATCAAGTGCAGTAACATTCAAAACAGTTCTACGTGTTCTTCCTCCAGATGTAATTAAGAAATATGAATTGAATGCATTGGTAATGTCAAAGTCATCCATTTCATGAAAAACTATGTCAGTCCTGATGGTCTAGTGGTAGCCACATCTGCCTCATAGACCCAAGATCATGGGTTTAATCTGGCTAGGGCCGATGGATTATTTTAGGGGCATAAAATTCCCATGTATGACTTTCTTCAGAAGGGAAGTCAAGACTTGGGTTTAATGTCATAGATTTACAGCATGTAAAAAAAACTCAAGCCTACAGAAGAGGTCTGTCAGCCAAATTTATTGGTCTTTTCATGCCCTGAATTGAATGGGATGCTGATGATCTAAGTATATCAAGATTTACATTATGTTCTAATTTTTGAAGATGCCCAGTTACACTTCATTATATTTTCAATGTGCTTATCCCATCTTAGGTAATTTTCCATTTTAATTCCAAGGAATTTAATATATTTGTAGTTTCAATGCAGTTATTACAAAAAAGTACTGCTGGTTTTGGTATCTCTCTGTTTTGCTTAAGGTGAAAATGCACTGCAAGTGTCTTATATTTGTTAACTTTCAGTTGGTTATATGAAAACCAATCACTTGTTTCTGATAAAAGTTTGTCAATAAGAGTTGAAAGTTTTCGCATCCCATACATTCGACAGCAATACTTGTATCATCAGCATTGAATGGGTAGAGAGGTTTCTTTCAAATCATTTATAAAAAGTAAGAACAGCACTGGACCTAGTACTTCATGTTTTACTTCTTGTTTGTCAGATTGATGGTAATTAAGTTTCCTTCTATCCTATGTGACTTCTAGCAATGTTCTCTTCAATTTCTATCCACTAAGAATATGTCCCTTAGGCAATGTTCCCTAGTTAAGCATAAAGAATTTCATGGTTTAAAATGTCAAAAGCTTTGGAGAGATTAAAAAATATCCCTATGGTGTTTCCTTTTCCATCTAATATAATAACATTGTTCACAAAATTAAGTAATGCAGTTTGGCTATATTTATTTTTCCTGAAACCATGTTGTAAGTCTGATAATATTTATTTTATTCAATGAATGTTAAAAAGTCATCAATAAAAAACTTGTTCAATTACTTTTGAGAAACCTGATAGCATGAAAATGTTCTATAGTTGGAGAGCAGCTCTCTTGTACAATGGTGTTATTCTAGCTATTTTAAGAGATTTTTGGAAAAATTGAATTCTCCAAGGAGCTATTACATATGTCAAAGACACATTCAGCTGTAAAATAAGCACTTTTATTTATTACTAAATCTGGGATGTCATCTTTACATGCAGAGAATTTTGGCTTTAGCTTGTTCACTATCTCATTTTTGTGTAGGCTGTAAGAAAATTGACGATTCAATTCTGTCTATCTTACAATCTTTTCCTGATTGTTTTCGATTATACATATTATTTGCAATGCTAGCAAAGTAGTTATTAAATGTTTCTGCAACTCAGGTTGTGTCAGTTATAGTTAATGAATTTTCTTTCAGTTTCATATTTTCATACGTAGGTTGTCTGGTGGAATAATTCTTAATAACATTCTCTCTGGCATATAACAAATTATTATTGAGGGAATCACTCAAATTTCATTAATTTTGTTCCATTTGCTTGAACATGTTTCATAGGCTGTTGCCTTCATCTTCAGCATGGTTCCATCGTCCTTTTCCCAACAAACATGTCAGAATTAATAGATAGAATCAGACATGTGAAACTGGAAAATAGGGATTTGCTAGTTTCTTATGATGTGGTCTCTCTGTTTCCTAACATCCCCAAAGAAAATCTGATAAATGTTGTAAAGAAATGGCTAACCTCAATAAGCCTACCTGGAGAAGTAACAGAACAATATCTGAACCTCACAAAATTTGTATCAATCAAACCTACTTCACATTCAGAGGCAATAATTATGCACAAAAGAAGGATCTAGCAATGGGAAACCCACTCTCACCATTCTTAGCAGATATGTACATGAGTTTCTATAAAATTAGTTGATGCTTTTCCACACACACACACACACATATATGTTGGTAGCATTATATTGACGTCTTTGCCAATGTACATGAAAAAAGGTTGCAATTAAACTGCTCAACCTACAAGACAGCACTGTTAAATTCACAATGGAAATAGAAAACAAAGCTCTTCCCTTTTTGGATATAAAAATTATTAAAAATAGCAATATACTGGAATTTGGCATATTAAGAAAAGATATCCACACAGATAATTATATAAGAAACAACAGTCACAATTCAAAACAACATAAACTGGCTATAATCAACAGCCTCACATTCAGATTAAGAAACCTACCAATAAGCAAGGCAGAATACACATTGGAGTGCCATAAAATCATAGATATAGCACAGAAAAATGGCTACATAATAGATCTGGTCGACAAGAAAATAGAAAAATTCAAAAAACAAAAACAAATAAAAGATATCACCACACTGAAAGGCTACAAAGAAGGTCATATATATAAGAAATTCACATTCCACTCATGGGCACACAAAAAATTCCACAAGTTTTTGAAGATGCAAACATCATTTTGTCTTCAGTAAAACAAAAGACAAAACTCTATCATGAAAACCATGAGGCATTTATGAAATCAGTTGCAAAGACTGCAATATGATATATATAGTCAAAACTAAAAGAAATATTATCATTAGGTTTAAGGAAGACATGTAAAATATAAACTCACGGAAAAATCAGCAATAGCAGACCATTTCTGACAAAAGAACCACAAATTCCAAAAGGAACCAAAACTCTTAAAAGCTCTACAAAAACCCATTCAATTAACAGTGGGGAAAATATATTCATAAACAAAAACAAGGAAAATTGGGTTAATTTTGATCTCCCAAACAATAGTAACCTCATCACTAAGTTTGTAAAATTCACAGAGCAACATCTTAATACCATGCTGAAGATGAAGGCAATAGCCTTTGAAACATGTCCAAGTAAGTGGAGCAAAATTAGAAAAATTTGAGTGATTTCCTCAATAATTTGATATATTATACTATATTTCACTGTGAAAATTCTTACTATTCCACTATTCCATGTAGCTTTTATTATGTTAGAATCTGACTGAATATAACTGTCGTTTGAAAGGTTCTTTACTTGCTTAATAACTATTCAAATGAGTTTTATACTTCTTAAAGTATTTTATCAGCTGTGGCAAGTTTGCCGGAGATTTTGAAATATCATGTAGAATTCCTTTCTTGTCACAGGATACCTTTATTTCTTTTGTTATATTGTGATTTTTATTTTTCATGGGATTTATTTTTGTATGTTTAATTGAGAATACTATTTCAAAATAATACTTAAATATATTTAGAAACTGTCAAATTTTTGCACTTGTAGACTTCTTGCCAGAATTAATTTTTATTCAATGTTGTAAATTATTTTCATTGTATATTCTTGTAGTCTTAATATTATTAATACATGTAAATGTTTTCTTTATCAGAGTAGGGCTAAAATTTGTGTACTATGGTCGCTGAAAACCTACATTAAATGTCTCAAAGCTGTAACTGAACTTTAAATTAGTCCAAATTTAATCCCTTATGATGGAGCGCCTTTAGTTATTTGAGTTGAAAAAAGAACTATGAATGTCGCAGATTCTGTTAGGAAAGTCAGTTATATATTCTAAATTATAAATTACACTTTCTTTTCATTAGTTATCCCAAAATATTCAACTAAGCAAAATGAACTATCTTTAACAACTGCAGGATTAATAATGAGCAAATCACATAACAGGTAGTTTAAAGCTGATGGTGCCAATGTGATAACCAGCTCATATAATTTTGTAGATAAAGAAATTTAATTGCTCTAATACATTAGTTTATTTGGTGATGTGTGGGCAATAAATGTTATAACTTTTTTAAACTCATTTTGGCTAATAGTTATAATAATTTAAATTATTGCTATTTACCAACATGCTGTACTATTATTAGAAAGACCAACAGATACAGAGATTATTAATATAAATTAATAAATGAATAGTACTTGATGCTCTTTGAGGAAGTCAGAAATGTGTATGTGTATGTATAATTTCTAGGGCTGAAAATGTAAATCTGTTCCTATACTAATAAACAACCATGCACACACTAAATTTACTGGAATATAAAGAAACAGTGTAATTTAGCATTACCAAGTATAACAACAATTTAATTCTAAAGATATGAGTTTATGTTTCACAGAAATGCTTAGCAACAAACTAGTTCACATATTCTGCTTGGTGTTTTAAGATAACAAACACTTTTGACTTGCCTATTTATGTTCATAAAATGAACTTCCTTGATATTCGAGAAATAGCTGAATTGCATAGGCCCACACCTATATACAATACCTTTCCTGTACCCCCCTTTTATCACCTATTCTTAATCCATCATTGACAGGGATTTATCATACGCAAGTTTAAAACTGACTCACATACATGAAAAGTTTAAAAAGTGGGCGCATATATTCAAGTTTTGCAAGTATATACCTGTGTTTTATACATTGTATAAGTGCATTACTCCGATTCAATTTTGCAAAACTGAGCATTTTATGTTAACATCAAGCACGAATTTACTTCCTAGAACTAGAGCTAACTTTAAACACGTTGGTAATTAATTGATAATTACTGATGTTTAGAAATAAATTGTTACAACTTCCTTTATGTTATCTTGTAAACAAATTTACGAACTCACCAATAACAATAAACACGTTGCTTGACAATGTCACTAAAACGTAATACAAAAAACATTAAATTTAAGTTACCACGTTTATCTGTCATTCGACTTTAAAATGACCGGATGCATGCAGTGTTGCCAATACCTTCTCGGAAATATCTGCAAGATGATATCTTAAAAATGGTATTGTGTATATATAACAGGCCTCTCAAATGTGTGAATGCTTAGCCTTAAGTTCGCACTTGCAAAACCTACATTGCAGCATCCGAGGGGGCTTCCAAAAGCCACTTTCTGAATTCATTGTCTGATAGCTACTGTTTTCGAAACCGCTGTTGGTACTGAGGCGCTATAATGATAATTAATACTTATTAATTTCTATTTGTTTCCGAAACAGAAAATCCCATACTAGAGTTAAACTTTTTCTCACATTCTGTCTTGTTTAAGAATATTTCTTTACTGAAGCAATGAGAATGAGAGCCTGAGCTTAACAGTGGCTTAACCTGACCCGGGCTCGTGTGAAAAGAGAGCGGAATTGCTGTTTATATGACTGCTTGTATCAGTATAAATGTTGCATGTATTATTATTATTATTATTATTATTATTATTATTATTATTATTATTATTATTATTATTATTATTATTATTATTATTATGTTAAGCATAATGTTACCTATGCATTGTCCTCCATAACTTTTAAATATAAATCGATAGGTAATTGTTGGGCAGGTGAAATTTGTAACGGAGGAAAATCTGCTCTTACTGGAATTCGCAATTAATTCACACACACACAACACCCCGACGGGTGGCCGAGCTCGTTAAGGCACGGACTCGTGAGCGGGAGGGGTAAACACTAGAAACCGATAGAGCCAATGGTTGCTGCGGCTCGCGCTGGCCTGATGCCTACACTTGCCTTCTTTTGGTTCATTTTAAGTGTTTAACGCCCGTTTTTTCTACCGAGAAACCACAGGCGATACCACTGATGATTTATGAGATGAAATGATAAATTAGAAAATTTCGTAAAAATGGATTGATAGGGGCGGATAAATCACTGTAAAAACAAATCCTTAAATATCTATTTATAGCGCATTGTGTGCATGGTACTATGTTAACCAGTAAATAAGTGTAATGATGGCAAATATACTTTAGCTCCGACAGAAAAAAATCTAGCTATTGCTGTGCAAGTCCCTACTCGCGGCCTCCCCGCTGTTGCTCGGCACTCCAGCCTGCAGCCTGCAGCACGGATGGTTTCTGTCCTCCGTGTAAGGTTAAATTATTGTGCTACTGACTAAAAAAGGAGTAATTATAAATATTATTGACAAATAGCTTTCAGTTTACTTAAATCATCCGGAATGCCAAGCGCTACTCAGAAAAAGAGTAGGTTTGAGTGATCTCTCGGGTGTATGCTCACTCAGATGTTATTTATTCCTTACTTATCATAAGGAAATGACTTAGGCTCATAACATAATCATCATTTATCTAGAACTTGTTGTTTTCTTGTTTTATTATTTACGAATTTATTAATTTAACTATTGAATAGGAATAACATACAGGGAGCAATGTAGTACAAGATGAATGGATTGTCTTTTGTTACTGAAACAAACTTGACACTTTTTACAAAATGACAGCAGATGAAAATGTAACAAATGCAATACCTATTTCAATGAAAATGAAAGCGCCATCGATTTACAAAGTTTGGGCCCAAGGCCTGCTAAGGGTCATGGTGGGCCATATAAGCCAATGAAAAATGAAAACAACGGTATAAAACTTTAAGTAATAAGTGAAATAAGTAAAGTAATAAGTAAAATTTAAGTAATAAATATTAGATATAAAAATGAAATAGTAACCCAAACAATTTAAATATATGATCTTAACAAAAATGCTGTTTCAGGTAAATCTCAAGGACAGGAAACTTCCCAAATCTATATAATATAACTGATTGTTATGCTCCAAAATAAATGCTAAACTTAACCTAACCAAATTCTTGAAATTAGCCACATTCCTTGAATATCATTTTAAAAAAGTAATATATCCAATGGTAGGGGAAAATGGGTTAGTTCATGCAACTGTAACTATTACATAAATATATATATATATTAAACACTTATTTACATAAACGCTAATTTAATATAAGATATAGGACATTGGTAATTAGAGTTTGAACTGGTGCAATTTGTTTCTTAATAAATGATAAGCCAATTATATTAGAGTAACAGAAGGGTGGCGACCAAGGAGACTCTTGGTAGAGCATTGTATTAAACTTTTTCAATAAATACGTTCTATATGGGAGTTGATTGAGTTATTTAGTAGAAGCCCGGAGCACCTCGCCTTTCCTGGAGGACAGGACTTAGCTCTTGTCCCCGAACTACATCTACTATCTACAAATTCATTCTCTCTAGTCTTAGGCCGCTATAGACAAGCAGGGAATAAACTGTATTGAAAGTGAATTTAAATGTTATTATATTAAAAATATATGACGCGAACGTTTTGTAAATGGTATTACAGAGTGCTGTTACATACAAATATAATCCTGAAACACATATTAGAGTAATATTTTACACTTGCTATCTTCACAACGACACTTTTGTTAAATGTACAACATTACAAACATAGTTTATATGCTGAATTCATTTTTCAATTTATTTTAAAACAATGTAAAGAAAATTAAACCCAAAAGCACTTTTTAAATTTCGGTTTTCAAGTATACCTTTACTCCTAATAGTCCAAGTCCTGTAATTTTCAGAAACATTTTTTTATTTGTTTAAATAATATATACCAAATTTTGTTGTGACAAAACAAATATTGGTGCCGATAGAGTGATTTTTAAATTTTGGTTTTCATGTAACCCCTCCCCTTAAGAGCCTCATTTCCCTGAGTTTCCACGCATTTTCTTTGACTTCATTGTACATTTGTGTAATAATGAATGCATCAAAACGGTTCATATGCCTGGAATTTGAGTACAATAAACATCTAGGAAAGCATGTCTCTTTAGCACACCCCGAAAAATTAAATGCTTTGCCTTTGTTAAAGACTGTTCGACAAGCTAGTTGTGCTTACGAAAGGTAAGCTAAGCTCTAAAATTAAAGGCATACATCGTAGGCACAAAGCAAGCTTAGAAATAAGTAAGGACAATATTATTAAGATGGTGGTCGAAATATATTTTGTGCAAGATGTACAAGCATTCATAGATACTGGAATATGTGTAAACAATACAACTGAATTACTCAACAGCATGGAGTGAAACAATATCGACAGAATAAGGGTGTACAATAGAATTGAATTATACGAGCATTGAGTGTAATAAGTTCGTTGTCGCTCGGGGGTGCAACCAGCTTCCCACATTTCATAATGTTCAGGATATATATTAATTTCTGGCCGTTACTGAGGTGATAGCAGCATGGTTAAGGGTATATGAAACTCACTTATATTACACAGGATATGTAATGTCCTAGTGCTCCAATTTTACTTGTATCTTTCATTTCTTGCATTAATTGTTTCATAACGTTTAATACAGATAAATGCAATATAAACTCTACTTTTTTATTGTTCGTAATTAGAATTATCCATGTAGTCCCATAGACCACACAATTTATGCAAAAAATCGGTAATTTTTGTGTATACTCTCACTAGGAAAATTCTTTCAACTTTTTAGAGAAAATGTGATAATTACATGTTAGAGCATCATTATTGCTTTATATGTACTTTTTATAAAAAAAAAACAGCACCAAGTTCATCATATTATATAAAAAAAGAATCAATTAGAAAAAAATTATTACATATCAAAAGTTTAAAATATATGTACTCCCTTCTATGTAAAGCTACATAAAACAGTTACACGGCCAGCAAATACTGCTATCTATAGTGATTTATTGAAACTACGTGGTGTGCGCACAATCAGTCTACTGGTCTACAAGCAAATGACGCACTTACATCCGGGTGTGGGGCAGGGTTATCTATGGTGTGGGGGTACATTTTAGTTACACAGCATGTCGAGAGATGGTGGAACGATATCCTGAGCAACGATAACCCAAGGAGCCATAGCACTGATAACCTTCTGATGAGCCGTAGTGCGCTCAATGAGCATTAGGTAGCAGCAACCTCCTACAGATGGCACTAACGTGCAGTCTCAACTACAGTGACAGCTGTTCCGTGCAGACTATATAAAAAAGGTAACTAAAGTAAATATTTAGGTCAATTAACGACATTTGAAATAATATTATATCAGAATAAATCTAGCTTTAATTCGAATCAATAAATAATTGCAAATTTCTAGAAAAATATTTTCAACATGTCATATAAGATAGCAGTATATAGGCGATTCCACTTCAAATCTTCCCAGTCTCAGTAATTTACTGGTGAACCTAAAAATAATTAAAATAAAAACACATTTTTCACACTGAAGGGGAGCCTTGAATATGCTCATTAAAGTTTGGGTTTCACCCACAGCCTCATCTACTTTGAAATTTCAAATGACACGCATACTTTTTGTTGTTTAAATTTTAATATAAATAGGGCTGATAACGGGAATGAAATCTAAAATTTAATCGTCTTATTTTAAACTATCTCTTAATATCAAAAGCTACATTTTTTTATTTAAATTAAATTTATGTTAAATAGGTAATTAGAGCAGGACTGAAAACTTTTATATGTTTCAACTTTTATTCCAAAACATTAGTGGCTGTTGTTAAATTTTTGAAATCAATTATCAACGTACTTTAAAGGTTTTTATCAACTGGTGCAGTCAGAATTATAGTAATAGATTTTTAAGCAGATAGGATAATATTTACTACTTTTCTTATATTTGTTTGATAACTTTCAACAAATAGAAAATTCGTTACTCACTAAATATGAGTGTTTAAAACACCAATAAAAAGTGGGCCACGAACTGCCATGTTTCATTTTTTTAAATAGCTCACGGTTGACTAATTGAAACATCTGAAAACCACAAAACGTGCATAAGACAAGTTTCAAATTAAATTCGTCATCTGGAAGCATTGCGGAAACTAAGTAACGGTCCTTTATATAGAGTAAGTCACTTCGCAACAAATTCGGAGAAGAGAAACTATGAGGTGGGTTTTTTTTTTTTTTTTTTTTTTTTTTTTTTTGTAAAAATAACCCATGTTCTCTGACGCGTTTTACAGAAGCTGTGCAAACCCATTTATTGGTTCCAACGCTAAACCAAACCCTGCCTTGTCTTCGCTGTGTACCCCTGTGTGTAGTCGATATGTGTGCAGTTGAATGCAGACATCCATTGAGAATGGACTTCTATGTTACAGAGAGGCCAGAGGAAATACCCAAGCGACATTTTTTCAATCATAGAGGTATAGATAGATATGCGACGCGCTCTCTGCTGAAATGACCATAAATGAACTACATGACTATTTTGAAAAGTGGTGCAGACATTGGCGCAAGTTTATCACTGCTCATGGGGCTTACTCTGAAGATTGTATCGTGTAAAGGGTTAATGTTCTCTATAATAAAAGTTTCTACATTCGGTTTCTTTTTGACTCTACTAGTATTTTTTCCAGAAGTTCTTGACAGGAAATAGCTGCAATATATGATGAATGCCTGAGCACAACATGATCGTATGCAGACTTCCGCAATCTTTTTGGCACGGTATAATAAGTAGAAAAATTACTGGCAGTCAAAAGCATGGCGACAGATATCTTCAGCCAAGAAGTTCAAGTTTTTACCCTCTACCGGTTAGGTCCTGTTGACTCTCTTCTGAGATAACAAAGGATCAATTTTGGGGCACTATTAGGGAAAGGGTGAAATAGTTAATAGTGTCCGATACAACGCAATGTCAGGGGAGAAGATGAAACCAGTAATACAAAATTGTCGTAGGGGACTTTATCTAAACGCCTGCTTGATAGTTAAGATCAGGATTTCTATGTAATCAGTTACATGTTCTATCCCCTCCTATCTACTCACCAGTAAGCTATATATCTTTGCGGATTAACACTAGAACCCCCGAATTTCAAATACCCCCTAAAACGCACATTAGCGGCCAATGCTACTTTGTTATGTATTTTTAATCATTTTTCTCACTGAAAGGTGTGGCATTTTTTCCTATCGCCTTCTGGTCTGCTATGAGGAAACGATTTTGCCTCTAAATTGCAAGTCAGGTTCGAATGCAGTTTGCATTATCTTCCGGAGTGTTTGCATATACTTGGTGTCTGCTCAGTATCACGTCATATTTAAGTGATCTGACTCAGGCCGATCAAATTTCTTACTTACAGACGACTGTAGTGACGTATAGGGAACAATATGACTTTGAACTGCGAACCAGGTTAGAATCCAGCTTGAATTGAGCTTCTGGTTTCAGATGTTATTATGTTCATGGTTTTTGCTCACGTGTCACGTATGTTTAGCCCTTTATGTCCCTAGGCCCCTTTGTCTATTCATTTAATTTGTTGGTAATTCAATTATACATTCACACATTTTTTTCGTTCATTCCTTTGTTCATTTTTATATAACTCCGGTTAAATGGTTGTAAGTAAAAAAAGAAAGAAAGAAAGAAAAAAAAAAGGGAAAAAATTATTAAAAATTTATTTTTATTTCAGGTATTTCATGATTTCCCCAAATGAAGAAATATTTAATTATACGACCTGGATTTGCATAGTAACAAATTATCTGTACATTACATTGAAACATTCTCAGAGATATTGGTATGACACTTTTTGCAAAGTTTTTGATTATATGAGAAATACACACCTTTTTTTTTACATGTCGAACAACTGTCTTTGGTTTTGTTTTTCTTACATAACTATTTGACATGTCTTGCGTTTAGCGACCTTAGATGTTCCTTCATCCTTATAATCAACCATGAGTGATGTGACAGTAGTCGATGAAAACTGCGTGAAAATGAAAAGCTAAGGGAAATTTTAGACACCGATACTCACATTACGCCATATTTGAAACGTTTGTTGTGCAGTGATGATTATTGTCGGTTACATCTACATAATAGATGTCGTAAGAAACATGGGTAAGGAAGGGGTTAATTGACCGCATCCGGGAACCGAGTTATGCCTGAGGAAAAAAAAAAATGGTGTGCTAATCGTCACCCAAAGAGATTAAAAGTCACAAAAGCATAGAAAAATATTTCCAAAATCTGTGAAGATATAGTTTACGAAAATCAAAAGCGGTCAAGTGACCGCCATTGGGCGTTCTAGTGTTAATCTATTACCATTGATATGATGAAATATAATATTACATATTTCGGCTATTGTTACATATTACCTCTTGATATTGCATAAGTTATTGTTATTTTATTTTTCTCGAGTAAGATATTATAGTGAAAAAAAAAGTCCCACCTACAAATACTTTGACGTTTTCTTGAAAAAAAAAAAACAAAGGCTGTATTGTATCTTAATACGGTGTGATGTTTTCCTGCATCCCCATCTCTTTGCAGAAAACGTTCTAACTGCTTAGTGCAGTGACTCTAAGCAATACACATGGTCAAACGGCAGTTCAATTACATGTCAGCTCCTGGCGATATTCTTCTATAGGGGTTTCTTTCGCAAGAAGCTTAATTCTCTGAAGATAGGAGTGTCATGCTTTAAGTAGATTCAAACTTTATTTCTCTCCTATTTTACCTTATTAGTCTCTTTTTCTCATCAGAATGCTAAATTTTGGTGGTTATCGAAAATACAAGTATTGGTTTAAACTATAATGACTTTTATAGTGTCATCGTTTCCTTCCTTCCTTCCTTCCACCCTCCCACCGTCCCTCCCTCCTTCCTTCCTTCCTTTTTTAAATAGTGTTTAACGCCCTTTTTAGTACTGAGGCACCACAGGCGGTGGACACTGATGATACACAAGACGAAATGATAAACTGGGAAAGGATTTTTAAGGAAGGAAACGTTTCAGACCTAAGTTTAAGGTACCTCCCCGGCATTTGCCATTTATGAGGATTGAAGAAAGCCTGGAAAAAACCTCAGTCTGGAAGGAAGGTCCGGCCGGGATTCGAATCCCAGACCTCCCACTCACAAGTCCGCGCCTTAACGACCTTGACCACCGTTGACGGTCGTCGCTTTGTGCAAACCTTACATCATGGGTGATGATGGACCATGCATTTACTACGGAAGGATGTATCGAAATGAGAATGTTCTACGAAATCACAACAAGATCAAAATACTTTGTGCTTTATACATTAAAAGCGTAGTTTTTAATGATTTAAAACATTCCTTAGAACAAACTCCAGGTTTTCGAATTTCGCTCTTTTCTTGAGTTGTATTACGATCAACATTTAAGAAAAAAAATATATCCAGATATACATTATCAAAAATATTAGAAAAAAAACAGCATCTGTTAGTTCTGTTACATGGTCGAAAGTGCCAGGGTGAGGTGGACCGGCGCGGTGTGATGGCGGCTTGCGCTTTGGAAAGGTGATTTCTGCCCCGACGTCTAGAAGGGAAGCGCACCTTTTAAGGGTTGCACAAGTTAAGGAGGGCTCCACCAGCATCAGGATACTCTATCTGGAAACATTAGAAACGACACTTGCGTCCGCGCAGTTACCACCCGTAATTCATGGCCGTTGTTTCCCTTACCCCATTCTTTTCTCCCGGAGGTGCCCCATATCATCCATTCATACAAAGCCAAGAGCAACAAAAAATTACCCCTGAAAACTAAAATAAAAATAACGTTGGAAAAGTTATTTCATATAACATAACGTAGACATGTTATTACTCCTTTACAATTTAAATGATTCAGTCCTAATATAATTTTCCCTTTTTGAGTATTACGTAATCTTCATATTTTAATGTATATGTATATATTTCCTATATAAATTACATATTTTACACCTTGTTGTTACATATAAAACCGGATCTTAACTATAACATATGCAGCAGCCTTACAGCATTCCCCATGTAGCTCTGATGTTGTTCCTTATGATTATTATGTGTTTACGCCCCTTAAGGACACTCTGAGAGGAGAAAGGTTTTGGGAGTGATGGCGAGGTTATTACTGGCTCCAGGCACAACCGAAACGACTTTTTGAGATAATAAAGAAGTTGGTGCAACAATATGAGAAGTATACTGGAAAAAAAAAAAAAAAAAAAGGATGCTTGTGTAGAAGTATTACTCTATTTACATTTTATGCCATTTTTTGCGCACTCCTGTTATCCTTGATCAATGGCTATAAAATAGTCATAGCCTAATCTTCAGAGGGTTTGCCTATTGACTGCTACATATAATTTAGTAACAACATAAAGGATGGACGGCTGTGCCGCGGGGTTAATTCACCAGAACTTCCTTTCTTCTCTCCGGTTAAGACACCGCGGAAAAGCTCCGGGGCTTGGGCACCTTCGGCCTTATAACTAAAATTATATTGGGAGTCTCTTAACTGTGTCTTCCCAGTGACCCAGGTATTTCGTATCAGCAAGGGTTGTCTTAGTTTTAATGTTATGTAAATAGTTGCATTTAATTGTCAGGTTTAAACTGTTTTTTCTTTAAAATAAAGGTTTTATTCGATTCTAGTGTCTGAAATTTGTTTGCCCTTGGGTATGTTATTACTTTGTCAATCAAATGGGACAACTCTTTTAATATTTATGTGATCTTTTGTCGTTTAAGAATTGCTTTTGGAGTTTTAATTATGTTATAAACTCACAGTGCCTTATAGGTTTTAATGTAAAATATTATTACATGGAATGTGTTCTTTATATATTTAAAAACTATAAATTTAAAACTAAATTTAAATTTTATTGTTGGGTTTTGTGAGTTTTATTAATTTTCTCCTGTATTGTTGAGTCACCTTTTAATGTCCACATCCTGGGGGGTTTTCTCCAGCACCTTCCTAAAGAGAGAACTTGTGGACCTCAACGGGAGTATATCACCGTGCAATTTCTAACAGAATTATATATCTCAAAACTTCCATTTTTCTGTTATTTTTAACGCCCTCGTATATAGATTAACCTTTCAAGAATAATTAATTACAAATGATTTACAGTTGTGGTATCAGCGTATTCCCTTTTGGGGACAATTCAGATGTGCTTTGACCACAAAACGAGTTATTCTGAACACCACTGTTCATATCTGAACACCACTTCTGTCTCATGTGGGTCGTTTTAAAACAAAACAAACTTAGAGGTAGCAAAACACAGCTGCGTAGCAGGGTCATACCACTAAATATACAACTACAGTCAAACTAACTACCTAGTTCCCTGTTCTTGCTTACCAATGACCCCGTAACGCGGAATTTTGAGCATAAATTGTAGGTAGCCATTTCATCCGGCTTATGCAAATGGTTTCGCTGCAAAATACATGCGAAAGTTGTTTTTACTTCCATGTATCATAAATCTGCACAAATGTTGGCTACTGCAGCTCTGGATGTCTTTTTTTTTTAATGTCAACTATAAAAATAGCCCAAAATTCCAGGAGATCCATATTGGAAAATATACCTAAAGTAACTCAGAATAATTAAAAACATATCAAGAATGTCAATAAGGGCCAGATGGACCAGCCCCTTCCTCCCAAAATACCTTAATTATTTACAATTTTCTCTTTTCCTAGTTAACTTTTAAAACAAAAAATGCACGGTAACCGATTAGTTCGCAATTTTGTCTTACGCAATAAACGCATTTCTTCACTAATGTAGCTGCGGTAGCATGCGGGTCCTCCGTTAGCGAGGGAGGCTAGTGGGCCAGCTCGTAAAATTATACGATTTAAACTTATACCTTTATGGAAAGATATACAAGGATTTATATTTTTCTTCCTCCAATACGGGTTAGCCTTTTTCCTGCTTATTTTCCCGTTCTCTTGGGCCACTAGGAAGGCGGATCATGGCAGTGCTCGGTATTCTCTCTTTTCTTAGGAGCCAAATGTTGAGGGATTACTGATACCACGCATAACTGTCTACAGGGGTTGTTTTCGCTCTTTGAAATTGGATGGTTTCCTCATTATCAGTGGAAAGTTGACTTTCACAGTGTCAGCTATTACAAAAAATCGCAACTCTTTTGTGGTAATGAATAAAGTGGACGTTTTATACTAGACTCAGTTTTTGCCTCTTAAGTTTAACTGTTAAGTTGGAAACGAAACGATTTGGACCTCATCAATTGAAAGCTATAAGAACTTACTCAGCAAGACGTCACAAAATTAACTTTTTTTTTATGGTTTGAAGAAAAAAAAAACAGCGTGTGAAGTGAGAAACGGGTCTTGTCTAAATGAATGAGATTAGAAATGAAATGGAAAGGAAAGTTTTCGTTTGTATACAGGCGGATGAAACGACAAATATCACATGCATGTCACAATTTGTTGTGATATGATATATATCAGTAGGGGTAAACCGATTGAAATGTTCATAAAATTCGTTGCTATTTCTGAATTAACTCCAGAAGGCTTAAGACGTACTTTAACAACTGAATTAGAAGTGTTACACATATAAACCATAAGTTTATAGCACAAACGTATGAGGGTGCTGCAGTTATGAGAGATTGTCGGGGAGGTGTATAAGTCCTGAATAAAAGAGACCTTCACCCATATCATTTGGTCATCATGTAGTTATGACCTTGGCCCAAACTTTCTACAGGTGCCACGAGCCGCCACTGATTACACTGTTACATCTTGTATCTACACAAAAATATTTTAAGTATGAAATATGGACGAAGTACAAACATTCGAAAATCGAAACATAAAAAGCAGTTAAAACGTTGGAAAGATTAGTTCTAACTTCACTGATCTAATAGAAGCATTTGTGGAGTTATAGAGCTGAAAAGTGATGTCCACAAACGCATGTATTTGTTGTCCCTAGCGCAAACGTGATACTTCTCCTTTGTAAATAGTTGATAAAAATCAACCCAGTACAGCTGGTTGTTTATGATAAGTTATTAATAAATAAAATGGACAGTAGGAGGGTTTTCAATCCAATAATCATATTAACTGTTTATTAAACTGCTGTAGTGACATTGTGGTGGAACTAATAGAGAGGTGTTTGCTTCAATATGCAAGCATTACTCCCTCCATCTCTGTCCATGTCCAGTCACAATGTCTTGTAACCTCCGTTCCCTGGAAGGAAATGTATGTTGATAACGCACATCAGCGCGCTCTCGCTCTATCTCTTTGACTAGTGTTTAACCCCCTTTTTTACCATTGATGCACCACAGGCGATGGTCACTGATGATACATGGGATGAAATTACATATTGGGAAAGGATTTTTTTTAAGGAAGGAATCGTTCCCTTCGGAAGGGAAGTAAATTCATAAAAGAACCTCAAGTCTGAAAGAAGAGGCCTATGAGCAAATTTACCGCCATTTCACGCCCTGAATTGAATGGGACGCTGATGACCTGAGATGTTAAAGAACGTCCGTAAATAACACAAATCAACAAATCAGCAGATAGAAAGCTTCTTAAATCCATTATCGAAGGAGTGCTGTTGAGTTTCCAGCCTACTAATGCTTCCTCGCTCGTCGCTATCAAAATGCCAACTTCCCAATGCTTCTTTTGACAGTATAAATATGTTATAAGCTCAAGGTGATACGTCCGGACTGTAGGGAGGATGTTCCAATGCTGTCTAGTGGATTTTCTGGAGCTTTCGCTTGTCAAAGCAGCTGTATGAGGATAGGCATTGTCTTGGAGAAGAAAAACTTCTCAAATAGGTTGTTGACATTTTCGCCGATGATCACGTTTTGCCTCATCCAGTAGCTGGCAGTCATCAACTGCATTGAGTGCTCGACGTTTATGCGGAAAATCAATTAACAAAATACCTAGCAGAAAGAGTGGAACGAAAGAGCCAATATTTTGTTGAAATGAAGGAATCATCCCCGCACTCGCCTAAAAGACAAGGAAAAATTACGTATAAAAACAATTATCTGGGGGAAAACTTTTGATATACCTGTTACTCGATATTCCAACAATAACACTAAGAAGCCAATGACAGTCATTGATAAAATCTCCCGCAGCTGTAAGTTTGTCGGCGGCCGGTAGAGCGATTTTCAAACTTTAGGTTTCAGATAAACCCCGACCCGTCTGATTTCACTGATTTTCTTATTTTGTTTCAATGGCTTAGGCCGAGTTTTGTTCAGAAAAAACAAACACCTCGATTTCTAGAGCGATTTTGAAATATTCGCTTTAGGTTAACCCCACTCCTAACAGTCTTTCTCAGATTTTTATTTTATTTAAATGGTGTATACCGAATTTCGTTACAATATATATTTATTAAGCCACTTTTAAATTTTGGGTTTCAGGTAAACGCCCACTGATAATGGACTGATTTCAGTGATTTTCAAGAACCCTTTTTCTTATTTTATTTCATTTCCATGACATACGCCAAGCTTCACCGAAGGAAATAATTTGCGACCTCTAGAGCGATTTTTAAATATTCGTTTTAGGTTAACCTCACCCCCAATTGTTCAATTTTGCTGATTAGCAGCTAGACGAATCGTTTGTTAATTGATATATGCCGAGTTTCATTGAAAGAAAGCAAACACTGCGGCCACTAGAGCGTTATTTGACTCACATACATATATAGAGTGTGTATACATTTTTTCATCGTCATTTTTGGTGCCTAGTAAGTAGGGTCGATATAGATTTGAAGAATTTTTTAAAAAATGTTTTCATTGTTACATCCACAACAGGTACATTCGTTAGGAAAGCAAATTAAGTAGAGACCTGATTAGAGCCAACAGTAAAATAAAATGTACAAGAGCCGCCACTGCTTTTCTCGCGAGTTAAAAGATAACATATAAGCACACATGATGGCGTAACAGTTTAACTGTTATGTGCATGAAGGCATGTTCCGAGATAACTCGTCTGCAAATTACTTGGTAAAATGTCTGAGAACTGCAAGCGGTAATGCGTAAAGTAAACATCTTTTTGAGATGGTTCTTGAAATTAGAGAGTGACATCCCTAGCAACTGTTTTTCACGCTAGACACGAATAGTACCTAGGATAGAAATTGAAGAACGAAAACGTATAAAACAAGGA
Organism: Metallyticus violacea; assembly: GCA_030762175.1. Lineage (NCBI taxonomy): Eukaryota > Metazoa > Arthropoda > Insecta > Mantodea > Metallyticidae > Metallyticus > Metallyticus violacea. Next base: position 25,205,097 of record CM060835.1, on the reverse strand, counting down.
AACAGCAATTATATCAAAAGCAAGTAAATATGAAGTGGAACAGACGTTATCACAGGAGGATCTGAGATATCCGTAGTGAGTGAATTTATCCGGAAAGCTCAGACCCTGGAGTGTTATTGATTAGAACTATTTCACGAATAAAATAAGAATTCAAATGTAATTTCCGTTAACTTGGCTCATAGTGTTGCAACAATTGTACAGTTATATTATGAATACTTAACCTTTTCAAGCCATGTTGCAACAGACGAATGTCGATTGTCAGTAATGCCAATAGAGAAGAGCCAAATTCAGGTTTGGGACTATTTCATGAATAGAACAGAATGAAAGTAATATATTAAATTTGCACACAGAATATTAGCAAGTGTACAAAATGTTAATTTGCTTATGAATACCTACCTGTTCAAAAACCGTGAGAATGAAATAAACAAAAGTCGACTATTACAGTCACTGCCTAAGATTTACTAATACCAACTGAAAAAAACAAAGCAGGGAAAACATTTTACCATTCTCAACGTGCTTATTAAGATTTATAGTTGCTTAGGCAGATATTGTTGCATAATTTACAAAATGATTTCAGACTGTTTGACTGAATACGCAAAAACAATTGCTTGAGTGAATATACATTAAGTTAGTTAAATATATAATTATTGAAAACACAGAAAAGTGTCAACGATGCGTGCCCAGGAACTATATAGTGGAGGTATAGAGTTGGTTGCACTGATCACAAGATAAATGCACGTCGCGTGATAAAACGGATTTGATAATTTTTTCCGACAATTTCTACGATATTAGGCTGTGATTGGTCAAAATTCAAAATTTTGTTTCGTTTAATTGATCGATTTTAAGATGTCACATAAGTGAAATAGTCATTGTAAAAGCACTGCCATGGGTGGCCGAGGTCGTTAAGGCGCGGACTCGTGAGCGGGAGGTATGGGGTTCGAATCCCGTCAGGACCGTCCTCCCGACTGAGGTTTTTTCCAGGTTTTCCTAAGTCCTCATAAATGCCGGGGAGGTACCCTAAACTTAGGCCTGGAACGAATCCTTCTTTAAAAATAAATCCTTTCCCAGTTTATCATTTCATCTTATGTATCATCAGTGTCTATCGCCTGCGGTGCCTTTGTAGTAAAAACGGGCGTTAAACACCATTCATTCATTCATTGTAAAAGTATTGGTGAAGGAGATAAAAAGGATTGTAAAATAGAACAAAGAGAAAGAAATAAAGGCTAAGATGTGAATCAAAAGTAAATAAACAAATAAACATCTATTCCTGTATTTACACTACCAGAATCAAAAGATAAATGTGTCATTTATACTGCAGGCTTAAGATATCTGCGGAAATAAAAGAAAGCGCACAGAAGGAGACAGACACTATCAAAAAGGAAAGCCTGCAGGTAGCTCGTGGATTTATTGCAGTAGCGGGAATAGCCTTCATTACGCAACATTCTGCTGCAGTTCCTCTCCTGATAGATACCATGTGGCCTACTTCCCCATCAATTAAAATCAATGAGCCGGAATAGGTCAACACTTGTTCAAAATAGAATCCCAGGACCCAAAATGTTTTCTGAAGTGATCAATTTTCCATATTAAAAAAAAGTTAATTGATATAAATTAGAATATTTCTTACGTTTGGGAGACCTATGCAGTAAAATGTGTCTTTTTAATAATTTTTCTATAATTTTTTTATTTTTATTACTGATATAGATTTTACTCCACTTGCAGCAATAGCAGACGAAAATATCATGAAGTGAATTGTTAGTATTTTATTTTAGCAACGTTCTCTATGCATTCTTTTATTTTTATGTTTTAATATCTAGTAAATTTGAACTAAAACATTTCTCAAGTTATTTTCAGGGATAACTTGCTTTTCGATTCTCAAAAACTTAAGGCGTAATCCTTAAGGAAACATTTGAAATCCTAGGCAAGATGCATAAAGTGTTGGTCTTTAGTATATTTGAGCAGAATCAGGTATGCAAAAGATCAGTGAAATATTTGCTGTTTTAAGAGAGGGCCTAATTAATTATCGATTAGAATAATTATATAATTACTGTAAACATTGCCAGTTTTTTAATGTATCAATTAATTTAAAAGATGTCAACAATAAATTAATCGATTGTGTTAAATAACAACTGTCTATAACTTGTTATTAAAAACCCCAACTAAAGTACATTTGCAGTGGAATTTTACTTTTTCCACGAATTTAGGCATCCAAACTGAGGTGTAGCGGTATATTGTAGTTGTCTTCTGAGGCCGGCCGCCCTTAAGTTCCAGTTATGTCCACTTGATGAAGATAATGGTATGCTTATGATGTGCCAGGGGGTTGTTTCTTAGTCCTAGTGAGACCTAACATAACCAGACCATGGGCGCCATGGTCTTCCTAATCAAGCAAAAACATAACATATACAGAAATCGACCCCGAAATCCCAGGAATAGTATACAAGAATGTGGACTACAAAACCACAAGTCTGATCGAATTGTTTATAAATACAATGATAAATTTCTGTAGTTCATTGCTTTGGAATATACTTTTTTTAGTCACTGTATATTTTAGAAAATATGCGACTTGTTATCAAAAAGTTCCAAGACTAAGATATAGCACGAAAACATAGCGCAGCGATCGTGAGCTATGACCTTTATTAATCATTCTGCTGAGTGACTTCGTTCTGAGAAAACAGAGAGCGTGCTATACAAGTCTTTGTTACCAGGTGCGCAGGCGATTTGCAATTTCATAATGAACAGCAATGCAATCTGAATCTACACAGTTGAATCAAAAACAGAAAATCGTGCCGGTCGCAGTGAAAGACGCTGGAGAAATTTACATTAACGCACAGACTAAACACTGTACAGTTTTCAGGCAGTGGCTACACACTGAATCCAAAAATAAAAGAAACGACCCACGTCCTTTGCATTCCTTGATAACTCTAAAGCAGCTCTACTCTCCATCAGCAACAAAAAAGCATCCCACCCAGGGGCCAGATTGGCTCGGCTCCCTCTAAAGAAAAGTCTATAAACACTTATATTTTTTCTGCTCCGGGCCAGTTTTTAAAACAAAAAGATGCATGAAAACAGCGAAAATGATTAGTAGTTAATTGCATCTTTGCAATAAGCGCATTTCTTCTCTACTGTAGTAGCGGTAGCATGCGGGTCCTCCGTTAGCGAAGGCGGCTCATGGGCCAGCCGGGAAAAAAATTTGTTTAAAATTATACCTTCATGGACCAGCAAAGATTTACATGGACTTATATTTGTTTTCCTCCAAGATGGGTTAGCGTTTCTCCTGCTTATTTCTGCGTTCTCTTGGGCCAGCGCTGGTATTCTCTCTTTTCTTAGGAATCAGATGTTTAGAGGACACAACGTGTAACTGACTATGAGGTTGTTTTCGCACTTTGTTTGTAACTGGATAGCTTCATTACTGTTTGTCAGTGACAAGTTGATTTTCACAGTGTTTTTTAAGTTACAAAAACAATAAATAAATAAAAACACACACATTTCGTTTGTGGCAATGATTAAAGTAGGCATTTTAATGAAGGCTCCATTTTCGCGTCTCAGTTTAACTGTTAAGTTGGAAGTGAAAGATTTGGACCTCATGAACCGAATGCTATAGAAGTTTACTCAGTAAGAGGGCACAACATTATTATTTATTTCTTTTTTTTAATGTTTTGAGTAATACATCTTGACTGACACTGTGTGAAGTGAGAAGCATATCTTGTCTATAGGAATAGATTAGAAAAGAAATAGGTTTTTTTTTTTTCAAATCGACGAAACGACAGCTATTACATGCCTGTCACTATTAGTTGTGATATTACGACACATCAGTGGGGGTAAACTGGTTGTTAACAGCTGAATTAAAAATTAAAAGAGTTCTATATCAACCAGGAGTGTTTAGCACAAACGCACGATGGCGCTGCAGTTATGAGGGAATGTCGGGGAGAAGTATAAGTGTAAAAGATACCTTCCCCCACGCCATTTGGGTATTATGTAGTCATACCCCTTCTACAGGGGTTACGAGCCGCCACTGATCCCATCCTCTAGCGTTTTGTTCAAAACGAAAACCCTCTCTCAAGAACTCAAGAACTCATTTCATTTCACTGGGTTAAAGGACACACGGGACTCCGAAGCAACGAAAGACAAGATTACTTAGCAAAGATTGTAGCCAGCCACAGCAAAACCTTGCTTACAATAGCTGCCCAAAATCAGAGACAAAACAGATGTGAGAAGCTTCTTATTAAACATCTGGAATGATATCTACATCATTGAAATAACTGCTAATATCAAACTATTCATCGCATCAATCTCCCCTGGTCTCTCTGGCCTAACCGCGTCTTTACACAGTTCTTGTCCAGCCACGGCTCTTCCCGTTCCTATCTCTAGAACTTTAAGAAAACTCCTTCGCCAAAGTGCAACTTCTTAGAAAGTCCTGCACAAACTTCTCATCAACTACTGTTCTCAAGAGACCGCCCAACAGTTGCAACATTTCCCCCTACTGCAGGTAATGAGGCTCCACATCAACACTCTTAATGTATGTCTGTTCTGTATGTCTTCAGAAAACTTCAAAAATAAAATTAAAATGTTAATATCGCAAATGTGTTATACCTTTAAGTAGAAACACGGCTGCAACTCTTCGTCGGAAAAAAATACTAAAGCAGAGGCTAATGTCAACTTCTGTGTTAAACTTGGAGCCTTGAAAATGATAAGGCTGGTTTATGGTTATTAAAAAATAAACAGTACGAGATGCACAAACGCCCTTGGTCGATGGGTGAGGCGTGGAAGAAGAGGCAACAATCCTACAGCTTTTGAATAGATGGGGGAAATGTCTTCCGAAGTCGTACTGCTTCTCACTCTGTGGTAGAGATACGCTCAGAGTTTGACGTCATCATGCTAGACGCTTCCACATTAGTCTCGACCAATCGAAAGAAAACACACAGGAGTTGACTGGAATAAGGATGAGAGGGAATAGGGGTCAGCTTTATGTGAAATGAAATCTGATAAATAATGACTGCTATTACAAATTAAAAAGGACCTAACACTGGTCCTTGAGAAACACTTGATGTACTTTTTTGAAAATCTAACCACACTCTGCGACTGTTAGAAAGGTAGGAATATAATAGATCGATAACCTTCTCACTCATTCAGTAACTTTGCAAATGGCTAATTATACTTTCTGGCTAAAAGAAAACTGGATGAATCTCGCTCAGTAAACAAATCGAAACAAAATGATAGGAAAAAAATCAAATGAATGTATTAATTTTGAGTACCATTCTGTTTATTAAGACTATTTCACGAATAAAATAAGAATATAAATATACTTCCCCTAAACTTGATTTACAAAGTTGTGATAATTGTGTATTTCTATTATAAATACTTAACCTTTACAAGCCATCCAGCAACAGACGAATGTCGATTGTCAGTAATGCCATTAGAAAAGAGCCAAATACGGTTTATGATGTTAAATGAATAGAATAAGATAAGTTATACCTACAGAATGTTTCTGAAATACTTAAACTTTGGTGACGTGTTCCTCACACCAAAACAAGAAAGGAAAAAAAATCCACATAAACATATTTACCAAAACAAGAAATACAATGTCAACTTAGGAACTCGTAATAAATGTTCAAAATGTCCTCTTGCTTCCACATACGCATGCGCTCGTCTGATCACGGACTGTTGCAAGCGGTGTCAAACGATTTCTCAGGCTTCTATGACACATTGATGAAGTGCCTCTATATTAGGAATGTCTGTCGCACAAACCAGTTGTTTTAGCTGGTCCCATGGTTAAAAATACAAATAATTAAGAACGGGGGAACGTGCAGGCCATGGAACTGGTCTTCCCCTATCTATGCATCTACCATGGTAGATATCCGCCAGTGCATCTCGAACAACGCCGCTAAAAACACACGGCTCTTCTTATTTGTAAGGGTTCTAAATGGTATCCTGCCATGGTTAAACACAACACAACATGCAACCCAAGTGAAAAGTAATACAGATTAACCACAAGCGTACCCAAATGACAGCAAAAAAAAAAGCCTCCTTGGTAACATATGGTCATCTATGATACAATGAGTGCATCAACACACTTGTGTCGATGATATCATTCCATTATCCAATAAAGTGAATTTTATTTTCGGTTACAAACCAAAGATGTTAGAGTGTACCTTAAAACGCTTTGAAGTAAACTTTCAATAATATTTCAAAATCTAAGAATTTCGGACATATGTTTATAGGAACTTTTTTTCTTGTTCTCGTGTGAGGAACCAGCCACTTAAGCTTGTAAAAGTGTGTGTGAGGCATTTATGGTGTCGCGGCCATTTTCCTCCGAAACTAAGGGAAAAATCAAAAAAATGCTTCAGACAAAATTTAAAGTGCTCATAAGGGGGACATAAGATAGCGACCTTAGCTTGTCCTTGAAATGCCATTCTCGTGTAATTTCATGATCAGATTGATTTTTTTAAAATGGAATGATGTTTTTTCTTTTCCGGTAAAGGAAAGAGTATTCAATTTTCAGTATAAAAGTTCTAGTACATCTATCAGCTAGAGGTGATAGGTGATGTCATTTTATTTTTGAATGTTGTTTAACGCCCATCTTTACTACTGAGGCACCACAGGCTGCGAACAGTGATGATACATGAAATGATAAATTGGGAAAGGATTTTTTAAGGAAGGAAACGTTCCAGGTCTAAGTTTAGGGTACCTCCCAGGCATTTGCCAGTCATGAGGACTGAGGAAAACTTGGAAAAAACCTCAATCAGGGAGGACGGTCCTGGTGGGATTCGAACTTCAGACCTCCCGCTCACGAGGGTAATGTCATATTAAACAAATAAGACAGCAAATGTTTTTCACTTACTTTCACTTGACTGGCATCAATTTACGTATGTTGGAAAAGTTACCGTTTGAATTTGTAGTAAAGCATTAGGTAAAATTCAACACGCTTCTGAAAATCATCCCCATGAAGAGCTTGGTGTAGGTTAATGTGATATGGATGATATTTGTGACGTTTAATCTCTCTCTCCTTTGACAGATTCCTGAATGACGTTCCAGTTGACGGGAATTTCAGTGAGAATTAGCGGCAACTGCAGCTAATACAGTGACTTCCGAATTTTCCCCAGTAGCACTTCTCATTTGTTGGGTTTTCTTGCTGCGACACCCCCCCCCCCTTCGGAGAGAAATTTGCAAGTCGTTGAACATTTCTAACAGATGGCTGCGTCCTTTCAGGATATCGATATCTGTATAAGTTGCAAGCTGTTCTAGAGTTCCTATGAGCTTTGTCATAAATGTAAATCATATCGATCCTCTCGTTGATCGTGTATCGAACATCCATGATAGAAAAACGAAGTGGAATTGTTTGAGAAAAATGTCCTTTGAGGTTTGAATTGGCAAAGGTGAGCTCTTGTTTGTGTTGTACCGATGTCAACAAACGGGCTTCTGTGTATAAAAAGATAAGTTTCCTTCATTGTAATAACAAAAGAGAGAGAATAGGAATTTTAATGCTCTTTCCAATCCTGGAAAAGAGAAATCACTTTCATTTGAAAAAATAAACTTGACCTTGAAATGACATTGAGAAAGGCATTTCAAGGACGAGTAAAGATCGCTATTTTTATGTCCCCCTAAGAGCGCTTCAAATTTTGTCTCACCTTTTTTTTTTTTTTTTTATTTTTCGCTTCGTTTCGGAGGAAAATAACGACACTATGAATGCCTCACCTATATATATATATATATATATATATATATATATATATGAATGAAAAATAAAATAAAGTAACACTATTAACAATGTAATAAATTAACAGTAATAATAAAAGTAGATAAGGATAAAACACTAAGATAGGTCACACTTGAAATTGCTATATTTCGAACTACTGGAGTTCTTCTATGGCAAGAAGCTAGGACTTGTAATTTTATTATTACTATATGTAGTCTTCTTGCCATAGAAGGACCCCACGAGTTCGAAATACAGCGATCTCGTTTGACTTTTTCTCAGTGTTTTATCCTTTTCTACTATTATAATTACTGTTAATTTGTTACATTGCTAATAGTGATACTTTATATATATTCAGCGTTTCCACATAAGTACACATTCTCCCACTCTGGCAAAAGGTATCCGATTTCTGAGTCTGGGACGCTTGGAAAATTATGACTGCTGGGGAACCTTGAAACTACAATCTGCAATCTACGGGTAACCAGAACATGGTCGCCTAGTAAGGCGGTACATTCCTCGTCAAGGAAAAATCCATATTATAGGATCGGAACTCGAACCCGAACCCCAAGCTTATTAGGCAGAAGCTCTGACTACTAGAGTATAGGCTGGTCAAATGTGTCACGATTTTATGTTTCATATTACCTTTCGCTGTTGATGTTATGCTTATAAAATGAAATATCAGACTTAAAAAGTCAGGTCACTGCCGGGAAACCTCGGATTATTAATGTCGGACAGTTTATTTCGTATAAATGAATCTTTCCATAGTTTGTGTTTAACGCAGAAGGCTGGATTTAAAGTACGCTTGGATCACCTCATAAGGAATTCATCTCTCACAATGGAGATAACCTTAGGAAGATCTCTGTGATCTGTACGTGGGCTGTTAAAAAGATGATCGTAATTTTCTGACAACATACATTTACTCATAATTTTGATGATTTTTCTCAAATTAGACCCCGTTGGGTGCAATGAACCTATCCCAGCATTTCTGCCAGTCTCCAAAGACATACTGGAAACCATTTTAACAGGATCGCTTCTGCAGCCCTCCACACTGATGATCGCATGTGTCACTCACGAAGGCATTTCTTCAATTTGGGGAAAAGTAAAAGATTACAGGGAGTTAAATCTCGACTTTGCGGACTCACTTCACATTGATTTTTGTGAGATATTCAGCAATAACTTTTGTGACGTGTTGCTCAAGCTTATTGCATCTCCTTGCAGAGTTTTCAAGACATCTCAGTCGTATTGCCCAGTTACAGTTGTGAGTGCAATATGACATGCTGGTAAACCATTGCTTGAATATCGAAACATTTTCCCAGAAAAAGCAACCATTGCCCCCATCATAGAACTGAGCTGTTTGCTCTCAGCATCCAAAAGATGTAGCCAAGTTTCATCAGCCTTTGAAACAAACTCTGCATCTTAAACTCTCTTGGGCAACTTTCCAGTTACCAAAGTGTGGGTGGCACTCAGTGAAATGTTCAGAATTTCTGAAAGTGTTGTTAATGTTTTTCGATAATTCTCTTTCACAATGACAGCAGCGGTATTTATGCTTTCTTCCGTTAAAGTAGCGGTTTCCAATCTGTCCCCTAGGAAGGTTGGTGAAAGGTTTCACAATCTCTGCTGTTAATACTTCACAACATGTAACACATTGTGGTCGATCACCCATCACCGAAAAAATCAAATTGTGGCCTTCAAAATATTTACGAGATTTCACTTTCTTCGCACATTGAGAGGACCTGTTGCAGGCAGAAGCAACGCTTTTATTTAAGAACTTATCCATTTTCACGCCCTTTCTTATTAAGGTAACCAGGAAGTGTAAATCTAACAAATAATGTAGCAGTATACATTTTGCACTGTATCTTAGAAACTTATAAAGCTATCAATATTAACATTTTATGAGAAATTAAGAACACTTAACTAAAGTTACTCGGCAATATTTAATTCTCTAATAAACATAAAACGTTTTTAAACAAAAAATAAATCTAATTTCCCGAAAACTTAAAATTTTGACATAAGTGTGCATTTTTCTCAGGATTGGCTGGACCAGTATTGTTGAAAATTTGTACGCACATAGTACGCAAATGTGAAGTGTGGTGACTAGAAGTATTTAAATATCATCATTAATTAATAAAATCAACACCAATAATTTTTTTTTCAAAATGTAAAAATTAATTTTTTTTCTAGCAACTAGCATAGATATATTAATATAGTTCCAAAAATAGCATGTCGTCTGCAGTTTAAGTAAAAAAAGTTCTAATTCCACAATAGTTTATAAGAAAAATGCACGGTTATGGCACAGTGTTTTCAGTTTTTTAACGAGATTTTATTTTGGTTTAAAAAGTTTTAAAAAACTTTGTATGTGCATTAGAGAATAAAAATTTACAGAGCATCTTTAGTTAATTTTTCTTAATACCTCTCAAAAATTTCATAATGAAAGCTGCAAAACTTTTTGAGATACAGTGCAAAATGTATACTGTTGCATTATATGCTTGATTTACACTTTTTGCTTACCTTAAGAATGCTTTAATAATCGTTGCATGATGTTTATTTTGACCAGTTATATAGCAGCGCAACAATGGTTATTGTGATTGAAAATATGCCACATTTTTGAAACGTGCGCGTGAGCTTGCAAATTTATTATAGCAGCGAAGTGAATTGAAGGGGTCGCCAATAATTTCATTCTCGCAAAGAGGGTCATGCATGCAAGAAGTTTGGAAACCGCTGCGTTAGAGCACAAATTGGAGACCCGGGTCCACCTTCTTTGGAAATTCACACTTCTCCACTTTAAACATTTTAAACCACATTCCAGCTGTGCTATAGGGTAGAACAAACTCTATGTAGGTCTGCTGTAACTTTGCATAGACCTCAGTTGAAGGTTTGTTGAGACAAAAGTAGAATTTCAAAGAAGTATAGTGTTCGTAATGTGTCACCTCTATTTTGCTGTAGACGGAACTGAACATGTCTCAATTTGCACACCTCTTATAGAGGGAGGGACAGGAAGTGGAAAAAAATGAAGCTAGTATAACTTGTACATCATGAATTGTGTTTAAAAATATTGTAAAGTTGAATTTTAGGACGAGACAATTATGCTTGTAAGAAATTATGATAATTTTTAATTGAAAAATCCTCGTAAGTTCCGACGAAGGAAGTTCGTGGTTTCCGTGCTTGAAGGACACAGTAACTAAGTTGCTCAGAAGGCCGTGGCTCGGATTTTTCCAGCTTGATTCATTAATCTCAACTAATTGCACAACCAGTTTCAAAGAACTGTTTCTATAAACAAATTCTTATCTTCTTGGTCTTAATTAGAGTCATGTTAAAATTTATCAAATATACGTAAAGAAAAAATTCTGAATTCGTTAGCACAAAAACTACGTCTGCCATAACTTAAGCCAAATCAAATTATGTTTTAAATGTGCTATGGTTAATAAAAGCGCAGAGCCTTTTTAGCCGTAGGTTAAACTCCAGAAAAGAACATTCATCAATCAACCTGACTGCACCCACGCGTTGAAGTTACTTTTCGAGAAGAGGTTTACTTCAAAGCACAAGAGCTTCATTTATAAATATTAACGAGTGGTTGTAACTAGAGGTCGCATTTCCGGTGCTTGTCATCCTAGGAAGGCGAAAACCGGTAACTTGAGGAGGTAGCATATATAAGATCACAAGAGGAATGCGATATGATGCTGTGGAGAAAGCGGAAGGAGTTATATTCACTTTCTCCGCCTCCAATAAAGTCCAGAACCAGAACTTTCCCTAACTGACCGGCCACCTGTTCGGGACGCGCATAGCTCGCGTCACTTGTTTCAATCTTCTTAATCCACCTGCAGGCGTGCTGGAGCAGCCCTCTTGAAAATGACGTTTGATATATTGTTACTTCAGAAGCTGAACAGATTAAGGATTGGGCACTATTAATATTTACATCTTATCTTACAAATAAGTTTCCTATGTGTTAGTAGGAGATACTAAAACAAAAATTCTGAAAAATAACTATGAAGTATCGCGAACCTGTGTTCTTGCACGTATTTATTTTACATTGTTCATTATTAACACAGGAAAACTAAAACTTAATGCAAACTGGTCAAGTACGTTGCTTACGTTTTCCTATTTTATTAGAGAGTAAACGAAGAAAATATATTACAAATAATACTGTCAGATATTAATATTCTAATAAATTTTTAATGAAAATCTTCTAATATAAAATGCCTCAAAAATAAAATTTATATGATCTTTCGTAAAACAAATATATGATAAAGCAGTTAGGTTACCTACATTTTGGTCATGGTGAAATTAATACAGCTGGTTGGTAAATTTTTATTTTTAGGGCTACATATTGTCTACATTAAATTGGTAAAAACATATTTCTGATATCAACGTAACCAGGAAGTGTAAATCTAGCAAATAATGCAACGATATATATTTTATAATGTATCTAAGAAAAGTTTAAAGCTATCAATATGAAAATTTTGTGACATGTTAAGAAAATTCAACTAAAGATTCTCTGTAAATTTTAGTTCTCTAATCCGCATAATTTTTTTTTAAACATTTTAAACCAAAATAAAATCTTGTTTAAAATCTGAAAACACTGTAACATAACCATGCCTTTTTCTTATAAACTATTCGCGGAATTCATTTTTTTACATAAACTGTAGACAACATGTTATCCTGGGAACTATAATAATATATTTATGCTAGTTGATTGAAAATAAATTAATTTTCAAATTTTGAAATAAAATATATTTTAATTTCTTATTGAAATTGATTTTTATCAACTAATAGTGATATTTACATACTTATAATAACATTTACATACATTATGTGTGTACAAATTTTCAACAAGATTGGTCCAGCCAATCCTGAGACAAATGCACGTTTATGTCAAAATTTTAAGTTGTTGGGAAATAAAATTTATTTTCATTTAAAAGCTTTTTGTGTACATTAGAGAATTAAAATTTACCGAGAATCTTTAGTTAAGTATTCTTAATATATCGTAAAATTTTCATATTAGTAGATTTATGAATTTCTGAGATACAGTACAAAATGTGTACTGCTTAATTTTTTGCTACATGTACACTTCCTGGTTACTTTAATAGGACCATTTTTCTTGGTGTATTATCTAGGTTTAGACACTTAAATATATCAAATAAAATATTTTTAAAATATAGAATACTCAATGTCACATTCGTTTCTCATACATGAATATTATACAGCAATGCTGTATGAAAACCCAGCTAAAACTACAAGTGTTACAAATTTGGGCTGTCAAATTTCTTGACGCTGTGAAGTTTGTTCTGATCATGACGGTAGATGTTTACTTTAAACAGTAAATTTTGGGGTTTTTCATGTCTTTTTTGTAATGTTTGGTCATCTATCATTAAAAATAAATAATTGTAATTGTTAGGAGGAGATGAGTAGTTGACAGACCTTAATGTAAACACGCTCTACAGCAGTCAAATGTTGTGTTGTATTTAGAAACAATCACATTCTGAGTAACCATTTACAAAGGTAGTTGAGTTATTACAAAACAAAAACAATGAAATAACCCGGTAATGAGTCACCAGAGACCTTGGGTTCCTTATATCAAAACACTAGGAAAACCTCCACGAACAACTTGTGAAAGTTTGTCGGTGGGGTTCAGATTCACTCTGTATGTTGAGAACATTTAACTCCTTCTAAATGACTATACTATATTACTGAATTTTTACTCTTGTCACTGTGTTTAAGGATTGTTTTAACTTTGTTTGGAAAAAAACACCTGTTGAGAATAGTATAAAATTTACTCTAAATAAATTTGTACATAAATAACACTAGAATAGCAGCTGACCTCGGTTGATGTTCTAATGATACAATCAAATATGAAGCCAAATGCCTTTGAATCTTAATTACGTTAGAATTAAATCATATTCCAACAGATTTAAAACAAATTGATTCCCATAAAAAATTCAAAGATGCAAACAATATTATTTGGAAATTTATTTACATAAGCAAGAAAATTCTATCAAATTTAAATTATATAAATTATTGTTTGAATTGAATTTAAATATATACTTTTAAATCACAAAAGTTTTATCTGGTGTCATATCTTATCTGTTAAGTAAATATTTTCAGCTGTAACTTCCGCTCTCCTGTGTTCAGTTGTTCAGATATAGTTGCATAAAGAAGGCTATGTGTAGAACATGGTGACATGTTCAAAATGGAGTTTCGAGCTGTTATTAAGACCTTCACAAAAGAAGGACTTATTCCAAATGAAATTAAACAGCGAATGGACGGAGTGTATGGGGAAGCATTCCCCTTATATTCTACTGTAAAAGAATGGGCCGAACGTTTTCGAATGGGTCAAGAACGCATTGAAGACAAAGACCGTGCAGGTCGGCCGTTGGAGGTGCTCACTCCTGAAAACATCGCTCTTTTGGAAGGAGAAATTATGGAAAACCGGTGGATCAAAGTTACAGAAATAGCAGCAAGGTTGGACCTTTCTTAAACAACAGCCATTCGTATTATTCATGAACATTTAAACATGAATAAGGTTAGTGCAAGATGGGTGCCTAAGACTTGCTTCCTCTGTCCAAAAGTAGCAACGAATCATCTGTTGTCAGGCATTTTTGGAGCTCTGCCGTGGCAACGAGAGAGACGTTCTGCAAACCATTGTTACAGGAGATGAAACTATGATCCTCTTTTGTCCAAATGAGAATCAATGGAGTGGCTTAAACCTGGCGAAGCATCGCCTATTAAGTCCAAGTAAAAAGCTTATGACCATAATCTTTTGGCCCTGTGAAGGAATACTTTTCATCGACTTCAAGGAGAGGAACACCATAGTAAATGGGGAGTACTATGCTGGCCTACTGCACAGACTACGTGCTTCCATCAAAGAGAAAAGGCGAGGAAAGCTGAGTGGTGGTGTGCGTCTTCTTTACGACAACGCGCCTGTACACACAGCTCTTGTTGCAAAGGAAGCTGTGAACTAATGTGGCTTTAAGGAGATCGACCATCTACCTTACAGCTGTGATCTAACTCTCAATGACTATTTCCTCTTCTCAAAACTCAAGAAAGACCTTCGAGGAAGGAAATTTAAGTGTGACGAAGAAGTGATGGATGCTTTTATGCCCATTTTGCAGTCAAGACTTCTGACTATTTGAGGGGGGGGGGTTGAAATGTTAATTCAAAGATGTGAGGAGTGTGTTGCAATAAAGAGTAATTATATTGAAAAGTGACATATAGATTTTGTCTTTATCATAACTAGAAAATGCTTAGGCTATGGACCTATCCTCGCGTGTATATATAATATAAAAGAAAAATAGAAATAAAGTAACACTATTAACAATGTAACAAATTAACAGTAATTATAAAAGCAGAAAAAGATGAAAGACTAACGGAAATTCACACTTTTAATAGCTATATTTCGAACTACTAGAGTTCTTCTATGACAAGAAGACAAGTTATATATATTACATGTATTAGAGTAAGATTTTAGCGTCAGTTCCGAAGTAGTTTTGCTATCAAAACCCACCATCTTTTGCAGAAATATTTGTGTAATAATACATGGATTGGTCAAGAATGGCAGTAGCTACAGCTGTTTGTTGCAGTGTAACTTCTGTTGATAACACCCCTGGTAACAGAATTGCTTTCCTCTCTCAGACATGTAAGTTCGGTAGTGAAAGGAGGAAAAGCCGTGAGCAATTTAAAACTATTGCGAATGCGTTTACAGCAGCTAGGACTCCAGTAAAAGCTACAAGAAGTGCAATCAAAGGACAATGAATTAAAGGCAAATAATTTAATAAGCCGGGTGGGGCGTTAGGTTCTGTTACTGTTGCAATAAAGAGGTAGGCTTGAAAGAGATTAGGAAACTTTTCCATGTTGTAACATGAAATCTCATTTTTTGTTTCATTTACTAGAGAGCGTATCAATGAAAACATTGCATATTTTCAGATTAAATGTTTAAAAAACACCAGCATATCGCTTCAACTCATAGGCAAAAAATACATCAACGGAAATTTAATTTTGGGGGTTTAGCGGCTAAGAATAATCTAAACAAAGTGATTGAATCAAACCAGTGTGCAATTTGCAGGGGATATGGGGAATCCGCCCTTCTAAATCACACCCCTCCACCCTCTGATTTTAAATAACCCAAACAAAACAGGAATATTTATTTCCCATTCACTTGATATGTAAACTATATAACTTAACACTTAATTTAAATTTGTTAAGCCGCACACAGAAAATATACTTACCCTAGAGCTTTTTAACAATAAAATGAACTTAAAATATATAAATATATTATAAGCCCATATCTTACTCATTAATTTTGAAAACAATGTTATTATTTAAACGTTTCAAACCGAATCTTCATTCTCTTTGTGTTATTGTTGCTTTAATCTGTTACGATCCATTACTGTGTGCAGTCAGTGTTAATTGGTGCGAGGCTGCGAAACAAGCTGCAGTTATTAGCTTGACTGTGTCCAGATTTGTACAAACCATGGATTTTCATTATGTCTCAGAAACAAAAGAACAGTGAACTGTCGGAAACGTGTGCAACTGTCAGGGTACCAGCAGTGGTGCTAAGAGTCAAAATAGACGCCAAATCTAAGAAACAAAACAGTAATGACAAGAAAGTTCAACAGTAGTAATCGACTTTTTATTGTAGCAGTTTTAAAATACATTCAAGTACAACTGTCGCATGGGCCTTACAGCCACATATGCTGTAAGAATCGTTCTTGTAACAATAAAAATGACCGTAACATACATACATACATACATACATACATACATACATACATACATACATACATACATACATACATACATATATACATACATGCATACATATATACACACATACATACATACACACATACATACATACATACATGCGTACATACATATACACATACATACATACACACAAACATACATACACACATACATACACACATACATACACACATACATACATATATACATGCATACATGCATGCATGCATACATACACACATACATACATGCATACCCACACACATACACACATACATACACAAATAAAAACATACATAGATACATACACACATACATATCGATATATTTACGTTTTCTATGAGTAATTTTACATACAAATACATACACATGAATAGAACCCTTACTCTTGAGCCCCTTTGCATTTATTTACACCCCTCTCCAACTCCCCTCTCTTCTCTATAGCCATTAGTTTTCTTTGTCGGGTCTTCGCTAGAAATATTTCCAAATTGTGTGTATATATTTCATGCATCCACACTTCCCAGCAAATGTTCAAATTTCTGTTGGAATTAAAAAAATGCGTGATAAATGCCAATTTCTTAAAATTTCGTTTCCCTGCATTCTGCCAAAATATGGCTCCAGGTATCACTTTCTCCACACAGTGGGCAAATTCTTTCCTTTAACTGTTTTGTTGCTACAGTTCTTTTGTGCGTCTTTTTGGAAAGCTGTGTCACGATGGTTCCCGATCAACTCACGAGAGGTCTAAGTTTGAATGATTGGTAAAATATCTCACAAAGTGATTGCTTATGACGTGGTTAGTTGTACTCTATGAAATCCCAAAAATTTTGAAAATATTATCATTATTTATATAAAACAGAGATTCTTCAGTTCTCACAGCAAAACTAATGGCTATTAAAACTCTTGGAACATTGAAAACAAATGATTCGCCGCGTATTATGTGACAGTACAAGAATTGTAGGAAATTCACAAAATCAAAGAAGTCATTGATTTGTTTTATTTACGGACGCTCTTTAACATCTCAGGTTATCAGCGTCCCATTCAATTGAGGGCGTGAAACGGTTAACAAATTTTGTTCAGAGGCCTCTTCTTTCAGGTTTGAGGATCTTTTACATGCTGTAAATGTACGAAATGGGATCCATGGCGTTACTTCCCTTCCGAGGGAAGCCATACTTATAGTTTTTACGCTAAAATCCATCAGTTCTGGCTGCAATTGAACCCGTGATCTTGGGTTTAGGAGGCTAGCTACAGTTTTTGGCAGACAATATGAAAAACTGTTTTGAACACTTGAGTTTCTTTTCGGATGTAGCAGTATTAAACTCAGACACATGTGTTTTATGTCATTTCTTCGTTTATGTAAAAACATGAATTTTACATTTAATGAAGTACGTGCGCATCACTAGTTAAAGATTTTCTATAAAGAAAATCCTCAACACATTCCCACTTCAGTGAAAGAACTTGTGAAATCAGTCAAAATTATACCTATATCTAACGCTGAATGTAAGCTGGATTTAGTATCAATAATCAATGACTGATCAGAGGAATTATTTACAAATTTCGACATTTTCAAATCTACTTTTTATTTCAGTGCACCGCTTCGATGAGGAAAAAATGTACAGCAAAATGGGTCAAGACTCAGCATCACAAACATCCGGCAAACCATCGCATACTCAGGAGCAATCTCAATCATCTCGTCTACTCAGTTGAACTCTCTAAGATAAAATGGCAAGTATATATTTGGATTTTGAAAATTTTGCTTTCTATGTAATATGGTTAATGGTATAGAAAACGCTGTATTAAGAAAGTGATTATAATTTATATTTAGCAAATAATGGGAATTTATACAAGGAAATAGTGCACTTATGGTTGCTATATATATATATATATATATATATATATATATAAACTAACCTACTATGACTATTCCCTCCCCCCTGTGCTAAAAGCACAAATCTGGCACCGAGTCAAACTCAGATAACAAATTCCTTTGCTCAGTAAAGGAATTTATATACGGGGAAATATTGAATGAAAATTTTGACCTGGCACCATTTCAGAATAGGTCCTGGTGGTCTAGCCATACTTGACTCGTAGACCCAACATCGCGAGTTCAATCCCGGGCAGGGTCGATTACTTTTTCTTGGCGTAAAAATCCTAAGTTTGGCTTCCTTCGGTAGGGAAGTAAAGCCTTGAGTCCCTCTCTAAGATTTACGGCACGTAATAGAACCTCAAGCCCGAAAGAAGAGGTCTCTGAGCAAACTGTTTTTTGAATTAAATGGGATGCTAATGACCTGAGATGTTAAATAAAACCAATCAACAAAAAATCAACCATCACAGATATCCGCCTTCAAGTATAACCCATAACGTCTATGACATAAAGTCACATTATAACTGCCAGGTGCTGCAATCTAACGGAACAAAAGTTCGATATTTGTGGTGATTCATTGGGAAAAAAGGAAATAAATTAAATTCAGAAGACAGGTAAGTAAAACTTGTCAATGCATGCTTATTTTTCCCCCCTTAATTGTGCATGAAAATTTTGTCTTTAATAATAATCTCTTTATATCGTTCCTCAAAAGAGAGGCTGTATTAAAAACTGTATTAAAAAGTAACTAAAATCATGGTGAACAAAAGTCGGTCCTGGTGGTGTAGTGGTTTACTATATTTGCCTTCTAAACCCAAGATCGCGGGTTAAAACTCGGCCAGAACCGGGTTTTTTCCGGCGTAAAAACCCTAAGTATGGCTTTTTTCGGAAGGGAAGTAAAGCCGTGGGTCCCGTGTCGTACATTTACGGCAAGAAAAAGAACCTCAAGCCTGAAAGAAGACGCCTCTGAGCAAAATTAATCGGCCGTTTCACACCTTGAGTAGAATGGGATGCTGATGGCCTGTGATGTTAAAGAGCGTCCATAAGTAAACCAAATCAATTAACCAATGTTGAGCAAGGCCTGTTAATATTGCGAAACTCGGGGTTACAGCATCCTGATGCAATATCAGTTTCTAAGGAATTACATGAAGTAGTTTTAACGATTTGTTTTTCTACAAGTCTTGGAAAAGGTCTGGAATTTTGCTTCCGTCTGCAGAAACCCGGTATGGACGCGTGCGCAATGTTACAGCGAGCATATGGCGATGTTCTGCCACAATCAACTGCACTTCGATGGTTCAGAGAGTTTAATGAGGGCCGTGTTTCAACAACAAAGCAGGACGGTCCAGGTGCTTCAACCACTGCAGGAATGAAATGATTAACACAGCTGGCGTCGTAGTTCGGGTTGAGACGAATAACATTGGATAGACTGTCAAACATGTTGCAGATTTTTCATAGTAGTGCGTCCACCACTCTGCTCGCGTACATATGAGAAGTGTATGTGTCAGATGGGTGCCTAGATTGCTGACCCTGAACAGAAAATAGTGAGAGTGGAAGTGTGTCGGGAGCTTCAGCGACTAGTAGCGGAGCATTGTGACGCATACAAGTAGTGAGATTTCGCTTCACCATACAATTCCGAAAGCAATAGTCTGTAATCACCTGGTTCTCCGACACCAAAGAAGGGCAGGGTGTTCGGTCGGCAGGAAAGGTTATGATGATTTCGTTCTTCGATTGTCGACATGAAGTCCCCACACAAACAACGGCTAATGGAGAGTAAACTATTTTGAGCGTCCTGGCCGGAAACATCAGACGAAAGTTCCCTGAGCTCTACCCATCTGGTTGATGCTTTCCTCATGACAATGCATGACCTCATGTTTGCAACCTTGTTGCTCAACATTTGGCTAATCTTTTTTTATGTTCCCTAGTCTCAAAAACAATATGTTGGGCCAGCGTTTTGGTTCATCAAAGGCTGCTCTGCAGAAGACGGAGGAAGTTAAACAGCTTTCAACACATCTTTCAGGAATGGCAGACACATTGGATCAAGTGCATATAATTTCATGGGAACTACTTCGAAAAAGATCTACCAGTACGGACACTGTCTAGTGTACTTCATAAATAAAAACATATAATCCACATACGGAGAAGCCATTCGCTGTTCTCACTGACCAAATAATTTCTGTTAGACACGTGAACCGGTGTATGTCTATATCACATTTGAAACAAACATCAAAACACTCTCTTTAGTAAGAACGTCCTTCAGATATAATTTTTCTGTTTCTTTCTTCTCATCTTGATACCTTTAGTACTTCTATTCCTTCTCTTATATGTTTCTCATCTTTTTCTCTACCTTTTACATTCCTTGGTTTCCCTTTCTCTCAAATGTTGGTCCTGGTGGTGTTAATAACCATACTTTCTAAGCCCAAGATTCAACCCCGGCTAGGGTCGATGGATTTTTTAGGGTCTAAAACCTAATAATGGCTTCCTTCGGAAGGGAAGTAAAGCCGTGGGTCCCATGCTGTAAATTTACGGTAAGAAAAAGAACCTCAAGTCTGAAATAAGAGGGATCTGAGCAAAATTTGTCGGCCGTTTCACCCCATGAATAGAACGGGACGCGGATGACCTGAGGTGTTAAAGAGCGTCCTTGAATAAACTAAATTAAAATCAAATTTATCTCTAATTTATTCCTTTTCAGTTATCCATCAATGCTCTCCTCTTTCTTACCATTTCATAGTTTTTCTTTCCTCTTCAATGTATTTATTTACATTTATCGATTGCCAGAAATACGTGAAACTTCCTTTACCATATTCAAAATGAAAGTCTGCGACGCCATGAAGTAAGGTGATAAATATACTCCAATAACTGTCAGTACATGGTTGTTATTTACTTAGTGAAACATGGAAAATTCATTAAGAACGCGGCAATCAAATGCTTTCCACATTTTCCTTTTCCCACCACCTCTCATCGCTAGGTGTAACAGGTGCCCTTGCTTTCACCGCTAGAGTGTTTACAGCTTTGGGGAAAGCAATAAAGGCCATCTAAATGGGCAATAAGCTTCTAAAGTGGACTTTAGTGCGTTCTTATTATCTTCCATAAGCCCGCAACTTTTCACACAGCATTTTTTTCTCAACGTAAATGTTTACCTCATCTCTGAGAGGATTTTAGAATTACGAAACACAAAAACATATTTCACAATGTTTCTCGTAAAATTTTGTTATGTATTTGTTTCACAGTTAACCAAATTATTAACTCGCAATAAAAAGTAGTAAAAGAAAAAGAAACACGCCCAATACCCGCCTTTGTCGAACGTTTGCCTACATAAAGATGTTTATATTCTCAAAAGTGCTTTAATAACGGAATAGTTAAGTCTTTCTGGGAAAGTATCACATGTCAACAATTTAATAAATGGACTACTTAGTTCATTAACCAATTAATAATCCGGTACAAGAAATATGGAATTACAACCAATCATAGGTGCCTATTGCCACAACATTATCGTTTCCGTTTTATCACTTTTTATCGCACCTATCAGCAATTACTTTTATGCAAATTCATCAGAACAGCAGAAATGTCTTTATAGCTTCTTTGTCTTAAACGTCATTGTGCAGTCAACACTCAACATGGGGGGCAACTGAAAACGTTTTGGCGAAACACACATTAGATGCACAAATTGATCTTATAATTAATTTCCAGGTCAAAAATAAAAAGAAAATTGGAATTAACACATGGAGCCCATTTAACAATTGTATTTTATTTTCAAACTTGTATTGTATTCAATGGTTGTTGTAGATTTACCTGCTTAAGTTGTCTTTTTTTTTTTTAATAGTGTTTAACGCCCGTTTTTTACTACTGAGGCATCACAGGCGGTAGACACTGAAGACACTTGAAAGGAAATGATATATTGGGAAAGTTTTTTTTTTAAAGAAGGAATCGTTCCAGGCCAAGTTTAGGATACCTTCCCGGTATTTGACATTTATGAGGACTGAGGTAAATCTGGAAAAAACCTCAGTCAGAGAAGACGGTCCTGGTGGGATTCGAACCACTGACCTCCCGCTCACGAGTCAATGCCTTAACGACTTCGGTCACCCCAGGCGGCAAGTTGTCTTGAATTTGTTATCAAAGTGTTTAAATGAAAAAATAAAACTCATACCCGGTAAATTGTTTTAATTTCGACTTTCATCTTTTTCGACCTACATTTGTTCGACTGTTAGCGGAAATTAAAATGCCGGACTGGACATTCGTAATTTTAATTGCATTTTATGGTTATATTATTTCATTTTTATAGTTTTGATCCCTAAATAGTCGAAACGAATACAACTCAAGCCTCAGATTCTCAGCATTTATCGATAAAATGTGCAGCTCTCTTTATAATACTGCAGATAGCTTGAGTTGTACACTTATTACCTATGAACATGCTTAGAAAGTATTATTGTCCATTTAACTTATGTGAAATCATCATAAAATAGACCAATCAAATGAAACAAAATTTTTAACTTTGACCAATCAGAGCCCGATATCGCAGTGTAATTATCGAAAAAGTTTACCAAATCTCTTTACCGCGTGAAGTGTATTTGTCTTCTGGTCAGTATAGCTAACTATATAATTCCCACTGTAATTCCTGAGCACGTATATTTACTGAAATAATAGTTTTGGGATATTCAGCTAAAAAGTTTGAAATTACTTTGTAAATTACGTAACAATACCTGCGTAAGTAACCATAAATTGTAAACTATTATCTCTGATTAATTTTTCTCAGTTGGTAAATTGAACGGTAGAGATTGAAATAGTCAACTTTCGGTTTTTTCAGTCTCACGGTTTCTGAATATGTAGGTATTCATAAGTAGGCCATTGTTAATATTCTGGGCGCGAAATTAAATATAAATTACTTTTATTCTTATTATATTCATGAAATAGTCCCAAACCCGTATTTGGCTCTTCTCTACTGACATTACTGACAATAGACAATCGTCTGTTGCTACATGGCTTGAAAAGTTTAAGTATTCATAAACAAATATACAATTATTACAATATTGTAAGCCAGTTTACGGGAATTATATTTCATTTCTTATTTAATTCGTGAAATAGGCTAATAAATATCACTCAAGGATCTGAGCTTTCCAGGTAATCGGCAATCTCAGACTCTCTTGTGATATTACTTGTGCTAATTTTGTCATGTCTTGATTATTATTTTATTTTTTATGAATTGACAATTTTCAATTATTTCCGTATAATGATTGTCCAGTTAAAGTTAAATTCTGGAAAACTATTACAAATGATGCCTGTAATGTATATATAATGCCTGTTATTTACATTCATAATTTATATTTAAGAATATTTAAGAAGTTTCTGATATGCGCAATTTTCCCCCCACTTGTTTTATTTTTCTCCAAATGATCACACCTTTCTGTGTTCGTTTTAAGAATCTGCGGAGTAGTTTGACAAGTATGTGCTTTAAAAAAAATTCTCCCATTGATAATTCATGAAATATTCTCGATCTTTCTCATATTTAGGGTTCAAAATGTCCAATAAAAAAGTAACTCTGAAGTGAGGTTTTATAAAAAACAAAACAAACCTAATCCAATTGAGAACAATGGTAACACATCTAAAAGTGAACAGTGAACTTTGTTTTTAAAAATGCAAACTTTTAAATCTAATAACTTCAGCGAAAGCATTTCTCAAAGAGAGTTACACGAATAATACATTAAAAGTTAAGTTAATGCCCAAAAGGTTTGGAATAAGGAGGAGGTCAGTATCGGCTTTTCCCATCTAAATGTGAAAGAACAAATTATGTTTGATTGCTTGTATTAAATAATATTTTAACATTAATGTTTGGTTTATAGGACACGATACATTGCAGACTCCATTATGGCATATAGTCTAGTCGTATATACCGTGTAGAGGTCGAAACTTGATTATTTCACTGTCAGTTTTTAATGCGAGCATGAAATGAGTAAAACCCCGTTTTTTGTAATTTGAAATGAAATAAAAGAGCCCATTATGCCCCATTAAGGGCCAGGGCCCCATACTAGAGGGAGAAGCTCATTTTGTAACTCGCGTGCTGAGCTATTCCAAGTGAGTTAAGCATTCTACTGAAAAAAATAACCATACTATTTGATAGTTTCTTGCCGTTTTTGAGTCCTTGTCACGTCTCCCTCCACTCACTTCTATTGCGGGAGATGCTTGACCAATGAACTCCGAGATGTTCCTTGAATGTGTGTGACTATCTTCACGGTTGCCTTGGAGTCCTCTGTCCTGTGTAGTGCGCCCATCTGTCCTGGTGTTACCTCGCCAAGTGACCGCCCCATTTCCATTTTATCAATGTAGCTCTGTTCAGGATGTTTTCTGATTCTGCGATTTCCCATTGGAGGTCTTGTCTCTCAGTGTTATACCTGGGGTCTTCCTCTCCATTTACCTTTGACATATTGTTATGCTCTGCCGCTTCTGTAGGTAAGGGAACAGGTTTGACATCATTAGTACCTCGAGTCTCAGTTTCTTGTTTACAGATGCGTCTTGCAATATGAACTTTATAGAGACGAGAAGGCTTTCCAAGCTTGTGCTACTCTCCTCTTTATCTCTTTATCCATATTGTGGTCAAATGAGACCGTCTGAAACCAATTTTTATAAAAATAGGATACATCTCTTTTAGTATATACTTTTCTAATTTACAAACATGCGTTTTTCTAACGGATAGGACGGTTCTTAATTCTATTATCGGGGAGGGAAAAAAAAAAGAGTATGGTTGGGCTTCCAGTGAGATGCGCACAAATGCTTCCACCCTTCATAGCTGTCGTATCGACCTCCCAATGCCTCTTTTAACGGTTCAAACATATGGTAATTGCAAAGCGGTATTCAAATGTCGTCTAGTAGATTTTCTCTAGTTTTTCCTATGTCAAAGCAGCCGTATGCGGACGGGTGTTGTCTTGGAGAAGTTCTCGGAGAGGTTGTTGAAGTCTTTTTGCTGATAAACGCATTTTGACTCAACCGGAACATCATCTTCTACCACAAGAATTAGGCAGTGGGTCCTGTTTCGACTTTTAAGAAATTTAATTTGGTCTTGCCATCATAAAAGCGATTTGACTCTATTTCTTTACTCTTGGGGTACATAATTAAATATAATTTTCATAAGTCTGGTATTCTCCTTATATGTTGGTACCAGTCCGCTTTTTTGATTTTTCTACTTGTTCATTCAGATTGTAGATCTGCAATTCTCCTATTACTATTTTCTCCTCTGATCTATTAATCCATACCCAGCTAATGTTAAAAAACAATTTCATTTTTGAACTTTCTATTGTTCTGTGCTCACTTCCATAACGAATTTTTTTACTATTATTAAGCGCCTCACTGTTCTTCTTTCCTCGCTTTTGATATGACTCTCTTGGGTTTATAAATAAGTTGCAAACCTGTCTCGTCTCAATTGATAATGTTAGTTGGTTGATTACGTTAATCAATTAGCTTTGGAACATTCTCATAAAAATGGCAATGTTTTCCTGGGTCATTTCTTTTGCACGAGCTCATCTACTACCCTCATGCTCAGCTAAAAATCCTCTTATCACGTCTTTACCAGGAGTTTGAACCTCGTTGCTAAATGGATGTTTCATGCCATTCACAAAAGCTTAATGGAATATTAGACTGCGAATGTCTTTATGAGTCATCCATACATATTTCATCGAGATTCAAAAGACACTTCACTTATTGCCTCTCAAGTTCCTTTCAACTTTATATATGGACACCAGAACCAACTCGCCGTCAAGGTATTTCTTGGGACAGAAAATGCTTTAGCAGCTGTATCCGGTGTCATCTCGCCTACCTTCACCATTTGATAGCTGGCTACATACGAGGGTATGTCCTAACCATTTTCTAGACATATGGAAAAAAACTATATTTCACATTTCAATATAATTACCCTTTAATGCAATACACTTCTCACATATTTGAATTAACATTTTAATCTCCCCCCCCCCCAAATAGTCAGAAGTCTTGTCTGTAAAATGGGCATAAACTGCATCCATCACTTCTTCGTCACACTTAAATTTCCTTCCTCGAAGATCCTTCTTGAGATTTGAGAAGAGGAAATAGTCACTGGGAACTAGATCTGGGCTGTAGGGTGAATAATCGTTCTCCTTGAAGCCGCATTTCTTCACAGCTTCCTTTGCAACAAGAGCTGTGTTCAAGGCGGGTTGTCGTGAAGAAGACGCACACCATCACTCAGTTTTACTCGCATTTTCTCTTTGATGGAAGTACGTAATCTGTGTAGTAGGCTAGCATAGTACTCTCCATTTACTGTGGTGTTCCTCTCCTTGATGTCAACGAAGAATATTCCTTCACAGTGCCAAAAGATTGTGGTCATGATCTTCTTCGTTGACTGAATGACCTTGGCCTTTAGAGGCGGTGCTTTGCCAGGTTTACGCCACTCCACTGATTCTCATTTGGACAAGGGATCATAATAGAGGAACATAGTTCATCTCCTCTAACAATGGTTTGCAGAACTTTCTCTTTCGTTGCCACGGTAGAGCTCCAAAATTGCCGGACAACAGATCTTTTGGACTGAGGAAAGAAGTCTAGGCACCCATCTTGCACTAACCTTATTCATGTTTAAATGTTCATGAATAATTCGAAGGACTGTTGTTTTAGAAAGGCCCAATCTTGCTGCTATTTTTGTAACTTTGAGCCGCCGGTTTTCCATAATTTCTCCTTCCACAAGAGCTATGTTTTCAGCATGAGTACCTCCAAGGGCCGACCTGCACGGTCTTTGTCTTCAATGCTTTCTCGACCCGTTCGAAAAAGTTTGGCCCATTCGTTTACGGTAGAATATGAGGGGGATGTTTCCCCATATACACCGTCCAATCACTGTTTAATTTCATTTGGAGCAAGTACTTCCTTTGAAGAACTTAATAACAGCGTGATACTCCATTTTGAACATGTCCGAATCTTCTACACATAGCCTTCCTTATGCAACTATATCTGAACAACTGAACACAGCGGAGCGGAAGTTACAACTGCAATTATTTGCTTAACAGATAAGGTATGATACCAGATAAGGATTTCGTGAATACGATAATCTTTATCGGCGAGGCCGGAAATTTATGGACCTACCTTTGTATTTTATCTTCCGCCCACGAACATCGACACTTGTTCTTTCTGAATTTCTCACCATAATAAATAAATAAAAAAATTTACTTGAGTTGAATTCAGAGGCTATATAATGAATATTCCTTTAGAAATATATTTTACCCGATATTAATATTCAAGTTTCAAGTTACAACACGTAGATTTTATTTACAAAAAATTACCATAGATGGCAGCAGAAGTTTACCACCATGATGGCCAGACGAGGAAACCATGTGATTAGTTATTCCCAAAGCGTAGTATCAAAGAAACAATTTTAACTGGTGCTACCATTCTAAAAAAAGTTTTTAACAGTGAAGGTAAAAGACAGCAGCAAATGTCTTTCCTGTTATACTCAAATGCCGGCATGGACTTTCTTTTTTTAATAACGTTCGTTTTTACTACTGAGGCACCACAAGCGGTGGACACTGATGGTACATGAGATGAAATGATATCTTTGTAAAGGATTTTTTTAAGAAAGGAAGCGTTCCAGGCCTAAGTTTAGGGTACCTCCCCGGCATTTGCCACTTATGGGGATTGAGGAAAACCTGGAAAAAAAAATCAGTCAGGGAGAACGGCCTTGGTGGGAATCGAACCCCAGACCTCCCGCTCACAAGATGCCTTAAGGGATGTCTGTTTGCCCCCACGTTCCTTTGCCCCATCCTTACCCTATTGTAGTTTAAAAAGCCCAGAGCTACTAACTAAATGTTTATGTGAACTATTTTGCTTGTTTCCAGGTTCTCTATCAATTATTAGACATTTCCACATCCTGTGTAAACATTTCTGTATAAAAATGTGTCATAGGTGGCGTTTCATATGTTCGAAAAACAGTTTTAAAATAAACACCTAACCTCAAGAATCTGACAGGCATCTTCACAATTTACGTAATTTTATGACAGCATCTTCATTTTTGTCTTCCTGCAGTGGGGACTGTCATAACAGAAGGCTCTGCAAAGCCAAGTCTTGTTATTGCGTAAGCGGTGCAAATCCACGAATAGTATTTCCTAAGCTTACGTCATGCGAGATTATCGATGTTTAACCAGTCACTAATATCCTTAATGGAGGTATGACCTAACCCAAGGACTCTCTTTCGGTAAAGAGATTGGAACTATGTTCATGGTATCAGAAATAACAAGAAATTAGCTTTTTATATGAACGTACATCTGGCGAGCAGGTAGATGTAAGAGAAAGTGTTATCGGGGCAAAATAATTGAATTGTTTATTAACAATAGCAAAAAACGCTTGTTCTTTAGTGTTACAGTATTTTTAGATAAACTGAGGGAATAAAAATGTACCTGCTACTATACACCGAATTAGTTTTTCCTGGTTTTGTTCAGTTCAATTAGTAAATACAATCCAAAGGAATGTATTGCAAATAAAACCATTTTTGAAACATTTCCTCAAATTTTCATCGATCCTAATTCTAAGTACCAAAAATGGCGGTGAAAATATTTTAATATATATACACACGCGTGTGTGTGTCCCTAAAGCGAAAATTTGAAAATCGCTCTAGAGGTCATAATTTTTGTTTTTCCCCACGAAACTCCGTATATGCTCATGAAATAAAATGAGAAAAATATTTCATTAAAATCAGCGAAAACACACTATTATAGTGGGAGTTTATTCGAAACCCAAAATTAAATATATATATTTGCAACGAAACTCTGTATGTACTATTTAAATAAAACAAGAAAAACAATTTCTAGAAATCAGGGAAATAGGAATATTTGGAGTGAAAACCGAAAACTGAAAAAGAAATTTTTGTAATCGCCCGCAACATCGATTAGGACGGCCCGGGAAGAGATACGGCATACGGGGGGATTTTTAATGCTAGCATTAACAAATGGGTATTCCTGTCAAGCAATAAATAATTTGGTGTCATGTGAAAGAGTATGGGGAAGTATAGTTTGCGCATGTGCATGGATAAATAATCGGACTTAGAGACAGCGGTCGTCCTGCGGCTTCAGTACTGAAAGGCGATTTTTTTTATTGATTTATTTATGGACGCTCTTTAACATCTCAGGTCATCAGCGTCCCATTCAACTCAGGGCGTGAAACGGCCAACAAATTTTGCTCAGAGGCCTCTTCTTTCAGGCTTGAGGTTCTTTTTCGTGCAGTAAATGTACGACACGGGACCCACGGCTTTACTTCCCTTCCGAAGGAAGCCATACTTAGGATTTTTACCTGGCCGGGTTCGAACCCGCGTTTTGGGTGTAGGAGGCAAGTATGGTAACCACTACACCACCAGGACCGACGAAAAAGGCGAAATTCAGGGATCAACCTTGGTGGTGTAAAGTGTACAATAAATGCAGGCGGAGAGAACACAACGGTTTCGGAACACAGGAAAACAAATAATCGCACGTCTAAAATTAACTATGTAGCTTAAATGTTAATCAAATTCCGTTTTAGTTATTATACACAATTTGGAAACGTTAAGCAAACAATATAACAAATAAATTAAATGCGAGAAAAAGCATATATTTTTACATCCGAAAGTTATGTTTTTTATTAAATACACATGTATATCTTCAATTAGTGTTACTTGATTTTTACTACATTCTCTGATTTTGCGTTCTGCAATAATCTTCACAAAGTCAGCTCGCTGAGGAATTCGCTTAGTTTATGCAGGTTGGACCTTTTTTTTTAAATTTTAAAGTAGTTTCCAATATTTTTTCTTCCACATACTGCATGGTTTATCTTTTGCTTTAATGTCTTAATCATGCCAAAAACTTGGATTTACTTTGTCCAAAATTTACTCCTTAATGTCATATGATACTGTAATATTAATAGAAGTCCTACTATCGTGTCAGTTTAATTGTAATTCGATATTAAGTTGGTAGTATTGATTACCGAACAACGCGTTTTAATTGTAATCCGTTTAAGTTGGTAGTACTGCACATAGCACACTCCTTTGTCTGCCAGCATTCAGCTGTTATTGTCATGTAACGAGTTATGCTTCAATTGTTCTCATGTCACGAGCTAATTTCGTCTGGATGTGGAGGGTAGAGGAATATTCGGGTTGAAACATAACAAAAGGGCTACAAAATTAACTAGATCTATTAACTAAGAAAGCATTTGCGTTATTCCTCCATTGTAGGATTAAGCCTGCTTTTCCCCTTCGGAGATTCCACCAACTCCAATGTCACTGTTTAAGTTCCTTTCTGCCAATAGCTTCTAACTGTCAGTTTCCTCTGGATTTTTATTTTTTAATTTTGGTTATCACATAACTGAGAAAATCAGATTCCAGATGCTCGAAACCTGTGTATACCTTGTATTACTGTATGGGTGCCAGACATGGTCAATAACAGAAAAACAAAAGAACAAAATTCAAATATGCCAAAGAAAATGCAACTCAAGATCCTGGGAATAACTTTGAAGGACAAAATAACCTATAGTATTAATAAATCAGTTATCTTAGACAACAGACATCGCACAAATAGCTACCAGAAGTAAATGACAATGGGGCGGTCACGTCGCTAGAATGCAGGACGATAGATGGACCTACAAGATCTCCATGTGGGACCCCCGGATAGGAAAAAGGACAGAAGGCAGACCCAGAAGAAGACCTCTTCAAGGAACATGCAGGTCCAGACTGGTCAGTAGCAAGAGGAAGAGAAAAATAGAAATCTCTCGAGAAGCAACTAGTGCAGTGAGAAATGGAGTAACCAAAGAACAAATCAGTCAGAGTGTTTTAAACAGCAGACGAACAACTAACGTGGAATAGCTCACCACGTAAGGAAAAAGCGAGCTTTCCCTACTTATTAGGAGGCATTTGCCCTTAAGGAACACAATAGGGCTATCTTTATCGTTTACATCTCAGGTCATCAGTGTCCCATCAAATCATGGCCTGAAAGTCGATAATTTTGCTCAGAGGCTTGAGTTTTTACGTGCCGTAAATCTACTACTTGATCATGATTTTACTTCTCTTCCGAAGGAAGCCATTCTTAGCATTCTTACGTCCGAAATTATCCATTGACCCTAGCCGGAATTGAAGCCGTAATCGTGGGTCTACGGGGCAAGTATGGTTACCTCTAGACCACCAGAACCAACCTATGGCTCTTTGAGTAAGATTCTCCTACTTTTAACTCTGACTAAAGCAACCATGTACTGTAATGACCGCATTTAAACAAGTGTTTTTCCTCTACAGAACGGTTGGCCTTTACTATATCTCTATGTCGACACTGCTTCCATAACATTACACAATTTAGATTTTTCAATATTCAAGGAACATTTTACCAGCATGTCGTACCTGCCTGCACACACAACTGTAACTGGGAAATATTACAGAGATGTCCTGAAAACCATTTAAGAACATAACATAGTCCACATTTCCGTGTAACAAGCTGGATGCTGCATCACGATAATGCACAGCTCCACAATGCAAACGTTATTGCTGAATTTTCACAAAAATCAATGTGACATGTGTTTCTACAGTTCATCAAAATTGAATATTGTCAAAAAAATGTAGATCGTTCTTTATTGAACAGCCCTCGTGTGCTAGACTCTGGAAACAAGATAAAGAATGCAAAGCAATGATACAGATATCCATGCATTGAACTAAACTGACTACATTTACCAGACCGCAATACGGGAAAAAAATGGCGGCAGAAGTCCCCCTTTGTTACCAATAGCAAATAATGTTATGAAGTATTGCGTGAACAAAACGATATTAGCTAACATTAGAAAATAGTTTGATGGTTTTTAAGAATGTGAAATTATTTACAAATAATATTTGTACATATGTAAACAAAATATAAAATAATGTGAATTAATAACTCCAAAGGAACGCACAAATCTTTATAAAATACACTAACTTCCAAATTACTGGACACCTTAAAACTAATTGACATAGATGGAACATAATCATATTTATCATCTCTATTTTAATGAAAAGAAATTAGTCTTCCTTTGCAATAGTTATAAAGGACATATCTGAATTTTCTAAATCTCACTTGAAAAGGAATCGAAACATGATATAACATCCTGCTCACACCATTCATTAAAACTCTCATCTCGCTTCAAAACCCGCTTTTTATATTCCTCCAGATCTTTCCTTCCATTGCTAACTCTCTCTGTCACATATGATGGAAGATTAGAGAAAATCGCACAAGGAAAATATCCTCCCTAACCACAAAGTTTGGTACGAAATGTTAAATACATACTACAGTTTCACCATTAATTTCAAAATGTGCACAGCGTGTACCTTTTATCTACTCCTCCTTTCATTACTGCTATTTAGGAAATGTAAAAATGGTATTATGCTGTGTATTGCCATAATCAATATATACAAGAGCAATCCACATTGAAATAAACACTTTCTATTATACAAGTTTTTGGTGTGATGTCAAAAATAAATATGAGCGAACTAAAAAACAAAAGAAGTAACACCTACTGTTAATTTACTTTCAACTACAAACCACTGCAATAAACCAGTAACTGCAACAAACCAAATAAACAGTCCATGTGTTAATTCCACTATGGGTGCTGTCTTTGCTCACTTGCAAATGAGTTGAAGCATATAATATCCTGCTCACACCATTCATTAAAGCTCTCATCAGCTCGATCCAATCCCGCAACATAAGTTTCTTTCGGATCTATCCTTTCCTTTCTAGCCCACACCGTTA
Source organism: Metallyticus violacea (assembly GCA_030762175.1). NCBI lineage: Eukaryota > Metazoa > Arthropoda > Insecta > Mantodea > Metallyticidae > Metallyticus > Metallyticus violacea. The sequence continues at coordinate 25,172,090 of CM060835.1, read as the reverse complement.
TACTATATGATGATTGATTACAGAAAATTGCACAAAGAAAATGTCCTTCCTAATTACAAATTTTGGTACTGTATATTTAAGACACACTACAGTTTCATTATCTGCAAAATTTGCACCGTGTATATTCTGTATATAATCTTTTAATTATTGCTATTTAGGGAACGCAAACATGTTATGCGATGCACTGCCATAATTAAGACGTATAAGAGCAATCCATGTTGTACTAATACTTTCTATTACACAAGTTCCTGGTGTTATTTCACTAAATCAATTTTAACTTAATAAAAAACAAAAGAAGTATAACACTGTACTGTTAATTAACTAGAAAACACTGTAATCAACCAGGTAACTGCAATGAACCTAATTAAGCCAGGTAATTAATAGCACGGACCAGTTTTCCATGACTTTGCTATCGATAACTACACTGGAGTTTGGTAAATGTAGGCGGTCTTGCATTGAACTACCTAGTAGGCAATAACCTGGAAGTTTAACAAAATATTTCAGGAAACAGTCTCAATATTAAACTTATCTCTATCAGAACAACATAGAAATGCGCGTACTGAAAACATTATACACACAGTGACCCAAGCATTGACCAAGCCGATATAAATCGATAAGAAGGGCATCACTTAAACTTTGAACAGATAGAAATGCTGGGGCGTATTGAATTTTGCATGAGGTTCTTTATTCGAATATTCCTGCATTTTGGAAGTTAATTATTTCGCCAGATGAGGCAACTTTCCTACAATCTTTGTTTTAGGCTGACATTTGAAGCAAGGTTATCACTGGGTCATATTTTTTCAAAGGAAAAAATTATCACGAAATGTTGAAACAAAGCGCGTTTCCTACATTAAGAAAGCACCGTTTTCTGAAGGCATTGCTTTCATTTGACAGGAGTATAGCACTTCACATTTCGCAGGCAAAGTGCGGGTCCCTTTTAAGAACTTCTTTACGTCAATATACAGACGAGGAACTGCGTAATGATACCGGATACTATACACGGTCTTTTCGTGGTATTTTAAATCGAGAGATCTGCTTTAACATACTAACAAACATATTACACCTCCGTGAATTAATCACTGAAATCTTTGAATTAATCCAAGATACCAACCAATTATCTAATGACCGGCCCGGTGGCAAGCGGCTTATATCTGCCGATGTCATTGGGCGGGAGTAGTTTACTGAATTGCTACGTTAGTCTTGAGTTCACAGCATTCATTTGAACAGTGAAATAACAAATCTGCTTAGAAAAAACAGCAAATATTATATCCCACAACAAATGTGTATTTGTTATTTTTATAACCGTACCAAGTCTACTTATGCTATTAGGAGATTATTTGAAGATGAATTCCTAGGTGATCGAGTTCCAAGCAGTAATACGATCTATTACAGTTTTTAGACAAACCAAAATATAAAATCCGTCAAGACATGTATTTAATTTTTTAAAAAGAATAAGAAAGATAATGAATACTTTCATAAACAGACGTCAGAAATGTATTGAAGACAGTTTCGGCATCTCCTTGTGCGACAGGTATGAGTACATAACTTTTTAAGTGTTGATCGTTAGTGATGGTTTGACGGCCGACGTAGTCCCAACCACCCCGTCGGTCATTAGCAGAGCCTGGAAATTCAGGCATTTTTTGGTTAAAATAGACAGGCAAAAACACACTTAAAACACTGAAAATATGCAGTAATATATTTATATAAGCATTTATTAAAAGTGAAAACATAAAGTAATATCACTCATTATTAATGAAAATAGATATTTAAGATACTTATAATTTCTTTATCACATAATTAAAGTACTTAAGTTACTTTTCTTGGTTTCAAGCAACAAGATGTTTTTTCAAGTATCAACTGTCATAGTCAGAGAAAACTTTTTTCATCGTGGAAAAAGAATGTTCTACTTTCACTGAAGTGATTGGAGCATATTTAAAACAAGTGATTTCGGAAGGACTCATACCAGTAATAACAGAACATTCACCTTTCAGGACATTATGGAAATGTTTATCAAGACAAAGTAAAGTAGTTTTAAATAGTCCTGGCGAATGAACAAAATTTGCGTAGTGGTTTCTGTCCTAGTTAATTTTCTGTTTATGCGTTTATAGTAGAACCAGGTTAGTATCTCTCTTACTTCCGTACTGAACACATTGTAGGGGCGATTTATTGCACAGTTGTACCGCTCTCATCTTTCTCGCTTGCAATTGCTTCGCACATTTATGCAGCTGGGAAGTTACCCCCATCACAAATTTCCTAGAATTGTCTCGGGTATATCGATACAAAGTCATTCTCCAGAACTATTAAAAACTACAGACTTCCCTCATGCTTTCCATTTCCTGGTATTCGTATGTCTGGGGTAACCACACGTTCCTTTCACTGATGAAGTTTTGCTATTTAAAGAGCTTAAGTAAATGGGTTATGAGAAAGTTTTTGACTGTCTGAAAAGAAATAAATGTAATAAGATTCATAATAAATATTTTTGTGAGATGAACATGCCACTTAGTTCTATAATTGTTTTCGCTTCGATATATTGAAATTATTTATATGCTTTTTAAAATGCGTAAATGTTCGCAAAAAAATCCATACCGATCCAAAGAAACCAAAAATAAATTACATAAATAAATAAATAACGCTTAAACCGGCAACAGAAGCCATAATAGTCACTCAAAAAAACGGGACCTAACAACCTCAAATGTACGGATTATAATGTACATAGGCATTTTGCCTAACTTATGGGCTCTGGTCATCAGATAATTGAGTGACATGATAAAATTATTAACTTGAGGTTTTACATCATCTAAAATCAACTAATTATTTTTGCACACAATATGAAGTAACTATTTTCTAATATTAGCCATGGCATGTTTAACGTAAAACCCGAAGAAATGTCTTTGTAAGGTCCTAAGGGGATTTCTTGTATATGGCAAGTAGGCTACAAAAAATCGACAATCGCGATCTAGTCTAAGGCCCTCTAAGGTATCACGAACACCAGATCAAGAAAATTGCAAGGGCAAATCAATTTACATCAAACTCGTTTACCTTCAGAGACTATTGTGTTAATTATTAAGTAACTTCAAAGTCAAACAGATCTACGTGATTTAAGTTTTGTAATTATTAATATTTAGGTATTATGTTTACTGATCATGTGTTCAGGAGGATGTACCGGTAATATGGGGAGCTAGTTAGATTATTATAGCTTATAAGATAAACGAGTTAAACACTCGAAGCAGAATTTCATGTTTTAAGGGAATGAAAATAGGTATGGGAGTTTTTGGGGAAAATGTAAGTAGCCTATATAAAGAAATAGTGGCATATTCTACTTTTATGTCCTGAAAAATCTCCAATCATAAAATTTGGAAAAAATGTAAGCAGCTTATATAGAAAAATGATGACATATTCTAGTTTTATGTCCCGAAAAAGCTCCAAAATAAAATTTTGGAAAAACTGTACGTAACCTATATAAAGAAATAATGTCATATTCCAATTTTATGTCCCAAAAAACTGCAAACATAAATTTAAGAAAATAGTAAGTAGTCCATGTAAAGAATTAATGTTGTGTTCTATTTTTATATCCCGAAAAATCTCCAAACTCAAAATTTGGGGAAAAATGTACGCCTATATAAGGAAATAATGCCATAAAACTAGAAAGTTTTATGTCCCGAAAAATCTCCAAACATAAAATTTGGAAAAAAAGTGTAAGGAGCTTATACAAAGAAATAATGCTATTTTGTAGTTTCCTGTTCCGAAAAATCTACAAACATAACATTTCATTATTTACTCATCCACTTAGAGAATTAAAAAGCGTGGGAAATCAAGATATATGTCACGGTTCTAAAGAGCAATTCCGCACTTTGATGTTGATTAAATGCTTGAAGCACAACTTTTGTTATGGAGGATAAAAACATGGAAGGGATACTTTGTCCAAATTATAAGGTATTGCAAAGAAACTGGGTAATTTTTTGTTTTAGTGGTTCAGATTTATAAAAGGAAACGACGTTTGTATTTACTTATTCAGAAAACAGATGCACTTCTTTTGTTTTTGATTTTTTATTAGTTTCATCGCTTTACGAGGGCAGTTTGCACGATTCTTGGTGTCGAGCATAAATAACCACACAATTAGCAAAATAATTAAACAGTTTTTTCTTCCGGGACAGTAATGGATAATTCTTCAATTTTGATAGTAGAAACCAAATATATCATATAAATTAGCCTATCAGCTTAAATTAGCCTATCAGCTATAAGTTATTATTTATATTCTATTTCCGACTAGGACAGAAGTAACATAATGTACAATATATATTTTCTTACTTACATTTTGTATGCAGTTTAAAACATAATTATTACATTGATAATGTTTACACTTGGTGATTTTCCTAATGCTAAACTTATTGATGTCAGTACAGCTTTATTACCTGTAGTCCCTTGCTGAGATGGGGGCGTCGGAGTGGAAATATACATTGAAAAAAAACGTATAAATGTTATTAAATAAATATACTGATAAATGTGTTTTTGATTATTTTACAATTGTTCTGAGTGAAACTTTCGTTTGTAGTTTTGGTTTTATGATTCAGTCAAGTGTTGTAGTTCTTTACAGCAAGGTAGTGGTGTGTGATTATTGGTCGCTATAGTAATTTCATTTCTGTGTTTGCATGAATAAACCTGAGAGACGTGTGTGGCAATCATTCACAAATTTTTGTCATGTTCGTGGGAAGTTAACAGCAAAATTATAAACTTAAAAAGTATATAAACTTAAAAAAGCAGCTTACTTCCACTATTTAGTGCAAAATTAGTGCTCAAGATAAAAAGTGGGCCCTTAAATATTTTTACATTACCCATACTTGTACAAATAATTTGAGAAAGTGGTTATGTGAGAAATTAAAACCCTTGCCATTTTCCGTTTGGCGGGAACAACAATGCAAATTTCTGTATGGCACTCGTAAAAATATCGCGTTGGCTAAGAAAACAAAATCCGATGTTATAATGTACCATCAGCAATCAGACCAGCCCCTCATTACGAAACTTTACCAGCGGCAGTTTCCCCAAAATCATTTTAAGAAAACTGTCAGTAACAGCAGCGATGTTTCAAATAAGCCTTAAGTTGAAGTGATTAAACCTATGAACCCTCCACCACTAGAAATGTGGCGCAGTTGTTCGATCAATCAGGTTTAGACGATTTCGTGCGGGATTTAAATCTGGGCTCGAGGTTGGAACCGCGGAATATGCTTGGTGAAACTACTAGAATTACAGTCTATAGGAAACGGCACGATTTATTTCCCAGTTTGACACATGCGAAGTTAAAGAAGGGTATTTTCGTTGACCCACAGATATTCCAAGTAAGCTAATAAGTGTAAAACTGGCGGCCTGGCGTGCTTTTAAGGTAGTGTTAGAAGAGTTACTTGGCAATAGAACGGATGAACAACAGGGGACATATTATTACGTTTTATGAAGGATAGGGTGTAAGGTTATCTATTCCGTGCACAATTTCCGGAAATTTTCAGTGCTGTAAGCGATGAACACGAAGAGTGTTTTCTCAGGACATAGTCACAATGGAAAAACTTTAAAAAGGTGTTGCGATCCTGCAGGATTATTGCTGGTTTCTGAAGGAGGACAGAAATTCTGACTACAAAAAAGCCACCAGGCAAGTATTTTAGGACCTATTTTTTTTATTATTTGTTTTATTTATGGACATTCTTTAACATCTCAGGTCATAAGCGTCCCATTCAATTCAGGGCGTGAAATGGCTGACAAATTTTTGTCCAGAGATATCTTCTTTCAGGCTTGAGGTTCTTTTATGTGCCGTAAAACGACAAGGGACCCACGGCTTTACTTCCCTTCCGAAGGAATTTTAGTTTCGAGTCTACGAAGCAAGTGTAGTTACCACCAGGACTGACATGGACCTATGAAGGTGAGTAATTTTGTTATTTCTGTGGTTAATATTATAATTGATTTATATAAATTCATTTTATTGTTATTTTAACTAACAATTCATTGTTCTAAAATAGCAAAATGGAACTGAAATTTCGATGTTCAATTAAGAATTGCAAAATTGAATTTTCTTGGATATATTTTGAACTAAACTAGATGGAAAAAATAGAAAGTCATTTTCGAAATCAGCACATCGTTTTGTTTCCTAGTGTATTTTTAAGTCAGTACGTCTATTTGAAGCATTCATTTGAAATATTTCAAACAACATTGTATTTCATAAAGATTTCTAAAACGGATATGGATAAAACGTGCATTGATAATGTGTAATGTGCATGGATAATGTTCTTTGAAAAAAAAAATGATTTAACGCAGCAAATTTATAAAGTTTATGAAAACTCTATCTGTTCGTTTCAACGATTAAAAAAGTTGACTGCCCATTAAGCTTGAACGACCAGCCTTGAAGCAGGCCTGCGTGAAGGACGTTCAGAAAAGTCAACAAGAGCAGATTTCATTGAAGTGCAACATGATATGGCGTTAGACCGGCGAGTTAAAGCGCGTGGTATTTCTGATGGTATAAGCAAATTAGGAGTACTTTTAGCTTATTTTTTTTACAAGGAGAACTTTGCACTGAATGGCTAATAGTAGAGCAAAAATCATTTGTATAGAAATATTGCAACAGTGTTTTGAGCGTTTTAATAGCAGCAAAACTGATTGGAAATTCCACTTGGAACTTCTATGTATTGTCACACACCAGGGCTTAAACAGTGGTCAGAAACCACTGGCGTTCAACTACAAAGAAGACAAAGTAATTTCCATCAATCTTTTGGAACATTAAAGGAATTTCAATAATTATCTTAAGGGGTGAAAACATCGATAAGGAATAATTATTTCAATTTTTTATACCAACTAGATGAAACATTTTGGGAGAAAAGATTCGGTTTACAAAGGAAAAAATAATTATTCAGAAGGAAAATTGAGAGATTTGAGACATGACTTGTTGGTGCATCACTGTTCAATCACTTTAGTAACAGGATACTGACAAAGGAGCATCGCGGGAATAAACCTCATTAACCTAAAGAGAGATTATTTGAAATTAAAAAAAAATGTTGAAGTAAGAAAAACCTTCCCTTGTTGTTATGCTAGGACATTTCAGACTGCCTTCGTATTTTTAAAAAAAATCTCTTAGAACTAAAATCTGACGTTTTTATCGCATGAAGCGATATCAAGAGGCAGGCTTTTAGGAATCTATCCAGAACTACTTGTTCGCCTTTGCAAAGTGTCTGCAATATGATAAATCTTCGGTTATGGAATCAGACGGATGTTACCATGGCAACCTTCTAGAAAAGAAATATTGAAATATTCAGAATGCAATCAATAGCTATCTGCCATGGTAAAAGCTCACGCGATCATTCCTAGCGGTCATCCGCAACACCACGTGCTCTCGCTGCCTACGTGCACAATGAGGCAGATTTATATCATGACAGACAAATCTGTAATTACTGAAATCAGCGTTGCAAGGCAAAGGGAAATGGTTGATTACACCGTAACTGACACACACACCTCTTCTGAATCAACAGTAGCTTTTTCACCCATTCAAAGTGATTCTGTCGTGTTTTAACTCTTAACAAAATAAATAAAATGCGGCAAATCAGCTGATATACAGCCGGTCTATATTAGCAGTACTATTGTACTAGAGATGCTTATGTTTTAGAACAAATGTGGATAAATCAGCTAATGCATGGCTGATCTTTATTAGTGGCACTATTAATACTAGATGTGATCCTGTTTATAGATGACATAGTCAAAGAAATAGGGAGAGGAAATAGGCACTGTTAATAATAAATACATTCCAGGTTTGCTTTTTGCTAATGATTTAGAAACAGCTGCAATTATAAGCAAGGTTTAAAAAATAACAGAAGCAACAGAGAAATATTGTAATAAATGGGGCTTAAAGATGAATAAAAGTAAATAAACATTTTTGGATAGTAAAAAATGGAAAAAAAAACTCAGTTAAGAATGGTTTATATTCCATAGGTTTAGACAATATATGTACTACAGAATGTAGAACATGTAAAAATGTACAAAGCAAAATTAATAACTCTGTGGGGTTAGATGAGAAATGGTGGCTAAAGGGGAGTGAAGTGACAAGAAAATTTGAGTATTTGGGGGTAAGGCTGAACAGTAATGGAAAACGGACAGAACAAAGGAAAAATGTTCTAGGGAAGGGATAAATTAGCTACCAATAGTATAAGAATATCCTTGAAGACAACACCAAATATGAATGTAAACTGACTAGAGAGTATATTCGTCTACAGTTGAATCGAAAATGATACATGTGTTAGAAATATGGGGGCCAGAACGAGGGAGGGAATGTATAGATCAGATTCATAGAGCAGTCTGTAAAATGATATTGGGATTACCTAGAGCTGCACACAGTGGAGTAGCCCTGATGGGAGGGCCGAAAAGGTCTAGTAATAAAACGTATTGTGAAATATTGGCAGAGAACACAGTCATTGGAGGAAGGAAATATTCTCGAAAATTGATTGGGAATGCAAGAAAAGGGTAAAATTGGTAGGAAGTTGAGTACAGAGATTAAAAGAAATTGTAGAGAAATTGGTTTGGGAGAGCTAATTAGTTTAAAGTCACAAAATCGGGAAGGCATGTGGAATAAAGGGAAAGCGAGGATTGATGATATAGAGAAACAGGAAATATTTGGTAGCCTAAGAGATAACAGGACCCAGATATATTATAGAAGTTTTAAGAAAGACTGAGGCAGGAAAAATATATTTAGATAAGTGACAAAATGGAAAGGGAGGGTATGGCATGGGAAAGAACAGGAATAATGATGTTAGTCGGGGTAAAAGTGAAAAAGAATTGTGCCCACTGTGTGGGAAGGAAGACAAGAATGTACAGAAACTGAAGGATGGAGAGAGGATATATAGAACAAGAAGTGGGACATTTTACAGGCAAAACGTCTGACATTACAGATTTTTGGGATTAGCAGAAAATAATTTTTGAATCAATTTGGAAATTATGTAGAGAAAGTAAGAGAAAAGTGGTGGAGGAAAGCGATCAAGACAAAGGAAGAAGAGAATAAAGTACCAATGAGGGAAGATGATCACCTTTAGGGAAGTATTTGTAAAGTTTAAATGATCATATGCATAGTTAAAGTGAAGTACAACAGTTGGCGTGTTAGTTTTGTAGGAGACTCAACTAACAAGCACTTAAGGATCAAGGAAATATTGTAAAAATGTAATTGTAACGTGTAGAATTAATAATAAATATTCATTCATTCATATAGATATGTTCATCACCTAAAACAATAATATGTACAAATCAGCTGATACAAGACCGAACTTTGTTATTAATACTAGAGATGATTATGGCTTAGATCAAAGAACGCCGATAAATTACCCATCTTTATTATCAGTGCTATCAACACTGGAGTTGTTAATGATTTAGAACAAAGAATGTGGATAAATATATGACCGAATTTTAATATCAGTACTAATAATACTAGAGATGACCTTGACTTAGAACAACGAACACTGATAGCTGATAAACGATGAAACTTTATTAGCAGAACTATTAATACTAGAGGTGATGATGACTTAAAACCAATCAGCTGATGCACTAAATAAGAGGCGATCGTATTTTTATAGCAGATTACATGATCACAGCTTCGTTACTAACAGCACCACACTTCTTATTTTCAAGCTGGCTGGTATGATACAATGAGCGCATTTCAATTGTTGAAACCAAAGTTAAACAAGTCTCCCCTCTCTTTGCTGGCTTGGTTACTGCACTGCATACAACTCTTCCTCAAGATGACGTTCCCATTCCTATACTGAAGTCTGCCGGTGCGGAAACGTTTTTTCTTGTCAATGAAACTTCTTTGGGCAACTTTACCGTTTAGGACCTCAGTTATATTTTGAGTTTTTCCCCTGGAAAATGATAGATCAATGCAATAAAAAGTCTAGCTCTTAAAAAAAGTTTACTTCCAATCACATACTATCCCAAAATAATCACATGGGGTCCCGAAACATAATTGGGTCAAATATCAACAAAAATTTATATTTTAACATTAAAAAATAAACTTTTTTTTGACGAGACATAATTCGGAAGTAAAATAGGGGGGGGGTGTCCCAGCAACAGAAGCAGAAGAGGGTCAAGTTGCCCGTTTCGATTGCAGTCGGTCGGGAAGTTGGTGCAACACTTGGTACTTGATATGCAACATGGCGTTTGATTGGTCAATCGCGGCTACGACATCAATACTACGCTGATGATTGCCTAACTGCCGTGTGTAATCTCTACACCAAAAATATCTCGCTGTTGCGTTTCATAAGAGTGCCGGAGGGGAGTTCAGTTCTGTATAACATGTTCTTTAACTGAATGGTATAAGGGAAAATTCTCCAGTATTTAGTTCCCTTCCCGAATGGCATCTACGAAAGCACTATGAACATTGGAATTGAACAGGGTAAAGCGATTCGGCTCTGGAACATGAAACAAATATGGCAGAGTTGATAAACTTCGTGCTGAGAATAACCGGCATTTGAGCAAAATATATGCGATACTGTTTGGAACCTCTAGGCTCTACTTAAACCAACTGTTTCTAAACGCTAAATATGGTGGACTGAAACAACACATTTCAACGTTTTGTTTTACACTTAAAACTAATCGCTGTTCTTGTATAATTAACGTATGCTGAATTCAGATCTAAAATCCAAAATTTCTACCACGTTGCAATGTGCATAATTTAAACATGTCCTTAACACATATTATTTAGCATAAAATACGTGTGAAGAGCATAAAAAACAGTCATCACTTTTTTCGCTGCACCGTGTATCAATAAATTTTTAGCAATATCCTCCCGTTGAAGTTTGAAACTTTACCTTTCGGAAAAACCCCAAGGTGCGTCCTGAAAAATTGATGGGAAGAGATGATAATGCACAAAATTTAGCAATAATAATTATTTAAATATAATTTGCTAAACAGTATCCAGTTGTGTACATAGTATATACAAAACTAATTTAATTTAGAGTAATTAAATGGAGAGTATTAACCTTTTAGCATAAAAAATATAAAGCGTGATGAATTTACAACACGATGAATGGAGACTCAGTGGTAAAATAAGGGCAAAAAAGTTTTTAAATCATATTTGTAAAATGGATTTGCATACCCGTCAATATTTATTCCTTCGCGTGACTTAAATAGCCGCTGCGTTATGATGTAAATGCTTTTTTGTGGATGGGCGTGGTTTTTTATATGCGTTTAATCTCACTTTCGTGCAAAACTTAGTGAAATTTTCACATTTTAAACTGCGCGGCTTGATTGTAGGTTTGAAATTAGGAGTGAGAAGGTACAGAGACATCTTCTGGGATTTTCAGAAAACTCGCGGACACCGGAAGAATGTACTTCGAAAGTCCTGAGTTAACACGGTGCTTTTTATAAACGAACTATTGCCAAAGGTGAGAAACTCCCAAAACATGAAGGGAGCAGAAAACTTCTTTTTTCCTTAGTGTGTGTTGCAAAAATGCCTGTTTACAGAATATTAGCTAATGATTATTTACTATAAAAATGTGCTGAAGGCACAACACAAAATGCCAATGAAATTTTACAAAGCGTAATTTGGAACAATGTCCTAAAGAATTCTTGTTTCAAGAGCTCTCTATACTTATTACGAACTCCGAACTATAATAATATCTGCACTCATTCTCCTTTAATTAAAATTTATGTAATAAATAAACTGACTTTATCGTAGTTTTTATAACTTGGTTCAGTGGTGTACCTATAAGGAAGTTTCTATGAAAAAAATTGAAAATTGCAATGACTGCAGCTGTTAAGTAGTTTAATGTAGGATGTCAGGTCACTTTAAATGCTAGGGAGAAAGCCACTACTAACAACATACGCCCAGTAAGTAAAAACAAGTGATAAGCGACAACTGAACCAAAGCGTATTGAGCTCTAAAAGTATACATAAAATAGTAAAGAGGAAGCTCAAGATAAGAAATCTTTAATAAGAAGAAGCCAAAAGGGTATCTGAAGGATTTTTATGTGGAGCAAAGGAATTCTAAACAAAGCAAAATATATTTTCTTAGCTAAATCTTTCATTTAATTTTTTTTTTCACTTTTAATTTTTGCACGTTTCTGAATATTCAAAATGTTCCACGCATTATGCTTTTCAAAAGATTTCTTTGAATATTTTCATACAAAATTTTAGTCAAATACTTAATAAAAGATGGCGTAATTGATCTGATAGATGAAATATATTAATTGTTACATAATTGTAAATTAGTCACTTATGAAGAATTTGAAAGAAATTGTAAATTGTTACACAAAAAAAAAAAAAATCCCCCAAAACGGTTGATCAAAGATAAATGAAAAATCCCACGTTTTATAGCTGCATATTAGTGGAATAAAGGCTCAAAGTTGGCCCCGATTATGATAAAAGGTTTAATGCGTGTAGTATTTCTTTAATGCACTAAAACTATGATAAAAATAATCCCAAAATACGTCAAAATTTCAATTAGTTTACATAAAAACTATGTTTTTACTATTTTTCACTGACCCTTTCCCTTAATCCTACTAATAAAATAAATGTTTTAAACAAAGCTCACATAATAGATCGTAAAAAGGAGTTGGCATATTTAACGAACAAGCTCTATAAACTTTTGGCGAACGAACGAGACACATCAAACATAGTTAAAGTCTTTCACTAAAAAAAAAGAGAGAGATTATAAAACTTTGCCAGCAAGTGAACCTCCATTTATTTTGAACACCTGAATGTTGTCTTGGCCTCTCTATTAATTTCTTTTAATGGTGTTTAACGCCCGTTTTAACTACTGAGGCACCACAGGCGGAGAACACTGGTGATGCAAAAAATGAATTGTAAAATTGGGAAAGGATTTTTTAAGGAAGGAAACGTTCCAGGCCTAAGTTTAGGGTACCTCCCCGGCATTTGCCAGTGATGAGGACTGAGTAAAACCTGGGAAAAATCTCAGTCAGGGAGGACGGTCCTGGTGGGATTCGAACCCCAGACCTCCCGCTCACAAGTTCGCGCCTTAACGACCTCGGCCACCAGTGACGTATCTCTGCATCAATGTACATCCAGTTAAGCTATTTTTTAATTTGTGTAAATCTACATTGCATCACAGCAAAAAGGCTGGTTAATATTTACCTTTTTTCCCTTGTGAATCTGCAAGTTTGAAGAAAAACTTGATGCAGTACAATATTCATCATTTAGAATGAAATGAAAATGCAACAAGCACGTATTAAAGTACCTCAAACACCGGCTGCCTGGAAATAAATAACGCACCAGGCGAGGCCTCAAAAAACTGTCCTAATACGTGAAGCTCAACTCTCCTACTATACGCCAGTTTGCCGTTCGTGCCATTATTGCTTTTCACGAAAGAAAAAGTTGATACATTCTGAACACACCTTGTAGTTCTTTTTATGAAGTTCGTTCATATTTGCTGTTATAAAACAGAAATAAAAAGTGGGAATGATATACGCAGTTTACGAGGAAAGTGTAATGTTTAAAATGATGCCCAATTTGACGTCAAATAATTATTCTACTAGCAAACGACATTCCGTATACTCTCTTTCTCTGTTCTCTGGTTTAAGTAATTTTATTCATGTTGATTGCGCAATAAATAAATAAATAAATAAATAAACAAACAAATAAATAAATAAAAATAAAACTACTAAATATAAAAGATGGACTGCAGATAAATTGTCTTGAAAGAGGGGAGTATTTATTTAAAAATACAGTGAAGCAATTATTAGATTGAAAAAACAACAAAAACCAGTCAGTTTTTGCCTTTAGAAAAATTTTACTTTATATATTAGAAAGGAGAGTGAGAAATGTTTACACTCTTGACTTGCAAGAATGAATTTATGTACCAGGGCTTTTCAATAAAGAACAACGCTAAAATTTATCTTTGCAACATTTTCTAAGATTAATGCACATGCAGTACTAGTTTCATTCATTTCACTTTCGGTTCTCGCCTGTGAGAGATACGCAAGTTGAGACACATTCAGTTCCGCCTACAGAAAAATGAAGGTAACCCACGAGGGACAATATTCTGCTTTCGTCTCAATAAATCTTCAATTGAGGCCTATGCAGTGTACAAAGGATCTATGGAGAGTTTGTTTTTCATTCTAATACAGGTCGAAAATGGTTTAAATGTTTAAAGAGGAGAGACAATCAATTTTAAAGGAAGGAGAATTCGGGGCTCCAGTTCGTGCTCTAATGGAAGAAAACATTAACCCAGTTGCTGTCATTGTGAGAGAGTATTGTCAAATAACGTTAAGCAAATTGTCAGAAATTTTGAAAAGTTTCACTTGGTGTCACTCACGTGCTAGTAACAAAAATGTTGCATATGAGAGGTGTTTGTGCATGGTCGGTTCCAAAACTGCTAATTTCTCAACAAAAGAACGTTTGTGTGCAGGTTTTCATGAAGTTGAAGGTGATGTTACAGGAAGATATGCGGAGTTTCTTTCAAAGGTAATCACTGTTGACGTAACTTGGCCATATCATTTAATTCTGAGAGCTAACGGCAAAGTTCTGAGTGAAAATCTCCATCTTTAAAACAAATTAAAATTAAAAAAGAAGTTTTTTGCTCGGATCAAGTTGTTTGGGTAAGGTTTTCTTTATTCTTACCCTGAGATAGGTTTAAGGCGCCAAGTATTCCGTGCTCACTTGCACCATTCATTCATTCATTTCATTCTTATCATAGGTTTAAGGACCTTCACATCACCTTCACTATCATCTCCACTGGAACAACAGCGGCGCCCTATGGGCGTACCAGGCCTCAAAAGTCCGATACACTACAGCCAGAGGAAATGTCCACTAGTTTATGAGTAAAATGGGCTAGCATTGGGCCAAAAAAGTAAATAATTAACTTATATAAATAAATAATATATTAATGTCCGGTCTGAAAATGAAAGAACCAATTTAGTCAGCTTTTAGATCAACGTTCCTGTTTCTCATGTCTGTGAATGTCGTGTCCTTCGTCGAAAACGTGAATACTGCGAATCTCTGTGCAGCAACAGTTAACTCTACACCATTAGCCGTATTATTGCACAGGTGTTTCTAAAGGAGACTGCAGAGTTTGAGCAACAGACTTCTGTGTGTTATTCCATGACCTACTTCACAACCTAGACCCCAATGTAGGTATCGATAATACACAAAATGATGGAAGTTGAGGTTCGGGCTGTTAAGTACATGGACTTGTTTATTTCGTTCTTTGCAGTTATGTGATTTATTACAGTGGTTTATAATTGGAAGTAAATCAACAGTAGCGTGCTATTTCTTTTATTTTTATTAAGTTAGTATTATTAAGTGAATTACTCAGGAACTGGTGTAATAGAAAGTAATTAGTACAACATGGGTTGCTCTTGTATCTCTTAATTATGGCAGTGTATCGTATAATATGATATTTAAATATCCTAAAGAGCAGTCATTAAAGGAGAAGTGGATAAAGAATATACACTATGCAAATTATGAAGTTAATAAAGAAAATGCAGTGTGTGTTGTACGTTTCATACCAAATTTTGTGGTTAGGGAGGGCATTTTTCATCATGTGTGTCAATGAGACTTAGTAATGAAAGGGAAAATCCGGAAGAATGTATAAGGCAGGATTTGGAACGACATGAAGAGAGTGTTAATGAATGGTGTGAGCAGGATGTTATAGAACGTTTCGACACTTTTGCAAGTGAGATTAAGAATATGCAGGTCACCGGTTTATAACTATTAGCAAGGAAGACTGTGTCCTTTTCATTAAAGTAGGCAATGATAAATATAATGCTGTCACATCTATGTTGGTTAAGGTACCCAGCAATTTGGAAGTTAGATTTGGACAGTTGTCTTGCTAATTATAATAACGATATCTTGCTCATTGAAAAAGCGTGCCTTAATTAATAAACGTTACCTCTAGATAATGAGATGAAACTTCCATAGAGGTGCACAGGAGAAATTAGAGTGTTAATAATGTAGAAATTTGCTATATTCATTACGCAACATCTAAATTTACCACTTAATACCTGTGACCACCAGCTCCGATTAATAATAATAATAATAATAATAATAATAATAATAATATCTACACTCATTTTCCTGTCATAAACTTGCTATGATAATGTGTACACTCCACTTTATGGAAAGGTTTATAATTTTATAAATGTGTGTACCACGAAGAAGGTATTTACGATAAAGGAGTTGGTGTTTTGGGTAGAGAGAAAATTGGTAAAATAAATTTTGCCTTAGAGCAATTTAAACTTTCTTATGCAAATAAAATTATATATGCAAAAAAGTTTTTAACATGGACTGCAATTCTTTCTTACGCATATATAAGGCAAATTGTATTTTGCATTACATTTTCTTTCCCAGAATTTTGGTTGAAATTATACGTTCTATTTCCAGATAGCATTGTAATTATATATAAATGGCTAACCATTTTATATTTACATGGCTTTACCAAACAAAGTCGGTTCTGGTAATTGTAGTGGTAAACATACTTGCCTCCTAAACCAAAGATCGCGGGTTCGATCCCGGCCAAGATCCATGGATTTTTATGGGCGTAGAAATCCTAAGTATGGCTTCCTTCGGAAAGTAAGTATAGCCGTGGGTCCTGTGTCGTACATTTATGGCACGATAAAGAACCTCAAGTTTGAAAGTTTGCCTCTGAGCAAAATTTGTCGGCCGTTTCACGCCCTGATTAGAATGGGACGCTGATGAATTGAGATGTCAAAGAGCGTCCGTGAATAAAAAAAAAAAAAGATAAAAAATCAAATCTGTATACAGATGTATATGTGATTAAATTATACATTAATTTTGCATTGCAGTAAATTTGCTCAAAAATTTTTATACATATTAAATTAATGAAAAATTGTTGATTAAGTTTTTGTTATTAATACATGTTGCTATATTTATGTTATTATTATTTCATTATTTATTGCACTGAAGTAAACGGCAATGGGCGATAACTGATTAACCATTTTTTGTATATAGATGATTTTTTGTAAGCCGAATGCATATTATTCTTTATTTACAATTTCAGATGCTTAAAAACATCTAAATATATCCTAATGATAAATAGTGTCATCTTGTAAATATAAATTTGTGTAAAAGTTTCGTGTTTGCAATTGACATGAGTAGGGCGACAAGGGCCGCCATTTTTACTACGTTGGAGTTACACCGAGAACTTTTCCAATAATTACATAGTTATACATGATTATAAATAACATTTTTGAATGAAAGAATACTTTTTAGAAATACTGTAAGCTGTGGCGAACTGCTAGTAGCCTCCGGTAGCTGAAAATCGGAAAGGAACTTTTGCTGAAGGTTGCAAATACCGAGATCTCACACCCTGTTCCGAAAACTGACAATGATGACTGGCAGTTTCCGCTACATTCTTACGTTGCGTAAGGGAACACACGGATTTCAGAGGAAAGGAATGTGTAACCTTAAAGCAAGGCCTCCTGGTACAAGGCTGCTTGCAGCGACTGATATTGACCTGATTATCTTTAAGAGCTATCACTTCCTTCTTCCGGAGGGCATCTGTTGGGTTTGAGTTCCACTCACGCGAGCTTACCAAAGGGAATTCAAAAACTGATATTTACCGCTTCCATTTCAAGCTAACGTTCGTATTGTTAATAACTCAGCATGGAGTAACGCAGTATCAATTTTCTTCGTAGCCCTTTAGGAAAATTAATTATCGATAACCATTTGAACATTTCGAATCATTGGAAAGCTACTAAAGTTATACGGAATTATAAATGTGGAATTGAATGCAGCAGAACAGTTAATATTTTCTGCTCCGAGAAGAGATAATAATCACAGGGTGCTGGATCTATGTTGTATGGTGGGTGTTCTCATCGTTGTAATCATTTTCCAGTAATTAGGTGCAAAGATTTGTTTTAACTTCAGAGAGACGTGTCTTGCTACCTTGTTCACGGTCGGTCAATACTTCGTACTTGAGGTAGGTAGTTAAATATCATTTCGATATCTATTGTTATTCCTTTTTTAATATGATGATCTCAAGTTTCCTTTGTTATGTTAATTCTATTCTTCAGATTGAATATATTCAATTTTATTCTTATGTGCGGGCTGTTCAACAAAGAATGATCAAAAATTTTGTGACAATATACCTTTACTCATCGTCATAATTTACCGCCATGGGTGGCCGAGGTCGTTAAGGTGCGGACTTGTGAGCGGGAGGTCTGGGGTTCGATTCCCACCAGGACCGTCCTCCCTGACTGAGGTTTTTTTTCAGGTTTTCCTCAGTCCTCATAACTGGCAAATGCCGTGAGAGGTACCCTAAATTTAGACTTTGAACTTTCTTAAAAATATGCCTTCGCAATGTATCATTTCATCTCATGTATCATCAGTGTCACCGCCTGACGTGCCTCAGTAGTTAAAACGGGCGTTAAACACTATTCTGTTCTGTTCTATTCTCAATGCCCTCTCTTCTAGGAGAAAAGGTTTAGTCCATTCCTTTATAGGAAAAACTTCCTCTAAACAACCCCAAATTTTATGCGCTTATTTATTGAAGAACTTTACGCAGCGATACCCAACTTTTAACATTACAACAAAGCGTGCCGTATGTTGGTCAAGTTAGTGTTTCCAACTAAATGGAGTGTGTAGATGCTTAACTGCTCTTTAGATTATGATGTCATCCGCATTGTTTTATAAAATTGAGGCGGAAAATGAAAAACCCCTTACATTGTAATATTATGAATCACGTTCTATTTCAACTGAGAATTAAGGCAGTGATTGTTTAAGAATCTACATGTATACAGAGAGAGAGATTTTCTAGCCAAAGTTATTTCATTGTTACAATTTTAACAGAACAGGTAGCCAATGTTATTATGGGTGTTTAATATATTTAATATGGTTCCTCAAAATGTAAATATGTACCGTAAGTAAAGTCGGTTTTTTGGCAAACATTTTTTAAAGTGTGTTTCTGACTAGAAATTAAACTAACTTTCAAAGTAAATTCCATTATATTCTATAGTCTTGAGTCTCCTTTCAGCGGTTTGTTGTCCTGCGACTGTACCAGTTTCTGGATTTTGATGCGAAGAAATCGGTGATGTCCACTTCCAGGTTTTCAATGTTTTCGGAAATGTCTTCCACGTAGGAAAAGAGCAATGGATCGAAACAGATCTAATTTCAGAGCTACATGCTGGGTGTGCTAGCAATTTGCTCCCTTCCAATTCCTGGGTTTTTTCCAAGTGATATGGGATTTCGCATTGTCCTGCTGCTATTTCGATTAATTAATGTTGAGCATCTCTGTCTCTAAACTTCATGAAAAAATTCCAGTTGTTGAGAATAAAGATCCTCACTGACTGCACGCCCAAATTCAAATTCTACCAGACACGTAACGTTACATATGGCCGAACTGGATTTGTTTAGGTCGACCCTGGAGGTCGTCTTGTCTCATAGACCCAAGGTTGTTCATTCAATCCGGCCAGATCAATGTGTGTGTGTGTTTTTTTTTTTTTTTTGACGTAAAATTCCTGAGCATGACTTCCTTTGGAAAGGATTAAAGTCGTGGGACCCGTGTCGTAGATTTACGGCATAAAAAAAACTCAAGCCTGAAAGACGAGGCTTCTGAGCAAAAATTATCTGCCGTTTAATGCCCAGAATTGAATGGGACGCTGATGACCTGAAATGTTAAAGAGTGTCCGTAAATAAATCAAATCAACAATAACAATGGATATTGTTTACGGATGACTGAGTGACCTTGGCCGTTAGAGGCGATACTTCGCCAGGTTTACACCACTCCATTGATTTTCTTTTGGACAAGTGATCATAGTAATGGATCATAGTTTCACCTCCTGTAACGATGGTTTGCAGAACTTCTCTCTCGTTCCACGGTAGAGCTCCAAAGATGCGTGAAACATTTGACCCGTTGCTGCTTTTGAACCGAGGAAAGGAATCTAGGCACCCATCTTGTACTAACCTTATTCATGTTTAAATGTTATGAATAATTCGAAGGACTGTTGTTTTACAAAGGCTCAATGTTGCTGCTATTTCTGTAACTTTGAGCCGCCGGTCTTCCATAATTTCTCCTTCCACAAGAGCTATGTTTTCAGCAGTGAGCTCCTACTAGGGCCGACCTGCACGCTCTTCGTCTTCAATGCTTTCTCGACCCATTCGAAAAAGTTGGCCCATTTTTTTACGGCAGAAAATGTACATAGTCCAATCGCTGTTTAATTTCATTTGAGGTAAGTTCTTGTTTTGTGAAGAACTTAATAACAGCTCAATACTCCATTTTGAATATGTCACAATGTTCTACACATAGCCTTCTTTATGCAACTATATCTGAACAACTGAACACAGCGGAGCGCAAGTTACAACTACAATTATTTACTTAACAGATAAGTTAAGAGATAACAGATAAGTTATTAAGGCGATAAAAAAACTTATGGGCGAGGCCGGTAACTTATGGACATATCCTGGTATATATGATACTTTGATTCATGCGTTTAAGAAACATTAGGTATTCGACCTGAAGTGACCCCTATAGAATGTATCGGAAAAACTCGCTTGGAAGGATAAAACACGGAGCAGGAAAATTTGTGATAGAACGTCGATGTCACGTTTGAACATCAGAATAAAAGATATTGGAAACAAGAAGCCAGAGAGATAAACTGTTCCCTTTTTAAAGCATTTACTGATTCAGAATATTCCAGTAAGCTTAGAAATGACAAAAACTTTTTTGACGGAGTAGATCAGGACTTAAAAAAAAAAAAAAAAAAAAAATCTCCCTAAATCAAAGCATTTTTACTGGAATAGTACATGGTACTTTATAATTCCATGACACATTTAAAATATTATCTACTAGCTAGGGAAACAAACGATAGACGCTTCACTGGTGTCCCTAGTTCCGTCAACTATCGCCAAGGCGCAGATAAAACACCACATCGAAACTGATTATAATTATTACAATTATCTGTTTCTTACTTTAACTAATAAATTTATTCATTATCTCTAAGATTTTAATTTTGTAAATAGTACTTTTCATAATAAAAATAAAATATTAATATTTCCATATTTCATATTATATGAGATTTGTTCAATAAGGAATTATCGTAATTATTTTCACAACATACTATTTTATATCCCATAATTTTGATGGCATTTCTGAAAGTAGTCCTCATAGGATGCAATGCCAGTCTTCAAAGACATGCTGGAAACCATTTTTTGACATCTCCTTCAGAATCACTTCCGCAGTCATCATCACTGTTTCTGGTGACTGAAAACGTCTCCCTCGAAGAGTTTCTTCAATTTGAAGAAAAGGAAAAACTCACAGATTTCAGATTTCAGATTTTTCAGGACATCTATGTTGTATTTCCCAGTTATAGTTGTGTGTGCAGGTGCAAAATGCTGGTAAATAATCCCTTGAATATCGAAAAATGAGATGGCTAACTTTCCCAGCGGAAATAGCCATTTTTCTTCATCCCCCCCCCCCCACATAAAGCTTTGCTATTCTCTCTCAGGATTTAAATGATTTAAACAAAATCGATTACCTTTGAAAGAAACTCCACATCATCCTGTAGCATTATCTTCAACTGCATGCAAACCTGCACGCGAATGTTATTTAATTCTGGAATCAGCAGTCTAGGAACCTACCGTTCACAAACACCTCTCATATGCAACTTTTCAGTAACCAACGTGTGGGTGACTCCAGTGAAATTTTCAGAATTTCTGAAAGTTTTCTTGATGTTATTTGACGATCCTCTCTCACAATGACAGCAGCTTTTCTTCTATTTTCTTCTATTAGAGCACAAACTGGAGCGTTGTTTCCATCTTTCTTAGACATTAATAGCCTCCCCTTTTTTAAGTTTTTTAAACCATCTTAGAGTTGTGCTAAATGGAAGAACAAACTCTCCAAAGGCTTCCACAAAAGCCTTTGTTGAAGATTTGTTGAGACGAAAGCAGAATTTCAGAGCAGCTAATTGTTCATCGCGCACACTTCTCACAGATAATAACAATGAAATTAGTAACATGTACACATTACACATTAAGGATAACTATAGACTCTACAACCGCTGATATGGACTGTTCTCACGGCATGGCCTACTTCATAATGCGTGACAGGTTTAGACCCACAACACAAAAACCAAAGACATTGTCACAGGTGATGTCCTGGGTTCACCAATACCAGCTCGAGACAAAGCATGCGTCAGTGCAGTGAAATATCCATCGCCTGCAAGGGGGGGGGCGGATTTAAAATGACACCATCAGCCAGGAAAGTGTATTCACAGTCTTCTGGGATCAAGTAGGCATACTGCTCACCGTATTCCAGCCTCAAGTACAAACCGTAAATGCCGATTGCTACTATAACATCCTCAGGAAACTTCGTAAAGCTATTGAACTGACCAGGACTCCTCGCCAAAGGCGTGTTCTCTTGCATGACAAAGCACGTCCTCATATTGCCAGCAAGACATAAGAAGGTGAAAATTTTCAAGCGGGAAGTTCTCGAGCATCCTCCGTACAGCCCCGACCTTGCTCCAAGTAACTTACTTTGTTCAGCTCTCTTAAACATCATGTTTTGAATCAACATTTTCGCGAACATGAAGCTGTAGAAAGGAAGTCATCGCGTGGTTCCTACAGCAACCCAAAGACTTTAATGCTGCTGGATTGCAGAGGTTTGAAAAGATGGAACAAGTGTCTCAGTGTACAGGGAAATAAACATATTTTTCAAATCGGCACTTTTTGTTTGTTTAAATTCTATATCCTTTGTAACTTACTTTAGTGATTTACTCTCGTACATAAAAAGTTTATGTTTATGTAGTAGCATACTTAGCATTTAGCACATTAAAGCTATAATGAAAGCACCGAGAAACACTTGCTGACAAAGCCTCCATCAAACTAAGAACTGCGATATGCACATGCAATAATGCTTTAGACGTAGGCAAAAAGTAACCCTCTGTTTCTTATACTGTTTATTATAATTTATAATCAAACCTGTATCTGACGAATTTTATAAATATTTCTAAATTGCAATAACTGCTTTGGTATCCTTTTCTTTACAATGGCAAAACTGCATTTGTTACTTTTAAACGAATAATATATCCATTTAACTAAAGATCTAAATTAAATATAAAGCCTCAAAAATTATTTTCACAGACACGCTTAAAGCAGCAGATTCAGTGTCTGTTATTGTAATTTGACCAAATTTCACAAATTATCGGATATTTCTAAAATTTAAAAGTTAAATTCGTTTTATGTGTACACAGTTTGCAAGCTGTATATAGCAATACTGTGAATAATTCAGAATTCTCGTCTCCCAAGCACACAGAGTGGTTCATATAAGTTTCACGAGTGGAACTAGCATTGATGTTCTACTGTTATTCCGTTCTCGTTGCTAGGAAACCGGATATATCCATTAAGGGAATAGCAAGTACTTTGCTTAATGCCTTGTTTGTCAAATATTGTGTGCTTTCTTCTGTTTTTCATGCTTTGTTCCCGCACCGTTTCAACTCATATGCGAGCAAAAACAACAAATAATGGAATAAAGAAATGACAAGCGGAAACATAAGACAATTCTTTTATTTTTCCAGGTATTATGCTTTCTGCGTGAAAACACTTTTACTGGTCTCTTGAGTAGGGGCCCATTTAAAGTGGGTAATACCTGTATTATGGTAATAAAACTTTTATTATGATTTTTGTTACCTAACTTATTTTATACTTCAGTACAATAAAGAGCATAAACAGTCTCCAAATTATCTCATGTACATTCAATCGTGAGTACATTTCAATAAAACACAGTTTGGTTAATGACCCTTACAAAAATGGTTCTGTGAACATCTAAATTAGAAGTTCTAGAAGGACAAATATTAAATTTTATTTTCACTCATTTTCTAAAATCGGTTTAGCCATACTGGTATCCGTCTCTCGCTCGCATTTTTTTTATGAAAGTCGTGTAGCAGCAAATAAGTTATCATATAGATTTTACAAATGTGAAAATTTTAGGTAAGTTCAAATGAACGAAGATAATTTGAAAAATTATCGGGGATGACCCACAAATTGCAGCAGAAGTCCCGAAATGTTTCATTATTTCTTAGAAACTTTTGTGCAAAAATATATGGATTGCTAGCTACAGCTTTTTTTTTAAGAGTAGACGTGTGTGTGTGGAAAAATAGCAAATATCGATCGTCGTACGGTATTAAGTACTGGGTAATGAATGCAAAAGAAATTCATTTAGATATGACAAACACTCTAGGGGGATTTGCACCGTTTTCAAGTGGATCACGGAGTTTAAACACTGCCCTGAAGATGACCCATGCAGCGGACGAACAAAATCCATCACGACACAAGTAAAGCGATAAATATAGCAAAATATGCTTCTGAATGGTCGCCGATTAAAGGTGTCTGAAATTGCTGAAGCTCTGGGCATTTCAGGGGAATGCGTATTTCACATTTTGAGAGAAGAATTGTGCTTAAAAAAAGTATCGGTAAAATGGGTGCAGCGACTGCTGACTCAGAATCAAAAGCGAATCAGCGTGCAAATCTCTCAGCAAAGTTTGACTGTTTACAGAGAGATCGACTTCATGGGTCTATTTGGGACCAATGATGCAATATGAGTGCATTACGACACACCTGAAACAAAACAGCCGTCTAAACAATGAAAGCATCACAATACTCTACCGCCAAAGGAAGCCAAGTGTGTGAAATCGGCCTGGATGATCATGGCGTCGGTTTTCTGAGATGCCAAAGGTGTACTGCTAATTGATCATCTTCCCAATGAAACATCTATCACTGAGGTGTTTTATGCAAACCTCTTGGACGCATTGAAGACAAAAACAGAAAAGGCCGGCTTTATCAACGTACAACGGCATTTTGCATCAAGCCAATACTCGCCCTAACACATGTGTCGTTGCAATGGCGAGAATCAATGAATATGGGTACCGCATCCGCCTTATTACCCTGAATTTGCTCCATTTGACTTCCATCTGTACCTTAAACCGAGAAAATTTCTTGGTGAAAGGAAATTTTCGTCCCAAGAATAGCTTAAGGCATCAGTTGAAGAGTATATTGCAGTCCTGGAGGAATCCGTCATTCATGATGGGATAAAGACTTTTGCAGCATCGCTGGACAAAGTGCATTAGTGTCAAGGGAGACTATGATGGAAAATAAGAATACTTTTAAAAAGTTATATCGTCATTTTATGTTTCATTCTGAGAACTTTTCAAATGACTCTCGTATCTATCACTTTTAGCTGCTTAAGTACTATATTTCTTAGAATTTTAAACTTGTGTCATAAAATAAGTAAATTCAATGAATTAAAAAATCTTAAAAGCACGTTCGAGTTTAGCATGAAAAGACTTTCGGATTCAGTGCATTTCATTCATATTACAGAAACATTTATTTTCTGTGTTAGTGAAAGTAACAAACTTGTTACCCGCTACAATGCCATGCGTGAGTATTTCCGTTCTCCAAATCTAGAGCTTTCTAAGAAACTTATAATAATGCGTAATTTAAGGGATTTCCTTACAGACCTTAGTGACGGTGATAATGTGTTAAGGTTAATGGTTCCTTGCAACTCGTGCAGGAAACTAGAAAGTAATTTCTTACCCATAATTCAAAAGTATTGCGTTTTCAGTTACCATGCCCATGAGCTGACACAGATTTGCCGATGTTCCGAAAGGGACCTTGAAGTATCGATGACGTGTGGGTGACCTAGAATTAATGCATTTTACGATGCAGATTAACATAATGGTACGGTAGGCAAGTAACACAATTGGAGCACCTGCTGGAGGCCGCAACCTCCTTCCGACTTCTAAAGGGTATCTCTTATGTCATTCTGTTCCTTGAGTACAAACTGTCGTTTTGCTCCAAAACGAGATAAAGAGAGCAAAACAGAAAACGAAATTCAACGGGCTCAAGAATGAGCTTAAAATTAAAACATTTTCTGAAAGATAGCCACAAGAACGCTATACGTTGTCTTAACAACAAATGTGTTGTAAAAAGATACTGAATACAAACAAAATAAACATGGGTAAACGGTAGATAAATACTAAACAAAAATAAACAAAGGAAACTTGAAAGAGAAACACGGAAAATAGATGGGAAAACAGAAGAAAGTGGATATGAATAAATTAAAAAGACTAAAAAAATTCATAAAAGACAATCAAATAAATACCGTGAGATCAGTTTAGTTTTCCTGTCATCTTGGTGATTAGCGGGAAGGTAAAACAATAAAACAAAACAAACAATACACAAATTAATATAAGACGCCCAATACTTACCATATTATTAAATGAGGCGTTGAAACCACCCGCCTTGATTCTTTACACATTTTTGGAATGTCTTTACGAAATTATTCATCACTCGCTGTAGTTCATTTTGAAAAATCCGGACAATTTTCTGACGAATATTATCTTTGAGTTCTTATACGGTGTGCGGGCTCGTCTTGTGCACGGCATTTTTAATTTACCCCAGAGATAATCGCAGGCAATTGCAGGGTCGGAGAACTGAGGGGTTACAAATCTTAACTCTGTTTTATAGAAACACACCATAAATTGCTCTCACAGTGTGAGCAGGAGCAGAGTCCTGTTGAAAATATGCATGATCACGCTCCCTGTGGGTTAATTCTCTGTAAAAGGGAGGATTTTCTGTTACATAAGTAACAGAATTAATTGTATGCTAAAAAATGGTCCTATGATTCTTTCACCGAATAGTTAACACATATGAATCGTACATTAAGACAGCTGTGCTTTGTAAACAAACGAAACACTTTGTGTATGCTGTCGAATTAAGAAACGAATAACTCAACATACTCCCGGGAACAGCTGCGCTATGAATGCGACAGTCAGTAAGGTCAACAAGTAAGCAAGCAGGCTTACTACCCCCTCCAAACGATTCGGGGCTCGCTCTTATGAATAACCTCGCGTTGCGAAGGAAAGCATCACTGATTCCACTGTACGCTGTAGTATAACTTCCAAATGAAAAGGCTTATTTAAATTTTAAGACTTTTACGTTTCCATGACACAAAAAAGAAGTGGAAATAAAGTAATGTTTATTTTAAAAATAAATAAAAAATTAATAATTATTATACATGTCTTGGTTTTTAAGTTTGGTGTTTTTTAAAAAATGTTAACGGTTTTCTTTTGTTTGATGGTTTACAGATGCTATGGTTATTGTGAGTCAGTTGTTAGCACACAGTCATAAAATGGAGGTAACAAAGTTTGAGATTCTTCATTTAGAATAAAATGAAAAACGCTTGCTTGATCTCTTGTGTGAAATGTTCCAGCTTGGATGTTGTCATGGATACAGGACCACGCGGAATGCAGCCGGAAGAAACAAAACAAGAATGAGTTACGCAACATGTATAAAAACATCGAGTATGAGTCCAAAAAGTTTACTCGGAACAACAATGGCTGCAGCGCGTATCGTGGCGATACTTCCACTTTCACTGTCGGCTCGCTGCTTCCTCGGACAGCTGAGGACAGGCGCAGTACTACAGCCCAGCGCGTCGAGGTCGCTTCACAGCCACCCTTGACTCCTTTCCTCCAAGGTGATCGACGGGATCCTGAGTCACGGGCTCGCTATAAAATGAACGTATGACTGCTGGCGCGTGTCACAGTAAAGTGTCAACAAGTGGAGAGTGTTTGTTGTACAGGTAAGCGCTTCTATGTTAAGTTTTATGCAGGATTTCGTCTGGGAAGTGAGTGTAAACAGTTGCTATTAATAACAAGTGTTAGAAAATAGATTTTATTGCAAATTTTGTTGCTTTTGAATCTAGTCAGCGTGATACGTTTGAACTACGTAAGGGCCTTTAACTGTGCACTAGGAGCAGGTGTTTGATATCTCGTACCTTTGTGTTTATCCACCCTTAGTTCACTTGTTTGCCTGTCTTAGAGAGGAATGTCGGAAATCAGCAGTACTTCCGCTACAATGACTACTTCCGCTTGGGTAGAGCTAAAACAGGTGCAAAGTTTAATAGAATAGCAGAACCAGAGGAACGGCATAACAATAACAAGAACGAATGGAAAGCAGTCAACAAAGGTGTAAAATGTCGCGATGATGCACCCAGTCTCCGAAATAGGATCTAATTAGAGTGAGAGAGATCGAGGCTCAATTCTATGAAATTTGGTTTGAAATACGAAGTGTCGAAACCGTCATCATCAGTTTCGCAGAATTCGTGAAGCAACAACAGCAATACTGTCTTGCATTACGTCACAGGTATTCCGAAGCCTGCTAGCTGCGGGTGCTTGTCACACTTGCAGTGGCGTGCCAAGCAAAAAAGTTTTGCTGTAGTTAGTTGCAGAGTTGGCTAGCGTTCACGCTGCTATTTTCCACGAACGCTTTGATTTCAGCAAATTTTAATAGAACTCGGCCATTACCAAATTTCCTTCACACTCGATACCGAATATCTATACATATTTAGCCTCGATATACTCGATATTTAAACTATTTTTTTGGAATATCAGTCATACATAAGCATGTTTCCCTACTGCGGGAAAAATATTAAATTCACTTCTTCTGTTTTAAAATAAATTCTTAAGCCATTTCTCCACATAAACATTGGTCCTGGTGATTTAGTGGTAACCATATTTGCCTTTTAAACCCAAGATCGCGGGTTCGAACCCGGCCAGGATCGATGGATTTTTTCGGGCATAAAAACCCTAAGTATGGCTCCCTTCGGAAAGGAAGTAAAACCATGGGACCCATGTCGTACATTTACGGCACGAAAAAGAACCTCAAGCCTGAAAGAAGAGGCCTCTGAGCAAAATTTGTCGGCCGTTTCACGCCCTGAATAGAATGGGACGCTGATGACCTGAGATGTTAAAGAGCGTCCGTAAATAAAACAAATCAACAAATTCCACTTAAACCCAATCTTTTTTTCAAGTCTTTTTGGTGTCATAGCACCAATTTTTCAATATTGTCTGTCCTATAACAAATTATTATTGAGGAAATCACTCAAATTTCACTAATTTTGTTCCACTTATTGGAAATGTTTCAAAGGCTGTTGCCTTCATCCACAGCATTGGTGAAATTTGAACGATTTCCTCAACAATAATTTGTTATATTATATTATAGTTCACCGTAAACATTCCTGGTATCCTGTCCTGTTTGTGCTGCCATCACTGGCCTCTAATATACTTCTCAAATTCAACGTAAAGATGGAAATCACTCCGAGCAAGATCAAGGTGGAGGACAGAAAATTTCCCCGTTAAATTTCTTAGCCAGTTCTAAGTTTTTGCAGATGAATATGGGGAAGCATTTTCATGCAATAGCAGAACTTTTGGAGTCATAAGTTCGAAGCATTTCCATTTGATCACGATTGCGTCAGAACCTCAAAGCATCTTTCAGCATTCCATTATGTTCTGTGAGACAAGTAATGCAACAGCAAAAACCCCCTCGCAGTTCCGAAACACCGTCACTGCAACCGGCCTTCTCTATGCATGTTTTCACGTCCTTCCATAAACCATGCAAGGCAGAGTGAATTATTTGAATGCTCATATACTCAAAGGTTAACTCACTAGGTATATTCGAAACAGTTCATTATAGAAAAAAAATAAATAAAATATCTGTCACATAGGAGCTGCGTAAACTAAGCGAATTCCTCAGCAAGTAGAGTAACTTCAAAATAGAATATAAATTTCAATTAGGCCTTATTAATTAACGAAACTAAATAATTTATGGTAGTACTGTGTGATATTAGGGGAACAAAATTAGAATTCTTGTAACCTATAAAGATTACAAAAGAGAAACCTCGTTTTTAGAATTATTATTATTATTATTATTATTATTATTATTATTATTATTATTATTATTACTGGTATACTATTAATTAAATGAAATATATGAGCGCCGATAGACAAAATTATACTGCGTGGGTATTTTTAAACATTTTTAAACGTAGCCATGTTTTTTAACTTACCCATTGATATCTTTGCATTCATTAAAATAGAGAGAAACAAAAGAAAGTTTCGAGTTACAAGTGTATTTAAGATGATGTTCATATGTTTCAATAAAACAAAAACATGTTGCTGTTTAAAAACAATTTCACACTCAATAATAAACCGAAAGCTCCGTCCATTTTCATTGGCTTTGAAAATTAATTTAAATATTATTGTAATGAAAATTAAATATTGCAAACTTTTTCTGAAGATTATTACGTACCACTTTTACATACAAATATAATTCTCAAACACATATTAGATTAATATTTCACAGTTGCTTTCTTTACGACGATGCTTTTGTTAAATATAAAAATATGCATCATTATAAGTACAGTTTATATGCCGAGTCAATTTGTCCTTTTGTTTTGAAAAATTCAGAAAAAATTGAGTGTTTTTAAATTTCAGTTTACAGGTATACCCCTATTCCTAATAGTCCGATGTCCCTGCTGTTTGACTTATTTTATTTAAATTGTATATACAATGCAAAAAAACAAATATGGATGCTGCAAGAGTAATTTTTAAATTTTAGGTTTCACATAAACCCACACTCCTAATTACTCGATTTCTCTTATTTTAGGAGCTACTTTTCTTACTTTATTTAATTTATTTGTTTATTTTATATTCAAGTTTTGCTGAAAAAAACCAATAGTTCGGTAGCTACAGCGATTTTTAAATTTATCTTTCATCCCCACTCTTTAAATTTTGGTTTTAATGTATGCTCCCACTCCTAATGACTTGATTTCTCTGATTTTCAAAAACATATTTTTATATTAATTAAATAGTTTATACCGAGTTTTGTTACGAAAAAAAATTGGTGTTGCTAAAGCGATTTTTAAATTTTGGGTTTTAGGTAAATCCCTACTCCTAATAGTTCGAATTCGCTGATTTTGGGATACTATTTTATTATTATTTTTTAATTGTATATACCGCGTTTTGTTGAGAAAAGCAAAAATTGCGGCTGTTAGAGCACAAACAAATATATATACACACACACTTTATATATACATGTGTGTGTGTGTGTGTGTGTGTGTTAATGATGAAACAGCCACAATATATATATATATATATATATATATATATATATATATTCATTGTTATTTTTGGTATCTAGTAAGTACAATCAATGGGGATTTGAAGAAATTTTTCGAAAATCTTTTCATGTGTACAACCTCAATAACTACATTCCTTCGGAATTCGCTAAAAAGAATGACGTAAATCACAATCGGACACACTCTATAGTGGCACATCCATGATTTCTAAATAACTACCGCCAAGGTAATGTGCCCTATTTGATAAACTAATTTCATGAGTGCTAACATATCCTAATGAAATATTTTGTCCAAAGTATTTCATTATTTCTCTTTGTTTTTCAAGTATAAAAACAGGGACAACTCTTGCAAAATATAAATGTCTCCTTTTATTATTTTGAGAATATTAATTTATCGACCAAAGAGATATGAATTTCCTGACTCACCAAGTTGGGATGCTCAGTAAAAGTAGCTCAACGAACTGATGTGGCACGTTATTTTGGATTGATTGTGTTGTGGATCACTTATAGGGTCCAAATCAAAATACAGAGTTGCCTAAGGTCACTACTCATTCACAATATTAATGTGAAAACACACAATGGTAAAAATTACATTTCGTTGAAACTAAAGAATTTGAATAATTAATGAGTTTTAAAATTGTTCCCCTTCTGCGTTTACACATGTCTTAAAGCACTTAAGTTGAAATAATGTCTTCAAAATCAGTAACAATAACGATATCTTTAGCTGATCCGAAAAATAGAAAAATTCATTGAACTCTTTCAACAGCCTTAACATCAAACACCTCATCAACATATTGCCGTACAACTATCGCACAGTGTGGTGTAGCACCATCATGTTGTAAATAAAGTGAGTTGAAATTGTAGTTAATTTACAGTCCTGAAACGATATAGATAGCCAACATTTATGAATTTACTATTTCTTTAAAAAAAAAACAAGACCTGAGGATTTCATGGCAAGAAATACCCTCCAAACAAGACACCAGGTTGATTAAGTGTTTTTTAAGAACGACGCGACGATTTTCTATATACCAGTATATAGAACCATTACTCCAAATTACTTTTGAACAGAAATCAGTGTCACCTAATTGAAGCTCATTTAAACTGAATCACAAAATTGAAGACAGCGATCAGAATTGTGGCCGTGTGTGAGATGTGTGTAGTGCTTAAATTTAGCCTTATACTCAATAGCGTGTAAAACTTTTAATTTTGGTGTCTTCACACAATGATGGCTTACCTGATCTCTGCCAATCCAATCTTCTTCTTATCATTTGGAGCTACAGTTCGAGATCCTGCCGCGGCGACCTCTGCATCCTCCACCATCGTCCTGCGACTTCATTCATAGAGGGCAGTATTGCAGGGGGGCGTGTGATAAACAAGCCGGCAACCTCTTCATCAGGCAGCTTCCCAATTGTCCTCACCCGTTCTAGACCTCCTTTACTTAGTAACATTCCTAAGCAGGTACCTGGAAAGCTGGACAGCCTACCGACCAGCAGTCAGCAACACTAACCGCAACACCAAGGAGGTGGTCCTGCCAATACTGATCCGTTTTCTTCAATACGTTTGTGCAGTCCGCCTTCCGGTCGAAAGGATTATTCCATTACTGAAAACAATAAGCGCCTTGTACCAAGTTTTTAAGAAAACATTTGAGTATACATGAACTAAACCAAAACAAAGTTTTCTGAAAAATCTAAGTCCAATGGGTAGTAACTTTTTCGCCAATCTGTAGTTCCAAACTTCATTCATACTATCCAGAAAAGATGTCCGTCTTTTGTCACTTCGAAATAACAACTGACTTGCTGGGTAGTTATTTAAAATCAGCTTTCATACTAAAGACGCTAAATTACGACATGAGCTGTGATTCGATACATTAACAGACCACGCGCTATGTTTACTAAAGTCTCTTTCATTATTTGTCAGATTCAGAATTGAGGTTAATTTGTAGATGGAGCATTTTTTTAACATCCGGAAAAGGGAAAAACTTGCAATACACTTTATTAATATTTAATATTTTCTCTGTAAACTTTAAATCTATTAGTAGTAAAATCTTCTTAGATTTCAGTATATTTGTGTGTTAAATAATGTCCTTTTTAAATCAATTTTTGCTTGTTTTAACGACACACTTGCTTTTAAAACCAAAGACTGTTGAATTCTACGGCCTTGAGCTGTCCTTCTGCAGTCCTTAGATTTTCAACTTGATGTTACCAACGGACGGCTTGCTGCGGTTGAAGTGCCGAACGGTAGCGAAGAAAGCCGAACTTCGCCCTAAGGGTAGTTAAAAGTTTTAGCATGAATTGGTATTTTTTCTTTTTGTTGTTAAACTTAAACTAACCTAACCTATAAAAAATTAACATTTTATAAATTAAGAACAGTGTAGACAAATTATGAAAATTACACTAGAGAAAAAAAGGATTTTGAAATGAGAGAGAAAAAAAAAGACTATCATAGGAGATTCAAACCCATCAACAATGCATTAGTAGCACCATCCTCTAACCAACTGATCTAATTATAATACTCATACATAGAGGAAATTATTTACGTAATGCAATTCCTGCTACTAAAATCGTAACCAATCGGCTTCCTTCGCTGCCGTTCGGGACTTCAGCCGCAGTAAGCTGTCGGCTAATAACGTAAATTTATTTTGATGCAAAACCTTCCTCACACCAATTTAAACTTCCCCGAAGGAAAGTGAGTCATGGATGGAAAAAATGATAATCCGAAAGTTTATTTAAAAAAAATTTAATAGTGTTTAGCCCGTTTTTACTACTGGGGCACCACAGGCACTGGACACTGATGATACATAAGATGAAATTATATATTAGGAAAGCATTTTTTTTTTTAAAGGAAGGAAATGTTCCAGACATATGTTTATGGTACGTCCCCGGCATTTGCCATTTATGAGGACTGAGGAAAACCTAGAAAAAACCTGTCAGGGAGGAAGGCTTGGTGAGATTCGAACCGCAGACCTCGCGCTCACGAATCCGCGCCTTAACAACCTCGGCCACCCGTGGCAGTAAATCCGAAAGTGCAAGATTATGGGTTGCTGGGAGTTTAATTGAAAGAAGTTTCTGGAGGTTTTCTGTTGTTGATTGAGTCAAAGCACCGTAAACTTCTTCAAATTGTTTAAAATAAAGCTCAACATCAACAGAAGGTCCTTTCGCAATAAATTCACAGTGCAATAATACCACCAGATAGAGCGTGTTACTTTTCACTTGAAACGGCTCCTTTTAGCAGATTTTAATAATTTTTTCTGGTTATCATGGTTTCGATAGTATACCTGCTTTCTATCTTAGATTAAAATGCTCTTTAATTAATATTTATATACATGGGAATATTAATAAGTACCCGCAGATATCTATTCGCACTAACGATTTTCTGAATCGACAATTTCTATATGATTTTCTCTTTATGCGATCTTTGGATGCACCAACATTCTACGTGTGTTTGCTGATGGATTTTCCTGTAAAGCTCTACACGTATACTCAATATCCGGAGCGTGACACATCTTTAATGCGTCTGTCTGCATATTGAATGCCTGAAACCATCGCGGCGCTGACATCTCTTTGTCCTCCACATCAAAGAGGTTTCGAGCAATCTCTTCCATTATAGTCTCAACACAACGTGAATATGTCATTACTATTTTGTTATCTTGTGTACAAAATACGTGTTTCCATAACAACTGATATTATAAGACCTGTTTGATCAGACCGTGCAAAAATTAAGATATAAATTTTTCGGAAAAAAAAAAATCATTTTATTTCTCAACATGGTCTCCCTTTAAATCCGTACATACATTATAGTGATTTTGTAATTGGCTTTATCCCATTCATAAAATGTGATTTTTTTAAGCGATGCAAAATACGCATTTATTTCGGCGACTATTTATACACTTGATGCGAAAGTCTTTCCTGCTAGCTCTTTCTTCTTGTAAGGGAGCAGGAAGTAGTCAGAAGGAACAAAATCCGGGAAGTAAAGGGATGAGGAAGAATTTTATACCATAAGTTGAATAATAATTTTATGTCGAAATCACAGAGTTGTGCGCTTGTACATTATTGTGATGAAATGGAACTTTTTCATCATAAAATGAGGACCATTCTTCTCGATTTTTTGTAAATTTTCCTAAAAATAAGTTAAACTTAGTTTTTGGCAATCCCAGAACACACATGCCATCACCTTTTCAGCCGAGGGAATTGTTTTACCCTGGACTCTCTCTGTTTAGACTACAAATTCATTTTCGGAGTGTAGCGGTGACTCCATGTTTCATCGACAGTCCATTACGGTCTACGAAATTCACTTAGTTTCAGTTTAAAAGCTGCAAATTCTGCGCGGAAGTGACAACTCATTCAGTTTTCTGGCCAATCGCTGGCAAACGTCGCAGATACTTTGCCGATACCTTTTTTTTTTTATTTGCAAATGTTGCACCGGATCTCCAGAAATGCCAAGAGCTTCAGCAATTTCCAGCGCTTTCAATGACCAATCGCTAAGTAATTTTTTTTTTTCAAAAATTTCGGGAGTCATTTCCTTGATAGCACGTCCGGAACTGTTCGCATCGCTTGTGCTCGTTCGGCCACATCTAAACCCATCAAAGCGATTATACACCATTCTAAGGTGCAGATTCGCCGTAATGTTTGCCCAGCTTCGTCTCAGTTTCTGTGGGCATTGATCCTTTCAAAAAATAATGTTTTATTAATGTATAAATTTGTGTTTTTCTATTTTAAAATTTTGTTTACAAATTTAAGAAGGAAAATGGCTCTCAAACCGAACTAAGCTTCGTACCTGTTTACATATCCATCAACAATCACCACGTTGCCAGCGAAACGTTGAAAAGAATCTAGTACTACCATCTTCTGAGTATGTACGGTTATGGAACAGCTTATGTAAATGTCCATTTTATTCATTGTTTCCTTATGAAAAAAGAACGCATTAACTTGAGGCACTAATATTTTTATTTACCTATTAAAATTAATAAAAACATACATTTATATTTTATATAAAATTACAAGAAACAATGTGAAATCAATCGAAACTAAAACACCTTCTATAAATTATGACTATGTGTAAATATTTTTAAAAATTAAAATTTTGCTCCAAATTACATATTATTTAAAAACTGATTTTAAAAACTGAGGGTGGAGGGAGTAATAGATTATGGGAAAAGTGCACCTAAAGCACAAAAACTTTAAAATTAATATTTTTTTACTTTTTTGGGTAATTATAAAATAATAACCTTAATTATTAAGGTTAGCCAAAATTTGACAGTTTATAATTTATGCTTAATAAATGGTAAATTTGTTAATAGTGTTTTTACTACTGAGGCACCACAGACGGTGTACATTGATGATATATGGGATGAAATGATAAACTGGGAAAGGAATTTTTTTTAAGGAAAGTAGTGTTCCAGAGTTTTAGGGTACCTCCCCGGCACTTGCCATTTATGAGGACTGAAGAAAACTTGAAGAAAAACAACCTCAATCAGGGAGGACGGTACAGGTGAGAATCAAGCCCTAGACCTCTCGCTTACAATTCCGCTCCCTAACAACCTCGGTCACCCGTGACGGCAATAAGTGATAAAATTTTCATTTGGGTACACAGAATTATTTTTCAGAAAACTCAGCTTGTATTTTGTTGTGATTCAGCAGAAAAACTACCATTGTGTTTCTACTAGTGTTCTTAATCCTGTTTCAATTTGCTAGCTTTTTTGGAAGAATTTCCAATTTGTAAATAAGTATGGAATGCAAAAATTACCTTTAAAAGTCGCACATATAAAAGTCGGAAGAACGAGCAAATCAGAATGTCCCCATGACCTATCCAATTATTTGTAAATCTTTGCTCTAGCACAAGAAAAATGAGGAAGCGCTGCATCGTGCATGAACCACATACTTTGTATTAAGTTTAGTGCACCTTCTTTCAACATAACATTTAAAATTCCGTTAAAATGTTACAGTTTTCCTTGTTTTTAGACTCTTATCAGTTCCCCAAACTTGTTTGCAGTTTACACAGTGGACAAACCTAACCTAACTAATTTTTGTATCAATACCGTTTGAAGCAACACTTTAGCTCCAGTTAATTTTTTGAAGTATTTCATTGATAATGAAAAATACTGGAGATGATCAACGGCTTTGTGACAACTAAAATAGTGTTTTGAAAAGAGAGATCTAATAAAGGAAAATGCTGATAAATCTGTCATACAATCTCCCCACCATTAACAAGTCATATGCACAGTAGATGAATTTCATACCGTCGTTGTGAAGACCTTTGAAGATCATCTGAGGAGATGTCTTCCTAACCTTACAACACACCATGATTGGGTATATAAAAGTTGATGAGAAGAACTGCTACAAACTACCTCACATGGGGGAGCAGACTTTACAACTACAGAGGTGTTTGTCTTTAGTTCTACTTCTTCTCCTCGCCCATGATGTTGATTTTTCATTTGATTTGGTTTAACATCTCAGGTCATTAGCGTGCCATTTAAATCAGGGCGTGAAACTGCCGACCAATTTTGCTCAGAGGCCTCTCTTTCAGACTTGAGGTTCTATTACGTGCCGTAAATATACGACATGGAACCCACGGCTTTACTTTCCTTCCGAAGGAAGTCATACTTAGCATTTTACGCCTGAAAAAAAATCCATTGACCCTGGCCGGGGTTGAACCTGCGATCATGGGTCTACGAGGCAAGTAATGTTACCATAGATCACCAGGACGCCCCCATACTGACTGAGTTCTCAGAACATGGTCTGTCATTAGCCAAACATCCGGGATTGCTAATTTTCATCACCTTGTGGTAGCACGATAACGTCCGTCCACACTCCTTCATTGAATGATGGAAGATAAAAGAGAAAAAATGTGGAGAGTGACATTTATATGCCTCGGTTGTCCTGAAGGAGCCTCGTTTTATTATTTATTCTCTAGTGATAGCCTGATTTGCACAACTTTTGCAAAAATCTAGTAATGTTTGCGTTTTGATTTTTCTTATCAAGAATAGAATATGTGAAAAGCATATACAGTGAGGTTACAGGCTGTCAAAACGCGGCTTCATGCTGAGAAAATCAGACGAAACCAAATAATGCATGTGCAGATAGGAACCTGAAGTTAGTTTTATGGAGTTGTGAGTCAATTGTGTGCTATTTGATCGTCGTTAGTTTTTCCCTGCTATAGTCTTGAAGAACGGATTTTTATGTGTGATACATATGTGAAAACGGATTCTTGTAAACAAATGAAACGCGATTTTCAAGAAAATATTCTGCCAATCGTGTTTCCAGGTACAGAAACGCATTCCGAACCGCCGCGCCGTGTTCTTGAGGAAGAATAGTTAGATGAAATACGTACAGAATTTTTTTACACTGAATGGCAATGTATTGCCGCTGAGGAGCATACTTTTTAACATTTATTATAATAATGGTTAGTTGCATTGGTATTATCAGCTTCAGTAAAAATATACATACCAAAATAAAAAGATTCAATTTACCCGGGACTACTGCTAAACTTTTCAAATATCGATGGTAGCTTAGGCCCATTTGTCATTCTGATAGGTCGATTGTAGAGAGGAGTGCCGCCCACATGTGAGAATGTAAATGAAAATCAATGTCTGCACATGTATTTAATTACTCAGTAAACTTAATTAATTTTGGGTGTTGTAGGGCAGCACTGATGAGACTGCGGGAAGCACCTGACACTTCATTGGGAGGTAAACCATAAAACAAACACAAGCAGGAGTCAGTTTATAATTCGCGAGTGTGTGCTATCCGCAATTTTACGATACAAAACTGTTCTAAATGAAATCGAAACTTCATATTTGGAGTGAAGAAATGAAATGGTGAATACCTTTACGTATTAATGAAAATTAAAAATGTGGTTTCTTGATTATGAGCAGGCACATTCTAAAGCTCGAAAATGGAAAATTCAGAACTGTTAAAGACCTTAACTTTATTTGGGAATATCGCCTTCCTGTCAAAGCCGGAAAGTGTCGACATAGATGCTCATCACAATTTAAATTGACCACAGCTTCTAGTAAGTGTTGGCCGATAGCACAAACTCGTGAATTTAGCACGCAAACCACACCCCTAGCTGCTAGTGACAGATATTGAAGGGTGAGAGACCCTCGCGACCCAACTTGACAGTTTTGGAAATTTATTTACGCGAATCTAATGCGCCATCGAATGTAATGCGCACCCCAAATTTGAAACTTAGATTTTGGCATATTGTTGTATGGTGTGTTAGAAATAAGCATAAAACGATCAAAACATTGAATTTATAAGTGGACTATTGTTTCATCTTGAAGCATGTAGGATAAAATTCACCACTCGTACTTGGTAGGACTGTTGACGTAGGTCAAAGAAGAAAAAGTTATTTCTTATGGTTGGCACTAGTCGCAGGTTACCCGTTCTTCCTCCATGTATGAATTCCAAAACTTTTTCTTTAATGTCCGGGTGTCTTCCTTTGTGAGGACCTGTGAATTACTTCCTACTAGCTTTAGTTGCAAATAATGTCAATTTCTGTTGCTGCCACAAGCGAACGTTGCTCTCAGCTACATTTAACTCTCTTCCTGCATTTCTGTTGCCATTTTTTTTCAGCATAAACAAACATTTGACGCTTGAAAGTAGAGAAAGAAATGTTCTCTGTTCGCCCCCCCCCCCCATTTCGTGACTACCTTACTATTCAAACGCTGTATGCAATAATAGGCCAACAATAAATGTAACGAAGTCGAGAACTGCAGCAATGCATTATGACGTAATAAACGATAATTATGAATGAAGTTACCAGCGAACTGGAACGGACTTGCACTGGAATCTAATATGCACCTCAATTTTGAATATTACATTTAATTAAAAAATGTGCGTATTAGATTCACGGAAATTTCGGCAGGTATGTTATTGAATGCACGCCACTGCAGAGCTTTAATGAGCACATTTTTATGTACCGTAGCTATACGAAGCGCTAAGTTAGAGTTCCTCTTGGAAAACCAGTTGTCCTCGAGCTTGCCCCTTCCTGTTTCAATAGCAAAAGCGCTGAAGTTTTGTCGTTTCAAAAAACTTTCGATCAGTTTCTGCTCAAATTTGGAGCCAATGAACTTTTTGTCAACTACTGGGCTCAGGATTGATTGCCTGGTTGCAGTTTTTTTCTCTAGAAAGAGACAAACCCCATTCTTCTCTTCATAGATTGTCTCTTATAGCTGGCCAAATCACTTCTTTAAGAAAGCACAATCAATGACCGACCTCAGGCATGTTGAAGGACTACGTTTGTTCGTTTGTTTGTTTGTCAATATTGAACGGCAGTTCTCTCTCTGTGCAAATATCCACGTCCTCAACACAGTTCCCATTCAAACAGTAGCCAAGTGATGTCACGCTCATTAGCATGCCAGTGGCGAAATGTAGGATTCCTTTTGTGGTCTGGCCAATGTGCGGTGCTCCTCACAAAGAGGTACAACTAGGTGAGATCAAATAGCAGTTTAAGCCCAGTGCACATGAACGATCAATCAGGAGGGTTTAGATATATCTGAAGAAAATGTTTATTTGATATGTTTGACAGCTATAGACCGCCGTCTTTTGCTATTTAAAGAATGTTGCTCGCAGTGGTTCCTTGCTTTGATAGAAAATCGTTTCAAAGAACTGTATTGTTTGAAATACATATATTAATAATTTAATTCGCTTTCTGCTAGAGATCAACTGAAAGAATTGCGCTTATT
The DNA here is from genome assembly GCA_030762175.1 of Metallyticus violacea. Taxonomy (NCBI): domain Eukaryota; kingdom Metazoa; phylum Arthropoda; class Insecta; order Mantodea; family Metallyticidae; genus Metallyticus; species Metallyticus violacea. The sequence continues at coordinate 25,131,517 of CM060835.1, read as the reverse complement.
ACGACAGATGCCAATGATCTTGCTGGTCAAATTTATGAGTTATTTTAAAATTATCTTTAATTTCCTGCAGACGTTTGAAACAGAACAATTGCTGCAGACCTTAAGTAGATCAAAATTCCATATTAGCAGACCGCCTATCTTTCTGAGGCTTACCGTGATTACAATATCCTCTAGTCGCATTAAGAGTGTTGCGTAGGGAAAGACTAATGGAGGGATTTCGACCATAGCGACAGAAAAGGAACATAATTTGGAATAGCGCAAGAATTAAGAATAGGGACATGGAATGTGAGCGGATTAGGTACAAAAAATCAGAGCTAATTAAGGAATTAGAAGAAATGAAAGTAAATATAAGTGTAATCACCGAGACGTAAAGAAACTGAAGGGAACAGAACAAGTAGGAAATCAAGTAATGATTTACAGTGGAGTAACAAGGAGCTTCAAAAGTAGTAACTATTTAGTTGATGGAGATGGAGAATTGAAAGCTATGCCTTTATTGATGAACCAATATTAACTACAATTTTTAAATCTAGGGGACAATTAGTAATAACTGGGGCATATGCTCCAGAAGAGGGCAAAACTTTTTTAGAATTTTAAGAAAAACTATCGAAATAAATATATATAAAAATAAGCATTTAGTAATAGCAGGAGACCTGAATGCTAGAGTAGGAAATCAACCTATTTCCAAAATTGTTGGTAGTTGTGGAGAAAACATATAAATGAATGTGGAAAACAACTTAAATCATTGATAGATTGTGTAATGATAACTGGAAAATTAAATGTACTAATTAAACAAGGATATATAGAGACATTAGCTCAGACCATTATTTTCCTCAGTCCTCATAAGTACAAACAGAAGAACTGGTTTATAAAATTAATACATTATAAGACGATTATATCAGAAAAGACTTAAAATAATCTTGAATCAAATACAAGATGATGATTTAGATAAACAATAGATTAATATAGAAAAAAAAACTACAGCTAAACAAGCAACAGGAGAAAGAAAAAAGAGTGGAAGAAGAATGGTATTAATAATATGGAATGAGCAAATAGAAGAATCTATTAGAAATAAAACAGAAAAACAAAAATAAAATTTCCTCCAAAAGAAAACACCTGCAACAAAAGAACAATATCATAAACAAAGAAATGTAACGCAAAGAACTATAAGAAGAGAAATCTGGGAGAATTTTATTAGTCAAGTAGAACATGATTTACATTGCACCCAACAATTTTCATATAAGATTAATAAAATGTACAGAAAGATGAGATGGTGGAGCAAGAGTGGACAAAATAAGGGGAAAAATAAAAAATTAAAGAACAAGAGAGGAATTAGTATTTCTCCAATTCATGACACAATAAATCAATATAGAGAAAGGTGGAGAACTCGTTTGCAGAGGAGGAATAAAACCTGCCTCGAATGGCCGAGGTTGTTAAGGCGCGGACTCGTGAGCGGAAGGTCTGGTGTTCGAACCCCACCAGGACTGTCCTCCCTGACTGAGGTATTTTCCAGGTTTTCCTCAGCCCTCATAAATGGAAAACACCGGGGAAATACCGTAAACTTAGGCCTGGAACGCTTTCTTCCTTAAAAAATCATTTCCCAATATATCATTTCATCTCATGTATCATCAGTGTCCACCGCCTGTGGTGCCTCAGTAGTAAAAACGGGTGTTAAACAGTATTCATTCATTTACTGCTACCCTAAAATGACATATTAGTATCAACCATATGGGAAATGAGATATTTGAAGATCGAGGAGAAGATGGAGAGAGACATGAGGCCGGAACAGAAGAAGTTTCCTAATCCTTGAAGATATGATGATGATGATGATGATGATGATGATGATGATATGATGTCTTTTAATTAAGTGAAAATTGAGGAGCACTAAAATCTATAGATATACAAGAAGTGGCCTCCTTGCCCAGTCCATCCTCAACTAAATTTCTGGTTAACTGCTGACACAAAATGTGATCATGCCCCATCGTGCTTGAATGTTTTTCTACTGATACCTACAACTTCAAATGATTGGTTCAAAAAATGACTTACGCATCACTCTTAATGTTCTGCAGAGTTAAGCACAACCAACAAGAAAAGGGTAATGGGACGAAATGGAAAGACAACCCACGCCACACAAATAAGAGATTCCCTATTTAATTTTTTGGATTTAAAGAAAATATTACATATGAAAGTTACTTGTTGGCAGCACTAGAGAGAGCTGTATATTTTAGCAACCAAAGCGGAGGTTAGCGTGCAGCGCTTGCAATCTAGTGATCTAACATGAAAGTGACTCTAGAGTGTTTTCATACGGTGATTTTTAACGATTATAAGTATGGGCTGAGCGAGCAAATTTTTCTGAAAAATTACAGAGAGCTTTTTCATACTCTGTTCCTATGTCTGTAACTGATTTTCAGAATTTAAATGAGGAAGAGCAGCCTTGAATGACGAGAAGAAAGTTCGGTATTCAGAACGGTAGTCATGATGAAGACATTGCTCATGTAGAAGCCATAGTAAAGAAAGATCTGCGAGTGACCCAGGAGTCTCTAAATATCCATTCCGCACAGGTGCCGGAAACACTGCAATATATCTTCGTGCGAGAAAGTTTTATTGTCGTTCGGTACCCCAAGAAAAACGGTCAACGAGAATGAAATAGTGCTGGGAAATGGTTCGTCGTTTCGATAGTGACAGCTTCCGACATGCCTGCGGTTGAAAGCTGAGTTTACTAATTTCTACTCGGTAAAAAAGAGGCGGTTGATGATCTGGGTCTTTCCAATTATTGACAACCCCGCAGTGAAGGTTGAGAGATGTCCAAATGTAGACTAGTTTCTTCTCAGCAAGGATCAACCATTCATTACGCAGTCACTGCCAACAAATACATCACAGTCTGCTTTCCCAACGTCTTCAGAACACTAGAAGAACGAAGTTGGGTTGCGGGTATTATTCCTTCGTCGTATTTATATCATACTACTTCGAAAACAATTGGATTTTTGCAAGATTCGGACATGACTTAGGAGAACTACTCACCGTACAGCCAAGATCTGATTGAAAGAAAAGAAGTTCTTGTGCCGCATGAAAAGGAATTTGGTGCTATCTCTAAAGAAGCATGGCTGATTGCTTCCGTGATTGGCTCTGGAGGAGGAAATGAGAGTGGGAGATCATACCGAAACGAAATAGCAGAGTTGGTGAGTTATGGCCTTATACTTAATGATTCCCAAAAATTAAATAGTTACATTCGTAGAAATTATGCATATAAAATTATTGTATATACATTTTCAATATTGAGATTCAATTTGTTGATAATAACTCAATTATTCAGAAAGGTCAACTTAATATGGTATCAGTTTCGTTGTGGTCACTTCAGGTTCTCATCTGTAAGAGCTGTGCAAGTTGAAACATCTTCAGTTCAGGTGCCACGCTGCTCTGATCTGAAATTCTACTTTCGTCTCAACAAAACTGCAGCTATGGACTATGCAGTGTTGCAAGAGTTCTATAGAGAGTTTGTTCTTACCTTAAGCACAGCTTAAAATGTTCAAAGAACGGGGGTAATCAATTTCAAAGGACGCGGCTGCCCAGTTTGTGCTCTAACGGAAGAAAACATTAACCTCGCTGTGTCATTGTGAAAGAGGATTACCGAATAACATTAAGAACATTTTCAAACATTCTGAAAGTTTCACTGGGTGCCAGTATTTATGCAAGACAAGTGATTCCCAACTTGATGTTACAGGAAGATGCGCAGTTTCTACAAAGGTAATCACTGCTAACGACAGATCATTTCGATCCTGAGAGTAAACAGCAAAGCTCTATGTAGAACTTTCTTCCTTCACCAATGCCAAAAGAACTGGGAAAGTTACGGTCATCTCATTTCTCAATATTAAAGGACTTGCTTACCAGCATGTCGTGCCTGCACAGCTCTAATTGGGCAAAAACTACAAAGATATCCTGGCAACTCTGCAAGGCCATATCACGCGTAAAAGGCTCAAACGCTGCAACATATCTCAAATGTTGTTGCTGAATATTTCTCAAAAAGCTACGGGAATTATGTCCCTCGCCCTCCGTACAGTCCAGATTTAGTCCCGTGTGGGTTTTTTTTCCTTTTCTCCAAATTGAAGACACACTTTCGTGGAAGGCATTCTCCAACATAAGAAGCAGTAATAAATGCTGCGGAGGTGATTCTTAAAGACCAGTCAAAAAGGTTACCAACATGTTTTTGAAGGTTGCCAAAAACGTTGGAACAGGTTGTCAAAAAAGTATGATCCCTCTATATTAAAAAACCCTCGTAAACAGTGCAAAGACAGATTCAGTTCGCTGAACTCAATAGGAAGGATGTCTGTGCAGCTGTCTTGAAATTTTGTAGAAGTTATGTTGCAATAATTTTTGAAAATTGCACTTTTGAACCTGCGACTTACAGATTTATATAATCACAGTTGCAGTATTAATAAGCAGTTATCAGCTTTCCTTTTGGTTTATTGATTCTTAAACAGGCGTTTTTGCTGCTATATTACTCCTCTATTTTACCCGTCTTTAGTTATATGTACTTCACCAAAATTATAAAAAAAAATAATAAAAATTTAATTGTTCTTCTGCTGAAAATGCACACGAATAACCGTGAGTAATGTACAAATTTAAAAAAAAATGCAATAAATTAACTGCTTAAAAAGGTTAATAATAATCAGTTTCCATATAAAATTAAAGTTGGTAACACCAGAGCGTCGTAAAATATTATAGCTATGAGTGTTAAAATGCATTTTCTACACGAGTGTCTCATATTAAACTGGGAACTTGCTAGAAAAGGTATTCATCATCCAAGTAAATCTCCACGATTTACACTCGTCTACTTTCATGGTAACCAGGTACTCCTGCATAATACAGCGATATCATATTCAAGTCTATAAACAAAATCACTAAGGGACAGTGTGCCTCCTTTTCCATATTGTCCCGTTATGAAAGTGCCTCTTGCACAACAATTACCTGCAAAAGGTCAGACTGACAAAAACAATTACTAAACGCCGGTTTGATAAAACCGGTATCGATTCTGCTGCGTCATTGTTTCCGAAAAGTTTTCGGCCTTGGAAGTTTTCGCTGCCAGGCAACATGTGGGTGAAGAGGAATGGGGCAGACAATTTATTCAGGAAATGAAATATAAAGTCCAATTTTAATATACACCCAGAGTGTTTCAGTACAAAAGCGGGATATAAATTAGTAATTTTGTAAAGAAAGTATTGACGTGTTTGAGATAAACGTCACTTGGTAACATTTTTACATCATCCTTGACAAAACCGCGCTCTGTTTGCACGAGGCTGGCCGTTCTCTTCCATGTTGGATTAAATGAATAATAACGCCGTTATTGCCAGCGAACTGGAACTGTAAAGTGGAAGTAGTTCAGGCGCCACTTCCTCGACCAGGCGGTCTCTTACGTCACCATATAACACTATTACTTAATGTGTAATCGACTGGAGAACTTTCTACCGCGATGATGCGAAAGAGTTCTGCAGGGTACCTGACCGTTATACCTTTCTCCTTCATCGCTCATCATTATGCTTGGAAAGTCGTTGGTTCAAGTCCCTCTCTACCTCTACACCACTTTCTTTTCCATAATAACAACGTCCCTAGCCCAGAATACTTTTCTTTATTTACTTGACAAGAGTTATCCATAACATGAAAATTACTAGCGAGATGTGTATGGTCATTCAAAAGTAATTTCTTAAAAAGTATAGTAATGAAGCTATGAGGACTTTAAACCGCGACCCTAGATGGCTACGCAATTGACAAAAGAACTATATTTTACATTAGTTCATCTGTCTTAAGCATTCACTGTATACTGTAACATATGCGGAACTTAATAATGGAAACTATGCGTTAATAATTAAAATACTAACAATGAGACCCATAATTATTGTAACAGCTAAGTATTCTTGAAGTCAACAATCGAGAGATAACTACTAGCTCGTGAAATAGAAAAAGCCCAAGCTCTGCGCATGCGTATAGCTGCATTGTTTGGAGGTTTTGGTAAGGAAAAAGCGTCAGTCTATCGAGAGATGTGTACGGGTCAAGATGCACAAGTCCTCTCCCTGGCCTATAGGTAACACATTCCATTGTAATACCACGAGATAACACCATTAAAAAGCTGTAGTAGTAACAGCAGTTCAGCTCAACTATCAGTTCATTGTGTTATGTTCCTTGTCCCTTAACTTAACTTAACTTATGATGTTCAAGATTTTTAGTGATTAAAGCCAGGAGCGCGCCCCTAGTAACCAGCCTCGTGTGAAGTTAATTGAAGTAAAAGCGAGGGCTCTATCGCAGGTTGTGACAATATTCAAGTCAATTTTGATAATAAAACATATTTAATACAACTTTTTAAAGCAGACAGGAGATATTCTGTTCCCAGGGCCTAGACTCTTCCTAGGTAGTGAGCGATTTTCATTGAATCAAGAAGCGATTGCTAGCAATAGAGGAGTATTTTTTTATTAATGTTTAACGAGGCCGGTTTGGAAACTAACTCCCTTTGTTCCGTAGCGCTAGTAGTAGTAATAGATGGAGCACCGCCATTATTACATCAACGTAATTGCGATTCAGTAAGCTTGTAGCTTTGTTAGTGGGAGTATTGTAGTGCCAAGCGTGTTCTCATTATAACATGCTACAACAGAAAATCCGCCAAATGCAAAGTGCGTGGTGTGCTAAGATTTCTTTGTGCAAAACATCTGTCAACAGCTAACATAGCTCATTATGATTTGTGTGCTGTATACAACCCAAACATTGAGTGAAGGCGTTGTTAGTGGATCCGATTTTTTAAAGATGGAAGAACAAACATTCATGATGAACAGAGAAGTGCTAGGTCTTCAGTAGTTTGGGGTGGTCTTGCCAAGAAAACTGACGAACAAATTCTTCAACGATCTCGGAACTTTTTGAACAATTTCCGTAAATTTCTGGAACTGTTTTGACGAGGCTGTCACCAAAACATTAGCCTACCGGAAGATCTGTGCTCAGTGAGTACAGGAAATGGAGATCAAAACCAAACGAATGGGCTCTGCCTTAGAAGTTTTTTCACGGTACAACACGGAAGGAGAAGAATTTTGAGCAGAATAGAGACTGACGACGCGACCTGGCTCATGTATGTGAATGATGAGACAAAACAACGTCTATGACATGGGGACATACCAGTTCTCCAAATAAGCCTAAGAAAGTTCGTCAAACGTAATCAACGAGAAAGTTTATGACTAACATTTTGGGATGCTACGGTAATCTTGCTTGTCGAATTCAGTGACGTTGCACGACAATCACTTCTGAAGTTTACTGTGAGACTTTCAAAAAAGTGAGAAGAGTCATCCAGAACAAGTATCGAGATCTACTGACATCTGGCGTTGCGTTCTTGCTTGACAACGCTCGCCCTCACAGTGCTCGACGAACACAAAATCATTTGTGGCTATTCAAATAGGAAGTTTTAGATCATCTCTCAACAGCCTCGACTTGGCTCCATCTGATTTCCATCTGTTCCTCGCATGAAGAAGTGGCTTGAGGCCTTCGATAACGATGAAGATCTTCAAAATGCTCTGGCAGGTTGGCTACATTCCCTGGCGGCCGAGTTTTATGTAGAATGGATTTTCAAACTCGTGAAACGCTATGACAAATGTTTGTATTTAAATGCGACTATGTTATTTATGTTTGTTTTTTTATTTATAGCCAATCAGCGATCAGTTTCCGAACTCCCCTCGTGGCTTTAACTGCATTTGCCTTCTCGCGACGTCTTTTCGGATAGATTGTGGACTGTAAAATATAGGTGTAAGTAGGTGTAAGTCTGCAGGGATAAATGAAATGAAATTAAATTAAATAAAAATGATGTAGATGTGCTCGGAGTCCTGGCGCCTTAAAGTAATCTGACAATCCCCTTCTCAGGGCAAGGGAAAACTCCCGGGGAAAAAATTAAAAAAAAAAAAACGTTGCTTAGCTTGATGTGAACCAGTACCTATATTAGTAGTCAAACATATTTTGAAGGAAAAAACAGACAAACCTAGTTAAGTAATGTATTGTGGTTCAGTTTTCATTTTATTAGTTTGCCATGCTAATTAACATACAATAATGCCATAACTTATTTAATTCATTATTAAGGTCATAATTTGAATTTTATATTTACTTTTAAAGTTATTATACTTGCTGAGGAATTCGCTTAGTTTATGCAGCTCCTGCCTGACGGACTTATTATTTTGAAGAATGCCGTTCATTTAGACCTATTACAGTGCTAAATTTTTATTATACTATAAACAATGTAGGATTAAGATCTTTTCTCCAACCACAATGGGTGGCCGAGTTCATTAAGGCGCGGATCGTGAGCGAGAAGTCTGGGGTTCCATTCCCATAGGACCGTCCTCCCTGACAGAAGGTTTTTTTTTTCTCCAGTTTTTCCTCAGTTCTCATAAATGGCAAATGACGGGGTGGCACCATAAACTTAGGCCTGAAACGTTTCCTTCCTTAAAAAAAAATCCTTTCCCAATTTATCATTTCATTTCATGTATTATCAATGTTCACCGCCTGTATGCCCCAGTAGTAAAAACGGGCGTTAAATATCATTAAAAAAAAAGATCTGTGTGAAAATAAAACACTGTAAGAGCTTGATAGTAAACCCAGCCAGCATTTTAAGTCCCCTGAAAACTACAATTGTAGGGGTTGGTTAAAAAAGGATTTAGCAAAATTGTCCTGTTGGTTTTGTAATAATAATAATAATAATAATAATAATAATAATAATAATAATACTGCACTTCTATCCAATTATGCTGGTTAACAAACCCACTGAATCGTTTATTATTAATTGATGATTATATGCAGAGTTTCGTTGAGAAGAATAAAAATTGCGGCAGCTAGAGCGTTAATGGACACACACACACACACACACACACACACACACACACACACACACACACACACATAATTTTATTCATTTTCTTTTTCAGTGTTTAGTAAATAGAGCCGAAATATGACGAAAATTTTCAAAAATCTTTTCATGGAATTACGGCCATTCCTTTGGAATTCGCTAAAAACAATCTTGCAATAGAGTTATGATAAACAAGATTTGCTCTCATAAGCGAACACTGATGCCTTCCATAATACCTCATAGAAAGTTGAACCAAAATTGTACCTTTAAAGGATGAACTCAGAGGGATAATTATTTCAATGTGACGATTTAAATACAAATGTTATACCTTTTAACATTGTTCAATGGACCGCCACGGGTGGCCGAGGTCGTTAAATCGCGGACTTGTGAGCGGGAGTCTGGGGTCCGAATCCCGCCAGGACCGTCCTCCCTGACTGAGGTTTTTTCCAGGTTTTCCTCAGTCCTCATAAATGACAAATGCCGGGGAGGTGCCCTAAACTTAGGCCTGGAACGTTTTCTTTCTCAAAAAAAAAAAAAAAAAAGCCTTTCCCAATATATTATTTAATTTCATGTATCACGAATGTCCATCGCCTGTGGTGCCTCTGTAGTAAAAAACGGGCGTTAAACATCAATCATTCATTCATTCATTGTCCAATGGGAATAAAGTTGTCAACAGAGCACCGAGAAAGTAAAATAATACATTACTTCACAATAGCCCTACTTTTTAATGACGGCCCATGAAACACCTGAAAAACTCTTGATAAAATATACGAAACCGCTAATGTCAATAATAAGAGCATAAGGTAAAGAAGGTGTATTCTGAACGCATCAAAATCTGTCGAAGGCGGGGGCTATAGTCCCAAGGTCGCTCACATGAAGTGGGAACTGTTAACGGAGCCAAGATCATAATCGCTTCCTGGAGATCGCGGGGTAAACATCCGTCCTATGTGTTGAAGAAAACCACGTCTCCCCACGTGACCTTGCATGCCGTGCGGTGAGAGGTGGGAACGTTTAACCTTGAGAAGCGGTTCAGAGGCACGTGTAGTCCAAAAAAATAGAGGTCGGTTTAGGCTTGTACCGCGAGAGTAGTGCTTTGGAGTGTTTTATCACAAATAACATCACGAGAGGATCTGAGATCACCCATAAATTCACGAACGTAGTGAAATCCTCGAGTGATATTTATTAGGACTATTTCACGAATAAAATAAGAATTTAAATATAATTCCCATAAACTTGGCTTAGAAAATTGCAATAATTGTATATTTGCAATGAACTTTTCCAAGCCATCTTGCGACAGAAGAATGACGATTGTCAGTAATGGCAACAGAGAAGAGCAAATACGGATTTAGGACGATTATATGAATAGAATAAGAATAAAAGTGATATATTTGAAATTTGCGCACAGAATATTAACACATATATAAAAAAAGATAACATACAGTATCTCTATTTTTCTTTGAATTTAGTGACTTGGAATCTCTAATCAATTTGCACATTTGAAACATTATCAAAACGCCTTGAAGAACCCTCCTCCGTTTTACGTTATAATTGTCGATTGTTCATGCTTTTGTTACTATCAATAGCTCCTCACCGCCTCTAGCAAAAGTGGCCAATGATGAGTGTTCAGGAATTATATAGTGGAGATATAGAGCTGGCTGGCTACAGTGACCACAAGACAAATGCACATCGTGTGATAAAACGGATTTGATACTTTTTTTTTCTTTCGATAATTTCACTCGATAATCCGGATGTGATTGGTCTGTAAACATTTTATATTAACGAACCACTGAAAGTAAAGTCTAACTCCAGCCTTTTTTACTTCTTATGACAAAGTGAAACAAATCTCTCTGGCTTTCTTGTGCTACAGTAGAGCTACATACTACCTACTATTCAATGCCTGCTTCTTCCTTATACATAATTTTACAGAGTAATTTTTATCCTGCGTCCGCAACTGAACGCAAGCAGGGCGGAGCCAAGGTCGCTCCAATTCATGGCTCCATTGTTGTTCATTCCGAAACCCTCCCATGCCCAAAGGTACACTCCAGAGGCACTCCCTTGTTGGGTTTTTCCTTTAGGCCAAGACCAAGATTCTAAATCAACCCCCCTTTCGGGTGGAAGCAGATATGCTGCTTACCTGCGCCTTGGCCCTACGGTTAGACTATCAGTACCACTGGTAAGGCGGCCAATTCCGCATCAGATGGGTGACCCGATATATTAAGTTGGTTCACCACTGTCACAACGTACGGCGCCGCGTCATACCCAATTACCTTTGAGTAGTGGGTACATTCTACCCCTATAAGTCCAACTGAAGACTCTAAGGGCGCGTCACACCTATCTTTTGATCAAGTAGGTTAGGTTTCTCTGAACTGCAGTGTAGGTTGTTTTGTAAATCAACATACCCACTTACGTGGAACCAAGATTCAACCTAAAGAAGCCTAAATTTCTCCGCTATTACACACTATTAAAAATCCATTCACAAAATCTATTTCGGGTTGCAGGGTCACCCGATTTAATTTCTTGGACTACAGTAGTTTAATAGAGTTTAAACTTCAGTAATTTTATAGCTGTTCCAACATAAGAATAAGAAAAATCCCGTTTGCTGAAATAGACGTCAAAGTGATTTTTGTAGACGTTTCAGCGCATTTCCAAAGCTAACGTGAATACTGTAAATGACTGTATACGCTTTTAATGAAGTATATATTCCCATTTCACGAAATTTATTTACCAATCTGTGAGTTGAATTTCGACTTAGAATTTGAATATTAAGGAATTAAATACTCATTGGGGAATGGAATACTGTATTGAGTCATATTATCGTATTTACGTGCCTAATGAATATTAATACTTAGTACACATAAATATGCCCGTTCTGGTGGTCTAGTGCTAACCACACCTGCCTTGTAAGACCCAGGGTCGTCAGTTTATCCCGGTCAGGGTCGATGGATTTTTGGACGTATAAACCCTAAGTATGGACGGGAAAATCACGACACGTAAAAGATGCTGAAGTTTGAAAGAAGAGACCTCTAAGCAAAACTTAAAGCCTGTTTCACGCCCTGAATAGAATGGGTCACTGATGAGCAAATATGTTACAGAGCGTCCTTAAATAAAATAAATAAACATAAACCACAAGAACATGTCCATTCATAGACCTGAACTCGTACTGACCTCCCCACCGGCTTTCAAGCATGGGAACGCGAAAAGAACAGCAGAGCTTGTCAACTGCTGCCAACTGCACGTGAAGCGATCCCTGAGGGGGGAAAAATCATTCAGTAGATGCCCTGGTTCTCGTGAAAAACTGCGACGTGCAAATTGACTGGTGTGACCTTGACTCAGCGCGCGCTGCGCTCTGTTGCGGGCGCAGATCAAAAATAGCTCTTATATATGAGTTGTTCAAACATAACAAATTTATTTATATGTTTAATAAACTTCAGCGGAAATATAAGAGGATATTCGCCTTATTATAAAGATGTGTTTTTGTGGAAAATCAATTGTGGGTATAGAGATATGTTGGTCTAAACAGTAAGGGTTTAAAATTGATTGCTAAGTAGCGAGCGATAGTATTTTCTAAGTGTAAGAGTAGAGAAATCATGAAATTAATCTGTTTCAGTTGATCAACTCTTTTCATTTGGTCAGTTTTCTTAAATGTGACAATACTTTGTTTTCAGAAACAACAATGCAGGCAGTGAAAACTCTAATTGTTGCTGTATTAGGGACAGTGCTAGTCAGCAGCGCTAGTGCCCAATTTTTTCAGCCGTTTGTACCTAGTGCCCCCACCGTTGGTCTTGGACTACAACCATCGCCACTCCGCCCATCTTTGTCTCAGGTGAGTATGGATGAACCATAGAAGTGGATCAAAAGTAACAAGTGAATCCCTGTTTCATGTAATATTAAACTGAGTAATGTGCTTCCTACTTCCGATAAAGTAAAGTTGTGACGAACGTATTATTTGTCGCTATAATAGAGTGCTGAGATATCTTCATGCAAGTCGTAGTAGTAATGCATTTATTTACAAAATATATTTGTTACATCTCTAACTTATCCATGTTGCACACGTCCAAGGACAGCACATATTTTCCCAAACACTAGGAAATACATGAAATTGCCCAAATCAATATTTAAATCTTAAAATACTATACATAATAAAACAAATAAATGGAATATATATATATATATATATATATAATAGAAAAATTATTTTTGTCTTGTAAATAAAATAAACAGAAAAGGAAACAGCACAAAATAAATAATTTATACTCCCTCACATATATATACAAAAACATATATGTTGTGACTCACAATCCCCTACCTAACTTCCCGGTTGTCTGCCTCTTTCTATCTTAGCTGTCACACTTTGTTTAAAAATGTACCTACTCCCTCCTACTCCTTCCTATCTGCCAGTAAAGTCCAGCACTGCCACTGTCCTCTCCCTTTGTTAACAAACGCGGCCGGTAGATATCTCTTTCTCCATTCTTCCGGCCCCTTGCAGTGCGCCATAATATGTTCCCAAGATTCTTTCTCCGCAAAGAAGCAAGCAACTTGTCAGGAGAGAATAACAAGGAAATTTGGTAGGGGGAGGGAAGAGGAACACCACAGAAGAAAGAGCTCAGTATGCAGTGAAATAAGGTCTGGAAGGAACATTTTAGAGCAGTGTTCCAAGGGAATCACCGGGGGACCTATGGGATCAGGGAGGGACCTCGGGGTACAGCAGGGCTAGAAATACTAATGTGCTGGACACTGCAGTAACAAAATAACAAAGACAATAAGATGCCTAAAGCAGGGCAAAGCTCCGGGCCGAAATAGGCTACCGCCGGAGGTGCTCAAAGCGGCCTCAGGCATTGAAAGTTTGGTTTTGTGTTGCTCCGAATATTTAGCAATATGTTTAATAACGGGGAATAGCTTGCCTGTTGGGCTACTGAAATTATTCACTCTATATATAAGGGGAAGGGTTCAAGTGGAGTTCCGGACAACTATAAGGGTCATGCAAGTAAAATAATTTCTGGTGATATACATATATCCAGTAAGGTATAGATACAATATAATTTATTGCTGTCTTAAGATGTAGGTATATAAATACGAGGCCGTTCAATGAAGAATGGTTATAATATTTAACAAGCATACTTCTCGCACTAAAAATTAGTTTTACAACATTTTCCCTTTGGGAGTTGTGCAAGTTGAGACATGTTCAATTCCGTCTACAGCAACATGGAGGTGACAAAGGGATGAACAATATGCTGCTCTAAAATCCTGCTTTCGACTCAACAAAGCTTCAGCTGAGACGCAAAGTTACAGGAGGTCTATGGAGAGTTTGTTCTTCTCTATAACACAGCTCTAAGATGGTTTAAAATGTTCAAAGAGCGGAGACAACCAATTTCAAAGGAATGTGGACGTGCTCTAAAATGGTTGTCATTGTGAGAGAGGAACGTCGAATAACATTAAGAATATTTTCAGAAATTATTAACTTTTCACTGGGTGCCACCCACAGGTTGGTAACTGAAAACTTGCACATGAGAGGTGTTTGTGCACGGTGGGTTTCAAAACTGCTGAATTCCGAACAAAAGAATGTTTGCATGCAGTTAAAAATGTTACAGAAAGACGCAGAGTTTCTTTCAAAGGAAGTCACTGCTGATGAAACTTGGCTACAACATTTCGATTCTGAAAGCAAACAGCAAAGCTCTGTGTGGAAATTTCCATCATCACCAACACCAAAAATGCAAAAGTAGTTGCTTCCGCTAGAAAAGTTGTGGCATTTTCATTTTTCGATGCTCAAAGAATGGTTTACCAGCATATCATACCTACACACACAACTGTAAGAGATATCCTGAAAACTGCGAGGCCACATTTCCGTGTAAAAGCTGGATGCTGTACCTTGATAATGGACGGCTAGCCACACAAAGCAAATGTTGTTGCTGAATATCTGACAAAAATCAATATGACGTTTGTTCCTCACCCTCCCAATAACCACATTTACCTGCGTGACATTTTCCTGTCCTCCAAATTGGAGAAGCACATTTTACATCATCAGAAACAGTGTTGAAGGCTGCGGAAACGATTTTGAAGGACTTGCCAAAAAAAAAAAAAAAAAAAAAAAAAAAAAAAGATTTCCAGCGTGTCTGGAAATTGGGAGAAATGCTGAGACGAGGACTACTTTGAAAAGGATCATCAAAATTATGAGTATGAGTAAAGAAAAGTTATGAGAACAATATATTGATCAGCACTTGACCAGACTGTGGTTACAAGGCAGTTAACCCAGTGAGCGCTTAGAGGTTTCTTCTGATTCTGCAGGGAAATATATTGCCAAGGAAGGCCAAGGTTGTTCAGTCCAGGAAAAAGAACAGGGCCATAACTTTTTATGACTACAGAAAGATTAAGTTGACTTCAAGAACAGAAACACAAGCGTCAATGCAGACTACAAATACTTCCTGTTCTACATAACTGGGAGCAGCAACTAAAGAAAAGAGACATGTTATGATAAGTCACATTGTCCGCCTTCTACACAATGCATCAGCCTACATCTAGCCCCTTGCGATTATTGTCTTTTCTCAGAATTAAACAAATGTCTACAAAAGAGACATTTTAATGACAATGAGCTGAAGGAAACCGTTTAGGATACTTTTTTATACAAACGTTCTAAATATTTTTTTCAAGGGCATAGTTTACCTTAAGGCGTAAGTAAGATTATGGAATATACCTATAATGTTACCGACAGGGCTGAATGAGAAATCTCCCACCTTCCTTACCTGGTCTTGAGCCACTGGTGTAAATTTACTGAATCGAGTCATACCTGAAGAGTGTGGCTCATTGTCTCAAACATAAACGCAAACAACATTACAATGAATATACCGAGGGTGCCAAAAAATGTATACCCACTTTCACAGTAGATATCTATTTAATATGTTTCAAAGTTGGACCGAAAACAACAGTAATGTTTATTATGATGTTCTGTAAACAGATGTGACTCACATTACGTTATGCCAACGTTGTTACAACAAAATGGAGCCAAGATTATCATTTGAACTGCGGAAAGCAATTTTGAAGTGGTACTGGAAAACCGAGAATGTTGTTGAAGTTCAAAGGCAATGGAGAAGTGTGTGCAGAACAGAACCGCCAACGCGAGTAACAATTGCACCATTGGAGACACGTGGTACGTTATGCGATGTTCACAAGGGCAGATCTAGGAGACCAGCTACACTGGCAACACTTCGGGAAGAAAAATTGAAACGGCATGTGCTGCAATCGCTGAGGACACTTTCGCTGCTCAATCAGTAGTTCAATTTACTCAGAAGTGTGTCGACACTGATGATCGGCATTTTGAGCAACTGTTGTAACTGTAAAAGTTTTAAGACAATTAGTGCTCATCATTTTCTGTTTGTGTAAATTCAGTTTTGTTATGTTAACACAGTTTTTTCTTTGCTTGAAGTGTGTATACATTTTTTGGCACCCTCTGTATAAATTCTCTTCTCCTATACTAATTCTAATTTTTCTCCACTATTTATCCCTAACTTTGCCAAGTATTCTCCCTTCATTTTTATATTTTTTCTCCTTTAATTCCTAATATCTTCTTATTACAATTTCCCCCTCAAATGTATTCAATTTCTCTTTCCACACCTGTAGTTTCCACCGCTTTATTTGATAACAGTATAATATGCTATGGTACTCATCACCAGGTTCGCCACCGTGAGACATTCATTCGCACAGATTTTTAGCACTCCAAACTTTTAGTTTGTCTATTTGCTGTGTCTACAGATAATAAATTATACTTATTTTCTTGTACAGTGACGTACTTCAAAAGGTAACAAACGTTCCTGTTTGCAGGCTGACCCGGGCAAGAGAGCTTACATCCACCCTGCGGTGCAGCTGAACTCAGAAGCTGAGGCTCGACTCCCGTCATCGCTGCAAAACCCATTTTACAAGAACCCTGCCATTGCAGCGAGCCTCGCCAAGGAGTCATGGTTCATCCCCGGGGAGCAACAGGTTCGAGAGCGGGAGGCAGAGAAGATTCCCCGTCAGAAGATTTACTCCATACTCAAGAATGCCGGACTGGTGCGCAGGAGACGGTGAGCCTTCAAAAGTCGGTGCTATTCACGGTGCTACAGAAAATGATTGTCTCACAAACATCGTCTGGTGGTACGATACGCCAATGCTGAATCAGAATAATGTCGGAGAGGAGCGAAATTCCGCCACGAAAACGTTAGCTTATTATGAATGAACAACTTTAAAACACAATCAAATATTTACAACTTTTAATTTCCTCCTATTCCATCGACCGCAAGAAATCGATACCTATCACGGTAATCTGTGATTATTGCCTTTTTTAAGCGCATACCAAACGTTTCGAATGGCAGCTCATTTTTTTACCAAAGATAACAAAAATTTGGAGTATGTTTAATAATGTGATACTTTTTTTAAAATTATTATTTACAGCATATATATGCTGTATATATTTCAATATATATATATATATATATATATATATATATATATATATATATATATTGAAATTTTGACATTAAGAACAGCGCTCAAAATTATATACTTTTTTAAACTTCGAATTTACGAAATTCATAGCAACGTTGATTGACTAATATAACCTGAAAGTAATTATTTTTAAATTATAATACAAGAGAAACATAATAAGGGCAGATATCATTATTCTCCCCCTCTAAATAACATTTTGCCAGGAATACATAAAAAAGCATTTAACTTTCAGAGAAAGTTTTACTAAAATCTAATCCCTTACGAAACAAATGACTGTATAAACTTGTTATGCAGGAACATTTTGGCATGCGTGCCGTGAATTGTAATTTACTCCCGTGTCACCAACGTGTCACCCAGTATAAGTGACTGCCTGACGCAATAAAGTCAAACGGTTTTACAAGATTTGTGTTGGACGAGATTAACCGAAGCTGTGATGCGTCACTGCAAACAACAGATAGCAAACTGTACGGGGAAAATTAAAAAGAGAGAGACAGAATTCAGTGCACCATGGCAAGAGATTGGAAAGGCTTGTGAACACAGAAAAAAACACCTTTATTGTGCGTTAATTGGAAGGTACAACAATTAAATGACCTTAAAATTTCCTGTGAGTGTGTAAAAATATATTTGTTGCACATTATCAACCTCGTATCAGAGTATTAAAACAGTTACTACGAAACAGATGGGATGGTTTTCAATTGTTGTTTTCCTCTAACGTGATTCAAATGTTTTGGGCAATTTCATGTGAAATCGGACGCAAAAATTAGAAATCATTTAACACATTTTTATACTACGATAACATATAATAAGGACTGTGTTTTTGTAAAATATTACAAACATTGGTATAACAGTTTTATATAAAAATTGTCAAAATCATAATTTTACTAAAATTTTAATTTTTTATAGCAACTCTCGAACTCGAAATTAGAAATCTGAAAAACATATGAATATAAAATATATTCATTGTTTTATAGTATTATGTACATATTTTAACGATTAACTCGTAAAGGGAATAAATAAATAAAAATTTGGAAAAATTGAAAATTATTGAAATAAATAAATATATTTTTATATTTGTATTACAAGCTAAACAAGTGTGGAAAACAGTTTCATGCTTAGAAACAGAATACAGGTATATATTTTGCACGCCGATAAGTTTATTACTCGAGTCCGGATTTTTATGTAATATTATTCTAAAATATGTAACACTAAACCTTAAGAGATGTACTAAATATATAATATCAGAATTACACAAGAATTTATACTTTGTTCTAAAAATAGTTTTATTTAAAGTCAAGACAAAAGAAATATTAATCACACAAATCACACATTTAAACATCTCACTTATTGCATGCTTTTTATGCGATCCCGAAGTCAATATTTTCAACACAACGTGGCACATGAAACGCTAACTATATATATATATATATATATATATATATATATATATATATCACTTTTCAGGCTTAAAAGTATATACGTTTCCATTTTATTTGCGTGTTATATTGTTAGCTTTACGTTTCCAAATGCACTTAGCTGTATAACATTAAAGCAGAATGATTTTTCATGTTCCGAAATAGTTGTGGTCTATCCGCCTGCATTTATTGTACACTTTACACTACCAATGTTGATAGAATACACTACCGCTTAAGATCTGCACATCGCTCCGTATCGCTCCAGCATTCCATGGAATTCGGCTTTTTCCGCTACCGTTCGGTACTGAAGGCGCAAGACGGCCGCTTTCTGTAAGAGGATTTCTTATTTTTTTATTCATGCGCATGCGCAGACTATTTTCTCCATACTCTTTCACATGACACCAACGAGTTTATCGCTTGGCGAGAATACGCAATTGTTAATGTTAACTATAACAATCCCTCCGTATGCTACATCTTCTCCCGGGACGCCAAAAATTCTGTTTTCAGGTATACCGGTATTCCCAATGGTCCGATTTCCCTGGTTTTAACAAATTATATTTTTTATTTTATTTAAATGGCATATATCAAGTTTCGTTGCAAAAATTGTAAATATTACTTTAAATTTTAGGTTTCAGGTAAATCCCCCACTCATAATTGTCTGATTTCACTGATTTTTAGAAACTATTTTTCTTATAATGTTTCAAAGGCTAAGCTAAGAATAGTTTCGCTGAGAAAAAGCAAAAATTGCAATCGTTAGAGCGATTTTTAAAATTTCGCTTTAGGTTAACAACCACCCCCAATGATCCAATTTTGCTGCTTAACGAACTCGATGTATCAATTGTTAATTGATCACTTTTTGCCAGGTTGCGCGGAGAAGAAAAAATTCGGTCTCTAGAGCGATAACTCAATATTTAACTCAAGTAAAAATGCCTTCAAATAATAATGTATCTCTTAATCCTCTTCGTATACACATTTTCAACACTAAAATAAAAGTTTTATTTCACATGGAATCTCCCAGCTCAATTTTATACAAAGCTCAAAATAGACCAAATAAGAGAATGAGACGATTAGATATTTGTATGACTATACCCAGTTTGGTTACCATGACGACGTTCTGTATAGTGTAAATATAACGCAAAAGCTGTTGCCATGGTAACATAGTCGTATTTCATCCGTCCTCCATTGCATATCAGTGGCGGCAGGTGGAGTTTTTCTTTGACAATAGACAAACACTATCTTCCACTAGGAAACTTAAGTGAATGAACGAAATAAACAAATATTTAGTGTCCTAAAATAACAAAATATTTATTTAGATATAACATACATACAGGTAAGCTTGTCAATTGTAATTATTATGGGATTTACTTTGTTAGAAAAAATCATTAAAACCTTAACAATAGAAGTTAAAAGAGACACTTTCAAAGCATTTTAATACTTTTTATGTATATATTTTTCTAATGGTTGTGAACATTTCAAATTCATATTTTTTTGAGTGGTACTACTGTAAGAAGAAAATTTACTACATCAATTTTTCATTTATCATTGTGCTATTTATATTCATACTAAACATTATAAAGATTTCGATAATTGTAAGTTGGTTTTGTTATTTACTTTGTGTTATGTCTGTTATTGTATATAAACGAATTTTCTACAATAAATTCAGCAAAGATTTTTTATTTTGTTCCGAAAACCTTCCAATACCCTTAAGAAAGATTGTTGATGAAAAACTGCAAATAGAAGTCAATCATTTTATCTATATTAGATGAACAAACGCTTTTTGCCAACGTTTGTAGCTTCTTATTAACAGGTTTTTCTTTCATGGAGTTGCAGGTGGCTCGACGGTAACTGCAGCTGCATCGCATATGGTATGTGTGTGTGTGTGTGTGTGTGTGTGATATTATATATAATAAAATGAAAAATGACCTCTTTGAAAATGTAACTAAAATAACAAGAGCTAGAGAATCAGAAATATATCAAACACTTAAATAGTCCCACTAGCTATGTGTAGGATATTAGTTGGAAAGGAAAAAAAGAAAATAGTTGAAAAAATCGGGTCACAGCCGGAATTGGAGCCGTGAATCTTCAATCTTCCAGGCTGGCATCCTAACTGTCTCAGCTACCATGTCCTTTTCCGAGTACGGAGCCAAGGAACTTTCTTATCTGATTCTATATATCCCAGAGACCTCCCTTGGTTTCCTCTATTATGAGAAAGTAGCTTTTTAAAACTCATAATGCTAAGAATAATTATGATATAACTTCTATTTTAACCACAAACTACATACAAGTTAGTTTATATATTAAATTATTTTGTAATACACCAGTCGTCGCGCTGATGATATGAAGGTGCCAAAAGTTACATAAAACGGTAGCAGAAATCATCAGGGGAAGATGCGAGCTCATCGGAAGCTATAATCTATCCACCTAGTCCCCAAAAGCGATTTATAGCAGATTTCGGCAAGAGAAAGAAAAAGTGATTTTAGACAGGCAACGTCACTCACTATCACTACCAACAGCAAGAAATGCACTTGACTGCAGTGCAGTTGAAATACTGCAAAAAAACAGGCAGTTGGGATACCTCAAGTAGAGAAGGTAGTTTTATTATAGCAAACTTAGCGAACACCTATCCTAACCTAACCTAATGTAAACAAATCCTTGTTATTAAAGGGGTGCTTATTAAGCTTATGTAAGAAATTATCTATGTCAACATTTTCTTAATTCTTCTCATTACATTTTAACACAATTTTTGAATCACAGCAGGTGTAATGATGATAAACAAAGAGTCTGCTAGCGATTATGAAAATTAATTTTTATTTAGATCACTTAGAATGTGTAGCATGTGCATTTGATTTGTAATAACCAGAGCCTGGAAGTTGCGGAAAATGCATTTAAGTGTCAGAAGAAATGCACGTTTGTTTCCGTATATTTGGGGTCAGTAGGGTCAATTTTTATTTTGTCTTTTTGACTTCTGTTGTCCATTTTAAAGTAAAACCTTTTATCGCCTCTTCTGGAGCGTTATGTATTTTTTCTGAGAATATTTATGAATTTTAAAAGACACATAAAGAATTTAAATACATACAAGAGAAAAAAGTTATAAAAATTCAAATGACTGCTTGAAAATTTAAATACATTCTTTTTTGTCACACTTGAAGATAAGGAAAAAACGTAGGATTATATATTTCTGTTATAATAAAGAAATAAATAAATGAACTCATATTTATGTCAAAATTATCGAAACAAATGCTGGCTCCTTCCGGTTATAGCCTATCACATTTCCAATAAAGAAATCCTACTCAGATTATATTTTTTCTCATTGAATTTATATCATGCATAAATCGCTTAGACGATATCTATTGTTTTTTGCTTAGCCATGTCCCCAAGTGTCTGAGTACCAACAAAAGCTATGAAACATAAGTTCCATTTTTGAGCATATCTTCCACGATATTAAAAGCACTGCAATGAGTGCCTTTTTATGCCAGTCCTTATGGCTCGCCTAGAGCACGAATTTCTTAAGTCAGAACCTTTGGTACCGTTTTATGGTTAAGATATAATATCAGAACCTTCATTAGTGAAAGGAACGCAGGGTTACCTCGAGCATACGAGCACCAGGAAATAGAGAGGATGAGAGAAGTGCTGTAGTTTTGAATAGTTCTGGTGAATGACCTTGTATAGATCTGCGTGAGACAATTGTAGGAAATTTGAGGTGGGGGTAACTTCTCAGCTGCATAATTGTAACAAACTATGCAAGCGGGAAAGATGAGAGCGGCACAGCTATGCAATATACAGTCCCTACAATGTGCTCAGTATGGACGTAAGAGAAATATTAACTTGATTCCCCTATAAACGCATATACAGTAAATGAACTCGACCAGAAACTACTGCGAACCTTTTTCTCATTCGCCAGGACTATTCAAAACTACATTTCCATGAAGTCCTGAAAGGTAAAATGTTCTGTTGCAACTGGTATGAGTCCCCCCAAAATAGCTTGTTTTAAATACGCTCCAATCACGTTAGTGGAAGTAGAACATCCTTTTTCCATGATGAAAAATGTTCTCTCTGACAAGCGGCTGACTGGGACAGTTGATACCTTGAAAAAATATCTTTTTGTTACTTGTAACCAAGAGATGTAAGCGATTATATGATAAAGACATTATCAAGTATGTCCAATATCTATTTTCATTCATAATGAGTGTTTACTATCTGTTTTCACTTTTAATAAATGCCTATTACTTCTTAT
This sequence comes from Metallyticus violacea, assembly GCA_030762175.1. Taxonomy (NCBI): domain Eukaryota; kingdom Metazoa; phylum Arthropoda; class Insecta; order Mantodea; family Metallyticidae; genus Metallyticus; species Metallyticus violacea. The sequence continues at coordinate 25,108,539 of CM060835.1, read as the reverse complement.
TTTCAGCATTTTAAGTGCCATTTTGCCTGCCTATGTAATCCAAAATAAATGCCTGAACTTTCGGGCTTTGATAATAACATGTCGATAAACATCCTCAATTATTTAAAATGTGTCGGTGAGGGAAGAATGATGCTAATAGTAATAACATTTTTAAATTGCATAGTTTACCGCTACTGCGAGCGTCCGTGATGGGCGAGAATTTTTCCTGGAGTACTCCCAGGCCTAAGAGTACAGAACGTTCTGCGAGCTCGTTTACGACTGAAAGTAGGCAACTGAGAAAACTAAGAGTTATGTGGAATATGATTAAACGCAAACCAATAACGGGATGGCATTAGTGTGAGACATGGCCGATAGGTACCGTAGTGTCCAGCCCCCCTACGATCCAAGCGCGCTCTTTCGCTAAATGATCAAATGTTTCAGTGACAGCTCCACCAGCCTGGAAATCCGCTCTCTTCAAGTACAAGTAATCCGTTATCTTTCTTATCACACCCCACCCTTCAGGAGATGCCTAGCTTCAATTTCTAAGCAATTTACACTCATTCGTTGTAGATTTACTTCATGTTCTGCCATACGCCATTCTACATTATTCTCGTTCCGTATAGAACGATAGCATTTAACTAAAAATACTAAAACAAACATACGGGTAGTAATAAAAGTTATTTACTAGATGAACTTTTTTCTATAAGTATTTGTTTTTGTTATATCGCTACAAATTCTGACCAATGATTTAGGAACTATTTGTCGTTAAGGCGCGGACTCGTGAGCGGGAGGTCTGGGGTTCGAATCCCACCAGGACCGACCTCCCTGAATGAGGTTTTTTCCAGGTTTTCCTCAGTTCTCATAAATGGCAAATGCCGGTACCCTAAAACTTAGGCCTGGAACGATTCCTTCTTTAAAAATAAATCGTTTCCCAGTTTATCATTTCACCTCATGTAACATCAGTGTCCACCGCCTGCGGTGCCTCTGTAGCGAAAACACTATTTATTCATTCCCACACAATAATAGCAGCAGTGTTAGTTTTTCCTTCCGTTAGAGCACAAACTGCACTCCGGTCCACCTTCCTTTGAAATTGATTGCCTGCCCTCTTTAAACATTTTAAACCATATTCGAGTTGTGCTATAGGGAACAACAAACTCTGCATAGGCTCCTGCAACATTGCACAGACCTCAGTTGAAGGTTTGTTGTGACAAAAGCGGAATTTCAGAGCAGTATATTGTTTCATCTCCATTTTGCTTTAGGCGCAACTGAGAGTAAACATGAAAATGAAAATAAAGTGAAGTTAAACATTAGAGCGAGAAAGTATTCCTGTAAAAATATTATGATCATTCTTTATTGAACATCTATCATATTCAACGGTAAAAGAATAGCTCAATGGTTGGGACTAGCACGAGATGAAACCCCAGCAGAGGAATTGCCGCCAAAAGTAGTCGAGGGCGTTAAGGCGCAGACTTGTTTCTGGGAGGTCTGGGTCAAGAAGGACCGTCCTCCCTGACTGAAACTTTTTCTAGGTTATCTTCAGCCATTAAAAATGACAAATGCTAGGAAGCTACCCTAAACATAAGCCTGGAACGCTTCCCAAATTAAAAAAATCCTTTCTCAGTGCATATGTCCTCTCATGTATCACCAGTGTCCACCGCATGTGATGCCTAAGTAGTTAAAATGGGCGTTAAACACTTAAATAAAGGTAGAAGAATCCAAAATCCGTTGCTTTTGTTGTTAATTTGATTCATTTACGAACGCTCTTTAGCATCTCAGGTCCTCAGCGTCCCATTCAATTCAGGGCGTGAAACGGCTGGTAAATTTGCTCAAAGGTCTCTTCTTTCAGGCTTGAGTTTTTTTTAAGTTTTGTTAATCTGCGATATGGGACCCACTCTTCCGAAGGAAGCCATACATAGGATTTTTACGCCCGAAAAAAATCCATCGATCCTGACCGGGTTTGAACGCGCGATCTTGGGTTAACGAGGCAAGTATGGTTACCACTACACCACCAGGACCAGCATCGCTCTTGATAAGGAGGAGGTATTGAGTGTATTGATTGACAGGACGCTTAAACTGAAGGAAACTGCTGCGAGTTGAGCTTTTAAAAACTTCTTTAATATTCTGTGCAAATATAAAAATGTCAGTGCAAGATGGTGCTATGATTTATCTCGGCAGTTCAAAAACAATATCAAATTAAGTGCAGTAAAATGTATTTGACCTTGTGTCAATCAAACAGTTAGGAAGTTATGGAATGAATTGTAACAGTGGATGAAACAAGGGCTCCTCTCTGTGATCCATGAAGTGGCTTGAGGCGCCGCCAACGAAGTTAGGGGTGGTCAACCGAGAGAAAGATCATGACCACAGCAGAAAGTTTGCGTTAGTTGATTGCAAAGAGAGTAAGGCCCTGTTCACAATGAAAATAAAACGTAAACATAATAAAATAAGACATAACACGTTAACTTAGTAGTATGTAGGCATTCACAATGAAAGACGTATTAGCCAATCAAAAATAAGAACAAGCGAAAATCAACTAACAGCTGATTGAAAATGACTGCTTCTTAGCAGACGGCCGTAGTGTTTATGCATTTAAAAAGTGCAGTAATTAATTTGCTTGGAGTAATATGAACAAGGATAGCTTTCGTATAATGCAATTAATGCTATGTCCATTGACGGCATTCTGTCTACAGAGTCGCTGATCTTCAGTTATCTCTACTATAACTTGCCCTTACACGGAGTACGGAAAATAATGCAACTCCTGCTGCAAGTCCCGAGGGTCAGCGAAGAGAGCCGAACTATCAACTATTGAGCTTAGCCGCAAAATGTTGCATATATTGTTTTTTGTTAAACATAAGCGTTGTCCTTCGCAACTTTTAAATATAAATTTACTTGGGATTGTTAGGCGGGTAAAATATTCTAACGGTGGCAAACCTGCTCTTATTGGGAGCTCGCAATTAATCCTAGAAAATCCTAGAAACCGATGGACCCAGTGGTTTTTCGTAAATATAAATTGATTGGGGCGGGTAAATCACTCTAATGGTGGTAAATCTCCTTTGATTACAGCAGGAAAAAATATTCATAAACATTAATTTATAGTGCATTCTGTGTGTGGTACTATTTGCTTGAAAGTCTTATCTGGCTATATCTGAGGAAGTCATACATAAAACATAAAATTAAAATAAGTCAGTTATAGCCGCAAAGAGGTCAAGTTGTTACTCGGAGCAAATTCAGTTCTTTATATCCAGAGAAGGTGGGAAGCAACTCTTCCATTGTGATACGATATAACTTTTGTATATATTAATATTTTATGTGACTTAATACATGTCCTCACAGTGGTAGAATGTGATCTGTAACGCATCACAGTGCTGGAGAGAGCTCAAGTGGCCGCCCGTTAAGACGTCTGACTTTACGCCAGTTAGGAGCAGAGATGGTGACAGACAGTGCACGGGTCTCATGCTACGTTGGATCCAAAGACCATCAAGAATTGCCATGGCAAACTGACGAATACAAGATCTGTGGCGGATACTCACAAAATCCTCGAAATTCAGGTCAGAGGAAAGTGTGAAAATAGTGCGAGATATGTTCACCAGCAGTCCCCCAAAATCAACACAAAAGCCGCTCGTGAAGATTGTCTTTCCCGCCACAAAATCAGAAGTATTCTGAAGAAAAAATTAGACGTTCGTCCGTGGAAGCCACATTACTGTCAAGAGCTATCGCCGGAAGATTGGTTGGTATGGAAACTGGCCGTAGTTGCTCAGGAACATCGTTTGGAGCGATGAAGTCATTTTTCATGTCGGAGGGTTTGTTAAACGCCACAACGGTCACTACTGGACACAGCAGGACCCGGCGGTCACAACTGAAAGGTCTCAAAGCCCTCTTAAGGTCACAGCATGATGTAGTATAAGATTCAACAAAGATATGGGTTCATACTTCGAGACACCGTGAAAGCAGAACGGTACAGAGCCAGACTGGAAAATGAGGTTTGGGCAATTGTCTCCACCTAGGATAACATCAACGATCTCATTTTCGTGCAAGATGGCACCCCATCTCACTTTGCACTCGCCTCTCGTTACTGGCTTGATGAGCATTTTCCAGGACGTTGGTTACTTCGCCGTGGTCCGTATGAGTCCCGATCTCCCTCCATGCGACGATTTCTTCCTGTGGGGTTGGGCGAAGGAAGAGCTGTACCGCGCCAAATCAAAAACTTTGGATGAACTGGAGGATCGCATTCGCCATGTCCTCACTAACATGCCACAGGAGTATCTGCTCAAATCAGTAGAAAATATTTCCCATAGGTTACAAACACTAGTACAAAATCCCGGTGCATATATGGCATCCAATTATTAACAAAATTATATGCATATTACAATAGGGAGTTGCTTCTCAACCACCCTGTACATTGAAAATTTGTACATATAATCAGTAATGTAGATACAGAAAATGAGACAGTATAAAACATAAGATATATATATATATATATATAAACTCATAAAAAACACTCAGAGTGCAATATAAAAAGGTTCACATAAAACTTCACACTAAAAACCGTAAAATTGAACACTAAAATCACACTATGTTTCGAGCTTGGCTCTTGGTCACGTGATGAAAATGAACGTGAGCAAGAGCCAAGCTCGAAATATAGTGTGATTTTAGTGTTCAATTTTACGGTTTTTAGTGTGAAGTTTTATGTGAACCTTTTCATATTGCACTCTGAGTGTTTTTTATGAGTTTTTATGCTTTTTAGAAGTTTTGATTACTCTATTAATAGTATATATATATATATATAAAGAGTTTAAAACTAACATACATAAAACCTGTGGTTAAAACCTTAAAACAATTATATTAAATATACGAGTACAAAACAGTGTTATGTATAGTGTGATAAGAATAAAAAATTAAATATAGAGTAAAAGTTAAGCATACAAATCACATTAGCAATGGTTATTTCTAGTTTACTGATATTTAATATAAGATTTAATGAGCATTTTGTAGGGTTATATATATTTAACTTAAACAGCGAATGTGTGTAATAGTGAATGGTGTTTAACGCCCGGTTTTACTACAGAGGCACCGCAGGCGGTGGACACTGATGGTACATAAGATGAAATGATAAATTGGGAAAGGATTTATTTTTAAGGAAGGAATCGTTCCAAGCCTAAGTTTAGGGTATCTCCCCGGCATTTGCCATTTATGAGGACTGAGGAAAACCTGGAAAAAACCTTAGTCAGGGAGGACGGTCCTGGCGGGATTCGAACCCCAGACCTCCCGCTCACGAGTCCGTGCCTTAACGACCTCGGCCACCCGTGGCGGTAAATCTGAGTAAGGAGAGTTGAACAAACATGTGCAGAAACTTATCATGAATTTTATTATATAAAATAATTAATAATTAGATAAATGATTAGATTAATTTTTAATTTTTTTATTTATTTTTAGTTACATTCATTCAAAAATGGACGCGTTTTAATTAGCTCATTGTAAATTCCAGGCCCTAAATATCTGCTAAGCAAAGATCCTGCAGTATTATAACATATAGGTTCAGTAATTAGGAAACGGCTGTTTTGTATGATGGGAGTAATCATGGTGTTCAGCTTTGAAATTGTCCCGAAATTTATAAAAATGGGTTAGCGTAGAAAGTTTATATGTTTAGTCAATAGTTATAGCTTTAGACAACTTGGTTCGTTGGATAAACCATAGGTTTACTTAAACGAACTTTAACAATACGCCTTTGTTACAACGTTACCGCAGAGAGATTTGATTTTACGGCTTCTCCCCAACCTATTACTACATACTGAATTACAGAGTAAAACAGAACTAAATAAACTACATGATTAGGTAAAAAAGACCTAAGAATGTAGAACTTGTATATTGATTTTCGCATACTATTACACATGTAAGATATATGCATATATTTGCTAAAATTTTGTCAATAATAATAACAATACTTAAATATTGTACATAAGTTGAAATAATCAAAGGAGGGCAAGAGTAATTAATAAAATTCCAACTGTATATAATCTTTTATCGCAGTTATTTGTGTTCTGAGCTGTGAGATGTTAATGAGATTTTAATCAAGTTCGTTTTATAAATATTCTAGTCAATCTTTAATCACATTAATAGCACTATTAGCATTTTCATATGTTTAATATCAGTTAGTACATGACGGTTTTCTTTTTCTTACTTCTAAAAGTTAGGTCGGAAGCATATGGAATCCATTCAGCACGCTTGAGGGAAACAGCTATTTACTCGTTCAGTACTGTTGGAATAATCCCTTGGAACCACGGTCAGCCCACATTGCGAAAAGGGAAGGTTTACTTAGTAAATAGAGGCAAGAACCTGTTCTAAGCTCTTTACCATCTCTCTATTGGGATGTTTCCGCACTCTGTTGCAAGAGCGGTTTAATTTAGTGATTTTAGATGATATGTGCCTTAGAAAACCTAGATATAAATATTTGTGTTTAGTATAAAAACATAAAGTCAAACCGTATGGGAGGTTCTCGAGAACTTTCCGCTAATCGATATTTTATCATTCTTTTTCTAGTTACGGTCATGTGAATGGGCTGACGTCACCTTAACTTGATTCACTACTTCAGACGTTCTCAAAACAACCAGGAGGGGTTATTACCTTGATCGGCGCGAACGCTTGCTCTCTTCCTCTGAGCTGTCGCCTTGGTTGGTCGTAGGTAAGAAGTTCCCATGATTTTAAACATTCTTTACAAATTAGAAATGGAGATTCTTGTCTACTGTGGTGACCCAGTTTTGCTGCTGTTTTTGGTTTTGTGGTTTAATTTATGTTGTTGTATTTCAAAGATCAATTGTGTATAGGGTTAACGTCTTGCCAGCCTAATTAACTTTTGAAACATGTGCTTCAGTGACGATGTGGGTGGATAGCCGTATACTAAGAACTCAAAAATTGCGTTATCGACGTTTGTTACTTCGTTTAACCATAACAAACTCCTAACCTCTTATTTTAAATGAAATACAAAATATATATTTACATTTTCGAATAATGTTCATTAAGACATTTTCAAACACACTAGGTACTTCTGTACAAATTCACTGTTATTAAATCAAGAAACCAAAAAAGTGTAGCGAATAATAAATGGTTCCTTCCTTAACAAAATAAACACAGCTACCTCAACATGTAAATTTTCTGTTCTAACTGGAAGCCCTCAGCAGATTGACTACGTGTCAGTCGATCATAGAAACCATTTATGGAATGTCTTTAGCAGGCTTTAAAAATGTGTTGCACCTCTTCCATTATTCGTTACTCCAGATCTTTTAAGTTGCTGGGTTTTCTCCATATACTACTAACTTCAAATGACCCCACAAAAAGTCCAAAAGGCGACAACTTGCTGCCCACTCAATGTGACCTCCCGTACCATCCATAGTTGTGTAAAAGCTGGCCTTAGTGCTGACGCAAATTCTGTCCATTGTGAACTGGAGCTCATTCTTGTTGGAAATAAATGTCATCTCTGGATAGACCGCCAAGGGTGGCCGAGGTTGTTAAGGCGCGGGTTCGTGAGTGGGAGGTCTGAGATTCGATTCCTACCAGAACCGTCCTCCGTGACTGAGAGTTGTTCCATTTTTTAATAATGTTTAACGCCTGTTTTTACTACTGAGGTACCGCAGGCGGTGAATACAGATGATACATGAGATAAATGATAAGTTTGGAATGGATTTTTTGTTTAAAGAAGAAAACGTTCCAGGTCTAAATTTAGGGTATCTGTGCGGCATTTGCTATTTGAACTGAGAACTGAGGTAAACCTGGAAACAAACTCAGTCGGGGAGGACGGTCCTGATGGGAATCAAACTCCAGACCTTACGCTTTAACAATCTCAGCATCCGTGGCGGTTTTTCCTGGTTTTTCTCAGTCTTATAAATGATCAATGCCGGGAAGGTACCCTAAACTTAGGCCTAGAATGGTTTATTCCTTTAATAAAAAATAAACAATTTTCCGGTTTATCATTTCATTTCATGTATCATCAGTGTCCACCGCCTATGGTGTATCAGTAGTAAACACGGGCGCTAAACACCATTAAAAATCATGGAACTGTGGCTTATGTTTGATTTTTTTTTTGAATGATTTATTTATGGACGCTCTTTAATATCTCAGATCATCAGCGCCCCATTCAATTACGGGCGTGAAACGGCCGACAAATTTTGCTCAGAGGCCTCTTCTTTTAGGCTTGAGGTTCTTTTTCGTGCCGTAAATATACGACAGGGACCCACGGTTTTACTTCTCTTCCGAAGGAAGCCATACTTAGGATTTTTACGCCCGAAAAAATTCATCGATCCTTACTGGGTTTGAACCCACGATCTTGGGTTTAAGAGGCAAGTATAGTTAGCACTACAGCACCAGGACCTACTGTTGAGTAGCAAGTAACCTTGGAAACAGAAGGCAACACAAATTCGCTCTGTTAGAAACAGTTTTATTATTTCTAATCATTCACGAAATATATCAGTTTATTTTAAATGTTACGTACAGCTTAAGAAGTTTTCGCACACGTCCGAGGGTACACATATTCTATATTGAATACCGCTGTTATACAGTATTAATACCGAGGGTACCAAAAATCTATACACACTTTCACAGTAGATATCTACTTAATATATTTCAAAGTTGGACCGAAAAACCAATAGTAATGTGTAGTATGATGTTCTGTAAACAGAAGTGACTCACATTATGATAGCGTTGCTACGTGACAGGTAAATCAACAATGACAAGATTATCGTATGATGTTCTGTAAACAGATGTGACTCACATTACGTTATGATAGCGTTGCTACAACAAAATGGAGCCAAGATTATCGTTTGAAAAGCGGAAAGCAATTTTGAAGTGATATTGGAAAACCGAGAATGTTGTTGAAGTTCAAAGGCAATGGAGACGTGTGTACAGAACAGAACCGTCAACCCGAGTAACAATTGCACGCATTCGAGACAAATTTGAGACTCGTGGTACTGTATGCGATGTTCAGAAGGGCAGACCTGGGAGACCTCACAGAGCAACAAGCCCCGCGCACTGAATCCAAGGCACTATCTAAGGCTCTGGATAGGACGAAGCGATCCAATTGAGTTTCCACCGCGTTCTCCTGATCTAACCCCGTTGGACTTCTACCTATGGGGAACTCTTAAGGATGTTGTATACCGTAGAAAACCAGCTACACTGTCAGCACTTCGGGAAGAAATTGAAACGGCTTGTGCTGCAATCTCTAAGGACACTTTCACGAACGTTGCTCGATCAGTAGTTCAACGTACTCAGAAGTGTATCGACGCCGATGGTAGGCATTTTGAGCAACTGTTGTAACTGTAAAAGTGTAAGATGATTAATGCTCATCATTTTCTCTTTGTGTAAATTCAGTTTTGTTATGTTAACACAGCCTTTTCTTTGCTTGAAGTGAGTATATTTTTGCCACCCTCTGTATGAAGAGACCAAATAAAATAACGGCGGCCCTGAAATTATGAGAGTAATAGTAACAGAAGATGAGAGCGATGCCCCATGGCGGGTAAAACATAGTTGCTGCTTTTACAGAGAAACTGCAGCAGGTAATTCGTTTGATAAACATCACTTGTTACTCTGTCAGGTAGGAAGTAAGGTTACAAGGTTCCTGCCCACACAGTGAAAGAAAATCAATGCTGAAACCTCAATTATACGTCTGCCCACACGAAACTGATGATGAATAGAACCATTAGAGCATCTGCTAAATTGAAACAACTTGGCCATATTTAATGCGAGTATTATTATAAAAGGCTTTATTAACCCACTATGCATTGTATAAATTTCGCTTCTCAAGCAATTTCTAAGTAAGGTCTACATTATATATACACTAATAATGAAAAATAAATTAACTTGTAAAGGATAATAAGAACTACGGAAGTGTAAATGAATAAAAATTTGAAAAGGTCAATTAAATACAACAATATTTTGAACTACTTGTAGTTTTCAAACACAATTTATTTTTTGAAAAAAAACTAGAACATAATATAAATAATTAAAAAAATAAACAAAAATAATAGCTAGTTTTTTAATAATGTTTAACGCTTATTTTAATTACTGAGGCACTACGGGCGGTGGACACTGATGATACAGGAGATGAAATGATAAATTGGGAAAGGAGTATTTTTATTCATTTTAAAGGAAGGAAGTGTTCATGGCCTAAGTTTAGAGCATTTGCCATTTATGAGAACTGAGGTAAATCTGGCAAAAGCCTCAGTAAGGGAGAACGGTCCTGGTCCCGCTCATGAGAATGCGCCTTAACGACCTCGAACACCTATGGCGGTAATAACTAAGTGGAAAGAGGAAATTTAATATGTAAGATTTAAACCCGGTGGCAAACTATTATTGATTTTTTTTTATTTCTGCATAGTAACTATGAATGTCAGGACCGTCTTCCCTGACAGGTTTTTTCCAGCTTTTCCTCCGTCCTCATAATGGCAAATGCCGGTAAGGTACCCTAAACTTAGGCCTGGAACGTTTCCTGTATCATTTCATCTCATGTATCATCAGTGTCCACCGCCTGTGGTGCCTGAGTAGTAAAAACGGGCGTTAAACTGTATAAAAAATAGTAACTACCAGGCGCATGAGGCAGTAACAAATCCGTAAGTAAATAAAATACTTTTTCGATATTGAATGCATGAATTAGCATGTCATATCTGTACGCTCAACTGTAACTGAGCAATATTACACACATGCCATAAAAACTCTGCAAAGTCACATTACACACTCGCAACTGGGTACATTTCTGTATGCTGCATCACGATAATGCACGACCGCATATCGCAAATATTTTTCTGAATATCTCACAAAAATCAACGTGAAGATTATCTCTTACCCTCCCTTTTGTCCAGATTGAGCCCCTTGTGACTTCTTTTTTCCCAAATTGAAGAAACACCGCAGTGGGAGACATTTTTCATCATCAGAAGCAGTGGTGAAGGCTGCGGGCGCGATTCTGAAGAATCTGTCAAAAACTTGTTTCCTGCAAGTCTTTGGAGACTAGGACATACATTGCATCCAACGGGGATTATTTTCAGGAATATTATACAAAATATGAGGTTAAGTAAAGTCATGTTGTCAATAAAATGGTACTACAATTTTTTAATGAACAGCTCTCGTATAAAGGGTAGCCTTCACTATACACGCTGTCTAAGTGGTTATTAATTTTAATGTGGGAGTTGTTCCTTTGTAAAAAAGAAATTATGAGACAGGGCGGTACTCAATTTGTAACATTACAAAGGTTTTTGCATCTCTAGTTATTCAGTTTACTTTCTCTAACACATTGACAGATATGCATTGCGCGATTATTGAATAGTAACAAGCAACTAAGGGCTATTTCTAGAGTAATAGGTTACATCTTGGTTTAGCTATACAAAAAAAAAAAAAAAAAAAGTTCGCTTTGATCTCTATATTACTCATGCTGGTTCCATGTTCTATATGCTTCTGTTGACTAATCTGTCTTCCTTACCTTTCTCCTTATTGGTCCATCCTCAGGTCCCTCTGACTGATTCGTCACGTGATTCCTTTTCGTGGGGTGAGTTTGAATGATTATCGTTTACGTTACAGACAAGACAAATTTGCTGGAACTCCCGCCGCGAGTCACTCTCAAGCGATAGCGGAGAAAGCCGGCGGTAGTAAAGCACAGATATAGGTAGATAATATGGGATATTAACGAAAAGGCTTGATAGCTCGGACGGTTAGAGCGTCATGCTATAGGCGTAGAGATAGTGTGTTCCAATTCTCATGTCCTGAAGAATGTATTATTATTATTATCATCATCATCATCATCATCATCATCGTCATCATTTAGAGTTAAAGGAGATTTGCCACCATTAAAGTGATTTACCCGCCCCTATCAATTTATATTTACGAAAAGGAGGTGAGTGTAGGCCGTCAGGCCGTAGCGAGCCACAGCAAACAACTGAGTCCACTAGTTTCCAGGATTTACCCGAGGTTAGCGTTAAGGTTAGAGCGTGTGTGTAAATTAATTGCGAATTCCAATAAGACACGCATGGTAAAAAGTGAATAACTCAGTTCTTTAATAGGGAACAACATATTGCACCCAGAAAGTCAAGGAGTATAATGCATAGGTTACATTACCTTTAACAACAAATAATAAATGCTGCATTTATACTTTTACAATTATTCCTTTATATTCCGTTCGCGACTGCGAAGCTCGGCTCTCTCCGCTGTCGCTCGGGACTGGAGCTTCGGTTTTTGTCCTGCCTGTAAAGGTAAGTATGATATTAGTGGAACAGTCTGTCACGTCCGAGTCATAGAAGTAGACACTCAACTCTTGCTTTGGGTAGGGCGCAGTTACAGCAAGAACAACGGAGCTCTTATTAAAGGTTTCGTATGCGTTTACATTTAGCTTGAGCTTTGCGCCAGTCGCACCTCCTTTCACGAACGGCAGCGGAGGGTAACGGTGAAAACCGAGGAGTGATTACATGGATGCGCAGAAGTGTAGTGTAACTTAAACAAGTACAGACGGATATAACAGTCGTAACGCACAGAAATAATAATTATTCGCCAAAAGTAACTTTGCAAGAAGAATGTTAGCAGTTAATTGTGTTCAGTATACAGCGAAATTAAATGGGAAGCTGTAATGTGGCTTAACAGCATAAGTTTTGTGTGTGTATTTTTTTCAACTTAAGCTAACCTAACCGCCTATATTTGCAACCTATAAGTTAAGAGTATAGCTTTAGCAATTTTTGTAACCTAAGTTAATTTCTTTTTAACTTAAGCTAACCTAACCTAAATTTCCAACATACATGAAATAAAAGTAAAACGGCAACCTATGCGTTGTCTTCCTTAAAAAGTTACATTTATTATAGTAAGAAAAGTGTAGACAAATTATGGAGATTAAAAAATATTAAAAAATAAATTTTGCCCATGGGGAAAACGAACCTACATTCCCGTTGGTAGCACTGCGCTCTAACCAAACGAGCGTATCGTCGAATCCAACGATTTTCAAATAGAGTGGAGATAGGTGGAGTTAAGCGTAACGTCTGTTAAGATATCTTTCAGTGTAAATATTACAAGAAAATACATTATTCTTTCTACATTTTAAATGTCACCTTTTTCAGCATTAATACCATCTTCCATTACGTCCTACTTCAAGAACTATCATAAAGTACTGGCAAGGAAGTCGCAATAAAATCAGTGTAAAGGAAACAAAGTGCAAATAAGCATACAGACAACTTAGTCCATTTAATAAGCAGATAAATGGGACAGACACTTTACATATTTAAAATGGTCCTATTACTGAAAGCTCGTAAACTACCAGCATTAGAATCCTGCAAAAACACCATTGATATTCTGATTTCCTGTGGTTTTATTATCTTGATGTCAATAGGCATTGAAAAAAAATGTAGTTTTATTCAAGAAATACATGCTCCAATAATTATTAATATTTGTGCATGGGTTGAAATTATGAGCCCCTGCCTAAGCTACATTTCTGTGAAAGCAGAACACCAAAAGCACCTCCCATTTCATAAATATTTACGTGCAAGTTTTAGATGATTCACCAGGTATGTAGAAAATGTGTTGGTGCACCATAGTGCACGAACCCTGTTTGTAGTATTCTTCCCAGTATGGTAGGTAATTATTTTGATAAGAAATGTTAAAAATCGTTTATTTGTTCTTTTGGTAGAACGCGATCATACAGGGCTGTTACCTGCAGTTTCTATTTACATATTGATGGAAATTCGATGTGTGACAAATTTTGGAAATCACATGGAATATGGACTATTGTATATATTTTTAAGGACTTACGTTCATTAAAATGTTTTTTTTATTTATTTGTTTTCCGTTTGTTTTTTATCTGTTTTTGTTTTGTTTTGTTTTTCCGCATATTGTTTGCTGGGACAAAGTGAATACGTTGTGTATATGCCTTGGTTTTAAAACTTCCCAAGCATTGAAAACTCGCGAGATTAAGTTGGGAAATCTGAAAGGGGTACACACATTATTACTAATAACGCTGTTCCGGAACAGTTAATGAATAATAATGAAAGACCAGCTATGTGCGCTATGGCTCTATCCTACTGGGGAAAGGCAAATCCCTCTCAGTGGCCCTGCAAAATACGAGCACACATTTATTTTTGCTAAAGTATCGGCATTAACTGCTTCTTTGCTAATAAGTTAACACTGTGGATGACAAAACATCAAATTAAAATTTAATAAAAAGTTTTTATATAAAAAAATTCGCTCAAGTCGACTCTTCTATTTTTTTATCCATAACTTATCCAGTTGGTATGGATTTTAAAAATTTAATTAGCGCCCTCCCGTTGATACTGGGCAAAAAAGAAAAGAAGTGGATAAAACGATATTAAGCCCATAGTGGATAGGTTGCCTTTGAATGTAAACACAAAAAACAACACGGGAGAAGAACATTATGTAATTAATGCTAACCATATAAGTCCAGCATACAGAAACAAACGCATGAATTAAGAATTGAATATGTATAAGGTTATTATAAAGTCCGTTCTCTGTTTCAAAAAGCCATAACTTTGGCAACATTTTGGATTCTGCAAAATGCAGGAGATGCGTAAACTAAGCGAATTCCTCAGAAAGTTGAACAATGACGGCATTAAATGAAAAATATCAATTTTAAAATCGTAAAAACTTTTCCAGGTCCAATAATATATGTATATGTTTTTAATCCACAAATTTTTCGATACAACCTCCGCAAGAGCGATTTTTTAAATTTCGGTTTTCAGGTATATACCTTATTTTAAGAAACTATTTTTCATATTTTAAATCATATATACCGAGTTTTGTTGCCAAGAAACAAACATTAGTGCGGTGAGAGCAATTTTTATATTTTGGGTTTCAGCTAAACCCACACAACAAATAGTCTGATTTCGCTGATTTTCATAAACGATTATTATTATTTTATTAAAATGGCATATACAGTTTTCCATTGAAGAAAAACAAAACAAAACAAAACAAACCTTGCTGTTGGTAGATCGATTTTTAAGTGTTTGTTTTAGATTAACCCTCACACCCGATGATCCAATTTTCCTGCTTAACGAACTCGATGAATTATTTGTTAAATTGATTCTTATATGCCGAGCTTCGTTGATAAAAAACAAAAATTACGGAAACTAGAACGTTAATAGGCATACACACACATACGTACATGTGTTTATGTATGTATGTACAGAGTGCTGAAAAACAATATGCAGAATATAGTACATCAGGAAGGCAGTATCAAACTAAGCATTTTGAGGATAGGAACAAGGGTCGCACATGCTTTTTGCCGCGCTACATGCGTCAACATAAGTCCGTCATGTCAAGACCCTCAGGTTGTGAATATTGTTTGTGGTGTGTCAGATGTAAACAAAACGCATTCTTGTACTGTCGCTAGGGGTTTCTGATGCATCATTTGTGTCTAGGATGGTACGGAAATACCTAACAATCACCTTAAAATTAGATCAAACTTATAGTTCCAACATGACGGCGCCCCTGCACATTTTTCTATTGCAGTTCTAAATTACCTAAACAGAACATTTGGTGACAGATGGATCGGGCGCGAATAACCAAGGGAGGGGCCTCCATGGTATATAAATTAAGTACATTCATGTAATATTTAGTTTCTCGTTGTGTACCAGTACTCATTTGTTGAGACATTGCGTACACACTTGTCGTTTAATTTTGATTGGCAAATGAACATGTTTCATAACGCCAAATTTCAATTATGAACATGCAGCGCTCCTGTTATTTACTTTATCTGCGACCCCATGTTTCCATCGTCAAAATGCGGACTCGTGAGCGGGGTTCGAATCCCACCAGAGCCGTTCTCTCGGACTGGGGTTTTTTCCAGGGTTTCCTCAGTCCTCATACATGGCAAATGCCGGGGAGGTACCCTTAAACTTAGGCCTGATCTTCCTTGAAAAATCCTTTCCCAATATATCATTTCATCTCATGTATCATCAGTGTCACCGCCGGTGATGCCTCGATGCCTCAGTAGTAAAAACGGGCGTTAAACACAATTAAAAATTCCTCAAAATGCTTAGTTTGGTACTGTCCTTCTGCTCTTCTACTCTACAAATTTCTGCACGTTGTTTTTCCTTAGCCTGTATATTTAAAATTTTTAATTGTCATTTTCGGTGTCTAGTAAGAAGGATCGATGGAGATTTGAAGAAAATTTCCAAAAATGTTTTCGTGGTACAACCGCAATAGCTACATGCCTTTGGAATTCGCCAAAACACCAGTTTGTTCTTAAAGAAATGATATTTCATTTTAACACGAATATTATAAAGGAATAAACAAAAGAAAAGCATTCAATATGACCACCACAGTGTTTTTCAATAAAAAATTTGTACGATGTAAATAACATTAATTAGTTTCAGTTCTTCACCAGTACTAGGTCAAATAAGAAATAACCTTTCTTTGAGGTTAACTCCATAACCACTAGTCAGCTGTATTCATTCTGTAACCTACGAGGGCAACTATTGGGCAAATGCCTACTAACTGCTCAGTAATTGAATGTGTTTTTAAGATATTGTGTATGTGATATGGAGCGCCTTCTTGCAAGAAACAATGTTTTCGATATCATGTATCGGTAATGCTGTTAATACAAATCTTAACAGTAGTTGAAAATATCGTTTCCAATTACAGATTTCATTGATCCTTTTTCCATTTCTTCATAAAAATATGGTCCTATTGTATAATGTGGAGTAAAAGTAATAGCAATAAAACATATTTTCTCTCACACATTTCATATAGTAGAGAAATTAATACACTTAAAACGAATTCTTCTAAATTCTATTAGAAAAAATTCCAAATATGTTAATTTATATAAAAATGTAAGTAATATTTAATGTATATATAATATTGGTTAAAAAGTTGTGAAATACACGTAAAACGTAACAACAAAAATAGACACAATTCACAGAATATTTCGGATAGCTAAACATCCTTCTTCACAGTGTACAGGTTACCTCTTGAATATGGTGCTAAACCCCAATTTTGTATGTTTCGTGCGTACTTTTTGTGTTACAAGTGTTGTGTTTTACTATTGATATCTTTCCTGTATAACTTTTATTCTTTGCCTTGTACTTTCGAAATTTATCTGCGAAATATCTATAATATTACGCATTATCACTCTCCATTATCAGGCAAAACAAACGACACTGAAATTATCGATAAATTGCTGTCCAAGTTTCAATAGCAATGAAGTATTTATTTAATTATATATAATAGTTTGACATATTGTGAATTCAGTCTTGTGTTGATTTCTGCAACTATGGTTCTCACGACAGAAGAGACGTTTATCGTGTTATTGTGAAACATTATTTCCGGCCATAATGAGAACGTCAGAATGGACTGAGTTTGCTTAACGTTAAAGAACAGCGCGAGGAGAGGCTTGATAAGGAGGTAACAAATAACAAAACAATGTCAGCTGTAGTGCGGGATCAGTCCTGTGTCAACGAAAGGGGATGACAGCTGCCCCAAGAACTGTCACTACAAACGAGAAGCAGGGACTACTTCTCTAACAGGTGTTACAGTCGCCAAAGCGTAGTCTACGACGCACATCACAGAAACTTGGTTTGAGCAACAGGTCTGTTCGGCGGATGTTTAAAGAATTGGGTGGATTTGCACACCGGATACAAATTGCCCAGCGTCTGACAGGAAGCGATAAGCGAGCCCGAGTGCTGTCTATCCGATTTCTTCAGCAACATGCGGTTTTCAGATGAAGGTCATATTTATCTTGATGATTACATCAACACTATAAGGGAATCATTCCTATTACCATTGGATGTTGTGGTGTTCAATCTTTTCACAGAGGTCTGCCCATCCCGTAGGTTTTTACATTAGGACGGCACCTAGAAGCTATTTCGACCCGCCGTTCGGCTGCAGACGTTTGCGACGCCCAGACGCGCTAAGTTGCCTTAGCTACCAGAATCTTACTGGTGGAGAGGTCTCATATAGCTAGACCTACTCGTGTTATAGAGGTGAGTTACCCCAGCATTAAGGTAGCCACCACCCTCCCCACGGACAACAGCGATTCAGGCGCCATAGGCACTCCCCTGGGACACGCTGCCGTCGTGAGTACTCAATTTCCCGTGAGTTCCGGGACCAACTGCCAAGCAGAGTCCAAACCAATTCGGACAACTCCCTTGCGGGAGGGGCTCGTTTCAAGTCCGGCCCGGCTGCTTCTAGTAACGTCAGAAGTACCACGGGTACTCAGGGTCCGCAGAGCCCCCACCTGGAGCATCTCAAGAGCAATGGCCGAAGCCGCGCCCCCGTTACGGGGGATTACATCAACAGTCAACTCGTTTTTAGGGTTTCAACGGTTTAATATTATAAGTACAGAAACCACTGCTTAGTGCGTGGTTTACGATTTGGTACGCCGTGTCCGATTATTGAATATTGAGTCCTTATTTCGTTGAAGATGCTGCACAGAATCTACGAACAGTAAACCAGCAACGCTACAGAGACCCCATTATTACTACCCTATTCGTGCGGGATTTGTGCCTTTTGTCACTTACTTCCCTAACGACAATGGATACAGCAAGATGGAGCAACAGCCCACACCGCGGGGGAGTCACTTCTGCAACGACAGTCTGGAGATCCCTAGTTTCTCTGCTCTCCGGATCTCAAGGCTCCTGATGTCTACACATGTAACATATTGAAAGCATGTTTTAGAGACAGGTAGTTACCTACAAATATCGCCGAAATACGCGAGAAGATAAACGTCGTTTCATGTGTCGTTACAGTAAACTTTGTTCATCATGTTTCTTCAGAAACGTTATGAACAATGTATGATATGGTGCAATTTATTTATAATGTCATCTGTTTAAAAAAAAAACCCCCCATTCAAGTAACGATCTGTACACTGCGAAGAAGGAATTTTAGCTATACATTATATTATGTGACTTATATGTATATTTTCGTCGTTACTGTTTTTACACTCACACATTTTCCCACATAGGTGACCAGATCTTTTTTGTACTGCAATAATGATCAACGCGCCTGCCCATGTGTTACGTAAACTGCATCCTTTTTTACACTGGCAATTTCCGTCCTGGGCACTAGCTATTGGTAAATATACCGGTTAATTAGTAATAAAGCAACTGGTTGAAAACTATGAGCAAATAATGCAAAACTTTTTTTCTCTTTCGAAAAGTTTTTATAAGAAATACAATATCTGATATCTTCTTCTCATTTGTCGCCACAGCAAAAGGCGAGCGTTGACCTGCCGCAGCGACCTCTGCTTCCTCTTAACTCAGTCTTACAACCTCATTCACAGACGGCAGTATCGCAGTGGGGTTTGTGATGAGCATGCGGATAATCAGCCGGTCACCTATCACGCGGTGTATCGCAATCGAAGAAAGTCACCTCTCCATCAGGCAGCTTTCCAATTGTTCTCAAGAGGCTGGTTGGAATACCCCGTTCCAGATCTTCCTAACTTATAAAAATTCCTAAGTAGTTACGGGCAATCGACCACTAGACCAAGGAAATGGTCACATTTTATATGTAATATCTTTAAATCTTTGCGTGATTCACTTTCTTTCGTTAGGTGGTAGAAATGCAGTTACTTTTCTTAAAAATGGGGTTTTAAGTAATTGGATTTCTGGCTGCTAATGCGATCATCAGCCTACATTCAGAGGCATTTAAGTAATGATTCTAGAAATATGACGTATATAAAAGTACTGTAGGGTATTGGATGAAAAAGTCCCATCATCCGAAAAAGGATTGCTTTTTGGTTATCCACACTTTTGTGTCGTATACTGCTGTCCCATTTAATATAAAACGTAGCGTTTTATATACATATATAAGAGATTTAAGCATACCTACATCAAATGTGAGAAAATTCAAAACTCAAGAAGCATTTTATTTATGGAACATGTTGACATCAGTCCTTGATCCGAATTTTATGTACCCAGATACAGTTTTTAGTAATCTTACTAAATTCTAAAATACTAATTTTAGATACGAGAAAGTTTTTAATATACGAGGCATTCCACAAAGTAAGTCCCAATCGCGCCTGGAGATGGAACCACTTGTCGGATAGGAATGCGCATGCGCAGAAGTAGAGAGAAAGTATGTGAGAATAATGCAGTAAAATTTCAGCCTTGTGACGGCCGTGGTTACCGCGCTGTGCTAGGAGAAAATGGCTGCTGTGATATTGTCTCCCGCCAACTGCTAGGTTCGTGCAGTCATCCGAGGTTTGCTCGCTCAAAAGCAAAGTCCAGCAGAGATCCATCGCCAATTGTGTCGAATGTATGGACACGACATTATGGTAAGACGATGGTGCAGGCAGTTCACTGAAGGACGAACCAATATTCACGACGACGACCGTAGTGGCCGACCGTCCCTGGTGACGGCAGAAATGTTGGAAAGTGTGTGGCAAGCAATTGAGCAGAACCGGCGCTTCACAATTTCAGAACTCTCTTGTCAATTCCCCAGATGTCTCGCTCCCTTGTGCACGAAATTGTCTCCCGGAAGCTTGACACAATTGGCGATGGATCTCTGCTGGACTTTGCTTTTGAGCGTGCAAACCTCGGATGGCTGCACGAACTTCGCAGTTGGCGGGAGACAATATCATAGCACCCATTTTCTCCTAGCACAGCGCGGTAACCACCGTCGTCACAAGGCTGAAATTTTACTGCATTATTACCACATACTTCCTCTCTATTCCTGCGCATGCGCATTCCTATCCGACTAGCGGTACTCTAGTCGCGATTGGGACTTACTTTCTGGATGCCGTAATATATATTAAGCAGAAAGAAAGTTGTTTTTACAAATTCCAAAAATGCCAACATGCTTGTGTTATGTAGAAATTTAGAGTTTGTGTTTACCTCCAGACTTACAGACCGTTTATCGAAAGCAAACTGCCACAAAGTATCCTTGATGCAATTCATCTGTTCAAATGTATCTGGAAGTTAAAAACGAACACTAGCAACTCTATTTGCGGTATGGATTATCTTCCCAAGAACTTTTTACCATATCCGAACCCTTCTCCGCAATCATAATCGTCAGTGCATTGGTGTTGGCGTTTATGATCGTCGGACTCACCGAGACATCCATGACTCTGAGGTTTTCTATTCCACGCACCTTCAGTTCTGGGTCTACAACAGCCGTGTCATCATATTTTGGACCCATCTTACAGGTACCACATCCATGTGACATAGGCACACCGGACTTTTCTACCACACATCGCCAGTAATCTATTGTTCCATATTTGAATTTTTCACAACCAGATACTTGGGTGCGATTCACGGTGATACCAGCCTCTGTGAAAGTTTTAGCCTCAGATATCTGGTGGACTTTCATCAGCCCCTCTGCAACTGCTTCGATGTCAGAAGATGAAAATAAGGGCCTGATTATGGGAGCGTCAAATGGACTGGTTGAGTTGATGTGGACGGTTCCTCTACCTTCTACGATGTACAGATTGGCCGTCGTCTGAATTGCGTTACTGTAGGACGAAGTGAAGTGAGATGCCTCATCGCCAAGTCCTTGGATAATTGGCGTGAAGCTGATGAAAAGGTCAGGGATATCGTCTTCTGCACGAGAGGAGCTAGCTAATAAGTACATCAAAGATCCCTGTTGGGACGAAAATGGTCCACGTCTCTTATTAGTGTATTCATCCATGTCGTTCAAGAGAGCTTGACAGCTGGAGGGTAAAGTGGAGGTCTTGTTCAATATAAGCATCGGCCCGGGCACGGTCAGATGGTCCAAGAAGTTCTCTCCAACAGGCAGTTTCTGGATAACTTCTATTCCCAGTTCATCCAAAACTTCAGGCAATCCTATCCCTGACAGTTCAAGTAAGCGGGGCGACCCGACAGATCCCGCAGTAAGAATCACTTCCTTTTTGGCCTTTATCACCACTTTTGAACTCTTGTCACCATTGAGTCCTACTTCCACTCCTAACGCTGTTTTGGTGGAGGGATCAATGATGACCTTTGTCACCATAGCATTTGGGACCACGTGCAAATTCGGTCGCTTGTCTCTCACTGGTTCGAGAAAGGCAGCATTGGCACTCAAGCGTTGTCCGTTCCTCGATGTGGACAGGTGGCCTTCATGGTGGTTACCGTTGACATCGATGTCGTAAAAACCCGCCTCGTATAGAGCTTTAATCACGATGTTGACGTTTTTACCACGGTAGGGGAATCTCTCCACTGTCAGATACCCACCTTGGGAGTGGTGTTCTGCATCTTTTGCAAAGTCAGGAGCGCGAATATCTTCAGACTTCATGAAATAGGGTAAAACACTTTCATAGTCCCAGCCATAATTCCCCAAGTCATTCCATTGGTCGTATACTTTCTCGCTTCCACGTACATATAACATGAAATTGTGCGCACTGCACCCACCCAGCATCCTTGCTCTGGCATAAGGGCGAGTTTCGCCGTTTTGTAAGATCGCCGTGTAGTTCCAGTCGAGGGTAGTGTTGTAAAACCCGGAATTGTGCATTAAACCTGGTATCCTTGTAACAAACGGCTCATCGTCACCAGCCTCGAGCAACAGAACTTTCCATTCAGATACTTCAGAAAGACGATTGGCGACCACACACCCCGCTGATCCTCCGCCGACAATGATAAAGTCATATTCCTCCCTCACAGGGGATTTCTCGTGCGTGTGAGGAGGCGGTTCACTTAGCATGTTGGTGTACATTGCGAATAAGGCCTGCAAGGCCAGAGTTACATTACACACACCCATTGCTACTTGTTATGCACTAACTTGTGTTCCATTAACAGGTATGGTTTTTATCTCAAATCGTGAGGCGTGATACAGCTGTAATTTTCGCCCAGAAAGGAGCGCAGTTACTACTATTTTACTACACCTTTACTAAAAACGTGATATACAAGCAATAATTGTTTTTATGTTGGTATATTTTGTCCTGAGACCTTACTGCCACTCAGTTTTCCCTTCCATTTTCATCACTAATAAACATAAATTTATATAGCGACCTAACAATCTAGTAACATGAAAGAGAAATCAGTTTTAAAGCAACCAATTCTAAATTTTTGGGTTAAACACTTAAAAAATTTTTTTATTATTGCTTCCATAATTTTCCCAATGTAATGTATCGAAAATCCGTTCCTTTAGACATTTTTTCCATTTCTTTTACTGAGATATGTTGGTAAGCATAGCTTTTGGCAACTTTATGTAGGATAACACTTGTTACATGTTGGTAATGGCCAGCGGTTATCTTTCGCCTTTGATCTGTTGGCAAAGCTCTCAATTTTCGCCCTTTGAGGCAATAATTACCGGAAAGTTGTTATAACTGACCACTTTTGTTATTGGAAAATCCATCGAATTCATTTAAAGGGCAATTTTTAGTAGTAGCGTCACATACACCCTTAAGGAGCATTATAATTTACTGAATTAATACATTTTTGGGACGTTTCTTAATTCAGTTCGATAAATGTTCTTTAACTTAAGTTCAACCACTTCCTATGGCATTTCCTAAGGGACTTTGCCATGATATCAGCGGCCACCTAGCACCATGCAAAACTCCTGCTGCACCCGGAGCCTGTCATACGTCACTAGGAAGTATTCATAACACCTACTCAGCCGCTTGTCAGAGAGAATATTTTTCATCATAGAAAAAGAACTTTCTACTTCCACTGACGTGATTGGAGCATATTTAAAACAAGCTATTTCGGAAGGACTCATACCAGTCACAACAGAACATTCACCTTTCAGGGGGTAATGGAAATGTTAATGAAAACAAAGTGAAGTAGTTTTAAATAGTCCTGGCTCATGAGCAAAAGATGCGCAGAGGTTTCTGGCGGAGTTTGTTTTCTGTTTGTGCGTTTATAGGGGAATCAGGTTAGTGTCTCTCTTAATTTCGTATTGAGCACATTGTAGGGACGGTTTATTGCACAGCTATACCGCTCTCATCTTTCTCGCATGCAATTACTTGTTACATTTATGCATCACAAATTTCCTAGAATTGTCTCGCGCAGATCGATGCAAGATCGTTCGCCAAAACTACAGTACTTCCCTCATCCTCTATATTTCGTGATATTCATATGCCCGAGGTAACCGTGCGTTCCTTTCACTAATGAAGGTGCTGCTATTTAAAGAGTTTAAGTAAATGGTTGAGGAGAAAGTTTTTGATTGCTTGAAAATAAATAAATGTATAACAAGATTCAATATTTATTTTTATAAGGTGAATATGCCATTTCATTTTTATAACCTTTTTTTTTTTTTTTACTTCGATATATTTAAATTCTTTATGAGCTTTTTAAAATGCGTAAATGATCGCAGAAAACTATCCACAACGACTCAAAAAGGTAAACAAATGTTTTAAACCTTAAAACAGGCAACGGATACCAAAATAGACAAAATAAAAAGAAAGGCAAAATAAAAACTGGCCCTACCGATCCGGAATGAACGAAAATATTTTCCTTTCTACCTGACTCTTAAATATGTCCACCCAGATAGAAAATGTATTCTGCCTAATATTCAGACTCTGTTTATTAGTTTATTTTGGTTTAAAAAATTATAAATTATTCGCACCAACGAAAAAGAGAACCGTTAATAATTTGTCTCTGCTCGGCCCTGCGCTCGATTCAGGGTAAGTTTCTGTCCATAGGTCTTACAGACTTTACCCTCATTCTGTCAGCAGCAGTCACATAAAGCAGAGAAATCAGTCATACGCAGATAGTCACGTGGTTAAAAGCAGTGTCTAGTAATGGGAACTGCTGAATTTCGAACCCTTCCTTGGTTGAATAGTTTTGTTTGTTATTTTTGCAAGTAAAAATAACTATTTATAAATGAAATGAAGGCAGTTAATGTTTTTTCATTTTTTTTCCAATTTAGAATATTTATTAATGTGACTTTTATTTTGAAAACAAAAAGACTAATTTATGTTTTTGTTCCAAATCAATCCCATTTGAAAAATTCAAGTCACAGCCAATATTCCAACCTCAGCCATAAGGGCTAACACTCTAACCAGTTCAGTTACTCTGTCCTGCTCCAAGCAGGAACCATGATTTTTTTCTTATGTGATTCTATATACGTCCAGAGAGCTCCCTTAGGTAGTCTATTTTATGATAAATCTGAAGATTAAGGAAGGGAATTCCTGCTCCAGGTAGTTAGCTTTGCTTCAACAGAGACCGCACGCTCCAACAATGTTTTCTAGATTCTTCTACCGCTTTCACTCGTCCCTCAACTGCTCAAGCACACCTGTCTATCAGAAACAGATGGGGATGAGACGGCATCCAAATCAGGAAAGGGAGTAAAACAATAAAAATGCGCTCCATTTGAATAGCGGGTCAAGGGAATAGAAAGAGCGCATAGAGGAGGGTTAGAAACCTCTTGAGGGTCATGAATAGGCAGCAGGCGAAAGAGCAATGCAGAGAAATGATCTCGCTGGAAATTCAATCGGGGCTAAAATCTGAATGGGGAATGGAGAAGTACATCGAAACAGGGGCTTGCATGGCTCAGATTATGTGGATGTGGATGATTGAAACCACTGACGAATATGATCAGAGAATTTGTCCCATTTATTGAATGTAAAGGTACGGAAGAATGGAGGGAAAAGTATCTACCGAACTCCTTTACACGATTTACATGGGGAGATCGTCATGCTGGAAGGAGGGGAGTGATTAGGTAAATTTCTGACGAAAGTGAGACAGATCAGGTATGAAAAGAGGAGGGGTTTTGGGGAAAATAAAATTATTGAATCCGGCTGTGTGTCGTTCCTAATGGGATTTCTTTATTTGATTTTTATTATTGAACATACATGTTTGATACCTTATTGTGAACAACTAATGTAATATGTTGGCTAAATCAAACAGACCTAGTGTATTATAAATGCAAATGAGCTGTTGAAATTGTTCTATGTTGTATTGGTGCCACTGTAATAAATACATACCTACTAGTACTAAATAATACATTGCACTGAAAATCATTTTCGAAGAGTTCAACGTTTATGTAGAGAAACCATTATAATCACTAGACAGATAATGGAAACCTATAACTGACTATAATGAACACACTCTTTTCCGTTTTCTGAATTTTGAGAAGGCATTAATAATCCTCTACTGCAATCTCTATCAGAATTTCAGAAATTTTCTTACTAAATATGTTTAAATAATTAATCAAAATGTATTTTGTCCAATGTAAGCTCAGTTAAGCCCGTACTTGATTTGCGCTTGCGTTGAGCTAAGTAACAACACGAATACCTGCAAATCCTTGCGGGCAACACACAGTGAAGACGAGCTGTTTTCTTCCTAAGCTCGGCAGCCGTTACCACAACGTCCTGGGAATCCTCGAGCGGTAGGTCATTCGTTAGGATGGGAACACAACATGACCGTGCAGGTTGCCCAGATACAGGGTTCTGAATCGTGACTGTTATGTCACGAATAACACAAGGAACATCCATCCGAGAGGAATTTCACTTGGCGGTTCACGGAACCGTGTCAGGATGATCATCTCACTCATTTGGAAGCGAAGTGCTGTAGCCTACCTTCCTAATTGTAAAGTGAAGTTATCAGTTAGTGCTGACAGCGAAACGTTCGGTTACAAAGTCTTTATGTTTAGAATGATGGTTAAGAGAAAAGAATAATGGAAGCATGACGCAACCAATTTTTCTTTTACTTTCTTTTTCTGTCCTTTCTTTGTTTCCTGATCGCGATCAGCATTCTTACAAACATTTTTAAATGTAGCTAAAGGTTTTTCCCCACACCCATGAAATTTTGAGAAAAATCTTTAAAAATGCAAGATAAACACCGAAAGGGACTGAAGTTAAAACAAGGTGGCTGTAGGGAGAACTAAAATGAAATATTTAAAACATTTTGAAAAACACATTGTTCTAAAAATACAGGGCATATATTCTAGAATGCGTTTCTCATATGCACACAGTATTCGCTGTTTATTTAATAAAAAAGTAGATTAAGATTTTATTATTGAGTTTCAATACGCTCCGGGCAATCATTTCCACGAGACACAAAGTCCATTTACTCTCGTGTGACAAAATATTTTTCCATTACTGGTATTCATGTGAAAGTAACATTGATATTTACTTAAACAGAGTCCAATGACATTGATACAATAAGGAAATATTACCGAAACGCTTCGATTTATTTATGAAGCTATAAGCGCTGTTAATTGGAATGTCTAACGAAATTAACGTCTTTTTTGCAGATAAATATGCTTTGCCTCAACGAGACGATGGCGGTAATGAGCTGCATTGGCTGGAAATCGACAAACGAAATGCCTTGAAAGTTGTAGAAACCTATCAAGGGAACCTTCCCAGCTGACAGACAAGTTTTTGCTTTTTAGAAATGGAACCGCCTTTAACTTCTATTCGCTTGCAGAACTGTAGAGTACAGTGGTGTATGAGAGTGGTTTGGGATGTTCTCGGCCTGAGAAAGAAAACAAGGTTTTGACCGAGCTGTTTTACTTTTCAGTATAGCCAACTTTTAACCTTATACACTTAGATGAATGATATTCTAATTTGTTTATATAATCAATTAATATTATTTTTCCATCCATAAAAAATAAGCGTTTGTTTGAGTAAGCAAATCTCTGTCCAGCGAACTGTTTCTTCAGATTCGCGAAGAATAAAGGGCCACTGGGAGCCAAATCTGGTGAATATGGTGCACGTGACAGCAGTTCAAAGCGCACGTCTCGTAACTTCGTGATCGCAATTGAAGAAAGTGTGCGGGTGTATTGTCTTGGTGCAGAAGGACTTTTCCTTGAACAAATGCACACGTTTGGTTTTCAACTGCTCCAGAATTGTTTTGCTCTTCAAGTAGTCTACCACACCACACCCCAAGTATCCCATAAGACAGTAGCTATCACCTTTCCTGCTGAAGGCATACACTTGGCCTTGTTTGGAGCACTTTCACCCTCTTGAACTCATTGTTTGGACTGCTGATTCATCATGCGTGAATCCATAGTGATGTAACGTCACAGTAAGTCCATCTAGTTTCGTCTACATGTCACCCTGGGAGCTTTCCAAATAGCAAAATTACCAGATACGATTTTTCTCGACAAGCTCAACCACATTGATTCGTCTATACTTTAATATGACATTGTGAATTTTGCGATGTTTTCTTCGGTCATTGCCGCAAATGGGCTTCCTGAACACTCGTCATCAAAAATGGGAAGAACGACCGCGTTCAAACTAACGGCCAATTTCTTGACCGTGGAAAATGATATTGAAGAGTCTTTCAAAGGAAACCCATTTTTTTTTTTTTTTCCCTCGGTTGACGTTAAACCTTTTAAACCAAAGTATTTTATCAATATGCAACATTCGATTTTGTCTGTTTTACTGCAAAAGCCTCAATTTGTTTAATTACTGGACTATAGCAACCAAACAAATGAAAGCACGTTTATGAAAATGCACGGTACGCCATATAAAGCACACCGTACTTGAGAGCTCCCCTGCTATTTGGTACTGCCAGCGCAATCTCTGTGTCAGGCCGATAAATTTTCGAACCGCCCCGTTTCATCGCAGGTTGTGCGATTCGATGCACAAAAACTCTCCTTAATACCAGTATAGAACCAAAAGCCTCTGACACAGGTGGGGCAGAACCCACCTTGCCGAGAACATTTCCATAACTTGTCCCACCTCAGAAACCGTTATCACACTCGATAAGGTTCCGAACTTCTCAAATGTTTGTTACGTTAATCCGAAGACGACGTTGGTGACTTTCATTTTCCTCAGTTGTGAGCTTTTTATGTTACTCCTACATTCGTGTTTTAGGAACATTTTATATCCAAACTGTGCCCTTGATCTTTGCAAAATTTCTGTCAGTTTCACGCCCCCTGCGTCAAAGATTCTATAATAACTTGTTGTGCAATTTACGAGTGTACTTCTTGCTCGGACATGGTGATAATGACAAATGAAACAGCTCTGCCAAGCAAGCCGGTCCCCGCAATGAAATTTCTCGTAACGTCTCATTCCGATGAAACGAAAAGTTCGATTTATATTTGATTCGCCCTCGTAAATAGGTTTAATTCACTGCTACAAATGAACCCACTGTTTAGGTTATTAAGAGCAACTAAATAAAGTGAGTTTTAATTACTAATAATGACAAAAATAATTTATTCGAAATGTTTTTGCCTCTTGTTTGGAAAATACGTCCATAACACTCAATTTTACGGTTTATCATAAAGTAAATATTCAAATGTCCTCTTCCTGCTCAAGTACAGGCCTCTCTTCTAGGTCTCATTATCCAGCGAAGACAATAATGATATGTTTCTACTGTCTGACAACCTGCTACAATTTCTTGCGAAGTGTTTCCGCACCATTCACTACAGACAAGCACAAAATTGAAAGAGAGCGAGTTTAAAATAAGTGAGCATAGGATGCAGACAATTTTCCCACCTCTGCCTATCTACCAGGAAACTTTCGAATCACTTACCAATACTGAAATGTGTGGGAGCGCCATAATGCATGAACTATGCTTCAGTATTCCTAAACAGGTACACCTTAAAACTCCTAGGAAATCGAACTTTTCCAAACCCATGTTTAATTAAATTAAAACATTCAAGAGATTTTACTGATAATAAATTAATTTAAAATACTAATGTTGGTTATAAATACTTTTAATAAAGGGAAATTAGTAACCTTTAGAAACTACCAGCAAGATAATTTATACCACTATTAATTTATATAAGTTTTTATTAAGAATGGATTAACCTGATTTTATACTTTTTTTCGGATAGTTATAACTAAACTGAAATGTATTCACCTGACGATTTGGGAGATTGGGGTAACAAGGCCACACCATATATATATAAATAAGAGGGGGTGTTCTAAAAGTTCTGGGCTTGACGCAGTGTCATGAAGGTGGCCATATTATTATGATAGCTGTTAAATATCCTACGCACTGTAAAGTTTCAGACGCGTAAGTATAGTGAACTTTTTGTGACGATCATGTGAACAAACTAGTGTTAACATTTTCTACAAAATGAATTAAAGTGAAATACGAGCTGTGATAAAGTACTTCGCTTTGAAGGGCTTAACTCCAACATAAATACAAAAGGATTTAGGTTTCCCATTAAAGAAATCTTCCACTTGTTTTTTTTTTTTTTTTGACCTTTAAAAAGTGAGGGGCTACTAAATTTAAGTGTGGTCGTATATCCATTCAAGATGATCAGCTCTCAGGGCTCCCAAAACTGCTACGACTGATGAGATTGTGACAAAATTTCACAATGCCGTACTGAGTGATCGCCGATTGAATGTAGGAGAGTTGACTGACGTACATTGCAAAGACCTCGATACTCACTACATTTTACACAAAGTTTTGGGTATGAGAAAGTTTTCCGCTCGATGGGTTCTGTGTTTGTTAACAATACACCAAAACAAATTCCAATAAACATTGCTCAAGAGTGTTTAGATGCATGAGTTTCTCCGGCGTTTCATAACAGCGTATTCATCACTACACGCCAGAGACGAAGGAGCAGTCCTAACAGTGGGTGGCAATAGATGAAAGTGCACCAAAGAAAGAAAAAACAGTTCTACTTTTAAGAAGTCATGGCTACGGTCTTCTAGGCTTCTCATGGTGTGGTGCTTGTAGACTACCTCCAGAAGGGCAAAACCATCATTGGGGAGCATTACGCTTCACTACTGAACCAACTAAAGGATTCTATTCAGGCTAAACATCCACACGTTGTGAAAAAGAAAATTCTCTTTCATCACGATAATACGCCTTTACACATTTCTGGGATTATTGCAGCAAAGCTGCATTACCTTCGCTTCCAAGTGCTTCCACATCCGCCATATTCGCCGGATTTGGCTCCCAGCGATTACTTTTTGTTCTCAAACCTGAAGAAATGGCTGGGTGGACGAAGACTCACATCAAATGATGAGATTGAAGCTGAAACAGATGCTTATTTTTTATAGTTGGACAAATCTTATTGTATTAAGGGCATTAAAAATTCGTTGGGCTGAATGTGTTCATTTACACGGGGACTATTGCGGGAAAAAATTCTTTTTTAAATTTTTTGTTTTCTTGGTCAGGTCGGGAAATTTTAGATTGTCCTTTGTAATATAGAATGCTGAGGTTTTTCAGGTGTATTTCAGCAGTTTGTATAGTATATTTTAACAATGTAGAAATATAAATCAATACAAGTGTTTAAAGAGGATCTTGTTTTGGAAAATTCTGATGAAAAATACTGTACTAACAATGAAAAATTCTTAGTTTTAATATAAATTATCAAATGTGTGCAAACAATTTTGAGCAAAGCATTTATGGACAAATGATCACTGTTTCCTTCCAAAGTTCAGTAAGGGGGAAACAACATAAAATATGTCTAATTGTAAACATTTGAGTACTTTTCCGTTAATGAGCCAATGTAAGATTTACTTGCAAATGCCAGTCAGAGTAGTGGATTATTTTTCTCAATGCTTTATCTGGCTTATCGTTTAAGGAAACTCTGCATTTCACAGAGGCCATTTCCCAACAACAGCAACAAATGCACATGAGAGCTGTAATAAAACAATGTACAACTTTCAAATAAGTTTCCTTTATTAATTTTCTCGTAACATTCCTTATCAAATTATGAACGTGTTCCGGAACCATATGTTGTTTAGTAAAATTATCATATATAACGTCATACACTTTTCTTAAAGAAAAGTGTATGACGTAACTAAGTAAGGCCTAAGCTTAAACCAATAAGAAAGTTAAAAAGGTTTGACGTACAATATTAATAAGTGATGACGTTACACCACCTGCTTGTAATGTCACTTTCATGACACGACTATAATGCAGGAAATGTTATTACGTGTTTAGTTAGGAAATGACAAACCTAACCGCCTAGTTTGTGTTACTTAAACCTTTGCATTGCATATTCAAACGTTTGAATCACAGAGTACAAGGCACAACTGTAACTAATGATATTGAAACAGCCTGCGACAGCTTCATTCATAATAGAAAATATCGAAATATGGGATGTAAAAGGTTTTATTAAATTTTACAGACACATTTCAAATCTTTCTTTTTGCTTTGGCACATAAGCCACTAGGGCATCTTGTGCACTCCTTAAATGCTAGTTTGTAGTTTTAGATCTAGAGTTTTGGTATTATTTCCACGAACTTATGAAATACAAGTGCAAAACAAACCACAAGTGTTGTTGCTTTCTTATATAAACACTACCATAAGGTGCCTGGTAGCTCTCCAGTGTTGCCACATGCATCAAAGATTGAGTGCAAACTGAATATTTTCTGTTTCTCATATTATTAATAATATCTGAGGGTCTAATAGTTAATTAATAAATATAAGCAAATACATTATTTACATAATTTCAATTATATACTGAAAGGCATTTCAATGTTGTTCCTCACGTTTTTGATTTCATAACATAAATAGGCAGCTGAACGATTGTTTGTTATATCTAATTTAGGGAGGGGGGAATCAAAACTTTCCCCGCACTACCGTGCGATCAATGATGTCTTCCCCCGCAGCGCGTCATATGAGAGAGTCCGAACTTGTTTGTCGTAACGTGGAGGAGGGTAGCAAATTTGCTTGCTTACTTGTTGACCTTGCTGACGTGACAGCCGTAGCTGTTCCCGTGTATGTTTGTCTTGATAGTTTCTTTATTCGATAGTATACATAAAGTGTATTAGCCTCGTGTGTTTACATGGCACAATGCGTCTTTATTATTAATTCAGTGATGAAAAAATAATAGGACCATTTTTTTTAACATACAGTTGATTGTGTTACTTATGCGAATACTCTACTATCCCTTTTTTAGAGAATTAACCGACATTAAGCGTGAGCATGCATTTTTTCAACTGGATTGTGCCACTGCTCACACTGCGAATAATTCCACGAGAGCAATTCACAATGTATTTCCACGTGACAGAGTAATTAGTAGGTATTTTTGGTCCTCTCGGTCCCCCGATTTAATGGTGTGCGATTATTATCTTTGGGGCAAATAAAAAACACCATGCATTAAACGAACCCGCACACCATACAAGAACTCAAAGATAATATTCGTCAGGAATGGTCAGTACTTCTTTAATACCACAGAGAGTGATGAATAATTTCCTAAAGAAATGCTAAAAATGTGTGAATAATGAAGGCGGCAGTTTCAAGACCTCATTTGATATTCTGGTAAGTAACGAGCCTCTTAAATTGGTTTGCGTATTGTTGCATGGTTAATTTGTTTTATTGTTTTACTCTACGGATATTCCCCGAGACCCCGCTAACAAGCGGCGCGTTCGGCTGTAGACAAAACACTTCGGGAGAAGACAAAACTGATCACAGACTGAAACAGCTGTCAATGAGGCAGTGACTTGTGGAAATATATCAAAGAGCAAAGTTCTAAGAACACTGGAACTTTAAGTGTAACCGCTTTGCAAAAACTTGATGAAGCAAAGATTTGACAGGCCGATTTCAGAATAATAAAAATTGTTCATCAAGAAAGAGGAGGAAGGAAAAAAAATAGATTTTAGGAGCAAATAGAACGAATAAACACATAATTATAAAGCAGAAAAATTAACAGTATTAGAAAACAAGCCAAAAAAGAAAAATACAGAATTTTTGTGTTTTGCAATTTTGTGCAAACTTAGGATTATTCAACCTAATGAACCTTTTTGTGTTTCTTTTTCATGTACATTAAAACAGCCTGAATTGTTTCAAAATACAGCCTTAAGTGGCATATTCTTGTAAAAAATTAGTAAATATATTTCACAAGTTAAAATAGGTTCACTCCGGGGGAAAACAAAACCGAACGCACGGTATAATGGATATGTTCTTTGTCTTTCCAAAATTTTGTATTCCAGTAAGATATATTTTGCTCTCGTCATACTGTTCACATAGAAATCATGTGGGATTTTCTTGGTGGAGTCCCATCGTCCGTAAGTGTTTCCGGATAGGCCAACGTCCAGTAATAATTCCCATAGCTTTCCTAGTTTGCTTCGTACCCCTATTCAGAATATTCTTTGCCAGGATGTTTTAATAAGAGTTTTACCCATCTCTCGACCGAATTTTTTTTTTTGGGGGGAGGGAAATAAAATGATACAGCAGCTTTCTTGCTATTGCCGCAAAGGGGTGATGATCTTATGAAGTCAGTCTTTTGCCCGTTAGTCTGACGCTTCACTGCCTTCTATGCCCTAATGTCCAGGCACCCAACAAAGTTGTAATTGATTCTTTGTGAAAGGTTAATGAGTGCTTTGAGACATTTCCATACAATTCTAGAGTTGAGTTGTTGAAATTTGAGTACATTAAGTGTAACTTGACTATCTGTGAAAATGAGTACATTGGTCCATTCATTTCTCTTCTCACAAAAGTTAGTACTGCTAATAGTTCATAGCTTGCATTTGATAAATATTTTTTTTTCTGTGAACACATTTTTGCCGTTTTTAATGTGAAGAATTATTTTTATTGAAATATAAATATGTAATAGGCATTATATAGTTACCTATTTTATTGAATATTGCCTTATAATATGTTTCAGCAAACTATTTTATGTACTAAATATCTTTCAGTGTGTTCATAGAAGCCTACACCACTTACAAGTCGTTCAGCTTGAATGGAAAGAGCTGAAAGATCTCAGCTACTGTTTGAATACCTCGCTAGGTACAGTTATAAACTTCACTTTCCGTTAAAGTTGTGTCAAGGTCAAGCAGGGCAGTGGGCTATCAATCTGATGTGAAGAGGCTCTTTCCCCCCCTCCCACGCCGCGCGGCTACAGAAAACCCTGGAGCAAAAGATTCAGAGTTTCCCATCTCTAGTCTGCAACAATATCAACACGTGTGAGGTGCGTACTGTGTTTTCTTCAACAATGGCAACATGAATGCAGTTTTACAGCTAGTGGTCTTGTCGGTTGTTCAGGCGGTAAGTAGCAAATTGCGTAAGGAAAATAATCGATATGTTGCACGCGTATCGATAAGTGCATATTCTAATGGCACGATTGTATGTATGTTAATTAAAGAAAACAAGTCGTGAGGATCTGGAATTGTGAAATGACCAATCTTCAGCTTATGCAAAACTTCCTTTTGGGACTGTTTGAGGGGGTTGATTCTTAACCTCAAACCTCGACGCATTTCTAATACATCTAAACTGTTTATTTTTACCTTCTTTCAACGTACTCCCCTTGAAGATTGAGCACGTCTGTCAGCAATGCTTTAATATTTCTGTGAGAATCTTTCGTAAACTGATACAATTATTTTTCTTAGTGAGTTTTCTTTCGGTTTTGCGAACAGCCTGAAGTCGCTGAGAGCTAGAAATGGGGAGTAAGTGGGATGTTCCAGCAGTTTAAACCTTACTTTATCCGTTGACGCCATTGCAGCGAAGAGCGTATTGGCAAAACTTTAACAAAAGGCTTCGCACAAAGAAAAGAAGGGGAAAGCGACAGAGTAGCGGCTGACAAAAAGATAAGGAGCAGGGGAAGAAGGGAAAATTCACAATAATTGGGATGTCACCATTATCACCAGGGATGGGCTTTTTTATATATGAACAAATGAAAGCACATACGTTGGTAGTATTTAGTATATCGACTTTTCAGCGCAAATTCATCCAGAAAATAAAATTTAATAGATAACATAGATGCATATTTCAACGTTTTAGGGTATATTTTTATGTTATAAAAATATGAGAATATTTTGGGATTTTTATTCATTTTTACATGCAATGTCTAATAAAAACATAATAAATAACAAATTTTTTTAAAAAAAGATATGTTTCTCAACATACTTTCCTTTGAGGTCAATGCATTTGGTCCAGGAGATTTAAATTTTTTTTTTTTATTTCCGTGAGGAAAAAAAAGTATTTCCATCAACATTTGTTCATCCCATCCCCCCAAGCCAATTTTTTTAGGTTAGGAAAGAAAAAAAAAAGTTGCACAGTGCCAAATTTGGGAAAAGGGTGAATGGGGAACAATTTCGAAGCCTAGCTCGTGCTTTGCTATCGTAACAGCCAATTTGTGAGCAGAGGCATGGTCCTGTTGAAGGAACCTTTTTTTGTGCGCCAATCTTTGTCCCGTTTGCGTCAATTGTGAAATGATCCAATAACGTAATAAGAGACAATCACTCTTTTACTCTTTTCTAAATATTCAGTCATAATGATGATGCTCTATGAGTTCCAAAAAATATTGCCATCACTTTCCCCACGGACTTAACGGTTTTAGCTTCGCCAACGGCTGCCATTTTGTCTCGAGGGTATATTGGTGTATCCAAGTTTCGCTACAATCACAAAATGACGCCAGAAGGTATTCCGATTACGCTACAACTTATCCAAACACTATTTTGAAAAGTCCTTCCTCGAGCATGTAGTTCTGGGGTCAACAAACGCGGTTTCCACCGCACACTCAGCTTTTTCATGTGCATGATATTATATACCCGTTCATATTAGGAGCCTACCAGCTCAGCAATCTCACGAATCTTAATGCGACGGTTTTCTATCAGGATATCACACACACTTTATCGACCATTTCTTCAGAAGAAGCCTCAACCAGCGTCCGGAACTTGCAGCATCTGCAGTGCTCGTACGACCACGTTTAAATTTATTTATCCAGTTATAAATGGTCTTGAGTGCTAGTACAGAGTTCCCATGAACTTCCCTCAGCTCAGTTTATATCTGAGCATCAGTACATCTATTTAAATAAAAATATTTACTACTGCACCATGCTCGTCTTTATCTATTTCTATAAAACGTTTTACTGAAGTTAGCTTCCAATATAACTGTGCGTTGCATCTGTTTGAAAATGGTTACAAGAACCAATTTTACCAACAGTCATGTTTCTTAATCTGCTTTAAAAATCAGGCGCTCTTCCACACATTTTCCTTATATTTGCGGACTTCAGTACTCGTGGTTGGCAGGAATGATGCTTTCTCTACGGCAATAGTAAGAACGTAAAAGGTTTATACGGTGTTTTAAAGAAAGTGTTTAATTCTTAACATTATGTAAAGAAGGAAACTGGAAACTGAGCGGCGGGGAAAATAAAATGAGAAAAAGGTCACTGCATGAAGCAGGTTAAGGGTAAAAAGCTGTAATCACTTATTAGTATTGATAGGTGAACAGCAAGTTGTCAGATGTGAACTTGCCGGAAGCAATTAACCCACCAGCCGAACCTCCAAAAAGCAATTTAGTTCGTAGCAGAAGGAAAAATGGCGTTTCAGTGGAGAGGATGGTGATGACGTCACTTCGTTACCAACAGCAAGAAATGCTCTAGATTGCAGAGAAGTTGAAATATTGCTGTGTCGAATACTTCTCAAGTACAGATTTAACGTTTTGTTATAGCAAAGTAGCAAACCTAATGTGCAGATATTCGTAATTATAGGAATCCTTGTAAAACTTTAACCTAACCTACCTAACCTAACCCAATGTGCAGATATTCGTAATTACAGGGAGCCTTGTAAAACTTTAACCTAACCTAACCTAACCTAACCTAACTCAATGCACAGATATTCGTAATTACAGGGAGCCTTGTGAAACTTAAACTTAACTTCCAAACCAGCAACAATCTTAAAACATGTAACCTTTAGGTTAGGTTTAAGTTAGCGAGTTTCATTCCGCAGGCCTCTCTTGAATTAGACTGGCGCGAAGGAATGCCCTTGTTCCTCCCTATAGTAATATTATGTAACAGTTGGCCACTGTGAAAATTAATATTTTTTTTAAATAATGTTTAACGACCGTTTTTATTGCTGAGGCATCTTAGGCAGTGGACATTGGTGATACATGAAATGAAATTATAAATAAATTGTTTTTTTTTTTTTTGTTAACAGAAGGAAACGTTTCAGGCATAATACCTCCCCGGCATTTGCCATTTATAACACTGAGGAAAACCGGGAAAACCTCAATCAGGGAGGACGGTCCTAGTAGGATTCGAACACCAGACCACTAGCTCACGAGTCCGCTCTTTAACGACCTCCGTCACCTATCGTTGTTCCCTAAGCGAAGAAAAATAGTTGATGAACGTAAGAAAGTGATGTATAGAGTCGCTCTGGTGGGGAATAATGGAAGGCATGTAATGTGTTCCCTGTTACTTCTAACCTTACGTAAATATAATCACGTGGTGCAGCTCTTCTCTCATTGGCTCCAGAACTCTGGTGTTACGCACAGAAGTCTCTAAAGGAAATTGCAGTTTAAACTTCAATTTGGTTTCATTGAGTAAAACCATATTAGTGCATACCGTAATGATACCAATTGTTATAATAGCTCATCATGCGTTTTAATTGCTAGTAATTTATTCACGTGTTGCTTTCTATAAATGCAGTTTCAATGCAAAGAAGCGCCATGGCGGAAGCTTGTGTTGGTCCTGCTAGTATTGTAGAACACCTCTAGGAAATTCGTAAAAAAGTGGCGATAAGGTTATCGTGCAAAACACTATTAATGAAATTTATAAATATTAACCAGAGCTAACAATTTAATGCGTTACATCTTTACGGTGTAAGATCACATGACCTTGGTATCAATTGTGTTCACTGTTGCGCGAAATTAGCCTCCCATGAAACTTTCTACTCTACAACTCAATAGTTTCTCATGACACGTGGCGCCATCATGCTGGAACACCATTCAACATCAAAGCCAAAGTCCATGGATTCCAACTGATGCTAAAACAATGCTGTTATCATCTCGCGATAACGTGCATCAGTGACAGTTACTGCACATCCGGACTCGTCTTCGAAGAAGTACGGCCCAATAATTCCATTACACCAAAATACACAGCACAGTCACTCCTTGGGAATAAAACCGCTTCAATAATACGAGGATTTCCGTGACCCAAATGCCAGAGTTCTGCTTCTTTACATACTCATCCAGGTGAAAATGCATCTGGTCACTGAAGATGATTTTCATAACAAAATCGCTCCACTTGCAGATACTCCAGGACTCAAACAACGAATGTCTGTCGCTTCACATGGTCGTTCGGTTTAAACCGGAGCTATCTGAATTGTGTAAGGGTTCCAATGCAAATCTTTCACCATAATCCACTGTCCCTCGAAGTGTCCAGCTCAAGAGATCTGCGGCGAACTGATCAGAGCGCCCACTTCTTTTGTTCACCGAACCTGTTTGTTCAAACTTTTGATCAAGTCTCTTATCAGTCGTTTTTATTTGGCGAAATTTTCCGCCCAAACACACCAGTAATTTGAGCATGACATTCCTCATATTTGTAACGTGATTTCACGATAGCTATGCGTTTCAGCATCGTGTATTTCTCCATCACGACTAACTCACTACTAACGGGAATGTGATTATTATAATATGTGTTTCAGAGAGCTTTGCCAACCCAATGGGAATAAATTTTAATCCTGCTGTACTTTTGAGACACTAATTATTTCGTTCATGACGAGGAATTACACGAAGCATTATTTGCGCCAGACATGAAAGTCTGGAATGAATTATGAATATTATGAAAACAAAATACAACTTACAAGAACGTTCAGATATATTTGAATGTTTCTTTTAATCTTGTCCGATAAAATGTGAATCTGTTTTAATCAACATATTCATAATATATTCTTGCACCATTTAATTTAATTTTAGTAATCTTTATCATTCGCTTCTCCGTGGGGGTTAACCTACCATTATACTAGGGGAGAAATTACTTTGTAATTGACGTTTCTGCTGCCATATGGCCATATGGCCACACCCCATCACTCGCTATCCGCCTCTAACGCCTGCACTCCAAATTCACCACCATTATCAACTTCTTCTTCCTGCTCCTTTATGATTTGAAACATGTTTTACACTGCATATTTATTCTTGGTGTAGTACAACGTTTGACATGTATGCCAAAAACTCACATGACCTTACACAATTGAACATTTTATCTTAAATATTTTCCACGGTTATGGTACCAAAATTATTACCGTTTCTTTAAATTAAGGTTTGTATATCGCTATTAGACTTTCAACATTATAAGCCCCTTATTCGTTCTTTTTAAATTCTTTCTTTATCATTTCCTCGTTATATCCTTGTTAAACGTGAATTTTGCCAGCAGTTCGGCAGTCTTTTAATTTAGCATATTGTATATTTGTTATTCTTTGTTTTCCCTAGTTATTTCACTACTTTTCTTGTAGATTAGTTATACTTTTATGCGTTTTATTAGTATTTCTTTTAGCCGATAGTTCCGATACTCTAATTTACATTTTGTATTACCAGATTGCGCTGCAGAATATTCCCGGAATTCCTGGAACGGATTATCCTATATACGCACAAGTTCCGCGTACCAGATTCTCCTGTCAGCAAGAGGGGTACTTCGCCGATGTGGAGGCAAGATGTCAGGTAAGACACAACATTATTATTATTATTATTATTATTATTATTATTATTATTATTATTATTATTATTATTATTATTATTATTTTCACTTATACATGCGTCTCATACAAGTAGCCACCCTAAAGAAATCAAAGGTACGATACAGAGGAAAGATCATATATGAAAAATTGTTTAGAAATATAAATAAGTTTGAGTGTGAAAAGAAGCATTATGAAAAGCACGTACGGTCCAGCGGACCCGTGCGAAGGTTGCAAAATTATTAGTATGTATGTAAATGTTCGTTTGAATAAAATACATTCATTCAATATATTTATAATGTTTTTGCGCCATAATTTTATGGATAGGTCCTTTATATTCTGTCTTTGATGTTCTATTATTTCACAGCAATACAAACCGCCACGGGTCATTAAGGCGCGGATTCGTGAGCAGGAGGTCTGGGGTTCGATTCCCTCCAGGACTTCTCTCTTCGTTTAGGTTTTTCTCAGTCTCATAAATGGCAAATGTTGGGGAAATACCCTAAACTCAGGCCTGGAACGTTTCCTTCCTTAAAACAATCGTTTCGCAATATATCATTTCATCTCATGTATCATCAGTGTCCACCGCCTGTGGTAAAAACGCCAAACGGGCGTTAAACACCGTCAAAAAAAAAAAAACTGTACAAATACAGTATGAAGCTACTGGCGACAGCTATAGAAACTACATGATAAAAACACATGTCGCCATCTGGTGGGCAGTTCTGAACTTCACAGATAGTTATCGAAAGGTTACGTTCTCGCAAGGAAACATAAAGTTATCCGTTCTATAACTTTGTGAACCAGACAGTTACGGTGTATATCTAGATCTTTATACAGTCGGGTGTTAATCTAACGCTTAATGCGTTACGGAGTCATGTACCTGAAAATTATCGTACTTCATAGATAGAAAACAACTATGTGTTTGCATAAAGCGCGTTCACTAATGGTTTAAATCTTACGCTCTAATATTTCCCTTTCTACTTTATTATTATTGTTTAATTTTTTATAATTGTGAATACATTTCTCTTTCTTGTTTCTCCTCTGCAGCTATTTTCCTCAAGTTGCTTATTTGTTTTGTTTCCAAGTATTACGTTACCTTCGAGATTCAATTATTACTTTAACCGCATTCACTTGTTTTCTAACGAACTCTATTTAAGTGTTTTATGTATTTCTATTTTTCTATTTCTTGTTATATTAGTTATGTGTACACAATTAAGTTTCACAGATTACATTTTGTGATAACACTTCTTAAATGTAAAGAATCACTAAATGAAAATAGTAATTTAGGATATTTTAGTTTGTTATATCTGAAATCAACGTGTGTTTCTACAAGAAGTGTACATTCTTTGACTCAGAGCAGTTTTCACAATAATAAACCTAATTTTACTAAACTATTTCAGCATTTTCTAGGACTCCTACAGGGTGTATATTTACCGCCGCTTGGGGTTACTAGCGTCAAGCTATTTCCGCCATGACAATGTAATCAAATCTTGCTAACACATGTGGGTTTTGCAGGTGTTCCACGTGTGCCAGAGAGATGGCAGAATGTCGTCCTTTCTATGTCCTAACGGCACGGTGTTCCATCAACCGTTCTCCGTGTGTGTCTGGTGGTATGATGTCCAGTGTTCAAGCCCTTCACAGCGCCAGGTAAAACTCAATACATGATTAAACTTCTAGGTAATCTTTGAGAATAGGATATCCCACTCATTTATTTTATGTTTACCAGAGCTAACACTAGAGGAACCACCGGAATCAAAACACAACTTTTTTTTTTCATTATATAGCGGAAGTGGCGTAGCAAAAATGTTACCAAGCATAATACACACACGCAAGATAATCACAAACACACAAGCACTGAACGTGCGTCCACTGTTTGACTAAAAA
Source organism: Metallyticus violacea (assembly GCA_030762175.1). Classification (NCBI taxonomy): domain Eukaryota; kingdom Metazoa; phylum Arthropoda; class Insecta; order Mantodea; family Metallyticidae; genus Metallyticus; species Metallyticus violacea. The sequence goes on along the minus strand of CM060835.1, from coordinate 25,066,535 downwards.
TACTCTTTGGGGTGTATTTGGTGACTCCTAAAGGAGTCATTGGTTGTTGTCGCAATTGCGATGAAAAGGTGCAGGTTGCTTTATTGAACATGGTTCGTTTCTGAATGCCAGCCACTCCAACTCCACATGGAATCACTTTCCCAAATCTGCAGGAACTATTATTGGGTTCCGTTACACTTCTGTTCATAATTTGGGGTAGAATTTTTCTTGCCCTGCTTCCCAACCTCTGGCAACATCCATGATTGAAAAGAACATTATTTCTTGTAATTGACGAAATTGTAGCTTTACGTGCATTTAAAAACAGCAGTGATATCGTATTCAAAAGAGGCAGCAAATTATTTATATAGTCGTTAATCGATATCCCAACAACAGTAACACTGATAAACTCTTCCACAACTGTAGATTTGTCTGCTGTTAAATCCCAAACTGATCTGAAGCTAAAATACATGGAGAAGGAGGGGGGAAGGGAAAGGAAAAAAAAAAAAGAACAGCACCTAAAAATTCTTAAATGTTTTTAATTTTACACATTATTAAATATTTTTTCAAACATTTCTCAACCACTCTTAGATATTGGGATATCATTTTGAGCCTATAATTTGCTAAATAGCATGAACATGGATGCAAGTTATCACATTTCATAATGATCACAAGCATTAGTAACACGAAGACACGCCTTTCAACAGTCAGTGGCATTCTCAGAAGCGGATGTTTCCTCCTCTGACTTGTATCACAGCTTGCAACCTTATGGACATTGTGTGGATAAAGGTGCTTATGTTTTCTTGCGTTATTGGCTACCATTGCTCACACAAAGCCTCCCGAAGTTCCATTGAGGCTCTCAGGAACAGGTTGACATACATTTTCTCTCATCATATCTAAACATGCTCAATGGGGTTGAGGTCAGGACATTGTGCTGGTCAAACTAGCGCCTGAATCCCCACTTTATGCCAGTACTGTGTTACAATGTGGACGGGCATTATCAAGCATCAAGCGGAAATCTTTGCCAACATGCAGAGCATAAGGAATAACATGCTCCTGAAGCATTTCTTCAATGTACCGATTTGCATTCAGGACCCCGTTCTTACAAAAACCAACTCTGTCTTGATTTCCACTCTGATACCAGTCCACATCATGATGAAACCTCCTTGAAAGCCATCATCGATGAGAAGGTGCAAGGGGCATCCCTTTCTCCAATCCTCCCATGTTCTTTCCCTGCCATCAGACGCACTTGGCTGAACCTCGAATCATCCTTGAATGGACAGCTTTCCATTGCTCCTCAATCTACTCCAGATGTTGACGAGCAAAGGTAAAGCGTGCTTGCCGGTGTTGCTGGGTAAGCAAAGAGCCTTTAGCCGGTCCCATTGTTCTCACGGTGACATTGACTTCTGATGCTCTTTGCAAGGATTTTGGGCTTCTACGGCTGTTGTGTGACGATCACGCAAAACTTGCAACCGCAGAAATTAATCATTTCTGATATATGTCACCCTTCAGCGACCTGATACTGGTCTTGTGCAGTAGATATCAAGTTCCCCGAACCTTCCGTATGTCCTTCATATAGTACAGATATAGACTCGTAACACTTGGACAACATAACGCGTACCCCGTTCATCTTCCAACAGGACAACAATTTTAGCAGACTCCACTCGATTTAACGGCATCTTTACCTCATAAAAATATGTTAAACTGATTGAAATACTCAACATTAGAACAAAACTAATGTAACAACAATGCCATTAGACATTTCAGCAGGCCCAAGTGTTAAATGTGATTAACTTTCATTCATGTTCATGTCACACATTAAAGGAAATTATAAAACTGAAAATGATATTCGAATACATGACGTTGCAAAACGTTTGGAAAAGTATTTAAAGTTAATCTAATGAATGGAATTATAATAATGCACACATAATAACGTGTAAAATTAAATTTATTTATTTTCGCATCTCAGTGAATTATTGGTGCGGTGAGACAGAAAGTGTCTATCGCTAAATAGCTGATATCAAAGAATGTGAGGAAAACGTGACCACTACATTCTACATCACTCTGTGAAGTGCTAGAGTGCTATTGACTGTAGCTAAAGTATAATTCTCACACATATATTAAATTAATATTTCATACTTTTTATCTTTGTGACTATTCTTTTCTTAAATACAAAACATATGTATCTTTAAAAATACAAGTTATATGCTGAATTAATTTGTTCTTTTATTTTAAAGCAATAATAGAGAATTTTAAACGTAAAAGCGCTTTTTAAATTTCGCATTTTATACTCCTAATGATTCCAATTACCTTAATTTTCAGAAAATAATTTATCTTCTTTTACTTTAATGGTTTATACGGAATTTTGTTGTGAAGAAACCAATATTGGTGCTGCTAGAGCGATTTTTAAATATGGGGTTTCAGGTTATCCCGCACTCTTAATTACTCGATTTTCAGAAAATATTTTTATTATTTTATTTCAATGGCATATACAGAGTTTCCTTACAATAAATTTAAATTTGCGACTGCTAGAGAGATTTTTAAATTTCGCTGTAACCTCCAATCGGTTTCCAGATATAGCCTCACTCCTAATGGTCCAATTGCCCTGATTTCCATAAAATACTTTTATTAACTCATTTCAATGAAATATACCAATTTTTGTGGAGAAAAATTATAAATTGCGGCCGCTAGAGCTTTAAAAGACATATATGTGCTTTTATCATTGCCAATTTTCGGTGCCTAGTAGGCAGGGTCTATGGAGGTTTAAAGAAATTTTCAAAAAGCATTTCGTGGGTACAACCGCAATAGCTACATACCTTGGGAATTTGCTAAAACGGCAGAGTAGTACAAATAGAAAAAAAAATCATAAACCCCGACTTTATTTCTAAGTAACGATGTTTTCTGACATGTACCCTAATACCACGTCTTTATTTATATTCAAAAGCAATTTACTTCCAAATCTCTTCGTCTCTTGTGTCCTCCAACTGCAGTTGTGAATCCCCGCCAAGGCCAAAGTGCCTTGTTGCGTTAAAAGTCAATGGAATAAATCTCTGTGTTGTTACCAGTGGATTTACAGTTGAAGCAAAATTGGTGAGAACACGGGCGATGATATGAAAGATCGTTCACGAATTCCAGAGACAAGGCCGCCTTAAATCTTCTGACAACGTCATAATTATACAGACGGCCAACACTGATGGGATTACATCACTCACGAAATTGATGCAATAGTTCATTTTCTCACGTCAGTAGTCGCTATACTGAGCCTACTTCGTTAGTTTAAATGTTTATATAATACATTCTGTTCTCAATTTTAGCTTTCAGATGTATTCTATCTCCAGGAAAAGATGTCGGAAATATAGCACTCATTCATATAGCGATAATAAGGCTTTTAGAGCATTTAACATATCGTGAAAGAAACACTTGCTGGTCTAGGGGTAACACGCTCTTCCTGGACAAAGATACACTGGTTCAATATCGACCGAAAAACTTCGGGAGGGATTTACAGCCGTGGGTCCATTAATGAATGTTAAAAAAACTACGAAAAAATCTTTGGGCACTTAACAACCGTACTCTAACCCACCAGCTTATTTCCAAAGGAATGAGAACTATGAACAGAAAGGAGTGACCATGTTAAGATGGCAAAAAAAAAAAAAAAAAAAAAAAAAAAATGGCGACATGAGGAAAAAAACCATATATTTTCCTTGACCACTTAAATAGTGTTCTCCGCAACTATGACAACAAAAAATAACAGCACACTTTCGTTGTTATATGTTACATCAGATATGGTATTGGGAAGGCACAGAAATCGAAGTGCCAGAAAATCGATTACCTGGGGGTTATTCTGTCTAGTAATGGGAAATTAAGGAATCATAAAAGAAAAGCATTAGTAGAAGGTAAAATGGCTAAGAGTGCAATCAGATATTGTGTAAATAAAATACCAAATATGCTACAAAAATAGTTAGAGAGAGTATATGGTTCAATAGAGGGGAACAGAATGATGTATGGAATAGAAATTCGGGGGCCAGATGGAGGATAGAAAGCGATAAACGTGATAAATATACAATTTTGTAGAATTGTCCTAGGTTTACCTAGATCTTCAACTAACGAGGTTGCTCAATTGTAACTAGGGAACATTGGGCTATAAAAGCAAGGTCATAGAAAGAGTACTGCTAGGTAAAGACGAGGGAGACTAGAAGAATATCATCAAACAGTGTTTGGTAGCACAAGGAGAAATTAAGGGGAGGGAAACGAATATCTTAAATCCAAAATATTCTACAAGAAGTGGGAATGAGATCAATATGGTATGAGGGGGGAAAGGGGACTAGTCTTAATGTAAAAAGAAATCTCTGAAATTATATAGCACACTAAAAAATGTTTGAAGATGATATGTTCTATTTTGAAGAACCAGACAGTTGTACATTAAAATGTAGAATGTAGGCAAATCAAGTTTTGGAGAGAACAGTTCCTTTTACGAAAGTAGGGAAAACTTATCGAATGAAATAACAGGCAGAAAAATTAAAATTCAAAATCAGATTAAAATATAATAACACTTGGAAAATATATTGGGAAGATGAGTCGAAAATGATTATGGAAGGTGGGCAAGACAATTGGGAACAACGCTATTGACAATGGCACTATTTAGGAGTGAATACATATCTGCATTAGAAACTAAACTTAATGTGTTAATTGTAATGGAGTATGGGAGGAACGCAACTCCATAAATTCAGGGTGGTTAAGTGAGTAATTTAAAGGTATTAATAGCATTAGTTTACATATATTGAGAATATGGAAATATAAACGGTTTGCATATTTACTTGTTTGTTAAAATTGCATGAAATCGGTTCTACTTATATATTAAATATATTATATATGCATCTAAATTAGAAATAAATTCATTCATTCACCCTATATTCTCTGATTTGACACAAGACTTGGCGCTTTAGGACACGAGGTTTACAAAAAACTTTGCATGCCGATAGATATCTCAACGCACGATCCAACTATCACCTAGCTCAAAAACTCTAAAATTAAAACACTGATCTACTTTGTCAAAAACAATATCGAACCTGAAGGATTTATTCACAGACTATGCAAGCAAACGACCACTGCAAAAAAGAAATTGATTGAGCCTTTAAACACATGAAAAACCTCTACTTTCTCCCAGCACATAAAGAACAAATTAAACAATTCTTGTCATTTATAAAAGACATCACAAAACACATTGCTCAGGTTTGAGAAACAAGTACATAAAACCATTTTCACAACCACAACAAAAATAAATCAAAAACTGAGTTTGGTGAAAGACCCAAGGGATCCTCTCAGCTCCACAGAAATATGTAGAATGTAACAAAAATGTATGTCAAAACTTTGGAGGAAACATTTATTGCATATAGGGAGTGCAAATATGTTATATGAACATGGGTCTGGAAATGTTTTATTTTCTTGCTAGAGCAGGTATGATATGTAAGTTGAATGCCAACATAGCTGTCCTGTACAATAACCCACATCAGAACAGTTGCTTAATACGTGCAGTAGGTAAACATTTGCATTTACCTCCGGTTAAGTGGGGTGGTGGTGTTGTAACTATTCTTAGTTCCTAAGTTTGCCGTTATTTTGGTCGTTCTGTACCACGTAGTTCGTTTGTTATGCTGCTTATTTCATTGCTTGACGTAGCACCGAGCACGTAGTGCCAGTTCTATGTGTTTACGGACCTCGTTCCAGGTTCAGTAAAATGAGATATTTAAATGTACAGTTGGCCTGATTTCGTGTGATCTATGGATGAGCCGAGGGTGTAGAGAATCTTCGTGCTCGTATTCTGCAAGGTTGCCAGAAAATACGAAATACTCCAGGGATACATTTGCACATCAGAGAGTCCATGCGACGGCGGGTTGGTAGATGTATTCGTGCTAATGGAGAACATTTTGAACATTTCATATGATTTTCTGTTTACCACAGTTCTGTTTTTGAATATTATGCTATCAGGTGCAGAATATTCAAATAATGAAATATTCAGGTGCAGAAAATAAAGTACAACGGGGCCAATGTTTAAATTATATTGTTTTTATCCTGTATATCTGAGGAATGTATCCCCCAAATTTTGACACAACTTTTTGTTACACCCTATATAAAGCATCATGGAAAATTATACTTTGGCATACGCGGACGATTCATTAGAATTCTGCTCATAGAACGTAAGCGACATTTACACCTTAATCAATGGGGAAAATCTGCGGTTGCAGAACATATCATTCAAAACTGTCATAGAAAAAATAAAAATCAGAAGTACTTGAAACAAGAAGACATTATAATCTGGGTAGGGGAGAGGCCTTAGAAATAGGACAGTATCCAGATAGTATAATCAAAGACAGAGGCTTTCAAATGAGCAAAACTTGGAATCCGTTACTAGTCAATAAACGACGTCTGCGCCACAACTTTCCCAATACTCCTACACCCCCCTCCCACTTGTAATGACTCTCTATCTCTGTTTCTCCTTACACTTGCAGTTCATTGATGGTACCGACCGTAGCGTAAGCGAAAGCTATAGCTTTTAAAGAATGTTATCATATCCTTGTACACACTTGCCGACCACTTAAGGCCCAAACCTTGGTATTGCACTAGGTGGCTCTTGAAGGAATGGGGTGAACACCTGTCTTTCAGAATACTCTACAATGATATTATTTTCTAGTAACATTATTTTTTATTCTAAATGCCATTATACAAAGGCAATGTTTCCTAGTCAATATAGGAATTCCAGAGATACCTTTCAAGCTTTAAAAAGCGTAAAAAGTCTTTGTTGAGATGGCCAACCCTCTGTCTGTGTTATTTTCAAAGTTTAATTATCCCAGGAATTTGATCCAGTCATTCCGTATCGAATCTGCTCTTTTTATTGGATTTTTACATTGCGTGAGAATATTTTAACAATGTTACTTCTGGCATGTAAAGTGAATATTGTTTTAACCAAAGTCAATAAAAGATAAAACATGACGGCCTGGATTTATGGAGCTATGCGACTTAAACTTTTTATGTGAATAATATAGCATATTTTAGTTTAATTACAGTCACTCAGTTGTTTAGGTTGGATTTTTAAACGAGCCTGAGGTATTTTCAGGACCTTCAGACAAAACATTTTTGACATGCTAAAGATCATTTCATACAAACTTTATTCTGTAATCATTTGTGAGATATCTGCAAGGAGGAAAACAAAAAAGAACCATGTGACCTGATTGAAAATGAACCTCATGTAAGCAAAGCATAAATTCATAATTTAGTTAAAGAGATGTTCAATAGATGTCATCTCCGTTTAACTAGAAGGTGTCATTGTTAAGCAATTGCGTTATACGGCAGGTTTCTAAAAGTTCTCGGCCTGACTCAGAGATGTTGTGAAGGTTGTCAAATTAATATGATAGTTATTAAGTATCATTCTTTAGATGGCGCGCTGTAAAGTTTCAGACCCGTAGGTGTAGTTATTGTTTGTGACGATCGTGTAAACAAACTAGTGTTGACATTTTCCATAAAATGGATAAAACTGAAATACGAACTGTGATAAAGTATTTCCTTTTCAAGGGTTTGACGCCAACATGAATATAAAAGTGTTAGATTCTACATTTCATAATAATTCTTCTTCTTTTTCGTTAAAAGGTGGGTTGCTGAATTTAAGCGTGGTTGTGCATCCATTCAAGATGGTGAGCACTCAGCTGCTACGAACGAGGAAATTGTAACAAACATTCACAATGTTGTATTCAATGATCCGCCGATTGAAGGTATGAGAGTTGGTTGCCATTACAAAGACCTCGAGGTGTACACTTCATTTCACACGAAATTTTGGACATGAGAAAACTTTCCGCTCGATGAGTGCTGTGTTTGTTAACAATGGACAAAGACGCATTCAAATTGAACATTTCACAAGAACTTAGACTTGCTTAAACACAATTCCAGTGAGTTTCTCGGACGTTTCTTAATTATAGATGAACAGTGAAAGGCAATAGGAGAAAGTGCACCAAAGAAAACAAAACGGTTCCATCTGCAGGAAAAGTCATGGTTGCGGTTTTCTGGGATTCTCATGGCTTGGTGTTTGTAGACTACCTCAGAAGGGCAGAACCATCACCGGGGAGTATTACGCTTCACTACTGGACCAACTGAAACATGCTATTCAGGCTAAACGTCCACACATTGCGAAAAAAAAATCCCTTTCATCATGATAATGCGCCTTCACTCACGACTGGGATTGTTGCTGCAAAATTGCACGACATTCGCTTGCAAGTGTTTCCATATCCGCCACATTTCCCGGATGTGACTGCCTGCGATTACTTTTTGTTTCTAAACCTGAAGTAATAGCTGGATGTACGAAGATTCACATCAAAGGACGAAGTTGAAGATGAAAGAGACGCTTATTTTTACAGTAGGACAAATCTTGTTTTACTGAGGGTATTAAAATGTTGGAAAGACATTGGACTAAATGTATTCTCTTAAATCTTGCGTTTTCTTGGTCAGGCCGAGAATTTTAAAACGTTCTATGCATTCCTGCAAAAACGTCTCAACGGTTACATAATGCCAGGCTTATCATGATTTTATCTCCCATTTTACGGCAGGTGGTTGGTCGGCAGTCAGAGCGGCAAAGCGGGTGTAATTTTCCCGCAACTAATTCAAGTTCTCGTAATTGCAGTCATAATTTCTATGAAAATAAACACGTGTCTTATGACAGGAGATGTTGCAAATGTACATCCCTGCTACATCCACACATTTCTGCCATATTTTTACAAAATTGCCATTCACACACATGAATTCATCTTCCGAAAATGATTCAATTTAAACATGAAAGTATACAGGGTCACTTTTGTTAACGAATTGCAGGCAGGTTATTCGAAAATTCGTATAAATGCATACACAGTAATAGAACCATAAATGCAGAAAGAGAAATGCCATACTCGCATAATTTTTTGAACAAGTGACTGATATTGAAAGCCGATTAGGATATTTCTATCAAGAGTCTGTCACTGCACAATAAATTTCATTTGGTAATTTTTGAAGATGGGATAATTAGTACGAAATTATGTTCAACACAGTGCCCTCATTCGACAGTATGTCATTTTCATTTATGGGATAATTTGAAAATTACAATTTCACCATTATCGAGTTCGATATTCCATGTCAAGCAAGCTTTAACTTGGGAATAAGCTCGAAGAAAACCCCTGGGATACGGTCTTGGAAAGATAACCCTGGAAAATGCGACAATAACAATACACAAAAGCTAACAATGGATAATGCTATATTAAATTCAGAACAACAAATAAAAACAAGAAAATATAATACATGTAAAATACGTTTGATACACATCATTTACACGAATTTAATGCACGCTTCTTCTTCCTCTTCTTCTTTTTCAAATATACTATTCAAAATTGTGGTGCACATTACATTTGAGTGCAAATCCGTTTCGTAGTTCGCCGGTACTTCGTTCATATTTATAGTTTATTACGTCATAATGCATTGCTGCAATTCTCGACTTCGTTACATTTATTGCTGGGCTGTTATTGCATAGAGCGTTTGAACAGTTGGTAATCACGAAATGGAGGGCGAACAGAGAAAAACTTCTTATGATGCTGCTTTCAAGCGTAAAGTAATTCTTTATGTTAAAAAAATGGTAACAGAGAGTTCAATGTAGCTAAGAGCAAGGTTCGCTTGTAGCGGCAACAGAAATTGACATTATTTACAACTAAAGCTAGTAGGAAGAAATTCACTGGTCCTCGCAAAGGAAGACATCCTGACATTGAAGAAAACGTTTGGAATTCGTACATTAAAGGAGGAAGAATGGCCATTACCATAAAAATAACTTTCTTCTGTGTCAACCGTCCTGGCAACAGCACAAGTGATGGATTTTGTCCTACGTGCTCCAAAATATAACAACAGTCCGCTTATATATTCTATGTTCTGATTGTTTTATGAAACGGGCGTGCTTGTCTCTAAGACGCCGTATAACAATAGGCCAACATCTTTTTTAATGATTTTAAGTTTCAAATTTGGGGTGCGCATTACATTCGATGCGCATTAGATATGCGTAAATATACTAAGTATAGTAATAAAATTACGGTGAAACAGTAAATCGCTTTAACATATAATTGTATCACTCAGAAATGTTGAAACTTTAATTTTCAAATTTACCTCTAAATAAAAATACACACTGCGAAATGATGGGACTGTGGATCTTAATTTAGTACATCTTCAAAAAATTACTAAATGAAATTTAATGCGTAGTGGCAGACTCTTTGTGAAAATACCCAGATCGGCGCTCATCAGTCAGTAGTTCAAAAAATTATGCGAGTATGTCATTCAGAAGCACTTATGATACTCAAAAGAAGAAGAAGAAGAAGAAGAAGATAGGGCTTCTTAACTCTATATGCATTTACACGAATTTCCGGATAACCTGCCTGCAATTTGTGAACAACAGTGACCTTGTATGCTTTCATGTTTAAATTCACTGAAATGGTTAGTATATTAAACTGCTAACTTTGAATGCTTAAATTTTGAGCCAGAAATCTTATAACATTTATCACATAATGATTGATGCAATTACTGGCAAATGAAACTAAACGTGCAAGCAAGTCATAAAATCTTCTGATTTAAGAAATAATAAAAGATTGAATCGTATGCCTAAATTACCACGACTTAATACCTTGACAGACAAGGTATGTTTGCGAAACAAAATTATAACAACAGATATGCAAATCAATATAAAAAGGTATATAATAAAACTTTTTACAAACACAAATACATTTTTTTGAATGGTATTTAACGACCGTTTTCACTACTGAGGCACCATATGCGGTGGACACTATGATATATGAAATGACAACTTGAGAAAGGATTTTTTAAGGAAGCAAACGTTCCAGGCCTAAGTTTAGGGTGCCTCCTCGGTATTTGCCATTTATGAGGACCGAGGGAAATCTGGAAAAAGTCTCAATCAGGGAGGGCGGTTGACGGGATTCGAACCCCAGATCTCACGCTCACGAGTCCGCGCCTTAACAACCTCGGTCACCCATGGCGGTACCAAATACCTGGGTCACTAGGTATAGACAGCGGAGAAGGCTCTGCCCAACAATTTTACATCCAGCGTGAATGAGAAGACAAGAAGATTTGTTTCAACCAGGGCAAATAGCCTGCTGATCACACCATGCTTAGGTAGCAGTATTAGGAAAAGAAGGAACGGACGCAAGAACGGCACAAAGTGAATGGAACAAACCTTCATATACCTAGAAGAGCTGAAAGAGAACATCAGGCGAGAAAATGATATGAACTGATGCGTGTGTTTGACAATTTTCTAAAAATGTGCCAGAAATAGCAGGAAAACATTACCATCTTATTCTGTTATAAGGTACATGCTAATTTTAATTGTATTTGTCGCGGTAATTACGAGAATTTGAACCCATTGCATGGATATCACATTCGCTTCACCGGAAGTTACCGCTCTGACTGCCGGACCCACCAACTGCTGTGAAACCAGTATAATTTTAAATTGATCATGAACCCCACTCACATTGTCAAATAAAATTAATCTCGCAAACAGGTGGACATAAAGAAATCTACACTTGCAGACAAACAAAACAAAAGCTTCTCTCTTTTGTTTGCAGCTCTCGCTCAAAACTTCTCTCCGTCTAACAAGTAAAACACTCTCATAAAACTTCCAACTTTCACGCTTAATGCTATATGTTTGTTTAGTTGATGAACTCCGCCAACCGAAAATTTGAACTTTTCTCCTCCTAGAGAAAGCAGATGCAGAGGGCGGGTACTGTCCCTGCAGCATCGCTATAGACAGGTCAAAAACCTTTTAGCTTTCATAGCTGACGTCGGTATGAGATATGCCTCATTTTTCCCGCCTTGTTTTGCTATCACGATAAAGATCAGCACGCCAGTCTTTGCCAATTCTCATACTCTCTTAGATAAAAATGCGAACATGTTTAGAAACCATGATATATTCCAAAATTATAAGATATCGCCGAAGCTGGGTTCACAATACTCCATAAACAGGAAATTGACCGTGTGCTCTGATGGGTGAGCAGACGCAAAAGCGTGTTTCATAAAGAATCCTGGGTTCGAATCCTTGTTTTGGTTAATTTTTTATTTTTTATTTTTACAAGTGCAATTTGTTTAATATACGCCAATAATATATATTAGGTATTTATGCTCAAACAGAAAAAAAATTATCAGCTGTTTTTAAAATAAATGGAACATTAATAAATATTTTAAACTGCAAACTAAAAAAAAATGTAAATTGTGTTTATTTTATTTAAAAATAATTATTACTTACCTATATAATGTGTAAACAAAGATGACTTAACGATTTTTATGTAAACTAGTATAACTACCGTAAAATACAAATAATACTTTGCAATTTAAAGTTATACTATCATGTAAAAACTAAACATTATTTACTAAAAGTGAAAACAGAGAGTAATATCACTCATTATTAATGAAAATACGTATTTAAGATACTTAGTAATATCATTATCACATTATTAAAGTACTTAAGTTTACTTTTCTTGGTTACAAACAACAACAAGATGATTTTTCAAGGTTTCAACTGTCATAGTCAGTCGCTTATCAGAGAGAACATTTTTCATCATGGAAAAAGAACGTTCTATTTCCACTGAAGTGAGTGAAGCATATTTAAAACAAGTTATTTTGAAGGACTCATACCAATTACAACATTTACCTTTCAGGACATCGTGGAAACTAGACAAAGTAAAGTAGCTTTGAATAGCCTGGCTAATGAGTAAAAGATACGCAGTTGTTTCTGGTCGAGTTCATTTTCTGTTTATGCGTTTATAGGGGAATGAAGTTATTAACTCTCTTGCCTCCGTAATGAACACAGTATAAGGACGGTTTATTGTACAGCTGTACCGCTCTCATCTTTCTCGCTTGAAATTGTTTGTTACAATTATTCTGCTGAGAAGTTACCTCCACCTCACATTTCCTAGAATTGCCTTGCGCAGATCGATATGAGGTAATTCGCAAGGGCTATTCAAAACTACAGTACTTCCCTCATCCTCTCTATTTCTTGGTATCATATGCCCGAGGTAACCGTACATTCCTTTCACTAATGAAGGTTGTGTTATTTGAAGAGCTTAAGTGAATGGGTTAAAGAGAAAGATTTTGATTGTTTGAAAAGAAATAAATGTATCAGATTCTAAATAGATATTTTTGTGAGATGAAAATGTCATTTACTTGTATAACTTTCTTCACTTCGATATATTTAAATTCTTTATGTGCTTTTTAAAATGCATATATTAATCACAGAAAAATCTCTAACGATCCAAAGGAGTCAAAAAGGTTTAAACCTTAAAATAAATAACAGAAGCTAAAATAGGTAAAATAAAAACTGGCCCTACCGACCCCATATGTATGGAAACATGTTCATTTCTATTTGATGTTTAAATATATCCACCCAGACAGAAAAGAATTTTGTCTAACTTCCGGGTTCTTGTAATGACAGAATGAGGAGGCTAAAGGCTGTAAGGCATTCCGTCAATCGAGCGCTGAAACAAACAAAACTTAAACTTACTTACGTTTGAGATCTTTTTTCTTACGCTGTACCAATACCGCTGTTAATATTGTTGGTACACGCCGCAGTTAACGTTGAAATGCTTGTAGAAGCATTATCGTAAGAACATGTTTGTCTTTCTTGGCCACTACACAATGAAGTTCCTACATGCCACAACACTAAGTCATGTTCCAACGAGGGTGGTTTTAACAGTGACTTGGTTTGACATTAAAGAGAATAAGTTCAGTCTTTCAAAGTACTTCATTTTTCGACATATCCCCCCGAAGTTAAACGCACTGGTTTCTCCATGTTCGTGATTACCTCGTGGCAATAGGTTTTTCGAGGACCTTAAAATACTTGTTTACCTCCTGTATGACGACGCTATTTGACTTAAGTTTGCTTCCAGCCAGGAAACGTTTTCAGTTTAGGGAGCAGATGGTAATTCGAGGAGCCAGATCTGGTAAATAGGGTGGATGCGGAAGATTTTCAAATAGTAGTTTCGGTTTGTGGCATCAGTTGAAAGCCATGGACTTTGGCTTTCATGTGGGGACTTGTAATGTTCAAGGTGTACAGCAAACGCATACCAACCATTTTTAAATTTGAAGAAGAAATCCGACATGGTATCGCAGAAACTGACCCACAAGTTAGGGATAATGCGATTACAAATTTTGTCAAAAGAGTGCACGAGTTTCATATGAGAATTGGAGTACATCTGGCTGATATTTTTTCCAATTTTAATCTGAGTGTTTATTCTTTCAACGGTGTCACAATTTTGTCAACTCATTTGGCAAATTTAAATCCTGCGTTACTTTGGACCAACTTTTATTTACGCGTTTCTAGTACATGTCTCACTATTGCTCTGAGCATCTACCGTGTCGGCATCACTTTTCAATATATTGATCAGAATCTTCATCTCTTTCTTCTAACAAAGTTTGAAGGCATTTTGTAACTTTATTCTCGTTTCTCGCCCGCTTTAATTTTAGTGATGTTGTTGTAGTTCACGTTTTACGATACAAGAGAGGAAATTGAGGAGGCAACTTTATAAAATATCCAAGCCAAATCGGATATGAAAATATTTGTTTGAATTTGTGATTCAAGACAACAGTGGTGTGAACTTAATCTCATCTACCTCAGCGACAGCGACAGTTTTTCCAGTTAGAAATTATCGCCTTACTTAATACTTAAATTCAGTTCAAAACGTTGAACGTTTGTGCAGATAAAGTTTGTCTTGCTTAATTGTGTTTCACCACGTCATACTAAGCTATCTCTGCCTTACGGCCCAGAAACTGAATTTGTATGTTGCCTTTCTAGTTCTTAATTGTGTTACCTCCACAAAAGTCGCTCCTGGTGGTCTAGTGGTAGCTATACTAGCCTCGTAGACACAAGATCGCGGGTTCTATCCTGCCAAGGTCGATGGATTTTTTCGGGAAGTAAAGCCGTGGGTCCCGTGTTGTACATTTACGGCAAGTAATAAAACCTCAAGCCTGAAAGAAGAGGCCTCTGAGCAAAGTTTATCGGCCGTTTCACACGCCAAATTGAGTCGGTCTTGGTGATTTAGTAGTAACCATACTTTCGTGCCGTAAATGGACGACATGGGACCCACGGCTTTACTTCCCTTCCGAAGGAAGCCATATTTAAGGATTTTTACGCCCGAAAAATCCATTGATCCTGGCAGGGTTTGATCCCGCGGTCTTGGATTTAGAAGGCAAGTATGGTTACCACTATCGCCAGGACCGACTCAATTAAACTTGTTTTATTTAGTGAAATCCAAACTACGGTTAGTCTCCTGAAACATCTCTTTTAATTTTTTTGTATTTTATTTATTTGAAAGCAAATTTCGAAAGAGTGCAAGTTATTGTGGTTTTGCCTATGGAAAGAAGATTTTTAATAATAATTTTAATGATGTATTCAAATGTACAATGAAAATATATATATAGGGTAGGTCTATAAGTTTCCGGTCTCGCCGATAAGCATTATTGTCTTCACGGTACCTTGCTGTCATACCTTTTCTGTTAAGTAAATAATTGCAGCCATAGCTTCCACCCCGCTGTGTTCAGTTGTTCAGATATAGTTGCATAAAAAAGGCTATGTAGAACCTTGTGACATGTTCAAAATGGAGTACAAAACTGTCATTAAGTTCTTCACAAATGAAGTACTTACTCCGAATGAAATTAAACAGCGATTGGACGATGTATATGGAGCATCATTCCCCTCACATTTTACCGTAAAAGAATGGGCTAAGTTTTTAGAAAGGGTGGTGAAAACTTGAAGACAAAGAGCGTGCATGTCGGCCCTTGGATTTGCTCACTTCTGAAAACATCGCTCTTGTGGAAGGAGAAAAACCGGCGGCTCAAAGTTACAGAAACAGCAGCAAGATTGGGCTTTTCTAAAACAACAGTGCTTCGAATTATTCATGAACATTTAAACATGAATAAGGTTAGTGCAAGATGGGTGCCTAGACTTCTTTCCTCAATCCAAAAGCGGTACGAGTCATCTGTTGTCAGGCATATTTGAAGCTCTGCTGGGGAAACGAGAAAGAAGTTCAGCAAACCATTGTTACAGGAGATGAAACCATTGTCCTCTACTGTGATCCCTTGTCCAAAAGAAAATCAATGGAGTGGCGTAAACCTGGCGAAGCACCGCCTCTAAAGACCAGGGTCACTCATTCAACCAAGAAGATTATGGCTATATCTTTTGATACTGTGAAGGAATACTCTTCATTGACTTCAAGGAGAGGAACACCACAGTAAATGGGGAGCACTATGCTGGTCTACTGCACAGACTACGTGCTTTCATCAAAGAGAAAAGGCAAGAAAAACTGAGTGTTGGTGTGCGCCTTCTTCAAGACAACGCGCCTGTACACACAGCTGTTGCTGCAAAGGAAGCTGTGACGAAATGTGGCTTCAAGGAGATGGACCATCCATCCTAAGGTCCAGATATAGCTCTCAGTGACTACTTCCTCTTCTCAAAACTCGAAAAGGACCTTCGAGGAAGGAAATTTAAGTGTGACAAGGAAGTGATGGATACTGTTTATGCCCATTTTGCAGACAAGACTTCTGACTATTTGCGGGGAAGGGGGATTGAAATGTTAATTCAAAGATGTGAAAAGTGTATTGCAATAAAGGGTAACTATATTGAAAAGTGAAATATAGTTTTTGTCATTATCATACCTAAAAAATGGTTAGGCCGGAAACTTAAAGACCTACTCTCGCGCGCGCGCGCCGCGCGTGTGTGTGTGTCCGTTAACGCTCTAGGGATTGCAATTTTTGTTTTCCCTAACTAAACTCCGCATATAACCACAATTAATGTTCATCGAGTTCATTAATCAGCAGAATTGAATAATTCCGCCTGGAGGTTAACCTAAAGATACTTTTTTTAAAAAGTTTGTAAAATGGCTCTAGCTGTCGCAATTTTTGTTTATTCTCAACAAAGCTGGAGAAGTTCTTAAAAAATGTATATATGAAGTTTCCGAAAATCAAGGCAATCGGGTCATTAGGGGGGGAAAGCGAAATTTTAAAATGGCACTAGCGACCACATTTTAATTTTTTTAAGGGAAACTCGGTATATGCCATTTAATAAAAAAATACACAACACAGTTTCCGAAAATCAGTGAAATCGGACTATTAGGGGGTTGATGAAACCCAAAATTTAAAATCGCTCAAGCAGCTTTAAAACTCGGCATACACCATTTAAATCAAATATGAAAAATAGTTTAGAAAATCAGCGAAATCGGACTATTAGCAGGGGGGAGGTACCACATTTAAAATCATTCTAACGACATTAATATTTGCTTTTTCCCAACTCCGCAACAAAACAAATCGCAACCAAGAAGTGCTAGAGTCTTCTCTAACATGAACATAAAATGAGTCCTCAATTCAACCGGGAATTGAATTTTTCTGTAAAAAAAAATGTCTAGCTAAACTTTCTGAAATTGTAAGGCGCATGCCAATAACATCTCCTGTTAAATGAATATGTTTAAACTGTTGCATATTCTTCTGTTGTTCTCTTTATAAAAGAATTATTGTGTGGAAGTATTTCAATTACTTTGACCAACAATATCACAAACTACAGTAATTACACACACACACATACTGAGAAAATCTAGTGGATATAAAGCATTGTCGATCACAGCAGTTTAGAAACTTTCCGAAACTTCGGAAGTGAAAAATAATTTAGTTCTCATTACAGCCAAATTGTTTTCCCGTCAGATGCAATCACCCGACTTGAAGAAAGAACAGCATCTGACAAAATCAATGAAGACTGAAGCAGTGCAGCGATTAGAGAGTGTTTCAGCGGTGAAGGGCTTGTTGCTAAGGGAAAAGCGTAACAAAGATTACATCATGATTTGGAACTAAGAAATACTGCAACCAACTTGCAAACCACCCCCCGCAACTGAGCATTTGCACCCGTGTTTTCTGTCATGTTAACTCTGTCAGTTGGTCAAGTTCAAAGACAATTTGTAGAAAGATTTCCGGTTACAGAAGTTCTAGCCCGTACAAAAAGTCATAATCTTTATAATGCAAGAAGGTGTTGCACCCTTGCCGTTTCCTCGTAACTTCTTAGCGTGGCGAGATGATTGTTTGAGAGTACTACGTCACCACTCGTGGACAACTGCCTGAATTTTCTTGTCGTTATTACCTCGCAGCGAGTTCTTCAGGTTGCGGAATAAGATATAATCAAACGGAGCGAGATCCGGTGAATATGGTGGGTAGGGCACAATAACGATCCCCAGTAAAGTCAACTTTGCTGTCGTAGTGTTTGTAGTATGGGGTCGAGCATTATCATGTTAGAGGAACATTCCTGTCTACTACTTTTTCTTTCGTCGTTACTGAAACCTGCGTCTAAACTGTGTAAGGTTCTTACTGCTAAAGCTAAAAATGCATTCTTATCTAAGTCTTCATAATCCTTTAAACCTTATACCTCTAGAATTGCATTCTAACATCATAAATTAATACAAGTTGTTCCTTGATGAAGCAGTCCATTAGCAGTATGTCTGAAGTGTCTCAAAAGACGGCGATTATATGTATGACCGTAGACGAATCAGCACGAAAAATTTTGGGCCGGGGATTCCCTGGAAGTTTCCATTGCATGTATTGGACTTTCTTCTTTGGTGATATGGCCTTACAGAGTTTTCAGGACATCTCTGTAGTATAGGCCAGTTACAGTAGTCGTGTGTGCAGGCATACGTCGTTTTGTTCCGGAATCAGCAATCTTGGAACCCACCGTTCACAAACACGTCTCATATGCAACTTTTCTGTTATCAACTTTGGGGTGGAAGGTAGTAATTTTTCAGACTTTCTGATAGTGTTCTTAATGATACTCGATGATCTTCTCACACCCTTTTAAACCATCTTCAAGCTGTACACTGTAGGGGAAAACAACTGTCCATTGGCCGCCTTTAACTTTGCTTAGGCACGAGTTAAACTTTTGTTGAGATAAAAGCAGAATTTCAAAGCAGCATATAGTTCGCCGCTTGCAATCTCCATTTTGTCTCAGGTGGTACTGAACATTTCTCACAAGCGGGAATCGGAAGTGACAGCAATGAAACTGTTGCTATGTGTACATTATGCATTAAGGTAGCAAAATAATGCAATGTGAAATTTTAGCACGAGAAATTATGGCGGAAAAAAAAAAAAGGAATGATAATTATTCATTGATCAGCCCTCAAACAAAATAATTTTCAATACTTTTATTGTGGATATTAATTTACTTGAATATTTGAACATTTCTTGTTACACTTATACTAGTTCGTTATCCTAGATATTCCTTCAAAACTGAAATACACGCTTTTAGGAACGCATTACTTGAGGATGACAGCAACTGAGCTGTGTGACCTTTGGAATCTTTTATGCTAGCCCTACAGTGTCATGCAACCTGACAGAGTCACTCGCAAATCCCTCCGCTTCCCCCCCACCATGGTCTGCATTGCTCAACATCCAAACGGCACGCACCTCTCCTCTTTGACCCCGCGAGTTCAGGGAAAATTCCCACGCTCTCCAGAGGATTCAGATCCGATGACTCAAGATGAATGTCATACGAATGAATCTGGTGCCGATAGTGAGAAGTGAGAAGAAGTGAGAAGTTTTAAAATGCAGAGAAAAATGGGGGTAAAGAAAACGGGAGTACTCGAACAACTCCGGATAATTAACTTTGTCCACTATAAGCCCCTTAGTCAATTAGGAAATCGAACTAGAATTTGCAGACTATTGTACATTGTGATATCTTTGACCTGATTTATACTAAGTGATGAGTGAATGAATGAAGTCACCTATGTCCCAACCAGGGCTCGGGCCTCCGCAAGTGGGGAGCTCATTGATTTCTCAAATGGTGAGCTCGTCCATATGAGCTATTGTCCCTATGAGATTGTTAGTCTATGATGTTTCTTATTTTACAAGTTTAACACAATTTAACTATAAGGTTCAAGTACTGAGTCTATCGCTTTCTGCAGCTCTGTTCCAGGTACTGCTTTCCTGAAGGAGTTTGCCCACTTCGCTCTCCTTCTCCTTCTTCCTCTCCTACTAAAACATGAGTCCCATTTGATAGCTGTATGTCCCCATCTTCTACTTGGTAGCCGCGCTACATGTCCGCCCCATTTCCACTTCAGGCTGTTTGCACGTCGTTTAGTCCTGACATCTTTCTTAACTCCACAGATGATATTTTATCCATGAGGAATATCCCTAGTTCTTTCCGCTCCATTTTACGTTGACAGATGCTAATATTATTCTTTTCCACTTCTGTTATGCTCCAGGTTTGACATTCATATAATAGTGTTGGGAGTATGCATGAGTCCAGCACGTCTAACCTCAGTTTTCGGCTCAAAGTATTGCCCATCAGTATGAATTTGAATGACCAGAATGCTCTCCATGCTGAGGAAATTCTTTTCTTGGTTTCTTTGCCCATATGACATTGGAATGCAACTGTTTGTCCTAAGTAAACATACTCTGTTATGTATTTCAGTGTTGTTGAGTTGTTTTAACGAGCGTTGCTTGGCGTTTGTCATGATCTGCGTTTTCTCCATGTTCATAGACAAACGGGCAGTTTACTGTGCTTGTTGAGATCTTGTATCATTGGATCAGCTCTATGCTGATTTAGCAAACAGTAAGATTTATAGTAATTAATTTTGATAAAATAGTCCCTCTATATGATCTTAAAAGACACATTTTTACTTTCAATTGTTTGTAGAGATTGAAGTTTGGCTACAAAATGGGTGTGATATTTTCAGTTAGCAGTGCAGAATTAGTTGCTGGTAATGCATTTGATTATCAATAAATATAATTTCATGGTTCAGTTGCAATATTTCCGTTGAACTAAAACCTTAATACTCACTTCACGTTTTTGATGCCTTGTAGATTCTAATGAGTCATCTTTCCTTTGTGGGACCCCTTCATGCGTAACAACTGGTCGGTAGGTTCAAGCTAGTACAGCGGTGCAAGGAAGTCAGAAAGTCCGCCGCTATGGCTGTTCCTAAGTTATTATTTACTCGCCATTAACAAGTAAGAAAATACCGGAATTGCCATTAAAACTATAAAGCAATGATTAATTAAAAATGGGAAGCACGGAATTAACAGAGATATGAGTGGGAAAAACTTACATATTTGGTTATTGCATTCCAGTTAGAAAATAAAATAGCTTCGGGCGCTTTGGCTAAGAAAATGCCACTTAGTGTGATCAGCAAATATGCCAATCAACTTCTAATTGGCTTATATAATTTTTTTTGGAAACAGTGTTTTTCTCCGGTGTTCCCAGTAGGTAGCTGCCCTATCCGTTGTTTTTTAACGACTTCTCTCTGAAGCCGGAAATATGGCTGCCTTTATTAATTTAATTAAAAGGCTGCAGAGTTATATTTATAAAGGCATTATATTTGATAAGGATAATTGTTATGTATATATATAAGAAAATCATTTTGAGATAGGTATAACAGGAATAGAAATAATTTGTAACTTGTAACATACAAAAGAGTTTTGTATACATTTTGTGTAAAATATGTGAGAAAGAGACGAATATGTATACCTGACTCCACTGACTGACCGCTCCTTAGACAAGGCTGAAGAAAGGGTAAACTATCTTTTGTTAGGTCACGAACCCTCTACCCGGGAAATACTTAGGAGTAGACAATAAGAGAAACATGTGGCCGTAACGGGACAGTATTTAACAAAGTCAGACGTAGCAATATTTTAAGAGAAAATGAAAATGTCAGAACGGAGACGAAAATGTTTTATTACAGGAAAGCCGAAAAACAGCCATCAACGCGTGCGTTATCTCCGAGAACATTTAGAAATCTACAGACTAAGGAAGGCAAAAGATTATCAATAGAAATCAGAATGTAAGGGACGGGCCGAAATTTATGACAGGCTGTTCTGGGAAAATTCAAGTTCGTGGGAAGACATTAGATCAGGGGGGAAAGAATAATTCTAGCCAATGGTCTTCGGATAAAAGTTAACGAACCAGGAGAACTTCGATACCAATAAATAATTTTAGGATAGCCAATGACGAACATGTAACACAGAAATAGATAAAATACGAGGGAATTTAATTTAGCGAAAGGCGTGGCGATGTAGTAGAAAAACTAAAGTACAGAAGTCAGAGGGGCATTCAGAGGGACACTCGCAGAAGATAGACACTCACACATTCATAGATTCAGATTCAGACATTCATTCAGGAGAAACAGAGGACATCATACGAGAGACACGAAAGAAATATACGAAAAGCAGGCAGCCTGAGTCGTTTAAAAGTAATCAGTCTTAAAGTTCAGTTGAGGGCAGTGTAAGTCATTTTCTAAAGCCAGTCTAAATGAGTAGCGAAGTCAGCGGCGAACGGTTAGGAAGTACTTTACATGGGAATAAAATATTTTAAACAAGTCAACCTTGTGTATTTTTGGGCAACACATTTCTCGTTCCCGTGGATCTATACTGATCCCGAAACACTCCAGTGGACCCTGAGATCCAAATAAACATAATTGGAGCAAACGACGTCATCAGTGAGCAGCCCGGCCGAGACATCGAAACCACGATCAGCTCAGCGATCAACTACGCTCCCACACCCTCAATTCCTGCTCCATCTCTAGAACGAGCATATACTGTACCTCCTTATCCCAGGTTAGTTTAATTTCACTCGATAGGCTCAAGGAGTTTTTTTGTGTTCTGCCTCGATTTCTTGCCTACTGATATCCTCTATCCTTGTTCTTTCTCTTTCTCTTCCATACGTTTTTATTATTATTTACATTGTCTCGATGTCATATTGAACTCAAGCAAATTCCGTTGAGTCCACTTTCCATTTCTACAGTCCAAAACGTTGGTGTTATGTTTTGATTCTGGTGTCTAAGGCATTTAGCGCCAAGTGTGGATTGGTCTTCCCGCATTAGTCTAATCCAGTGTTTTACCGTCCTTTTCTTACTATGCAATTTTTATCATTACGGTGTATAATTTGTATTTTAAGTACCACTACCACTACCACGACTTGTTCGCTGCAAAACGAACTAGTTCGGAGAGGTGCTTAGGAATTATAATTAAGATGCTCTTTTCTTCCGACTGTAGCTATGGTTAGGGGACTGTATCATGTGACATTATGCGACATTCAGAGCTTTGCGTGTTGCTGGATTATTGGCGTCATCCTCCATATTTCAGATGAACTATGAAGTTAAAGTATTTCCGGACTTGGTATATTAATAAAGTTGCTCCAATGGAACACATTTGTCTTCCACATATTTTAGTACATATTATGGACAATTTTTATTGATTTTTCATATTTTAATAAAGTTTATTTATTTATTGTTTTTTCCAGATGATTTAAAAGGTATTATAATTTTTACAGGTATAATTTCTCGCACCAAAACTTAACTTAAAATATTTTGCTAACTTAACGCGTAATGTACTCGTGGTCCTACTTTCATTGCACTTCCGGTTCCCGTCTGTGAGGGGTGAGCAAGTTGAAAATGTTTAGTTCCACCTACAGAAAAATAAAGGTGACGCACAACAAACAATATGCTGCTTTGAAATTGTGCTTTGGTTTCAACAAATCTTCAGCTGGGCCTATGTAACGATACAGAAGCCCTATGTAAAATTTGTTCTTCCTGTAGCATAGCACGAAGAAAGTTCAAAATGTTTAAAAAGGAAAGGCAACCCTTTCCAAAGAGGTGGACCCGACGCTCCAGTTTGTGCTCTAATGGAAGAAATCGTCGACACTGCTGCTGTCATTGTGAGGATTGTCGAATAACATTAAAGACGCTTTATTTCTAAATAGTCAACTGGGTACCACTCGCATGTTCACAAGCTGGTAACTGAACACTTGTGTTTTTGCACGTCCGAAAGTTCGCGTGCAGGTTTGCATGCAGTTGTTACAGGAAGATGTGTAGTTTATTTCAAAGATAATTGCTTCTGATGAAACTTGACTATATCAGGGCTAACAACAAAGATCTGTGTGGAAACCCCCACGGGTGGCCTCACGTTAAAGGCCCGGACACATGAGCGGGGAGTTGTGATTTGATTTCCATCAGGACTGTCCTTCCTGACTGAGGTTTTTCCAGGTTTTCCTCAGTCCTCATAAAAGACAAATGAGAGGCACCCTTAACTTAGGCCTGGAGAACATGCTTGCTTTAAAAAAAAATCTTTCCCAGTTTATAATTTCAACTGATGTATCACCAGTGTCCACCGCCTGTGATGTCTCAGTACATAAAACGGGCGTTAAACGCTATTAAAAATCTGTGTGGAAATCTCCACCGCAAAAAAGAAAGAAACAAACAAACAAAAGTGGTTGCTGCTGTTAAGAAATTCATAGTAATCTATTTTTTCGATATTCAGGGAATGCTTTACCAGCATACACAACTGTAACTATGAATACATACTATGTCATGATAATGTACGGCCGCACATCGCAAATGTTACTGAATATCTCATAAAATGTGCCCCTTATCCCTCCCTTTAGTCCATATTTAGCTACGTATGGCTTTTTCCTTTTCTTCATGTGGAATAAACACCTTCTTGGAAGGTATTTCTATCATCGGAACGGTTGTGAAGATTGCGGAGGTGATTCTGAGGCATTTGTCAAAAAATAGTTTTCAACAGGTCTTTGAAGACTGGCAGAAATTTGGGACAGGTGCATTGTACCGTCTAAATTATGAGAGTAATGCCATGTTGTCCAAAAAGTTTTTATTGAGCAGCCCTCGTAAAACAATAGACACTATAAAGGTGAAGGTATTTTCAACAGTTCTCTAATCGTAAAGCTGAAGAAAATTCGAAATTATTCAGAGTTTTTATAACAGTTTATTTTCTTCCATAAAACAAATCCGAGCAACATAAAGGAAACTTTTTAGTACTAAATATTTAATCACAGATGGTCTGGAGAGATAATTTCCTTTCGACTTTTGTCATCTATTCTTCTCTTCCTAACCGTTCCAATGTCAAGGAAACTTTTCTCGTTATCGTAGCTTTTAGATCCGCCGTGATCTCTTTGATCCATACCTTGTACTGCTATGTAACGTAAAGCTTCAATTATTCATTGGCGTGCATTTAATTGCCTCTACCACAGCAGTGCTGGCGCACGTAATTTATTCCCTCTCTTGAAGTTACTACTTTGGCTAGCATGTTAATCTCGAGCAAAGCATTTCCCATGGATAAAACTTCCTGCCTTACTCGGAAGGTGGATGTAGCAAGTTGTTTAGTTGGCAATGTTTAAATGCAAAGCTGCACAGGCAGTTTCGTTTATTTCCAATCGATACAGGTTAAGTCATAAGTCATGAAAACAAATTATTTTTTCTCGCGAACAAGGGACAAGATGGAAAATCTAAGGTATACAAGTGAAAGTACATGGCATTTACTGTTGAGTGCTGCCACCAACGGATGGCTGTGTGTAGGCGGACCTCGTAGGGAAGAAGCAAAAATACAGGCAACCAGAAAATATTGCTGTATTATGACATGAGCAAAGGTTACACACAACTACTTGCATAGGGTTACAAATCTGTCACAGGACGGGTCTCCCACGGTGCTTAGCAGCCTTTGAAGTCTCCAAGTACATCGACGGTTCGTTGTCAGCGACGGGAAAGAGGCTGAATACCGTCTGCTGCATGGGAGTTGCTAACGTGAGCCCCCTCGCATCGCGTCCGCTTTGTTAGCAAAATGTTTCCCACGCAATGGCTGCTTCACTTTGCGGATGAGATATTAACTAAGATCGGGTGAATATGGCGGGGGTAGAAGAATTTCCCATGCCTATCACTGAATAAAGACACTTAACACTGTCGGCTGTGTGTATTACTGCGTTAGCATGCAGAACAATGGCGTTGTTCAAAAGTTCTGGTCGTTTGGTGCGTACGGCACGGCGCTATTGTGACAGCAAAAAAGACCTGTAATACACTCTCTCACGCACTGGATGTCACATATGCACACCTTGACTGCCATACGCCAGATGAACATGGTTTTTGTTGGTGAAGGAGTTTGGCGAAACTTGGGTTTGCGTGGTCACCCAGGGTGATACCATTCACTGAACTGTTGCTTTAGTGAAAAGATTATATTCTATTCTTGATTGTATCCTTTATTTCAAAAGTCATTCATAAAATACGAGTACTCCTGGATGCACGATCACCAGGTTTAAGTTCTTGCACTACAGATCTTTTATATGGTTTTAACTTGAGAGTTTTGTAGTCGTTCGAAAACAGGAATATGCCCGTTTGCTGAGAAAGACGTGTAATTTAGAGAGCGTGGTCAATGTTATGTAATGTTTCTTCTATGGGTATTGTCGGTCCTGGTGGTCTAGGTAAGCATACTTGCTTTCTATACCCAAGATCATGGGTTCACACACGGGCAAGATCGATGGATTTTTTCGGGCGTAAAAATCCTAAGCATGGCTTCCTTTGGAAGGGAAGTAAAGCCGTGTCGTACATTTACGGCACGATAAAGAATCTAAAGCCTAAAAGAAAAGGCTTCTGAGCAAAATTTGTCGGCCGTTTCACGCCCTGAATAGAATGGAACACTGATGACCCGAGATATTAAGGAACATCCGTAAGTAAACAAATAAAAAAAAAATCTGTGGGTACCATGTACGTGTGGGTACACTTTTTATCTAGAACTCCTGTCTCAAAAAATATATTTACCAATCTGTAAATCTAACTTCGACTTTTAAGTTTAATATCAGGGAATCTCTCTTGAAACAATCTACGCACATCACCAGTCAATTCTATGCGCACTTACGAATCGTAAATGAATATTCTTTGGGTAATAGACTTTTTGAGTCGAGCCAAATTAACGTAATGAACAGATTGTATTACGACACTACACAGCCACACTACAGGTAATACCACATCCATACGTTCATAGAGTTTAACTCGAACTGACACCCCCTCCGGGTTTTCGGCCGGGGTGAGACGATAACTGCAGAACTCAAGTCAAATGTAGCCAACTGCATGGGAAGCCCGTCCCACAAAGGAAAAATCATCCTGTATTATAGTGCTTATACTTCGAAGGCTCTAGTTTTCATAATAATAAATTAAAATAAGTAAGGATACCCCTTGATGCATTCTTGAGAATAAATATGGCCCCTGACTGAAAAACACTAACATCACACTCGCTAGGTAGTTGCAACTATCTGACCATGAAAGGGCAATATTAAAGAAATATAACGCTAGAGTCACATCTTTCTAGAGTAGTCAATGCGATAAAATACACTCTTGGAGCTATGGTAAATGAAGTATCCGCCTCACGCCATTGCAATTATTTGTGTCAAATATCTTTTGTTTTTCTTTCATTTTAAAGGCGCAAGGTTCACTAATGAGGCTGGAAACTGTAAGCAGCCTTTCCAATTTAGCTCACGGCTTTGAAAAGAGGCGTGCAATACGTGAGCCGTTTGAAGTGTTTGACTGTTATGGCGCTTACGAAAAACTCAAGATATATATATTCAATTGTTACATCTCTTCTACTGAATGCGGGGGCAATCTTGCTGTAGGGCAAAAGAAAATTGAAATGGAAAGTAAAATGCGGAATCTGTTCCAACCAATAAATTACTCTAGGTTGGCTTTGAGAGAACAGGAAGGATTTAACACTGGAATGTAAGTTTCTTAGATTAATTTTCGTGTTTTACATAAATCACTTGCGTACAGTCACATGTAGAACTGGGTTCCATTCCCAGGGGCAGTGGGGCACATACTCCAGATATTCAGATGTTTATGGATTTATTTAAACAATTACCAAATTGGAAATTAATTCAAAAAGTTATGGTGGGAACTGCAGGTACATTCATGTGGCCGGCTTCCCACACGCCTTCATTGCCTCATATTGAACCACTGTTGAAAAATTTTAATTTCTGCATCCAATTTACTTTAAAGATGATCAAATCATCATTTACAGGACTCCGTTTTCTGTACATTTTGTAGCTGTTGTTTTTATATTTTGTCAGAAAGTGTGACTACCAAAGTTTCAAATGCAAATATTCACACTGGAAATTCCATTAATTTACAAAGTTTTATTAAGACATATTTTTAATGTTTTATTTTCCAACTAGTTTAACCGTTTCACATAGTAATTATTTTATATCAATGTGTTTATATAAACAATGTATTATCAGAGTGCCTGATCATGGTTGCCAACTTTACTCTAATAAGTCACCAAATATCACATACAATTTTGTTGTGATTTGGTTTATTTATGGACGCTCTTTAACATCTCAAATCATCAGCGTCCCATTCAACTCAGGGCGTGAAACGGCCGACAAATTTTGCTCAGAGGCCTCTCTTTCAGGCTTGAGGTTCTTTTTCGCGGTAAATGTACGACACGGGACCCACGGATTTACTTCCCTTCCGAAGAAAACCATACTTAGGATCCATCGATCCTGGCCGGGTTCGAACTCGCGAACGTGGGTTTAGGAGGCAAGTATGGTTACCACTACACCATCAGAACCGACATCACATGCAATGAAATGAAAATAAGCAATATCATGGAAAATTCATGCTTCTTCTAGAATACAAACTTGATATTATTCATTTCCGAAATGTAGCAAGAAAAGTATTCTTTTAAAACCACTTTTATACCATCTTTAATAATTACAGACGTCACTTTAACAAAACAAATGACTAAATGTGCAAAAATGAAAACTATGGCATGTGACTAATAATGTAGAGAGGATCAGAATTTTCTAAATTCCCTAGAAGGTTCTGTAATAACATCATTAAATGTACATGGAATATACTGTACTTAAATACGGGGGACATTCAAGTTTTGCAAGTATCTCCTCAAAGTGCAAGTTAAGGAATGAATTAGAAAACTTATCGTCACAATCCTTCAAAGTACTCTCCATCTCTCTCCATACACTGTTGTAGACGGTGCAACCACTTGTCAAAATTATTTATAGCATGCACCGAGCATTTTACAACCGATATAGCTGAATTTCCTTGTTCAGTTTTCATCGTTCTTCTTTC
The DNA here is from genome assembly GCA_030762175.1 of Metallyticus violacea. Classification (NCBI taxonomy): domain Eukaryota; kingdom Metazoa; phylum Arthropoda; class Insecta; order Mantodea; family Metallyticidae; genus Metallyticus; species Metallyticus violacea. The sequence goes on along the minus strand of CM060835.1, from coordinate 25,037,628 downwards.
CAGCATACCAGAATGTTTCTTATTTTTTAATTTTTTACACATAAATTTTAATTTATGTATATCCCATATTTCCCCAGTTTCTCCTTCATGAACACTTTCAATAGACATCTTTCATGGAATAATTAGTTAGCATTTCATCACCTACTGTATTAATTCCAGCATAAAAACACCTTGGCAATGCTTGTTTCATTTTTCAAATACCTTTTGTATTGCTGCAAATTAATTTTGTTGCCTGCGTTCATTTAGGGTCTCTCTGTCATCAAATCTAATTATTTTAGTTGCAGAAACCTGGTCCGGCTCATTGTTGCAGAAATGTTAAGACCTGAGATTTGAAATGCAGTTGAATCGAAACTCTACCGACAAACTTTCACAATTTGCTCAGGGATGTTTTCTGAATGTATTGATATAAGAAACCCATGGTCTCTGGCAATCGCCATGGGTGGCCGAGGCCGTTATGGCGCGGACTTGTGAACGAGAGGTCTGGGGTTCGAATCCCATCAGGACTGTCCTCCCTGACTGTTATTTTTTCCAGGTTTTCCTCAGTTCTCACAAATGGCAATTGCCAGGGAGGTACCCTAAACTTAGGCCTGGAACGCTTTCTTCCATAAAAATAATATTTTCCAATGTATCATTTCATCTCATGTATCATCAGTGTCCACTGCCTGTGGTACATCAGCAGTAAAAATAGTTAAAAATGGACGTCGGTGACTCATTACCCGGTAATTTCAATGCTTTCGTTTTGTTTAACTGAACTATCTTTGTAACTGCTTGCTCGGAATCTGTTTTCAAACACAACACAGCATTTGATTGCTGCAGTAGTGCATGTTTTCAGTGCTGCTGATAATCCGTAAGTGTATGTGGTTTCAACATGATGGAGCGCCCACAATTTGCACTGAATGTTAAGGAATACCTTGATGAACAGTTCGGCACAGATGGATTGGTCGTGGTGATCTTGTTCCATGGCCAGCTGAATCACCGGATCTGACACCCATGTACTTTTTCTTCTGGGGTCACATGAAGAGCCTAGTATACGTGACTCCTGCCGAAACTAATATGAACTAGATTACTATGATTGTAGCAGCACTGACGATGTGCGTCAATCTACTGGGATGCTGGAGCGTGTGCGACATTTCATGAGGCGTCGCTGTGAAGTTTGTCCTGATCATGGCGGTCGATATTAGGAACATTTACTTTAAACAGCGTAATTTCGGTTTTTTCATGGTATTTTGTAATGTTTGGTCATGTATACTTAAAAATAAATAATTGCAGCTGTCAGCAAGTGATGAGCAGTTGGAGACCGTAACGTAAACACGCTCTACAGCAATCAAATGTTGTTTAGAAACAATATATTCCGAGTAAACAGACACAAAGGTGGTTGAGTTATTACAAAACGGAAACAATTAAATTACCCGGTAATGAGTTACCGGAGACCTTGGGGTTCCTTATATCAAAACACTCAGAAAACATCCACGAACAACTTGTGAAAGTTTGTCGGTGGAGTTCGGTTTCACCCTGTATGTATATATAAGAAGCCTTATAAACTCACAGATATTATTTCTGGTACATTTATTCTTACTGCTTCTTCGTTGGTTGTGTTTTATGTTGGTGATCAAAGCTTCTGAAGCAAAGAATATTTCAAAGGATTCTGTAATAGTTTTCACTTTACCTTCATTATTTAGTACTTCCCGATTTTTTCACAACATTTTGTTCTACACATCTTGCAGTCCAAGGAAGGCTTGGATATGAAAACCCTTTCATTAGTTGTACATACCTGGCAATGACGTCATCTTCAGTTACACTATTACGATGATCCTCATCGTTATCATCAGAAGGTGATAAAATTGTTTCGTCATCTAGCTCACGCGCAATGTTTTCATCTTCTGTTTCACTGATTGCCTCACCATTATCATCAAATTCAAAATCAGAAACTATTCCATTATCACGTATATCATTTCTTTGTCAAAGGACGACGAGAGACTTTGAAACATCTTTGTGAATCACATGTGTAAATTACTACGACTGCACAACAGACAGAGTCCATCCTGGTGGTGTAGTCCCAAACATACTACCTTGTAAACCCAAGATCGCGGGTTCAAACCCGGCCAGGATCGATGGATTTTTGGGCGTAAAAATCGTAAGTATGGAAGGGAAGTAAAACCGTGAGTCCCGAGTCATAGATTTACGGCACGTAAAAGAAACCCGAGCCAGAAAGAAGAGTTCTGTAAGCAAAATATGCCGGCCGCTTCACACCCTGAATTGAATGGGATGCAGATGACTTGAGATGTTAAACAGCGTCCGTAAATAAAACAAATCGACAACAAACAGGCTGAGTAACTTTTTTTTTTAATAGTATTTAACCTTCGGAGAACGCTAATGATCCATGAGATAAAATGATAAACTAGGAAAGGATTTCTTTTTTATTTAAAGGAAGGAAACGTGGCAGGCCTAGTTGAGGGTACCTTCCCGGCATTTGGCATTAATGAGGACTGAGGAAAAACTTTAAAAAACCTAGTTAGGGAAAGAAGGCCCTGACGGGAATCGAATTCCAGACCTCCCACTGCCGAGTCCGCTCCTTAATTATCTAGGTCACCAGAGGCGGTACTGAATGGTGTAAAAGTAGAAGTCTTATTAAAGAATAGGCTGTCATACCAATCAAGAATGAGCGGATAAATTATATAAACGAGCTCCATTGTTGGTACAAATATAATTAGAGACATAAAACCATTGTTATAGAAGCCAACAGCATTCCAAGAAAAGAAATTCTAACTACCGCTGGAGGGTGGTACTTTCTGGCCAAATTGACTTACCACTGATTCTTAAAAAGACGAACAATGAAAACTTTGAAACCATTTTAGAGTTCAGTAACGGAGGCATTGATTGACAATAACTTTTAGCCTCTAGTAACACAATTAAAAGACAGAAAGAATTATAAAATACAGAAGACGGGCATGAAGTACCACCCCCCCCCCTTCTCGTTGGTATTGCTAGGGTTAACTTTATTGAATTTCTCATCATATTGCACCCAAGTACATATGACCATAATAGAACATCTTACATTCAATTTCAGTTTTCCATTATTAATCAAGATGAAATTTGAAATAATACAGAATTTGTTAATATTGTTTGTGATTCTTTCTAAATAAATTTAAAAAATATAACATGATATATGACTGAAAACGTTTACAACGATTTATTCTATAAATACAGAGGGTGCTAAAATTGTATACACACTTCAAGCAAAGAAAAAACTGTGTTAACATAACAAAACTGAATTCAAACAAACAGAAAATGGTGAGCAGTAATTATTTTAGACTTTTACTGTTACAACAGTTGCTCAAAATGCCCACCATCGGCGTCGATACACTTCTGAGTACGTTGAACTACCGATTGAGCAACGTTTGCGAAAGTGTCCTCAGCGATTGCAGCACATGCCGTTTCAATTTCTTCCCGAAGTTCTGTCAGTGTAGCTGGTTTTCTACATCCTTAAGAGTTCCCCATAGGTAAAAGTCCAAAGGATATAGATCCGGAGAACGCGGTGGAAACTTAATCGGATCTCTTCGTCCTATCCAGTGCTTTGAATACTTCAAAATTACTTTCAGTTGTTGAACGATAATCTTGGCTCCATTTTGTTGTAGTAACGTTAGCATAACGTAATGTGAGTCACATCTGTTTACAGAACACCATACTAAACACTACTGTTGTTTTTCGGTCCAACTTTGAAATATATTAAATAGATATTGTGAAAGTGTGTATACATTTTTGGCACTCTCGGTATATGTACGGTTTATTTCGACCTTAACAGCTTCTAAACTGGCTCCTCGACCAAGTATATAACGACTCATCTTGTACCGTTTTCCCATTCCTTTTTAATTACGTACTATCAACCAATCATACCACATGCTACATTCGCGCTACTAATTCGTGCAAGAACATCTGTCTTGTACAGACAGTAAATGAAAGGGTAAAGTGCAATCTGTTATTTTATTTGTTATCGTTAAGTTCGCAAGGCTTTCATTATTATGTTCTTAGTGAATTTTTTCCCAGTTAAGGAGACATTAAAATAAACTATATTACGTTTTGTTCCAAAATAATATTTTTAGATGTGTATTTATTAAAAATGAATTATTTACAGAGAGTACTGATCAGAGGTAGAAAGTATTATGATGTGAATAAGTCACTTACTATCACGGGCGGAGATAGCTTGGAGAATTAAATACAAACTCCCTTATTATTACAAACGCTGTTCCTCCTTGTGAGACAGTTTACGGCAAGTTCCTTCCATTTACCTTCATATATTCAATTGTGACGTGTTGCAAGGTCAGAAAGACATTCATATCTCCGTAGGAAGATCTTTGAAGGTCCTCACAACGATAAAAGTTCCTCAGTTGTGGATGTAACTTTCTGATATGAGAGCTATTAAAAGTAACCTCCGATCACTCTGCTACGTGACCAGACAAGCATAAGGAGGCGGATCTGCGCACTTGCTACTACCTCACCATAACGTCCGCCAAGGACAGGTTCATTGCATGGAGCTGAGCTACAGGCACTTCAACATGGTCGACATGAGGATTCTCCCGCCAAGTGCGAATTGCGAAGCGTCATTTGTTTTCTACAGTCAGAAGGGAACAGTGCAGCAGAAATTCATCGCAAAATGAGCCGTGTTTATGTTGCAAACTGCATAAGTGAGGGTGTTATGTGTGAATAGTGTAGAAATTTAAAGATGGCCGAACTGATGTTCATGATGAAGGTGGACAAGGACGCAGGTCTGTCGCTAGTGAAGACCTTGTTCAGTGAGTAGATCAAGTAGTTCAAGAGATGGAGGTTTATCATCAGTAGTTCATCTGTGCAATTTTCCGGACACTTCAAGGTCAGTTTTGTACACGATTGTTACAGAACACCTGGACGGCCGAAAACTTTGAGCACGCTGGGTTCACAAAAAAGACCGATCTCCAAACGCTGGCGGCAACTTTCTATGAAGGGGATATTGGAAAGCTGGTCTGTCGATATAACAAATGTCTTAAAGTTCACGGTGATCATGTGGAAAAATAGCTGTGACTGTACTTCACTCCTGGTAATAAAACCATTTCGTGTCGCATTTGTCTTTTTGTTACGCACCATCAGAAGTTGAAAAAAAATTATTTCTCGCGTATAGCAAATTTCTCCGCACTTTCCCTAGTCAGACCTCTCTTTGCAAGATTATTTTTGCTGGAACGAACAGGCGATCATAAGTGTCCCTCCTTTGTTCATCTACAATACTTCATATCACATTTCAGGGCGAAACTTAAGCGAACATGAAAGTCACAAAAACTCTCAGTATCCAGATGTACTGGTAAGGGCGTTAAAGACAGTATAAGGGACAGTAGTACGATCTGCAGTGGCTTATGGAGCCGACATTTGGGGTTGGAAACGAACAGAGAAATTGGATGAGGTGAGGACGAGTTTTCTGAAAAATATCTTAAAGGTGGGGAGAGGTACAGCGAATTGAGGAATCCTTAGGAAATTTGGTGCCTATAGCGAGATTATAAAATGCAGGATCCGAGCAGTGAAGTACTGGCTACGAATTGTTCACGGTGATAGGGCACTATTTAGGGCGGTCTGTTATCAGGGGCAACTGAGAATGGGTGGATATAAGACCTGGGTTTCAAAATTACGAGGGAGTCTGGAAAACATAGGAATAGGTAACTTTGGATCGCAGAGCGGGGAAACAGAAAACAGAAAGGGGGGGGGGGTTGCAAAAGAAGTAAGAATGAGGGACATGAATAGGCAACTGACTCTTTCGGAGTGTGCAGAAAAAGTTTCTGGAGATACAATCGGAGCAGAATATCGAATGTGGGATGAAGCGTTACTTTCAGATAGGGGCCAAACTCTGCAATCTGGGGCTCGCTTGGTTTAGGTTAGACAAGTGGCGGATGACTAAAGTAACAGACTGAGAGGGTATGAGAATCAGCCCATATACGGATAAAGAATATTGGGAACATATTTTTGCGTACTATAAGGGACGGCGGAATGGAGAAAGAGATTGCTACCGGTCCCAATTGTTAATGAGTGGAGACGGCAGTGGCAATGCAGCACTTTGCTAGCTAATATAAAGGAAGAGGAGGGAGTAGGTGAAATTTTAAACAAAGTGAGACAGCACAGATTGGAAGAGGCAGACAACCGGGAAGTTAGGTAGGGGATTGTGAGTCACAACATATATATTTTTTTACATATATGTGAGGGAGTATAAATTATTTACTTTGTGCTGTTTTCTTTTCTGTTTATTTTATTTAAAAGAGAAAAATAATTTTCTATTATATATATTTTCCATTTATTTGTTTTATTATGTATAGTATTTTAAGAGTGAAATATTAATTTGGGCAATTTCATATATTTCCTAGTGTTTGGGAAAACATATACTGTCCTAGGACGTGTGCGACATAGATGAGTTAGATTTGTAACAAATACATTTTGTAAATAAATATACTAATTACCGCCACTGCCACCACCATCACTACTACTGTACTATTTCACTCCTCCAATTGTTTGAATGCTATGCCCCTCTGGTCAGATGAACTGCACAGTAGTATTTAGATGTATTTCAACAAACCTTAAAATTCGTGAAAAAGCCACTGTACTTAGAAAAACTAATGTTCTTCACTAATTACCCAAATAATAAGAACTGCTACCACTACCCAACGTTTCAAACACTTTCATATACTCTGTAACTATTGCTAGATCATTGCTCTGTGCGTTTCTGGTTCTTCACTATCTGTCTAGCCATTGAACAAATATTACTTTGAGCAGAGGTAGTATTTCTATTATATAAGAGTTTATCATTAAGTTAGCAATGTGTTCTACAGTAAAAAGCTATGTTCGGACACAGTTTAAAAATCACTCAGGTAACAGAGCGATTTGTTCGCCCGCACCTAAATGAATGCGAGAGCAACTGCTCGGCTTCCCCTTCCCCTGGAGTCTGCGCCCTGGCTTACAGTAAGCAATCACTTTGAACTGTATTAAACTGTTAGAGTAAGCAATAACTTAAAGTTGGGAAATAAATTACTGGTTCCGTGCACTGGGGTAGACGATGTTTAATGTTAAAATACAGAACAGTCTGTTAGCCACTATAGAAAACAAATACCGGTGTCTTTCCTCTCTAGTTGAAATGGACATAATAGCTATAAATACGGAAGGAAGGAACACGTTTATTTAGTCACGATAACATTTGATTGTTGAGCTACAATATATATATTGTCAGGATGTAGTAGTCAGGAGGTTGGTATGGAATTTTTCGAATCAGTCTCCGTTGATTTGTGTACACTTGGCCGAAAGTGTTTGTCAGTCTTGGAAACAGTTTTTTGACACCGTTCTCAGAGGTGCCTTCACTATATTCACGACAGCTGTTGATGAACCCAAACGGTGGTCTCGCAGTAACATGAAAGTAGGACCGGACTGTATGGAGGGTGAGGCACACATTGGATGTTTTTGTAAACGTGAGGACGTGCGTTGTCCTGCTAAAGCCCCAACCAAATGCATTTTCATGTTTCTTGATGTTAAACTATTCCACGACAGTAAAAGAACGAAATCACCACCACCTTTCCTGCTGAGCCAACAGCCCTGGGGCCTTCTTTGGTGTTGGAGAACCAGAAGGTTCCCAGACTGAGATCGCCTGTTTGCTTTCGGGATCTTAATGATGAAGCCAAATCTCGTCACCTGTAATGATGGAATTCAGGTATGCTTCGCTATGTTCCTCTACCAGACACACATCCATTTGCATCATCTTCTGTTCAGGCATCAGCGATCTCGGCATCATCTGGCACAGACTTGTCTCATGTGTAAGCGATCGTTCAGAATGGTGAACACACAATAATAGGGAATCTGTAACATGTCTATCCACTGTTTTCGTCGATCTTCCCGAACAATCTTGTTCGCTGTAGTGATTTTTTTGAGCAGTGTTTAACGCCCGTTTTCACTACTGAGGCACCACAGGCGGTGGGCACTGATAATACATGAGATGAAATGATATATTGGGAAAGCATTTATTTTTTTTAACGGAAGGAAATGTTCCAGGTCTAAGTTTAGGGTACCTCCCCGCATTTGCCGTTTATGAAGATTGAGGAAAACCTGGGAAAAGCCTCAGTCAAGAAGGACGGTCCTGGCGGGAATCGAATTCCAGTTCTCCCGCTCCCTAAACAACCTTGCCCACCAGTGGCAATTTGTTTTGTGTTCAAACACGGCTCTCCAAAAACTCTTTGAACTATCGAAAAGCTATAGATTGTGACAGAACATCGTCGCCATATGCTTGCTGTAACACCGCGACCTCGGAATTCTGCAGACGGAAGCAAAATTTCAGAACAGTATATTGCTAGTTAGAAAAGGACTCCCGTTTACGTAGTCGATTGGCCAATACTAGCTCTTTACTGACGTTCTATACTAAGATGCATGCGTTTTCAATTTTTTCCACCAATGAATTGAGACCTGTTCTTCTGTAGAAAACTTTTTTCACAATCCTATTTCCACACTATAATGAGAAAATTAAAACTTCAAATCTTTGTTGAGTAGTCATTGTATAGACATCTTTAATGTTTTTATATAAATGTGCCCTATTATTCGTGAAATCGGAATGCTTTGGGCGAGGTATAAACGGCAGTTGGTGCAGTTGTGTGTGTAGATTAATAAGCAGGTATGATATATTCACATCAATCAGGTTCCGTTTAGTTTGAACGACCGATACATTTCCTTTTAAATGAAACATGATATCAAGTTCACGGGACAGCGAACCCGCTTTTGTTGCTACCTCCTGTTTTAAGGTGTCACATTGACGTAATCTGACCATTGCAGGTATCATGCGAATGTCACTCTAGATTAGCTGTTTGATGTATAGATACGTTTTGAACCATGGTTTTCCTCTCCCAGTAGCACGATTGTTTCTCGCTGGAAAAATGCAGTGCATTGTTCAGTATTGCAGCGTAATAATTACGGATCATGTTCACTTGAAAATTGTTTAGGGAACATAGCATTTTTCTTAAGTTTTCTAACACTAGGTTGTGTCATAAGAAATAATAACTTTTAACTTTGGTTGTTTTGTAAAATATTAATTATTTTTATTTGGCAGTGTTATTTGCTGAATGTAATTGTTATTGTGAGCACATGTTAGTAGTCAGTTGTCAATAAACATCGTGAAACAGAGGTAACAAAGTTAGAGATTAGATTCCTTCTAAAGCACTACTAGAAACATTATACGGCTGCTGCCGCGTCTTGAGCGAAGAGATAAGGTGTCATTAGTGAGCGTGTAGCAAGCACAAAGGTGAATCTTGCATTTTAGTAATGGAGAAAAAAACACTAAAGATTTACCATCTCCTGGAAGACCTAAGGTATCAAATATTGAGACTACAAGTAGAGTTTTAAAAGAAACATTTGAATGTACTTGTTTACATTCATTGTTCCAAGGATAAAAACGGGGTCTCTGTTTCTATTGCGATTATTCTTTTGAAAACCATTATGGTATCTTTGAATTTTAGAACTTACTGTGTGTGGTTCAGTCTTTCTGGGCTATCTGATTGTCTCCTACCGTGCGATAAGTGATGGCGAGGGGGATTTCCTATGAGCGAGGCCCTACTTGTTTGCTCCAATGTGGAGCGGGAACCAAGCCTGCTTGCTTACTTGTTGGCCTTTTGGACGGTCGCACCTGTAGAGCAGTTGTTCCCGGGTGTGCGTTGTGTTGTCGTTTTTAATTCGATAGTATACATAAATGGTATTGTTCCTCGTGTGTTTACAACGGCATAGCGTGTCTTTATGTACGATTCATATTGTGTTAACTCGGCCAGCTTGTTAAGTTCAAAGATTGCTCCAGGTCGTAAAACGGTCCATAATCTGTATAATAAATCTCAGGAAACTGAAAGTGTCCAGTCTAAGGGGCGGGGTAGGGTTCGCACCGAAGAAAATTCTCCAAGAAAATCTCTTCTTTGCACGAACACGCATACCATACAAGAACTCAAAGATAATATTCGTCAGAAAATTGTCCGGATTACTCGAAATGAACTACAGCGAGTTATGAATAATTTCCTGAAGAGGTGTAAAGAATGTTTGGGGAATGAAGGCGGGTAGTTTCAACACCTCATTTGATAACTTGGAAAGCAATGGACCTCTAATTGGCGTGTATTGTTGTATGGTTTGTTTTATTATTTTATCCTCCCGTTAATCACCGAGACCAAGTTGGCCGGCTAATCGGCTAAAGAGCTGCCACTTTCCCATTGGCAAAACACTCCGGGGGAAAACAAAACTGATCGCATTGTTGATTCTGGATGCAGACCGAAGTGCGATTCTTCTGTGAATAGAACATGACTTCATTGACCCTGTGTCAATTAAGATGTGCCCGATTTTCACGGCTAATTGCTGAAAGCCCTCTTCTGATACTCAGAGCTCTATCACCATTTACAATTATTCCAATATTAATAAACATTTCATCATGACTTAATTGACGACATTTGAGTACTCATTTCGTTTATTAAAAACGTCTCTTGCCGTTTCTTGCAATATTTTAACATGGAAAGTTGCTGATTCCTATATTAAAAAGCAACTTATTTACTGATTCACAACTAACAACAGAAATAAATAGAACCAAAAATTAAGTAATATAATAGATAGTAGGTAGACAAATGAATAACTACTGTTTGGAACTTTCTTTAATAGATATGTTGTTTCTTATACAATTTTAACGTGTGTATTTTAAGATCTTGTCAGAATCAAAGAAGATATTATATTTAACTTATTACCCGAAATTACTTCCATCTTTACATCATAATTCCATTCCAAATACCTAGAGATGTTGTATGCATATACGAAAACTAAACCAGAATGCAGTTAAGTACGTTTCGACTTTCTATTGGCTGCAAGAGTTAAAAGCGAAACGTATAGGATGTCGATAATGTGTTTCTATGTGTCAACGTGTCAATTTTAATGGATCATCTATGAATAGTGGCTACGGCAAAACTCCTGCAAAAGGTTAACTTGCCCTTGGCGAACATTTTAGGTGCAGGAAAGCCCTGCTATATTAACGGGTTATATGATACAGCGAGATGTCCATAAGGAGGGAGAGTAGGTTCTGACCCTTTCAGATGCTATGCTGCCAGCTCTGTACACCCCGAAGCACTCACTGTACTTCTTGTGTTTCGACGAGGGTAAGTCATTAAGTCAGTCACATACGAGGGTAGGTCCATAAGTTTCCGGCCTAACCATTTTCTAAGAATGATAAAGACAAAAATTATATTCCACTTTTCAATATAGTTACCTTTATTGCAATACACTTCTCACATCTTTTAATTAACATTTCAACCCCCGCCCCAGAAAATAGTCAGAATCTTGTCAGCACATTGGACATAAACAGCATCCATCACTTTTTCGTCACTTAAAATTCCTTCCTCGAAAGCACTTCTTGAGCTTTGAGAAAGGGAAATAGTCACTGGAAGCTAGATATGGGCTGTAGGGTGGATGGTCGATCTCTTTGAAGTCACATTTCTTCACACTTCCTTTGCAACAAAAGCTGTGTGCAAGGCGCGTTGTCGTGAAGAAGGCGCACACCACCACTCGGCTTTCCTCGTCTTTTCTCTTTGATGGAAACACGTAGTCTGTGCAATAGGCCAACATAGTACTCCCCATTTACTGTGGTGTTCCTCTCCTTGAAGACAATGAAGAGTATTCCTTCACAGTCCCCAAAGATTGTGGCCAAGATCTTAGTTAACTGAGTGACCTTGACCTTTAGAGGCGGTGCTTCGCCAGGCTTACGCCACGCCATTGATTCTCTTTTGGTCAAGGGATCATAGTAATCATAGTTTCACAAATTAAAGCAATATTTTCTATTTTTCTTGGTTACATCTGTAGAGTGAAATGAATAATTCAAAATTATAGTTACCTTATTAGCATCATTTGGGTTCATATACTTTTCAGATTCGTTTACAAACAACTTACCAACTTTTTGCAACATGGGAATCAGTTCTGTCCAAGGGTCCATTGGACCCTTCAATAACATTAGTAACTAATTCACCAATATTCACACTATTTTTTAATTCCTAATTTTTGGAACCAACAGATGTGAGCATGCCAACACTACATCAGAAATAAAGGCGTACTTTTCATAAATAAATGCTACTTGACATTTTACTAACTTTAAAATCTTGACTTTTTTTTTTTCATTTCTATCAAAAAATTTGCCATTATAACAGACTTTTGTGACAATGAAAATTTTGTGGAGAATAAATAAAAATGAATGTATTTGGCAGCTTTGAGTCAACTACCAAATTTACTCAACACAGTCTGAATGTATAACCACATTTGCTTTTCTGAATGGTTTTCCTTTAACTAATGTGAACCATACATATACTCCAATTTGTTGGATATATGCGGAAGGAAAAAAAACCTGTTAGGTTTTCGATACAATTTATTGAGCTCGTCCAAATTGCATTGCATTCTCTGACCGAACACAGCTAGTAATTCCTGCACCTTGCCTCGTACTATAATCAGATTGTCTTTTGTTAACCCCACAGCATGCAGGCAAAGAGCGAGTGCTTCTGATATTTATGGAATTAAATACATTGTGTTCTTTCCACAAGTATTTCTTTTTGCATAAATAAATCATGCTAACGCACATAAACTTTGGAATTCAAATTGAAAATAGTAATTTTCTATCAATGTGGCTAGGATTTCGCAGCACTTTGAGCTAAATGCTTTAATTCGTAAAAAAATATCAAAATTTACCAACTACAATCACATAATTCATAAGCACATCTTGAGATTTCTTTGGTATATTTTTGCCGTGATTGTCGTTTATGCGAAAAAGTGTGTTTTTAACTCTGGTCCTTTTGCTGGTATAATGACGTAACATAAAGTGGGAGAAATAAACCTAACGTTGTTAAAGTCCCATCACACCCAAATGTTAACATGTTGGCCGATACCCAGATGTGTATGATGCATTAGTGTAACATTCATAGAACCATTTTAGCGAATTCCGAAGGTATGTAGGTATTGATGTTGTGTATATATTAAAAATTATTTGAAAAAGTTCTTCAAAAATCTAACAACCCCGCTTACTAGACACCGAAAATGACGATGAAACAAAATTTTGTGTGTGTGAATGTCTGATAAAGCTCTATCAGTCGCAATTTTTTCAACGAAATTCGACATATAACGTCAATTAATAAACTATTCATAGACTTCGTTAACCAGCAAATTTTTTTAAAAAATGCTTTGGAGCATTTGGAGCAATTTTTTCCCTCGGCGAAACTTGTTGCATACCATTAAAAAAAGTTTAAAAAGTAATTTCTGAAAATTAGCGAAGTAAAAATAATATGAATGGAAATTTACCAGAAACCCAAAATTTAAAAAATCACTCTAGTGATCCCAATATTCGTTTTTCATAATAACACTCACTATATATGAGCTAGGTCCGTAAGTTTCCGGCCTCGCAGATAAGGATTATCACCTTCATAAAAACCTTATCTGGTGCCATACCTTATCTGTTAAGTAAATAATTGCAGATGTAACTTCCGCTCCGCTCCCTCAATTGTTCAGATATAGTTGTATTAATAAGACTTGTGTAGAACATTGTGACATGTTCAAAATGCAGTATTGAGCTGTTATAAAAGAAGGACTTGCTCCAAATGAAATTAAACGGCAATTGCATTGTGTATAAGCGGAGCATCCCCCTCATATTCTATCGAATGGGCCAAACGTTTTCGAATGGGTCGAGAAAGCATTGAAGACGAAGAGCGTGCAGGTCGGCCCTTGGAGGTGCTCACTCCTGAAAACTTCGCTCTTGTGGAAGGAAAAATTATGGAAGACTGGCGTCTCAAAGTTACAGAAATAGCAACAAGGTTGTGCCTTTCAAAACAACAGTCCTTCGAATTATTCATGAACATTTAAACATGAATAAGGTTAGTGCAAGAAGGGTGCCTAGACTTCTTTCCTCAATCCAAAAGCCAGCAAATAGTCATCTGTTGTCAGGCATTTTTGGAGCTATGCCATCTGCAAACCATTGTTACAGGAGATGAAACTGTGGTGCTCTACTGTGATCTCTTGTCCAGAAGAGAATCAATGGAGTGAGTAGCTTAAAACTGGCGAAGCACCGCCTCTAAGGTCGCTAAAGGTCACTCAGTCAACCAAGAAGATCATGGCTACAATCTTTTGGGACTGTGAAGGAATACTCTTCATTGACTTCAAGGAGAGGAACACCACAGTAAATGGGGAGTACTATGCTGGCCTACTGCACACACTACGTGCTTCCATCAAAGAGAAAAGGCGAGAAAATTTGAGTGGTGGCGTGCACCTCCTTCACGACAACGCGCCTGTGCACACAGCTGTTGTTGCAAAGGAAGCTATGAAGAAATGTGGCTTCAAGGAGATCGATCATCCTCTCTATAGCTCAGATCTAGCTCCCAGTGACTATTTTATCTTCTCAAAACTCAAAAAGGACCTTCGAGGAAGGATTTTTAAATGGGACGAGAAGTGATGGATGCTCTTTGTGTCCATTTTGCAGGCAAGACTTCTGATTATTTTGGGGGGGAGGTTAATTCAAAGATGTGAGGAGTGTATTGCAATAAAGGGTAACTATATTGGAAGGTGAAATATATTTGTCCTTACCATACCTAGAAAAGGGTTAGGCCAGAAACTTATGGACTCACCCTCGTACCATATAAATAAAATAAAAAAAAAAGTTACAGAAAATCAGGGAAATCAGACTATTAGGAGTGCGGGTATACCTGAAAACCAAAATTTAAAATGCTCTCTAGCGGCTCCAAATTGTAATTATTTCCTTCTGGTAGACACACTAATCACTGCTTCCTCCCAATTTCTATGAGCTCAATATGTAACTTCTCTGCCCAAGCGCTCTGTAATAACCTTCACAAATTCAAATTGCGGAGGAATTCATATGGTTTACGCAGTTCCTGCGGGACAGACTTTTTTTTAAATTTTCTATGGATCTTTGATTTACCGATCATGAGCAGTTTTGGTTTAATATTCCCTGGAATATTAATGCATGAAATATGTGTTACATCTTCTTTGCTGCTTAAGTATTCATGTATAGGAGTCGGCCTGACTGCAAGAGTTAAGCTGCCTATAGTCGTATCGTGTTTTCCAGTGAAGAAGCCATTCAGTATCGGCCGTAAAATCAGAATCCCTTTCAATGAATTTCCAATCGAAATTTATGGCTTTTTCTTGTAGGATGGAACAAGATATTGGCACGCCTTTGAGTCATTTCCCTTTTCATACTCTGAACTTTTTATTGTTTCTGTATTTTAGCGCTTGATTTTTTCCTCAACTCTACCACTGTAACACCAACACCGTGATCTGAGGACTTTGTTTTGAAGAGCTTCACCCTTGTCTGATCTCTTTCGAGAGTTTAGCTAATCTTTCTGGAACAATCATCGTACTTAATGTCCAAACCGGAAAATACAGTTTTAATAACTAAAGGGAAAATATCTTGTCTTATATAAATACTGTTACAAGGAATTAGTTGAGTAACCACAAAATATTTTAACATTAATTCATCTTAATTTATTTATTCATTCACTGCTAGAGACTCAGCATTAGGTGCTTTTTCATGCAAATCATATCTACAAGCACTAGCTGCAGTTTTAGCTCACTGCTAATGAACCAATCTTAAACATTAATAGCATTTGGAAATGTTCCTCTCAAGCCTTGTGGACTGGAAGCTCCAATGCCTGCCTTTAACAAAGTTGTGTTCACGTTCTTCACCAAAGTTCCAGTACAGTGGTTTCATACACTTTTCTGGCTGTCTTCGACCTCTTTCGAAACAAATGGAGCCTGCTGACACGATCCACCAAACCTTTACTGAGGCAATACACCAGAACGTGATCCCTCAATTCTGTACTGCAAGGGGATGGAAGAATTGAGAAAGAGATACCTACCGGCCCCGTTTATTAAACGAAACAGAGGGCGGTGGCAGTGCTGGACTTTGCTGGAAGAATGGAAGGAGGAGGAGGGAGTAGGTAAATTTTAAAACAAAGTGGGACAGCTCAGATTCGAAGAGACAGACAACAGGAAAGGGGTTTGCGAAACATGAGTCACAATATTTTTGTACATATGTGCAAGAGAGTGTAAGTTATTTACATCTTATTATTTTCTTTTCTGTTTATTTTTAAATGTGTTCTATTATATATTGTTTTTCATTTTTAAGAGTTAAATATTGGTTAGTGAGTTTCACATATATTTTCTACTGTATTGAGAAAGCGCGTACTGACCCAGGACATAGCCACATGGATGAGTTTGATGTGTGAAAATATATTTTGTAAATAAATGCACTTCCACCATCACCATCACCACTACTACTGAAACAGAATGGTGACTTCTCTGAACCTTTGTGACCCTCTGACAAGCTTCTCGTAAAGTCCAGGATAATTTTTTTTTTTTTTTTTTCATTTTGCGGTTGTAGACTGAGTACTTTTTTGTCAGTAAAACACTTTTCTATTGATTGTCGTTTGCGTAACGTTATAGCAGTCATTTGTTTCACAACACCCTGTGCTGTTAAAATGTCCACTAGTGCGAAGGAAAGCCCAGGCAAAGGTTTTGTTGAAGCACTTTGGACGTAGATCTCCTTGGATATGTTCATCCCATTCGTCATTGTCCGCTTCCGAACTGAATTCGAACATGTCCGTCATATGTCTGGCTCTTGTTGCCTCAGTTTACCCATTGTTTTAGCGAATTCCGAAGATATGTAATCTATTACGATTGTAGTGTAAAACGATTTTTAAAAAAAAGTCTTCAAATCTCCATCGATCCTACCTGCAAGGCATCGAAAATGACAATGAAAAACTGTGTGTGTGTGTGTGTGTGTGTGTGTGTGTGTGTGTGTGTGTGTGTGTGTGTGCGTGTGTGTTCGTTCTAGCGGTCGCAATTTTTGTTTTTCCTCAACGAAACTCCGAATATAGCCATCAATTAACAAATTATTCATCAAGTTTGTTAACCAACAAAATTGGACCATTGGGATGGGAATTAACATAAAGCGAATTTTTTTCAATTGCCCTAGTGGTTGCAATTTTTGTTTTTTCGCATTGAAACTCAGTATATTTCTTTAAAATAAATTGATAAAAGTATTTTTCGAAAATCAGGGCAGTCGGGCTATTACACGGGGGAGGGGTGTGCATGAAAAAATATGGGGGTTAAAGCGAAGTTTTAAAATTGCTCCAGCGACCACGATTTTAATTCGTTTTGAAGGAAACTCGCTATATTCCATTGAAACAAAAGAAAAAAATGGTATCTAAAAATCAGGGAAATCAGAGAGGAATTTTACCCAAAACCCAAATTTTAAAACTCTCTCTAGCCAATATTTGTTTCTTCACAACAAATTCGGTATCCACCATTTAAACAAAAAAAAAAAAATAGTTTCTGAAAATTAGAGAAATTGGGCCCTTGGGTGCAGGTGTATACTTGTCAACCTAACTTTAAAATGCACTCTTACGTTATTTTTCTTTATCATTTTTCTTAAAATAAGAGGACATATTTATTCGGCATATAAACTGTATTTACAACGTTACATATGCTTTATATTCAAAAAAGTATTGTCGTGAAAATAGCAAATGTGAAATATTAACCTAATATATGCGTGAGAATTATATTTGTATGTAACAGCGCCGTGTAATAACCTTCAGAATACGTTTGTTTTACATGTTTTTACTACAGTATCATTAAAATTAAATTTCAAAGCCACTGAAAATAGATGTAACATTCGATTGTTTATTGCCGCTGTGTGTATTTGCTTACTACACTGTAATTGTTTTTAAAGAGTAACATGTTTTTGTTTTATTGAAACATATGAACATCATCTTAAATACACTTGTAACTCGAAACTTTCTGTTATTTCTCTCTATTTCAGTGAATGTAAAGATGATATCAAGGGTTCATTTCATAAATGCGGTTACATTTAAAAATGTTTAAAAATACCCACACAGTATAACTTTGTCTATCAGTGGTCATATATTTCATTTAATTAACAGTATACCATTAATTTTTGTGGTTTAATCCTCAATAATAATAATAATAATAATAATAATAATAATAATAATAATAATATTAATAATAATAATAATTGTGAAATTGTAAAGCTCTTATAGATTGCTAGAATTCTAATACTGTTCCCTTATTACCACACAGTAATGCCATAACTTGTTTCATTTTATTATTTAATAAGCCTACTATTTGGATTTTATATTCATTTTTAAAGTTACTATACTAGGTGAGGAATTCGTTTAGTTTACGCAAGTCCTGCGTGACGGACTTTTTACGCATTTAACTGTTGCCAACGCTTGAAAAAACCCACGGAACGTTTTTGATAAACTATATACCACAAATTCGCTAACCTCAGTATTCCCCTTTCTTCTTTCCTTATAAACGCTCTTGAAAACTTTGAGTGTGTTCGTTTTAAACAACTTGACTAAAACATTCCAACCGGCACGAGGCTTGCTGTATACACCTCTGTCTCACTGTTTCTTTTTTCCAGTTCGCTGATGCAAATAACACTATTTATAACATAAGGGTTTAAACTGTTGCGTAAACACACGGTTGGTAAACGTGCGACCCTCCAACAAATAACGTAACAACGAATAAATGTTTGCAGTTTTCAGCCTAGCCACTACACAAAAATCCTTCTTTCTATTTGCGATAGTGCCTTCTTCGAAATGGGAACTTTTGGGGCGATTTTATACTCAGTTTAAATTATTGAGTACGTCTTGTAAGATAAGTACTTAAAATTTACGCATATTAATATGTTTTTGTCACAAATACTATCACAAGAGTGTCTGAGATTGTTCATAAATTTAGGAACGTAGTGAGTTTATTTATCTGGAAAGCCCATAACCTCTAGTGATATTTATTAGGACTATTTCATGAATAAAATAAGAATTTAAGTATAATTCCTTAAGTTGGCTTACAATATTGTAATAATTGTATATTTGTATTATGAATACTTAAACTTTACAAGCCATCTAGCAACCGACGAATGTTGCTTTTCAATAATACCAATAGAGAAGAGTCAAATATGGGTTTAGGGCTATTTCATGAATAGAATAAGAATAAGAATAAGAATAATATATATTTTAAATTTGCTCACAGAATATTAACAATTGTAAAAACGTTATACTTACTTATGAATAACTACCTACTCAGACATCGTGATGATGAAATAGACGAAAGACAGAAAAATAGATACTTGCTAGCGGGTACAATGCCAGCCAAGTTCGAGGTTGGGGCGTAAAAATCCTAAATATGGCTTCCTTCGGAAGGGAAGGAAAGCCATGGGTCCCGTGTCGTACGTTTACGGCCCGTAAAAGAACCTCAAATCTGATAGAAAAGGCCTCTAAGCAAAATTTTATCAGCCATTTTACGCCTTGAATTGAATGAGACGCTGATGACCTGAGATGTTAAACAGCGTCCGTAAACAAAACAAAATAACAATACAGCCTTTGGTGAACTGGAATGTCAGACAGGTTTCGGGCGCGCAACCCTACACACTTTTATTCACGACTATTTAAATATGAAAAAGCGCACATTACGTCCCATGCGACATTTTTTTAAATAGTGTTTAACGCCCGTTTTTACTGCTGATGCATTACAGGCGGTGACACTGATGATAAATGAAATGAAATGATAAATTGGGAAAGGATTTTTTTAAGGAAGTAAGCATTCCAGGCCTAAGTTTAGGGTACCTCCCCGGCATTTGCCAATTATGAAAACTGAGGTAAACATGAAAAAGACCTCCGTCAGGAAGGACTATATTGGTGGGAATCGAACTCCAGACCTCCCGCTCATAATTTCGCGTCTTAAGGACCTCGGCCATCCATTCGGTTTATATGCTTATTAAGTACTAGGTAAATGAGGGTATGAATGCAACAGTAATCCATACATAAGGGGGTAGGTAGGTGGGCACAAACAGCATCCATCACTTCTTTGTCACGCTTAAATTTCCTTCCCCGAAGGTCCTTCTAGAGTTTTGAGAAGAGAAAATAGTCACTGGGGACTAGATCTGGGCGGTAGGGTGGATGATCGATCTCATTGAAGTCACATTTCTTCACAGCTTCCTTTGCAACAAGGGCTGTGTGCACAGGCGCGTTGTTGTGAAGAAGGCGCACACCACCACTCAGCTTTCCTCGCCTTTTTTCTTTGATGTAAGCACGTAGTCTGTGCAGTAGGCCAGCACAGTACTCCCCATTTACTGTGGTGTTCCTCTCCTTGAAATCAATGAAGTTTATTCCTTCACAGTCCCAAAAGACTGTGGCCATGATCTTGGTTGACCGAGTGACCTTGCCCTTTGGACGCGGTGCTTCGCCAGGTTTACGCCTATAACTCCATTGATACTCTTTGGTACAAAGGACCATAGTAGAGGACCATAGTTTCATCTCCTGTAAAAATGTTTTGCAGGATTTCTTTCTCATTACAACGGCAGAGCTCCAAAAATGTCTGACAACAGATGACTCGTTGCTGCTTTTGGATTGAGGAAAGAAGTATAGGCACCCATCTTGCACTAATCTTATTCATGTTTAATTGTTCATGAATAATTCGAAGAACTGTAGTTTTATAAAGGCCCAACCTTGCTGCTATTTCTGTAACTTTGAGCCGCGGGTCTTCCACAATTTCTCCTTCCACAAGAACGATGTTTTCAGGAGTGACACCGCCAAGGGCTGATCCGCATGCTCTTTGCCTTCAATGCTTTCACGACCCATTCGTAAAAGTTTGGCCCATTCTTTTACGGTAGAATATGAGGGGGGTGCTTCCCCATATGCACCGTCCAATCGCCGTTTAATTTCATTTGGAGTACCTAAGGGCTACTTTTGCGGAGGTCTTAATAATAGCTCGAAATTCCATTTTGAACATGACAATTTTCTACACACAGCCTTCTTTATGCAAGTATATCCGAGCTGAACACAGCGGAGCGGAAGTTACAGCTGCAATTATTTACTTAACTGTTAAAGCATGCCACCAGATAAGGATTTCGAGAAGGCGATAATCTTTATCTGGGAGGCCGGAAACTTATGGATCTATCCTCGTAATTCGTTAATTTTATTCATCGATCATAGACTCCTTATCTCAAATTTCTATGCGGCATAGTTCTGTAACACCCCACTACATACACCAATAGAATTTGTGCTAATCAAATAATGCTTTTTTGGTTTCAGGCCAATGAAGACACAAGGCAACCGACCCAAAGAAGGGGATCTAGAGATGAAACAATGTCAGATCCTGATGAAAACTTCCTTTCAACCAAAAAGGACTTTTCTTTCAAAACAGATAAAGTTAAATTATTGGAAATAATGCCTCCAGACATTAAACCAAGTGATAGAACAAGAGAAAATTTTCTTCAAGATTTGAATGACGATGATTACGAAGATGATGAACCTGGAGAGATCATGATAGCCCAGAGCAGGGAGTATTTTTCACCACTAAAATTTCATCACCGAATAATGCAACAGTATAGTAACAGTGTTATCAGGTCATCACGAAAGAGTTTTACACCTGATATTGCTTCGGGGAAATTTTCTAACAGTGTCTTCAACAGGAATTCTAAACGTAACGTTCCAGATGCTTCACCAAAATTCTCAAGGAACAAACTCTTCAGAAAGAATGCAAATAAACGCGGTAGCAGTTGATATTTGAAGCCATGATCTTCAGAAAATATCTCTAATTATCCAGTAGAACAAAAACAGCTGCTCAAAATCTTTCCTCCAAAAACATTCTAAAGTTTAAAAAATTGTTTGCAGGTCCTTCGGTTGTTTTAAAAAATGTAAAATATTTTTGAAACCATTTTCTAAAAGCATTTATTGATAAATTAAATTATGTTCAATGTTTTGATAGAATCAATAAAGACAAACCTTTTATCGGCAATGGCTATCCGTGAAATTTTATTTGTATTCTGTTGTATTAAAAACCTTATAAAATAGGTGTTTGAAATGTTATATTATATGAAGGGTATAAAGGAAAAACAATTGAAGTCCATTTCTTACTTTTTTACAGGAATGTAGTTTGAAGTTTAAAAACGCTACAAAATTAAGTACATTAGATATATAGAATGTTTTTCTAGAAAAATTCTTAACGTAGTATTTAACAACCCTTATTTTGAAATTAATGTCATGTCATATGTTCATGTTTATTAACAATAAAGTCAAGGTATACATGTAGATAAAAACAATCAAAGTCCACTAATTAAATTATGGAATTCACCAAATTATACATAAATATTTGCTGAGAAAAATATAAACATTAATGAAACAATGTTGAAAATAATCATTCAATCAAAAGTATTCATTGTCAATTACAGGTAACCATGAAAAATAGAGGTGAGCATTTTCGGAACAGAATCTCTTCAGGCATTATAGATCATGTTTTGCATTAGAAAGTGAAATTAAACTTGAATAGGAAGGGGCAGGCTGTTCACCAGTCTGTGTACGGAACATTTTGTCAATAAAAACAGAAGCCAGGAGTTGTTTCACTGGTTATAGTTCTAGAAAAGTTTTGTCAGCTACGATTTCTCGTGTTTCTATCATCTTCATTGGACATGTCTTTCTGTATTATTTATTAAGAAATGGAGACTACGCTTTAAAAATATCCCGAGAATTCTCAATAATATTGAAGGGAGATGGCTTCAAGCTGCGTCTTCTGATGTGATCATTCCAATCACTGGGTGTTTCGGCATGAGGTTTTTGATTTATTAAACTCATATATTTGTCACATTCCATATAATTGTGGCCTCTGATGGTAAAATTCACCTTTACTGATTGAAACATATTGTTCTTATGAATGAGGCGAATAATTTGTAGTTTAGCGGGACAAGGATCACAAAAAAATTGCAAATTTCGAATTAATGGGTATCTATGTGTACTCTATATGTTTTAATCACCAAATAAATTGAATTTCTGGACTAATAAATCGTATTCCTGTTTTGCAACTTTCAAGAAATACTGTTTTTTACATTTGCAATCTTTAATGTATGTTGACTCTGATTATTTTCCATTTTACATTGTTTGATTGTTTTTCCCTGTATGAATGAGATGAAATGTATTACTACAGACCTATAATCCACTGGCACCAAAATTTCACCAAAAGTGAACGTTGTTGATTGTTTTTCCCCTGTACCCTTCGAAAGTATGCAAGTATCTAGTAAAATACTTGCAGAAAGACATAAAACAGTAGTTATATATTTTACAAGTATGGGATGTTATTAAATATGGCTAGGTCGTTTTTAAACATACCTGGTTAACACTACAGCTTCCTTCTCTTCAAGTGATTCAATTTGTATCGGACTATAATTCCTAAGTGCAATCCATTTTAAGAAACGGTTTTTTAGGAAGAAAGTAGGCTACATGAGTTCTGCTCAGATATTAACAATCAATATGCTTGTATACAGTTATGTACTAATACGTTATAACATTTCAGCAACACGTAACCATGGAAACTGTTAGCACAGATCAGCAGTTGGCTCTGTTTCCACGGTAACCGATGCTCACATGATACGGTATCCATCAACAGACAAAAGACGGACGTTCTCACGCGATGGGCAGTGATGAATGAGAGTCGGGTTCCCCAAGGTTACGTCCTAGTTCCCATCGCATCTCATCCTCCTGCAATTATTTCATATATGTACTGCTTCCTGGGACGTTCACAGCTTTCAAATGACTAATGATATCGTTCTGGGAAAACATGCGTTGCTATAAACAGGACGAATCACAGAGAGAGGTTATACATTATGGTATAAAAAGTACAGGATTACATTAAGTCTGGCAACAGTTTCAAGCTTCAACTATACAAAAACCATAAGATAGACAAAACCGGTGCCGAGAAGGCCTTCTGTGTGTTAACACCTTTTATTGGAGATTGTTCCATATTAAGTTTTCCAGATACTCGAAACAAATACATGTTTTATCCTTGGCACTCTATATTGCGACACTTTGATACTTTCATATTTTACCAAATAAAATAGAATAAAATTTTGTATATTATTTTGAGAGTATTAATGCATGTTGTTAAATGTAAGCAACAGAAAAAATAACTATATATTTTTGCGATTTATGTCATGAATTGTTCACATTTACTGGCCAGTGTGCACAGCCACCAAGGCAGTTTAGTAAATGTTGGCAGACCTAATTAAATACATTTTCCCTTTGAATGTGTATAGCTGCTTTGAGAGCTGGCGATGCGGGGACCTAGTAAACCATTCTATAATATACAGGGTCTATATAAAGACAATATTTCGATTTTGAATAACATATTTTATTCATGCATTCCAATGGTGTACTATTTACAATATTTTATACAGATTTTTTTCTTTTAAAAATCACGTCTGAAATATTTTAGTTTTCTTTCCAATGACGGAACTTAAATTTTAAATCCCACCCCGCTTCTTCAACACATGTTCAACTATTTCCGACCCCGTCTCGCATACATAACAATGATATCTATTTTTGGAACGTGTGTAATATCGTTATTATTTTTGTAATTTTTAACATAAATTTTGGAAAATTCAGAGATTGAATTAACATCTAAATAAAATGTAGTTTATATTATAATTATATCCAACTTATGTTTTTTGTTGGTTTTCTTTTATATTCATTTGCAAGACTGACCATAAGAGCGCACAATTGGCGTGCAAAGATAAGACAAGTCACAGAAAATCAGTTTCCTCTTGAGTGGCGTGAATAAGTGCGCTCAGAGAATTAGGAAAAGGAGAGTTTAAATAAATCTAAATATTTAAGTGGCGCTCAAAAGCGGAAGTTATGTCATGAAAGAGAAGAATCGGTCAGGAAGTTGAAACTAATTTAAGTGTTTTTTAAAAGTACAAGTGAGTCCATTCCTAGTGCTAGTGGTAGCAGACCTAACAGTGTATATATATTTTTAATACTGTTTAACACCCGTTTTTACTGCTTAGGCATCACAGGCGGTGAACACTGGTGATACATGAAAGGAAATATTGGGAAAGGATTTTTTTTAAGGAAGGAAGCGTTCCAGGCCTAAGTTTTGGGTACCTTCCCGGCATTTTTCATTTATGAGGACTGAGGAAAAGCTGTAAAAAAAAAGCCTCAGTCAGTAAGGACGGCCCTGGTGGGTATCGAACCCCAGACCAGCCGCTCACAAGTTCGCGTCTTAATGACCTCGGCCACTCGTGGCGGCGAGAGTGAATGAATCCCAGCGGATGACGTAAGTTGCAATATAAATGAAAGTGAGAATACTTACAAAACCTTACTGGCTGTGTGATACATTTAATTGACACTGAGGTTGGTCGCTTACTAAAGAATTAAGTAATGATTTAAATATTAAAACTTTAGGGCCCCAACAACCTGATGGTCCTTTTACTAAAGACCCACTAGCAAATAAAGTTTTTAGCTTTTATTATTATAAAGTTAAGACACAAACAATAGCCAGTGTAATGGTACAATTAAACATTGGCAGACAATAGGAAAACAGATAGAAAAGCAGAAAACTGTAATACTGTTCACAAGCTCAAGAAACGGTTCCTGTGCATCTGTTCTCACAAAGATATGGCCAGAAATCTTCTCCACTACAATGCAAAGCTATGCATCTAAGAAGAGAATACAGAAATTGTCTATCACCCACTCTACAGTCAGAATCTTGTACCTTTCGATTTCCTTATTTCATTGTTCTAAAACAGCAGTTCCCAAACTTCTTACATGCTGTAACTTACACCATACGTCACAGTTTCATCTCAACCAATACATTTTCCCAAATGTTTTGAAGGAAATAGAGAACCCTTTGACCTCTTCAAAATTTCACATGTCTCCTATCCAATTTTCCTCAAAACCCCAGGGCATGTTTATTACCATCTCTTTGATTTGCCCGTACTTTGGTATATGTCCCTTCTATCCCATGTACACTTTTATCGATCCATGTGTTCAACGTCTCAAGTGTTTTAGAAGTTAACAGGCTATCTCTGACCTTGACACCTTCTAGTAAATCTCACAATCTCGATAACTTGGTTAGCATGTTTATTTTGGAAGGATAATTGGGTTGCTTTCACACAGCTACACACAAATTTCCTGACCCAACACCTACCTTCTAATTTATGTATAGTCAGACGCTTTAATTATTCGTATATCTGCTTCTAGCCACCCTATTGGCACAAAGATTCCAGAAATGATCACTCGAGAGGTATAAATGCTACACAGTGCGGAAGATACGTGTAGCTACTACGGATTCCTAGTCATTCTGAGACTTAGGATATCAACACCTCGAATCCTTTCCTTGGGACTTAGAGGAGTCTCTCATTTGCCTTACTATATGTTTTGTAATATCTACCACCATTATTATGTAAATAAACTGTTACAAGAAAGAAATCGACACTGTGTTTCAACATTTAAGTGAATGAATGAACAGTGATTAACGTCCGTTTTTACTATAGAGGCACCACAGGCGGTGAACACTGGTGATATATGAGATGAAATTATATATTGGGAAAGGATTTTTTTTTAAAGGAAGGAAGCGTTCCAGGCCTAAGTTTAGGTACCTCCCCGGCATTTGCCAGTTATGAGGACTGAGGAAAATCTGGAAAAACCCAGTCAGGGAAAAGGTCCTGGCGGGATACGAACCTCAATGCACGATCTTCTTTTCTAGAATTATTATTATTATTATTATTATTATTATTATTATTATTATTATTATTATTATTATTATTTCATTTAGATTATTTACGGACGCTCTTTAACATCTCAGGTCATCAGCGTCCCATTCTATTCAGGGCGTGAAAAGGCCGACAAATTTTGCTCAAAGGCCTTTTCTTTCAGGCTTGAGGTTCTTTTTCGTGCCGTAAATGTACGACACGGGATCCACGGCTTTACTTCCCTTCCGAAGGAAGCAATACTTAGGATTTTTAAGCCTGAAAAAAATCCATCGGTCCTGGCCGGGTTTGAACCCGCGATCTTGGGTTTAGGAGGCAAGTATGGTACCACTAAACCACCAAGACCGACATTTTTCGATAATAAAATTATTGGCGACTCCTTCATTTAGTTCACTGCTTAATAATAATTGATTTGCAATTTGGCGCGCACGCTTCAACAATACGACATCTATTCAATCACAATAGTCATTGTTGCGCTGCTGTATAAATGGTCAATATAAACATAATGCAACACTTGGTTATACATTCTTAGTAAAAAGGGAAATGAAAATGGACAAGTTCTTAAATAAAAGTACTTTCCGCATATGTTTCCCCTCCTAGGGGTTGCGATCCACATTTTGGGAACTGCTGCTCTAAAAGATGCAGTTCGCAAGAGTAGATAACGACAAGGAAGTGATAGAAGTCGTAGCAGCGCCAAGAGGGCTAAGCGACAGACCCGCAGAATGTATTGAAACTAAAATAAAACAAATTCTAGCGTTGTGTGACTTATTGAACGTCCTGTGAATGTTCGAAGATTGTCAGGACTGTCAGCTTCTTCCTTAGAATTTGCTGCTAATTCGTGCGCAGTAATTAAACCATTACATTAATGTAACTTGTGCTCCGACATCTGTCTCCCTCCCCCTCCTGCACCAGTTCCTGGAGACGTTTGCAGTTATCGACTTGTTCTAGCAAATCTTCCTTAATAAGGGGAATATGCTTCGCGTCGCTGGAGTTGTATACAAGTGCTAACAATGTCGCTTCCTAGAACGGCTGCGAGATGTCATAAAACTTTGCAGTAGTGGGGGACTGGTTCGGCAACAAATGACGATCAACTTCAGAGAAAAGCTCTGTAGCGCTCTAGCGATGAGGAAAGTAAAATATGAGCGCTAGAAAGACGGTCAAATGGGGCTTTAACACAAATTGTTACCGTTTCTTTTATAAAATTCTCGTTAGCAAAAGTGTTTCAAAATACTGTGTAACAGAACGTCATCTTTATTAACTAATAACATTCACATATAAACGCATAATTATATGTAAGTACTTGATCACAAATGAGACTTTTAGATAAGCGTGTCTGTTTGAAGAAAATAGTGTAAATAAAATGACGATTTTTTAAAAGTATTTACAAACCATTCAAAATTATTTCAAAAAAGTGCATTGCTTGTGCCATAATATATAGTCAGAAATTTATTTATCAAAAAAAATTACATTAATTTAAATTAATATGAATATAATTTTACATTATAGAAGCATTTAAAAAACTACATCTAATACAACAAA
Source organism: Metallyticus violacea (assembly GCA_030762175.1). Taxonomy (NCBI): domain Eukaryota; kingdom Metazoa; phylum Arthropoda; class Insecta; order Mantodea; family Metallyticidae; genus Metallyticus; species Metallyticus violacea. The sequence goes on along the minus strand of CM060835.1, from coordinate 25,009,484 downwards.
CCTGCAAGTTTAAATTCTTGTTTTCAAAATTAACCATTTTTCAAAATATACTTACAATAGCGAAGCGTGGTTTATTTGTATAGGTTAACGCAGTGGTTCCCAACGGGTGTGCTGCGACACATTGGTGTGTTGCCCAGACGTATGGAGTGGTTCGCGAAATTGAAAAATAAAATTTTATGTCATCCAGATGCATTTTTTTTATTTAAAACAAAGTCTTTAATATTGTACATTTTATTTTGAGACGGACTATACCGATGAGACGTTAACACCTGCAACGATGCTCAGTTTAATTTTTCCGCCTGGCGATAATTCAAATGAAAGTGAACACGTGCAACAATGTTTCGTAATTCGTGATAGTAATAAACTAGAGTTTAGAATCGTCATAACATATACATGTACACACGTGTGAGCGGGTGATAGTGCCAACATTTTATCTAAAGTGCTTTATTTAGATTTTATCACGAACAAACTTTTAATTCGAAAAAGACAATCTGAATTATGTGTTGAGCTAGATGTCATCAGTTCTAATTCAAACAACGAGAGCGAAATCAGGGTTCACAAAAACGTACTGCATTTCGTAAATATCTACAATATGGTTTCATGTAGGGTGGAGATGAATATAAATAAAATCCCGAGTGTCTTACAGGCCGAAATATTTTGTGGAATCAATCAATTGTGCCAAATAAATTGAAAAAACTTTAAAAATTCTCAGGTAGCTTCAAAAGATTATTTTGAACGTCTTTTGAAGTCACAGGAAATATCCTCTAGTGCTTTAATAAAACACATTTTTGTTTCTGACAAAACATTGCATGTTTTCATGTGTAGTTTCTGAATTAATAGCCTAGCAGAAAAAAAAATCTCATAATATTGGCGAGGTACTAATATTACCACAAAAAAAGTGGAAAACGTGTTTAGATGTTTAGTGGTGCTGTGGAAGAAGAAATGTCACATGGCAGTGAAATTAATGTGAACAATAAATTAGTTGGGGATACTATGCTTGTCCTACAGTTGGACGGAAACCATGACACAAGTGCTAAATATCAATTAACCTTTATTTAGGTGATAAATATAATTTAGATTTTATTGAACAATTTTTATTTACCAAGAACACAAAACCAGCACTACAGGCAAACTTGTTTATGATTGTCATAATAATTATTTTATTGAACAAAGTAATTTCTTGGAAAACTGCATTTATTTTTGCACAGACAGAGTCATTAACGGGGAAAAAAAATATTTATAAATTTCCGGAAAGTAGTGAAACTCGACTATAATGACAACTCGTTGTTTCTTGCACAGGGAGACGTTAATTATGAGAATTGTGAAGGGGGACATTTAGAATCTGTGTTAAGTACAACTGTTAAAAATGATAATATATAAAAACAAGACCAGTTAGACATAGAGTATTTAAAAATACTATGGAGTCTATGGAGGATGAGTATACCTATTTATTGTTGCACACTGAAACCCAATTGGTTTTCTAGAGGTAAATCATTGATGCGAGTGGTACAGTTTCGAAGCAGAAATTGTTGTCTCAAGAAATCTTATTCTAATAATAATTGCCTGCGATGGCAATTATAATAATTGCATTTGATTTCAGGTGTTGTTTATAAGGTCAAGAATAACACGATAAACAAAGGTACCAATATTCCAATTATGATAAGGGTTTTAATATTACAATTGTTAGTGTTATTATATATGTCTTTTTGTTGAATAAGTAATATTCAGATAAGGGTTACATTTATGAACGTCTATCAAAATAAGGCAGACTATATAACTATGCTGGTCATTTGTCAGATTGGCTAGGAAGAGGAAAATAGGCTCGCCTCGAAAGAAAATAGCTATTTGTTAAGACTAGACAGATTTTACTCTTTCGCAGACAGGTCTTTCGACTATACAAAATGTTTTATTACATTTTAAACTGCGACATAGCAAGAAAAATGATTTCAATCAGTAACTGTAACTTGTCATATTCAAAAGAAACTCCACATGCGGAAACAATGTCTTAAAAGAAACCAAAATTTTAGCTGTTTCCGACAGTTTCAAAGGGATGCCGCGAATATATGGCCGAAGCGTGTCTTATCGCAAACCTTTAGTATATGAGTCTAAACATGGAAAAGCAAAAAGGGAATGGAATCTGTTATAACCACAAAGACACCCCATCTATGGCAGATGTCTAATTTCTCGTAGAAGCCCTAATTTAGGAGCATTGCTTTTAGAAAATAAGTGAGCTGGTTCAACCAATAAACATCTTACAAAAAGCCAGCATGTAATAAAAAATACCCAGTGTGATCCAATAGTAAACTAAAAGTGAACCAAGTTCAGTAATATTTATGGTAATAAATTTTCGCGAGAGGCGGAGCAAATTCACATAATAGATTTTATATCAAATATGAGAAGTAAGTTTATGCAGGAACGAGAGTGTGAAATGGCTAGGAGGAAAGCAACCGTACAATATAGGGAAATATAATTACGGGACATTACACTAATAATACATTCACTGTGGCTGATTCAATAGCATACAAGTCACGCCGAGTTTTTGCTAAAGTATAGCCGTCCATTTAATATTATTATAAAGTCTTTACAGCAAAGTGACTAGTGTTATCATAAAGCGTTATCACGAAGTTATAGGTGACTGTCGAATTTCAAATCGTGTGAAGTTATAATAGAAGAATCAAAGTTAACGTAAAAGTGGGTAAATTTTTCCAGAGATCTCCAAGTGAAGGCAGTGAATTTTAACCTGAGGGAAAAGTATACAGTGCATATAAAACCAGAATTATAACCACACGACAGACGCACAGCATTTTTTAAATAGTTCAACTGTCCAATAAATTAAAGTTCAACTTTAGCCCAATTTTGTATTATTCCAGTGAAGAGTCCTCTTCCATCACATCATTAAAAACAGTTCATATTCCCGAGATTCCCTTCTTCTGCTTTAGAACCAAAGAAATAGGAAATATACTTCAAGAACCGAGGCAATTCAAGAAGATTATCATCTAATTAATTATGTAGCATTCAAAAATATAGACCATTAAATAAAATCCCCGCAAATAAATAAAACTCCCACCATTAATGCTCGTTCCAGCTTCAAGATGATATTCTTATATTTTTTGAGGATTTTTTGTAGCAAGCTTGCCTAAATTTTCTAAAGACTGAACTGTTTAAATGCAAGCATGAAATGCAAAACAGAAACCATTATTTCAGCCACAAACAAAACTCACCGGTTTAAAAAAAAAAAGTTTTGGAAGTCTTCGGTTATAGGAGGTAAATTATTATCTTTTCCTTTAGTTGAGAGTTTTAAAATCGATGTCTGAAGAAGTAAGTAGTAGAACATCTAAAAGCGTTACAAACTTGAGTACGTCCTTTCAAAGTTAGAAAGGGTAATTTCTCGTTTTGGTACATTGATGAGGTCCACATTCAACATGCCATCATCGAGAAAAATGATTTGTTATATTTGTCATGCGGTTCTACTATGAAAGTAAACTTTCTAGAGAATTCAGTGTAGTCTTTTTGAACTTACGTGCAATGTCAGTATCCCAAAATTGCAAAGGGGGTCATAAGCATTTTGCTGTCCTTTTCAACGTCATACTTGTTGAAATTAGCGTTTTCTACTATCAAAATAGTGAAATCTAAACAAAGAAATAGACTGCTGCATCTTTAAGATGATTGATGTGTTGGCCTGTCGACCACAAGGCTACATACAGAGAAACTCTGTGCAATCCACATAATGCTGATTTAAATAGGCTAGTTTTCAAAAACGACAATAAAAATCTTTTATCGGATGTGGAGCATAAATAGATTAGAAATTTTGACACATAACTTTGTTTTGTTGCAATGCATTCAAGTTCGATGTTTATTTTTTAAACATTTTCGATTGTGTGTTAACATCGGACGATCTACAATATGTTCGACAGTACATAGAAGTCATTATTATTATTATTGTTATTATTATTATTATTATTATTATTATTATTATTTGAGTTATTGTGGGCGCTCAGTTAAGTATGTCGTCAATAAAAAGCATTGGGAATCACTAATCTGAGGCATAGGATGACGAAATGAATGGCAAAAGTAATTTAATGTAACGCGAAAATGGCTCTGTAATATTATACCTCAACATTTTTTCATAACGCATTGTGACTGTCAATAATGTACATTATTATTATATCAAGTTACATGCAATATTAAACAAAGTTCATGTTCCAGGACTCGTTTTTAAATATATATTTTATATAAGTTCGTAAGTCCGTTCCTTTTTCTATGCACATATATAAATCACTGTTGAAATCAATTTCTGTTGTTTCGCTGAACTTTATACCGTTCCTTTCCCTATAATGCTTGTAAAATACCTTGTCGTTCCACTATAGTTGACAATTATGTAGAAATGGAGGAGAAAAAAATTATAGCTGAAGAGTTACCAACTACCTTACAGACCATGGTCCCGTGTAAACTAAAATGTAGGGAATTTATGAATGCTTTCTAAAAATATTAATGGGTCCATTTGAAAAGTTCTCGGAATCACCCACGGATTGCAGCAGCAGTTCTAATTCAGATTTGTTATCAAAACCCGCCATCTTATGTAAAAATATTTGTGCAATAATATATGGAATGGTCAAGAATCATAGTAGCTATAACTGTTTGTAACAGTGAATGTTTTTGTATATCTGGGATCGAGGTTGGAACCGCTAAATATGTTTGCTGAAACTGCTAGAATTACAGTCTATAGGAAACAGCACGATTTATTTCCTAGTTTGACACATGCCAAGCTAAAAGAGAGTATTTTGGTTGGCCCACAGCTAAGGAAGCTTTTAAAAGTAAGCTAACAAGGTAGAAGTAGCGGCCTGGCGTGCTTTCAAGGCTGTGGTAGAAGGTTTTTTGGCAATAGAAAAGATAAACAATGCTACAATGTTATAAACAAACGGGCTGTAAGAAGTCATTAAAAAGGCATTTTCCATTCACACTTATACGTTTTTTCTGAACATTTGGGTGCTGTAAGCGATGAACAGAGAGAGCGTTTTCATCAGGACTTCGTCACAATGGAAAACGTTATCAAGATGTTGGAACCTGCAAGATTATTGCTGGTATCTGAAGAGAGACAAATTCCGACTACATGAGAAAGCCACCAGACAGCAAGCACTTTTAGGACCTATTAAGATATGTGTTTTGTTATTTATATTGTTAATGTTTTAATAATGTATATTGCCAATTAAGAATTGCAAAATTTGATTTTTTCTGGATATATTTTGAACTAAGCTCGATAGAAAATTCCTAAGTCATTTTCGGAATAAGTCTATAAGTTTTTGGTAAGAACCAGTTAATTTCACTCTGGAGGTATGACAAAAAAAACATGTTTCACTCAAAAAAGATGTTAAGGAGTATCCAACTTTAGCAATAAAAATGTAACTTGTGAATACGTTTCAATTTTCTTTAAATGTCAAAACATTTTGTAAGAGCCGCCACTGCTAGAGCCGTCTCATTAATTTTTCTTAGAACGCCACGTCAAGTTCTATTAGTGCCTGCGGGGTAGAAAGCATAGCACCAAGAAGGTGCAAAACTGGAGTTAAAACTCTCAGTTAAGAGAACATAGCCAGTGGCGGCTCGTGAACTTTGCTGTTGAATGAAATCAGGTTAAAGTCTAATAGTATTTTCTCGTCTCACATTTAGTCAACTATTTAGGTTTTTGGCTACTCAGCTTTCAGAATCTGAGGGGAAGAGAAATATTCGACACTTAAGTCTGGAAATGAATGAAAGTGGAAAAGGCAAACGTGAAATCCCGAAGATAACTTAATGAAAAAGTGCAAACTGTAACTAAACGATCAACCCCTCTGAGTAGAATTCCAGTATAAAATGCGGATTTGCTCGCATGTGTCCCGTTACCCAAACCGACAGTGTGTACAACTGTCGTAACATCAAACTCCAGTTAAGAATTCGAATTTGTAGAATTCAAACGTGCAAACATGTTTCGAGTCGAAGCCCTTAAAGGAAGAAGGTAAAGAGAGTTAAAAACACTCACTAACCACAGTGAGCTGTGATCTATTAAGTGCTTTAATGTGCTTTGTCATAATCATTCCGTGTTTGAATTATAAGACCATAAAAGTTTTATGTAATGCTAACATTAAAACACGTTTCTTATGACGCTATAAATCGTGCACAATTAGCCTAATTCTGGAACTGGTTACCTAGCAACTAGTATTCATGAAGTCATCACCGCCTTCATAACACAATTTCAAATAACGTACCTGTAAGAAAAAGCTAAAATCTTCGCCCTAACAAGCATACCAACATTCAAACAAGAGATTCATTACATTAAACAAATATTTTGCCACTATAACAGCGATGTAAGTTATGAACCATTATAAATGAACTTCCATTATCTTGGAAACATTGAATATGTAATTAATTAATTAATCTCATTGCAATTTCTTTCATTTCAAAAATTTAATCTCCAATCATTAGTATCTCTATAATGCTAACAGAAAATTTCCTTAACGTTAATACATTAATTTTATTTTTAAATATATGCCACAGCTTCGAAGGCATAAAAATCTTCGATTGAAAAAAATAAATAAATCTAAGAATATAAATTTTAAATAACACAAGGCATAAGGCACAATGAACATTTGAATTTCCATAACTACCTAATTTTTTTCATCATTGTTCTCAAAACTTGTGGGCTTTCCCCCTTGGCATGGTGATGTAGCGAATTTCTGAGACTGGGGTGCCCATAAGATTTATTTATTGATTTGTTTTATTTATGAAGGCTCTTTAACATCTCAGATCATCAGCATCCCATTGGATTCAGGGGTGAAAGGGATTAAAATTTTTGCTCAAAGCCTCTTATTTCAAGCTTGAGATTTTTTCACGTGCTGTAAATCTACGACGCAGAGCACAGGACCCAGAACTTTAGCTCATATGGTGCAGCTATGATACCTCAATGGAGATGATCTCGTAAACCCAAGGTCGATGTTTTTTTTTTTCAGGTGTAAAACCCTAAATGTGACTTCGTTGTGTAGAGAAGTAAAGAATTAGTTGATCTTTACTTATCCGTGCTTGTAAATCATTACATTAACGATGATATAAATAAACAAATTAAACGGCAACCGCGATAATGTAAAACAAGGTTTAACCCCTCTCTGCGCTATGTTGTGCTCAGATCTATTGTACCGGTCAATATTAATAAGAAAGTTGACTTCCTTATAAATTGTCATAAGAGCTTTAATCATTTTCTCAGAAAACCCTTTACGTCTTAATTTTTTTTTCCCCCCAATTTCCATTGCCAGGGTAGCCGATGTCGTTAAGGTGCGGACGGATGAGCGGGAAGTCTGGGGTTCGATTCCCACCAGGCCATGCTCCCTGACAGATATTTTTCCAGGTTTTCTTCAATCCTTATAAATGCGGAATACCGGGGAGATACCCTAAACTTAGGCCTGGAACATTTCCTTCCTTAAAAAAATTCTTTCGCAATTTATCATTTCAACTCACGTATCACCAGTGTCCACCGCCTGTGAAGCCTCAGCAGTAAAAAGCAGCGTATCGTTTTAGAATTTCGAATGCTATTTTAAAATCTAGAAAAATACTGTAAACTTTCCGTGATAAAAGTAAATAATGAATTTCGAAGATAACATTAAGTGTGTGGAAACAGATTAAACAAGGTACAACAGGGGAATGGGTGTGAGAGAGAAAATAAGTAACATGTAACTACAACAACAACAACAACAACAACAACAACAATAATAATAATAATAATAATAATAATAATAATAATCGCTAACTGCTTCTAATAATGTCCTATATATGTTATCTTGTAAAATCTGCAAAACATTTTATATTGGATTAACCTTTACAGTAGTTTCGCTATGTATAAACAATCATAGACGTTCTGTTAAAAGTAAGTCTACTTTGCCGGTTGACCAATATGCCCTGTCGCACTGTAAGGATTTCGAACACTGCCAGGTTTAAATCTTCGATGTTAATATTCGCAATTTAAATTTGTTTTCTTATTCCATTTATTGTTCTAAATATACTTTATATGTACATCGTAAAACATGGGAACTCGATAGCTGTATGTTTAATAATGCCCATTTATATCACACATTGGTTAACTGATTTATTAAATATGAATTTGTATGAGGTATTATTTATTGATACACCTCTTTTAAAGCCATGTTGAGATATTTTTCACATACTTATTATATAAGGCTATTAAAATGAGGTGCAATTTTTTAAAAACCGTAGAGAAAGACAATAAAAGCGAAATAGGTCACACATTCTATAGAGCAGATATAGTAGTGCTAGCTTTAATTTTTATGAAAGCCTTTTTGATAAGATGGTATTATTGTATAAGTGATTGAGTTATATATTTAATTTTTTATTAGCTCAACTAGCAATTTAGCACTTTTTACATTCCGGTCGTATGAATTTTTAACTTTGAATGAAGTAATTATTTTTACAATTTCTGAGGGTGTAGTGGAATTTATTGTGAATGTACAATATGCTTTATTTAGGAAATCTAAAAATGATATGTTTACACGGTCTAAAGGGGTTCTATTAATTTATTTTCTGATATATCATGCCTGTTTTATATATATATATATATATATATACATAAGCAAGCATTTAAATAATATACAAAATATATGCTACATATCCCCCCTAAAACAATTTGATCAAGGTTTCGCAGTAAGAATCCAATTCAACTCTTACAGGTGTATAAAATGACAATTTTTTAACCCAATATAACTCTACTCCACTCCAGTCCTGGAGTGTTCTAAGTCGATATGTGCTTTTTATAATTCCACTCACCTTTAGAATGCGCAACACTTCATTATATTTCTCCACTAACCACAAAAATAATATAACACAACTAGTAAATTTTAAAAATGATGGATGAGCGAATGCATTCATTGATGTCGGACCTCTGTAAGCAGACTCGAATGCTGACAACCTGCCGATTACCTGTAGCAGTTACCTATACGATATACACGTCATGTCAGACCCGTCCAATCCAAGCCCGCAGCAATGTTTTTGTTTTTTCTGCTTGTAAACTGCAGCAATACGGTGGTAAAAAAATACATACACTTGCTTGACACTGAAATAAGGACTTTCTGAGTCCCACGTTACTATTTTAATAATAAAAGGTCAAGAAGCAAGTCTGCCTTGGAATTTTTATAATGGAATCGAGTACTATAAAGTCATATGCAGCAATCATGTAGTTTCTAATTTTAATTAAAGTTTCCTGAAGCATATAAGTCGATCCTAGGGGTCTAGGGGTAGACATACTTGTCCCGTAGACCCAAGATCGCGGGCTCAAACCCGGCCAGGATCGATGGATTTTTTTCGGGCATAAAAATCCTAAGTATGGCTTCCTTCGGAAGGGAAGTAAAGCCTTGGGTCCCGTGTCGTAATTTACAGCACGAAAAAGAACAACAAGCCTGAAAAAAAAGGCCTCTAAGCAAAATTTGTCGGCCGTTTCACGCCCTGAGTTGAATGGGACGCTGATGACCTGAGCTGTTAAAGAGCGTCCATAAATAAATCAATCAAAAAAAAAAAAGTAATGGAAACATCCAAGGAGTTCCGGGAACAAGATATTTCATGCTGTTCTATTTGATCTCCGTCCTTTGAGAGACTTCAGGCATACTGGTAAAGAACACTAGCTTCCTCAAGGAACGACTGTCAACAGCGAGGTGTGCTGAGATCCCTTAGGTGGCAAAGTTGGCATTTCAGGTTGTGCCGCACCCGCCATATTTACCGGATATAGCTCCATCTATTCGATGACTTGAAGAACTCGCTGGGAGGTAAAAAATTCTGCAACAACGAGGAAATTCAGGCAGCTGTCCACGAGTGGTGATGTAATACTCCCAAAAATGGTTTCGCGGCGTTTTAATGAAGTTACCAGGAAGATGGTAACTATGCATTGACGTCGAGATCCCAAGAACATTGAACCATGTTGTGTTATATATTAAATAAAAATACTACAAATATAAAGAATTTATGAACATCTTTCGTATTTAACTGGTGTGGAATTTATATTTCGTCAAATTTTTCTTCATATTCATTCGCTTTTTTGTCATGTACGTTACCATCAGTTTTGTTTACCACCGAAGCGTATTACCTATAGGCGAGCCCGCCGCGCGTTTGCCGGTTAGCCGGCCAAGCAGGTCTCGGTGATAAGCGGGAGCTTAAAACAATCCAAAAACTCAACCATACAACAGTACACTAACCAATTTAAGAGGCCCATTACTTACCAAACTTTCAAAAGAGGCTTTGAAACTGTCCGCCTTCATTCTCCACACATTTTTAGCGTCTATTTAAGAAATTATTCATCACTCCCTGTAGTTCATTTTGAGAAATCCGACAATTTAATGACCAATATGTTCGAATTCTTGCATGCTGTGCGGGTTCACGGCATTTTTTTAATTTACCAATGAGATAATAATCGCGGGCTGTTAAATCAGAGGACTCTGCTTTTTGGAAACGCATTGTGAATTAATGCTCTTGTGAAATTATTCACAGTGTGAGCATTGGCAAAGTCCTGTTGAAAAAATGCATCATAACCCTCCCTGTCGGTCAGTTCTTAAAAAAAAAATAAAAAAAAAAGAAAAAAAAAAGAGGTTAGTCTGGTGTTCACATAAGTAACGAATCAATTTATCAACTTAAGATTAAAAAAATTGACTCCATACACCCGGGAACAGCTGCGCTACGACTGCGATAGTGAAGTAATAAATAAGCAAGCAGGTTGTGTACTTTCTGCACGGCATGGCAAAAGAGAGGGGAAAAGCATCACTGAACGCACTGTATTTCAATAAGTACAGTAATTATTTATGTTCTTATTTCTTAGGTGAAAGTGAATAACTTAGAAAATAGAGAAAAAGGAAAAGGATACATGAAGGAAATTCCGTAAAAGTTAAACTATTCTTTGTACTGAATATTGCACTTGTTAACATTCGCATTAAAACAAAAAGAAGATTATAGGCCACAAACTTGTACACAAGCAACATGTCATTTTTCATATTAGCAACCATAAATGTCAAAATATAAGTATATTACTATACGATAAAAATTAATATATGAAACGTAGTTTTCCGAAATCTCTTAACACTTAAAATACAAGAAATAAACTGTATACCTAAACTTTTATTGTAAGCACATTTAGTGCTTCTGAAGCAACAACTATATACGTCAAATTGTGTATTTTCAGAAATGTACAATTTGAAATCGGAGGCGCTGCACGATCCCTGAAGGACAAGACAAACTAAGAATCTGAACCCCCATTTCTACGAATCGAAACATCATTAGCGGGACTGACCTTTCCACCTACATCCTTATTTCAAGGTTCTTCGATGCAAATTAATAGTTTGCATTATCTAAAAAACACGCAAAATTTAAGCAAATCCTGCTAAAAGAAATTTGCGTTAACATGGCATAAATTGGAGAACATTTTTATGACTACACCTCAAATATCATTTCCAAAAAAGTTTTTGGTATTGGTGAATAGGAATTATATATAGTAGTAATATATTATATTTCCAAAAATACCCTTGACTTATTTGAATAATTAAATTAAAATTAATTAATATGCAATATATTTTGAAACTTTTTTCGGCACATTGATATACAATTCTATCATTTAATTTCGCAGTTAATAAATAAAACACGGCCTTTTTAATTACTGAACATCAATTAGACAATTTGCTGACATGGTTTATATGTTTGGACGTTTGCGCAGGTATTTTTGGACGTATAATTAATTAATCAACACATACGCCACAATTTGCTGACATATTTATTTATTGAACCTTCAGACAACAATTTGAAGACCGAAGAGACATTCACATTAAAAGTACCAGACGCCAAGAAGTATCATCTCATTACCTCAAAAATATTCTGCATATCTGTCAATACCGTTAGTTTCAAACCAATGTTCATAAATGTCCACTCTTTAGATCGCAAAACAAACAGGAAAATCGTATGGGTTGTGATCTGGGCTGTGGGGAGGATGCTGAAGAGTATTTCTAATCAGTCGGGAAGTGTTGGAACGTGAATTATCAAGGAGAAGGGTAATGATATTGGATATCGTTCCAGAGCGTCTGCACTTTATTGCTTCGGTTTCTGCAAAGTCTTCATATTGCTTTGCATTGATTGTGGCCACATGCTCAAGAAAATCGACAAGCTCCGGCCCCTCGCAATCGAAGGAGAATGTAACCTTGACTGCCCCGGAACTTTTGTGTACAGCTTTGGGCTTTTTCGACAGTAGGGAATTCGCGTGTTTCCACATTTGCCGTTTGCTATCGGCTGTAAATGATGGTAACACATTTCGGCCCTGGTGGCACCAAGGGATAGAAACGCAAACTCTTCCTGATAGCACCTCTGTAAAATATCCAGAGATACACACATTTTGTGAATCTTTTGCTCTTTCTGTCTTGATATGGAAACCACTTGCGCGCAAAATTTTCGATACTGAAGATGGTCTTTGATAATGGGAAGTGTGGGACCATCACTTACGGTTCTTCATACACCCGAGCAACAACATCAGGAATAACAGACTTGATGGGCCTGATCTGTGACAAGAACATTTTCATCTCAAAATCTCGCCACTCGGATGCCCCGTTAGCGGAAAAAATGAATGTCCTTGTACGGTACCCGCATCCCTGTACTTTTGCATGCTGACGATCTAATTCTTTTATCTGTAACAAGAGACGGTTTGCAGAAAGGCATTCACATCCTAGAAGATTATGCCTGTAATGCGTTATGGTAGTAAATGTTAACAAAGCCAAAACAATAACTTTTAAAAATGGTTACGTGCTTTTTTTTTAATTGGTGTTTAACGCCCGTTTTTACTACTGATGACACATGATATGTAATGATAATATACCAGTTATCTACATTAGAGAGGATGTACAATGCTATGATTATGTCTATTCTGTTATATGCAAGTGAGATGTGGGAATGGGGAAGCTGAACCTGTAAATTAAATTCAAGTTGATTTCTAGAAAAGGGTTCTCGGGTTCTCCAAAAGAACGTGAAACTGTGAGGTCTTGAGGGAGATGGGTTGCTATGAAGATATGATTAATAGTAAAACAAGGACGGTAAAACAGATTTAGACTAATGCAGGGAAACCATTCCCCACCGCGCTAAATGCTATAGACACCAAATAAAAAATATAACACCAACTTTTTGGGTTACAGAGGGGAAAGAGGAATTGGCCTCGGTTCAACATGGCAACGAGGCAATGAAAATAATAAAAACACATAGAAGAAGGTTATAGCAAGGTTAGAGGTATCAGCAGGCAGGAAATCGAAACAGAATCTAACACGAGAGTTTCCTTCAGTCTATCGATTGAAATTAAATTAACCTGGGGTAAAGAGGTACATATGTTCGTTCAATGGAGAAAGGCAAGATCAGGAATGTCCTGGTTTAGACCGGGAAGTTGGAAGACTAAAAAAATAACGGATAGTTCTGGTAGGAGAATCTGGCCGAGTGTACCCATTGGAAATATCTGAAAGTAACGCTGTTTCCTTCAAACATTTTTAAAATAATTAGAGGTTAATTGGAATGCTAGGATCTGTTTGCAAACCAGACAAACTAGTTGAATGTGGGCATTTTCCTAGTCAAAGCACGCGAAGCTGGAAGTAATTTATTTTATGCTGAGAACGCAATAACTAGTGTAATTATAAATAATGAAACATGTTTCCATTCATATATCTGTAAATATCGTTCTTTCCATTTATTAAAAATGTTCTTTATTATTATTATTATTATTATTATTATTATTATTATTATTATTATTATTTGTTCGTTTTTATAATTGTGCATCATACTTGAGCATGTACGGTCTACGATCCACGTATAAAATATATTTGTAATGTGTATATAGAATTTTATAACAATAAAGACACGCCTACTACTGGTGAACATGACATGCAGAGTTTGCCATACACAACAGACATGTTACTATGGATTTCTCGTCCTCCAATGTTCTCAACAGTAAAAAAAGGTATGACAAATTAATAAAAGCAAATGAAAATTCTGCTTTGCTTCTAAACAAACGAGTGCGCAATGAACAAATAACAGCACACGCCGCACACATTTTCCACACAGAAGTCAATATTTTTAATAAACATCAGATTACCAAAATTTGCGAGCTTTGAGTTTTGTATGTGGTGACCTGTTTCCATTTGACTGCCCCTCATAATTAGCGCATTAATTTTCAGACACATTATTTATTTTTGGTTTCTAGCGTGATATGTTTTTATTATTGAATATTGGGGTGATAACATGTAAACATATTTTTGCTGTTTATAAACCGAATACTACAACCCCGCTAGGCAATCAGTGTTGCCACCATTCCCATCGTGCCTATATTTTCGTTTACAAAATGCCAGGTAATTGTTTCTTTGGCGCTTGGTGACTTATAAAGGAATTTTATTTCGGATGGAAGGTTCAAAGCCTTAAGTTAGTGTAGCTACTCGGCATGTGCCAATGATGAGATTAAGTAAAACCTCAGTTAGCACCTTCTTGGTCTAGTGGTTAGCGTTGTTGACTGTTAGCCTGGAGGCATGGGCTCTGTTCTCGATACCTGCTTAGGAATTTGTCTAAGTTAGGGAAGTATGGAACGGGTTTACCCAGCTTCGTGAGGACAATTGGGAAACTGCCTGATAGAGAGCGTTTTCCATTTAGGGAGCCACGACCGCGGGGTGACGGCATGCTGACCACTAGAGCTCACAAGTTTGGTTAAAATAGGCACCCAAAACACGCTTAAAGAAATGAATTAAACGTGAAAACAGAGTAATATGACTCATTATTAATAAAATAAGATATTTGAGATACCATACAATTAAAGTACTTTAGCTTACTTTTCTTGGCTACAAGCAACAACAAAATGTTTTTTCAAGGTATCAACTGTCATAGTTAGGCACTTGTCAGGGAAAACAACTTTCATCGTGAAAAAAAGAACGTTCTACTTCAACTGAAGTGATTGGAGCATATTTAAAAAAAGCTATTTCTGAAGGACTCATACCAGTAACAATAGAACATTCACCTTTCAGGACATCATGGAAATGTTGATCAAAATAAAGTAAAGTAGTTTTGAATAGTCCTGGCGAATGAGCAAATGATGCGCAATGGTTTCTGATTGAGTTGATTTTCTATTTGTATGTTTATAGGGGAATCGGGTTCTCTCACTGTTATTTCCATACTGAACACACTGTAGGGACGGTTTATTTCACAGTTGTACCGCGCTCGTCTTTCTGCCAGGACTATTCAAAACTACAGTACTTTCCTCATCCTCTCTATTTCCTGGTATTCGTATGCCCGAGGTAACCGCGTGTTGTTTCAATAATGAAGGTTCCGCTATTTAAAAAACTTCAGTGAATGGCCTGAGGAGAACGTTTTTGACTGCTTGAAAAGAAATAAATGTATAAAAAAATTCTCAATAGATATGTTGGTGAAATGAATATGCCATTTAACTTCATAACTACTTTTACTTCGATATATTGAAATTCCTTATATGTTTTTTAATATGCGTAAATAATCGCAGAAAAAATCCATCATTATCCAAAACAGGCCAAAAAATATAAAACTTAAATTAGGCAGCAGAATCCATAATATGCAAAAAAAAGAAGAACAAGAAGAAATAAAGAAAGAAAAGAAAAAAGAAAAAGAAAGAAATAAAAAACTGGCCCAGCCGGTATAAAATTTACGGAAACGTGTTTATCTCTATCTGGCTCTTAAATATATACTCCCAGATAGACAAGGCATTTTATGTAATTTCCTGTTACATGCCCTCTGCAATGATCTCCCCTCTCTTGATGTGGGGGAAGAGAAAGCATGTGTCGCTGCGGCAGGCCAAGGCTGGCCAAGAAGAACAAGAACGATCCTGGAAGGAATCGAACCGCAACCCTGTTTCGCTTCGCGAGTCACTACCTTAATGGCTTCTGCCGCCCAAGTTGATACTGTGTTACTTCCCTTCAGATGAAGTGTGTACCTTAAAAAGTGATTTATTGCAGAAATGAGAAAGTGATGGAAGGGATGCGAATTTCAAACATGCAAATTGGATGACATGAGTGTCAAGGTGAATTTGAATCAGGCTTGGCAGGATGATAAATGGAAATATAATTACTGCTACGTTTATAATTATAAGCAGCCTTACCCAGAAAAAGGGACTTTAAACTAGCTCCAAACAAAAAGGTAGTGGTATATTAATGAATTTAGGAAGGAAGAATTTTAGTAATTTCAAAAGTTTTCGCAGATATCAACGATAAAATTTAATTAAATTTGCATCCTTTATAAATAAACTGAGAATAACTCAGCTTATGCGACAGACAGCTTTATTATCTGGCAGTAGAGTTTGGAGGTAACAAAGCTACCTACATTATAGAGGTGAGAATAGTACAAGAATAAAACCGTTTCTCCGATCCACCCCCAATAAAATGTAACTATCACATACAGATGATACCAAAAATGTATACATACTTTCACAGTAGATATCTATTTAATATATTTCAAAGTTGTACCGAAAAACAACAGTAATGTGTAGTATGATGTTCTGTAAACAGAAGTGACTCACATACATTATGATAGCGTTGCTACATGAGAGATAAATCAACAATGAACAAATGAAGCCAAGGTTATCGTATGATGTCTGTAAACAGATGTGACTCACATTACGTTATGATAGCGTTGCTACAACAAAATGGAGCCAAATTATCGTTTGAACAACGGAAAGTAATTTTGAAGTGGTACTGGAAAATCGAGAATGTTGTTGAAGTTCAAAGGCAATGGACACGTGTGTACAAAACAGAACCGCCAACGTGATTGCACGCATTCGAGACAAATTTGAGACTCGTGGTACCGTATGCGATGTTCACAAGGGCAGATCTGGGAGACATTGCACAGCAACAAGCCCCGTGTCCTCGGCTGTGGTTTTGGAACGTTTTGAGCACTCGCCGCAGAAATCTACAAAGCAATATGCATCTGAGACTGGGATTAGCAGAATCAGCGTACGTCGTATTATTAAAACAGTAAAGTTGAAAGGTTTCATCCCAAGACTTTTGCATGCATTAAATGAAGATGACCATGATCGGAGAATGCAGTACTGTGAGTGATTTCGGAACATGGTGCAAGAGGATGAGGCTTATTTGATCCCATGAGGCACAATTTAAGTTGAACGGAACTGTTAACCGGCACAACTGTGTCTACTGGTGCGCAATCAATTCACCGTTATTTTGGAAAAGACTGCTAATTTACATGGAATTAATGTTTGGTGTGGATTGTCATCTAATGGTTAAATTGGATTATTCTGTTTTGAAGGAACAGTAACTGGTCCGGTGTACCTGAACATGATACGCACATCCGTCTTACCCGCCATTCATACACCCAACGGAAATGAGGAATTTCAGTTCCAGCAGAATGGTGCACCACCACATTACCACCGAGATGTACGTGCATATCATGATGACAATTGTCCTAGACACTGGATAGACGAAGAGGTCCGATTGAGTTTCCACCGCGTTCTCCGTATCTAACTCCGTTGGTCTTCTACCTATGGGAATTCTTAAGGATGTTGTATACCGTAGAAAACCAGCTACACTGACAGCACTTCGGGAAGAAATTGAAACGGCATGTGCTGTAATAGCTGAGGACACTTTCACAAACGTTGCTTAATCAGTTTTTCAACGTACTCAGAAGTGTATCAACGTCGATGGTGGACATTTTGAGTAATTGTTGTAACTGTAAAAGTCTAAGAAGATTAGTGCTCATCATTTTCTGTTTGTGAGAAATCAGTTTTGTTATGTTAACACTTGAAGTGTGTATACATTTGTTGCCTCCCTCTGTATATTTATGCAGTCCTATCATCATAGCTTGGCATTGTAATTAATAATATAAACATTAAATATATTTGTGTTATAAGCTGTAATTACAACATAGGAATTGTAAATAGAAACTTCCTTTAATATTTTCTGTGGCGATAGCTGGAAGGGTCAACAACGATATAAAACTTTTTCAAACATTTTATGCCCTAAACATTTCTTCTCCATGTTCTTTTTAGCGAATGCTGGAGGAATGTAGGTTTGCGGTTGTATTCATAAAAATATTTTTTAAAAATGTCTTCAAATCTCCATCAAACTGCATACAAGACACCGAAAATAACAATAAAGAATATTGTTCTTCTGCAGCCAACGTCCGTTCTTGGCTGGTCAGCCGTGCCACCCAGTACTGCATACTCGTCACAATTAAAAATATGGATATATATGTGACATTTAACCCTCTAGCGGCTACAATTTTGGTTTTTTTTCTCAATGAAATGCGGTATGTGCCTTTGAAATAAACAAATAAAAATATTTTCTGAAAATAACCGAAATCAGACTATTGGAAATAAGGATTCACATGTAATCCGAAATTTAAAAAGCGCTCTACCGTTTAATGTTGTCTCTTTTGTTTTAAAATAAAGGTACAAACTAATTTAGTATATAAACTGTATATATAAACATGCATATACTTTATATTTAACAGAAACATCGTCGTGAAGATAGCAAATATGTGTTTGAGAACTTTCAAAGGTAGACTGCATATTTTTTATGTTCATTGGGTTGCTTCGTCCATTAATGCTGTTCGAGTTCTTCTTGAGAGTCAAAGTTCCCTTGTCTATCATTTTGGAAAGCTGAGTTAGGATGGTTCCCGATCAACTTGCGAGAGTCCTAAATATTAAAAACTTGTAAAATAACCCACAGAGTGGTTGCTTTTAATGGAATGTTTTATTAGGCTCTAAAAGTTCTGAAGCAAAATAAAAAAAAAACCAGTTCTTAGAACAAAACAAGACATTGGGAGGATATATAAATTCTTAAAATATTGAAAACAAATGGCTCGCCGCGTATTATGTGACAGTAAAAGAATTGTAGGGAAAGCACACTCTTAAAGCAATTGCAATCAAAGAAACGTCATGCAATAAAATTAAAATATTTTGAAGATTTTTTTTTCAGTATTTGGTAGACAATATGAAAAACCTTTTGAAGACTTGGATTTCTTTCCTGATGTAGCAGTATTAAATCCAGAAACATGGCCTTCAGACGAATGTGAACGTGTGTTTTATACCAATTCCTCGTTTATGTAAAAATGTGGATTTTAAATTACGTAATAGCACGTGTGCATCACTAGTGTAATAATCTATAAAAAAAATAATAAATGTTAAACACATCCCTACTTCAGTGAAAGAGCTTGTGAAATCAGTCGGACTATACCTATATCTAACGCTGAGTGTGCACTTGGATTTAGTGCCATGATTTTAACCCTGACAGATCACGGAAATTACGTATAAATTATCGACACTTTCAAACCTACTTTTTATTTCAGATGCAGAAAAGTTCGCAGCAAGATGGATCAAATCTCAGCACCACGGTGACCTTCACTAACCAATCGCATAATCCAGACTGTTAAACAATTTGATTATCTTAGAATAAGGTTTGACATGGATGGAAAATGGAACAAACATGCAGTTTTTGCCAAGCACAAGGGGAGCGGTCAACTCCCTGAGGTACTGAGGCGACTAGCTTGTATACCGGATATGCCGGTCAAAACATTAAAAGCTACGGATGAGGCAATGCTTAGGTCCTCGTTGTTATATGGAAGTGAGGTTTGGGGATGGGATAAAAAAAGACGGTCTAAATAAATAACAATGTGATTTCTGGAAGTCAATACTGGGGATGGTGGAGGACATTGAACTATGTGGTACTACGAGAGGTGGAATGCTGGTAAGATGCAGAATGTAATTAGATAACCGGCACCAATTAAACACCATGCATTGTTCAAAATGGTGGGCGGCGGTTGTACAGCGGGAATTGTCAAAAATGCGTTTAAATGATATTTTTTCAGAGGGATATTGAAAACAGATATGATACAATAAAACAAAAATATGCCTGTCTGACATAAATCAATAGGAAATAGAGGCGCGATGCATGCAGACGTCATCTCTGGACTCGCAGAGCGAAATTAAAACTAGATGGGGTAAAGAGACCTATATCGTGGATCTAGGAATAAAACAGAGGTTGGGAACAGCGTAGCTTAGACTGGTAGGCACATAAAATTGATGATGAGGAAGGCAGAAGGATTTGCCAATTATGCTCGGAACCGGAAGACTGAGTGCACATTTTGGCCAAATGCGCACAGACAGAAGATGCTGGGATAAACTTTCTCCCTGATTTATATTTTATTTCTAGTAGGGCGAGGCTGGCATGTTGGGACTTAATTATAAATAAACAAAACTGGCTACACCTGGGCATTTTCTTAAATGAAATATATAGTTTTAGGGACAAGACATTTCTGTAAATATTGTATATGACTAATATGAAGAATTATATGAATATCAGAATTATTGTTTGTATGTTTATTTCATGTATGTGAGATACGTTCTTGTTAATGTTGATGCTTTATTTTGTTAGAATTAATTTCACAAATGAAGCATTTTACAAGAGAATGAACGGTCTTGCGATCCATGCGGCTGTGATGTGCAATATATGTATACCTAGTTTAACTGGAATACTACTACTACTACTACTACTACTACTACTACTACTACTACTACTACTACTATTACTACTACTACTACTACTACTAGTACTATTACTATTACTATTACTACTACTACTACTATTACTACTACCACCACTACCTTCAGGGGCAGTCTTGTTCATCTCGTCTATTCAACTAAACTGCTAAGTTAAAATATCAAGTATATAGTATGATTTAAAAAATTGGTTTCGCTGTAATATGGTTAAAGGTAGATATTAAAATATACAAAGTAAGTAATCATAAATTAATATAGGTAAATAACAGGTATTTATACAATAAAATAATGGTGGTAGGACACAGAAAAGAAAGTTGTCAAGAAAATTGATTACCTGGGGGTTAGACTGTCTGGTAATGGGAAATAGAGCGATAAGAAAAGAAAAACATTAGCAGTAGGGAAAATAGCCATGAGTGTAATTAGATCTATGTAAATAAAATAGCAAACATGCAAGTAAAATGGTTAGAGAGAAATATCTCTGAAATATTTGTATAAAACAGGGAGACTAGAAGAGGAGAACATCATCAAACAGAATTTGGTAGCACAAGGAAAAATTAAGGGGACTGAAACATGGATATCTTAAATCTAAAATATTCTATAAGAAGTGGGAATGGTATGAGGGGGAAAGAATGGGTAAAGGATTTTGGAAAGATACAAAAAAGAATTGAGGATATTGAAAAACAGGAAATATGGACAAATCTTAAAGTAAAAAAATCTCTGAAAGTATAAAGCACACTAAAAGGTGTGGGAGAAAGATATATTGAAATCTGTGATAACACTGGAAGGGAAGGAATGGCTTAGTTTAGAACAGGAGTAATATACTTAAGTAGAATAAAAAATGAAATATTAAGGGAACATGTTCTATGTGAGAAGAACCAGATAGCACTTGGCATTGTTTACTAGAATGTAAGCAAACTAAGTTTTGGAGAGAACAGTTTCTATTACAAAAGTGGGAAAACTTACCAAAGGAAATAAGAGGCAGAAGAATTTTAAATTTAAAATCTGCCGGAGATATTAAGAAACTTGGAGATATGTAGGCAAGGGAGACAAAAATGGATATGGAAGGTGGGTAAGATAATTGGAAATAGAAATGCTGATTGCACTATTTAGGAGTGAATATAAATCCCCATTACATACTCAACCTGGGGTTAATTGTAATGGGATACAATAAAGAATGCAACTCCATACAGTCAGGGTGGGCAAGTGGGGAAATTTAAAAGTTTATTAATTGTAGTCAGTTTACATGAACTGAGAACACACAAAGGAAAACTGTTTACTTTGATTTTAATATGTTTATTTGTTTTTTTATAAGGTTTAAAGGAATAAACAGCTCTCAAGGATAGAAATTTAGCTGAATGGGTTTAATCGGAACGGGAGGAAGGTTCATTATTGCATGCAATGTAATTTAATATTGTATTGATTGTATACATTATTTATAGTATTGTGTTCTTTGGTTCGACCGGAGCCCGGTCCCCTGGATATTCCAGTATGTAGCTGCTAATGAATCGGAGTACTGGGGCGCTGAGCCAATCAAATGGGAGTAAATTGGAGTTAGTACCTTCTGAAATTGCCAAAGACACTGGTCGTATTAGTTATATTTAAAATTAATGGTTTTTTGTATTCATTTTGTTAAAAAGTTTTATATGTTGGTGCATGAGAAATGCAATTCAATCCATTCATTCATACATACGAGAAAATAATGTACATATCTTTACTTTATATATTTGCTAACCCACTAAAACCATTCTCCAGCGCTAAAACACAACGGCACACTGATTAGCATACAACCTCAAAATATTCCAACCTATAACGATCTGGCAGTTAAAGAACTGCTATGTCTCAAGTACAAACATTTATATTTAAAAGATACACCTTTGCACTTCATACATACATGGTGTAGGTGTTTAGCAATACGCCAATCTTCAACTGCGTGCATAATTATAGGCTTGCCCTGCACTTAAAGTAATCAACATACGCTGCAACTCTCGTTTTCTTAATCAAATAATTATAACAGACTCGTGATATCCAAATGTGAATCACGGAGATGTGCAGAATGAAGTAACACTTTTAAAGATGGAAGGGATATGTTAAAATGATATATAAGGCTCTGGAATCCGTTTCGAGAGCATCACAGCCACCTGGGGCTTTGGGAATACGGAGAAACGAAATAAGCCAGGTAAGCCCATCTTGTGTTTTACACATACATGCAAAACAGATCAAAAGTTAGGAAAAGTTTTGAAGCATCTGTCAGCGTTCTAAACTGATAAACGCGTGGGGCCCTTTGGGAGTACAAAATAGGATAAAGTGTTGCGTGTTTGTCTCTACCTTCGAACCTCTAAAATATTCTCTTATTTCCTGTGAGACTTTTTGGTTCAAAGACTACGCTCTTTCAAAATCAAACTTCTTTTTTCATTAAAATTAAACTAGGATATTTTATTCAGTATGTATTTTAAGATATTTTTTCTCCATCAGGCAGAAATAAAATTTTATGACACACATTTAACATCTTAAAAGAGTTAAGTGCTTAATAACACAATCAGGTATGCAACAGATTATGGCTTACTTAAAGATTAGTTTTGGATATATTTTACTACCTCTAGATTGTTATAGACACTTCCATTAAAACCCCAATTATGCCTGGAGAGATATTCAATAAAAACTAATGGTTTGATTTCCCTGATATTAAAAAAATCACTTTTCTTATTTTATTTAAATTGTACGTACGGAGTTTCGTTGTTAAAATGCAAATATTTGCAACGCCAGAGCGATTTTTACATTTTGGATTCCAGGTAAACTCCCAATCGTGATAGTTTGATTTCGCTCATTTTCAGAAACTGTTTTTCTTGTTTTATTTCAATCAAATATCTGGATTTTCGTTGAGAAAAAGCAAGATTTGCGGCCGCTAGAGCAATTTTTTAATATTCGCTTTAGGTTAACCTCCACTCCCAGTTTTGCTGCTTAACGAGCCCAATGAATCCTTTGTTAATTGAACGTTATATGCCAAGTTTCGTTGAAAAAAAAATGCCATCGCTAAAGTGTGGACACACACACAAAGCGTTTTGTTTTTTATACTGATTTAACTTTTACTATTGTATCGCTCAGTATGAACAATCATAGACGTTCTACAATAGAGAAATGACAGCTATATTTTTGCATAAAGCGCGCTCACCACCGGGTTTAAATCTTATGTAGGTATTAATATTTATATTCTCTCTTACTTTGTCACACACTTTTGTTGCTTGTTTAATCTGTTTCCATGCATTATGTTACCTTCGATAACCAATATTCATTTTTACTACCTTCACTTGTCTTCTTGCCTTAAAATTCCAGAAGTTCGAAATATAGCCAGAGATACTCTGTGTCTACGTGTTTTTGTTCTATTTCTGCTTCATTAGTTATTGTTATTTTTGTTACATTATATAGGTTGATCCCCACCTAATGGTCCAATTTTGCTCGTTTTATTCTGAATTTGGTTGTGAAAAAATTGCGACTGCTAGAGCGCCAACAGACACAGAAACATACATACATACATACCCACGCACATACATAAGCACAGAATGAATAAATAATGTTTAATGCCCGTTTTTGCTACAGAAGCATCACAGGCGGTGAACACTGATGATACATGAGGTGAAATGATATATTGGGAAAGTTTTTTTTTTAAGGAAGAAATCGTTCCAGGCCTAAGTTTAGGGTACCTCCCCAGCATTTGCCATTTATGAGCACTGAGGAAAACCTGGAAAAAACCTCAGCCAGGGAAGGCGGCCGTGGCGGGATTCGAACCCCAGACCTGCCGCTCACGAGTCCGTATCTTAACGATCTCGACCACCCGTGGCGGTCATAAGTACAGATATATATATATAAAGAAACAACCAAACACTCATTTGATAATAATACAAATTTAATGAATAAAAAATAAAAGATAACAAAGTGAATCAATGAACATCCGGGGACTGGAAACTGACGCAATCAATGTGGAAATTTTATACTTTGTTTAACTATTGCTGTTTAACTATTTAGAATTTAGGTAAATGTGAGGGGCTACACCTAAAATATCAGATAGGTGGAGGTTAAGTTTGTATTTACATTTTTGTAGTATTTCTATAAATTTGAAATTTCATTACAGTAGCTGTTTGAGAAATAAAAGAATTAGCAGTTTGCAGAGACTGTTGCTAACTGATAAAATAATGGTATAGGCAGAGTAATTGAAATACTTTATTTTAGTCCCTTGGAATTCCACTAGGCTACTGCTGATGAACTGGGACTGGGGTCTGATGCAATCGAGGTGGCAATTTTGTACTTTATTTAATTATTTCGAATTTAGAAATAGGGTTAGTATAAAATCATTATTGTAATCTTAATACGTAAAATGGCCTGGGCCATTTAGGCAATTTTTTATTGATTTATTTATGGACGCTCTTTAATATCTGAGGTCATTGTCGTCCCATTCAATTCAGGGCGTGAAATGGCCAAAAAAGTTTGCTCACAGGCCTCTTCTTTCAGATTTGAGGTTCTTTTTCGTACGACACGGAACCCATGGCTTTGCTTCCCTTCCGAAGGAAGCCATACTTAGGATTTTTACGCCCGAAAAAATCCATCGGTCCTGGCCGGGTTTGAACCCGCGATCTTGGGTGTAGGAGGCTAGTATGGTAACCACTACACCACCAGGTCCAACAGGACCTCTTGTAGTTAGTATTTTCTTAACATTTTTAATAAATTAGAATATAAAACTTCTTTTCGTCGTTATTTTAGTGCCTAGTAAGTAGAATCGACGGAGATTTGAAGAAATTTTTCAAAAATCTTTTCATGGGTACAACCGTAATAGATACATTCATTCGGAATTCCCTAAAATGAACATAACTACTTGCCACTTTTAATTTCCGAAAAGTTAACTAAAAACACATTAAATACATAAATAAAAGACAGAAATACAGAGCAAATAATATTAACTGCTTAAAGTATGAACTCGCCTTAGTTACCATGGCAACTCCGCAGTAGCAAGTATGCAGGATGCTTTCCTACCTTAGCCACTGTGCTAGATGTTCACCCTTCCTTTAGAAATGTGTAATGTTAAATGTTTTGTGTTTGTTACAGTGTCACGATGCTCACAAGGAAACTGTTAATACTTTGCATTTTAGCATTAGTGAAGGTAAGTTGTGCTTATGTTTCAAATTTACAGCATAGAACTGCTATAGCAGCACTCAGTTAGATATCTTACTTTATAAGAATGCGATTATTTATCAGTTTATCACATTCTGTATTAAACCAAGGTTTGTGACACTGAAGTGTTATAAAATGTGATTTCTTGCCAGAGTGTCTTGTGTTAAAAGAACTACTACGTAGATTTAACAGAAAAATGACTAAATATAGTTTACATATAATACTAGTAAATTTAAATTTTGTCAACATTTACGGATATATAGTTGATAAATAAATTCTGCACTTAATGTTATTGTTGTGGACCTTTTTTTTTTTCCTCTACAAAGGGCAGGTTTTAAACTAATTATAAATTAACTTTTACTAACATGCTTAAATATTCAAAGAAAACGCTAAATAATTATAAATAGAGGAAATTTTCCTCATTTATTTTAATATATTTTTGCAATTTTATTCGTGTTTTTTATAGAAACTATATTGATCGTTTATAAAAACTGAGTATTTTTCTAAAATTAGTTGTTTCCTAATTCGGTATTAGTTGTGCTGCTTACAAGTTTTACATATTAGTATTTAAACTATTGGGGTATTTCCTAAGCAATGAAAGTATAGTAACAAAATTCAATTGATGTACAGAGTGAGTAAGGCTAATTAAGGAACTTGGGTGTATCTCTTTCCGAAAACAGGCTCAGAACGGATATCCCAGAGAAGGTCCCTATGATTCCAATTCCTACTACAGAGGTGGACGGTTACTCAACCCGGATGACGGTCTCGATGACGTGGTGTACGGCGATGAAATCCCAGGGGTGGCTGGACTCGACTATCCGGCGTTGACAGAAGTGCCTCTCACGGGTTTCAATTGTGGTCTCCAGGCCTTCCCTGGGTACTATGCCGACCCTGCGGCCGACTGTCAGGTAAGCACCGTACTGGAGTATCTATCGCAGTCCCCACAATCTTATGTGTGTCAGCAGTAAGTACAGCGGGAATATAGGGCCTGAAGAACTCTATGTGGGTTTATAATAAACCTGTGTTTGCTGGGTTGAATTGGTAGGAACAGAGGAAGCCTAAGTAAGGAAGAATGGATGAGGTGGGGAAGATAAGGGGCGGCCTGGAGCCAGGCGAGATATGAGGAGTCTGTAACACTATTTCCAGATTTAACAATCACTTTCATACCACACTTTTAAAATGCAAGCCACCACCACGCCGCACAGAGCATCAGTCTACCTCTCCTGGCACTTGCGATTCTGCAACAGAACCATCAGAATGAAATGGGAAAGAGGAAAATTACTGGAAAGAAGCATTCGCCACCACGGAAAACCACGAAAAGACCCAATGTCAGCATGGTTGGCTCCAAGGGATTAGAGCCCACGTTATTCTGTCTTGCCAATCATTCCCGCTGTCAAGTCATAAAAGTGATTCTGAATCTGCAACGACTTCCAAAATAAAACTTTTAATACGTTTGACATTAACTGAAATAGTATAAAACATTCATACTGGAGAAATAATTAAATAAACTCAGCAGAAAGTACTTCACATGAAACATTTGTCTGCACAGGCGTTCTATGTGTGCACCGGAAGCGGTCGAGGGACTGGGTTCCTCTGCCCCAATGGCACAGTGTTCAATCAGGAGAGTCTGGTATGCGATTGGTGGTACAACTTTGACTGTGGCACCGCAGTTTCCCTCTACGGCGTCAATGCCGGCATCGCACAGGCCATGGCCGCGGTAGATGCTGCTACTGCCGCAGCCAGGGCTCGAGGTCTAGGAGTCCTACCATCCAGAGCTCTCCTATCCAGCCGTTTTGGAGTGAGTATAATAATATTGTCGATATTGCATTTTTTGTTAGGTAAATTTTATGTTAAAAAACTTTGAGATCCCCCTAGTGGAACAAAATGTAGTGAGTGTCAGAGACCCGTTAAAATTGGAAAAGAAATTATAGGTGTGCGTTCTCTAGCCAGGGTTTGTATGCCTGTGAAAACTTTAACACCATCTTCGAAAGGTTTAAGACACGTCAAACATGGGAATAATCACATATGAAATTATTTAAGTTACTTAGAACTAATAGCTTTTTTTTTTTTTTTTTTTTTTTTTTTTATCTTCAACGTAGTTTTCACTTAGTTGACTGAAGAATTGCTATCGAATAAAAGTCTACATAAAACCAATACTTAAGCTGAAAAATAATAATTTATTGTCCATAGCATAATACACATTTGGATGTATAGATAAACTGAGTGTTATTTTTATATGTTTTTCCTTGAATGGTTAACGCTCATTTTTACTACTGAGGCACCACAGGCTGTGGACACTGATGATACATGAGATGAAATGATAAATTGGGAAACGATTTCTTTTTAAGGAAGGAATTATTCCAGGCCTAAGTTTAGGGTACCTCCCCGGCATTTGCCATTTATGAGGACTGAGGAAAACCTGAAAAAACTTCAGTCAGGGAGGACGGTCCTGGTGGGATTGGAATCGCACACCTCCTGCTCACGAGTCTACGCCTTAAAAACCTCGGCCATCCTTGGCGGTATCATCTATAGTAACAAGTTTAAAAGTTCAAACGAGCCAAACTTATAAAAGTAAAACTAATTTCGGCAGTATGAGAGAAGCGTAGATAGTGTGATGTAAAATGGAGGATCGTATATTACTACCCTATCTGAAAAATATTCTTTCCTATTCCGAGATTATCATGCATGTAAGAAGTATGGTTTCACTACCTGTAAAAAAAAAAAAAAAAAATCTCACATGTGTCAGAATAGGACCAGAGGGCAAGAAACAGGCAAATCCATGACGAGCCGCCAGTCGCACCTGCTAGATAATGTGGGAGGTTAAGGTCTTTGCCTCTGGTCCGAACTTGTGCTTGATCAGCTGTGTCTTCTTCTTTTGAGCAGAGGGGGCAGATGGCAGAGCGACTACTCCGATTCTGTGCAAATGTTTTTATAGCTAGTCGTGGTCTGTGGGCATCCTGAAGGTGGCCATGGCCACTTCGCGGGGCAGATTGTTGGGGATGGGTTTTGATATAATCGGTTCCCAACTTTTACCAACTGCTGCTGCCCTCCAGGAGTCCGCGACGACTTTCTTTATACTGTTTGAAATTACATTGCATGTAATGACGTAGGTAAAGGGGGGTGACGGTTGATTCATTGTGCATCCTTCCTTCGCAATCTTCAGCTTCTTCGTTTCTGCTGATGTTGCAGTGACCAGGGATCCATTGTAAGTGAATCTCAGTTAATGCTTCCAATCTCAGTAGTCTTCTTGCTGCAACTCTGGGGAACACAATACTTGGAGTGCACAGGTGCAATCAGACAAGGAGACCTTTCGTTTGATATTCAGAGAAATCAGTGTATTGGCCGCTTCACTTATGGCTGCTACTACGCTATCAAAATTAGTCCTCATTCTTCCCACAGGGAAGGCTCCTCTGCCAAAGGATAAGAAAAATCCTGCGCCCATGCGTTCATCAATAGCTGAACCATCTGTAACAACATGTAGCCATTCTAGAGCAGGATATAATGTAGCTATCATATTAAGTACTGCCTCTTTCAGGAGTTGTGGAGCTATATCTGTCTTGGATTTATCAAACCCAGGGATATTAATTGAAAATGATGGCAATTGTTTCTCTGAGTACAATTTGGGTTTTCGGAAGTATTGGTGCTCCCTGGATCAACGTTATACTTTGTCAAGAGTGTTTAGGCGTGTGTTATTGGTGTAACCTGGGTTTTTAATCTTAAAGTAGCCGGTCTGTATTGCATACAGAAATTATCAGCCGTTCTATGGCATCTTTCACAGACTTTAAGAAGGGCTTTGTCTCTTCGGTACTCCAGAGGTTCAACCTGACCCTGACTTTCGAGAGCAGCCATTGGTGTAGATTTCACGGCGCCACAACATGTTCTCAGACCGTTGTTTTGGGATACAAAAAAAGTATATAGGGATGAGTTTGCAGTCAGTTGTGGACATCAAGCATTGTGTCTTCCTTCCCCAAAAGCTAATAGAGTTGAAATGGACTGGGTTAAAATAGTTGAACTTCTTCTGTGAGTGCTACTGTGTGTCAACTGTTGCGGGATGGTTCAGAGCAAATTGACTCCCAGCTTCGGCCATTGTGCCAGATTGAAAGACAATACTTCAATCACGATACAGACAATAACCAGCAGTTTCGTGACTCATGTGGGAGAGAGCGATGACGATGAATAAATAAAGGCATCTCTAATCAGATGGCATTGATTTGCTACTCAGTGATATTACAGATGTAAGGCAGCTATTGTGTAGAATCAGCTGGCATTATCGTCTCGTAACAATTTTAATTAGAAAAATGTTTTTCATCAGTTTCAATCTAGAGCACTGTTCTACAAAAGTATGATCTTGTAACCTGTAATTATTAATAAAATTGTGTTCCATACAGGTTTCTGCCACGCTTGTACTTTACAACTCCACACTTACAAATGTTTTCGTTGAGTTTTCGTTGTTCCGTTGTACAGAAGTATTAATATTACACGGGCACTGGTAATTTCTCTACAAAGTAGAGGGATTAGTAGCTTCAAATGCTAGCACAACATTTATTATCTTTTTAATGCTTTTGGGAGTCAGTTGATGCAAATGTGCTAAGTATTAGCGAAAGTGATGAGTAGGAAATGTATAAAGAAAGAATAAATTAGAATTGGTGTAGTTAGGTTAATTGCAATTAAAGCACGGCTTATGACTGATATTGGCGTTTGCTGTTCCAAATGCATATTTCAGACCGGCGTCTTAGTTAATGTATTTTAAAGGTTCTTGCTACTTGGCATGAAAATAATTTATTTTCATTCTCTATTAGAAGAATCTCTTTTAACACAAATTTCCCTTTTTTATTTTTTTTTAATTTTACTTATAATGAGAATGTGATTTATAAAAATGAAAACAAATAAATAAATATAAATGATGAAACTACTAATAAAATAAACTACAGAGAGCAACCGGAAGCTCGATTCGTCTGCCATCTATCGATGACTGAAATCCATGCTCCTAAATGTAGCCTTATGGGACGTTGTATCAAAGTGGATTATTACACTTAAATATCGATAAATACACAATAAAGTATTTAAATTATAATTATATTTGAGAAAAAATACAAGTCCCATTTATCAGCAATGACAATAGTCCGCTCTGTACATTAAAACCCCCTAAGGAGTGGACATAACCTAATTCAAGGTATGACAACGTATGGCAAACAGCTGTTCCTGAATCTTGTTCTTATACGACGTCACTTGTAACTTTTTACATACTTTACAAGGGTTGCATTTCTTTCGTGGAAATGAAATTTACAAGACCTCACTTTACAAGGACTTATAATAACACACTTATATTATTAGGCCACACTTATGTGAAATAGGTCCCAGGCCACGAAAAATATTTTTAGTAAACTTTGGCAGCAATGCGTGCACGTACCGTTTATGGCTTTAAGGAGGCTGGGGAGAAGCGGCTAGCGTTTTGACTACAAAACAAAGACTGCCGGTGGGGGAGCGGTCACTATATTGGGGGGTGGGTGTTGTCAAAGACGGTTTTGTGTGTGTAAGGATGGTGGAAATCGTTTATTGGTTACAATCGATTTCTTTGTCTGGCTGATCTCATTGTTTATGTCAAAAGGATGTTGTTTTATCTCTACCGCTTTCCTTGCAACAATTTAGTTCTTTGTGACTTTCAATAAGGTGGGTTCAACAGATCGTTCTAGTTGGTTAAGTCTAAAGCGAGTTTATGGACCATACGTTAGCACACCCACAGGGAATGATATATACCCTGATGGTAGCGACGGGATTTCTGGGATCCTTAGCAGAAAGAACACTTGGTCAATTTTTGTAGTCGGAAAGAAAATTGTTAATCTTTATCCCTAATACTTCCTTCTCGTCAAATTAAAATACCATTGGTTACAGTTCCATATACCTGATGGTGGCCAGTGAAAGAAGTAACACAAGAAGATAAAATTAGAAATGAAAATATAAGATAAAATAAATACTCATATATAAAATTTATACCTATACAGAAAATTCCGCGTTTATTTTAAACTTTTTCTTAGCGGAAAATGAGAACAGGTAGACTCAGAAAGCAATGGAAAGAACAGTTCTAAGGAACCGCGACCGGACTTATGTCCTAAAGCATAAAGTTTGCTTTCAACTATTTCAGAGAGAGAGATCATCAACCTCAGATAGCTTGGGAATGTTTGACAGATTCATCTCACTGGAATAATAGTATCTAAATATTACATATTCATAAAATATATAATAAATAACATTAACATTAATTAATATACTCCTAACACCAGGATGTTCACTTAATAGCCAAACTTCAACTGAATATATGCCACACAGGCTACTGGGGGTCGCGCGATTGGATCGTATGGCTATAGCAGACCCGGATTGCTTGCTGGACGACGTCGACCACTGGGCGCCCCGAGACGACTACTCTCATCATCTCCAAGGCCAGTGTATGGACCTCCTGGAATTGGAGGCTATAGGTCTGTATCTATATCTAATTGCTTTCTGTACGATTTAGTTCTGTCAAAACTAAAGCTGTAAGATACACACATTGGTCATGACTGAGGCATAAAAAGTTCAACTTAGGGTACTAGAGCTCCATAGTCCTATGTATTGATTCTGATTTTTACAGCTAGATTTCTCCTTCTCCTTCTCCTTCTCCTTTTCCTCCTCCTCCCTCTCCTCCTCATCATCGGTCAACAGGATGGCTAAGGGCACCCAATATACAGCCGCGCTCAACCCACTATTATTATTATTATTATTATTATTATTATTATTATTATTGTTACTATTATTGTTGTTACTATTATTATCATTATCATTATTATTGTTGTTATTATTATTATTATTATAATTAGTAGTAGCAGTAGTAGTAGTAGGTATATCTTGATTATTATCAAATTCTATATACACATTACAGATATATTTTATGCATGGGTCATCGATAGCACATGTTTAAGCATGATACACAATTAGAAAGAGGAACAAATCATAACAAAAACAAAATAAAACAATAATAAATATATAAAAACGCTTACAAGGGTGAAGAACAGCATTTACGGATATATAAATTGAAACCTATTACATATTATTTATAATTACACTAGTTATTGCGTTCTAACCAGAAAATGAAATAGCTTCTAGCTTCGTGCACTTTGGCTAGGAAAATGCGTACATTTAACTAATTAGGACCAGGTTTCAGGTTCGACCTCTAATTGCCTTATTTTTTTTTTCTCAAATATTCCGAGTAGTACATACGGCTAGAATATGTACTGATTCCCCCTCCGTTCCACAAAATAGGCAGGTTCTCCTACCAGAACTATCCGTTATTTTCTGAGCTTTTCGTTTGTCCCAGTCTAAACCAGACCATTCCTGATCTTGCCTTTCTCCCTGGAACCTCTTTGCCCCCAGGCTAATTTACTTTCATTCGATAGGGTCAAGAATATGTTTGTGTTAGATTCTGCCTCGATTTCCTGCCTGTTGATAGCTTCTAGCCTTGCTATAACCTTCTTTAGTGCATTTTTATAAACTAGTAGCACTATTAAACCCAGGCATATTCCTCTGAGTACTCTTTCCATCTCCTTGGCGCATAAAGTTGGTGTTATTTTTTTTTTTTTATCTGGTGTCTATAGCATTTAGCGTGAAGTGTTGACTGGTCTTCCTGCATTAGTCTAAGTCAGTATTTCACGTCTTTGTTTTACTATCAACTGTCTTCATAGCAACCCACCTCCCTTTTAACGATTTTTTGGAGAGCCCGAGAATACTTTTCAAAATATCGACTTAAATGAATTTTGTTTACAAGTTCAGCCCTCTCCCATCCTCATATTTCTCTTCCATATAACAGAATAGACTTAATCATAGCATATTTGAAGTGTGCTTTATAATTAAAAACAATTACACTTACCTACTCGTACTAAAGGCAGCTCTCAAATATAAAGCTTTTAAAAGTATTTCTTGTCCACTGTATCTACTTATCAAGTAGATTTCAGGGAACGGCTTCTTGGGTGGATAATATGTTCATTTTACAATCCTCGTTCTTTATTTAACAGCCCTCGTCTTTATTGATTTTCGCTGTTGTTGTTGATTTGGTTTATTTATGGACACTCTTTTAACATCTCAAGTTATCAGAGTCCCATTCAATTCAGGGCGTGAAACGTCGGTAAATTTTGCTCAGAGGTCTCTTCTTGCAGGCTTGAGGTTCTTTTTCGTGCAGTAAATCTACGACAAGGAACCCACGGCTTTACTTCCCTTCCGAAGGAAGCCATACATAGGATTTTTATGCCCGAAAAATTCATCGATCCTGACAGGGATTTAACCAGCGATCTTGGGTTTAGGAGGCAAGTAAGGCTACCACTACACCACCAGGACCGACAATTTAATTTTCGCCTACCACCTCCTTGGTATAATATTAGCCTTACTGACTGCTAGCCGGGAGGCCCGGGTTCGATTCTCTATACGTATTTAGGAATTTTTCTAAGTTAGGGAGATCTGGAATGGACCCACTCAGCCTTGTGAGGACATTTGGGAAGGTGCCTGATGGAGAGGTGGCGTTCTTCGATCTCGAAAGCCTCGTAATAGGCGACCTGCGGGGTACATACTTCCTTCTATCAATGAAGTGACAAGACGGAAGTAGTAGAGGATGCAAAGGTTGCCGGGGGGGGGGGGAGCTCTTGCGCCAAATGAGAAGAAGAAATAAGTTTTTATAACTTTACAGCAGGGCATTTTGTTTTGTATAATATTTTCAATAATAATATTCGATATACCATAACAAAGTCGTTACTAATAGTAATTAATATGATTTATAATTGCAGAACTTTGTTCATTGTAACACGATTTACACAAATTCTAGAAGAAAATCTACCGTCAGACACAGCAGTTGAAAAAGATGTCATTAAAGACAATTCTGAACCAGCTCCCATTTAACCATTTACGGTCTTTGTTATCAAGGAACGTCAGACCTGGTGCTGGACGTGCTGATTTTGGAAGAGGGTCTGGAGGAGACTACAACAATGCTCCAGCTCCTGTGTATGGCGTTCCAACGGGAGGTGCCAGCAATCAATACAACAATGAGAGAGGTAATGACGGTTACAACTACAACAGACAGTCTTCCAGATTCGACAGTTTCTCGGATGGAGGCCCCAGTTCGTCATATGGCGCACCTTCTAGAGACGGTTATGACATTTCCAATGGAAATTCAGGCGGCAATAATGGTGGTGCACTTCCAGATAGGCAGTATCTACCCCCATACTGACAAAACCGGACTTGTTCAAGGACACTCCATTTCCATATGTCAACACCAATATTACCAACTAGGGAACATGAATAGCATTATATCAATAGTTTTATTTAAGCAATTGTTTTGTATATTATCAAATGGTAAATAAACTCTCTGAGTGAAACATTACTTCGGTTGTTATTTTCTTGTACCTAGAAAAACAGAGTGCTAGATCAGAGCAGTAGGTCTACTTTTGAAGTGCTGACTTGGAGTATAGGCAGTGGCGAGGTATGACTTTGTGCACAGAGAAGGTTAATACATGGGATATTGAACTGTGGTGCTTCAGTATTAAAAACGGGCGTTAAACACTAAT
The DNA here is from genome assembly GCA_030762175.1 of Metallyticus violacea. Classification (NCBI taxonomy): domain Eukaryota; kingdom Metazoa; phylum Arthropoda; class Insecta; order Mantodea; family Metallyticidae; genus Metallyticus; species Metallyticus violacea. The sequence continues at coordinate 24,974,186 of CM060835.1, read as the reverse complement.
AAAAATATGGAAAATGCAATTTATGTTAAATATACCATTAAAATATCTATGCTATGGTATCATAAAAATGTTTCACATTTGAAATTATAACATTGTAACTTTCAATAATGAAATAATTACTAAATTAAATTAAATGCAGCATTAAAATGTTCATACTTCACTCTTAAAATAAATACTTCATATTTTACTGAACATTTACTGCTCCGTTCTCTATAACAATAGTAGTAGTAGTATTTATTATTACAGTTAAACTACCGCCACGGGTGGCTGAGGTCATTAAGACGCGGACCGGTGAGCGGGAGATCTAGGGTTCGAATTTACCAGGACCGTCTCCCTGACTGAGGATTTTTCCAGGTTTTCCTCAGTCCTCATAGATGGTAAATGGCAGGGGGGTACTCTAAACTTAGGCCTGGAGCGTTTTCTTCCTAAAAAATCTTTTCCCCATATATCATTTCATCTCATGTATCATCAGTGTTCACCGCCTGTGGTGCCTCAGTAGTAAAACCGAACGTTAAACACTGTTAAAAAACAGTTAAACTAGATATACATATATTGCGCATCACAGTCACATGAGTCGCATCATCACTCATGCTCTTGTAAAATACTTCAGTTCTGAAATTAATCCTAATTCTTCTATTCTAAAGAAACAAAATTCACAGAATATTGCTTATCCTATACTAGTTTCTGTTTTTTTTTAAAACTCCAATCACACGCGCGTGCGCGCGCACAACAGACATATATACAATAATTCTGATATTCATATAACTTTTGGTATTATTTATGTACAATATATAGGGATTTCTTGTCCCTAAAACTAGGTATTTCATTTAAGAAAATGCCCAGGTTTAGCCAGTTTTGTCTATTTACAATTAAATCCCAACATGCCAGCCTCCCTTTCTGGAGGTCAAAAATGAATCCGGGAGAAATTTTATGTACTATATTCTGTCTTTGCACAATTTAGTCCAAATGTGCACCCAATCTTCCGGTTCCGCATAATGGGCAAATTCTTCTGCCTTCCTCATCAACAATCTTACGTGTCTTCCAGCCTCCCAGTCTAAAAGACGCTATTACCCACCTCTGTTTAATGCCTAGCTGCATGATATAGGTCTCTTTTCCTTGTCTAATGCAGGTTCACAGATGACATCTGCACGTACTGCTCCTCTATTTCCTGACGGTTTATGTCAGACATGCGTTTTTGGACTTTTTTCACAACATCATACCTGTTTCCAATACTCTTCTGCCAAATATCGTTTAAACAGATTTTTGACAATTTCCGCTGTACAGCTGCTGCTCACCATTTTGGATAATGCATGGTGTTTGATTAGTGCTGGAAGTATATTGTCCTCAGAGTTATTTGTCTTCCTGAGTAACTTTAGTAATATACCGCGCCGTTCCGATAAATACACGGTATCCAGTGATTTAGTATAAATTTTGTTGAAATAGCGAATGAATTGTTAATGTTCATATTGATGCATGCTTATCACATGTTGCATTTGACATGAGAACCATTCACATTGGGACACACCTCCCATGTGTCGATTGTTGGACGAAAGATGTTCTGGAGCATTCTTGGTGTTACGGATTGGGCAGCTTGTTTAATTCGGTCTCGGGGCTCCGCTTATGTGGCATGCGTTAGCGGAACACATATCCCTTGATAAATCCCCACACAAGGAATTAAAAAAAAATAATAATAAAATAAAACAAAAGCTAACATCTATGGCATAATGGCATGGTACCCCGTCCTGCTGGAAGTACACAGTGTTCACACGTTCATCCTGAACAAGCTGGGGCAGCATATTCAGGTACAACCCATTAATGGTGTTTTCGGCCAAAAATAATGGACCGTAAATTTTGGCAATGGTTATTTCCATCCACACGTTAATTTGGGAGAGTTTCGCTGGAATTACAAGTGCACCACTGGCGGTGTGCCAGCCCAGACGATGCAGTTATGTCTGTTAACCTTTCCACAAATGTGGAACGCTACCTCATCACTCGAGAATGTTGTGATCTTCATTTGCTGCAAGCAAATGCACATTTGGTAACACTCTCTGCCAAATCCCGGTCATATAAATGGTGCAGAACTGAACTGCAGAGTACGGCATTTTCTTCAGCATGTAACGCAACACCTTGTGCGCCGTTAAGCATGGAAGTTCACTTCTCATGACAAACGCCGCTCTGATTTTGGACTACGTTCAAAGGATGTCCTAATGGCTTCAGTTCTGTCAACAGAGGTTGATGGACGGCCTTTCCGGGGTCATTCTTAGCGGTCCCAGTGCGCTTGAACTTGTTCACCAACTGTTTAATTGTTTTATCTGTAGCTCCAGGTTTATCGAATTCGGTGCTCAAATTTCGCTCTAATCTCACTATAAGACGACCCTCTCCAAGTCATAAGGCTACCCTCTCTAAACATCATGCACGTTCAGTTATCTGTAACAACAGAACACATGTTAAGCTATACGAAACCAATACCTACAATGCACTGGCATTTAAATATTACTCCTACAGCACAATCGACACTTAATTTGTGCACACCCAGTACATAGAAAAGGAGGTAACGCGGTTAAAAATAAAGTTACCAATGTATCATAAGTCACGCGGAAAGCCGAATACAATTAAGATTAAGTATAAAAAAAAGACAGTCACGTAAGAGCTGCGTAAAATAAGAGAATTCCTCACCTAGTAGAGTAACTTCACAAAAGAATATAAAATCCAAATTGTCGCCTTATTAATTGCTGAAATGACACAAGTTACGGAATTACTGTCTGGTATTAGGGGAACAAAATATTCTTGTAATCTATAAGTATCAGGTAAGTCAAACCCCATTTTAGAGTTATCATCATCATCATCATCATCATCATCATCATCATCATCATCATTATTATTATTATTATTATTATTATTATTATTATTATTGTTGTTGTTGTTATTATTATTATCATCATCATCATCATCATTATTATTATTATCATTATTATTATTATTATTATTATTATTATTATTATCATCATTATTATTTTGAGACAAAATTAATGGTATACCATTAATTAAATGAAATATATGACTACCGATAAATAAAGCTATACTGTATGGGAATTTTTAAACATTTTTCAGTGTAACCATATTTATGGATACATAAAATGAAACCATGTTTATGAATTTAGCCCCTGATATCACCTTCACATTCACTAAAATAGAGAAAAACAACAGAAAGTTTCGAGTTAACATTGTGTATTTAAGATGTTCAAATGTTTCAATAAAACAAAAACATGTTATTATTTAAAAATAATTACAATTTACTAAGCAAATATCCACAATTAATAACAAACAATCCAATATTCGCCGATTTTCATTGACTTTGAAATTTAATTTAAATATTATTGTAGTGAAAAGGTGTAATGCAAACATTTTCTGGAGCGCTCTTAATATACAAACATAATTCTCAAACATACATTAGATGAAGAATTCACATTTGCTATCTGCAGGACGATGAGTTTGTTAAATATAAAGTATGTGCATGGTTATAAATACAGTTTATATGTTGAATTAATTTGTCCTTTTACTGTAAAACAATTTAAACGCAGAGCGCTTTTTAAATTTCGGTTTTTAAATATACCCTTACACCTTATGATAAAATTTGCCTAATTTTCTGAAACTATTTTTTTTCTTATTTTATTTTAATGTTATATGCCGAATTATATTGTGAAGAAACAAACATTGGTGCCGCTAGAGCGATTTTTAAATTTTGGGTTTTATGTAAACCCCCGCTCCTAATAATCTGAATTCACTGATTTTCAGGAAATATTTCTTATTTTATTTAAAGTGTATGTAGGGAGTTTCGTTGCCAAAAACAAATATTAAAGCCACAAGAGCGATTTTTAAATTTTGGGTTTCAAATAATCCTTCCGCCCTTCTTAATAGTCCGATTTCATTGATTATCATAAACCATTTTTCTTATTTTATTTCAATGTCATATCCTGAGTTGCCTTTAACACTTTTTAAATTGCGACCTCTAGAGCGATTTTTAACTTTTTTTAAAAAAAATATCACTTTAGGTTAACTCCCACCTCCATTGGTCCTATTTTGCTCGTTAATGAGTTTGTCCTTATATGCTGACTTTTGCTGAGACCGTTAGAGTGTTAACGGACACATACATATTTATACAACACACGGGTAAAACCGTAATAGTTACATTTCTTGGAAGTTCGCTAAAATGTATACAAATTGTATTTATTGTTAATATATATAAAATTCCTATTACCGCAATCCAAATAAAATCTGAAAAATTCTATCTTAAAATTCATATTCTGTGCATTCTCGTCCTTGTGTTCGACTTCAGGTTCTACAAAATCCCAGAAAGGGCAGACATGATCATATGGGCTGCGACCAAGGCTAATGTACACAGAAACTAAATCTCCATGAAAGACATCCCTTCACATCTCCTTGACAGCGACATAGAAAATCACTACTTCTCTTGCGCAAGAAAGTATTAACCCTTGACCGTATTATTGATGATCGGTTATCGGTTATCTCGTATGTCACTAGTTCAAATAAGGAGATATTCCAATTCCTCAATAACAGTTAACATATACAAGCCAGCACACTAATTTTGGGTACGCTCAGCATTAGCCTTCATTCTTAATGGACGCTCCGTCCCTGAGTATATGGGAAAAAAAAAAAAAAAAAAAAAAAAAAAAAAAAAAAAAAAAAAAAACAGAAACATCTGTAGGTTCAGTGACCACAGAGTTCATTGCACCAAGGTATCAGCTTGTTATCCACTTGAAAGTTGTCTTGTGAATCATTTTTAACAGAGAGGTACGGGGGTTCAACAACCGATAGCGTACCACATTCTCGCGTAACAACCGATAACATATGATTAGCGCATCGCTTCTGACCTTGTCAACAAGTGCAAAATAGGCGCCGTAATTTGCAAGAAGACCTACTTTCATGTCGGAATAAGTATTTGCACAAAAAACAAATGATTAGAAAATAACTGCAATCTATAGAAATTATTTCTGACCTTAGAGCACAGAATTTTGATTTTGATGTTAGAAAAAATAATCTAACATTTAAAATATTTATTTAGCTCTCATTTCCACGTTATGGGCTTCATGAAATTTTACAAAGTGATATAAAGTCCAAACATGTTTCTCTGAGTATTTTTACATTTTACGAACACAATAATTATTTTATAACATTATTTCTACGTGGGGAAGTGCTGGGGAACAAAGACAGACTAGGGGAAAAAAATTAACAATAGAAAGGATGTAGCGAAGGAATATACAAACTCAAAGTTATGATTTAATACCAGAGTCACCACGAAAGTTTTGAGACGAGCAAAAGTGAATGTTGATCAGCTTAAACGGAATGTGGCATGGAGTAGCCCCATCCCTTACGAGTAAAACGAAAACCGGTAGCGACCCTCCCCATTCCCGCTTTCCAAAATGTGAGAATAAATAACCTCTCCTTTCGCGCTATTATTTATCATGATTACAGGAGTGGTTTAAAATAATCCCAAAGCCCTGAGCGCTTACAACAGGGCAACAGTTTTGAGGAATTTTAAAAGGGTCCGAAATTCCCTATAAGATGAGGAGAGAGTGGTAGTGACTGAGGAAAACATTTGTTGCTGTGAAAAAAAAAATGGTAGGCAAAAACAATCACGTAATATTTAAAGACATCGAGGCGGCCTTCCAGATTGGATCGCTAGCAGTATAAAAAATTCTGCACTATCATCTTCGTGTCAGGAAAGTTTCCTCCCGTTAGGTGCCCCACAATTCGACAGAGGCACAAAAGCGCACCCGTATCGAATGGTGTGAAGAAATGCTGCTGAGATTCGACGGAGGAAGCTCAAGGCTGTTTCTGACGTCGTTTCGACGGATGATGAAACATGGAGTTACCAATTTGACGACAGTAGGCAGTTTGGATCTTTCCAAATGACGATCCAACAAAGGGGCCAAAGTGTTTGGAAGAAAATGGTGGCCACGTTTTATTCAAAAAAGTGGCTATGTGGCCTGTGAAGGAGCAAACGATAGATAGTGCTCAGTGGTGCCTGCCGAAGGTTTCGACAAGCCCCAAATCTTCCGTTCACATTACCACCCAGTTCCTGCAGTCCACAGAGGCCAGACTCATTATTCATCCTCTTTACAGCCCCGACCTGGCTCCATGCTGGTGGCAAAAAAAAAAAAATAAATAAATAAAAATAAAGTGATGCCAGGAAAGGAATTTTCAATGAAAATGAAACATTCCACTTTTATAAGTGGCAAGATTGATTTGATAAGTGGTTTTGAGGATGAGAAAGTGTATAGAGTGTGGTGGAGGGTATTTTGAAAAGACTCAACAGCCTGAATGAGTCTACCTACTCTCATTTTGGGTTGTCTAAATCTTTCGTAGTGAACTTCGTACATGAACAATGAACATATGAACATATATTCGTAAATAATGCTACTACACTTAATTAATTTTGAATCATGTGGTTCATTTGCATGAAGCTGGGTGATGCGAAGATGTCCGTACATGCTACCTGACAAACAATATTATTGGTTTTTTCCTACTTTCCAATTAACTGAAATAGCACTGTTTACAAATTACACTTAACACTCATTATCAAAAAGTTTTCACACTAGATAATTTTGTACAAATTATAGTTACTACACCAAGGTAACAATATATATCAAATAATAAAACGTTTATTCTGTTTAGTGTCTTTTGTCAGCAAACTCATAACATAAAATAGTCTGTCCTTTATTTATATTCACGCAAACAATTTATTCGTACAGAAATAGTATATTATGATATTGTGTATACTGTTTTATTTTATCATATTGCATGAGTAAATATTTCAGAAATGAGCAAAGCCTAGCTTCGTAATTTTAACGAATGTAATAACTGTATAACATTATTAACAAGTTTCACATGCTGTTTTTATATACCAGATTTTTTAACAGTGTTTAACGCCCGTTTTTACTGCTGAGGTACCACAGGTGGTGAACACTGATGATACATGAGATGAAATGATAAATTTGGAAAGAATTTATTTAAGGAATGAAACGTTCCAAGCCTAAGTTTAGGGTACTTCCCCGGCATTTACCAGTTATGAGAACTGCGGAAACCTGGGGAAAAAAAAAAAAAAAAAAAATACCTGTCAGGGAGAACGGTACAGGCGGAATTCGAATCCCAGACTCCCGCTCACGAGTTCGCGCCTTAACGACCTCTGCCACCCGTGGAGGTATATACCAGAATTTAAAAAAAGTTATTAAAATAAATATAATAATAATAATAATAATAATAATAATAATAATAATAATAATAATAATAATAATAATAATGTCCATATTCTAATGAATTCTTCTGAAATGAATAACTTCCTAGAACCGATACTAATATCAAATTAACTTTGATTTAATATAATATAAATAATCTAAATTTTGTATTCAAACTGGTAGTCCTCAGATTCTTGACAATATGTAGTCGATCATAGTAACTATTTAATAAATGTCTTAATCAGCTTCAGGGATGTTTTACAAGCTGCCATTATTTGACACTCCAGGTCTTTTAAATTGTAGGGTATTGTTGACTTAAATAGCCTCAGAGAAAATATGTACAAAATCAATATATAGGGGGATCTTTCCAGTCACTTTAAAAATCTCTTCTATCAATCCATTATTGTAGACGCTGTAAGTACTGACAAACATTCCGCCCATAGTGGGGTGGAGCTCCATCTCGTTAGAAGATGTTACCTCCAGATAGCTCTTGGTTGAATGCTTTTGAAAACAAATTTTTGATTGCTTACTATGTAATTTGGAAGCAGATCCAAATATCTATTTGTGTTTAGTGTTTCTATAAAGAAGAATGGATGTATATAATTCATAATGACTTGACGGATTTGCAGCCGAGTGATGTTTACGTTAAAACCAAGCTTTCGGTCATCTTTACTGTTGCGGACCAGCATCTGGGTGATCATTTATAGTAAACTATCAACGTCCGTAACAGTGCCCTGAAGAAAGCCACGAAGCAAGCTGATCGAAAGCTTGGGTTTTAACGTAAACATCCCTCGGCGGCACATCCGTGAAGTCGTTATACAAATAATGAACGTCAAGAAAGCTTTAAATCTTGGATCTAAATAATGTTCCTCAACATACTGGACCAAATGTTAAGATTTTGTGGATGCTGCGTGTAATGCTCCTCCATCCATTATAAATTTGACCAGTATAGGCAGTTGTGTCTGTTGAAAAATTCATTCAGACAGAATGTCATTTCATCTGATAATAGAAATTGTGTCAGAAAATGTTTTTTATGCACGCCAGCATTAACTCACCAAACTGCATTATTCTCTCGGGATCGTCCTCTGAAAGTTCCTGAAAAGTTGAATTTTATCAAGATGTACTTGGCACTTGGAAGGATTTGGCTTATATTTGATTCTTACTCCACATTGTAGTAGAAGTTTTAGGAACATGTAGAAATATTATTCTCATCAGTTGCACTTTATCAGATTACCTGTTTTTGGTAAATTCTAGGCTTTCCAGTTGGAATAAAATTACTTACTTTCATACTTGGAATTCGATTGTGATTGAATGCATATCATTAAATAAATTAGCAATCTCTCGATATTATCGTTGCCTGTCTGCATAACCAATCATAATTAAAATGTGAACTGTTTTCCTTTCCCTCAATATTTTATATAAGAACTATTTAACACACTAGGTGTCAGATTTAACTAGCCGAATAAGACTTTTCTGCATCAATAATCAGATCAGGGAGATGCGATTTTTTCTGAGTGGTTGACTATACGAAAATGAATTTGTATGCACTACTAGCAATATTGCAATGTTGCATATCCACCGCAAATCGCGGCTTCAGTGCTTCATTTAGGAACCTATAAATACACAATGAACAGTTCTTGTTGTTAATAATTTCATTGCTTATCAGTTTTATTTATTTGTTTATTTATTTATTGTGCTCTAATGCGAAAGTGAACTCTGATTCCACTTCCTATGATTTTACTCATGCAACCCGCGCGCCCCTGACGATAGGCTTGCTAAACAAAAACATGTTGCCAATTTAGCTCTTTTCGGACTAGAACTTACTTCATCTTTGGCCCTAATTTTTTTTACACTTCTTCTAGCTCTTCAGGCACTCTAGCTCTTTGAGATAAAACCTGGAATTTTATATAATTAACTGACTCACTAGCATTCACATACCGCGCTGAATGGCTCCGTAAGATGTAGCAACTAAATTTATTAATAGTTATTACCACATTTTCTTTGTATATGGTGCAAGGCACTGTTGCCAACTTAGTCATTTTATGGGTAAATCTAGCATTTTCACAGCTGCCTTAAAGCCATACAAAATCGTCAAATACGTATAGCCAGAGTTTAGCTTATTTAACAAACCCCTGACCAAAATGAAATTTTTACTACTATAACATGGTTTTAATTGTTCTGGCATTAAGTAAGCAGTGTAAGGCCAAAATCGATCACCTTAGCTTTTTTGCTATGTAAGAAGAACAAACAGAATGAATCCCCGCTTGCTGTGCAGCTAAATTGTATTCCTATCAAGCGTCAAGCTATTTTATCAAAATGTATATGCGTAAAGTAACTAGTAGTACCTGATGAGATGTCATCGTACATGTACTTGTTGACTTGTGATTTAATTATTCGCCTCGTTGTTCCCTATGCAATTTAAAACTGAACTTTGTTGCAGCAGCTCAATGGTTACAATGAATGCTATACTTTCGTTTGCCCTGAGTAAAAGTTAATCTTAGACATGTATATTAGACCGGAAGCTTTGATAAGGAAGGAATAAATAACTTCTCAATCAACATTCGTCCGAAAGATCCCTTAAGCCTACTTTTTCCTGAGTAGCGCAGCGCCTGGTAAACACGGTATTGGCATTCCCGATAATTTAAGTCTGCTGTTATTTGTCAACATTGTTTATCCATTCTCACACTTTCTCGCTATAATGGGGATACAGTGTAATGAATATAGCGGAAAACAAATGAAGAAATAGAATGCAGCTTCTTCGCTATCTGCAGTTCTCTCAAACACGTGTGGGTTAAAAAGAAGTAACAGCAATTGTTACACGTGTAAGTTACCAGAGAGGGCCATTGGTCGCATAGGAACGAGTGTTGTGTATCAAAGCGGCGGTAAATGGACCCTCAAGACCGATTGAAACAGCTTACGACGAAGTGAAGGGTGACTGCATGACAATATAAACATTTTAGCAATCATTCGCTTAGAGAAGCATCCATTGAAGGTAAATGCAATTATTATTATTTTATTGTTATTATTATCATCATCATCATTATCATAAATCACTTGTGGGGGATGGTATTGTTACATGACAAAATGTTTAGCACCCCTGAGGGGAAATTTTGCTCGTTTTTGGTGCCAATCTAGCCCGTTCTTTAGTTCAGCAGCGGGAACCAGGAAAAACAAATGAATAAAGTAATTCGTTTCCAAACTTCAATGATCTAATGTCTGTTGCATGCAAAACATTATGCATTTCATTAAATGTTCTGCAGTACACAATGCCGACCGTCAACGGAATATTATCAACAATAAATTCGAAGTTATTAACAGTGACAATGTCTTTGGCCAGACTAGAAACGCTGCAGTTAATATGTCCCTGCAGTGCAGTTAGTAGGCTACAAAAATGACGCACTTGACTCTAGAGGAATGGTGTCAGTAAGACAAAATGATAAGAAATGAGATAACATTCCCCCGTCTCTCCTCTGCTAACCTACCAATAAAATGCGTCCCTTATCCGCAATATTCAGCAATACAAACAGACGCGCGATGGAAGACGCCGACTTTCTACAGCAGATGCTCCGTAAGGCGGAAAACGACAGCAGTATTGTGGTTTACGCCGTCGAAGCCGTCCCTTGCTGCAAAAATGGAGAGAATTATATGTCCCTAGTGACTAGGGTCAAGATCAGAGGGTCCCAGGACGGCAAGCAGAGAGGTAAGGTTGGTTAGCCTGCAAGAAACTAAACTTCCATTACTAAAATATGAAACAAATGATTGTTGAGTCGAGTAAAAGGAATATTATTGTTACTGTGAACAGAAGTCCATTTAAATGCAAATGCAGTGTGCGATGTTAATGATACACAGGAGATAGGAAACACAACAAAACGGCTAAGTTGTTTTGTTTTCGTTTATGCTGCAGTAGCTCTGTGAGTATAGCGTTATTATTTTTGTTGTAGGTTACAAACGTTCCTTCTTAGCTTGAAACGTCGTTTATATACGAGTTCTAATATTCCTGGAGCATTTATACGTTTTAGTGAATTCTGAAGGAAAATGTGTGTGTGGGTGTGCGCGCCTGCCTGTTAACGCTCTAGTGGTAGCAATTATTCTTTTTTCTCAACGAAATTCGACTTATAAACTAACAAACTATTAATTGCGTTCGTTAACCAGCAAATTGAACTATTGGGGGTGGGGCTTAACCTTAAGCTTAAATTTAAAAATCGCTCTACCGATCGCAATTTTTGTTTTTATCAACTACACTTGACATATGCCATTGAAATAAAACGAGAAAAATAGTTTCTGAAAATCAAGGAAATCACACTATTAGGGGAGTTATCTGAAACCCAACGTTTAAAAATCGCTCTAATGGCATTAATATTTATTTTTTCGCAACAAAACTCAGCACATTTAAATAAAAAAAATAGTTTTTTAAAATTTTGGAAATCGAGTCATAAGGAGTGGGAGGTTTACCTGAAACCCAAAATAAATTGCTCTTACATTTAATTTTCTCTCCATTTTTTCAAAATAAAAGAACAAATTAACTCAGCATATAATGTTTTTATACCCATGCATATGTTTTATATTGGACAAAAACATTGTCGTGAAGATAGCAAAAGTGAAATATTAATGTAATGTGTGTTTGAGAATTATATGTATGTAAGAGCGCTCTGTAATCTTCAGAAAACGTTTGCGTTACATACTTTTACTATAATAAAATTTAGTGTAAGTTTCAAAGCCACTGAAAATAGATGGAACTTTCAATTGTATATTGTTGATAGTGTATACTTTCTTAGTGCATTGTAATTGTTTTTAAATAGTAATATTTTTTGATTTATTGAAACATATGAACATCTTAAATTTACAACATATGTCGAAATTTTCTGTTATTTCTCTCTATTTTAATCAAAGTAAAGATGATATCAGTTCATAAACATGGTTACATTTAAAAATACCCACATATATCATTGTCTATAAGTAATCATACAGTTCATTAATATAGCATACCAGTAATTTTTGCGTTTTAATATCAGTAATAACAATGATAGTAAATTATAAAAGTATGGTTTCTCTTTTGTGATACTTATAAGTTGCAAGAATTCTAAGTTTGTTTCCCTAATATCACACAGTAGCCATAACTTATTTCATTTCATTAACTAATAAGATCATAATTTGGATTTTACATTCATTTTTAAAGTTATTCAACTTTCTTACTTAGTTAGGCAGCTTCTGCATGACACTTTTTAAAAATTATATTTTGGCTGGACAATATAAAATGTTTTAAAAACCTGAAAATTTTGGTTTATGTTCTATTGCTAATAACAATAGTATAGGTATAATTTAGAATATAATTAACCTAAAAGAAAGTATTTTATCTTTGGAACCTAATTAATCTCCGATATAGGCATTTTAATCATGTAAGGGTACTTTATGGAATTTCTGTCATTACTATAGTAGTGTAAATCTTTTTTCTTTTGAAGCATTTGAGGATAGCAGTAATACTATAATTACACTCGAAAACAAACACATGTTTACAGCAAGCATTTAACCAGTTTTCTGTGTTGTACATGCTTTGTGTATTCCATTTTTACCTCCCAAACGGGGCGCAATACATTTGGCGGTTCCTCCATTATATAATTTTACTATATACAGTTCAATAATGGAATTGGGGAAATAGGCATATGAAAGAACAGCTACTTTCGCTCTAATGGCATTCATTTACTTAACCCCTAGATTAGTATAATTTTCATAGGAACAAATAATTGCTAAGGTAAGGTATGGCATAGGTTTAAAATTGGTTTAAGAATATGACCTTAATTCAGTTTAATCGCTTACCCTGCAACAAGACATAGCTTAAAATGCCGAGCACAGTTCTCTGTGAAATTTCCATTACCATAACCTCTAATACTGAACAACGGACAACAAGCCCGGATATTATACACTTTACAAAATACATAGGGTTCACGACACGGTTGATCCGTGAAAGCAGGCGGGAGGAAGCCGGTAGAGCGAGAAGTAAACGGTGGCATTCTAGATCCGCATCCTACTCATAAACTTTCATTAATCAATGGCAAACACACAATCCTCATTTCATTTCACTAACCTGTTACAGTAGTCGCACAAAGTGATGTCCTTCGGCATTCACACAATCCGGACATCTTTTGATGAAATTGCATTCACACAAAAAAGTTCCTCTTTTGTAATCCTTCTAATTTGAGCTCTTATATTGTCTTTCAGTTCATCTACAATGTGTATGGGTTATTTTATATAGACTGTATATTTTAAGGTTCCCCACAAATAATAAGATCTGTGGAACGTGCAGGCCATAACCCTTTAGAAATAATTGTCTTCAAAAACCTCCCTTATAGCCTCCAAAGAATAAAAAGCAATATGGGCTGTGGCAGAATATTATTGATTTTCTCTTATGATCAGTTAATTAAAAAATGTGAGAGTATTTGCGTACGATATCTCCGAATTTAAGGTATCTTAAAAAAATACAGGTGATATTATTCTATTTGCCCTAACGACATACCACACACCAACCTTTTTATCATGCAGAGGAATTTCGTGAATTATCTGCGCTCCAGAATGTATTGTTCTGTGAACATACCTATGTAAATGAAACCGTGCTTCATCAGAGAAAATGATTAAACGTGGATCAACAAGTCCGTCATTAATGTTCCGTAAAACCCAATTACAGAAAGTCATTCAACTTTCGTTGTCATGCGACCTTATCTTGGACTATACAGAATTAGTGAGGTTTCTCTCGCTGTACAGCAGTTTTACCATATGATATCCATTACTTGATAATCAAGTAGGGGGATGAGAGAAGAATATCATAAAGAGGTACGGTTGGTGTTCTGCAAATTACTATACAAAATAAGCAGTTATCTAAAATAAAATGTCTTCTGCACAAATGCTACCTGATTTGTTAATTTTTTGCATTCAATTCCTTGGCAGAATTTCATCACATAAGAACAACCTAAGGTAACATGAAATAATAATAACGAAGTAAGGATCAAGCGATTTCTTATAATATCTATATTAATTATTATTCGGTGGTACACTTCTCAGTGCTTTTACAATTTTCTACTAGTGAACAAGTTGAACTTGGAACTTTTTGGTCATTTGGTCAAAACTATTCAGAGAAATTCGATTCAACATCAAAATTATTATCATATCTGTGTAAGTATGCAACCTGATAATTACTGTAGGTTTTAATTCACAGGAGTGCCAACATGCCTCTAAATATATAATGTAAAAGCAACTAGTGTTTAACTTCCTGTATTCATTCCTCTTCTCTACACCGTCACGAATGGCCGAGGTCGTTAAGGTGCGGACTCGTGAGCGGGAGGTCTTGGGTTCTAATCTTGCCAGGACCGTAATCCCTTACTGAGGTTTTTCCCAGGTTTTCCTCAGTCTTCATAAATGGCAGGTGCCGGGAGGTATTGTAAATTTAGGCCTGGAACGTTCCCTTCCTTAAAAAAAAGTCTTTTATAAATGTTCATTTCATCTCGTGTTATCATCAATTGTAATTTTAGCGTCGGTCTTTAGTTTTGAATTTAAGTTTTAGTAGTTAAATTATAGCTGGCTACAAATTATAATTTTGTTTGCTAACTGGCTTCCAGTTAGAGAGTTGCTTGAGTGTTTTAATTTGAGTTTGTTTTGTTCATTTGCTTTTTGTTAATTACTTTTTAATTAGTTATAGATAAAATCTGTACAAATAATGTTAAAATGTAATAAAAATATAATAAGCTATAGAAACTGAAATATATGTTCTGGTATACGCCTCTAGGTGCCAGGACGACGTATTACATATAATAATAATAATAATAATAATAATAATAATAATAATAATAATAATAATAATAATAATAATAATAATAATAAATCGGTATTCACTGCCTGTGGTGCCTCAGTAGTACAAGTAAACACCATTCAAAATAATCATCTCTGCTTTAGATGCACTTTTCCCATAAACTATCAATCTCAGCATTCTCAGATTTTAAAATCAGTTTGAATACATGCTAAAGTAACATTGCTGATGAAATAATATGTAATATAATGAGAAAGTTTAATTTTTACAAAATATTTGTATATATAGTGTCATTGTTTTATGCAAATTTCAAACAACATATATTTTTTTCCAGTAATCTCATTCATGCATTAGTGAAAAGCAGCTCCAGCTGTATAGAGTAAAGTATTTTGCACATGCGCAAGAGAATTCATCTTACATAGTTTTTTTTTTTTTTTTTTGAGAAAAGTGCATCTAAAGTTAAAAATATGCAAGTTAGGGCAAAGGTCAAAAAATTGTAAGATTGTGTATTGTGTAACAGCATAATGGCTATATTTAATGTGCCATTTAAACAAATTAAATTTTGCAAACAAACAAAAATTATATATGGATGTAATCTACAAACTACATAGTATCATATTATGCATATAAAATTAATTTTTGAACAAAAATCTGAAAGCAGTGGAAATGAGTTGTACCAGCCAAGTAGCCATGTGTAAATGTCCACTTAAATCCATTTAAATGCCGCAAACACACAAAAACTATGTATGGATTTACTCTGCAAATTATTTTCATATTATGCATGAAGTCAAAAATGGATTTTTGGCCCAATATCAAATATAAAGTTTCCTTAAATTATATTGTAGAATAGGCTTTCATTCCTACTTGTGTGTGTAAGCAACCTTATCTCCATTTTACATTCTTTTTCAGTACTTTGCAGTAGACATTTTGTTAATGGTTGCTGTTCTCTGCTTCATAAGGCTACAGTAACTAATTAACTGTCATTTTCGTTTTTGAAAGCAAGCCAATTTTGAGAATAAATTTATTTTTATTGCGTTCAGCGCATTGTTAATATTTTGTGCCTAAAACTTCATTTTTATAACAAATAAATAATAAATAAATAAAAGGATATATCAAGCACTTTTAACTGAGTTTTTAACGTGAAAAATTTCCAAAATGTTCCCCTAAAAATGAGTCCGATTTCGTTTCCTCAAACTTTTATCCTTGTATAAATTCTCTATTTTGGGGGGAAAATCTGCAATCTGACATTTCTGCTTTAGGGCGAAGAACTCGTTTGCCAGGATATTGCGCACTTTGCGTCGAAGCTGACCTTAGTAGAAGGGCGGTGACTTAACTATTGTTTACATGGCCGGGTTATTTTCGCCAAAACCACAAGAAGAAGATAACAATAAAGTTGAATGACCGAGAACTACAGATGAGGAAGTTAGTGCCGTTATCATTTCCTTGTAGTGCATCTCTACTTTAAAGGGATAGCGGCATAATCTCTTAGGGAAGGTGACTCAAGTAGAACATAAGCGATTTTGAGGTATGTTTACTCTGGTATCGCTTTTTACTTTAGTACACCAAAAATGAATATCAAGAAGTGTCAGGCTGCTGGCTTAAAAAGTTATTAAAATCTAATCGTAGTCGCTTTGATAATGAAGAAGGTAGATGAGAAATATAATGATTATTTACCTCAGATAAATTATCACCCATAATGATTTACCTAAATCTTCTATCTCCTTACTTTTTTTTAATAGTGTTTAACGCCCGTTTTAACTCCTGAGGCATCACAGAGCGGTGGACACTGATGATTCTTGAAATGAAATGATATACTGAGAAAGGAAGCGCTTCCTGGCTTTTGCCAATTATGATGAGCAAAATCTGGAGGAAAAAAAAAAAAAAACTTCAGTCCTGAAGGGCGGTTCTAGTAGGAATCGAACCTCATACCTCCGGTTCACAGTTCGCTTCTTAAGGACCCGTGGTGGTAGTTCTGAGGTTTGTTCTTTTGTTATTGTAAAATTAAGGCTATTATTCAGTGTCTCGTTATAAAAAATATTTTTTTTAAAAGTACAAAATCCTCACCAAAATGAACATTTTGGATTCTCCTTTGTGCAAGAAAAATGTTTAATAGTAAATTGATATAATCCTATGTGACGAACTATATTAAACAAATAAAGCATGAATACATAGACAGTAAAACGGAATGCAAATTAAAAATAGAAATACTATATGTAATTATGAGAAAATAATATAATTTATCATGAAAAAATCCTAAAGCTTTTCTTGCTTTTCTTGTCCTCAAGTTTTCTGGTAGAATCATCACGCGATTTTTAACAGTAAAAAAGCAACTATAATATGTATTTAAATAAACACTTTAAAAATTACATTAAACTGTGTTTAGGTTTGTTTTCATTAAAGAAGTTTAACTATACCTATTCAACAATTTTTAAAGCAGCCTGAATTGAATAGCTGCCTTTCTGTACGATTTGTTATTTTTAACTGTAAAATATAAAGAAGAAATCAAATAGGCTTAGATTTTTACTTTCCTATTAGAACATATCGCGATGCAGGACTAATCTCCAAACTCTGTGAATAAAATACAACAACAACTTCAAGTGCATAAGCCAATCATCCTTTTTTATCTGTTTTCTTTTTTGTTTGTTTGCTTTTGTTTCACAGAGGTGCACTTGTAACTTGTATAGATATCTCTAAACGTGCAGAAATATTGATAAATACAAATACAGTACAAGTTTTAACATCTGTTTTATATTTTTTTGGAATCATTTGACATAAATATGCACAATATTTGCGAAATTGGTGATAATGTTGAGAGTAGAAGTGTATATAAAGAAAGAATAATTCAGTAATTAAGTACAGGATGGCGCTAAAGTGACTTCACACTTAGTGAATTTCTGTTAATACATGATTTCACTTTTTTATGTTATGCTCAAACCTTTTTCCCTCTTTATTTGTTTTTAACTGTATTGCATTTTGTTTGATTCGTTTTATTTACGGACGCTCTTTAACATCTCAGGTCATCAGCGTCCCATTCAATTCAGGGCGTGAAACGGCCGACAAATTTTGCTCAGAAGCCTCTTTTTTCAGGCTTGAGGTTATTTTTCGTGCCGTAAATGTACGACAAGGACCAGTGCCTTTACTTACCTTCCGAAGGAAGCCATACTTAGGATTTTTACACCAGAAAAAAATCCATTGATCCTGACAGGGACTGAACATCGCGATCTTGTGTTTAGGAGGCAAGTACCACTACACCTCTAGGACCGACCGATGTTTCTAGGTTGGTAATACTGTCAGGGGGAATAGAAAACAGCAAATGAATCGTAACTGCTGATGAAAATGTTAAAGAAAGAGGAAAGACTTTTTGTTGTTAAGATCGGATACCATGAGGTGCAGTACTGAGAAAATGGAGAGAACATTTCGAGTCATTTCCACCATCAAGTAAGGCTGTTTATAATATAATTCACAAATATGAAATTGAAGCTTCTGTTTTGAATGCACCTCGTAGTGGGGACCTAGGACAGCCAGACTGGGGAAAGTGAACTCAATGTCTGTTTGGCTATCACGACAGGTTCAAGAAAGTCCACGAGACGATTAGCAGTAAAATTTCCAGCAGCATCACGTCGGTCAATCCAAATAATATTGCATCAGCAGAAGTTCAAAGTGTACGTTCCACGTCTGACGCGTGGTTTGTTGCAAGATGATCCAGACATTTGCGAGATTATGCTCGATCAGTATCGATATGACCCCAATTTCTTTCAAAATTTTTTGTGATCGGATGAGGCCACCTTTGTGTAATTGGGACATAAATTTTACTTGAAATCCATCATGTTGTTTTGGAGCATGCGCTAAATTAACTCGGAGTAAATGTATTGAGTGCAAACACTTTAATGACGATGGTAACAAGTACTTGGTTCTACTTCAAGAGGTTACACCAGGAATCATCATGCATTTGGACAACTTGGACAACTCTACTTCAAGCATGATGAAGCTCCTGCGCAATATTCTACAGTTATTCGGACGTTACGTTGATAACATTTTAATAGAAGAGCGCTTATACATCGTACAATTGAATTCCCATCACCATCCCCTGATTTTATCCCAATGAATATATTCTTTCGGGATATGGTTAATGGTGAAGTGTAGGGAAGGAAACCGCAAACTGTTAACGTTGTGGATGCCTTCGACAATCTGGACAACATTCAGCTGTGTTGCGTGTATTTCATAGCTTGTTCCAGGTAGACTCCAACGGGACATTAATAAAGAAGAAAACAGTTTCAACATAAAAAAAGAAGTCAAATCATTTGTTAACTGAAATTCAGAAAGTGTGTCGTTACTTTTGCACCAGCCTGTATACTGAGATTAGGTTAAGTATAATTATAATACGGCTGATAATATTTTCCAATGTTTTTCTTAAAATGAAAATATGATTGCCAAACAATATGAACAATTTGGTATAATGATCAAATGGATTAATAAAATAAATTACAAAGCGCAAACGGGAAATTCGATTCTTCTGCCATCTTTCGATGATTGAACTTGATGCTGCTATGTATTGTCTCTCAAAGTGACAATACACTTGAATATTGATAAATACATAATAAAGTATTTAAATTATCTTTGAGATAAAATTACAATACCCATTTAACAGGAATGACTATAATCCACTCTGAAATTTAAAATAATTCGAATTTATTACTAAGGAGTGGACATGATCTAATTCAAGATATAGCGACATGTGGCATACAGCTGTTTCTTCATCTTGCTCTTAAATGACCTCCTCTCTAACTTTTTACTAATACCTTACAAGTACATTCTTTCTTGGAGTCGGTCCCGATGGTCTAGTGGTAACCTAAACCTTGAATTGTGGGTCCAAGACCACGGGTTTACCGGCCGGGTTGATGACTTTTTTCGGGCGTAACAATTCTATGAATAGCCTCCTTTGGTAAGAAAGTAAAGCCTTGCGTTCCATATCGTTACGGTACTTTAAAAGAACCTAAAGCGTGAAAGAAAGGACCTCTTAGCAAAATTTATCGACCTGAATTGAATGGGACATTCAAGAGAGTCCGTAAATAAACCAAATATTAAAAGTTACAACTCCATTCTTTACAAGCACTTGTACTAATACACTTATAATGTACATTGCGATCAGTGAAACTTTACCCCGCCGCGTTGGGTTTTCTTGCTTATTTGTTGACCTTGCTGACTGTCGCAGTCGTAGCGCAGCTATTCCCGAGTGTACATTGTGTTGTTAGTTTCTTAATTCGACATTATACACTAAGTGTATTTATCCGTCGAATGTTTACGACGGCACAATGTGTCTTTATGTATGATTCATATATGTTAACTCATATATGAAAGAATCAAGGACCATTTTTTTAAGCATAGTGATTCTGTTGCTTATGTGAATACCATACTAATCTCTTTTTCAGAGAATTAACTGACAGAGAGAGTGATCATCCATATTTTCAACAGGACTCTCCAAGGGCTCATACTGCGCATGATTCCACGAGAGCAATTGACGATGTGTTTACACAAGCCAGTGTAGTTAGTAATGGTTTGTGGCCCCCTCGGTACCCCGATTTAACATCCTGCGATTACTATCTCTGGGCAAATTAAAAAATGCCATGTATAAAACGAGCCCGCACACCATACAAGAACTCAAAGATAATATTCGTCAGAAAATTTTTCGGATTTCTCAAAATGAACTACAGCGATTTATGAACAATTTTCTAAAGATATACCACAGATTTGTGGAAAATGAAAGCAGGCTGTTTGTTTGATAATTTAGTAAGTAATAAGCTCATGAATTGGTTTGTTTTACCCACCCGCAAATCATCGAGACCCGGGTGGCAGGTTAACCCGCTAACGAGCGACGCGCTCTCCCATAGGCAAAACACTCCGGGGGAAAACAGAACTGATCGCGGTATAGGGCCATACTTTTTTTGGAATAGAGTCCTGGAAGAGCTGACGAAAGCGTTGACTATGAATAATCTTTTACCACTATTTCCACTGCTCTTGGTAATGCTAAATCTGACGATAAGAAAATTTCCCCTCAACACAGAGTTTAAAATTCTCTGTATTGACGTATGTATTACCACATACTCACGAAGTGTAAAGATTCCCAAAATTGTGAAATGTATTCTATTATTGCAAGGTTGTATGTAATCCCTCTCTATGAATTTTGTTTTATGTGTATTCTCAGAATGGTGCGTGGTGGTGAAGCGGCAACCGAACAGCAAGGCCCGAAGGGAAATGTTCAGGTCAGGTCCGGTGTTTCGCAACGAAATGGCAGTTTACTACAAAGTGCTGCCAGCTTTTCGGCGCCACTTTCCCGGATGCACTCTGCCTTTCCCGACCTTCCACCACGCCGACTATCAGCTCAGAGACGATATTATCGTACTGGAGGACCTTGCATTACAGGGATTCACCATGAGGAACCGACTTCAAGGACTAGACGTCGAGCACTGCCGTATGGTCTTCAAGGTGGGTACGCGCATCCCAGGCTGGCGAGTTCTGTTTTGTTTAGTTAGGAAGTGTATACACACAACACATTATGACACTGTTTACCCAACACTCGAGAATGTAGGTCAGGTTGTTATCGAGGTCGCTATGATCTTCCAGCGAACTTTGCACTACGCGTGTAGGTTAGCTAGAAGGACGCAGAGCGCCATTTCTGAGGTGGGACATGGATACGATTATATGAGGAGATTTGAGTATATAGCTATTATAAACATGTAGAGAGATGATGAATGTCCGTGATGAAATTTAACAAAAACAAACTCAACTTGAACTAAAACTGCGTATAAATTGCTTAAAATGTTTTAATTTAAAATTAATATTGAAGTAAAACAGTAAAATACACTTTAAAACAATATTTATGAATTATTATGGAGTGTAATTATTAAATGTGGCGTACTGGTATAGAATATCTTAAAATATACGAGTACAGACGTTCGCTCCACTACTCAATCGGAAATTTATTTTGCCGACAAGAAGTTACTGCATAAGGGCCTTGCCAACTGTCCAGGATGTCACGCTGTTGGAACTCTAGCTGTATAATATTTGTTTCTTACGTTATTATGGTGCATAAACCCTTTTGAAAAAGTTTTGGGACCATCCTCTCGAATATTATAAACTGCCAACGGATATTTTGTTTCAGAGTATACAGGGGGTATATGAAGATCAATAGCCGAGTGGTTTTATGCGCACTGCCGACTGATACAACAAATTGCTCGGCTAATGGTGTTAAAGGCTTTTGAGGAGAAGCTTCTAATCGTTAGTCTATTAATTCATCATGATTTTCCTCTCTTAAAAACTTTTTTTTTCCCTCGGCTTCTTGTCAGTGAAAACTCCTTGAATTCGAACTTTTTCACCAATCTGAAAATTCTATTTCCCTATGGATACCGTCCTGGAATTTTAGCACGAAATTCTCTCCTACACCATTTATGTGATTTCTATTGCACATAATCAAAAACATTTTTTAATAGTTTATTTATTCATTTTGACTGAATTGGACAGCTTGACCAGACCGAATGTCAAACCCAGGACCTTATAAGCCTAAAACGTACTTGCAACAGAAACATAACTGAAATAGTTGGCATTATAAATTCGATTAAGAATGCTCTATTGTCTGTGTCAGCGAAATTGTAACTTCAGTCTTAGCGAGAAAAGCACGTCCACTGAAGGTCAACAGGTTGCCACTAGGATATACAAACTCTGATTGCTTAGCGGAATGAGGCCATGGTATAATACATATGCAAAAGGAAGCATAAAAATTTTATTTGTAAAATAACTGAAAAACATGGGATTTTTGTAGTGACATATATTTATGATTCCTCCCGAAAGCTTTTCATGAACTTTCCGCTTTATCTTGAAATGTTGTAAAAATACAGCAATTTTTGTACAGTAATATTACTATTATTTACTTTTTTAAAATTTCACTCTATTTTAAGCCAAAAGGGAAATGAAACTTACCTGAGTTTTCTCTGCTAGGGTCTTGCTCAGTTCCACGCGATATCATTGGCCTTCAAACGGCTGCATCCTGCAGAATTCAGGAACGTAAAGAACTCCATTGACGAGGTAGTGTACATACCTGAAGCGAGAAAGTTCTTCAAGCTGTCCATGGAGAACTCGATGAAGATGGCAACTGCGAGCCTGCGGATTCTCTCCAACAATGATGGAACCTTTGACAATGCAATCCGAGCTCTGGAAGGTCTTGTGTCGAGGGATTTATTTGAAACGATGACGGAACTGGTGGCGGCTGAGGAACCCTGGGCCACCATCTGTCTAGGAGACTGCTGGAACAACAACATGCTCTTCAGATACAGCGAGTGGGGTCATGTGGAGGAAGTCAAGTTCCTGGACTTGCAATTGGGTCGTTACGCCTCACCGGTAACAGATCTGCTACACTTCACTTACACCAGCACCACTAGCGATATCAGGAAGCGCCATCTGCAGGACCTACTGGATCTGTACCACGCTACGCTGGTGCAGACCATGAACCAGCTCCTGCCAGACGCTCCACGAGATGCCCAAGCCGATATCATTGCTTCTAGATCAGCATTCCAAAAGGAATTCACACGTCGTGTCCTCTATGGTTTGCTCAACGCCATCTTCATCCTGCCTGCCGTGCTCGCTGACCCGGATAGAATTGTGGACCTGGAGACTCTTCAGGAAGCCGATTTTATGTCACAAAAAACAGTGAACCTGTGGATATCCCAACAGACACCGATTTATCGGGAAACCATCAAGGATCTAGTCCTGGAGTTTATCGACAACAAGTGTCTCTGTCTTCTTGCACCAGTACAAGAGACAAACGAGCAGTAAAAGCGGTTGGCTACTCCTTGCTTCGTTATTCCAATCCGCAACTGCGTAATACAATTTATATTATTTTACTTTGGGTGTAATTTTAAACTTCATACAAAATCAAAATGTTTCCTATAACTTGCTAGTCACTTGTAGGTTTAAGATATTTATGTTTCCTTGGTGTCTGATAAGAAATCATCCTAACCAAGGATTTCATCATGTCATTAAAACAAAACAATAAAAACTGTATGTGAAAATCAGTGGAATGGCCTATTAGAGGAGGGGGTTTACCTGAAACCCAAAAATTAAAAATAGCTCTAGCGGCATTAATATTTTTTTTTCGCATCGAAACTCTATATATAACATTTAAATCAAATAAGAAAAATATTTTTTGAAAATCAAGGAAAACAAGCCAATAGAAATACTCATTATGCTAATAATAATAATAATAATAATAATAATAATAATAATAATAATAATAAATCAAATATCCATCTATATGAAACCTCATTACAACCAACCCCCAAGTCATCTGCATAATGAAACCTTCCTCTGCTTGTATTTACCCTTGTTAGCACTATTTTATTAACCATACCCCCAATTCTCTCATCCTTCTTTACTATTCTAATCTATTTCTCCCTTTTCCCAGATATTTCCCTATCATTTAATTTCTCTTTGTCCCCATATCAATCATCATTCTAGATGCTATACTTTCTATCTGTAATTTACTATATTTTTCTTCCCATCATCTCTCTACCCCTTCATACTCTAATTAATAATGAAATATTCCTTTAGGTTCTCTACACATAACACAAATTGGAGTAAGGGGTATACTGAAAACCAAAATGTAAGCGTTAGGGATAACCTAGAGTGAAATTTTAAAAATCTTTCTAGCGGCTGCAATTTTTTATTTTTCTCTACGAAACTCGATATATGTGATCGAAATAAAATAAAAAAATAGTTACAGAAAAATACTGAACTCAGACTATTATGAATGGGGTTTAACCTGAAAATCAAAATTTAAAAAGCGTCCTAGCGACACCAATTTCTCTGCTCTAGTGCTCTGCAATACCCTTCTCAAATTCCACTTGATGAGGAATTCGCTTAGTGTGAGATTTAGAGGTACCTACCAACGACAACAATGCTTCCTCACCAGAAGTTATCTGCTCTATCTCTATCTAGATCATTCTTCACTACGGCTTCTACACAATCATTCTTCTTGAGTGTCTTCTGCTGCTGGATGCTCTGTGTGATCCTCATCTTTCAAGGTTGTTCTGCACCAGTTATTGCTTTTTGTATGTGAAGAAGCAGAATCAAGAAAAGCTCTTTATACTTTTTACAGGCATCTTGTTGATTCAAACTGCACTTACAATCTTAAAAGTAGCACGAAAATACTTTATTCATCTTATTGAACGCACGACAACAATCAACTTTGTGCAGCAGCTGCAACAATGGGTGCCTCGAGCGACTTTCAGTATGTTTACTAACCAAGACACTTATTTTTACCAATTCTGCCAACAGGAAACTTATATCTCCAAAGTTTCTTCAAATCCCCCCAAATTAAGTAACAACCATCTTACTATCTTAACATTACACTGATGGATGATGTGTGTATTGATGAAATAAAGGCGGAGAATCCCAAACACAAATACTACTCTGCAGAACTGAGATTAGAATCCGGGTCGAAATTTTTAATCCAATGCTTTAGTCAATGAACTATTGGGGCGGCCTTTGTTTGCCATATCATATGACCTCCTTTAATCCATCAAATCGCCCCAGTTACAGAAGGCCTTGGACTACGTGTATTGAGTTCCCTATCATTGCGATATCTGCGTTAAACACTTGAAAACAGTTCTTGATGCGAGATTTGGAATGACTTATTGTGCATAGACATATATAATGGTTTAAAATACCGTAGAATGTCAATTATCCTAATTTATCTAAAAGGAAAATAACTCAGATATATAAATATTTGTAAAAAATTATGAATTTTAAATTATAATATAAATGTAAATGTACAATATAATAAATACTTATGATCTATGAAAGGTAATCCAAATGGAGTTTTAAGGCAGTAATATATGTGTTAAATATTTATACAGAGTGTCACATTTATCTTGTTCAGCCAAAATAGTTTTTTTCTGATGCATCAAATGGAAAATTATTTCAAACAATTTTTTTTATCTTAATAGGTTAATTCGTGCTAAAGGTATATTTTTTGTATCTCCATTAATATAGGAGATACGGAATAGAACTTTTAAATAAATTATGTACATTTTATTCAAGAATACATTTACCTTCTCCAAGAGCTATTCAAAAAAGTATCACACTGTACCATTTTTGTCAAGGAGGGGGCTGGTAACTCATCTCCCTCACCCCTCTGTCAGGCCTGGTAATGTAGTAGTAACCATACTTGCCTCCTAAATCCAAGATCTCGGGTTCGATCCCGGCCAGGATCAATGGATTTTTTCTGGCGTAAAAATCCTAAGTATGGCTTCCTTCGGAAGAGAAGTAAAGCCATGGGCCCCGTGTCGTACATTTACGGCGTGAAAAAGAACTTCAAGCCTGAAAGAAGAGGCCTCTGAGCAAAATTTATCGTCTTTTCATGTCCTGCATTGAATGGGACGCTGGTGGCCCGAGCTATTAGAGTCCATAGATATACCAAAATCAAAAAAATCCTCATCCCTCAAATTATCGTTGATTTAGCTTACATACCAGTGTACTGTAGTCTTTCACCAGAGTGCTGCACTGAGGTATTATAACTTAACTTTTTTTTAAATTAAGAGAAAGTAGAAATGCAGCTAACCTATGGAGAATGTAAGTTGGCAGATAGTGGTTTATTGAAGAGGTTAAATGATATGCTTAAATGCACTGCAGTGCTATTAAATAGAAGAAGTCGTGCATTTATTATTTACATATTCTCTGTTTTCTTGACTAAAATGATATAGTGTGATATATTTCTGAATACTCTTGGAGAGGGTAAGTGTATTCTTGAATAAAATTTACGTTTTGTCATTTAAAAAGCTAACGCTCTATCTCATATCTCCTATATTAATGCAGGTACAAAAAGTATACCCTTAGCAAGAACTTCTCCATTCAGGTAATAGCTTTTGTTTCAAGCAATTTTCCATTTGACGCATCAGAAAAAAAGAAGAAGAATATTTTGGGTGAGCAAGATAAATGGGCCACCCAGTATATAACTTTATATCGTTGTGAAGGATATTTTAGTGATATCCGTGCGAACACTACAGGATAATTGGCTCTCTACAGCATACACAATACAAATTAATTTTCACCTATGTACCTGAAATGTAAGTGTAGTGCTTTTATGTAATATAAACATTGTTGTGCAAAGTATGGCTTAATAATAAATGGTTATGGAAAATTCATTGCATTTTTCTTTTTTCTTTCTTTTTAAATGACATTTGCAATCAGAGTCAAAAAAGAAAAAAAAAATATTAAGAGGCGACTCAAAGTCTTGGAATACTTAAGGCCCAAGATATTACAATTATAGGACAATATTTCTCGACACAGGCTCTACAGTATTATCTATTTTGTTTAGATAATAGATAGTAAATGTATACATACCCTCAATGGTGCAAAACAGCATGGAAACCGCGATATAATGAACTTGCCCAGCGATCTTAAATTGTCAATGTTCTGCGTCACAGCATCTCGGCAGTTCATGTGATTAACATGAGATGGCCCCTATTAAATAGTTTAGTTTAACCTTTTTTGGACCGAATTAGGCAAAAGACGCGTATAAATTGTCTCCAAAAATTGGTTAAAATGTTACAGAAAACTCACACTTAAAATTCAGGAGGTCGAAAACTGCCTGAAGCATCAATAAACAATATAAAAGAGTGATTACGAGTCACCATCAAAATTATTACGAAGGCTTTCCCATATTTTACGTGTCAAAGAGCAAAAGCAAAAGCAAAACTAAGCATATCGTTTGTCATGTATACAAGAATTGAATGTGACAGGTCACGAAAAATGTTCAGTTTTGTTTGTACAAGGGCTAGTCAAAAAAGAATGATAATATATTTTTATGTATGAAATACATAAGGCTCGGTCCAGATTGGTGTGGTCTTTTTCAAAGTATTCTCCGTTGAGTTGAATATACTTGCCCAAAGCGTGTGCCAACCCTGGAACACGTGCTGGAAGCCATCTTTTGACATCTTCAAAACTGCCTAAGCTTTTTTCAAACCCTTTTTCAGACAGGAAAAGAGATAAAAGTCTGGGGAGTATGGAGGATGAGGGACACATTCAAGTTCCCTACACACTTCCACTCGCACCATCTTCTGATCAAGACTCAGTAATCTTGGGACCCACCTCCCACAAACGCGTCTCATGTTCAAGTGACCATACAGAATCTAAAGTGTGTAACATGTCTGCAAGTATATCAGTTGATATTAGTTGGTCTTCACGAATCAACTCCATTTTGTGTGTAGGCAACTGGTCCCCTGTTTTCAGACGCATGTGAGGGTGAACTTTTGTTTTTGTCCACCAATCAGGACTGATACGTTTTCATCATGTAACAATGTTTCTTTGCTGTGCGCAGTAAAAAATAAAATAACTCTCAGCCTTTGTTGACTTGCGCTTGTAGTTGAGAGATATTATATTCGGAATCCTGGAATTTATATCTTGGTTTACAGACAAAGCGTACATTCGTCTCGGCGTATATGAATGATAGAAAAGCTTTATGTTAAGAGCCATTACATACTCAAATAATCGGAGTGTATCTCAAAGAGATCATTTTCAAGAGTTGCTGTTTTGCATCGTTGGAAGTATGTATATATTTATAGGTAATAATTTCGGGCTTATAAGATAGAACCATTTTATTATTAAAAACATTATATTAGTGTATAGTGTATAACTGTGATTTTTTCACGAAAGCCTAATATCCCCGCAATGATCTAGAACTTTTCTTGGCTCTAATTCCAAACAGCTTGTGAAAAATAAATAATAATAATAATAATAATAATAATAATAATAATAATAATAATAATGATAATAATAATATGAAAAAGTCAACTCTTAACATTACATTCATTAAAACTCCCAAAAAGTTAATCAACAAACTCCCTTTGACTTTTCACCATTGACTGAACCGCCTGCCCTCTCTTTCGTGTTACCTCTTACCAGATATTACCGACTAGAAATTTCACATCTTCATATTTCCCAACTTGTGTGTAGTTGTGTTCAGGAGATCTCCCATGGAATTCAGTTCAATCAAGAACTTGGAATTGTGGATGCACGGTTTTCTTGTTACACGAAGTTTTCTCCCAGCAGATGCGTTATTGAAAGCAGCGTTACAAGGTGCATATAAATTATTGACCTGTTTTGTAAGATCGTATTTTCACCAATAATGAACAGAAATATATTATATTACTATTAATTTAAATAGTATATTTGCAATTTCATACCGACATCCTAAAACGCAAGAGATAGGTGTATCAAATGATACGATAGAGAGTTAGGTGTCCCATTTTGCCAAATCTTTTTAAAAGCGTTTTCTGTGACGTTTCCGATTTCAGATTTGATGAGTCTTCGCCGTTTGGGTATTATAAGTGAAGAGAAAGCACATAGGAGGGAATTTCACGCTGTGAAGCCTAACCGTATCTGTCTTCTAAACTCAAGATCGCGGGTTCAAACCCGACCAGGATCGATAAATTTTTTCGGTCGTAAAAATCCTAAGTATGGCTTCCTTCGAAAGAGAAGTAAAGCCGTAGGTCCCGTGTCGTAGATTTACGGCACGAAAAAGAACTTCAAGCCAGAAAGAAGAGGCCTCTGAGAAAATTTTGTTGGTCCTGAACAGAATGAGACGCTGATGACCTCAGATGTTAAAGAGCGTCCGTAAATAAATCTAATCAACAACAACGCTGTAAAGTCAAGAAAAGTCCTATAATAGGTCACTCAACCAGTGGTACTAGCAAGTCAAGCTCAAGTTGGATTTGGTGCATGTAAATAGTGTATTATGCATATTGAAAGACTCTGGTTTGGAAAACACATCGGGAATGATCTCAGACTTGATTCTCAAAGGGAAGGGGAATTGTAATATAGTGTGTGAGAAGAACATTACAATGTGACAACCGCCGTGGTCTAGTTACATTGATAGGGACGGAGAATATTTTGGTACGTAAGTTTGCTCAAGGGCTGGTCGTTTATGCCTATGTCCCCAGTGGTAGCATCTCCGGGCGAACAGAATCATGTACGGTGAGGCACGTTATAGGTTCACACACTGACGCCGGAATAGTCCACCTCCAAGGAATTCGAACCTTCAGAAGGGTCGCTTCCATACCAGATATCGGGAAAGAAACATTCGCAAAGAGCAAGTTTGATCTTCCGACCTTTTAACAAAACTACAGACTGAAATGAGTGAAGTTGAAAGATCTATTCCAATAATCACTTAAACGACCAGAAGAAACCATGGAAAAACTAAAATTCAGGACTCTGAACTGGAACCTTCCGAATGAGAATCCCAAGCATTACCGTCAATGCCATCTCTCTCGTTTTCGAGGCGGGTCCGGGTGCCATTCCCGGTTGAGTAAGTTTCCTAGCTGAAGTTTTCCGTCAGTTATTAAGACGAATGTCTGGGAAACTTAAACTGATTGGACCGAATTAACATCTATCATCCACCCGGGAGATATTATCTTCATTCTTGGGCTAATGTAATAGTGCCTTCGGGACGTCTTAACCTTAGAAGTTGCCTAGCTGTCGTCAAACTGGGAGAAAACCCCACAAAGTCCGAACGAACTTAGTGCTGGAGTTGGGGAAAAAAGATAATAAAGGTTATTACGATATAAAAAGAAGTGGTTCAACTTCGTTACCAAGGAAATCGCAGAATTTCAACCCGCTGTTACGAACACTTAGCTTATACACAACGTTTCCATGGTAACCACATAAAAATTATTGCATCTATTGCCTCAGACTGTTTATGCCTTTTGTTGACGTAACATAAGAGAGCTGCCAAACAGCACTACGGTAAGTAAAAATCCTTGACAGTTGAGGAACCATTCCGATCTTTATTGTGCGTCATTCGCAGTAAGATACAGCTTTTAAAACAAACATTTAACAGAAATATCACATCCATACAGGATTACAAACATTACGGCGTTACAAAATAATACTCGGGTATGCGTTCTTTGCAGAGGTAAATATTTTGATAGTTTTTAATTTGCAACGCATATTTTCAATAAGGATTTTTGAGAAAAATTTAGGATGGACACAACATTCTATTCCCTGAACGTATACAGGATGAATCATCTAAAACTTACATCCAAATATTTCTGAAATGGAAGGTGCTTTGATATACTGCTTTCACAGCATTGAAGTTTAGATAAGGGCCCATAATTGCAACCCAAACACAGATATTAATAATTATTAGAGTGTGTATTTCTTGAAATAAGTTACATTTTATTTTTCAAATGGAATAATGCCTATTGACATCAAGGAAATAAAAATATTAAAAAATAGAATGTCAATGTATTTTTTTCAGGATTCTAGAGCAAACAGTTGTTACACAAGTAGCAAGTACGCATGTTGTAGCAGATATTTCAGAACAGGCAGCTGTAATACACCGTTTCATATCTTCTGGCGTATTCTGTATGTCGGCTCCTCTTCGTCCAATCCAGTGCTTTTGAAACAACGTCTGTTGGAATATCTTTCAGCGTACACATTACAAGAAAGAGCAGCATTCTTTCTACATTCTCCATGTCGACTTTTTCAGTATTAGTAAACATCGTCTTTCATCATGTCCTACTTCAAGAACTGGTATGGAAGTTACAATAAAATCAATGTAAAGTAAACAGAATATAAACAAACATGTGAACATCGTACCCTAGTAACTAAGCAGTTATTAAATGGGGCAGATGACTGTAGATATTTAAAATTCTCATTATTTTATAGTTCGTAAACTACTTGCACTAGAATCGTGGAAAAAACACCATTGACATTCTAATTTGCTCTAGTTTTATTTTCTTGATGTCAATAGGCATTATTTCATTTGGAAAATGTAGCTTTATTCAGAAATACACATTATAATAATAATTAACATCTGTGCATGAGCTGTAATTATGAACTCCTCCCTAAACTTCAATTTTGCGAAAGCAGCATATCAATAGCACCCCCCTCCATTTCAGAAATATTTGTGGCCCAAGTTTTAATTAATTCATCCGATATATTTGCGTATCGCAGTGCTATTAAATTCCTCACTTTAATCTGTGCGACTTCTTTTATTGTTTTGTCAAGCATTACCATGTACCAATTTTACTTTTCATTTCCCTTCTTTTTTTCCTCTTCCTCAATACGTTCACTAGCCCACTACCTTGTAAAACCGTGTCTTCGCCGATTGACGTCATTCTTCCCTTGTAATACATCTATTGTTTCTTATTTCTAGCTTGAGTTGCTCGTTGGAAAGGGAAGAGAGAAGTTGGTTTCGGCACAGTACACAATAGTTGTTAGGACTGGTGCCTACTTCACTTACATTAATCCAGTGGCCCAGGTATAGAGTAATGTTTTAAGTTGTATATAGATAACTTGGGAATTCTCGTGTCAAATGCTGCACATTGCGGAATTACTTTTTGTTAAATTATTATTTTAATATGGGTGTGTGTTAATTTATTATTAGGCGCCGTGAACTGTGTTTTATGTATTACTTTTTGGTAAATTCTTGTTACACAGTTTAAATAACAATTTCTTCTATTATAGCTAAATTCATGGGAGTTTCCTTTGACATAATTTTCAGAATTAATTTATAAAAGTAAATAAATAATATTATTTTTTAATGATTTTAAGATGTAATCAAAAATTTTCCTGACAGTGATTTAACAAAGCGTTCGTAGAAGAGAGAGAAAGAGAAAGAAAGAGAGACTGTGGCTGCTAGCGGATGGATACAGAGCAAGGGAAAGTGAAAGAACGTTTACTTTACACAATACAGAACAACAATAATATTTCATCAAAAACACTTAAAATCTACCTTTGTATGTATGTTGTCTGTATTACTATATAGAAGGGACTAGTAGTAACTACACTTGCCTCGTAAACTCAAGGTCGCGAGTTCAAACTCGGTCAGGATCAAAGAATTTTTGGGACGTAAACATACTAAGTATGGCTTTCAGTAAACCCTATGGTTCCCTATGGTAGATTTACGGCACATGAAAGAACCTCAAGCCTGAGAGAATAGCTCTCTGAGCAAAATTTATAGGCTGTTTCACGTCCCCAATAGAATTGGATGTTAATGACGAAAGGTATTAAAGATTTTCCTTAAATAAATAAACATAACCTCGAGACACTCAACATGTGTGTCTTCCCGGTGCTGATGTCAAACCTGTTCTCTTACCGACAGACAGCGGCAAAGCATAGCAACATGTCAAAGGAAAATGGAGAGGAAGACCCCAGGTATAACACTGAGAGACAAGACCTCCAATAGGAAACCACAGAATGAGAAAACATCATGGACAGAGCTGCAGTGATAAAATGGAAATGGGGCGGGTACGTGGCGAGGTAACATCAGGACAGATAACCACCGTGTGGGACGCCTGCTCAGGACCGAGGACTCCAGGACGATCGAGAGGAAGAAGGTCAGACACATTCAAGGAGCATCTCGGAGTTCATTGGTCAAGCATCTCCCGCAACAGAAGTGAGAAGGGGCAAGAACTCAAAAAGGGCAAGAAACTACAAAATGGTATACATTTTTTCCTAGCCCATGTGGAATAGCTCACCACGTAGGTCACAAAATGAGTTTTTTCCCTACCCTTTACGGAACATAATGGGCTCTTTCATTTCAACCTAAACATAGAGGGCTGTTAATTTAAAGAAGGGTCTTTAGTGCTGCTTTACAAAATCAATGGTATCATTTTATTTATTAGGTAATTTTAAGGCGTTTTATGCCACTTTTCATGTTTCTATGGGGTATTTATAGACACTTTTAGGCAATCAAATTTCGATCCTTTCCACAACATTCAGAGAGATGCCAATTTGAAAAATGCCCTCTTTCTTTAGTTCGCAAAAATATTCCTTACGGGGTGTGTCCATGCATACTCTCAAATAATAATCCCTTCATTCTAGAAATGAAATTAAGCGTTGCTTATTAAAAATTGTATATAAGTAAAAGCGCCAGGTCAAAACAAAACAAGATTATAATTATTGTTAAAATACCTCTTTTGTTTTAATGCTATATAAAAACCAGAAAAAAAACATCTTTTAATCAATTGACTTTCAAATGTTTCTGGAAACGAACGTTTTCGGACGGAAAGTCTCATCAATACACTAAGTGCAAAGAACGCACATAACATGGTAGCGTTTGTTATTGTTCAGTCACGACATATAAACAGTGACTTTCGTGCTTGTTACGTTTGACACAGTTATTTGAACATATTCCTTAACACAACAAAGGAATATGTATATATATATATATAATCAACAATGATAACATTTATATATATACTGTTGCTTTAGTTATTTAAAATATAAAACAACAATGTTTAGAGCATTCAAGAAAACATTCTCTTTCAATAGATATATGTAAACACTGTCCTAACTATTTCACTTGTTAAAAGTTGACACTCCTGGGTGAAACATTCTTTAAGTGTCGACAGTGTATGTGTCCGTGATATTCACAGTTGAAGTCCCAATAAGGAGAGGTCCGAAATCTTTGTGTAATAGTGATCACGTGACATGCGGGTGTTTCACTCGATCTCGGCCCCAGGTTTCCTCTTATAACTTTTGAAGTGATCACTGAAATTCAAGCACATAGCACTTTAAGAATGCTACAGGAAGTGTTAAAGTTCATTTTTTCCCCTCCCGTTTCTACTACAGGCGGTGGACACATGAAATTATACTTTTCTTTTTTAAGTTAGGAAACGTTCCCGACCTAAGTTTAGAGCATCTCCCTAGTATTTGCCGTTTATAAGGACTGAGGAAAACATGAAAAAAAAAAAAAATAAATAAATAAATAAATCAGGAAGGCGGTCTTAATGGTAATCGAATCTCAGGTTTCCTTTTCAGGAGTCCGTACCATAACTTCGGCCACCCATATCGGTGCTGAAAGTGTTCCTCCCCCTAGCATTAAGGCATCTTTATGTTCACCAAATCATTGGCAGCCTCAATTTCTTGCATTTTCACGAGAGTCCGAGGGTCGTTGCGAAATGTTTTTCCTTTCATTATGCTCCATAGGTATTTTCGAGCAAACGATACAAGATGATGGAGAAGGGCAAATGATTCAATTTGAGGCCAGGAACTCCGGAAATGGTGGAGTCGAAAGTTGTAAGTCAATTGTTGTGGGATATCAAGTAACAATGGAATACGAGAAGCTACGATGGAATACGAGAAGCTACGAATCATTGTTTGTACGAAGTAACACATTGATATCTTTACATGCACTTGCTAGCCTGACCAGCACGTAGACGTGCATTGTTAGGGAAGGAAACGGTCTATCAGCCTGGTTAAGTCGTTACGGAATATGCAGACATGCTTTTCGTGTACGGACAAGCCAATGGGAACAGTAGATGACGGGCTAAGTACTCTTGTAGAACGTTCGACGCCATATTTCCACGACTGTTCCAGCGGTTAAGGTAAACAGTGCAGGTGGTATCACTACACATTGATCGAGGAGGAGAATGACAAAGTGTACGGACTACCCAAAGGAAGAAGAAATGCTTGCTAGGAGCATTCAGTCACCACTCGATCAGTTGAACGTGACATGGGTGTCGCGCACAGTACTTTGTGGAAAGTAATACAGGAACAGCAGTTACCATCTTCAGGAAGTGCATTTTTGTCTCCTGCTGACAGCAGGTCCTGTTTCGTGGTCAGCTCGTTCACTTGACCCCGCTTTGTTTCTTCTTGTAGAGCTGTGTGAAAAATCTTGTGTATGGGACACCAGTCCAGACTGAAGAGAATTTCCAGGCAAAACTTCCCATTGTCTGTTTGAACGACACCGTGGCTGTTCCAAAGAGTACATCGGAACTTTGTGCGACGATGTGATGCCTGCATCGAAGCTGGTTGGAAGCCACTTTGAACACCTGTTGTGAATGTAGCACTTTGTACAGATAAATAAAGGCATTACATCTGGTCATTTCCGAATTAGGATTCCTGACCTCAAATTGACACGTTTTCTTCTCCATCATCCCTGAAAGTTTCCATCATAAGATTGGAAACATCCTATAGAGCGCGATAAGTTTAGACGACGTTGCTGACCAAATGGCACGATATTCACAAAAAGAAACAATTTCAGGTATGCTGAAATTGGAAATGTGTCAGGTGGCACCATCATGCTGAAAATGGCGGTCCTGGTGGTGTAGTGGTAACCATACTTGCCTTCTAAACCCAACATCGCGGGTTCAGGATTGATGGATTGATGGATTTTTCGGGCGTAAAAATCCTAAGTGTGGCTTTCTTCGGAAGGGAAGTAAAGCCGTGGGTCCCGTGTCGTACATTTACGGCACGAAAAAGAACGTCAAGTCTGAAAGAAGAGGCCTCAGTAAAATTTATCGGCCGTTTCAAGTCCTGATTTTAATGGGACGCTGATGACCTGAGATGTTAAAGAGCGTCCATAAATAAATAAAATAAATAAAAAATTCTGAAAATCGCCAGTAAGAAGTTCTTTGTCAACCAACTGCTAACAGTAACTTCTGGAAATTCTCCATGTAGACTGCGATTGGATATTGCTGGCTGTGGTACGTCCTGTAGCACAGAAGGAAAAAAATCGTGTGAACGGACAAGTTTTATAACTAAATTCCACATGTAACTACTGTGAGCCGTACGCCCGAGCCTAAGGAACTTTGAAAAATTGTCGTTGTAAGAATACAACTATTTTCTGTATCACGCAACTGTTGTGTTATTTGTTAGGAATGTAAATAGCTTTGTTTGTGGTTTTTACTACGTGCATGTCTCCAGAAAGTTTTAAAGTACCACAAGTAAACAAAACAAAGAAACAACAGAGGTGCACACAAAACACATACACAGCAGAACAAGTCAGTAGCGGCTAGTATGCTTCTTCACACTTAACGATAGGGAGGTAATGTATCTTCAAAATGTTTATTTCTAGCTTTCTCGCTAAAATTCGTCGCAATGAAGGTAAAGCTACACTTGGTGTGTATAATAAAACTTCTGGAGTTCAAGAAGCTCTGAGCAGTTTAGAGCCACAAATGAATGCTCGTTGTGAGTTAGCCTTAAGTGCAGTGGCGGCTAGTGTTGAATGGTAGAAGGAATCCCGCTCTGCTCTGTACTGTAGGCCAAATTGCTGGCAGCACCCTCGTGTTCCCTGTTGTCACGGCGCAGCTTTCTATTGCTGAACCGCAAGTAGCCCCTCAGTCGCTCCTTGGCCATCCTACACACATACATAAAGATCCTGAGATCCCAATTCAAGTTCAATGATAGGCCTGAAATTAAACAATGACATTTCTTAGTTTTTGTTCAAATTTAAAGTGTAAAACCCTGGTAGGTAATGAAGGGATAATCGATAGATTTTTTGATCAAAGGAAACTCATAATTTATACAATCAAAAAACAATGGAACTAAATAACAGATTGTTTTATATATGCAATTAAATAAAATAACCGCTTTCTTATGGTATGAGGAAAACATGAAACTCTTGTTAATATATATAAACTATTTAACAATCCAGCTCCTCGGTTTTGGTTTTAACTTATAACTTGACAAAGGCGAATGGAGTCCTGCACCACCGAGCGCCAAATTTGTCAAATCTAATACAGATTTGTGCTGGGAGACACACCTGCTTTCACGAACGGCGGCGGAGGGCAGCAGAGAAAACCGAGCGGAATTTCAGTCAACTAATGTAAGCAGATAATTGCCACGTTGTTCATGTCGGCTCGGTGGTTCAATTGGTTAGAGAGGGGTGCCTTCAACGAGAAGTTGTTGGGTTCGATTCCCCCAGTGGCTAACTCTTTTTTAAATCATATTTTGTTTACACTATTCTGACTATAATAAATGTTATCTTTTTTAGCAAGGACAATGCATAGGTTGCAATTTTGTTTTTATTTCATATACATTGCAAATTTAGGTTAGGTTAGCTAGGTTTACAAAAAAAAAATGATTGCACAAGTTATACTGTTAACGCATAGGTTGCAAATTTTGATTTGGTTAGGTTAGGTTAGGTTTAAAAGAACATTGCACAAGTTATACTGTTGACGTAGAGGTTACAAATTTAAGTTAGGTTAAAAAAATTCCAAAACTTATACTGTTAAAAGCGTATGCCTTTTCCGTATCAATTATTTCCTTTATGTTTTACATTGCTACATCACAGTTTCCCATTTAATTTTCTGTATACTGAATGTGATTAACTATTAACGCGCATCCTAAAAAGCTAATTTTTTCATTCCCTTGCTTGTTTTTGTGCATTACGACTATTATATCCGCCTGTATTTGTTGAAGTCACACTACAACCAGTCCGCATCGATACAGTCATTCCTTCATTTTCTCCGCTGCCGTTCGTGTTAGGAGGCGAGACTATCAGTACGAAGATCGTCTGTCTGTAAGGGCAAATTAAAATCTGACCTCGCGGTATAGTCCGGTACGGAGCACAAGGCAAACGTTTAACACTCTGTAGGTGTGCCGACAAACATATTACGAAATATGTTTGCACCTATTACAAATATATGCCCTCTATTTATATTTTCTTAAGTCGTAAGCAAATCAATCTAATATGTTCGCATATGCTTTCAAATACATGATATATAAAAGTATCCCTCTAAGTAGAGGATTTTATAGCTATTTCTGTTTTATTATGTTTTCGAATTCTGTTACACGCAAATGTTCAGTACCTTTTAATTTAATTTTAGATTAAAGAAAACGTATTTTCATCTTAATTAATGAAAATGTTAAGTTTGTGCACCCATATGCTGCCATCCTTCCGGTAAACTAGAGCGACTCACTGCGGAAACAAATCAAACTTACGCATCTCATTCTTCTATCTTCATTCTCTAGCTAAATCTTCTCTCAACTTCCGGTACAATTAAAATATATCCACTATTTAGACAAATACAGTAAAAATTATAAGTCTGCTAGGATTTATTAAAACATAATTATTATGCATAATATTTTTATTATATAAGAGCTAATATTGTATAATTTTAAATAAGATTGCTAAGCCTACAAATTTATCTCAAGCATGTTAATAATAATAATAATAATAATAATAATAATAATAATAATAATAATAATTCAACATACAGAAAGTAATGCACATTGAAATTTGCAATTTATTTACCCCTAGTAATATTAATTAATAAATTTTATTTTCGTTACGTAAAATATAACAGTGTGTAAATAAAAAAAGTTAGGCCTATTAGTTTTTAGAAGGTAAGTCATTTAGAAGGCTACAAATGTTATACAACTTCAACATAACTGATTTTAAAAAATCTTTTTATTCCTCAACCTAGTCTCCCTGTATACTGAGGCACTTGTACCATTGTTTTACACACCACGAGCATTAATTTGGCCTGCATTCGGAACCAGGCCGTAACTTCCCTTTCGACAACTTCATCGTCGGAAAAATGTTCACCCGAACGACTATGTTTAAGAGGACCAAACAAATAGAAGTCACTTGGAGCAAGGTTAGGGCTATACGGAGGATGCTCGAGCACTTTCTATTTGAAATTTCTCAGCGTCTCATTTGTCTTGTTGGTAGTATGAGGACGCGCGTTGTCATGCAAGAGTTACGATCTTTTGTGAGGAGTCGTGGTCGCTTCCGTTGAATGGCACGTTTCCTGAGGATGTTACAGTAGCAGTCGGCTTTTACTTTTTCCAGATGCCCTTGTGATCCCAGAAGACTGTTGACATCACTTTCCCGGCGGATGGTGTCACTTACTTTTGTTTTTCCTCAAGTAAAAAGGTACACTCTGTCTCGGGCTGCAAATGGCGAACCCAAGACTCGTCATGTGACAATTCGGGCTAACTTATAGTGTCCTTCATCGTGGCAGCGATTTAGATGCTATAATGTCAGATCTATTCTTTTGAAAATCAAACTTTTCATGCATTATGAGATAGGCCATGCCGTGTGAACAACCATAGTAACAGCTATAGTGTCTGTTTAAGCCTTCAGCGCATTGTAAATTCTCCGTTAGCCGTCCGACGTGGAACCGGGTCCGCCCTTCAGAGAACTTATGCGCCTAATTGTAAACAAATTGACGTGACAAATATTTCTCATAGTAGGTGGGAATCATTTCTGTATGAATGTTCTTCGATTCCATTCCTTTTGTTCACAAAAATCTCTGCATAGGGCTGCTCCAAGCGCCAGTGTTTGTAACTGCTGTTTCGCTATTGTAAACATCGAATGCCACCAATTACCACCGGACTATGCCGCCATCTGTTGGCAATAGCCTCAGGTTCCTTATTCAAGCATGTAGCACTCCACATCAATTTGTAACTTGTTTAATGACTTACCCTTGTATTATTAAAGCATGTTAACGTCAATTTAATTAATTTAAAACATAATTTGAAATATATTTCCCCATTAAACTACATTTATTTTATTTCCGTTTTGTAATTTCGTTATTTTGTAATTAAAAATAAAAAAATTAGTGCTATTATAAAATAATGGTGCTTTTTATGGAAACTAAAAATTCTCAACTGCCCTACTAAACGAAAGCACTTACCTGCTCATTCTCCAGGACGCAAACAATACCGGAGTTGATACAGTTGGTAGGAATGCGATCCAAACGAACATCGTGAAGGTGATGTCGAAATGACCGGAGTTCTCGTATGTTTCCGTCAGCGCCAATTTGGCCAGCCTGTGCAAGGTTTTTAACGTTTTCAGTATTAAAACAAATCTGTATGTCGAATCTGCACTTTGAAGAGAGTTAAAATACGAACACAAAAGGAAATGCAAAGTTA
This sequence comes from Metallyticus violacea, assembly GCA_030762175.1. NCBI lineage: Eukaryota > Metazoa > Arthropoda > Insecta > Mantodea > Metallyticidae > Metallyticus > Metallyticus violacea. The sequence continues at coordinate 24,933,476 of CM060835.1, read as the reverse complement.
CGCACTGACCTTAGCACCATGAGTGGGCAGAGGCAGAGTGCGAACAGGGTAGTCATGGAAATGAGGTACTTCTGGGTCCGCTTTTCTTTACTGATGTCGAGTTCTGCCTCGTAAAGGTCGTACTCTTGTCCACCTCTGAAACACAGACAAGAGTAACCATAAAGCGTTGAATAAAATACGAAGCAAGTTTCTGCTGGTTACCATGGTAACAGTTCTTTCCTACGCCATGGTAATCAGATCAAATACGATTTTATTCTTTATGTAACAGTCAATGAGTTATTTGTTGTTTCTGTGATTAATGAATGAAAGAGTGTATTTATTAAATATGATAATACCTTTACAATTTTTGCAGGTGCTTTCATAATATACAAAAAGGTACATTTCTTAAATACAGGACTATTCAAAAAGAAGGAACAGTAATCAAATATTTTTATTTCTTCCAAACTACAAAAGAGAGAAATACAATTCCAACGTTCCTGAAAAGAGAAAAGTTCAATTTTCACTCGTTTATGCATTCAATATGAGCACCATGTGTTACACGACATATATCAAAACGATGGTTCATTTCTTGCCACACACGAATCAGCTGGTCTCTTGTTATCAATTTCACAGCTTCAACAATTCGATGTCGCAGACTTTCAGGCAATGGGAGGATAAAAACGCAGTCTTTTACTTAACCCCACAGATAAAAAGTTCAAGAAGTGAGGTCTGAGGAGTCCTGTTCCATAAACTTTGTTTGCAGATATGGCACAGAAGACGTTCATCTTCGGTGAATCTCTTTCATGTTCAATAATTGACATAGGATTTTTACTTGCCCAAATTCTAACATTATGCCGATTAATTTTACCGGAAATATGAAAAGTGGAATTCATCGGAAAAAACTAATAGTTCAGAAAATTTGTCTTCTTCCATATCATTCAGCATGCTAATGCAAAATTCATACCTTTAGTTGTGGTCGTCAGGATGCAATGCTTGCAATAACAGCAGTTTGTACAGCTTCAGGTGCAGACGGTGTTTCAGAACTCGCCATACTGTTGGTTGAGGAATGTTAAGTTCCTTGCTTGCTCGTGCTGTGGATTTTTTTTGGGGGGGGGGCTCCTTTCGTAAACTGTACGAATATACTCGACATTTTCATTCAATGTGCGTGGACGTCCCGTGCTTTTCCGTTTGCAGATGCAACATCTGCGAATTTTCGATGTCACTGGTAAATCTTCTTACGCGCAGGCGGTTGTCTATTAAACTGACGGCGAAAATCACATTGAACTCCAATAATGAACTCTTAGTTTTGCTAATTGCAGCACACAACTTTTTTTTTCCCCCTATTGTGTCGCCATATTATTACAGACTCAACATGACAAGCAACAGCGCCAATGCGGCCGTGATTGGAACTTCTACCTGGACGATTCAAATTTTAAACTTTTGTTTGTCCAGGAACATTGAAATTATGTTCTATCTTTTGCAATTTGGAAGAAATGTTTGAAATCTGTTCCTTCTTTTTGAACAGCCCTGTAAATTAGTAAATAAGCCATCACTCCATTAGTTAACGAAGTTAAAAATAGAATTATTATTATTATGATTATTATAATAATAATAATAATAATAATAGTATTTTTCCCTATCTGTATTCTTCAGACTGTTTCTGAGTTTTCTCTATACAGTTCATCTATTTCCTTGTCCAAATAATGGCCAACTGGATAGTTTTCAACCACTTTCTTGCTTTGGAAGCAGATTTCTCTAATTAAGATTGATCTGCCAGAGAAAAGCCCAGTCAATATTTCAACACTTTAATTTTGCATTCCCTTTCAATTCCGTAGTTCGCCGTACTCTTTCCTTCCTCAAAAATCCCTGTCAAAAAACGTGTTCCCACCTGATCTACGTTTTCCATTTGCTCCCACCCTCAGATTTCCGCTCCACATGTCATCGCGGATCTGACCAGAGCCCCGTAAACGGTTTCCAGTAAACCTACCGGCAGATCTGGGATTCTGTCATGTGTGCGGAGTCACGTGACCTTCATTCTCGCCTTGTGTTTCACCCACTATCCGTTCATTGTAAAAGCAAGTCCTTGGTATACGAACTAGGTCTGACCTCCATAATTCCAAGTCTCTTCCCAGCTATAGCCCGCTCCATTCTTGAAAGTCACTATTTTTGTTTTGTTTACATTAACTGAGAGCAGCTATTCAGCACAAAACGTTCGTTAATCGTCTTTGTACACAGTACCATGTTATCTGCATATAAAAAGCCGGCACATAACATCACCTAGTACGGGTAGCTGTATATTCTGTAACTTCACGACCACTATGCCTTCTACAAACACTGTTTCTATGGTAACTAAGACGCAAATGGACAGAGATTTGCTCTTAGGCGTACAGCATGACACAACAGTTTCTGACAGCTGAATAGCGTTGTTCTAACAGGAAATGCTGTGGTTTCGTATGACCCTTTCTGTTTATAAGCAACACAGAGATGCCATACTGCCACAACTCGCTTATAATGAAATTCTCATTTTAACTAAATGTCGACAACTCCAAAGTAATTTCCTCCCTTGAGACTTTAAGGCAACAGGGAAGGTTTTGTGGAAGCTGTCACTATTAACATGTCTACAAATGCGGGAGAGTTCCCACAATTATCCTATAAATGGTCGCTGGTTTGAGCCCCTACAGTGAAGATCATTCTGCGTTTTCATTAAAGGACTAAAACCTCGACAAGATAACTTTGATTTTTAAATTACTTTTGTTTTTTGAAAGGCCTTCTATAATCATTGACGGATCGATAGTTTTAAATACCCTAATACCCTTAGATTCACCAATACTGGGGAAACAGAATATTAAAATTTAGCTATTTATATTAAAATATCGGAAGACAGGGTTTTATGTCCTATAACGTAAGCGTATTTTATGCTCGTGCTCAAAGTTGGCTAAACGGCATACACTAAATGTAACACATAGCGACGTAAGTCATATATTTCCTGGAGGCTACTGCAAAAACAATTTAAACGGTTTTTTTTTTTTTTTTTTTTTTTCCAGGCCAACAAACTCAATTGAGATTTTTGTTTCCAAACAAGAGGCTATAAAAGGGTCGGTATTTAATTTTCAAGATTGGAAGAAATTTTGAAGTTATAAATTTTATGTTGACAGCACTGGAAAGCGTGTCCTGATTAGCAAAGCCCGTAAGTTCAGGCATTTATTTTGGTAAAAATAAGCAGACAAAAAGAAACTTAGAGCACTAAAAATTGGCAATGATATAAATGCAATTGGCATTTATTAAAAGTGATGTCACTCACTTAATATTACTCATTATTAATGAAAATTGGTATTTAAGATACTTCATAATTACTTTATCACATAATTAAACTACTTAAACTTACTTTTTTTGGTCACAAGAGACAACAAGATGATTTTTCAAAATATAATTATACAAATGTTTATATTATAAAGTTATTTTATATTAATGCCACGTTGAAATGAAATGCTCAATAGCGCACTTCTGTCCCCCGTGGCCCGAATCTTATTGTACAGTTTATGTCTCATTTCAAGTTTTACTCTGCTCTGTCTGTTAGATAAGGAAGACTTCATAAAAGGTGCTTCTATGGAGCACAGTTCCTAACTTCTAAAATAAGAAAAACCTTACACACAAGATATAACGCGATAGAATGAAAGGCGGCGAACTTGCTGACGTCAAAAAGAACCATTATAACTTTAAAGCGGAAAAGAAACACAATAAACAATACGCTACCTTTGTTCCAGGTATCGTGAGAGAGACAAACTAAAAAGTTTGTATTTTTTAATATCTTGTTCTTTCTCTTAATTTTGTGCTTCTGTTTTTCTTTTCGTTGTCTTTTTAATGCGCTTACTTGCTCATTTTTTCTTCCTTGACTGGTTTTCAATAGTATCAGAGAATAATTAAGTAGTTGGGCATTACAAAACTTAATATTATTTTGTTAAAGGTTCTCTTCAAAATGACGTCAAAGAACTAATCGGAACCGAAGCAATCACAAGACTTTGATATGAAAATACGAAGGGCGTTCCAAAAATGGTTTACAATAGTGGTGTTTTACGAATACAGCGCGATCTATGGGCACGTTCATTAGTAGGGTGATGGACTGATACTAGTATTCCATGCAGAAGTTGTAAACAGAATGTGTAACGAAAGGACAGTGTTCGTTTGTATTCGAGTAGAGAAAGACGTGGGCAAGATGGAAGTCGACCACATTGACAAAGTTGAACTGCGTGGTTTTTGTGGAAGGAAGAAGTCAAAACTGTACAAATTCATAGAAGTTTAATTGCGAAATGTGGTCAAGAAGTTCCTGTACGGCAGACCGTTTATAGCTGGGTCAATGGGTTCGCCAGAGTCGTCTGTCAACATAGCGGTCTCCTAGGAGCATTGAGGTTGTGTTTGAATTGATTATGGCTGATAGGAGCATATTTTTGATGAACTGAAATGCCAGACAGACCCTGCGCACCATTATTCACAACGATTTGAACATGAAAAAGATTTGTGTGCATGGAATTAACATAGGCACAAAAGGGTTGAAGTCTGCCATTGGCTACTGGAAATTCATAATGAATATCCCGATTTTTTGAGAAGCTGGTGACTGGTAACGAATCATGGAGTCACCACCACACACCTGAGATGAAAGTGCAACCCATATATTTGAAACATTCAGGGAATCTCCGGACTAAGCCATTTCGTGCTGCTCCATCTTCTGTACATCTTCTGGACACTTCAGGCACATTGTTAATGGACCGGTTTCTTCAAAGAACGTCTGTCAACAACGAGGTGTCTTGCGAGACCCTTACAGGCTTAGCCGCAGGATCCAGCAACAGGGAAAGGGAAGTGGTGACGGAAGTGTTCCTCCAACATGATAATGCGCCGCCCCACACTAGCAATACCAAGACCATAAAGTCGACATTACCGGAGTTCATTGTTGTGCTGCATCCACCATATTCACCGCACCTCGCTTCGTCTGAGTCCACAATATTCAGGACTTGCTGCAAGGTAAAATATTCGAGAACAACGAAGAAATTCAGGCTCAAATTCCTTCATTATGAGGTATATTACATTCTGCTTGTTCACCGATCCGACACCTTCCTATTATCATGTCTTTGGATCAAGGAAACTCTTGGTGTGGGAGTTTTTTTTTTTTTTTGATTGGTTTATTTATGGACGCTCTTTAACATCTCAGGTCATCAGCGTCCCATTCTATTCAGGTCGTGAAACGGCCAACAAATTTTGCTCAAGAGGCCTCTTCTTTCAGGCTTGAGGTTCTTTATCGTGCCGTAAATGTACAACAAGGGACCCACAGCTGTACTTCCCTTCCGAAGGAAGCAATACTTAGGATTTTTACACCGGAAAAAATCCATCGGTCCTGGCCGGGTTCGAACCCGCGATCTTGGGTTTAGGAGGCAAGTATGGTTAACACTACACCAGCAGGACCGACTTGGTGTGGAAGCAAACGGAGAATGTGAGTCAGGTGAGAACCTTGGGGTAGGGAGGGGTACTGCGGAATTAAAAGGGAACATGGGGCTCAGAGTGAGACAATAGAATGTAAAATTAAAGCGGTGAAATATTGATTAGTAATTATTCTGGGAGATCAACCTTTAATCGGAGCAATCTGCTTCAAGGAGCAGCTTAGATTGGAAGGGAATAAGACATGGGCCTTCAAAGTGAGAAAGGGGTTGGGAAATATTTGGATAGCAGGTCAAGGTACAAGAAAACGGTATGGAGGAAGGTCTAGAACTGCCTGAAGGATATGGACAGGCAGTTTACAATCGCGCAATCTGGGACAAAGATCTCTTTGGAAGTACAAACGGGATTAAAATCTGGGCGGGGCAGTACATCAAAACAGGGGCTATACTCTAATGGGACTCGCGTGGTTTAGGCATGGATCATGGCGGTAGATCAGAATCTCAGGTGAAGTTGAACTGAGAATTTGCCCTTAGAGAGGAAGAACCATGGTCCACATCCTAGCGAACTGTAGCAGCACTGAGGTGTAGAGGAAGAAGCACCTGCTATCTTCCTATCTTCCTTTACTGTCTCTATCAGAGGGCAAGGGGCATGCTTGGCTCTGCGGGCATCAAGGACGAGGAGCAGGTAGGCCAATTCATGTCGAAGGGGGGACAGATCACGACTGAAAAGGCTAAAAACCGGGAAGAGGGGTTGAGGAGGGGGATAAATGAACTGAATTAAAAAATTAATTTAAAAAAAAAGTATGTATAGATGATACTGTGTTTACTTATTCAAATATCAAGGGGAAAGGAGTTCCAGATTTTGGATATGTATATGAAGATTGTTATTATTTTAATTGTGTTAAGCAATTGGAGCATGACTTATTTACTTATTTAGTTAAGTAATGTACTTTTTGTGTATTATGAAGGACACGTACCCGTCCGAAGTTATTATTTGAATACAATATACTCATTCATTCAATCAAAGTGGCCTAGGCGGCAACAAGTTCCACACTGACGACAAAGTCTCGTTAGTTTTACTTTCAACATATATTTAAAGCTTTGGTCGTAGGCTGCATAGGAACAAAACGTTTTTTTGGAACCCGGAGCACTGGAGACCCTGCGTGCTTGTTCTGTACTTGTACGTGACGAGCTCTACCGCACTGTGACATCTGACAGCTGCACATTTTCCTCACATATTTTGTCGCCCTTAAAGGGGTTGCAAACTTTCTTGGCCACAAACACAACTTTCCCACATCCTGTCCTTCAAAACACAAAACAGTAAATTACACTTGCCGTAAAATCACATAATATAACATTTTTCGCAAAATTACGGCTTTCAAGTAGCTGTAAGAAAAGACCTAACTTTGAATTTTCATTTTCAAAATATTTTTAAAGCTGAATAATTATTTAATTCCAGGAAATGTTAGGTAACATTTTAGGACGTAAACAATTTTAAAGGTTTCCGAGCAAGGTGGTTCAGGCGTAACGCTGAACAGGTCTCGTGTCAAATCCCTTTGAGGCAAGCCATTCTGGCATTCGACTTTATTAGTGGTTTTTCCTGGTGACTTATGCTGTGGTGGTTATTTGCTTCCCATAAATATCTCTGTCTCTCATTTCCTCTCGTTTCATTTCTTTGTTCATCGTTTATGGATTGTAAGGCCGGCAACATTACATATCCAACCGACCAATCGAATATATATATATATATATATATATATATATATAAGTACATAATTAATGTAATGCGATTATAATGCTTAGTAATTGAATGACATATTATGTGCGTCATAAGTTACAGCAACTATTTTTTTTCTCTCGCAAACAACTAATAACACAAAAAATCTAAGATATACAATTGAAAGAGTATTTGTGACAGGAGGAAACTCGAATTAGTCGTTTTAGAGGTATGTATGAAGTGAATAATGTGGCGATTATAAAAACATTACTAATAATGAGACTTTGACAATGTATCATAGAGTCATTGTCAGCAACAGTGTCTGGGACAGTTTGTTCTACAATGCTAAGCAAGTCCGTTAAAGTAAGAGTAGAAGGGGGAGTTAAAGAAATAGATATCAGGTGGTCTAAGCAATATGCGTGGCCAGGTTATTGCAACTGGATTGGTGACCTTGGAACCTCACGTGAATGTCACAAATCCTGGATGAAACTTGCAAAAATTGACTCGCTGCTCAGTTGTTTGACAACTCCAACAGATGTCTCTCATTTACGATGATTTAATCCGTGTTCAAACCTATTTCGCCTAACAGAAACAAGCGTTTCATTAATATGTGCTTTAGAGTTGGCAATTAGAAAGAAGACCAAACAATTTTATGAGAAATCCTTTTGAAAGTGGTTATTTGTAGTTTCGAAACAAAGAAATGTGCGTTATTATGTCGTGTGTTTGTTGGAATGCCTGAGAACCACAGACGCATGATTTCACGTGTTTCATGTTTATTACAAAGTGGCAAAGTGGGCAAAGGAAAAAATGTATCATTATTAATTATTAAAACAGAATGCGCCGTGGTGGGATGCAACACCAGGAATTGTTTAAAGTACGCCTCTTTTAAAACTATAGACAACATTAGGTCTTTACAAAGTAAATGTCATCTGGAGGACGGGATGTTATTTTTGTACAGTACAACATTCAATATAATAATTATAATGGTACCTCTATGTGCTTTAAACAAAATAATATGTATTGTTATTTGTAGTACACAGCAGTACATTGCCAATTTAGTTACATTGTTATAATCTTCATTATATACAAAGTTTACATTTTAGGTTATGTACAGCCTGTGTACAAAAAATAACATTACATTTTACTTCGTATACCCTTCTTAATTTCCTACCTGCTTAGAATTGGATTAAGAAGATGAGTTACTGTCAGATTTTAAAAATGAATTTTCTGATGCAACGTCATGTAATGAATGACTGGCCAGTATAAGAGATCATGGCTTACTTGACAGGTTATCTCACTATTTATGTAATTTAGTAATTTCCTTTTTTTTTGGGGGGGACGAAACTAAGTGATTGTTAATCTTTCACCCAACGTAGACAACCAGCTGCAGAACCGCCGACAGCCTTAAGAATGAAACACAAGACTCAAAAATCCGATCTGTAATAGCAGCTGACATGCTAGTCAGATGTTTACCTCTTATATTTGTCTCTTTACGCTGTCGGTGATTTGTTGCTGGTGTTTGGAGTTCGGTAAAAGCTTAACAATGAGCTATTTTCTCCGGAAAAGAAAGGAAATTACAATTAAAACAGGAAGAACAAATAAATAAAATAAGCTTGTATCTCAGTAATTAAAACGGGCGTTAAATCCTATTTAAAAACCAATAACGGGGATGGCTACAGAAGCGAAATTGCAACGAGCTGAAGATTTAATCAGCGCAGAGGAAAAGGCGACTTAGACACTGTAGCCGCCGCTATTTGTTGTTCACACGGCATGACCTCCCTCATAATGCGCGACAGATTAGGTTTTATGATGTGTGCCACGCATGCTGGCCCCAAAACAGAAAATGCAAAGACTGAGTCTGACATTACAGCATCTCAATCACTACCAAGATGGACACGATATGCTAATGTGTTGAGTCTTGGGTTCACCATTAGCAACCCCAAACAAAGCCTGCAGTGGAAATATCCTGCGTCACCTGCGAAAAAAAAGTGACACCATCCGCCGGGAAAATGGTGCTCGCAGTGTTTTGGGATCACAACGCGTACTGATCTCCGCATTTCAGCCTCAAGAACAAATCATAATTGCCGACTTCTACTGTAATATCCTCAGAAAACTTCTTAAGGTGCTTCAACCGAAGCGACCGGGACTCCTCATCGAAGGAGTATTGCTCTTGCATGACAACGCGCGTCCTTATACTACCAGCAAGACAAATGAGACGCTGAGAATTTTCAAAATACGGACGTTCGAGCATCCTCCGTAAAGCCCGATTTTGCTTCAAACAATTTCCATTTTTTGAATGCTCTTGAAGATATAGAAAGTGAAATCGTGTAGCCCAAATTTAAGCTGATGCCCTTCATGATTTTGTTAAACGATGAGACGAGTGCCTCAGAGTACAGGGACATTATGTTAAGAAATAAAACTATCTTTTAAATCATACTGTTATTTGTTTAAGTTTTATATCAATTAGTAACTTATTTAATGACTTATCGTTGTATATTCTCCATTTTTTGCCCATGCAATGTAGTATTAATGAAATGGACTGTACTTTACTCCTCTGTAATTTAATTACCCCGTACTAACCCTCACCCTTCCGTGTTAGCTTTGCTGGCTTAGTTGGCTTGCCTAATGACGGGGTCATTATGAGGGTTGGGAATTCTTTCCTGGCTCAACTGTCCCGGACCGGAGCTAACAACGGCAAACATCTACGAGGAAGTTACTCTTCAGTCAGCCTATAACTTTGAATAATGGAGTCTACTGATCTACTTTGAAGCAAGGGTTTTGGGTATACCCCTGAGCGGTTTTGAAGAGTGGCATCTGTTTATGCTAATAAAACCAGCGTCTATCATCGTAACATAAGCAAGAAAGGAGTGGCTCACGAGATTGCCGACAATGAAGTGTGACGTTTTCTTAGAAAGCAAGGGTGGTAATAAAGAACGGCAGCGGAAAGAACGAATAAGAAACAAATAGTTGTGGTTTTTTATTTCGGCCATCTACAAAACCTTGTTTGTGCAAATGGAGTCGCTGATAAAATGCATTTGGTACCAGACAGCTGTGTCGGTGAACAAAAACATCTTAAAATATGCATCCATGGAGATCTAGTACTGTGTGTAACAAAGCTGTGCTTTATGGAAAGAAGCAGCTGTATCCCCCCCCCCCCCCATGAATGTTGCAGCGGTTTGAGATCGGACGAAATTTGATGGCCATGACAGAAGTGAGCTGTCCTCAAGTTTCGCAAATTTCTGTCTCACAACTACAAGGAGGTTGACAAATGTCCTTTCTCTCGAAAGGGGAACTCGAGTTTGAGCAAAAAAAATTATATTTAAGTAGGACAGATATATTTTATTATACAAGCTGATGAAATAAATAGCTATCACAATAGCATCTTTGCAGTCGTATTAAACTATAGAGGAGCAGTTTGCGAGGGAAAATGCACGAGAGATACATTTTAGGCACATTTTAAGGAGCTGCCACAGAAAAAAAAAAAAAATATTGAGATGTATAGGAACATTTCTAACATCTACAATGAGACTATTAGTAATCTTGGGTATACGGCCAATCGATTATTTAAACCGCTTAAGAGCAGCCTCTTATTGACTTAAAAACAACATAATATTTAGAGAGTGCCAAAAATATATACACACTTCAAGCACAGAAAAAGTCATGTTAACATAACAAAACTCAGAAAATGATAAGCACCAATCATCTTAGACTTTTACAGTTACAACAGTTGCTCAAAATGTCCACCCTATTCGTCGATACACTTCTGAGTACGTTGAACTACTGACTTCAGCGATTGCTGCACATGCCGTTTCAATTTCTTCTCGAAGTGCTGCCAGTGTAGCTGGTTTTCTATGGTATACAACATCCTTAAGAGTTCCCCATAGGTAGTAGTACAACGGAGATCCGGAAAAACTATTCCTTCTATCCAGTGCCTTGGAAGGTTGTCATCAAGGTACGCAAGTACATCTCGGTGGTAATGTGGTGGTGCACCATCCTGTTGTATACGGCACCACGAGTCTCAAATTTGTCACGAATGCGTGCAATTGTTACTCGCGTTGGCGGTTCTGTTCTGTACACATGTCTCCATTGCCTTTGAACTTCAACAACATTCTCGATTTTCCAATATCACTTTAAAATTGCTTTCCGTTGTTCAAACGATAATCTTGGCTCCATGTTGTTGTAGCAACGCTATCAAAACAATGCGAGTCACATCTATTTACAGAACATCATACGATAAGCTTGGCTTTATTTGTTCATCGTTGATTTACTTGTCACACAGCAACGCTATCATAATGTATGTGAGTCACATCTGTTTACAGAACATCATACTACACATTACTGTTGTTTTTCGGTGCAACTTTGACATATATTAAATAGATATCTACTGTGAAAGTGTGTATACATTTTTATTGGTACCCTCGGCATATTCTTGGTAAATGTTGCAGAAATAAAAAAGAAATCAAAAAGTCTTTATTAAAAATATGGCAACAAGAATGGAATGAAATAAAAGATGGCAGAAGAATTTAAAATCTTCCCATCCAAAGCGATGGAAACGAGGAGTGGTGGGGGAGATTGTTTTATGAGTTTACTTTGGGTGGATGGGTTGATCAGAAGGACTGGTAATTATTTCTAGTTGTGATGTATGTCGATATTGTCCATCTCTTCTTTTCCAACTGCCGTGCCTCAATGTTTCGCTTGTGTATAGCTCGGTAGAGTATACCGGAGTTTTACTTGTCAGAGGGAAAGGACAGTACTTTTAAGGTTGAAATATAATAAGATTTATTATATTCTACATACTTTTCACTTTCTTGGGTCGCCTTTAAGTCTTTGAGGAGTCTTGCGCGTCTATCACTAAGTTATTTTATATACGCTCAATGCACTAGTCAATTAGGCTATTAACTTAATCTTTCATTATTATAACACGCGCCTATTTCTTTCAATATCACTGAAGGTATTCTGTTTCTATGTCCAAATCTCGTCGTACAAAGAACTTACTGATTCTTTCATAAAATTATCACTGAGACAATATCGCCAACGTTTAACTGTCGTGAGAACAATAGAAATTTACTCTGGAAGTAACTCGGCGTCTTTCTAATATTCCGCAACTAACTGCGTCACTATCTGACTTTAACTATGCACTATTTGAACTATGCACTGACTACTTCTGATTTCTGATTGATTACTTCTGAGTATTTTCCACTATTCGCTTCTGAAATCACTAACTTTTATTAACTATACAGTTGCCGGTCGGGACACTTCTTCTTCTTCTTCTTCTTCTTCTTCTTCTTCTTCTTCTTCTTCTTCTTCTTCTTCTTCTACATGGTCCTCTATTGGCTGCTACTTAAGCGATAATCTTCCTGAATTTTCCGATTGGACGCGATCTTAGATCTTTATTCGCTCTAAATTCTCTGACTGGATATGATCTTGAATGTTTATTTGCTCTGTTTATTCCCTACGTCCTGTTAAGTTCTCCCTGTACATGTTATTCAACTCACACTGTAGAAGTTTTTTATTATATGGTTCGTCTTCTACTCTGACAAAATATGACCTTCCTGTCCTTTCACATAAAAGGAAAATTTTCCGATCTTTCGTCACCCTACTGTTCCTTAAGACCTAACGAAAAATCTTGTTATTCAAGACTTCTTACTCGAACATACACAAAAGATTAGAGTAACTCTGTTTGAAAATTCCGGCAACAAGTTTTACTTTTCAATACATAAAAATAAGTACAGTGACCTAAATGTACGCGTGACTACATACAAGTAAAGCAAATTGAATATAATATTATTTATAGCGCAGATAATTGAATATGATAACAATGATAATATTGGGGTGGGAATTGAAGGCATTAATCACTGCATCACCATAAAGCAAAAATTGTAATTCAAACATATTCCACCCAGTAGGGTTTAGTACATTATATAATAGGACACGGTCCATATTGTTCATATTTGCAAAGATTTAAATTACAAGCAAACAATACATGTGCGGTTTGTAACGTGATCGATACACCGGAACATGTTTCATTTGAATGTTCTAAATACCAGTAAATTGTAAGGAGGAAATTAAATATCATGAAAAATAGCAGAAAAAGTATATAAACAACATAAATCAAATAAGAGCGAAAATACAACGGGCAGAAATCAGAAATCGTTCATTCCCGTAGAAAAGCCCAGAGAATCAGAGAAAGACAAGAAATATATGAAGAGTCAGTTAAATACAAGAATATGAAATTGAATCACAAGAAGGGAGAAGAAGTAACAAAAGAAGAGAAATCGGCCGGAAAGGAAGCAGATGAGAGAAGAAGAAATAGATTGAGAACAAAAGAAGGAATGAAAAAGATGAATTTTTTTTACTACTGAGGCACTACAGGCGATGGACACTGATGATACATGAGATGAAATGATAAATGATAAACTGGGAAAGGAAGGAATTGTTCCAGGCCTAGGTTTAAGGTATCTCTCCAGCATTTGCCATTTATGAGGACTGAGGAAAACCTAGAAAATAAAAATGTAATTCAGGGAGGACGCTCCTGGCGGGATTTGAACCCCAGACCTCCCGCTCACTAGTCCACACCTTAACGACCTCGGCCACCCATCGCAATCTATTTAGGAGTGAATATATCCCCATTAGATACTAAATCTGGTGTTAATTGTAATGGGATATGGAAAGAATGTAAATTCATAAATTTAGTAAGTTTATATGTATTGAGATCATGAAAGTGAAAATTGTTTACTGCATCAAATCGGTTCTATTTGTATGTTAAAACATTCCATCTGCATGTAAATTGAGAATCGAAATAAAGAAATAAATCAATTTATTAATATTATGGTTCACCTTGGTAGAGTTTCTTGAAGTTTACCCACCTCACATCCTGAGAAGAAGATCCATCAGGCGGAGGCCGGTTCCTGGCCTCATACATCATGACTGCTAGCGGTCCTTCTTGGACCTTAAGCTCTCTAGAAACTCTCACGTACAGGTAACAAATAACTGCCAACGGCAACACGTACCTGAAACAAAGAGCGGCGTGGGTTGTAATAGAAACAGAGGCGACAAATTGAATGACTTGCAATGAAAAGATAAGGCGCAGTAGTGAAATAAATGACCGGAGTCTTTTAGGACAGTTTCATCATTTCCCTTAGAGCTCCTGTGGGAAGATATTTCAGTGTTAATTATGTTTAAAATTGCGTGCTTTGAGAGGTAAGCACCGGCAATAAATATAATATATTTTTTCACAGCGGTGTGCAAAGTTGCCATTCTTACAATATTGTTATTGTCTACCCGAGTCTTTAACTGAAGTAGTAGTAGTAGTAGTAGTAGTAGTAGTAATAATAGTAGTAGTATTGTAGTAATAGTAGTAGTAATAATAATAGTAGTAGTAATAGTAGTAGTAGTAGCAGTAATAGTAGTAGTAGTAGTAGTAATAGTAATAGTAGCAGTAGTAGTAATAGCAGTAGTAGTAATAGTAGTAGTAGTAGTAGTAGTAGTAGTATAAGTAGTAATAGTAGTAGTAGTAGTAGCAGTAGTAGTAATAGTAGTAGTAATAGTAGTAGTAGTAATAGTAGTAGTAGTAGTAGTAGTAGTAGTAGTAGTAGTAATAGTAGTAGTAGTAGCAGTAATAGTAGCAGTAGTAGTAGTAGTAGTAATAGTAGTAGTAGTAGTAATAGTAGTAGTAGTAATAGTAGTAGTAGTAGTAGTAGTAGTAGTAGTAGTAATAGTAGTAGTAGTAGCAGTAATAGTAGTAGTAATAGTAGTAGTAGTAATAGTAGTAATAGTAATGTTTTGTGTTTACCTTAAGCGAAATTAGAAACATTTAAAATAAATGTGAAACAGGAGCATTAAATATACGTTAATAAAAAGAGCACCTCTAAGAAACCGGTATTAAAATAGGAACAAAAAGACATTTATAAATAACTTTAAAACAGTCACAAAACTAACCACGTGCTGGAAAGTACCACAGTAAAATATTCCACTCCCTTATTTTGAAAAATGGTCTCTTTCTAATATGTCTGAATCGCTCACGAAGCCTGTGGTGTCAGTTTTATCTACTCTGGAAGTTATTTACATATTAGGAAGGCGCAAGGTAACACATTTACCACGAAATGCAATTATCATGTGAATGAGATGCCAGTAACTGCGTCAGCGGTTGAACATGCCATGCCAACCTCGTACCTTGCAGGGTTTCCAGTTGCACATCCCCTTTCATTACCATATAATATGTTCCCTAGACACCATCTCATACTGCTGAGTTAAGTGTGGTTACGTATCTCAATAAAAGCTCAACCATCAGTAGTTTTTGGAAAACAATAGTATATTAGGTGCGCCGAATTTGTTAGATTTTGGTAACTTTTTTCTAATTTCAAGACTATTTTTTTTTCCGAATATTATATATCCAGGGACAAATTTAAGTTCACATAAGAAAAAGTCATGTTTGCAAATTCACCAATTTTTTTTTATTCTAAATTCGTTTTTAGCGTGTCATTTGAAAAACAATACATTTTAGACATTTTTCCTGCAAAAAAGTTAATTATTTCATACAGTGTGGGCCATAAGTCGCTTGGAACTAGCTATAGAAAAGTGAACTATTATTATTCGCGTGGTATAGTTTCTTCTGATAAGGCAAGGAATGGTGAATCGGGTCAGAAGGCGAATAGGGTTATTTTTCAAACGTTTTTATTAACTGGGTTTCTTATCTGTTCGGGTTGAATTTTGTAATTAATTTTTCATCCGCTTCTAAATGAGATAGAGACTTGAAAATTTGCACATAGGTCAGAAATGGATGACAATACAGTATAATACGGTAATTATCTTGTTCAATGGTTCCACGGCTCAATAATATGGTTTCGTAAGAACGCATTTCTGTAGCTTCGTTAATAACGCATGAAAATATAAAATTTATAATAATCTTTATTTAAAAATAAGAACAGTTGCTATGATGACTGTATTATATCTATCGATATAATACATAAATTATAGTGTAACGTGATTTATATTTAATCTCAACGTTTTATTTGAATCTAAAATGATTAGATTTCTTTTTGTTGTATTTTGATAACAATTCAGTCGTCATGGCAAATATATAGCGCGACGTCGAACGCACAAATTCCAAGAAACGCATGGCTCAAGCGCGATCAACTGAGACGATGGAAAAACGTTCTTCTCGACTCACGCAACGACATGCTAAATATTTTGAAAACAATACAATCGCCATGGCAACTTTTCAAATAAAAACACCAAATTTAAATCCTCACAATTGAATCTTTACAAATAGCATTTAATAAATCTGATTTCTATTACATAAATGCAATTGCGCTAGTGTTAATGTAACATGTGTAATGTATTAATAATTAATAATTTCAACTGTGTAAATAATTAATGAATGAGTATTATATTTATTATAATATAATGAATTACATATATTATCAAAGATTTTCACTTCTATATTGAGGATCTGATACAAATGTTTTTAATACTGAAATAAAAAATTTCAAAATTAACTTTGTGTTTATATATTTTGTTTTTAATTAAAAAAACAACAATTAATAAACTGTTTTGATATATCAATAGAGTAGATATAGCAGTTTTATATTTTAGATGTGATCAAGAGAAAACAAAATTAACTAAATCTAAAAGTTGCTCAATTTTTGTCATTATTTATTCGAGATGTCTAATACTGATTGCAAAATTACGTGCACGTAAGACTAAAAAGTAGAAAATAATTTAAATAAAAAAAATTAAAAATCACGTTTTTATTTTCTTAATTATAAATGAACTAAAAAGAATAAAATAATTCATCCTAGCCAAATGCAGATTTATAACCCCGTGCAAATTCATAATCTCATAAACTTTTTTAGGAAAATAATTTAGAAAAATAATTTATTTAATTATTTATTGAGAATTGTTTATCTAATAAGTTAAACGGTTCTGTCAGAGGTTATGTCAGTTTCCGCGCTTTATCATGCCTGAGCAGGTGTACCAACATAGTTAAATAAAAGTCTGCATTTCTGGCGAATAGGGTCACAAAAATGCGGGTGAAAAGGGTTAATATTTTCCAAATCGACATATTGTCACATACACCGTTGAGGAGCATCATAAATTATTAAATTAATATATTTTTGGGACGTTTCTTATTTCAGTTGTATAAATATTCTTTAACTTATGTTAACATTGCTGGTTCAATAAGCACAAAGATGTTGCAAGGAACAATGGGTTAACCTCTTCCTATGGCATTCCCTAAGGGACTTTACCATGACATCAGCACCATGCAGAGTTATGCTGCACCCTGAGCCTGTTATGTGTCACTAGGAAGTATTCAGAACACATACTCAGGGTTCTTGTATTGGTTGATACATTTTAAATCTAGGGCGGTGGTACACCATGGTTGGTAATGCCGACATAACAATGTAGAGACCCTCCTAGGCAAGCATGTTTTATATAAGGAGCTGCAGAGCTCACTGACGGTGCTCTTAGACTAATCAACCACGTCCTCGTCCGCTGGCCCTGCCGTAGTTGCCGCTTCTGTTATCTCTGCAGGATCGACGTGATTGCGTTCATCCTCCGACATCGGCCGACACATCCCCAAACGTAAGAACTGCGTCATGTAGGGACCTGTATCGACATCATATAACATGTAGTACACCAACTCAACTCCCAAGGGTGTAGCATGTAATTATAAAGTGAAATAATTAATAAATAGATCTGCCAAGCGAGTTTAGTCTCTTTCCATCAGTCCTCTCACACTACTCACCCCCCCCCCCCCAAGTCACGAAATTGGTCGTGACAATATTAAGATTTTTCAATCTCTTTTCCTTTATATTATAGATGGAGAAATACAAACGTAAAACAACCTCTAGGTGGACACTGAAGATGATATGCCGAAAGGAATTAAAGACAGAAGCCAGCACCACATTGCAGAATTATTTGGATTTCCGCATTCCTGTCTTTAAAGACGGCTGCAAAGCGGCAAAAATACGCCAACAAAGACAAATGGTGGTCAAACAATGTTTAATAAAGATCAGGAACAAGAATTAGTTTCGAGAATCCTGAAACCGTCTGTGCATTTCCATTGGATTAAAACGACGTCAGGAGCGATACCTTTATGTTCGTAGATTCCAATAAAATAAAGCATACTTTCTTCGAATGCAAATAAAATAACAGGTAAAGATGGTTAATGCAGTTTAGGGAACGAATATTTCATTGAAGGCAACAGAAGCGCTCTCAAAACGTTAATACAGGAAGAAAACGGCAGTTCTTCTAACTTTCCTAGAAAATATTCTAGAGACTGCAAAACGGTTACAAAGCAGAAGAAAACTGTTTCCTCAGCAAGAAAGTAACATCATGCAGGTCAGTAATACGCAAACACATAATCAGTCTACGTCATCTGTTACCGATGAAGATGATAACGATATACCATGTGCACTCTGCAAGATAAAATAAGTGATCCCAACTCCATCCAACTTGGTGACTGGATTCACTGTCAAGACAAGGGAAATAATGAGAGATGTGTTGGTGCAGTGGGCAAAAAGAAATTTCTCTGTGGGAAATGTGTTACTCTCATATGATATTTTAACATTTCTACTGATCCTATTAACCCATCTCTTTGACCCTATTCATCCTATTTGAGGAAGGCGAATAGAGTCATGCAGCACTATGATCAAAATCATTTTACGGAGCTCTGAACAGTATTTATAAATACTTAAACAGTGATGTATGTTTATAGAATAATGTAGTTTGTAAGCATGTACAATGATCAGAATTTATGTGAAAGACTTGTCAGCTATAAAGACTTTTTGCAATTTTTAACCCGATTTCCTGGACCTTACCCTATATGTACGTTTCTTTTTGTAAAACGCTGCCAATAATTCTTGGGCTGGTTGCGCTGGGAGTATTTAGAAGGATAGAAGAACGTATAACTTTTACTCAGGAACGAAAAGAATACAAAGAAAGCAAAAACGAGCAACCTGGCAAAAGAGAATAACAGAGGAAATTCGGCAGGCGATGGGGTTGCGGAATACCACAGAGATCTGGCAGGTGATCAAAAAAGTTCGTGGAAAGGGCTCTGCAAGCAATAAAATTTCGGCAGAGACCTGGATGGAAAATTTCAGAGCCGTGTTCGGAGGGGATTGTTGGGAGGTCGACGGGAACAGGTAGGGACCTGGGGGGGGGGGGAGAAGGGATACAAATACCACAACACTAGACATTGCGATTTCTACAGGAGAAGTAAAAAATGCAATATTATGCCTAAAGCAGCGCAAAGGTAAAGGACGTGATGGTCTACCGCTTGAGTTTGTCAAAACGACTTCGTGCATTTAAATGTTTGGTAGTGCTCCGAATATTTAACCATATATTTAATGAAGGGAAACACCCAGACTGTAGGGTTGCTGGAAGTATTCACCCGATATATAAGGGATGGAATGGAGCTCCAGACAATTATAGAGGAAACTTTTATGCCAGAATTTTATATGAAAAAATAAAAATCTGGAAGCTGAAGCGGAACATATCCGGTTCAAAACCCGAGCACTCATAATAAATATTCGTTTTAATCGTATTAATTTCATATGTTACAGTAACATGTGTTTGTGCTTCTTATAAGCGCTCTTACAACGTGTATTTTATGTTTGTTTGTATGTGCATATGCAAAAATGAACATGTAACCGTTCACAAGAACACATACACAGCGCTAAATAAACCAATCGCAAATAGGGAAAATAATAAAGTTAAAGAAAACAACCAATGGCAAGTGCCTAGCAACATGATAATTCTTGTCAAAAATGAAACTCGAGACAGACGCTGTGATAATATCCCATAGGAATTAACAGCTGTACTCGCTTCTCTGTTGGAAGCGGTTCTGTAATCTGTTGCGATCAATCTGTCGTTGATTATTGGGAGTCACGAGTTCACGCTCTGTTTACGTGTGTAAGCAAATTGTCCAAAATAGAACGCGAGAATACTAAAATTAAATGTATGACATATCTCGTAGCTGTGAGAAGTAATAGGAAAGAAAATTCGCGAAAATAATAAAGTAATAAATTGTCGCTGGAATTTTCAATCGAAATATCACCATTGTCGTTAATAACCGGATTTGTTTAAGAGAGAGACACGAACATTATAAAGTCAAGTTTCACGTTTTTGTTCACACATAGCAATACTTAAAAACCTCTCATTTTGAGAATTGTATAGCAGTGTATTCGAAGAGGATAACAATAAACATCGCAGACTAATTAGTAGCCAGTGTGATTTTAATCAGTTTCATTCCGCAACCCTTTTACCCCAGAGAGATACGTCTGAAAAATCCAGTTAATAAAAATTGAGCTAGTCCGGACCGGGGATACAACATAGACGTTCATGAAGAAAGCGGGAAAAGAGATACGGCATTTCATAGTCATTAGCCCGATGATCAGCCCGACCCTGTTCAGTAACATGACAGTAGACATCACGAAGATAATTATGAACAGTTCAGCAACTCTCAGACGACATGGCGACAGGTTCAGAAAGCAAATGTGCTAAACATGTATCGCGAAAAACGACCTACAAATACATCATGAAAAAAAAAGTATTTTCAGAAAAGTTGGTAAACTCACACCAAAGAACACACCGACCCTTCAAAATAAATCGCTAGAAATAGCACCCAAATTCAGTTATCTTGCAGTTACTCTCCAAACAATACTGACATCCTTCAACACGCATGTGAAAGAAAAAGCAATTTACAACAACCAACAGCCTGCAAAACTCTCAATAAAAACAGAAATGATACTGTTCAAAGTAGTCACAGCAACTTACGGGACAAGCTAAATCCAAGGACTTCATAATACAAAAGAAAGTCAAAGTCATTATATGAAACGAATCCTGGGTATCGGGAAGACAGCACCCTCAAGGTCTTGACGAAAGAAACTTGCTTCATAGAGGACATCAGAATGTAGACACTCCTGCCAAACACCAAAACCAACGAGAGTACACGCCAAATACTCCTAGAAAAGAACAAAGTCAGAGAGCTCAGATCGGAAAAGGCAGCAACAGGAAAGTAGGGTAGAGGAACAGGAGTATGTATAAGAATGTAAGTTATTTACACTATGTATAAGAATGTAAGTTATTTACTTTTGACCTGCTTTCTTTAGATTTAATTTAATTTCTTCATTTTTAAAAAAAAAATTTAGTGTATATATATATACTAAATATATAGTCATATATAGTGTGTCCGTAAAGTCATGATGCGGCTTTGAACACCCATAATGGCTAAACCAAACGAAACCAAAGGATGAAACCTACCATACATTGAAGACCAAGTCAAAGAGTTTCTGAAACATAACTTTCTATTTTGTGCGCGCGCAGGTAATGACGCAACAAAATAGTGAAACGAATCACGTCATTTAGTGATGATGTGGACGGTGCAAAGCAAAGTTCAATGTTTCCTGCGGCTTGCAAAATTTGAATCCGTGACACGTGTTTATCGTGAATATCGCCGCGTGTGCAATGAAGAGCCAGCACATAGAAATAACATTCACCATTGGGAGAAACAGCTGAAGAAAACTGGAGACACGTTGAACCAAAAACATTCGGGTTAGTGACGAGTCTGTTGAAGCGATACACGGTAGTTACCTAAGGAGCCTCAAGAAGTCCGTGCGTTCCTGTGCTCGAAATCTAAGCCTGAAGAAGACTACAATTCATAAAGTTTTAAAGAAACGTCTCCAATTTACAGGTTACAAACTGCAGTTGTTACACGCTATACTCCCAATTGTTTACAGTTTGCTGTACAGATGCTTGTTGATTTTGTTTATTTATGGACGCTCTTTAACAACTCAGGTCATCAGCGTCCCATTCAATTCAGGGCGTGAAACGGCCGACAAATTTTGCCTCTCCTGGCCGGGTTTGAACCCGCGATCTTGGGTTTAGAAGGCAAGTACTACACTACACCACCAGTTTGATGAGATGAACAATGATGAACAATTGTTACAGAAGATTGTGTTTAGTGATGAGGTGATCATTGTTCGCGAGCTTCTGGATACATTGTCCCGGAGATGGATGAAAGGCATGGTCACCACAATAGCCGCACCTAACGCCCTTACTTGTGCAGTTATGTCAAGCAAAGTGTGTATTGTGTTCGCATCAACGATCTTGATCATTTAAAAGAGAGAAGAGGTCATTCATTCTGTTGCATATGATATCCTTAGCCATGTGTGGAGTGAATTAGAATATCGTTTAGATGTGTGTAGAACAACAAACGGAAGCCACATTGAACAGTACCCAACAGGCACGCAAACTTGGAGAGCTTTTCTTTCATTTAGTTAACGTTTCACATTTCTATCTTGTTTTGTTGGTTTTGTATGACGGTTCAAATTTGCACTATGCCTTTAAGGACACACTGTATTTGTATTCTCTTAAGAGGTAAATATCACCTTTGCAATTTCATGTATTCCTAAGTATATTATAAAAGCACTACGTTCCCCGGACCCCTGCGATATAATTGTAACAAAAATATATTTTGGAAATAAATGCCCCACTACTGCTTCAGTAATACCACGAATGCTGATAACTTTTCGGTAATTCAAGTAAGGTTAATAAATGCTTTTTATCATGATAATAGTTTCGAGACTGAAGGTTGAGCATGAGTTTGGAAGGTCAATGAATTAAATTAGAAAAATTATAAGCAAGAAGGGGATTCGGTAAGAAAATTCATTGCGAGAACAATGCATTTTTTTTATTTTTAGCACAATTATTGCAGTGGTTTGTCTCACCCTTTTGATGTTTCTGCAAACATACACTAATTTTATTAGCTTTTATTCCAAGCAGAACCGTGTGGAGATCTAAATTAAATAAAATACAACTGAAAAGTATTATAACAATTACCATTTACTATTATTTTTGTATAAATTTGTCATATTTCGTGTTGTGATGAGATCTTATTTTCGAAGGTAGTGAGATAATCAAATCGAAGCAGGGAGGATTAGAAAGCAATGCTATTAGTTTTTGTTCCAAGAAGGACTACAAGATATCTGTAACTGAAACAAATAAATATTTGAGGTTATAATTATTATATTTATTATATTTATTTATTTTAACGGAAAATGCATGAGAATGGAGTTCCTAGATCCTTAGTCGAATCGAAGCAGAGATTATAGTAATTAAAAAAATGAGTGTAGGAGAAAAGAACTATAAGTTATTTATTTCTGAGCACCAGGCTTTAAAACTATCGATTAAGTTCCATTCTGATTGGTTAATAAGTATCAATGAGACCGACATGGGCTGAAAGGCGCTCGTGTGCTGTTCGTATCTGCTATAATCTATTGCCTTCGACATGTTCACTTCTCTAACAAGAAATTTATTTGATTTTCTTGATACCGTGATTATCAAATCGCGTAACCATAAACACTTGCACGCCTGTCATAGGTTATAGAGTGAAAAGTACTGTGCGTGTTTACTTGTAAGGCAATGAGAATTTCATGTTAGATGTCAGACATAGGGCTGCAGTGTTGTCATATTTAAATAGAGAGCTCTTCAAAACGTTGATATTGCATTCCGACATCCCACGAACGATTCCTTCCAGGATATTGGTCGGAAATATCACGTGAGCAACCAAAACTGTCAAATGTACGTCCCAAGTAGCCTCCCCTACGGGCAATTCATGTGACATCGAACGGAAATGTTAAAGAAAATTGATTTATTCTTTTAAAATATTAATATATATTTTTTTTCACTACTAGCACTAAACTGGCATATATTTCGTCATCCTTTGAAACCTAACAAAAACGTTTTTATTCACAGCAGTTTTTTTAATAGTAACTACTGATACATCACAGGTGATGGACACTGATGATACATGGGATGAAATAATAAAATGGTTACGATGTTCTTTTTTTTTTTAAGAAAGGAAGCTTTCCAGGTCTAAGTTTAAGGTACCTCCCGAAAATTTGCCATTTATGAACAATGAGGAAAACCTGGAAAAACCTCAGTCAGGGAGGACGGTCCTGGTGGGCTTCAAACCGTAGACCTCCCGCTCACGAGTCCGTGCCTTAACGATCTCGGCAACCCGAGGTGGTGTATTTTTGTTTGCCTGATTTGAACGTATTGGAACCTGCCAAGTATTGGTCCTCAGCACATTGTAATAATTTGACTTATACTTTCCTCTCCAAACTTTTTTCAGTTCCGTTTTGTTACTCTAGACAGAGACGTCATCCGTTCTGAGTGATGAACACTCTACAAACACGTCAATCTAGGCAAGAGATGAAAATCCCAAGTAAGAGGGTAAACAAAGCATGTAGATTAACTTGACAAAGTTGGGCACAAAAAGAGATAGAAAACCATATTCAGGGCTTAGAAAGGAAAAGGAAAACCATGGACGTATGCCTGAGTATTGCGTTAGGCATTGGATATTCAGAAAAGTTAGCAATTTAAAAATAATGGATGAAATAAAAAAAAAAAGCTCAAGGAGAGGAAGAATAAATTAATGAAGGCATATATATATATATATATATATATATATATATATAGTGGTCATTTCGTGCAGGTCTGAAAAAGCAGCGAAATGAAGATGCTATATTAGGGCATAAATAAAAGCAAAGGAGAGCAACGAGGAATAAGTTAATTTTGATTTTAGTGGCGAGTAGAAATATGAGCAATACTTAGTATATAACGGACCGGTGGCAGAGGTCACTAAGTCACGTACTCGTAAACGTAGATCGGTGGTTCGATTCCTGCCAGCACCATCCCCCCTGACGAAGCTTTCTTCCTAGTTTTCCTCCGTCATCAATGGCAAATGCACGGGGGTACCCTAAACTTAGGTAATCTGCAATTTTCGTAGCAAAGGCGTCTGTTGCAAGAAACGTCTTTTCTGCGTATTATGTTATTACATGTGCAGGGAGGGTAAAGGCACTTTCAGTAAAATTCACCGATGCACCTTCTCTCTCCATGGAAATTGTAACAAACATAGAACAAAATGGAACTATTCTCGATAAGAAATGGCTTATGCTTGCTAAAGTGCTTACTAGACAAAATTGGAGAAATATTAGTACGTAATACTAAAAAATCTATCGGTCTGAACAGAAAACACAAAGATACACAAATTTTGCAAACAATAGCTTAGAAAGATACAAAATTATATCTTTTGTCCAGTAATTGCAACCATATGATAATAATAGCCGATTAAAATTCTATAACTGGATTTATCGGAATATTGAAGACAGTGTACTTGATTATTGATTCATATTTTCTCCGATGAAGTTTATTTTCATTTATGACCATGTTGCATTGCAAAACAATAGCTATTGGAGCATACAAAAACCAAGTTTGTGCCGAAACTCCTTTGCACGATAAGGAAATTAGGGCATAGTGCACCTGTGACAAGGTTAAGTACCTTTTCCTGCTGTTGCTAAACATTTATCCGGTTTTATGTAATAGTTGATTGTTTTTTGATCATCGTATATCGAAAGTACTCAAATTCATAAATTATAGAAATGGAAAATATTATCAATAGTAAAAATGTTCTGTAAAAACTGAGTCTTTAATTAATTTAATTTTTATTTTATCTCTGTTTACAATGTTTCAATGTGTTCCATTTTGAACTTTAAAGTTTAATTGCATTTTGTAATTTATTTTAATACATTTCCGGTGATTAAAATCTCAGCGCCCCTTAGAGAAGCGTTAAACTCAGTCTGAATTTTCTTAGAAGGGATGAATATTGAAAAGTATTTGGATTTGTCAAGGGAGAACTGTGATATACCAAGAGTGCAGGTAATTTTGAGCAATTGATGCTCGTGTTGGACGAAATGCTTTCATAGCGAAATGTATATGAAATCAGTGGATCGAGGTAGAATGAACACACAGACATGAGGGATCCCAAACACTCTGTCGCAATTTTAATGACCATCAGTATAATGGAAAGGAAAAATGTGGTATTTGTGTTACAAATTGTTTTAAATTATTGAAATCAAGAGTTATCGCAATAGGAAAAAATAATTTAAAAATAAAAACAAATAGACACAAAATAGGGTATTATGCTTTTCTTTCACTCGACTCTAAAACATGTTTGTATTCAAAAATACAACCGTATATTAAAAGAAAATGTAATAATTTTAATGGAGGCATATAATTGGTGACGAACGTCGCTGAAAATATCTGACTTTGTTTAGTATCATTCAAAATTATATTTCTATCTAAAATTACTCGCCAAAGACCTCTCTATAGTGAGTGAAAAAATGTCGACGGTTTTCATTAAGCTATTGTATCCCATGAATTTTACCCTAAATAAGCTACCTGCATAACCACAGTGATTAAAAATATACCAGTGCTTAGGTTACTACGGAAACACCATTTAGTGCCTACTTAACAGGGTCCTGGGCAGTGGTTTTCAGGTAATCAGAGTAAGTGGTAGTGAATTGATATTAATGACACTGATCAGCGTAAATCACTGCTGACATTTGTTGACGACGCGTTGTAATGAACATTAACCTAATGCATCTCCGTTTACTGTTGACGCGGTATGCTGGAGAGCGCTTATAATAAGAACGAAGTATCGAGAAGACGATAGCCTAATAGCCTAAGTGATTTGATTAAAAGAGAAATAGTGCATGTGGCCATCATAAGATTCGAATAATTAAGAACACTTAACAAAACTTGCCATATGAGGGTGCACTATGAAAGTTTTGAGACCATATGAGGGTGCACTATGAAAGTTTTGAGACATGTCAAATTGGGAGTGAATGGACTCACTCCGACTGCTGCATCTTTTTAAAGTACTCTTCAGCATACTATATACACTTTGTCATTCTCAAAAACCACTTATCAAAGCACCTCTGCCATTCATTTTCCTCAAAGGTGAACAGTTCATTTTCATACAGTTACAGCTTTTTCAGAGCCGAAAAATGGCTTTCCTCGATGCGATATTTCACCACTGGGAAGCGAAAATAATCGCGTGAAGCCAGGTCAAGACTGTAGGGGGGATGAGTCACGAATCTGTCCTCTGTGGACTCCAGGGACTGCATGGTGATGTTAGCCGTGTGAGAGAAGGCATTGCCTGGTGAAGTGGGATCCCCTCAACCCTGTCCTTGGATGCATTCTCGAAATTTTCGGCAGGCAGACTGTGATATACCATTGAGCAGTAGCCCTTCTTTGCTCCTCCAGCGGAATTGTGACTCCTCTTCACTTCTTTCGTTGGATCGTCATCTAGAAAGATCAAAACTGTCGACTGTCGTTTGGTCTCAGGGTCAAATTGACAAATGCATATTTCATCACCAGTGGTGACATCAGAAACATTCCTTGAGCTCAATCCGTCGAATGTCTGCAGCATTTCTTCACACCATTCGAGGGGGTATTCTTGTACCTCTGTCAAATTTGGGGCACCCAACGG
Organism: Metallyticus violacea; assembly: GCA_030762175.1. Classification (NCBI taxonomy): domain Eukaryota; kingdom Metazoa; phylum Arthropoda; class Insecta; order Mantodea; family Metallyticidae; genus Metallyticus; species Metallyticus violacea. The sequence continues at coordinate 24,906,016 of CM060835.1, read as the reverse complement.
GAAGAAACCTTCTTGACACGTAGACAATCGTGTAGAATTTTTTATACTGCTGGCGATCCTATCCGAAAGGCAGCCTCAATATTCTTAAATGTTTTGCGATTGTTTTCGCCTAACATTTTTTTCCACTGGGACAATATTTTCTTCTGTCAATGCCGTTGCCGGAAGCCCACATCTCACCTCATTTTGCAGTGAAGTTCAGTCCCTTTTAAATTCCAAAAACCAGCAGAAGATTGTTGCCCTAGATGGAGCAAAGTCCCCAAAAGTCGCTGAAGATTTTAGAACTCATTTAAAACACTCTTGAAATAAAAAAGAATCATAGCGGGAAAATGATCTCTTTCCAGCTCCATCGTAACGACTGGCTGCCTGTGCACGGGAGAAGTGTGGAATCAGAAATAGGGATGGTCACTACCTGGTATCGTTTTATTCATAAGGGATGGGTATACCACACGTTCCTTTTAAGCATTCTTTTTTGTTCAGCTCGAAACTTTTGTAGTGACCTTTGTACCATACTATACTAGTTTCCTTCCATCGGCAACTAGATTTAAGAAAATACATCCACATTAAGAAAACATAGATGAAACACGACGATGTTAAGGAATATTAAACAAAGATAAACACCGCGTGGAAACAGACAAAAAGTGACTAACATAAGAAAACATGCAAAACATGATGAATGTGCAGAAAGTTAGATAAAAGATGACTAAGAATTGGAAACTTAGACAAAAAACTACAAAAAACATTTGCAGAAATTACATATATTAAAAAGCTAACATTACAAAAAAAAAAAAAAACTGAAGAAACAAAACATAATCAAAACAAGAAAACACTGTTTTCCAGCATTTTGTAGACAAAGCTTCTAACTATTTTATTAAAAGAATGAAAGCATAGTTACGGAGTTTCGATTTCGTTGGGTTATCCTCCAAAAGTGATTAAATCCTCCACATCAGTACTTGTTGCGTCGGCTTAACCAGTAGTCGTGTATTCATAGACTATCGGATCTCAGGGACTTTCCGTCTTCGTTGTCTTCACACAATGGGAGAGGACAGGAATTACATTAAAAATAAACCCACGAAGGTATGTGGTGACACAAGTGCATTTATTGACCTTATTCCTCGTTACCCGCAGAACTGAAAGCATTTAAATGCTGCTGCTGGTGTTCTACGTACCCGAGCGGCTAAAGCGAGCGAAAACGGAGAGAGTCAAAGGCGCAGCTATTAGCTAGATAATAACGCTGCAGTATCAACGGTGGAATAGCGCAGGCGGTTAGAGAATCATGATACACTCATGAAGATATAATGTAGGTTCGAATATTACCAGCCCACACTTTTTTTTTTTTCTGCAGGAGTTAAAGAAGATTTGTCACAATTGCAATTACTCGCTGAATTACCTAGCTAGTTGCCAATTATAATTAGAGCAGTTTGTCACAATTACAATGTTTTACCCGCTAAACCACTGGGTCCACCGGGTTCTAGGATTTGCCCGAGGTTAGCCGACATTAGGCTACTGTGTGTATATATTAATTAGTTGGAAATTGGAATAAGAGCACATTTCCCAAGTTACATATTTCCCCTGCGTAATAATGTCCTCATTACAGTGATTTACCCGTCCCTATCCATTTATATTCACAAAGTAACATGCGTGTGGATAAGTTCCGCTCTCCCCGCTGTCACTCACTTCTAGGTAGCTGCTGTTCTAGCATACAGCACCAGCATTTAGCATTTAGCAGCCCTGCCGGTAAGTCAAGTTAACCCAAAGTTAATTGACTCGACACTCTGGCAAGCTAAGTACTTCTGATGATTGCGAGCTTCCGGGGTACATTAGCTGATTCAAACGTCGACTTTCTCGTAGGAATTGAAACTTGCACTTGACTATCGCTGGGTTGTTACTCGAAGATTTAACAGGAGTATCACGCGGTTATGCACTCCACTTGCATGATATATATATATCATGCAAGTGGAGTGCACTTATGCACCAATCTCCCCCTCCGAACCGAAGGAAGACTATCTGAGAATTCCGGTGACTGCTTTAGAGTACTTCAAAATACTGTTGTGAATGAATGCTCCGGAACCACGTGTTGACAAGACCTGTGGGGGCTACGCAGGCACACTCAGGAGTATCACCGTCTTCAAAATTTTAAAATACTCACTGCCGTTTCGTGTAGAATATCAGCGCGAAAATTTAGCGGGCTAGCAACATATGCAAGATAAAAACCATCATCACTGACACTAGGAAAACCTGACTACATAGCTGAGATGCCAGGTGTTCGTCATTTATTTTTGCCCCTATATAATAAGAAAAGTCTGCAGGTGCTATAGTATCATTAATTTCCCGATTCCAACCTAAAAAGCTTAATCTACCTGTGCTATTTACTATTTACATAATTAATAAAGCCTTGGAAGTCTGTTCGGGCGTAAAAATCCTAAGCTGGTTTCCTTCGGAAGGGAAGTAAAGCCGTGGGTCCCGTGCCGTAGATTTACGGCATGATAAAAGAGCCTGAAGCTTAAAAGAAGAGACCTCTGAGCAAAATTTATCGGCCGTTTCACTCTCTGGTTTGAATGGGAAGCAGAAAACAATGAAATTAATGTGCTATATAAACATGTAAATACTAAATTACTCTCAGGGCGCCGGTTATAAATACTGCTACAAGAAGGATAGAAATGTGCAAAAAATGCATTGAAGTGAAGGAAGATTTACGTTTAAAAAGTATACCTATATTTTTATTCTGTCACATACCTTACGTAAGGTCAGAAATTTCTAAACCGCATCTCGTATTTTCACCGTTACGTTATCCGATCACTCACAGTGGCCTGTTTGTAAATAACAACTCTAAACACATCAGACCGGGCTTCTATTTCAATGTAAGTTCTGTCTTTTGAGGAGAGGAAAATCTCTGAAAGGAATCTCGCAATGCATTCACCTGTTTAGCTGTTAGTTGCCACATTGTACTACCCTCCTACTATATCAGAAAAGTGTTGTGGAATGCTGGGTTACATCACTGGCATGTCTCTTATAACTGCTTCTCATGAAATATTGAGAAACTCGGCGAGGGTTGCGGGAGAAATAAATGGACTCGAGGGAGCAAAGTGCTTTTATAGCAATGGGCCTCTCTTAAAACCTGAAACAGGCAAATAAATCTCGCAAAGACTTGGGAACACAAAGAGAGCTATGCCCTGCCATTGTCTAAGATCACTAGACGAGGATCGATAGACAAACCACTGGTGCGTGTATCTGTCTGAATTGTTGGCTTTGTAACTTGCTGTACAGCTTTAAGTTGCCAAGGAAACGTTCTTTTCCTTATGACGGTTAGTGTAATTCCACTTTTTGTTTCCATGGCAATCCCTAAATGTTTTAAAGCGTTTATTTCAAGTTTATAAACTTGGAGCAATTAACATACATTAGCAACATTATAATATTCAAATTAGAACTGTCATCCAAATTAAGGCCTTATTAATTAATGAAATAAAATAAGTTAGGGCATTACTGTGCTGTATTAGGGAAACAAAATTAGAATTATTACGATCTGCAAGTATTGCAAGAGAGAAACCATATTTTTGAATTATTATAGTAATTATTATTGATATTAAACCACAAGAATTAACAGTATACTATTAATTAAATAAAATTCATGATCACTGACAGACAAAGCAGCATTGTATGGGCATTTTTAACATTTTTAAATGTAACAATGTTTATGAACTTAACCCTTGATATCATATTTACATTTATTAAAATAGAGAAATAACAGAAATTTTTCATTTACATTGTGTATATAAGATTTTGATATGTTTCAATAAAACAAAAACATGTTACTATTTAAACACAATTTCAATGTACTAAATAAATATACACAATAAACAATCAAAAGTTACATCGATTTTCATTGGCTTTGAAATTTAATTTAAATATTATTGTAGTAAAAACATGTAACGCAAATGTTTTTTGAAGTTTATTACATAGCGCTCTTACATACAAATATAATTATCACACTCATATTAAATTAATATTTCACATTTGCTATTTTCACGACGATGCTTGTGTTAAACATGAAACATATGCATCATTATAAATACACTTTATGTGCTGAATGAATTTGTCCTTTTATTTTAAAACAACATACAGGAAGTTAAAGGCAATAACACTTTTTAAATTTCGATTTTCAAACATACCCCTACTCCTAATGGTCCAATTTCCCTAATTTTCCAAAACAAATTTTCTTAATTTATTTAAATGGTATGCACCTAATTTTATTGTGAAGAAACAAACATTGAGCCACTATGGACGTTTTTAAAGTTTGAATTTCAGGTAAACCTCCACTCATGACCCGATTTCCCTGATTTTCAGAAACTATTTTGATTATTTTATTTAAATAGTATACACGGAGTTAAGTTTCGAAAAGCAAATATATGTGCCGCTAGAGTAATTTTTAAATTTTTGGATAAAACCCACACTCCTAATAAACTGATTTCGCTAATTTTCAGAACCTTTTTATCTTATTTTATTTCAATTGCATATACCAAGTTTCCTTTAAAAGCTTAAAATGGCGGCCGCTAGAGTGATTTTTTCGAATTTCGTTATAACCCTCACACATTTTTCAAGTATACTCCACTCCTAATGACCCGATTACACTGATTTTCAACTACTTTCATCAATCTATTTTAAAGAAATATTCCATTTTCGTTGAGAAAAACCAAACATTGCAGCCGCTAGAACGATTTTCAATGTTTTTAAAACAACTTTTCGCTTTAGGTTAACCCACAACCCTAACGACACAATTTTGTTCGCGGAATGTTCATTTGTTAATTAATGGTTAAATGCCCAGTTTCGTTGAGAAAAAACAAAAACTGCGACCGCTAGAGTTGTAATTTTTGTCATTTTCGGTGACTAGTAAGTAGGATCGATGAAGATTAAAAGAAATTGTAAAAAACTATTTTCATGGATACAACAGTAATAGCTTATATTCCTTCTGAATTCATTAAAATTAAAATTGTAGGAATAAATAAGGCAGCAATATCTACAGACCCTATAAACAATGTTATTCTGAGATAATAAGGTTTGTTACAACTACCTTTGGAGATCTCATTGTAATTTACACAGTATAAGAAATACGGCATTCTTCTTACATTCCCCACACACCAGAATCATATGGGTTTATCAGCATTAGTAAACAATATCATCTTTTCTAGCACATTCAGCATGTTCTACGAGGGCAGGCCCATAGGTTTTCGGTCTCGCCGATAAGGATTATCGCCTTCACAAAATCTTTTTCTACATTTTCTGTTAAGTAAATAATTGCAGCATTAACTTCCCCTCCGCTGTGTTCAGTTGTTCAGACATAGTTGCATAAAGAAGGCATGTGTAGAAGATTGTGATATGTTCAAAATGGAGTTTCGGCCTGTTATTAAGTTCTTCACAAAAGAAGAACTTACTCCAAATGAAATTAAACAGCCATTGGACGGTGTACATGGGGAAGCATCCCCCTCATTTTCTACCTTAAAAGAATGGGCCAAACTTTTTCGAATGGATTGAGAAAGCATTGAAGACAAAGAGCCTGCAGGTCAGCCCTTGGAGGTGCTCACTCCTGAAAACATCGCCCTTGTGGAAGAAGAATTTATGGAAGACCGGCGGCTCAAAGTACAGAAATAGCAGCAAGGTTGGGCCTTTCTAAAACAACAGTTCTTCTTATTATTCATGAACATTTAAACATGAATAAGGCTAGTGCAAGATGGGTGCCTGGACTTCTTTCCTCAGTACAAAAGCAGCAACAAGTCATCTGTTGTTAGGCATTTTTGGAGGTCTGTCATGGCAACGAGAGAGAAGTTCTGCAAACTATTGTTACATGTTTTGAAACTATCGCCCTCAACTATCCCTTGTCCACAAGAAAATAAATGGAGCTACGTAAACCTGGCGAAGCACCACCTCTAAAGGCCAAGGTCACTTAGTCAATCAGAAGATCATGGCCACAATGCTTTGGGTCCGTAAAGGAATACTCTTCATTGACTTCAAGGGGAGGAACACCGCAGTAAATGGGGAGTATTATGCTGGCCTAATGCACAGACTACGTGCTTCCATCAAAGAGAAAAGGTGAGGAAAGCTGAGTGGTGGTGTGCACCTTCTTCACGACAACGCGTCTGTGCACCCAGCTGTTGATGCAAAGGAAGCTGTGAAGAACGTGGCTTCAAGAAGATTAACCATGCACTCTACAGCCCAGATCTAGCTCCCAGTTACTATTTCCTCTTCTCAAAACTGAAGAAGGAAATTTAAGTGTGACGAAGAAGTGATGGGTGCTATTTATGCCCATTTTGTAGAGAATACTTCTGAATATGTTTTTGGAGGGGGGTGTAATGTTAATGCAAATATATGAGAAGTGTGTTGCAATAAAGAGTAATTATATTGAAAAATGACACATAGATTTCATTTTATCATACCTAGAAAATGGTTAGGCTGGAAACTTGAGGACCTACCCTGGTACTTCTATGACATATCATGGCATATAGACAGGTATGTCTACTATATTCCGGTAAAGGAAACGAAATGTAAACACAAACGCATACTTATGGTCGCGGTAGGCAGGAATGTGCGGTATAATTCCAGTCACTTGCCTAAGCAGTTAAATGTGGCAGATAGTTTTTTAAACTTTTAAATGAATAGAATTTGGTAAATAGACCCACCTAGAATGAACTTTTGATAATTTCCTTAAATTATAGGCAAAATGCAAATCTAATTATTGTTTCTATCTAACAATTAGGAGAATGTACTACTTTTTGCTTAATAATCATAATTTTCTAAAATCTTCTGAAAGTCAAAACCCTACTTATGACGATGGTTGTATGAATAACCTGTCAAGCGTAACTATATAGTAAATTTACTCCGTTTTCCCTCTTTGCTCCTTCTCTTTGTTGCTATTGGCTCTAGAATTTAGCGCCACCTGAAACGCTTGTAAACTCGGCCGTTATTTTTACGATTTCACTGTCTGTTGTATTCGTGTTGTTTCATAAAAACATTATTTCTTGACAGAAATGCAAACCAAAATATCTTATATGTAATAAATTTATTCCTTCACGCTTTAGGTAACAAATTGAAGTAGAAAGAGGTAGAAATAACGGAATATATTAATTTAGTAAGCGGTACTATCTCGCCAACTGATTTGGGAGTGTAGAGGTTGGTTAACCAATCAAAATAATTTCCTCCACGAGCTTTTATTGACATTCACTATAAACTTATGAAGAACAGACTGTAATTTTAATTTTTATTTTCTAAAAGCCTTCAGACATTATAATTTTTTTTAAAAAAAATGCAACTTTGTGCAAGAAATACACTTTCTAATAACTATTGGAATAGTTATGTGGGTTCATTAATGAGCCCAGAGCCTCAGTTCGATGAAAACAGAGTAACAATAGCACCTTGCTCTACCAAAATTTGCAATTCTGGTTTCGTAATAACTTTAGAGTATAAAACTTATCTCTCTAAACCTTTTACATTCCACAAATCTCACTGTAGATCTCTTGGGGGCCATTTGATATTTCAAAAAAACAGAAATGGTTCTTGAGCAATGGCAAATTCAATTTACAAAATGGTTAGTTGTAGGGAAATTCGGGAAAATATGAGCAATCAAATAATATGAACATTTGGAACAGTTACAGGCAGTAACAATATCATATACTTATTATAAGCATAAAAACATAAAGAGAGCTCTTTAAAAAATCAACGAAATGTGCATTTCTAAGCAAGAAAATAAACTAAAACTAATAAAATTGGGAGATAGTACTACAACCTCAAAAGTACTCACATGACTATGAATAGGCCCCTCATGTATTCCTGCATATCGTCCACCAGATTGACGGCGCAAATCCCTACTCCTTCGAAGTGCTGTTTATTGTAAGTCTGAAACATAGAGCGTCGTTAAGATTAATTTTCAAATAAAAGCGTTTAATCATAATACATAATTCTGACATCATAAAAATTAACTACAGTCATATAATTTGTCTGTATATGACAAGTAGTCCAGGGCATTGAGGGGGAATACAGTGATTGAGGCCGGGAGGACTTTCAGTCTACTATTCACGTTTTTGAAAGCAAGTTTGGCACTGAGGAGGGGCACATGAAAAGCATGAGGAAATTTGGAGTATGCAAGGAGACTACATAGTGTAAAATTAGAGTAGTGAAGTAATAACTGCGAATTATTCGTGAGAACTTACTTTAATTAGGACATCGTGCTATAATGAACAGCTAGGTATGGGAAATAAAATGAACATGGGCACCTACATTAAGAAAAGGATTGGGTTGGACCTCATTTGCACAGCGGATTAGAATAATAGAAATAGAAAATGGAGGAAGGCTCAGATCCGCTTAAGGGATATGGATAGGCTGCAGACAATTGCGCAATGCAGAGAGATAATTCCGCTAGAAGTACAATCGGGGATAAAACAGTGCATCAAATCAGGGGCCATAACTTAATAGCTAGGTGCTCGTGTGTCTCAACTTAGGGATATGACAGGTGATTATGGTCATCCAGAAAATGGATTGAGAATTTGCTCCCTCTGATGGATACATGTATTGTTTGAATATAAAGGTATGGAAGAACGTAGAGAATGAACTAACAGACGGAAATGGTCATGCTGGGCTCTGCTTGCAGGCAAGGAAGTGGGGGAGAGAAGAAAGTGAGACAGGTCAGGTCTAAAAAGGCTGATGAAAAGGGCGAGGGAAACAAATTTAATGAATCCAGCTTTGCGTGTATGCAAGAGAGACAGAGAGAGTACGAGAGAGATATTTCCGTTGTTATTAGCTTTAAATTTTATTCTTAAAGATGTGTATTTTATTTTATATTTATAATGGAATATATAATATATTGTATAATATCACACAAACCAGTGTATTAGAAAAGCATGAAGGCCCGTTGGACCAGTAAGCCTGTTAAATTTTTATTTTAATGGTGCCACCGAAGTAAACACCCTCCTACTTATAACTTGATTTGAATTTTAGATTAAAACACTACGTACACGCATAAAAATTGAAAGTTCACTTTCGTTGAACCTGTTAAGGAGCTGCTTGACCATATATCGCATGAATTTCTGCAGTCTTAATGTCTTCCTTCCCAAAAACTAACCACTTCATCTTTGTCCACGGCTTTCCCTACTCACAACAAACGAACACACTACATACTGCTCACAGTTGTCATCTATCGTCTGCAAGGCGCTCTGATATCATTCCATAGTACTTGACTTGGACTGTTAAGCAAATTATATTTAAACAGAGGTGGATGAACTTTATGAGCTATTATTCTTTCGCATTATTATTGAGTCAGCTTTTCACGAACACACCATGGGGCTTTCCTTCGCCACTTTCTAAATGTGAAAACTTGCAGACCCCAACAGGATGATGTTGTCAAATTATTGATACACGATGCAAATATTTAAAAATGTAAAGACTAAATGTTCTATCATTATCACGTCTCTTAGCTGTGAAAATAACTTTTTAATAATGGAAATATTTGCAGAAATGGATGGGTAAAAAGGTAAAATATAACCACAGATATTTCTGAAAATATGTATCAAGAGATTGTTCAGTTGTTCCAGAATCCAATTATGTTGAAACATTCTTCTAGCTAGTGTGTAGCTATTCCATTTCGAGTTACAGGAAATTTATCTTCCCTTTATAACGTAAATAAAACACATTTAGCTGCTACAAAATGTTATGTCGTATTTTACTTTCTTAAGAAATGTATATAATAGCACTGCAGCAATAAAAAATGGAGAAAGCGTTTGTAATGTATGTCTGCAGTTGTTAATGCTATAGATCGTCTCTGTTTATTATTTTGTCTTTCTCCTTCCACATTTGTTCAAATACAGCTCTCAGAGATATACAGTTTTATAGAAAGATCTCAAGAACTGCTCAGAACTTGGCAGCAAGAAACTGAATTCTCATTTGTAAGAAAAAGAAAATTCCTTTTCATTTCAGGACACAATGAACTTAAGCCTAGATCTATCTATACAAAACCACTTCAGTATTTCGTTGGTTTGTACGAAAAACAACCAACTAAATACAGGACGAGGGCTACCATATCATTAAAGGACTTAAAGTAGAGAGTATACAGAAATATTTTTTCCAGCTCTACTTTATTCTTCAAGTCAAAATAAATAGTTAATAGCTTGCAGGTATATTTTAAAAGTCCAACTTTAAAATAAATGACATAACATATGCTTATTTCTAATCCAAGTCAAGGCCACCTAATATTAATTGTACAGGTAGTAAAGGTCGGCATGCATCAGCTGATTTACATACATTCTTTTAACGAATTCCAAAGCAATGAAACTATGGCGACCGGCACCATGAAAAATCTACTTTTTTTTTTAGCTATTTTTTTAGCGAATTCCGAAGAAATGTAAGCTATTCCGGTTGTACCCAAGGAAGGAGTTTTTAATAATCTACGTAAATCTGCATCAATCGTACCTACTAGACATCTACAATTAATAAATAGGTATTTAAATATATATACCAAGGATACGAAAATTATACACACTTTCAAAGTATATCTACTTAATATATTTCAAAGTGGACCGAAAAACAACCGTAATGTGTAGTATGATGTTCTGTAAACAGATGTGACTTACATATATTATGATAGCGTTGCTATGTGACAGGTAATCAACAATGTACAAATGAAGCCAAGAGTGTCGTATGATGTTCTGTAAACAGGTGTGACTCGCATTACGTTACGCTACCGTTGCTACAACAAAAAGGAGTCAAGATTATCGTTTGAACAGCGGAAAGCTATTTTGAAGTGGTATTGAAAAACATAGAATGTTGAAGTTCAAAAGCAATGGAGACATGTGTACAGAACAGAACCAATTGAGCAATGAAATTATCCAAAGGTTATACCAAATCCCTTTATAGCGCAAAGTACATTTGTATTTTTGATCAGTGTAGCCAACTCTATACCCCCTATTATAATTTCTGAGCAAGTAAATTGTGAATGTAACTAACTTAATGTGTATTCACTCAAGCATTGTTTTCACGTATTCAGTCAAACAGTCTGAAATCGTTCTGTAAATTATGTAACAACATCTGCCTAAGCAACCATAAATTGTAATAAACACATTGTTCAAAATGTTATCTCTATTTTGTTTTTCTCAGTTGGTATTAATAAATCTAACGTTAGCGACTGTAATAGTCGACTTTCATCTATTTCATTATCATGATTTCTGAATAGGTAGGTATTCATAAGTAAGAATAACATTTTATACAATTGTTAATATTCTGTGCGCGAATTTCAAATATATATTGCTTTTATTCTCATTCTATTCATGAAATAGTCCTAAATCTTATTTGGCTTTTCTACATTGATATTAGTGACAATTGACATTCGTCTGTTGCTACATGGTTTGAAAAGATTAAGTGTTCATTATACAAATATACATTATTACAATTTTGTAAGTGAATTTTATGGAAATTATATTTAAAATCTTATTTTATTAGTGAAATAGTCCTAATATATTTCACTCGAGGGTCTGAGGCACTTTGTGATAAATAAAAACGCTGCTGTTATAGCTATTGTTACATATAATTTGATTTAAATTTACGCAATTGAGGCTTTATAAAAGTGAAGCAGTAAATTTTAATTTCGGCATCTCATTTTCCTGCAGTACAAAGAATTCTGGAGTATCAAGAGCTGTGTGCTGGCTGTAGCACAACACTGTGCAAGTGACAGGCGCTCCGAAACAAACTTCTCGCTTTAGAAATATAAACTCTTACTGATACCTAAGGGTAAAATGTCAACTAAGAATGCTTCCAAGAAATATAGCGCTCTTCAAAAAGTTAAAAAGGCGAAAAATTTTAGATCTTTTTACAAAGGAGAGACTTCAGCACGTTATGTACCAATCAGAAATGTTATAGAGTGGAAGAATTATAGAAATACATGTCTGACTTGGGGGGGGGGGCTGGTTTAAGTGGTAAAACAAGTCTCCAATAAAGCGGCTGGTCTCTCAGTGACTTCGCTCTCGTTTACAGTGTCTTAGGAGACGATTTAAACCTCAATAAAGATTCAGTCGTTCGCTAGGCATTAAAAGGTTTTACGCGGGACTTTTATTAGCAGTTTCTTCTTGGCAAGTTGTTCTGTAAGGGTCTCCGAAACTGACATGAACTGTTTTATTACAGGCTGTAATTTATTACAGGCTCCTTAATTCTACTTTGAAGTCGTTGTCCAGGACTACAAGTTGGCCAAAATTTACGAGAGTTGTTCAATAAAGAATGATCGCAATTTATTTTGACGACATACCATCACTTCTTCCTATAATTTTGATGATTTCTCTAAAAATATTCCCCGTTGGAGGCAATGCACCTTTCCTAGAATTTCTGCCAATCTTCAAAGACATGCCTTCAACCATTTCTGACAAATCCTTCACAGCCTTCACCACTGCTTCTGAAAAATGCCTCCCGTGAGAGTTTCTTCAATTTGTGCATGAGGAAAATATCACACTGTACTAAATTTAAAGAGGGTAAGGGACACACTTACGATTGATATTTGCGAGACATTCAGCAACAACAACTGGAATGTGCGGCGTGTATTATCTTGGTGCAGCATTGTTGCAGGAAATGTGATCTCTTGCAGATGTTTCATGACATCTCTGCAGCACTGTCTTGTTACCTGCTAGTAAACCATTCCTTCAACATCGAAAAAACGAGATGTCCATAACTTTCCCAGCATAAGCAACCCATTTTTGCACTTTCAGTGTTGATGATGATTGAGACTTCCAGACAAAGCTTTGCTGTTTATTCTCTGGATGGAAAAGATGTAACAGCCGAGTTTCATCTGCAGCGATTACCTTTGAAAGACACTTCGCCTCTTGCTGTAACATCATCTTCATCTGCGTGCGAACGTTCTTTTAATCGGAAATCAGCAGTTTGAAACCCACCGTGCACAGACACGTCTCATTTGCAATTTTTCAGTCACCAAAGTATGGGTGACATAAAGTGAAGTTTTTGGAAGTTTCTGAAAGTGCTTTTAATGTTAATCGGCATTCTTCTCTCACAGTGACAGCAGCGATGTAATGGTTTCTTTCGTTAAAGCCCAAACTGGAGCGACAGGTTCAGTTTCTTTTGAAATTGATTGCCTCCTTTCTTTAAACACTTTAAAGCATCATTGAGAATACATTTCATAGGCTTCAGCTGAAGATTTGTTGAAACAAACGCTGAATTTCAGATCAGCATATTGTTCGTCATGAGCCAACTGCATTTTGTTGCAGGCGGAACTGAACATGTCTCAACTTGCACACTTCTCACATGCAGTAACCGGAATTGACAACAATGAAAATGTTGCTACATGTACATTATATATTAAGATAACAAAATGTTGTAAAGTTAAATTTTGTCGTGAGAAATTATGCCCGAAAAGAAATTACTATTATTATTAATTAAGCCCTCAATTTCAGCAAAGGATATCAAGATATTGACAGATGTATGGTACATGCGAAAAAAATTCTAAGGTTTGAAATCGGTAGAGTTTGAGGGCCAAGGAAGTGCAATTTTCACATAGTTCGAATTAAGGCATTTTCACTAACAAAAAGTCGATTGTTACAGGATATAAACTTAATGAAATAGCCTGTAGATTATACTTTCCTCTTGGAAAGTTTTAAACACGATTAGTCCAGCATGCCAGTTTACATCGACAGTGCGTTTAAAGCCACTCAGCGGCTGCGTCTTTATTTATATAAAATGACTGCTGTGTCTGAAATAAAACGTTTGGTGACCCTGAATCAAAAGGGAGGGTGAATTGCAACGAGTATCTCTAAAATCGTTTCAAAAGGATTTAGGCAGTCTCATTGCGGAAGGCCAACCTTCGATCTGCTAATAAAGAAATAAAAAATGCGCACCATGAGTTTCGACCGGGAGACACGAGTTCCCTCAGCAGGTTGCGAGGCTATTACGCAGTAACTTCCTGTCTGCAAAACCAATTTGCGATTGCGTAGCGGAATGAAGTGCTGTCATTGATCAACGAATCATGACAAAGTAAGCACAAACAGACACGGCAGTCATTATAGTTTTTATGCACAGTTCAAAGATGTTCATTGTGCATTTTTAGGTAGAATTGTGCACACAAAAAGTTGACTGAAGATATAAAAGGGCGCGTGGTTTATTTCCTCGTGCAGAAAACCATCAGAATCGTTAAATTACAAATATACCCCACGGATACATTCATCTGCTGGTGCATCCTTCTTCCTGTTCGATGATCTTGGACTCATTCTTATGGAATTCCGGCAGACAGAATACCTTCTCCAGCATTTTGGCAAAACATTACCTGGTGGTCAACGGATCAAAGTATGTCCATTCAAAGCAGAATACATAAACATTTTCAGAGTTTTGTGAACTGGATCTTTCGGGCTGTAATGCTGTAGGATTCTTCTCCTTTTTCTTCCTAGATGACTGTGGTGGACTCTTCAGCGGCGTGGTCGTTGATCTTCTTGCAGACGAATGTCTACTGTAGACGTGGATGCAACCTCTGGGAAGATGATAAAGAAGAATCCCATTGGACCACAGCCTTACAGCCCGGAAGACTGAATTCACATAATTGACACCGGTTCAAGTCCAATTTTCGGTGTTTATTCATATTGCTGTGAGAAATATACAAGGGCTACCTTTTAAGTTTTTACAAAAACTAGGAAAGAAAATTAATTTTTTTTATCAAACTGTTTTATAGGCGCCTTTAAGATTTATACGGTTTTGCATGTGCTCAAACAAATTCTGAAAACATTTTTCCACTCAGAAGTTGGTATCTCAAAAACACCGTTTTTAAAGGCTTCATCAGCTTCTTGAGGTGACGAAAATCGCTGTCCACGCATTTTTTATTTCATATTCGTGAACAAAAAGAAGTCGTTCTGCGATAAATCAGGTTGATACGGGCAATGAGACATTAATTCGATGTTTTTTTTCTGCAAATAATCAATTGTTTGACGTGGTGTGTGAGAGCTGGCATTGTCATGATGAAGAATGATGCGAAGTGTTCGGTTGTTTTTTCTGATTTTGTCGATGACTTTTGAAAAACAAGTTGTTATATACTATTCAACATTAACTGTTCTTCAATTCTATAAAAGAATGGTTGCGACATGTCCAGTACGACCGAAGAAACAAACGATCACTTTCTTGGAAGTGCTTCGTGAATGAACAACTTTTGTGGTATCGGTTCATCTTGGAACACCCAAACAGTTTATTGTTGCTTATTTTCCGGTTCATATAAATATATGCAAATTTAGTCACCTGTTACGATGTTGTATACTGTTTTTGCGGTTCCTCAGTACAGTTTTTTGAGAATTTCATTACACCAATTAGCACCAGCGCTTTTTTTTTTCAGCTTCGATAAAATTATGCGGCATGTATCGGAACAAATATTTTTCACAGGTAAATGTTCATGCAAAATCAAATGTACTGCAGTCTTCGATTGGTTAATGGTGCCTCTATCTCACTGTAAGTCTCATGCTGATCTTCTTCAACCATATTGCGCATAGCATGATGTTTTTTTGGAATGACAACCAACTTTGGTTGACTTTCAAGAAATTCATCACTAACGGACCATGACGAAATTCTGTAAACAGTCTTTTCTGATGGTGTTTCATTAACAAAAGTTGAACGAATGAATTCTATGCATTGCTCTTGAGTTAGGTCTTTACTAAAATCTTAAAAAATCATTCAACGTAAACCTTCACGTGAAATGTCCATTTTTTCGCAAATTTGCTTTGTCTAAACGTTCACTGTAAACTAACTACTTTGTCAATTTCTAATCTGTGACCGTTTTCACAATAAAAAAGTCAATTGTTGCGAAATTAGCGATGAAATATCTCAACCACCTAGTGATGGTTTGTAAAAACTTAAAAGATAACCCTCGTACCGAAAGCCAACAACTTATATTTTCATTTCAGAAATCCAAGCTTTTCTACCACGGTTGTTTCTGCTTTTAGAAATGTGTTACAGATTTTTTAGATAAAAAGAATCAGAGCAAATATAAAATTTATTTCTCTAAAGTGTGCATAAAATTATTGTGGTTGAAAATCTAAAAGCTTTTTTCTCGCAAAAGATGCGTAAACTAAGCGAATTCCTCAGCAAGTTGAATTTATAAACTCTATTACAGAACATCAGAGCAGAGAAGTTACATTTGAGTTTTACAGAAATTCGGACGAAGCAGTGACTCGTGTGTCTACTGCCAGGAGCCCACAACTCAAAGCACCTTTCTTTTGTAGAAGAAGGGCCAAGCCAGTGCAATTGGTCGCCATGTTTTTTTCAGACCCTTTAATAATATAACGACAGTGATTCTTTGTCCTACCAAACCAATAATATTTTAGCTTCAGTCAATAAATCTAGGATTTAACAGCTGACAAGCTGTAATAGCTTCACCCAATAGGAGTCTAGATTAACAGCAGACAAACGTGTGGGAAAGTTAATCAATGTTATTATTAGCATATCGAGTAAAAGTCATATCAAAAGTTTGCCATTTACAATGATACCGGCTGAGTGTACGATAAACTGGCAGCAATTGGTTAATATTTGCTAACAAATGCTATCTTCACGACAATGCTTTTGTCAATCGTTATAAATTACGATTTTTTAAAAAAAAATAAGAAAAAATTAAAATGCTACAGTGCGTTTTTAGTTTCGGTTTTCAGGTATAACCCCACTCCTAATAACCCGATTTCCTTGATTTTTAGAAACTAATTTTTCTTATTTCAATTAAATGGTGTATACCAAGTTTTGTTACGAAAAACAAATACTGATGCTGCTAGAGCGATTTTTAAATTTTGGGTTTTAGGTAAATCCCCACTTTTAGTAATCTGATTTCGCTTACTTTCAGCTGGTATTTTATTTCATTAGCATTTACTGAGCTTCGGTGAAAAAAAACAAAAATTGCGGCCGCTAAGAGTAATATTTAAATTTTGGGCTACAGATACACCCGCATTCCTAATTGTTTGATTTCACTGATTTTCAGCATCCATTTCCCTTATTTTATTTCAATTGCGTATACCGAGTTTCATTGAGAAATTGCAAAATTTTCTGCCACTAGAGAGCGATCTTAAAAATGTTTGTTTTAGGTTAACCTTCACTCCCTCCCCTCCCCGCAATGGTTCAATTTTGCTAGTTAACGAACTGCATAAATAATTTGTTAATTTATCCTTATAAACAGAGTTTCGTTGAGAAAATAAAAATTGTGGCTGTTAGAGCGTTAAAAGACATAAATACGTAGGTATGTAATTATTTCCCATTGCCAATTTTTGATGCATTGTTAGCTGGATCGATGCAGATTTGAAAAACTTTTTAAAAACCGTTTTATAGGGATCCCCAACCGAAAAGGCTGCCTCTCGCTCTGTTCCCCACCCCTGCAAAGGACCGAAGAAAGCCTGTTCCAGAAATACCTAAGGGTTTTTATTTCTGGAGGCAAAAGAAGGAAGGAATAACTGACGTGGTATAAAAATAGCAGATGTGTGACGCGTAGGAAACTCTACTGACGTTATTAAAGCCACCCCACTTCCTGGCAGGCAGGTCCTTGCTCATTAAAGCTCTGCCCGCCCAGGCCTACCAATTGCTGACATTTCTTTCTAGCACCTGAAAAACTCTAAACGAACCGACATAACACTTGCATATTTTAAAATACTGATTCAGGAGACCCAGAACGTCAAAACAAATCTACCTGCAACTTGCCTTCAGGACTAACTCTTTGAAAACACTGCTGTAAATATTATTTTTGACTATTTTTAAATTTATGAGATGTTTTGTTATTAGTTGTATTGTTAGTAGTCAACATTTCGTAAATTCATTTTAAAAATTATACTTTTTTAAAAAAATATTACGCACATTGATTTAGGGGTTTAGCCATATCTTTTCTGTATCCAAACAATAATGATAACGTTTCGAATCCCTGTTTTATTATATCCTTGATTGTTGCTTTCTGAAGCTGTGCTGTCCCGGTATTTTGTGACAGTATACATTCATACACGAACAAGGTTAGGCAGAACGCATTCTCACGTGTAGTCGTGATTTTAAATATAATCGAGCGTGCATTTTTCGGAATTTTCGTGATTAATGCCTTTCTCCAGAACTGCTTTTACCTACTGTGCACACATTTGAATCTACTGATTCAGTTAGAAAAAATATACTAGGAAAAACTAGTTTTAAAAGAGGCGAAAAATAGATTAAAACTGGCGTACATCTGGAATGTTCGACAGCATAATATTCTGAGAGGGAAAGAGGGAGAGGGAGAGGGAGAGAGAGAGAGAGAGAACTGCGACATCTAAAAATTGTTTAATATTTTTAATGTTACACATTATTACTATTCTATTCATTTTTGAATATTAAATACTTTTCCAAACATTTTGTAATCTCTTATCTATGAGTCTATAACTTCATTTAGTGTATGACCATGAACATGAATGCAAGTTAACCACATTTCATAATGATCTCGTTTTTGTCTGTAGGATAAAACAACGACACACCTTTCAACACTCAGTGACACTCTCAGAAGCGGGCGTTTCCTCCTCTGGCTTGTCTTCTAGAGGTGAGATATGCTTCTTCAAATCTCCTTCTCACTATCCTCACGCTGACAAATGACACCTAATGTCTTTTGCAAGCAATTTACGGCTGTTGTGTGATGATCACGCAAAACGTGCAGGTGCAGAAGACCTGATCTTGGTCTTCTGAAGTAGATTCCAAGTTCCCTAAAATTTCGGCATGTTTTTGGTGTAGTAGATATTCATATATTAACAACTGGGCAATATAACATATGCTCTGTCCATTTTTCCACAGGGCAATTGCTTTAGCAGTCCCCTCTCGACTTAACTGCACCTTTACCTCGTAAAATTGTGTTTTAAATTGATTGAAATGCTCAACAACACAATAAAACTGATGTAACAATTGGACATTTCAATTAACCCAGATGTAAAAATGGGATCAAATTGCATTCATATTCATGCTCATACAATAAAGGAAATTATAGATTCAAGATAATATCCGGATACATGAGTGGTTGCAAAATGTTTGGAAAAGTATTTAATGTTCAAAAACTAAATGGAGCTATATTAAAGTTACATATAATAATGCATAAAATTAAAAATATTCAACGTTTTTTAGATTTTGTGTTTTTTCCCCTCTCTCTCAGTGTAACTCCCAAAATTAGCACAAGTGGAGGTTTCAGGATGCAAAGTAAACAATAACGATACATTTCCACCACCGAATTTAATCGTGTCAAGCAGAATGTTCTCTCTCGGTACACTGGCTGTTTAGCATGGGGAGGGCGAAAATTCCAGCATCTTTTATCAAGTGGGTGCAAAGTTAGTAGCGCTTTTGGGCGATGATAAAAGTTTTTATTTGAAATGAATAGAATCTGAAATAATTCATTAATAATATATCCTCCATTATCTATGGCTCTCTCTCCCAACTCTGGGGTAGTTCCGTAATTCCACGAATGTGCTGGTTTGGAGCTGAACATATTGTCAGGACAAATTTGTAAAACATCTTCACTGGATAAAATGTTAAGAGACTATGATGAAAAATAATAGCGATTTTGGAAACATAAAACCAATTTTTTAACCAATCATTCAATTTTCATCAATCATTCCGCCTCTCGCACTTAAGAGTTTGAGTTTAATGAAATAAAAAAAAAAAAACATTTTTAAACATACCCCAGCAAGATATACGAAGATCAGTTAAATGAAAACTACCGAAAACCTGTAGCAGCGAGGAGTAACAGCGCCAGCAAAATTCGGTTTGTACGTCGGTAGCCCTACTCAAGAGCGATGGGTAGGTCATAGTCACAACCGTGAACAGCTGAACTGTACTGAACCCTCGAAGTGTGCAAGCGTCCAAGCAAGAATAGTGATCAGCATTCGGTTTTTGATGGGGAATGGCGTTCTGCAGCCGAAATTCAGCGCCGAATGAGTGCTGTGTATGGAGAGGACAGTTTGAGTTAGTCAAAAGTTAATAATATGGTCTGCACTATTCCGTTCTGGACGAATATCTATTGAGGACCATTCAAAACTTGGTCAGGTTTACCGGTTCATCACTCTGGGATTACCGAGATGGTAAATGAGCTTGTTCTGCCAACAGGAGGAAGAAATCTCTCTTCTGAGGAATATTTGTCATGGCAGTGTCCATACAATACTTCATAAACTGAACCCTTGCCTCACGTTCTTGCAGAAGGTCGGACAGTTACGGCTAGCATTCAAACATCTGAACCTGTATGATGAGTTACTGCAGAGAATTGTAACGAGCGATGAGTCGTGGTGTCATCATTATGACCTGGAAACTCTCGATCCAGCATGCAATGGAAGCACAGCCCATTGCCTCCGCCAAAGAAGTTCCACACCCAATCAAGTACAGGCAAAGTTATGCTGATCATCTTCGATCACCAAGACCAAGTTACGACCTCATTCGCCCCACCATGACCTATCATTAATTCCTATAACTACACGATGACTCTGGGCAACGTGCGATGGCAGATTCTTACACGAACAGCATGGACTCTGGCACTATTTAATAAGAAGCTTTTGAGCATTTACCCTACAGTTCCGACCTTTCTTCTGAAGAAAAGTTTAAAGGGGCGGCGTTTTGGGTAGGATGTGGAAGTCGAAACAGCGGTGCAGTGGTGTGCCAGGGATTACTTCCAGATATGTTTTCTCCTTTGTCCACAATTTGACTCCGATCGTTTTCATTTGACTGCCCTTTGCAAATATTCTATCATTAATATCAGCAATGGCGAGGAAGTTACATAAATCTATAAGCAGCCCTTATAGAAATATCAAATGTACATACTTTTAATAAAGTCCATAATGATTATGAATTTTCCTTTAATACTAAAGTAGAACATAGGACAGAAACAAATTTACGCCATCGGATTTTGTTTCTTGACAGGACACTCTTCCTGGTTCCCACAAAGCGCATACATTCCAAAATGCACCCCTTTAAGTGTTTTTCAGAAGTGGGGTTGTTAGCCCTCACTTCCAACCTCCAACCGGACGACCAGGTTTCCATACTTATGACCCCTAGAGACAGAGTGGCCTAGCTATACCCCCGGACACTAGGCAGCTTAGCTACCTCGGGGTTGCCACTCTCCGTACTTGCCACGGTGGGTTCCTGAGGGAAATAAAGTCCATAAGGTAGCTAAATAAAGAAGTCTTCATTAGATCTTTCCAGATCATTAATTATTCATTTTCACAAATCCCATAAAGCTTTGTGAAATTCTTCTCGCAGAGCAGAGAATGAAGTAGGTCATGATGGGTTTTGTCCTGCGAATACAACACAGCCCCTGTACACAAAGAGCGCTCGGTCCATAATACCGCTTTTGAATGACGTAAGCAAGATTAATTTCCCTTTGCGTCATACTTTTTAGCTACCCTAAACAACAGAAAGCATTGCATTCCGCTCGTTTTCTGGAAGTGTTAGCTGTCATTGGCATACATAAAGCTGTTTGTATAGAAGTTTCAATTCATAGAGCAAATCATAGAGCAAAAACATACCTAAGTTTTTATGGGAAGAGTTCAATAGAGGTGGCTAGAAGCGCCAAGAAAGAGTAATTTCAACTTTTGAAAAATATAAGGTTACATTCTGAATAAAACTGTAATTTCTGCATAAAATTATAAGATTTTTATAATGATAATGGTTATTTTTCATAATTATTAATAATAATACAACTACGACATCAATTGTCTTCTTTTATATTTATGTAGTTTAAGTGATGATTGCTCTTGTAGCAGTAATTAATTTTTATTCGCAGTATGACTTTGTTCATGCTGTTTATCAATGTATATTCTCAAAATTTGCTAAGTAGGGAAGGGAATTGTAAGTAGGGATCCGAAAGGATAGCCAATCAAGTGTTCTTAATCAAGTGTGAGAAAATTACAACAGTATTTTAGAAAGGAAATTATTAAGTAATATCGGCGTTTATAGGTCTTAACATAAATACTGACTCCCTATGTTATAATCCTTTTTAAATTTTTTTCTATGTGATCCCGTCGTATATATTACGGTGGATAAGTCATAAGTCGTTGCAATTATTTTTTCTAGCCAATAATGAACAACAAGAAAAATCTAAGATATACGATTGAAAGTATATGCCATTTACTCCAGAGTGGTGCCACAATAGGAAGGCTGAATGTAGGCTGCCATCGTAAGGAAGAAGCAGCAACCAGACAGCATTGGTTTATTATGACACAATTACTTACACAGGGTTGCAAATCCGTCACAGACAGGTCTCCCAAATAATCCACGGTGTTCAGCAGCCCTTGAAGTAGTCTCCAAATACATCGGCGGTTCGTTACCAGAGATGGGGAAGACACTGTCTACCATCTGCTGCACGTGAATTGCAACTTGAGCCATCTCGCGCCAAAATGCTGTCAAAATGTCCACTCTGGTTTTTTTTTTTTTTTTCCACTTTGGGAATGAGATCATAATCACAAAGACTGAGGTAGGACGATTATGGCGTGTGGAAGAACTTCTCATCCACAGCTGTAAAAGACACTTGGCACTATCGCTTGTGTGAGCTGTCGCGTTATCATGTAGAATAATGGCGTTGTTCAAAAAGTTCTGACTGTTTGGAGCGTACGGCACGGCGCAATTGTGACACCACTAAAGGCCTGTAACACTGGGCATTCGCATTCATGCACTGGATGACACACAAGCACACCTTGACTGTTATACACCAGAATGACTAAGATTTTTGTGATGTAGGTGTTTGTGCGGTGACTCAGGGGGGCGCCAGCAACTGGACTGTCTTTTGAGTTCTGGTATATAAGTCCTTGCCCAGTTTCATCAATTGCAATATGGCATCCCCTTTTTCCTGAAATCTTGCCAGATTGATGCGACATGTTTCGTAGCGAGCTCACTTCTGTACCTCACTTAATTGATGCGCCACCCACTTTACACACATGTTCAGATCTTGTAAAATGTGATGCACTGTTTTTGCCGGAATGCACGTAAGCACTGCTCCACTAATATCACCCGTGCATCCTTGAAACGCGGAAGCAGAACGCCCAATGCGTTGCAGATCGGTTGTAGACCTTCTTCCCATTTGAAGGCCTCTGTCCACTTCGCCACTGTTCGTTAATGCAGGACAGGCGCACCCAGTGCTCTTGTGTGGCATTCTCGTGCATTTCTGCTATTTTTACATACGCGCGTTGTTCAATCTTCAATCTGACCACTGTCATTCATCACCTGAGCATCTGGGCGTGCTGAGACATGCAGATCTGCTCACACATAACATCTGGTGACTTTATTGGAAAGTGCATTCCACATACTTTCAACTGTATATCTTAGATTTTTCGTGTTGTCCCTTGTTTGCGACAGAAAAGAAAACATTTCCAATGACTTATCCATCATATTTAAGATAATGGCAAGGAAGCCATTAATTACGAGGATGAATAAAATATAAATCGTAATTTTTATTTTACGCTTGTGAGTTGTACAGCCAAGCACGCCTTTGAGACGTTTATCGTGATGGTTTTAGAAGTAGGGAAGGATCCCGCTTGACTCACATAGCTGTTTTGTTTGTTAATAGCATCATGTCCGAGCAAGAGGTACACTCGTCAGTTTAGCAACGACTTATTAATTTTTTAGCGCGAGAGGGTGTAAAATTGATAGAAATTTGGCAAAGATTAAGGATATAGCTTGGAGATAACACACAGGGGTATGCGAGATGCAAAACTTTCACAGAAAAACTAGAAACTGTAGAAAACGAAAGTCACTAACGTAACCCTCAATCAAGCTCGGATCGTTCGGCATATTGCCGGGACATTTTTGAAACCCCTTCTGAAGTTGGGTTAAGTTATGGAAATGTTCAGATGACTTGGATTACCGAACAGTCTCAGCAAGAGGGGTCCTCAAATTCTCACTGGGGTTCAAAAGGCTTCAGGTGTGAGTGTGTCAGAGGCTTTTGACTCAAAGCTATCCAGGGGCGATAGATTTTGCATCGGATCGTAATCTGCGACGGAACATGGGCACATAGCTGGAACTCTCGCTCATCACCGTCTAACTGGCTCGCCGGGATCCGCCCTGCGTCGACCTGTTTTTGCATTAGGGTGGTACCTAATAATGAACCCGACCCGCCATTCGGCAGCAGATAACCGGACGGAACAACTACCAGCTACATTGGCTGGTCGGCCTGACCCAGCCACAGGTCCACTCATTCGTTGACCGAAGTCAACCGACGAGTGACCAGAGCATTTAGGGAGCTCACCACTCTCCTCGCGAACAGACAGCGCTTGGGAACTTAACCGCTGTCAACATGATGCACGCCGTAAGCACTCCCGTGGCACGCTGCAGCCGCAGGTACCCAATTTTCCATGGGTCGCGAGACTACAACTCTGCAGAGCCGGATACTCTCTGAAGGGAGGGGCTCTAGCAGGCCAGCCCTGCGTACGTCAGAAATACCACGGTGCTCAGGGTCCGTAGAGTTCGCACCAGAGCGTCTGAATCACAGCATGCGAGCATGAAATACAGTAAAAGTTGGGATCCGTTTCTGTCAATGCAAAAACTCGCCTATCAGCTTGGAAAGTTGATAGTTTATCGGCACTCTCAAGGCATTTTCTTATTCGATATTCTTTATTAAGGTCAAATGCCTTCTGGTTGAGGCCAAACGTGCTTATCGGCGACAAAGACACGCCATCAAAAGATTCTAGAATTTCTTCTCCAAGATAATGCCCGTTCGCATGCAGTTGCTTTGAAAAGGGGAAAAATCCAGGAGACCATTGAACTCCATAGGAATAGCTCCCCCCTCCCTATAGTCCATACTTATCTCCTTAAGATTACCATTTGTTAGGGAAGTCGGCGATTTATCATTTATGCACGACTCACTGCAAACCCAACACGATTCTATCTTCGATAATCAGAAGCTTTCTATCTGCGGGGAAAAATATATTTGTAAACAGGAAATTATGAGACACATCCCATTTTTATTTATTGGTGCTTCATTTAATAACACAAAAATCCGGTTTATATTTGATACCGTTACTGTTACTGTAACATCGGGTCGCTATGTAGGCATGTTGAATAAGTTCGTCTTTCCACAGATAAAAAACCTCGAAATTGACCTAGCATCAGATCCCTATCAACAAGATGGTGAGCCGGCGCACACAGCGCGCCATTCTATGGGCACCCTAAGGACATTCGTTGATTTTACGTTTCCTTGTTGTCTCATTCTCCATGTCTGTAGTTTTGTGATGTTTTCTTCTGGAATATTTAAAACACAATCAAGTCAAATGATTTTGGACACATTAAAACAAAGCATTAAGGAGGAAAATAATGCAATATGCGTATACGCGTCATGGAAAATGTTCTTGCATTTGAAATGGATCTTTTTTAAAAGAAGTTATTGTGACTTTGATAAATGGCAAACAGGCAACTGTGTCAATAAATTTAAATTACTTTGAAAAGCACAGTACACGTTTCAAAATGGTAGAAGAACATTGCCCCATTCTGTATATAGGTATATTGCCGGAGGCTGCTTTTTGATTGGTCTTGGAACTTTCATCCAGTCTCCCAGGAACCTCCTACAGTTAAAGCGAGTTTCATGGCTGTGCTTCCAAGTTTCCCTGTTAGTGAAAACTGTTCTCCCGAGAGGTGCTGAAATTTTAATTTTGTTAATCACCTTGTTCTTTGAAGAGATACCAACCTAGTTTCATTCTTTCACTAAAGATATTATTCAGACATGTGTTTAATTTAAAGGTTTTATAAAAGTTAAAATATTTATTAATCTCCAGCAAATTTTATTGCTATTTCCTATAAACCATTTTGTTATCCTTTTTTCACATTTTTAGCACATAAATGCTATAATGTTGCTTTTTTGCCGAAATTTATCAAGTTTTCATAGATTATTTTAAAATTATATAACCGGTCCTAAATATTGGAATTTATGCACAGAATACTTTAAAGGAACTTTGTGGAACGTAAGTATTACTTCACAAAATTACCACATAGTGATATAAATTTTTAAGAAATAATTGTAGTAGAAGCAAGGAAAGGTGTTCTCTTTCATTATTAATTCTTTAAGGGGAGGTGGTACAGTGAATATGAAATTTAGTCTTTTCTTTTCTTTTTTTTTTTTTTTTGTCTATTAAAAATGTTAATAGTTTACTTCGTAATATATAAGGCAGTATTTATGTCAAAAAGTTCCTAAAAATGTTTAAATGTTATTTAAAAGTAATGCGTCCAATGGTGACCCCCCCCCGTCTAAAACATTTCAGTTATATTTTGGACTTCCTAGGCTTAGGTAATTTTTCCATTTGATAGGGATATTTATGCATTTCCCACACTGACAGGCGCTCACAGATTGTCAACTGTTTTCAACTTTCTGTTGCCGTTTTCTATATTTTTTTTTTTTTAAACCAACTGGAAAAGCTTGCAAAATGCCAAGATTAAAGGAGGCCCGGAAAGAGGTCAAACAAATCATGTAAATAATATTCATATATGAATTAGTAATATAAGTGATAGTATTAATATGGAAAATATAAACTGCAACAGGACATCCAGATTTGATCCCGTACAGTGAATTAACTAAGATAAATATTTAATCCTGTGTAATTAATTAATTTACATACATTAATATTTCATGATACAGTTATGTAAAAGGATGTAGATTGTTAGAGAATCGGAAATCTGGTCTGGAAAGATGAAAACTTTCGTGCAACAAAAGCGTCATAAGCAAGGTCCTATACTCGATAGCTAGGGGACCTGTCTTTTCAGCAAAATAAAAATGTCCTTGGAAAAGACTGTGGTGAATAGGTTTTACCTTGATCAACCGTCCCTTAAAAGAGAGAGAGAGAGCAAGAAATTCTCACTCACTCAAAAACGCTTCTAGCTAACACACGATGAATCAAGACTAGCTAATGAGTTCTAGGATTTCAAAATGTCTTTTCGAGAAACTTCCAGCGGCAAGAGATTAAGCCAATAGGAAGGAAATTTGGTTACGCGTAGAAAGTCTAGTAAAAGTATCTGTGAAGGCTTTTTCGTTGAGTTCGACTTGAAAGAGGAGAATATACAATTCGCTTAGGGAAGAGCAGCTCAATTTAGATAAAGAGAGATATAACCCTGAAAATAGAACGGCAAAGTTCTATTTGTTTGGAAGATATTGATAATGTTATTTTGAATATGCGATGCGAACGACTATAGAATTTGTAAGTACAGGGTCATTAAGTTTTTAAAAACTCTCCATACCTTTGCTAATGGTAAGAAGTGTCGTCTAAGGAAAAGAAGCAATAAAGTGAACAGTTCAATCGATGGTGAAAACTTTAATCTGCAACTTCCACAGTGTTTCCTCAGTGATCTTCCTATCCCTTCCTCCCCTGGTAAATTTCCAGAAAAGCCTTACAGTAATTTCAGCATCCTTGAGACGGTCGCGGCAGCAGGAGGGTTCAACGCGGACTTCTTTCTCGACAATGATATACTACATCAACAGTGAACATCACCATCCTTCATCATTCAGCACATCTTAGTAAACCACTGAAAATGAATATCAGCAATGTGGAGCTGACATTTAAATAAAACCCTCCTAATAAACGCCCTCAAAAATGCAAGCTCATAGCTATAGGCTTAGGTTAGGCGAGTCAAATGTTGAGTCAATTGACGAAAACACCTCTAGAAGGAAGTTGTTTTCTAGTTCTAGTGTATATAATAACAGTTTGGAAATATGTGATCCAGAAGATAGAGTAACAAGTGGTAACCATTTCAATAACTGTCAAGTAACAATTTTGTAACATGCAACTTCTGTGATGCAAAAGGCAGTATTGTGTAGTTTTCTTTTTCACAAACCTGTTTTTTTAGCAATGTCTATAACTCAGAAAGTATTTATAGTAGGAACGTGAAATTTTAACAGGTTACTGCAATAGGTATATTTAATCTACTGATTTTTTACACTCCTATCTCAATATTTGTGGTAGTTATTAAATTAAATCC
The DNA here is from genome assembly GCA_030762175.1 of Metallyticus violacea. Classification (NCBI taxonomy): domain Eukaryota; kingdom Metazoa; phylum Arthropoda; class Insecta; order Mantodea; family Metallyticidae; genus Metallyticus; species Metallyticus violacea. Next base: position 24,878,104 of record CM060835.1, on the reverse strand, counting down.
TATGAAAAATGTATTAAATACATGTAATTCATAAAATATCTATAAAATACATTTTCATATACACTAATTCAATGAAAAGTCAGTAGAGACTAAAAATATTCACTAATGTGTGTATCAATTTTCACCAGTAATAGCACTAACAGTTTTTGTGAAACATGTACCTAAACATGACAAAATTAACATTGCAAAGATAGGGGTACCACCTCTCCTTAATACAGTGAGACGACAGAGTTTGGGATAACTTATCTTAAATAACCGCGATCTGAAACCGCTTGTGCCGACTGTATCTGCATACAGCAACTTGTAACTTCAATGTTATTAACTGGCGACCGTTAATAACTATAGATTTTTATGATTAATAAAATTTTCTTAACCAGCTCTACCTAGTACTTGTAACTTCTCTCACACTCTTTCTGTCTGTTACCGAAGGAAAACTTTGAATATCTATGGTGTGTTTGTATATATGTATGTTGCATGTGGGTTTGTGTGTATGTATGCATATGTACAAAGTTATTCATTGCAATTAATGTTATCAATTTTGGGCACGGTATATTCTGATTGGTAAAAGGAATGCATTAGCATGTACGGCCGCAAGTCTCGTGCGACATTTATACTTATATTTGTGTAGTTGTAAACCTGCCACAATAACAGACAATTACTACCAGTACCACTACCACTACCACTACTGCTACTGCTATTATTATTTGTATGTTTTAAATAAAACGTTTTCGACCCCATTTTGTAATAGATGGTTACAGTTTTGAGTAGGTGTGTGTGCTTCCAAAATTACTCTTAAGTGCTATTGCATACAAATTTACATTTTAATAATAATTCCCTTCCAGAGCAAAAAGTTCAATATTTTTCTAATTCAGAGACAAGCATAAAACAATCCTAATTTATAAACTACCTACACATTCCATTTGCGTAAAATTTGCTAGGTAAATCCTTTTTTAAAATAATGTTTCAATTTGTTTAGAAGTTCAAGAATCAAATGTTCAATGTCTGCTCCTGTTAAATTTACTGTAATAATTGTACTGTTCACAGTGCAAAACTATACTCAGATACAAACTTTACTTCATTTCTTCGAATATGTACAAGCAGGTCGGTGATTATTTCTCAGAAGCATAACATAAATACAACGTGCCTCTTAGCTCGAAACATGTCCCTTGGGATAAGCTCTTCATCACTGAGGGCGGGTCCCTTGTCACCGCACAGCGATGTAACCATCTTTGTGACATTATCACTGCTTTCTCAGGACGCGCTATCATTTCTCACTTCCCACAGCATGGCAAACAAAGTTGAACAAGTAAACAGTAAAATGGAGTTTTGAAGTTAAATTCAAAGGAAATACAGAAAAATTAAGTTCACGCACTCACACAAATTACGGTACTTTCAATTTAATTCATTTACCCTACCTACTTAATTGCACCAAAAGTGGTGGTTTAGACCATCTCAGGTTTAAATCCCTTGGGATCATCCGTTTTAATTATTTTCCCCCTCCTCCTGATCTATTATATTATGTGAAAGCGTTTTAGCCTCACAGTAGTTTACCAAATTTGAAAACGTTTTTCTGAGGGCCTCAAAATAAGAACCCGACGTGTTGTTGCCAAATTTGGTATCGTTGTGGGCCCATAGTTGGGCGCCCAAATTTGAAGTAGTTTGGGCTGATGATCTTGTAATAAGTTTCCATCGGGGTTTCCAACAGAAAGTGTTCGGATCTCGACGTGAACTGCTGCTACATGGGCGTGGAAGGCAACCGCGGCTTTCTTCAGTTACCTTTTGTCCCAAGGTTTCCGCTGTCTCTGTTTTTTCTTCAGAAAACAGGGAGGGCACAGGACATATAATTACACGACAGAATATAAATAGACAGGTATATTTATTGACACAGAGGCGATTGTCCGACTCCGGAAATGAATGTCCGTAACTCTTGAACTACTTGTGCACCCGCTAGCTATGTACTTGTGAAGTACGCGAGCTTCCCGACTGAAAACAATCACTGGATTGTCTAAGTGGAGTGAGGCAGCAAGACTTCGATAAAGATTAATTTACAGTCCTATTCTTGCGTAGGTGTTTATAAAAACTCACACTCGCTTATCACTGAATTATTACATGAGAATTTCACCACAGTGTCTCGCGAAAATTATGAATTACAAGTGCATGGTATTAATTACGCGTCTACTTATAGCTATCAGCTGACGATCGAATGACGAATGCCTCTATAATCTGATGGACTGAACAAATGCGTCGGATGGCTGTCTTTCCATGAATTTTCTGCTCTCCCATTTCATCCGTTGGTTCGGTCAAAAATTTCAGACGAGGTGGGTTGATGCTGTGTGAAGTGTGGAGATGGCTTACACTTTAGAAAAATAATCTCCCGGCTTCTGGTGTGGAAGCCCTTCTGAGATACTTGAATTCCTTGGAGGGAGGGGCCTCCACCATTGTCTAGAGACCCCGGCTACACCACTGCATCACCGCCACGGGTGGCCGAGGTCGTTAAGGCATGGACTCGTGAGCGGGAGGTCTGCAGTTCGAATACCGCAAGGACCGTCCTTCCTGACTGGGTTTTTTTCCAGGTTTTCCTCAGTCTTCATAACTGGCAAATGCCGGGGAGGTACCTAAACTTAGGCCTGGAACGCTTCCTTCCTTAAAAAAAATCCTTTCCCAATATATCATTTCATTTCAAGTATCATCAGTGTCCACCGCCTGTGGTGCCTCAGTAGTAAAAACGGGCGTTAAACACTACTCAAAAAAAAAAAAAAAACACTGGATCGTGATCGTAAGGCTTCCTCTCTCCCCTTTGTCCTATCAATTCAATCTAATTTACCTTAACAGCTCTGAAAGACACGTAAAGGGAATAAGGACAAATATCTTGATTTTAGTTATGACAACTATTAGTATTCGTGAGTTCTGCTATTCATTAGTTGATCTATTTACAAAATTTGTAGTTCTAAGTTACAGTCACTTCTGGTGTTAATGGTGCTGCTAATAACCTACCCTAAAGTTTTGAGTCTGCTGGGGCGGTAAAGCGGTTAGAGCTGCAGTTCCGAGCAACAGCGTAGAGAGCCGAGGGTAGTGAATAGCACAGATATAGCTAGATAATAAGGCTTTTAACAGCAACGGCTTGATATCGCAGACGGTTAAAGCGTCATGCTACAATTGTAAAGGTAGTAGTTTCGAATCTTCACAGACTGATGTTTTTTTTTTCTGCGGGAGTTAAAGGAGATTTTCTGCCATATCAATGATTTACCTGCCCCTATCAATTTATATTTACGAAAAGATGAGCGTAGCAAGCCGCAGCAAACCACTGGGTCCACCGGTTTATAAGATTTATCCAAGATTAGCGTTAAGTTAATATGTATGTGTATATACGCATTCCCCTCATAATAGTTGGATTTCACTAATTTTTAAAAACTTTTTTCATATTTTATTTCAATGGCATAAGTGAATTTCATTTAAAACATTTAAAATTGCGGCCGCTAGCTATTTTTCAATTTCGCTTTAACCCCCCTAGTTTATCAGGTATACCCAAACTCATAATGACTGGATTGCCCTGATTTTCGGAAAGTATTTTTATGAATTTATTTTAAAGAAATCTATAAAGAATGCCGTCGAGATAAAGCAAACTTTTCGGCCCATAGATGTCGGTCCTGGTGGTGTAGTGGTAACCATACTTGCCTTCTAAACCCAAGGTCGTGGGTTCGAACCCGGCCAGGATCGATGGATTTTTTCGGGCGTAAAAAAATCCTAAGTATGGCTTCCTTCGGAAGGGAAGTAAAGCCATGGGTCCCGTGTTGTAGATTTACGGCACGAAAAAGAACCTCAAACCTGAAAGAAGAGGCCTCTAAACAAAATTCCCGGCCAATTCACGCCCTAAATAGAATGGGAGGCTGATGACCTGAAATGTTAAAGAGCGTCCTTAAATAAACCAATAAAAAAAATCGGCCCATAGTGTGATTATTAAATTATTTTTTTCAAAAAAAAGCGCTTTTGGTTAACTCCCATCTCAATGGTTCAATTTTACTGGTTATGAGAGGAATTGTTTGTTAATTAATAGTTAAATGGCGAGTTTTGTTGATATAAATCCAAAATTGCGATCGCTAGAGCATTAACGCACACGCACACACACACACACACATATACACTTTTTGTCTTTTTTGATACCGGTATGATCGATGGATACTTTAAACATTATTCAAAACGAATTCTATTAGTACAATCGCAATAGCTTACATTCCTTTGGAATTCACTACAAAAAAAGTTGAATTTTGATGCTAATATGTCAATGATAATGGAATTAGGTCAAATTTGGTCTTATAATGATTTTAAACCTGTTTTCAGGGTGCGAAAATTCCGATTTTCAATAGCCCAATATCAGTTCTATAAACTTCTATAAAAATCTCCAACTAGTCACTTGAAAATAACTGATTTGTTCTGTTAGGCAGCTTAGGCTAGAGAGCTATTAACTTTACTGTGTGGCTTGACGAATAAGGCGACACTGTGCGCCTCGGTAGGTAGGTGATATATTGAAACATTTTATTGTGATGAATACATAAGATTAAAATATCACTCAAACTTGGTAGCTATGAACACTCTTTATACAGACTGTAATAAAGAGATATGATCTGCAACTTTAATCATTTATCGTGTGGTTATCATTAGCCAATAGCGTACGACTTCTTTAGAATTTTAAAACCCTAACTTTGAAATTTAAAATGCATAAATTTCCATTCTCAAATTGCTTGTCTAGCACGCCTCTACAACCTGTGAAGCGATTATTGCTGTACAGCTCATTAATACCCCTGTCCTGTAGAGAAGAGCAGGAAATGAAAGAAGCAAAAACGATAAACGTACAACGTGACATAATACATGGTCGAATGTTGGAAAATGACCAGAATGTATTCCGGCTCACATCACAACTGACCGCTGGATTACTTTTTTACTTAAGTAACATTTTCTGCTGCACGTGCACTTTAGTACCAATATGAATCCCCAGGGGGAAACAGGGACACTTCCTTGTCGGGTTGTAAAGAAACGAGAGGAAAGGCAAACAACTCATCAAGTTAATGTCTCCTGCCTGCCGTGAAAAAGATGATTACCATTTTTTTCCATTTGCATACCCGCTCGTCGTTTTCAGTGGGTCTTATTTTGCACTTAGGGATAAAAATTAGTAGAAATATTCCTTGGGGGTGGAAAGAGAGAAGTTTCTGTAATTCTTCTTAAAGAGAATATCGCAATAGAAGTGAGGGAAATTGCTCTTTTGCTATTATATAAATTAACAATAAGTTTGATATTTTCGACGCTAATGGGGAAAAATGTAGAATAGTATAAAACATAATATACGAGAATAGATCCATAAGTTTCCGGCCTAACCATTTTCTAGGTATGATAAAGACAAAAATTAAATTTCACTTTTCAATATAGTTGCTCTTTATTGAAATGCACTTCTCACATATTAAAATTATCATTGCAATCCCCCTCCCCAAATAGTCAGAAGTCTTGTCTGCAAAATGGGTATAAACAGCATCCATCACTTCTTCGTCACACTTAAATATTCTTCTTCGAAGGTCTTTCTTGGGTTTTGAGAAGAGGAAATAGTCACTGCGAGCTATATATGGGCTGTAGGGTAGATGATCGATCTCCTTGAAGTCACATTTCTTCACACTTCCTTTGCAACAAGAGCTGTGTGCACAGATGGGTTGCTGTGAAGAAGGCGCACATCACCACTCAGCTTTCCTCGTCTTTTCTCTTTGATGGAAGCACGTAGTCTGTGAGGTAGGCCAACATAGTACTCCCCATTTACTGTAGTGTTCCTCTCCTTGAAGTCAATGAAGAATATTCCTTCACAGTCCCAAAAGATAGTGGCCATGATCTTCTTGGTTGACTAAGTTACCTTCACCTTTAGAGGCGGGGCTTCCCCAGTTTTACGCCACTCCATTGATTCTCTTTTGGAAAGGGACCATAGTAGAGGACCATAGTTTCATCTCCTGTAACAATGGTTGGCAGAACCTCTCTCTCTCTCTCTCGTTGCCACGGCAGAGCTCCAAAAAGGCCTGACAACAGATGACACGTCTCTGCTTTTGGACTGAGGAAAGAAGTTGGGACACCCATCTTGCACTAACCTTATTCATGTTTAAATGTTTATGAATAATTCGAAGGGCTGTTGTCTTAGAAATGCCCACCTTTCTGCTATTTCTGTAACTTTGAGCCGCAGGTCTTCCATAATTTCTCCTTCCACAGGAGTGATGTTTTCAGGAGTGAGCATTTCCAAGGGCCGACCTGCACGCTCTTCGTCTTCAATGCTTTCTCGACCCATTCGAAAAAGTTTGGCGCATTCTTTGACGGTAGAGGTTTGAGGGGGATGCTTCCCCATATACCCCGTCCAATCACCGTTTAATTTTATTTGGAGTAAGTCCTTCTTTTGTGAAGAACTTAATAACAGCTCTATACTCCATTTTGAACATGTTACAATCTTCTACACATAGCCTTTTTATGCAACTATATCTGAACAACTGAACACAGCGGAGCGGAAGTTACAGATGCAATTATTTACTTAACAGATGAGGTAGGCACCGAATAAGGGTTTTGTGAAGGTGATAATCCTTATCGGCGAGGCCGGAAACTTATGGACCTACCCTCGTATTTATCTACAGAGAGAAGAACAGAAAATTTTTATCCAATGTTTGGGAATATTTAGTTACTTAGGAGGTCTTTTTCCTTAAGGCACATAATAGACTATCTTAATCTTTTTATTGAAACGTTGGTATCATGCTCACTAACGACACCTCTTCACTCCACTTCGCATATTCTTCGAGTCGAGATACAAGCTTTATAATCTTTGTTTCCAGTAGTGCTTTAGAAGAACTTTAAAATCAAATTTTGTAACTTGCAGGTTTTGATTGTGTATTAACAACTAACGACTGATATATGCTCACAATAATAACTATGGCATTCTGTATAAACAAACCAATAAAGCCTTACAAACCACCAAACTTAAAAACCGAAATTTCTTATAAGACAAACTAATATTATTTTGTGAAGAATGCGAAATGTTCTTATTTTTCATATTTAAACCAAACTAAACATATAACGTTTTTCTGCTAATAGTTTAAACTTTTTTTTTTTTGCCTATTTTAGAATTGGGCGTAACAAAGAGCTTCTGTGCAACAATAAGACGTAGTAGTAGAATTTAAAACAATTGGAGTCCTTTCCAAGCATTAGCACAATGTGCCGGCAAACAGACTCGTCAAGATGTCTGGATTAATGCATTTCAGCAATAGGAATGATTTCGCGCTGACGGGGTACTCTAAAACAATAGCACCATGTAATAGCGGCATTTCCATTATGCGAACTTTCAGGTGCCCGAAAGCTTTCTGAGAGGATTTTAATTTTATGCGCTTGTAACCAGTAATGGAAAACCTTTATCTGAAACAATCGGCGAGAGCAATGGGCTCGTTTCAAAAGCACCACTTTCTGTTCATTATCAACGTAAATACGAAAGAGGATTATAATAAGCCGTTATGGCTTTATATTTAAAATTAACTTCTCTAATAAAGCAGAATGTGTATCTCTATATAATCCTAAGCCCTTTGACCGATCTGAACGAACTTCCAAGCACACATTGGAACAGTGTGATGGTCAAATACTGCCTTAAATTTTCATTAATTATTCCTTTAATTATAACTTAATTCCCTTGACAAATTAACGTCCTACAGAGTGTTTTTTTTAACGGTGTTTAATGTCCAGGCGGTAGCCACTGATCGTACATGAGATGAAATGATATATTTTCCTAGAAAACGTTCCAGGCCTAAGTTTAGGTTACTCCCCGGCATTTGCCATTCATGGGGACCGAGGAAAACCTGAACAAACCTAGTCAGGGAGGACGGTCCAGGCGGGATTCAAACCCCAGACTCCCACTCACGATTCCGCGCCTTAACGACCTCGGCCACCCGTGGCGGTCAATGGGAATGATGAATAAATATAAACTAATCTGCCGCTTCACTCTTTAGAACCTTACAGATAATTTAGTTTTATAGAATATCTCCTCGTTTTCGGTGAATTCGTCCCCGTTAGAGAGAGGTAGAAACATTCCTTCCCTTCTATTTCAAAGAAAATCGATTTTTTCCCGGGATGCGGAAGGAACCAGAGCGTTAGGAAAGGTAGAATTCACCCCTTCCATTCGCGACGGAAGTATGATCCGTCCTGTATACTTTCTGTTTACCATATCTCAATGTCGACTGTGTTTCAGTGGCGGTTTTAGAACTCTTCGTATATAAAAACGGATGAAGCGCGTTTTGTCGTTGCTATAGCGACCTCAAACTTTGGACAGCAATTTGAAGGTTTGTTATTGTAATCTAGCGCTTCAGTCTGTTGTATACGCTTCACAAAATAATATCAAGGTACTTTACGATGTTTATTGAGCCCTCTGTTTTTTCTGGTTCGGTATAGTGACCTAAACTTACAACCAATCTTCGTAACACGGAAATGGTAATTAAAATATTTTTTTGATTTAGGACTGCATTTGTCCTCGCGTTTAGGCCACCGGCCCTCTAATTACGATACGAAAACTTTCCGCTACTCGCATGGCACTAGAGGTATTGATTTTCTATGGGAACGAACCATCAGCCGTTAACTCCTAATATCGATCACGTGGTTCTTGCGCCCTTAGGTCAAATGCACTATACGCAACAGCAGACAGATTACATCGAAGATGAAATACTCGAAGTCTTGTGAAAGTGTCCTGAAAAAGTGAATGAGTAAACAAATAATGGAAAGTAGTGACCACCAAATGAGGCGCACTGCATGCTTATATAATCCCATAAAAAATCACCCCCAAGCAATTTACAGACGCCCACAGGGTTCACAAATTTAAGCTCAAGTTACCCGCGACGCTTTAAAAGTTCAAAATATACTAAAAGTATTGGTTAGTTCAAAAATAAATTAGGTCCTGAAGCGCCCAAATTAAAACGTATAACTATCATCCGCCTGACACTTGGTCAGGGGAAAAAAAAAATCCACAATGCTTGCCTTCTGTTAACCTTTTGGTTTAATTTGCTATTTCATCATTTTGAGATTTTTCCTACTAACTTTGAGTTGTACAAAAGAACTATCACATAAAAACGCATTAACCTAGAATTATACATTAGGATGAATACATAATATTAACAATTATTAATGAATCAAATTAATTTCTTATAAATATTTATACATATAACATTAAAATTATAACAGCGGCATACGATAAATATGTTTCAGGGAGTAAAATCATTTTAATAGTGGTTAATGCCCGTTTTGCTGCTGAGGTTCGCCTGTGTTGCCTCTGTAGTAAAAACGGGCGTTAAACACCATTCATTCATTCACTACAGAGGCATCACAGACTATGGACATTGATGATACGTGAGATGAAATGATAAATTGGGAGTGGGTGCTTATGTTTTAAAGGAACGAAGCATTCCTCTCTTAAATTTAGGCAACCTTCCCGGCATTTGTCATTTATTGCAACTGAGGAACATCGGGGGGGGGGGGGGAAAGAAGACTGTCCTAGCGAGGATCGAATTCCAGACCCTCTACTCACGATTCCGAGCCTTAATATCCTCGGCCACCCGTGTTGGGTAAAAGTAATTTAACAAATTATGCATACAAAAGAAATGACACACATATTATGTAAAAACGTTCTTAGCTTTGCAACAGTTCGTTTTCTCTGCCAATCATTAAGTTCGCCGTCCGCTGCAATACTTGTAAAGTTTTCCCATGGAATTTGATATTTGCGTCCAACTTGAAGCATAGAGTTAAAACTATCTTCCCCATAAATTCTATTTAGAGAAACCATATCAGCAACTTCCATAACATTTAGTTGATTATCAAGAACTCTCAAAAAACGTAGCTAATTGAGTTTTTATCAGTTAAATGAGTATCTTCGTCAAGGATGAGAGAAGTTATTTTTCCATATCTTCTCTCAATATTTCAATGAACTTTACCACGGTGTTTCGTGAAAGGTTTATGCAGTAGTGGCATTAATTCTGGACACTTTTCGTAAACGTTCTGCCTTTTTTAAATCTTACAATCGTGTTGTGCTAAATCAACAGATGTTTATGATGTTTCTATACGATATTTATTATCTTTAAGAAATGTGGAACCTGCTACATTCCGAACATATTAAAAACAAGTTTAATTAACATAATTCAGTAACTTCAATAACTCCATCTTAGTGCAGCAGCAATAACACAATTGTTGTGTAACCATTGTATTTTCAACTAACAGAACTGTCGTGTTCCATAGTTATTTACCCTCAGTACCTAAGTCAAGTATCATTGTTATATAGAAGTTGGCAACTAACATTTGTGAAGTGATTCTTTTAGAGTGACTTGAAAAGTGATCCGTGTGATGAAATAAGACAAAAGGTCACCAAGTAAAAGAACTAAGGCAATAACATTTCGTGAAGAAGATTGTTCATATGAAAAAATAACGTAAAGTTTGGATGGTGGCGCTACAAAATAAGGCATTAGGACAGTTTGCAAGCGGTACGAAGTAACAGGGAGCACAATAACGTCTGGAGTGGCTGAAAACCAAAACTAGCGCTGATGACTGCCATAGAATGTCATCAGCACAAGGCTGAAAGTTTTGGTGTCACATCTGAGTCCCAGTAACAAGAGGGAGCTGCTAGAGGTCATCATCTAATTGCAGTTCCGAGTGGTAACACCAGAAGATCTCCAATGTTTGGTGGACTCAATGCTACGAAGAATCAGGCAGTCATTAAATCAAAAGGATATGAAACAAACGTAGCAGTTATAACAATCCATATGAATGTGCAGTCCAAAATGTGCCATTTACTGCTGTTTTTTTGTAAATTAGTTTGCTCATTTTGGAAACATTGACATTAAAACATATTTTTCCAGTTTTCCTGAAAATTCAACGTCAATGAAAGCATAATTTTCAAATAAAATCAAAAGCTTAACGTAATATTTAACAACATTCTTTAAAGTGTCCAGAATTAATGCCAGTACAGTATATTTAAATGCATCTATTAAGTTAAAACAAAAGTTCCTCAGCTGCCATAACCAAGCAATACTTTACTAATTGTCCGTCCTTAAAGGCTTTATATTTTTTGACAATTAGCTCAGTCACTCAATAGAAAGTTTCAATAAAATATTAGAAGCATTACCTCGGAAATTTTGTGATGCTTTTAGTCATATTACCTTCTGTAATGTAGCCTAACCCGGAAATAAACGTGCTTAAATAAGAGTACAATTTATCGTAAATTTTAATTTATTTAAATTCAAATTGAATTTAATGCCTGCAAGAAAGGGACTACCATAATTTTTGTCATGGAACAGCATGTAACGTTAAACCGAAAATAGTAAGTTAGCATTTTTATTTTTTCCCCAAATAATACACCTGACTTGACTGCCAACTTCGACACAATAATACTCCCATCTCTGTGAAAATAAAATGTAAGAAGGACTTGGGCTTTTAGACACCACTGTTCACGGAATCTTTAGAATGAGCGAAGAAAAAAACTCTCTCCTTAAGGCATTCCGGAAGGCCCCTCTTCCAATGTTAAATTGGCTTTTCTCTGAATTTATTTGGAACAGCCAGCAAATATTTAAACTTGTAGTAAAATTGTACTTTTACGTCAAAAGCTAACACAGGGATTTTTCAACATGTTGTTTTTCCAATTAAATATACTTTTTATTAATATGCATTACTTTTCTTTCCTTTTTGTATAAACCATGAAATAATTAATGTTTTTAAAACATACTGAAATATGCAAAACACTCTAATAAATATTTTGTGAACGTTTCAAAGCAATATCTCTTTTAGAAGTTCAGAAATGATACATTATATGTGAAAAATAGGCCTCTGAAAATCTCAGTACATTCATTGGGCCATCCTCTATTTCATCTCCGATTTCCTCTTCTGTGCTTCCTTGCTCTCTGCTCTGAAGGCCTTATTAGAAGCCCTAATCCTTTCTTTCTTGGTCCAATTTGAGCACTGCCTTTACCGTATTAAAGCCTACTGAGGTACCACATGACCTCTGATTATGTTCTCATTAGTGAGTGTTGCCACAGTATATATATATATATATATATATATATATATATCGAAATTAAGTGTGTCAAGATAAACAAAATCTGTTTTAGGACTGTATAATGCTGTTGAAACATTCATTGCGGTTCTGGATTAGATGATGGACATGCTTTTGTAATAAATCTTTATATACGTAAATATTGACTTTATAATATATAATTCTGGACCTGGTGTAGCATGTTTATTGCGATATTTTTCTCTTTTTCCTTCCCTTTGTTATATTAGCACTAGCCGTCACTTCCACAGAGATATAAACCATTTTCAAGATTCTCAAAATACAAACTAGAAAAATAATGGTCTTACAGCTTTCCTCATGTCCTCTATATTGTCATTGTTTTGTCAGCACATACTAATTTTGAATTCAGTGTATGGTAGCTGAGCTGTTTTTTTTTTCCCCCCCTTCTAAGCCCATGCTATCACTCAATTTAAGCCGTATATAATTTGTTTTAATCTTCTCAGTCTGGTGCTCATCCTTTTGTGGTGGTAGTGGTGGTGACAGTTGTAGTAGCAGTAGTAATTGTAGTGGGAGTAGTAGTGGTAGTAGTAGTAGTAGTAGTAGTAGTAGTAGTAGTAATAGTAGTAATAGTAGTAGTAGTAGTAATAGTAGTAGTAGTAGTAGTAGTAGTAGTAGTAGTAGTAGTAGTACTAGTGTATCTATTCCAGTGATACTATTATAACAAAACCTCAACAAGCATGCATGCTTTTGTAATAGACTAAGTTGATTTGATTTATTTAAGGTGTTAGATTATTTATTCCATAATACAATAAAAATTAACAAATAAATATACTTTTAACAATAAAATAATAAAAAAAACCACTGGGAATGTCTCACACACACAGCTGGAATCACTCAATTTGTGTTTCCCTCCCGCTTGTTATTAACCTTTCACACCTAAACTGTCTCATTTTCATCAGAAAGCTACTCTCCGGCAAGTGCAGTATGACCATCCCCTTCTATTCGGTCCTGTAAAGAGGGATGTTAGATATCTTTCCCTTCGTTGTATATTTGTGTGTGTGAGGTATATATATGTCCACGATTTCCCCTCCTCAAGGATTGGGACAAATTTTCAACCCATTTTCATCGGTGACCTTATCATTCGTCATAGGTTTGGGAGTTCCTTGCAAAAAGTTGGCGAACTTTTTACTCTAATGGCGGATTTTATTATTTTGTGTAATGATATTATTTAAACTGAAATATCGAACTGTGATCACCATGGTTTAAACATATTGCTTTCAGTTCTTTGAAATGAGGCTTTAGTCACAGGCAGTTTTTTTCCTTCGCTTGTTAGGACTTTATTATGGATGCCAGGCAACGAAAGAGAGGAATAGAGGGGTGGATGCAAAGATACGCACGGAATTTTATTATTACATATCAATTTTCGATAATATCAAAAAAGTAATTCTAAGTTTCTGGTTCAAATTAAAATGAGACTTGATAAGGAAATAATGATATTGCATTGTGAACCTGCCTATATAATTTCCGGTTTAATGTTTTATATGTAAAATAAATGTTTTGTTTATGCAGGTTACATATTTTAAGCTTCGTTGCGTAACTTTTGGAGAAGAAACCTTGGTAAACCTATTTACCTTTCTAACTTGAGGTTGTGAAACATTTTGTATATTAATAAACCGTTCGCTCAAATCAGATTTTTATGAAAATGTTTCGTGAATCGAAAAATTTTAGAAACTACAACCCGAGGAATAAGATGTATTAAGTGTTTTAGAAAATGAAAATAACATGAAAGTAATCTCAAAATTAAAAGCGTCCTATTCATTTGATTTCTAAAAATAAAAAAAAGTTTACAAAATTTGCAAACGAAATGTATTCATCACAAGACTTCGAGAGGAGAATGTAAGTCAATTGCGTTATTTACAGTGGTTTTTTTTTGTATGGTGTTTAACGCCCGTTTTAACTATTCAGGCATCACAGGCGTTGACACTGATGATACATGAGATGAAATGATATATTGGTAAAGGAATTTTTTTTAAGGAAGGAAGCGTTTCAGGCATAAGTTTAGGGTACTTCCCCGGCATTTGCCATTTATGAGGACTGAGGAAAACCTGGAAAAATCCCCAGTTTAGGGAGGACGGTCCTGGTAGAAATCGAACGCCACACCCCAGCTCACTAGTCCGCGACTTAAAGACCTCGGCCACTTGTGGCGGTGGTACTTTCTTTGACCAACACGAATGGCGCTACCTATCGAAAGTCTATATATGCTTACTGCGACTAACGCATGGTATAATGCTTGTCCCGTTTTAACAGCAGAGTTACGGTTATGCAACAACCTTAATAAATGACGCCACATCTATTATACGCCAAGTAAGATGTATGTCAAATTTCACTGAAATACGTCAATTGATGTGATAGTTACACGGGAAAATCACGGACCGAGAGCAAGTGAAACACCTCATGTTAGATTCAGATTTTTTTTTTTTTTTTTTTTTTTTTGGTGTTTCCAATATGAGTATTGTTGTTCTATGCCTACAAAAAATCTATCAACTTTAAAGCATAATTGCATACTTTGAATTTTGAGCACATGGTGAAACTAAGAATTCTTCGTAAATTTATTGAATAGTATACTTGAGTTGCGTAGGATATTTTATTATTTAATTATATAAATTGCGTTGTATTTTATGAGCAAAACAATCAGGAGTACACTAAAAAAATCTCCGCTATTGTGATATTCTCCGTGACCTAATGACCTTTCGCCTACACGCGTTTTCAAATGAAACAACCGCCATGTACTCCACAGGTAGAGCTACACGTGGGCGACTCTTTGATGCAACATCGCGTCTAAGGGGGTCGAAAGTTAGCTCAAACGTTTATAAATCTAGCTATATGAAGTAATGAAGGGTATAAAATAAATAACAAGGTATTTCATTAATATCTTTTTGTTTTTTATGCAGTGTTTTGTATTTGTTTATGTCAATAAAGTTAGGGATGGAAGCGAGAAACTTGAGCAAAGAATATTACTTTAGGGCGTATAAAACATTGCCATGAACAGAGCCCGGAAGTTAGGCAAAATGTCTTTTTTATCTGGGTGGATATATTCAAGAGTCAGATAGAAATGAACTTGTCTGTGGGACCAGGTTTTATTTTGCCTTTTATGCCTATTTTAAGGTTTTAAACATTTTTTTTTTGCCTATTTTGAATCGTTATGGATTATTTCTGTGATTATTTACGCATTTTAAAAATCGCATACAGATTTTCAATATTATCAAAGTGAAAAATGTCATAATACTAAATGCTATGTTCATCTCATAAAAATATTTATTGAGAATCTTGTTGTGCATTTATTTCTTTTCAAACAGTCAAAAAATTTACCCTCAACCCATTCACTTCAGCTCTTTAAATAACAGAACCTTCATTAGTGAAATGAATGCACGGTTAACTCGAGCAACGAATAACAGAAGACAGGAGGGGGAAATAGTTTTAAGCACCCCTGGCGAATGTCTTTGTATCGATCTGAGCCAGACAATTCTAGGAAATTTGTAGTGGGGGTAACTTCTCAGCTGCATAAATGTAACAAACAATTGCAAGCGAGAAAGATGAGAGCAGTACAGCGGTGCAATAAACCGTCCCTACAATGTGTTCAGTACGGAAGTAAGAGAGATGCAAACCTGATTCGCCTATAAACGCATAAACAGAAAATGGACTCGACCAGAAACCACTGCGCATCTTTTGTTCTTTCACCAGCACTATTTAAAACTACTTAACTTTGTCTTGATCAGCATTTCCATGATGTCCTGAAAGGTGAATGTTCTGTTATAACTGGTATGAGTCCTTCCGAAATAACTTGTTTTAAATTTGTTCCGATCACTTTTAGTGGAAGTAGAGCGTTCTTTTTCCATGATGAAAAACGTTTTCCCTGACAAGCGGCTGACTATGATTGTGGACACCTTGAAAAAACATCTTGTTGTTGCTTGTAACCAAGAAAAGTAATTTAGTACTTCAATTAATTGATAAAAGAATTATGGAATATCTTAAACAGCTATTTTCATTAATAATGAGTGATATTTTTCTCTGCTTTGAATTTTAATAAATGTCTATTTTAATTTTATTACTGCCTATTCTCAGGATTTTAAGTGTATTTTGGCCTGCTTTTAACCAAAATAAATGCCTGAAATTCCGTGCTTGTATATAACTATTGTCTAGAGCAATTTAATATGCTCATTGACATATATATTAATAAATAAATATGTTTTACGTACTGTCTGTCGCTTTGATCCATTGGACTTCCCATAAGGTCTGTAGTTGTGGACTGAATGCTATGGAATGAACGTCTGTATGAAATGAATTAATGATGGCGCAAATGCGCTCGGTGGCCTTGACGCCTTAAAACTACATGACACTCACCTTCTAAGGGTAAGAGAAACATGTGGGGAAAAAAAAAACCAACACATGCAGCTTGATCTAACCGGGAATAGAACCCAGGACCTGAAAATTAGCTGTCACAAATGCGGTTACTAAACAACGTAGGTGGACTAAAATAAATTGTAAAGAGTTGGAATTTCAGAAAATGAATTCTTCAATGTCATTCACTAATATTTCAAAAGCATTTTGAGACATTTCAGTTTTACAAAACCAAAACAAGTATAAATAAACAGTACATAACCTAGGTGTTGATTATGTCAAAGCAGAAATAGGCTTGGAAATCTGCCAATAATGATGCGGGTGAGTTTGCGGTCGTGGAGCACTATAAGACATTCTTGCAGCAAATAGCAGCTGCTAGTGTCGTCATAGAAACAAAGCTGTACAGTAACATTATCTGTCTTTACCTCACTGTGCATGTCCCTGCACACGTCATGTTGAGGCTAACGTTGCCCATATCATGGCTATCTACAAAACCCTACCCCGACTTTTTCTCACTTTGAAACCTGATGCGAATAAAATATAAAGCTTTGTGTGGCGTTTTACATCATCCAGTTGCGACAGTTCTAAATTATATGTAACTAACTTTTAATACATCATTGTATATTACCGTAATAAATACGGGTTGATATGTTTTTCTTTGTTTACATTTCAAATTACGGAGGAGACAATTTATACACAAGAGAGTAAGGTAGAAATTTATTTATGAGTGGAAAGAACTGACGCCTCCGGAAATAATTTCCAGGTGTGAATGATATCTGTTTACTCTAGTGTTACGTATAATGTTTTTGCATCACTAACACGAAAGTAATATTTCATAAAAGCACCAGGTGCGTTCCAAATTATTAAAATAACGTGTTTTACGATTAGCGCGCAATCTATGGGCAAATCCGTTTCGTGGCGCGATTGACTGATATTAATGCGCCATGCAGGCGCTAGATGGTGGTTGTAAGCAGAGTTTATGACGAAAGGACGGTGTTCAAGTAGAGAAAGACGTGGACAATATACACTGCCTGGTTTTTATGAAGGAAAGGCGTCACAACGGAAGAAATTCGTAGACATTAACTGAGTGGGTGGTTAATAAGTTCCTACACAGAAGACCGTTAACAACTGGGTCAACGGGTCGCTAGCGTCAGGGAATCTTCACACAAGAATGTGAGTACTGGTCGTTGCGCTCTCCCAGGAAAAGTAATATTGTGTTCGAACTAATTATGACTTATAGAGCATAACTTTGATGAACTGGATGCGCATATTAGTTTCCATAGGACTTAACACAGACACAGTAGGACAAAATCGCCACGGGTGGCCGAGGTCGTTAAGTCGCGGACTCGTCTGGATTCGAATACCGCCAGGACCTTCCTTTCTGACAGGTTTTTTCCAGGTTTTCCTCAGTCCTCATAAATGGCAAATGCCGGGGAGGCCCTAAATTTAGGCCTGGAACGATTCCTTCCATCAAAAAAATCCTTTCCCAATATATCATTTCATCTCATGTATCATCAGTGTCCATCGCATGTGGTGCCTTTGTAGCAAAAACAGGCGTTACACACTATTCATTCATTACAGTAGGACAAAGGGGTTGAAGTCTGTCGTCGGTTATTGGAAATGCATTATGACGACCGGGTCTTTTTGGAAAAGCTTGTGGCTGGTGATGAGTCTGGTGTCTTTACCACACATATCAGAGAAGAACGTCTAATGCAAGTAACGGAAACATCCAAGCCAAGCACAAGAAATTTCGTGCTGCTCTGCTCCATCTGCGGGCAAGCAGATGATCACTGTCTGTTTGGGATACTTCAGTAATATTGTTAATGAATTGGCTTCAAGGAACGTTTCATCAGCGATGCACTGTAAGATCCTTACATGGTATAGACATAGAGTTCAGAAACGGCGAAAGGGGAAGCGGTCGTCAAAAGTATTCCTCCAACATGATAATGGGCGGACCCACACCAGTAACACCGATAACAAAAGTTGGCATTGCTGAGTTTCATTATTGTGCTACACTCGTCATATATTTTTAGCTCAGTTTCATAATTTTCATAAGAATTTTTTACACAAAAATGCTACTCAAACATTTATAACATTATGGTAATCTCCCAAGATCTTGTATCTATCTATTTTGTGGATCGTTAAATATCGCACAACATTAAAAAAAAATAGTTAACGTAAAACGACAGTATAAAAATTGTTCTAGTGGCCGCAATTTTTGTTTTTCTCAGCAAAACTCCATAAATGCCATTAAAATGGAATAATAAACCAATTTCCGAAAAAAAGCGATATCAGACTATTTGAAGTCGTGCTTTACATGAATTCCAAAATTTCAAAATCGCTCTAGTGGCATAAATATTAGTTTTTACACACCAAACCTCGGTACGTACCATTTAGATAAAAATAAGAAAAATAGTTGCTGAAAATCATCGACGCGTTAGTTATCCTAGGGAGGCCCTAATCGTCCAGGATTTTATACCATTACTTCATTTATATTATT
This sequence comes from Metallyticus violacea, assembly GCA_030762175.1. Lineage (NCBI taxonomy): Eukaryota > Metazoa > Arthropoda > Insecta > Mantodea > Metallyticidae > Metallyticus > Metallyticus violacea. The sequence continues at coordinate 24,859,166 of CM060835.1, read as the reverse complement.
ATTTGTTTTATTTATATTTTCCTTGGTATTTCAGTGTGTATAAAATAATGCTTTTTATTTATCATAAAATAACTAGGTATATTAATTTTCACGTTCTTTTCTGCATATATCCCTTCCTATAGCAAAGTCGAAAAACAAACATGAAAGAATGTGTACATTAAACACAGTTTAGAAGTAGCATGGTTGATAAATAACACGTTGTAAAATTGATTTCCTTGTTTGTAGTATAAATATAATATTAAAAAGCAACAGGATTATTTATGAGAGTTTATGTATTCAATAATTATATTTTCTCTCCAACAGCAATGACAATTCAATAATTTTGATCTGTAAACAACAACGTAACCCGCGGGGATATACGTTTTAATTCAAATGGTAGGGTTTAAAATTGCAATTAATTTATATTACTTCGTGATTTTGCTTTAAATTCGTGGAAAATACAGGTAATGGCCAGAATAAAATGTTCCCAGTGGTTTCGAATTACAGGAAGTTAAAAAAGACAAAATAAAATTGTTAGAATCAATGCTATTTTTATATCCTTATAAAAACGCTATCAGTTTGTTTCATCCCCATTTTAAATAGGTCACGTTGAGAGCTTCTGCGAACAACAAACTAGACTTTTTTGTTTAATATTAAATGCAATTCAGTTTCTAATAACGGCTGCTATTTGCAAATAAAAAGATATTTTAACAGTACAACTGCTAAATATTTTTTCAACTTAACAATACACTTTGATTATAATTCCTCGTACTAAACTTTAACTTTACAATATTATGTTGTCAATTTTGGTTCCCGCTTGTGAGAGGTGTACAGGTTGAGACATGTTCAGTTTCGCCTACATCAAAATGAAAATGACACTATGCTGCTCTGAAATTGTACTCTCGTTATAAAAAAATATTCAGCTAAGGCTAATGAAATGTTACAGAAGGTCCAGTAGGATTTGTTATTCCTTATAGTACAGTCCGAAGATTTAAAATGTTTAAAGAGAGGATGAAATCAATTTCAAAGGAAAGTGGGCTCGGTGCACCAAAATTTGTGCTCTAACCGTAGAAACCATCATCATTGCTACTGCCCTTGTCAGAAAGGATTGTCAAATAACACTGAGAATACTTTCAGGAATTCTGAAAAAAATTTCACCGAGTGCCTCCCACACATTGGTAACTAAAGCTATACATGAAACTTGTTTTCAAAATTGCTGATTCCCGAACAAAATGATTTTTGGCAGATTGCCTAGTAGTTGAAGATGGTGTTACCGGAAGATGCGGGGTTTCTTTCAAAGGTAACCACTACTGATGATGATAAATTTTGGCTACATCGTTTGGAACCCTGAGAGCAAATAGCAAAGCTCTGCGTGGAAACCTCCATCATCACAACAGACCCCCTCTCCAAAAAGCAAAAATGGTGTGTCTGCTAGAAAAGTTATGGTCATCTTATTTTTCGATACTCAATTAAGTATGCCATACCTGCACACACAGAGATGTCCTTGCAAGGTCATATCACACACAAAAGGGCACATTTACATCCAACAAGCCGGATACTGCACCACGACAATGCATGGCCGCATATCTCAGAAAAATAAATGTGAAGTGCGTTCCTCACCCTTTCTATACTTTTCCCCAAAATGGAAAAAAAAAAAAAAAACCACACACACACATTCATGGGGCATGTGGCATTATCAGAAACAGTGGCGAGGATTACGGAAGATATTATGAAGAACCTGTTAAAAATTGTTTCCAAGAGAGGTAGAAACGCTTGGTCAAGTGCATTGTATTCAGCGGGGACTACTTTGTGAAAGATCATCAAAATTACGAGAATGAGTAAAAGTGTGCGGTCCAAAAATATAATGATCGTTCTATAATAAACAGCTGTCGTAATCTCTGAGATAAAATTAAAAATTAATAAACTATACAAGATAAAAAGAAAAAGTTAAAATATTTGTTTAATCAGCATATCCATACCTTTCTCGTAGACCATAATTTATTTATTTATTTTGGCGAATATTCCTTATTGATTAATATAGTTTTAATCTCACCAGGCCACTGTGGATAGGTTGAAAAGCAATGAAATCATAACCATTCTCGATAAACTGCATGAAGATTTGTATAATAGCCCGTTAACCAACACCTAAGGTTTATAAGAGCCCAAAAAGGTTTTCAGGCTACGTATTTTTTTGTAGAACCCCCTGTATTTTTCTCTACATCTTTTCTTTCATCGGTTGTCTATACTGCTTTTCTTCTCGCTACATCTGCACCATGTAAGCCGCTCACTCTTCCAATAATTGGCAGCTCTCTCTAACAAGTCTCAAACTCACTTAACTGTCCATCTGCTCACCGATTCGCGTCATCCGGTACACTTACTCTAATCGATAGCATTGTTAAGACCAACCCTTATATCTTGCACGTATGTTGAAAAGGTATATTTGGTGATAGATACAGGTGTATTAACTTGTTCCCATTAGTTTTGGAAAGAAAAATATATTACAAAATTGTTTAATTATTGGAAAATTTTAGCTGTTCTCTGGACTTAAATACTTTCTGTAAATATCTAATATGAATATAAATTTAACGCAATAAATAACGTCCCTCGCTTATTAGATTTATTTCAATTACTTCATTTTTATATCAGCGTAATGCATTTTCATTCGATAGCTTGAAGCTCGAACCAATGGCAAACAAGATCTACTTGGTGTTTACCATGTTGATAAAGCCAGGTAAGTAGGAGCATACGTTTCGTTCTTCATTCTAAATTGCTAGGCCCGGAGCCTTCTTCGTCACCTATAACCGTGACCGGTAGAACGGGATTTTGAAACATTTTATGGCAAAGTTCTTGATTGTATTATATTGGCTTAGAAATTATTATGTTATAATTTTTGGTCAGCAACGAAAATGCAATTGTAAGTCAAAAGTATTGCAATTAAGGGTGTATTTAAGTCTTTTGATCAATGTCCAAACTGGAGATTTTAAAACGTGCTTGTGTCCCAGAATTCATGTGCAAGCTATTTTATTAATTATTATATGGTAAATGTAACAAAGATTTAAACTTAAAACATTTAAAAATTCATAGCTTTCAAGATGTAATGGTTCAAAACTTCAAGTTAAACATTATGCTTTTCTCAATTAAACAGTTCTCGTACTAATTTAGTTTGTTGGTTTTTGACGAGAGAGCAGGTTCATATTGCATATATAAGGTAACAATGAAATACTGAAAACAAATCTCTTGTTTAGTTTCTTCCTTCTATCCTGCAAAATTAAAAGAGAACTTTTTAGAAAATTCGCCAAGCTTAGGCAATTCATCTCTCTGTTTTTATATATATTCATATAATGAGCACACGGAAAGTGTAAAAGGAGAAAATGAAGAGATTTAAAATATTTTATGAAAAAAAAAAAAAAAAACACGCGGAAGATTGAAGTCAGGAAACTAAAAGAGATATAAATAATAAAACACCAAGAAAGTTAATTTCCAACAAAGCAGAAAGAAAACAGAAAATAATAAAGAATGAAAGGAAGGAAAAAGCCGAAAAATTAAACTTATTACTAATTAAATTTCTAGAAAAGAATATATTTACTTCACAGTAAAGTGGAAAGGTAAGCCCCTTCGTGCAGTGTGTTTATGTATGTTTGGATGTTATATAAATAATGAACGTGCAATATCACAATTGAAACGTGCTTTATTGCTAATTCTTTCGCATTTATTAATTCCAGGAACACCCTTGGTAAATACAGTGTCCTACAATGTAGGTCATGCTTATAGGTAGAGAATCATGCTTATAGTTGTAAAGAGTTTTCAGAAATGGTACATACTTTTGGTTAAAATTAAATAACAGTTTATAAGAAAAGAATTGGGAAAAGCAATCATTTTGCCTTACAGCGAATTTCAAAGGAATTCGGTTGCACCCATGAAAAGATTTTTGAAAATTTTGTTCAAACCCCACCGATTCTACCTACTAGGCACCGAAAATGATAGAACCTCAAGCCTGAAAGAAGAGGCCCCTGAGTAAAATTTGTCGGCCGTTTCACGCCCCGAATTGAATGGGACGCTGATGGCCTGAGATGTTAAAGAGCGATCGTAAATAAAGCAAAAAAAAAAAAAAAAAAAAAAAAAAACCGAAAACGACAATGAAATATATGTATGTGTGTATGCGTGTTAACACTCTAGCGGTCGCAATTTTTGTTTCTTCTCAACGAAACTCGGCACACAACCATCAATTAACAACGATTCGTCGAGTTCATTAACCAGCAAAATTGGACCATTAAGAGTGGGGTTTAATCTAAAGTGAAAATGTAAAAGAACATTTAAAAATCCCGCAATTTTTGTTTTTTCTAAACGAAACTTGGTATATGCCATTAAAATAAATTAATACAAATAGAATCTTAAAAGTAGGGCAGTAGAGTCACTGGGAGTGGGGGTAACCTGGAAATCGAATTTTAAAGAGTGGTAGTTAAAGGGAAATTAAATCATTACTCTAGCGTCCGTAATTTGGAATTTTTAAAGGAAACTCGGTTTATGCCATAGAAATAAAATAATAAAAACCGTTTCTGAAAATCAGTGAAATCATATTATTTGAGGTGGGGGAGTTTACCTGTAATCAAAAATTTAAAAATCCCTCTAGCGGCATTAATATTCGATTTTTCGCAATAAAACTCGGCATGTACCATTTAAATAAAAAAAACTCTAAAAATTAGGAAAATCGGACCATTGAGAGTAGAGGTATAGCTGAAAACTGAAATTTAAATAGTACTTTAGTGTTTAATTTACTCTTCTTCTTTTTTTCAAAATAAAAGAACAAATTAACTCAGCATATAAACTGTATTTATAATGATGCATATGTTTTATATTTAACAAAAGTATCATCGTGAAGATAACAAATGTGAAACATTAATCAAATATGTGTGTGAGAATTATATTTATATGTAAGAGCGCTATGTAATAAAGTTCAGAAAACGTTTTCATTACATACTTTTACTACAATAAAATATATATTAAATTTCAAAACCAATGAAAATCGATGAAACTTTCGATTGTTGATTGTGTATATTTCCTTTATACATTGTAATTGTTTTTAAATAGTAACATGTTTTTGTTTTATTGAAACATGTGAACATCTTAAATACAGAATGTAACTGGAAACTTTTTGCTATTTCTCCCTATTTTAGTGAATATAAAGATGATATCAAGGGCTCAGACCATTAGCATGGCTACACGAGTGTTTAAAAATGTTTAAAAATACCCACATAGTAGCTTTGTCTACCAACGGTCTTATATTTCCTTTCATTAATAGTATACCATTAATTTTATGGTTTAATCTCAACAACAATAATAATAATAACAACAACAAACAACAACAACAACAACAACAACAACAATAATAATAATAATAATAATAATAATAATAATAATAATAATAATAATAATAATTCTAAAATTGGTTTTTCTTTTGTGATACTTATAGATTGTAAGAATTATAATTTAATTCTCTAATACTACACTGTAACGCTTTAAGTTCTTTCCCTTCATTAATTAGTAAGGCCATCATTTGGATTTTATATTCATTTTTAAAGTTATTCCACTTGGTGAGGAGTTCACTTATTTTATGCATTTCCTAGGTGAAGGACGTTTTATCATGAAACAATGTTCTTAACGAATGCTAATGGTACTTCTCTTTACCTTGTGTAATTCTGGCATCTCTGAATTTATCGTTTACTTCTATGCGGAATATGAAATATTTCAGTTAATATATTTTTTCTTGAATTTAAAAATGAAATAAATACATAATTAGATTTCGAAATGTTACTAATCTATAAGCTGATAATGGCCATGGCAGCACAGTCAACTTATGTACTTTAGCCTTGCTCAAAGACTGGTCGTTTGTGCCCATTCTCGCAATGAGATGAAGGAGACGACGGGTGGCCAGGTCTACGGGCGGTGAGGCATAGATATAGACGGGTTCCCTTGTAGAACACCCCGGCGCTGACAGAGATCTCCTCCAAGAGTTCGAGTTCTTTAGATAGGTTGTTTTCATGAGGGGGCAGAAAGCTTTTAAAAGCGCAAGCCACCGCCACACCGCACCCACCCACCTCGACTGGCACTTTTGATCTTGTTACAAAACAAAACTGAATGAAATGGGAGAGAGGAAAATTTGTGAAAAGGAAATGCCTCTCCAGCATTTGCCTAAGCTACTAGAGGAACCCCAAGATCAGAGTGGTCGATCCCAAAGGATTTGAAACCTGTATCTCCCGAATGCGAGTCCCAAACGCTCGGTTTCAATAACTGTTTATGGTATTTGTCTTTTAGCTGAGGAGATACCAGTTCAAATCTTGCAGTCACCTAACCTGATTGAGTCTAAAAATGAACTTTCCTAAATCCAATTTTTGATATGGAAAATACCAGGTTAGCATTTTTCTGCCAAAATCACGTTCCATTTCACCATTCGTCATCGTTTCATCTATGTGTGTCCACGTCCTTCTGTGATATTTTCAATACGAATCTGACATTGGGGTCGGTTTTGGTGGTGTAGTGGGAGCCATACTTGCCTTCTATACCCAAGATCGCGGGTTCAGAACCGGCCAGGACCGATGAATTTTTTTCGGACGTAAAAATCCTAAGTAAGGCTTCCTTCTGAAGGGAAGTAAAGCCGTGGGTCCCGTGTCGTACATTTACGGCACGAAAAAGAACCTCAAGTCTGAAAGAAGAGGCCTCTGAGCAAAATTTGTCGGTCGTTTCACGCTCTAAATTGAATGGGGCGCTGATGACCTGAGATGTTAAAGAGCGTCCGTAAATAAAACAAATTAAAAAAATCAAATTGACACTATACTGATGACCCCATACAGAGCGTCCCTCACTGTATATGTATACTTCATGTGTGTCCAGAGATAATTAGATCCCTGATCAGGCAGAGCTTATAGGTTCCAGCGGAAATAAATCCTAATACCGGAAGAGAGTACACAGTTAAAGAAGAAGAAGAAGATGGTATAAGTATATAAGTATTGTGTTTATGTTTTCTGCTCTCTGTAGAATCGCAATTTGATATTTTGACCGTTTTTATAACACAAGAATAATTAATTTGATCGATAAATAACAGGATATAATTTTAAATTTTATTATTCGTAACCCCCACAGCTATCTTCATCTCTATTGACACCTTGGCAACTTATTTGTTTTAATGATAAAAATAACAAACAGTCATTATGAAACTACAGTTGTGAAAGCATACAAACAGAAAGGGTTATTCTTAAAATTCTTCATTCTTTGACAACACATGAAATACCAACACAGATGGATGTCAAATCAAAGTTCCTGACAGTGTTAATTATTCCTATAATGTAGTAGGAGTTTATTGCAGTGACAGCAATACAAAACAATACAAAACAACTTCAACAGGCGTACGGGTCCAACGTTCTTTTATTATGCACTAGGCAAGTTTGATTTAGTACAATAAATTAGATTAGATATTTCACAATAAGCTATAAAACATGTGTATGCAGCAATAAAATAAGGTACAAACAAATGAAAAAATAATAAACAAATAAAATAGAATATAATAAAAATACCAGAAGAATAGTTTTTGAAACTTTTAAAAGTATAAAAATCCCATTATGGATGACACAGATGGATTCAGTTATTTTGTTTCCCCCAACCCCCTGCCCCTTTATCATCAGCCTTTTTAAACCTGAGCTGCCCCTTTTTCATTAGAAATTTACCTATTCTCTCCTCTCCTTCCTTACCTTCCTGCCCATATTCTACCCAGTAAAGAAGCGCAGTACATGCTTTGCTCTCCATTCTTCCGTACCGTTAATTCAGCCATGATCCCCCCCCCCCCCCACAGATGGGGGCCAATTTTCTCGTCATATTCGTCTGTGATAAGCCCCTAGTCTGCGCCACGCGAACCCCTATCAAGTGAGTTTAGAACTATTGCCCCCATCACCCATTCAGTTTTTATCCATCGAAATCATTCCTTTGCATTGGGCAATTGTCTGTTGCATATCCATATCCCTCAAGCGATTCATAATCCTCCTTCATGCGCTCTTTCATTTCTCCTGTTTCGCCATTCACATAGAGCCCAGTCCTATAGTTTCTAGTCCCTATCTTAATTTGGATGCCCATGTAACTTTCCCTTCCATCTCCAACTGTTCATGATAACATAATATCCTAAATTAAAGTTTGGTTTCTATGAATAATTCGGAGTCAGTACTTCATTATTCTGATTTTACACTCTATGGTCTCCCGTAGGCTCAGAATTTCCTCATAATTCAGCAATTAGCTGTCCCCTTTTCCAGACCCAACATTTCTTTTAGAAAACATGTCCTTGCTTAAGCTAAGTCCCCATTTTGTTTCCAACTCAAATTTCTGTCCCAGTCATTGTAGATGTTACAATGCCCCGTAGACAGCTCCCAGTACACCTATAGGCATGTCTGGATTCTGCTACATAACCGGAAAGTTTCTGCTGCTTTATGCTTTATCAAGTCAATATGCTTCGTCTATCTTCCGTTCATCGTAAAAGTAATGCACAAGTATACGAAATTCTTCACGTTCTCTAGAGTCTGTTTTGCATATGTCCATGTCCCCGCTCTATTACTAATCGATACCTTCTTTAAAGCCATTTTTTTGCCTCATTCGCATTAAAGATGTGTAACCACTTTTCGCAGTAGGTTCAAATTCGTTCATTTCTGTAGTCCGTTAATCGACGTACATTACAGTATGATATCATCCGCGTGTAAAAGCGCTGGCATCAGAATATCTCCTGCTACTAGTGCCTTGAGGTTCTCCAGGTCAATAATGCGATTTATAGTTAGATTAAACAGTAAGGGTGATAAAATACATCCTTGCTTCGTTCCTCTCTCACTTACGAATCTCTCCGATGTTATATCCTTGTCATACTTAATGCAAAATTCAATATTTTTATACATATAGAGCTCAAATAGTTTTCTCCGATATTCTCTTTACGTGCAATTTACAGCAAAGGGCAGTTGGTAAAAAGCAGCGAAGTTTGTCCACCGCTCCATAATGCCTTTGTTTAGAGAGTTAATATTGCGTTGTCTTTTACAGCAAGCTAAGCCCCAGTAAAACCGACTATAACTTGTAATCCCAAGGGGGGTGCCAACGCTCCCATTTTCGCTTTTATTGCAGTAAGGCGCTGGTTGCCGGATTTTGACCTTACGCGCCAACGCAAAATCCTGCAGGAAGGACCATGGATGACCTTATAACAAAGCCTTATTCAGAAGCTTCACAATGCCCTCAAAGAGTTTAAACAATGTAGAAGTAGGCTGTCAGCCGGTGTCAATTACAGTCTTCCGAGCTGTAAGGCGGTGGTCCAATGGGTTTCTTCCCCTTCATCTTCCCAGAGGTTTCGTCCACTGACTGCGGTGGACGTCATCAATGGTGTGTTCGGCGTAATCTTCTTGGAGACGAGTCAGTCACCAAGATCTCTCTTCCTGGTTCAAGGAATAGCATCTTTGCCCCATCCACCCAGTTCATTAATACAACCTGTTCATATTCAATACGGCAACACGAGGTACAAAGTTCTAGCAGCATGAACTTAAACCCATCGAAAAGTTATGAAGTGCTCGTAAGCTCTGCAGCAACTTGTAGTCTCCCTTGAGACAGTTAATGACCATAAAAACAGTGAGTGTGTTTTGTAGCTGAAAGAGATAAAACGACAAAGAGATTTAATTTAATTTGATGCAGATATACAGACAGTTACCAAAGTCACAAGAATTAAATAACTTTTATGTTTTCATCTATGTAAAGACCGCCACGAGGTCGTTAAGGCGCGGGCTTGTGAACGGGAGGTCTGCGGTTCTGATTTGTTTTATTTAAGGACGCTCTTTAACATCTCAGGTCATCAGCGTCTCGTTCAATTTAGGGCTTGAAACGGCCGACAAATTTTGCCCAGAGGCCTCTTCTATCAGACTTGACGTTCTTTTTTGTGCTGTAAATGTATGACACGGAACCCACGACTTTACTTCCCTTTCGAAGGAAGCCATACTTAGGATTTTTACGCCCGAAAAAATCCATCGATCCTGGCCGGGCTTGAATCCGCGATCTTGGGTTTAAGAGGCGAGTATGGCTACCACTACACCACCAGAACTGACGTCTGGGGTTCGATTCCCACCAGGAGCGTCTTCTCTGACTGAGGTTTTTGTCAGGTTTCCTCAATCCTCATAAATGCCAAATGCCGGGTAGGTAAACTAAATTTAGGTCTGGAACGATTCCTTTCCTTTAAAAAAATCATTTTTCAATTTACCATTTCACCTCAAGTATCATCAGAGTCCACCGCCTGTTATGCCTCAGTAGTAAAAACGGGCGTTAAACACTATTAAAAAATCCATCTATGTAAAGAATGTTTCTGGAATATTTTAGTATTTTGTTTAGACAACGCTATCGCTTGGAATGGGCAGATGGTTATGCAAATACCGGATAGAGAAGTTATATACAGAAACCTCATTAACTTGCAGTGCGTATGTCGACTAACAGACAAAGCACGAATCTAAATCTGACAGCTCTGCGTTGTTATGCGAGGAAATAAACCAAAATCCGAGAGAGAAACACCTCCAAGCAGTCAAGTGGTTTTCTGTATAGTTAGTTACTGCCCACCACATTCCAAGCAAGTGAGGAAAACAGAGGATTGCTGATATAATTAAAGTGTTAATCGGAAAGAACAATTCCTCTTGGTTTATGCTTTTGAACAAGATGGGTAACCCACTGCTACAAAGCTAATGCCTACTGATGAATTTAGACCGATATTAACACAATAACATAATAATTTTACACGGCCGTACTTTATTAGCAGTGTTATTAACATAAGAGGTGATTGTGACTTAGAACAACGAACGTGAAAAAAAAATCAGCTGATACACTTTCCAGCTTTATTAGTAATGATATTAATACTAGAGGTGGTCACGAATTATTTACAGAGAATGTAGATAAATCAGTTGATACACATTGGAAAGAGGATAGATATAAAACCCTAAATATGGGAAACAGAGCTAAAGTAATTTATAAATTAAGCAATAAGAAGAAATCTTTTGCCTATAGGCTGGCACAGAGACGTAGACCGCCACGGATGGCCGAGGTCGTTAAGGTGCGGACTCATGAGCGGGAGGTCTGGGGTTCCAGGTTTTCCTCAGTCCTCATACATGGCAAATGCCGGGAAGGTACCCTAAACCCAAACCTGGAACATTTCCTTCCTTAAAAAAAAAATCCTTCCCCAATATATAATTTCGTCTCATATATCATCAGTATCCACCGCCTATGGTGCCTTAGTAGTAAAAACGATCGTTAAACACCATTAAAAAAAACAGTCATCATTGTCACCCACCGCTGTCCCACCTCAAGTGGTGTTTAGTTTAGTGTAGAACTAAGTAAGAGGTGGAGGGCAGAGTGCTTACATTCTGCGCATGCTTCATTTGTTCACTTCCCTGGTGCGTAAAACCTCATTTAATTGATCCATTGTTTTTCCTTTCATCCGGAGGACAGGAAACTAAATAAGAAAGTTCTGCAAAGTTGTATTTAACATAAAACTGATGGCAGACAGTACTGTCATGAGCAGAAATAGAACAATGACGGCTGAACTCAAAGCCCATAACTGACGCGCAAGTTGAGAGGGTAGGGGCAGCTCGGGGCAAATAACACAACAGTAAAGTTAATTAGTTTATTTGCCCGTTACTAATTACTGGCATTTCTCTTGCCTGAAGCACCTTGGGAAGACTGCCAACCATGGAACAATAATAGTACAACTTGTTCTTGATTTAGCTGCCGTCTATGTCTTGGCTTTGGCATTATGATACTGACAGGTAAAAAAAAAAGCATCACAGCAAAAATATGTGTAAAGTACAGAGTTGTTGATTTGTTTTATTTACGGACGCTCTTTAATATCTCAGGTCATCAACGTTGCATTCAATTCAGGGCGTGAAATGACCGAAACAATTTTGCTCAGAGGTCTCTCCTTTCAGGTTTGAGGTTCTTTTACCTACCACAAATCTACGACACGGGACCCACGCCTCATTTCCCTTCCAAAAAGTACAGTGATTTATATAGAACTAATATATTCATTTCAAAACCAATGATGCTAGCAGCATCTTTGTTAACCTCCATGGAAAATGTTGAAAAAGTCCTCCCTCATTAATAAGGCATAACTCATCAAGTTGGAGGATTGTGTTGTCAATACCTGTGTAATGTTGTGCTTCAGGTCGTCCAATGTCTGGGGACGTGTGGTGTAAACTCTGTCTGTCTTTTAAGTAACCTCATAGGAAGAAGTCGGTGTTGTCAAATGAGGAGATCTCGGTGGCCGCACGTTATTGGAGATTATCAGGTCTGCAAAGAAACTTTCAAAGTGCCATAGATTGGTTTGATGTATGTAAGCATCATCTTGTTGAAAGTATCCATGACCCAGCTTTACATCGCCCAGTTGCTCAACAAGCTCCGTGAAAATCCGGCGGTGCTCAGCACTGTTCACAGTCCGGTCAAAAAAAAAAAAAGTCTCATTATTCTCTGTGCGGATATTGCACACCAAACCCCGACTGTACTTTGGTGCTTTATGAATGCCATGTGGATTTTGAATGATCCAATAGCGCGAGTTCTATGAGATCGCGTAGCCGCATAAATGAAGCGCATGCTTCACCTGTGAGCCATATTGATGGACAATATGCCAGGACGCGTTTCTTAAGCAGGAGGAGAACGTTTTCAACATTTTCTATAGAGGTTAATAGTCTCCCAAACATACTGGTTTAGTTTAGGGTACCTCCCCGACATATACCATTTATGAGAACTGAGGAAAACCTAAAAAAAACTTCAGTCGTGGAGGAAGGAGTTGGTAGGAATCGAACCCAGAACTGCCGCCCCTTAACTATCTCGGCCACCAATGGGGGTATTTACAGCTTTACAAAACCTTTAACATTCATGCCATCTCAAGAGTAGATGGGGTGAAAGTCATGAGTCGTAACATAGAACATTAAACTGTATTTTCGCGTTGTAAAAATGTATTGCTCCGGCTCTGCCATTGACGCAAGGAGTTTTCGAATTTCTAGCTCCGAAATGCAATAGTAGCCACCACACTGCGTTTTCAAATATAATCCATCGGTTACTATACAGCGGACGTCACAAACGATCTCAGTGATCTGAATGTTAGAAATAATGATTGATATGGATGGACGGTCTTTCCGCTTTTCAGTATCCAATGGGATGGTCCTTTGTTTCGTTATTACGCTGCACCTACATCCAACAACGATGACTTCCGCTGCGCATTCATATAATCTCTTCAGCCGTCCATGAATACGAACAGGCGTTCCTCTCGTTGTGATAAGCCTACGTCAATATTAAGCCGCATCAAGATGTGATTTAAAAAAAAAAAATCTGTCACTCACGAGTTGTGCAAATTAAGCGAATTCCTCACCTAGTAGAATAAAAAAGAACATATGGCCTTACTGTGTTGTATTAGAGGAACAAAATTATAATTCTTTCAACCTACAAAAGAGAAACTATTATTATTATTATTATTATTATTATTATTATTATTATTGAGATTGAACGACAAAAATTAATGCTATACCATGAATTAAATTAAATATATGACCACTGATAAACAAAGTTATACTGTGCATTTTTTAATATTTTAAATGTAAATGTTTATGAACTGAAATCTTTACATTCACTAAAATAGAGAGAAATAACAGAAAGTTTCGAGTTACATTGTGTATTTAAGAACAAGTTTATTATATGTGTCAATAAAACAAATGTTACTAATTAAAAACAATTACAATATACTAAGCAAATATACACAATCAACAATAAATAATCGAAGGCTCGTCGATTTTCATTGACTTTGAAATTTTATTTAAATGTTATTGTAGTATAAACATATAATGCAAACGTTTTCTGAAGGCTATTACAGAACTCTCTTACGTACAAATATAATTCTCAAACACATATATTAGATTAATATTTCACATTTGCTATTTTCACGGCGATTTTTGTTAAATATAAAACATATACAACGCTATAAATGCAGTATATGATGAATTAATTTGTCATTTTATCTTAAAACAATACAGGCAAAATTAAAGGCAAAAGCCTTTTTTAAATTTCGGTTTTCATGTATACCTTTACTCTTAATAGTCCAATTTCCCTAATTTTCAGAAACTATTTTTCTTATTTATTTAAATGGTATATACCGAATTTTGTTGTGAAGAAACAAATATTAATGTCGCTAGAGCTTATACCCCACTCGTTTTTCAGGTATACCCCATTCCCACTTTTCCGTTTTCCCTGATTTTCGGAAACTACTTTTATCAATAAGAAATATACCTAGTTTCGTTGAGAAAAAACCAAAATTGCGGCCGCTAGAGCGTTCTTACAATTTTTTTTAAAAAAGTTTTTGTTTTAGGTTAATCCCCAAGCCAATGATCCAGTTTTGCAGGTTAATGAACTCAACGGATCGTTTGTTAATTGACGGTTATATGCCGAGTTTCGCTGAGAAAAATAAAAAAATCGCGACCACTATATATATATGGGACCACCTCCTTGGTCTTGTGATTAGCGTTGCTGACTGCTGGCCGGTAGGCTAGGGTTCGATTCCCGGTACCTACTAAGGAATTTTTCTAAGTTAGGAAGATTTGGAACGGGGTCCCCCAGCCTCGTGAGGACAATTGGGAAGCTGCCTGATAGAGTGGTGGCAAGCCGCGATATAGCGACCGGCGGGATACGGGGTGCTGATCACATACCCCCTGCAATGCTGCACTGTATCAATGATATCACTGATGGAAGTGGAAGACGCAGCGGTCGTCGCGGTACGCAGAAAGCCCACATAGGGCTATGGGAAACCAGGCTTGAAGAAGTATATACATAGATTTCACGGGTACAACCGCAATAGTTTACATTCCTTCGGAATCCGCTAATAAGAAGTATATAATAATTTTTGTACAAAGTTCATTTTTCAGATGTTAAACTTTAATGAAAGGCTCATCGATAAGCCTGTTGTGACGAAAACCAGGAAAACTATGTTTTTTATTTAAATAGGTAATCTTTCTGGTGTGTATGTTCCCACACGCATGAACGAGTGTGAATTCTAGTTATTAAGATTCTAGAAGCTTGCAATTTATATTCAAAAGAAGCAGTAAAGATGCATCCCTGATTTACGCTATCGTAAACCTTAGCTGCCGAAAACAACGCTACAAATGTATGCATCAAATTAATATGTCGTAAGTTGTGTTACTGTTCTTTCTAATCAAATGGAACTGTAATGAGTTTAAATATTAAATACAGTGCATTCACTTCTAATATTTGGTTGAGTTAGATAACAAAGTTAAACATATTTTATAAAATAGTAATTGACAGTCCTTGAATGCAGATTCAGTTTTTCATACAGTTCCTTAACTTGAAGAGATAGAAGTGCATTTTTTAAACCATAGAACAAAATTCTTTAATCATCGCAATAAAGTTGCAAAGTGTATATAGAAGGTTTTTGTTAAATATTTTTGAAATATTGAAGGCTTAAATGTACTCTTAGAGACGTGGAAAACTTTCCAAGTACATTGAGGTTATTTGAGTTATGGGCCGGCAGAGGGTGGTTGCCTACTGGGAGAAGCCCGTCGTTGAGGCTGGTAGCAGTTTGTAGTTAATTTGTGCGTACGTGTATTACTAAGCGTTTTGATTGTATGAAAATTGTATTTTTTTTGTTTTGTTTTTCTTTAAGTGCGCCGCTTCATATGTATAGTCTTGAAGAACGAGTTTTTATGTGCCGTTCAATAAAGAATGATCATAAATTTTAGCAACCATAATTTTTCGTGCTAAAATTTAACTCTGTAATATTTCGTAAGCTTAATGCATAATGTACGTGAATTACTAGTTTCATTGTTCTCTCTTCCAGTTTCCAGCTGTGAAAAGTGTGCAAGTTGAGACATGTTCAGTTCCAGCTGCAACAAAAATGGTGGTAAAACGCGACGGACAATATGCTGCTCTGAAGTTCTGTTTCATCTCAACTGGTACCTGTGCCATTTACGTCAGGCATCTGGAGTAGTCGTTCTTCTCTATAACACAGATGATTTAACATCAATTTCAAAGGAAGGTGGGCCCAGAACTTCAGTTTCTACTCTAACGGAAGAAAACATTAACTCCGCTGCTGTAGTTCAATTACATTATTTCACGGGGAGCCCAACTGTACTTGTAAATGAAAGGTTGCACATGAGACGTGTTTGTGCACGGTAGGTTCAAAGACTTCTGATTCCAGAACAAAAGGACGCTCGCGTATTGCGTGAATGCATAATCATCTCTGAATTTTTACTGTCCGAACACTTCTCGTAAAAATATTAAGTTTGTGCGATGTGACTTCATCATTCCTGTTGCACTTATTCAGTAAGCACAGGCTGCCCGTAACTCAAATAACCTCACTGTATTATATAGGCAAAAATCGTGATAATGTTCGAACTCCTAAACAGATACTATAGAAAGCATCCACCACACATCCCAAATCTGATACCAAACGCTTATCATCTCTTTGAAAGATCAAAGGCAAAAACAGTACAAAAAACCTCCGGAACTGCGAGTTAACTATGACGCTGTAGAACTGCCCATTACCTCAGAGCTTGACCTACCCAGGTATTGCACGGGTGTTCACTGAACTGTGTAATGGATATAACGTGGCTAAGATGATTCGCTTTGTCTGAAATGATTATAAACAGATGGCTATGATTAGGAATTATGCCGCTGTCAGGAAACCAAGGGAGAAGCTTAGTCTGGCCTACTGCACGATCAAAATTAGGGTACCTATTTGAAATTTTTAGAAAACTAACCATAAAACTGCATACTATATTATTTCAAAACAGTTCGAAGATTTCAGCCTTACAAAACAGACTGTTTTATTTTCTGAAGCCATTTTTAAAGTATTTACAGCATGTTTAAACGTGTCTTGTGCTTTAATATGAGTTATGCATGAAAAAAATGAATTATTGCTTTTCCCCTCTTTAAAAAAAAGATAACAAATACCAAAAGCTTGCTATATGCATCCTGGACTGTTTTGAAGCTGAAATGCAGGAAAAATACATAAAATTTCTTTTCCTCAAGGACAACGTGCTGTCCCAAACATCAACTGTCACAATAGCAAAAGAATACGAAATGACATTGAATTAATTTTTCATTTACCCCTCCCCGACTCTGTAGGTTTCTTCCTATTTAGAAACTTATTTGGCTCGATATAAAGAAATGTCCATTAAAGAAAGATATTTGTCATCAGTACTTAAAATGCTGAGTTTGACAAAACCCTTTTCTCCAAGATTCAAAACTTTAACAATGTGGAATCAAATGTAAAAATGACAATATTTTTAAATAAAAATTCTATTTAACTTTTTTTTTTTTTTTAAGCTTTGTAAACGCCCCTCAAACACGGAGTGTTAATGACAGCAGGGCCAAACATTGTACAAGACGGTATTCCCCTCGATCCGTTATTTGACCTACCCGTACAAACAGATGCTCTTAGGCTGCAGTCACTCCTACTTTAACGAACGGCAACGGAGAGAGCCGAGCCCAAGTTGTGTGCAACAAAGGCTGGCGGATAGAACAGTCGTAACGTACGGAAACAATCGATCTTAGATAAAAAAAATTAACTTTTTGGGATGCATTTTAATACTTGATTACATTCAGTATCCGGCGAAATGAAATGGGAAACTGTAATATAGCTATGTAACACGTAAAGGAAATAATAATTATACTGGGGTAGAGCATACGCTTTTAACACTATAAGTTTTTCATATATTATTTTTTAAACCTAATCTAATGTAAATTTGCAATCTATGCGTTGTTTTAATCCTACAACAGTTGCATATTTTTTTAATCTAACCTAACCTAAGTTAATCTCAAATAACCTAACCTGCCTAACCTAAATTTGCAACCTATGGTGCAAAGAAAAAATAACACGTAGCTTATGAAGCAACAGAAGAATTTATTTCAGCATTTACAGTACATGAATTAAAAGTAAAATTGCAACCATGCATTATCCTCTTTAAGTAGCATTAAAAATAATTTTTATAATATTAAGTACAAAGAAGACAAAATATTAGAATTAAAAATAATAAAAAAATTGCATTGGGGCGTCGAACCACAACCTCAATGTTAGCCGGACGCTCTAACCAACTGCTCTATCAGGTTTGCATGATCATCCCGGATGGTCGAGGTCGTTAAGGTGCGGACTCGTGAGTAGGAGGTCTGGGGTTCGAATCCCTCCAGGACCGTCCTCTGAAGTTTTTTTCCACATTTTCCTCAGTCCTCATAAATGGCAAATAATGGGCAAATACCTTAAACTTAGGCCTCGAAAGTTTCCTTCCATAAAAAAAAAAAATCTTTACCAATATATAATTTTATCTCACGTATCGTCGGTCCTGGTGGTGTAGTGGTAACCATACTTGCCTTCTATACCCAAGGTCGCCGGTTCAAACCCGGCCAGGGTAAATGGATTTTTTCGGGCGTATGGCTTCCTTCGGAAGGGAAGTAAAGTCGTGGGTCCCGTGTCGTATATTTACGGCACGAAAAAGAACCTCAAGCCTGAAAGAAGAGGCATCTGAGCAAAATTTGTCGGCCGTTTCACTTCCTGAATTGAATGGAGCATAATGATCTGAGAGCTTCTGTGATGGGAGGCATTTTCCATTATCAGAAGGGCTGCTAAGAGGATTCTGAAGGACCTGTCAAAAATAAAATGTTCAATATGTCTTAAAAAACTGAAATGCAGTGATAGATGCATTGCATCCAACGAGGACCTCTTGATAATACTTTTTAGCACTGTGGAAACAATGTCATTGAAAGCCTATCAAAAGATAAGCTGGATTAAATAAACATTTTACTATGTTAACGCTCTAGCGATCGCAATGTTTTCCCAACGAAACTCGGCATATAACATCAATTAACAAACGACTCGTCGAGTTCGTTAACCAGCAAAATTGGACTATTGGGGATGAGATTAACTTAATATCAATTAAAAAAAAATGAAAAATCGCTTCTTGGCCACAAATTTGCATTATCCAAATGAAAATATGTATATTTATTTAGAATTAATTGGCAAAAGTAGTATTCGAAAATCAGGACAATTGAGGTATTAGGAGCTGTTAAAGCTAAATTTAGCTCTAGCGGTCGAAATTGTAGAAAATTCCATATCGCATATGCCATTTAAATAAAATAAGAAAAATAGTTTCTGAATATGAGTGAAATCGAACTATTAGGAGGGGGGTTATTTAATATCAAAAACTTAATAATGGCTCTAGCGCCATATATTTGCTGTTTCGTAACGAAACTCCGTATATACCATTTATATAAAACAAAGAATATAGTTTCTGAAAATCAGGGAAATGGAATCATTAGAAATGGGGATTTACCATAAACTCAAATTTTAAAAATCGCTCTAGCTGCTCAACATTTGTTTTTTTTTTTTTTCACAACAAAATTCGAAATATACCATTTAAATAAAATAAGAAAAATAGTTTTCGAAAATTAGGGAAATTGGACCATTAGGAACAGGGGTATAATTGAAAACCGAAATTAATTTTCTCTATATTGTTTTAAAATAAAATGACAAGTTAATGCAGCATATAAACTATATTTATAATTATGCATACGTTTTATGTTTAACAAAAGTATCGTCGTGAAGATTGAAATGTGTATGAGAATTATATTTGTATGTAACACCGCTCTGCAATAACCTTCAGAAAACGTTAGCGTTACATGTTTTATTACAATAACATTTCAAAGTCAATGAAAATCATACAACCTTCGATTGTTATTATTTGCTTTGTACGTTGCAATTGTTTTAAATAGTAACATTTTTTTGTTTTATTGAAAAATATGAACATCGTCATCTTAAATGCACAATGTAACTCGAAACTTTCTGCTATTTCTCTCTATTTTAGTGAATGTAGAGATGATATCAACAGCTCAGTTCATAAATATGGTTACATTTAAACCAGACAGTAGAATTTTGTCTCTCAGTAGTCACAACTTTCATTTAATTAATAATGTAAAAAGATAAAGGTAGCCTTTTGTGTTCCTTAAGGGCAAAGGCCTCCTAACAAGTAGGGAAAGCTCGCTTTTACCTAACGTGGTGAGCTATTCCACGCTAGTTGTTCGTCTGCTGTTTAAGACACTCTGACTGATTTGTTCTTTGGTTACTTCATTTCTCACTGCACTGGTTGCTTCTCGAGAGATTTCCATTTTTCTCTTCCTCTTGCTATCTTGACCTGCATGTTCCTTGAAGAGGTCTGTCCATCTTCTTCTGGGTCTGCCTTGTGTCCTTTTTTCTACCCGGGGATCCCACATGGAGATCTTGCGGCTGGTTTTTTTTTTTTTTTTTTTTTTTTGAGTAGTGTTTAATGCCCGTTTTTACTACTGAGGAATTCGCTTAGTTTATGCAGCTCCTGCGTGACGGACATTTTTCATAAAACAGGATATTGCACGTTTTTAATCCGTCACTGGAACAACGTAATCACTTTTCTGAGCATTAAGGGTTCATAACACTTTCGTAGTGAGTGGCAGAAAGTGATTTGGACCTCCCCGCTCCTCGCAATATTTGGGGACCGCTGGTTAATGAAACTATTCTGTAATTTTACAAACGATATAGTAAGATCTTGGAAACGCAATTTCAGTCAGCTAATCTGAGGTCCATGAAGAAAAATAATGAAGATCAACAGTGATTAAGAAATTGCAATTAGATGTTGACGAGTAAGTGTTAAATTGATATGGGATAAGCATTTGCCTTAATACTTTCTAATTTGCTTCGCGAGGGATGAAATCATCAGCATTTTCAAGATTTAGTACTATACTGATATAACAACAAGGTAATGTTTGAGAATAGTTCGCCATATTTATTTGTTTTTGTATCCCAGAGGTGCCACTAGGGGCACGCATGTAGAAAACCACCGGAGTCAAGACACAAGCTATTTTCATTATATAGCAATACTAATGGCGTAACAGCACATAACCATGGATGCCGCGAGTGCGGTGGATAGCTACAAACCCTTATAAAATCCCTCTAACACCAACGTCGCTAACACTTGGGTAGCGCTTACCTACAGCTGAGAGAAGGTTTATCACTGTTAATGTTAATGGGATAGTCCATCAAGGAATGCCATTTCGTACCTCTTTTGAATATCTCCTTACACGAACACAACACTATGATACACTCCTACAAGCTCTCGCACAACTCTCATGCCATCTGGGTATTTAAAAAAAAATTCAAGTAACACATTAACAATCCTAAAAGATGTATTTTTGTACCTACAGACTGAAAAACAGTTAGCTAAATAACTACACCAGTAAATGTAAAATTAATTAATTATTGTAGGTAAATGAAGACTCAAAAAACTATATCTAGCAAGCTGGTAATACTCGCTGGCTCGCGCATCCTTATGAGTTGCTATGGAAACGGTGCAGCAAATTATTTCTCTCTTGTCTAGATGCTGCCCCTGTTCGGTTCTCCTTTTAGGCGAATTTGCTAAATCGGGACAAGGGTCTACCGTTGCCAGGCAACTGCTATGAAACAAGAGCGCAAGTGCAGACGGGATTGGGCTGTACCAGAGGATACTGGTGTAAGAATCATGCCAAAGTAGCGCTTTGTTACCAATAAATACTTATGTCAGCATTCAAAAATAATATAAATTTGAGTTAAAAACAAAAAACCAGGAAACTAAATTAAGTAAATGCGGTTTAGAAGTCAGCACTGGAAAAAGTTCGATAAACCGCCGCCATCTAGTATTATTGTCGGTCGTGTCCGGCAGTCAGAGCCATCTAGTGTTTACAGAACTACCTGTTCCTTTACATATGCTTCAGCGTTATTTACTTCAGATGTTTATTGACCGCATTGTCGATAAAGGCATCTAGTATTAACCCTCTCCCACAGCTGATGCCAATCATCTGCATGTTTATGTTTACGCTCCTACAGAAACGAGATATTTGTTTACTTATTGCTTCGTATCCCTGCCTTGCATGTGAAGGCTGCGGAGCGGAAATTTACTGCGTTGTGCACTGGGACTGTGCAGGACGTGTAATAAAAATTAAAGTTGCAAGTTTTTGTGTATCTTTTACCAAAAGTTTTAATAAATTCACTATGTTCATGGGAAGGTGAACCGAAATAAAAGTGACCCAGTTCATCGTATTTATTAATGGGATATTTTTCAGGTCAAACTAACTGGCCTGCACACCCAAAGATAAATAAGCGACTATTAGCGACCGTTTCGGAAATACTTGTTGTGATTAAAGTTTTTATTTATTAGTTTTTGTAACTGAAATTAAAGTTTAATAAACGGCAATGCGCAATTTTTACAGTTTCTACGAACCGCCAATAGTGAACAGGAAAATGCATGAAAATAGGCTTCCTAGATCCCTAGTCGAATCAAAGCAGAGATTATAGGCATTAAAAATGATTGGCTAGGATTGGCTAATAGGCGCTTCCGTGCAATTATCACAAGTTATAATTAACTTGTCTGGGACTGCCGATAAATGAATTTATCTGGAAAGCTCAGATATCCTCGAGAACTATTTCAAGGATAAAATAAGAATTTAAATATAATTCCCGTAAACTTCACTTAAAACATTGCAATAATTGTATATTTGTATTATGCATACTTAACCTTTTCAAGCCATCTAGCAACAGACGAATGCCGATTGTGAGTAATGCCAGTGGAGAAGAACTAAATAAGGCTTAGGACTATTTCATGAATAGAATAAGAATAAAAGTAATCTACATTTGAATTTTGCGCACAGAATATTAATACTTGTATAAAATGTTACACTTATAAGGAATTCTGAATACACCTATTCAGAACCGTGAGGATGAAATAGACGAAAGTCGACTATTACAATCCCTACCGTTAGTTTTACTGATGCCAACTGAGAAAACAAAACAGAGAAAACATTTTACATTGCTAAGGTATATAGAGTTACACAATTTACAAAATGATTTCAGACTGTTTGGTTGAATACGCAAAAAGAATTGCTTGAGTGAATACACATTAAGTCAGTTAACTTTACAATATTGAAAACACACAAAGGAGGAAGACAAATGCATGCTGTGTGACAAACCGGATTTGATCATATTTTTCGATAGTTTCATTACAATATCCGGCCGGTCAAAATGCAAAATATTGTTCCGTTTCATTGGTAGATTTTAAGATGACGTCACATAAGTGAAACAGTCTACGTAAGGCTCTTTCATCATGAGTTCACTCACAACAATGTTGCAAAGAAGGTAGCGTGGAGCTCGACTGAAATAAGACATCACTGTGTGGTAAACGGGAGGCTCTCATCAAGGTCAGAGCAAATCGGTGCTTTCAATCCCCTTTTTATTACCACATTTTTGGCGCAAAGGCCTGTAGCATAAGTTAGAGCAAAAAACAGGTGCACACCAGATATTGCATTTGGTTATGAATGATTGTGGGTTTCCTGGCTCACATATCCGCACATTAAATCTGTGAACCTTACCAAGGTTACTATCAATGCGAGAGAGCATTTCTTGGCTTTTCATGTGGTTTAACTTCTTTAACTCCATATGCAAACAAGCACCGTCTCTTTAAGCTAAAACGTAGAAGCATTCACTTGCAGTTCTCTTGAGATTTGCTTGACAGACTTCCTCGAGCTCCGGGCGAAAACCTTGCGCACTTTCTCGTTGCTTTCATCAGAGGCGCGTGATGCTTCTTCAAGTGCTCCCTGTTCCAGAAACTTCTGAAATTGTTCTCTGATGCTCGTAGCGGTTTGTTTAACACACAACCAAAGAAATACAAATATAAAATTTCTGTAAATACAATTATATCTAAACTGAAGTTATGTTTACAATAGGGCCCTGTAACATTTCCTCCGTTCCACCCTACTGAGATATAATTATAATATATATTTATTTAAGCTAAATAATATTTTATGTATTGTAATTAGTAACGTATATATATATATATATATATATATATATATATAATGCTAACACGTGAGTTGACTTGAACAATAAGAGAAAGCTCCTTGTGCTTTGTTATGGAAGCTTAGAAAGCCAACAAAAGGGTCATAAAACCTCTATTAAGAGGAAGTAACCCGAGTGTTCGCGTATGAAACCCCGTTCTATTTTAAAAGGGCTTTCATGGCAAAATTAATAAACTGAAGTACTTTTAAATCCTTTTGATGAGACACCACATAGATTTTTGTGAGATATTTAGCAACAATATTTGCGATGTGCGGCTGTGCATTATCGTACATCATCAAAATTTGAGGATAAGTAAAGGTGTACAGAGTCTTGGGTGCTTCTTGTTCAGTGCTGAACGTATTGTTTTGAATTTCAGCCTCAGCTAACGAACACCAAAGTTTAAAAGAGACAACTGGATTCTTATCATGCACTTTCAAAACAGTCATGGTTACATAAAACGATTTTATTACAAAAGCAGAAACAAGTCAAAATTGCTAGTTCTGGGCGCAACTCCATAATAAAAAAAGCAGGCACGAGGATAGGTCCTTAAGTTTCCGGCCTCGCCGATAAGGACTGTCGCCTTCACAAAATCCTTACTTTGTGTCATACTGTTAAGTAAATAATTGCAGCTACAACTTCCGCTCCACTGTGTTCAGTTGCTCAGATACAGTTGCATAAAGAAGGCTATGTGTAGAAGATTGGACATGTTCAAATGGAGTTTCGAGCTGTTATTAAGTTCTTCACAAAACATGGACCTACTCCAAATGAAATTAAACAGCGATTGGACGTGTATATGCGGAAGCATCCCTCTCATATTCTACAGTAAAAGAATAGGCCAAACTTCATCGAATGGGTCGAGAAAGCATTGAAGATGAAGAGCGTGCAGGTCGGCCCTTGGTGGTATTCAATCCTGAAAACTTCGCTCTTGTGGAAGGAAAATTACTGAAGACCGGCGGCTCAAAGTCACAGAAATAGCAGCAAGGTTAGGCCTTTCTAAAACAACATTCCTTCCAATTATTCATGAACATTTAAACACAAATAAGGTTAGTGCAAGATGGGTGCCTAGATTTCTTTCCTCAGTCCAAAAGCAGCAACTAGTCATCTGTTGTCAGACATTTTTGGAGCTCTGCCGTGGCAACGAGAGAGAAGTTCTGCAAACCATTGTTACAGAAGATGAAACCATGGTCCTCTATTGTTATCACTTGTGCATAGATGATGTCAGATCCTGGATGTCTTCGAGAAATATTTTGAACTTCAATATTTGACATTTCCAGTGTTTAGTTGTTCCTCAGTAGTTCAACGAATGGCAGTGTCGCGGTATGTGAGGCAGTTTTTAATTGAGTTTGAAGATTCAAGTTGAACAAAATCTTGTTATAAAAACACAGACAATTGAGTTCTAACATTGTAATATTCAAAAAGTGGGTTGTAATACATATTTAAAAAAAACAGACTGGAAGACATGCACAGCACGTTCTTGGTGTTCAAAATCATTAAAATTGTGATTTGTGCTGCATGTAATTACATGTAAGTAATAAATTGTATTTGAAAAAAGCGGCTAAACATTGAATGATATTCATATCGTGAGATTATTTTATTTTATTTGGGGATACTCTTTAACAGGTTTGATCATTAGCTTCCCATTGAATTGAGGGCGTGAAACGGTCCATAAACTTTCCCCAGAAGCCTCCGTTTTCAGGTTTGAGATTATTCTGTATATGCTGTACATGTAAGTCAAGGGTTCCTCAGTTTTATTTATCTTCCGAAGGGAGTTCTAACTAGGTGTTTTACGTTCTAAAAATATCAACGACCCTGGCTGGATTTGAACACTGCCGTTGGGTCTACGAGGCATTTATGACCACCACTAGAATACCATGACGACTCATAATATGAGCAGACAGATATGATGGTCGGATAACGGAAGCTGCTCAGTTGTGTGAAAAGGCGGCCGGGGTCGTAAAACCTTTCAGCATGGGTACATCACTTAATTGTTATTTTAACAAAGTAAAGCTTGGATCATACCTAAAAGATCTGGTTAGTGATTTATTATCTTTCAATTACGAATCACAAACCAGTCATTTTCGGATACGTATATGTGCATATAACATTTTTATTGTTTTGGTATGAGGAACTCGCCCACAAAGTTTTTTTCAATAGTTTTCGTACATCCTAATAATACACACATTTTATGAAAAGTTATTTTTATTAGTTTTAAAACAAATCATAGCATTTCTCGAAAAGTTTGAGTAAATTACTCTTGTGGGTGCACTTCGGCCATTTGTACTGTAAGGAAGATGAGAAACTATGGAATAGCCCCGCTTTCTTTGACTGTTCGTCATGTATACATTTTAAACCACAGAAATCTTTCAGGAAATCCTCAGGAACAAATGGTTAAGTAAGAACATTTGTAAAAATGTATCTGAGAGTTGTGTATTGTGCTTAGCTAAAGTGGGAAGACGTTTTGAACACTTTTTGAGCAAATTATAACATGAACAAGCTTTTGGGTCAAGGTTTATACTACGTTTTATTGATTGCTCGGCTGATGACAGCTGAAATGACTCTGTAAAGGAGGTCTAAACAAACAGATAATGAGGAAGTTCGACTTTTATCACACCTATAATCCTTTTCTACGTTCTCATGATTCCAGTTAGAGCATTCTATCCGCTAGAGTATTATCAGCTTCAATTCTTGCGCTTTTTGCACAACATTTCTATGTATCATAGTCCTCAGCGCTTTCTATTGGCATCCCAGTTCTTGTAACTAAAACTCATAGATCAAATATTCAAATCCAGCCGTTCTCAAAAAATTCACGAAGAGCCACTTATCCATAAAACTAGTTGAATTGATGAGCACTGTAATATTCTCGCGTGCATGTAACAGCGAGAATAAATATCTTTTATACTGGACTGTACACCATTATCTACACTGTTCATCAATGACATACCATCATAACACTGGGCTATCAATTTACGTTTTTGTTCCCCACTGTGCTTTATCAGTTCGATAAGCCCCCGTATTTTGATCATATATGGATTTAAAAAAACCTCATGGAACGTTCTACAGAACGCGCATCAAATTTACACTGCCAAATACGTCGAACAGCAGACACTTCAGTAGTTTTATTCATCATGTCGATAAATAATTTGTATAAGTCTTCAATCATGTCAACATTTAAGACAGTTCTTTACGTCAGCGGCATATGTAAACATACCATCAGTTAATAGCTTTTAGACAAGGATTGTTAAGCAACGGTGGTATTGATGATGTAAAAATCTTAATTAAGAATTTGCTAATTTGTAACCTGCTGTTAGAGAATGTGTATTTTTGATCTAATTTAAGGTAACTGGTTAAGTTTAGACTTAGGGTTATCCAAATGTAAAATAGTTATTATTCTAATGTTCTTTTCTGGGGAATTTTAATTCTACAGAAATATTTTAATAACTAAATATAAATTTACATAATAACAAGAAGGGACAATTTTAATCGGTGGACAAATAGTAATACTGAAAAAATTGCGAATCAGTTTAAACTCTTACAAGCATCCTGCAAGAAAACGCTTTAACTTTTAACAATTTACATTTTTCATATTCTACACGTTTACCTAGAACCTATTTATTTACTGTACAATTTAGATTTATAGGTACACTTCACATTTTTGGAAAAGTATCCATGTTATCAGAGTGACAAGGTAGAATATTTCATTCTACTATTCCTGTTGAAGAATGGCGAATGTAAAACGCCTCCCATCTGGTGGGAAGGTTTTGATTGAACAAGACCAACGTATTTGCCATATCTCAATGTAGACATCGATAGTAGACAAAATGGTGGTAAACGTGGCCCGTGCTGGAAATTACATCACTTTGTTATTTTGGTTCGTTGTTTATTACAGTGGTTTATAATTGGAAGCAAATAAATAGTAGCGTGTTACTTCTTTCGTTTTTAAGTTAATATTTAATTTATGACATCACACCAGAAACTTGTGTAATAGAACTTGTTAGTACAACATGGGTTGCTCTTGTATTATTTAATTATGGTAGTGCATCCATAATACTATATTTCCTAAATAACATTAATTAAAGTAGGAGTGGAAAAAGAGTATACATCGTGAAAATTTTGAAGTTAATGGGAAAGTATAATGTGCTTTAAATTTTTCATACCAAATTTGAGTTTGGGAGAACATTTTGCCTGTGAAAATTTCTGTAATCTACCATCAAATGTGATGATGTGGATTAGCAAGGAAAGGAAAGATCCAAAGCGTGTAGAAAGATTTGGATCGAGATGATGAGTTTTAATGAATGGTGTGAGCAGGATGTAATAATATGTTTCACCTCGTTTGCAAGTAAGGTTATACAAAGACAGAACCCGTAGTGTGTCGGTCATTTTATGCTATTAACACATGAATTTGTTTATTTAGTTCGTTATAGTTACCTGGTTTATTACACTGGTTTTCAGTTGGAAGTAAATTAACAGAGTGTGTCACCTCCTTTGTTTTTTATTACGTTAATATTAAGTGAAATACACCGAAACTTGTTTAATTGAAAGTGTTTTGTACAACATGAGTTGCTCTTATATGTCTTAATTATGGCAGTGCACTGCATAATACCACGTTCACATTTCCCAAATACCAATAATTAAAGAAAGAGTGGATAAACAATATACACAGTGCAAGTTTTTAAGTTAAGGATGAAGCTGTAATGTGTATTTAACATTTCGTACCAAAATGTATGGTTAGTGAGGATATTTCCCTTTTGTAATTTTACCTAATCTATTATCATATGTGACGGAGAGGTTTAGCAATGAAAGGAAAGAATCGTAAGAACGTATGAAGCGAATCTTGGAGCGTGATGAAGAGAATTTTAATGAATGGTGTGAGTAGTATATTATATTTTAACTCCTTTGCAAGCGTGGTTAAGACAAGACAGGTGCGTCCATTTGCAACTATTGCCAAGGGAGACTATGCCCTTTTCATTAAATTATACGATGATAATTGTGATGCTGTCTCGTCTGTGTCGATTAGTTTTAAGGAGTTCAGATCATAGGACCCACGGTTTTACTTCTATTCCGAAGGAAGCTATACTTAGGAGTATTATGCCCGAATCTAATGTAAATACTGAATAGCTGATGAGTCTTACTTAAGTCAATGATTAATCGACTCCTAACCTCTACTTTTCCGTATCATCGCATGTTCCTTGATACTGCTAAACTTTGAATTGTGTGAAGTTACATAATTTATCAATTATGTTTATCTTGGTCAATAAAAGAACTCACTGGTGTTGCTTCCTGTATTTACCCGCAACTTACATAACCTCAAAAACACTTCATTAACAAATTCCTTTTCATTGGTTTCCTTTCTAAAAGATCTGCATAACTTTCGGCCTAAATCATCGGGTACATAAATAATACGAAACCAATTAATTACAGTATATTTTATTTGAGCATTCAAGTAATATTCCTACACATGTATGTATGTATATATGTGTGTGAGTGAGTGTGTGTATGGGCCCTGCGGGTCCAGCGGTAACCATACGAACTCGTAGACCCAAGGTTGCGGGTTCAAAACCGATAAGAGTCGATTAATTTTTTAGGGCGACTTCTTTCTGGAGAAAAATAAATCCGTTGGTCTCGTGTCGTAGATTTGCAGCACGTAAAAGGATTTCAGGCCTGAAATTAGAGGACTCTGAGATGTTAAAGAGCGTAATATACCAAATAAATAAAAATAATAAGTTAGTTACAAAAATTCTTAATTCTTTGTATTAGAAAAAATATGACGTTAATTAGTTCAACCATTCCTAATGACACTAATGCAAAATTTTCCGAATTGAATTGTATTTTAACAGGAAATAAAACAATTCATAGCAAGATTGGTGTCCCAAAGGCTGACATGAAACACGACTAAGGACTGCAATTTGCAGGTGAACAGTACTTTCCTGAAATAGTTATTACTTGGATGATTTGTAGATTCAAATACCCTGAAACCAAAATAAAATACAAAGTAATGAATAGAATCAAAAGGGATGCTCACTACATAACAACAACTTTAGGATGCAGCCATCCGCAGGCAACAGCAAGATATCTAGTTTTTTTTTTTTTTTTTATTTTTATTTTTTTTTTTAGCAAGATGTTACTCTGGTAAATTATTTGCAGAGTGAAGCGCAGTAACAGGCCATTAATATGCAAATTTAATTTCCAAAGTGCAGCATGCAGCCAAAGAGAAACGTTCCGACAAGGGTAGACGAGATATGCACTTACATCAGTACTGCGCTTAAAGCCACGTCGGATGATGAAGCAGAATTTAATTGACGGAGCACCCTACATACCCACCAGATCTGACCCTCAACAACTATAGGCCGTTTCCCAAACTGAAAGAGTTCTTTCGAAGGAAGCACTTTATTATGTGATGATATATTCAAATGTAAACCAGACATTTGCAGTGGATGGATATAACTCTGGAAGAAGTGCGTGAGGAGGACATTTTGCAAAGTGAAGTAATAATAAATATATCATATAACTAAAATTGTTTAGTCTTTCAGCTCTGCTGCATTATAATTTATTGCATTAAATTTTACATATCTGTTTTCCCTTTATTATTAGGTTGAAGCATAAACTCGTAATCACTACACTGCGTTGCTCAGACGAATGTTTACCGTTTATCATCTGTCTTTCATTATTTGGGGCTTTGGGGTCGTAAATGTGCCTTGAATTTTGCCGATTTGAAGACAGTTTGCGCTATAGTTATCAGCTAAAGAAGATGAAATATCAAGTTTTAAGTGTAATAGAGGAGCAAGGGCAGTGGAGGCGGCTCATAACATTTGTGCCTTCTACAGGGAGAATGCCATTGGAGATAGAACGACAAGAAAATGGTTCTTCGTTTCAAGCAGTAGTAATGGATGTTTTATTGTACCAATTTTAGAATTCATTCAAATAAATACAACTGCCGCATAGGCCTTAAGGATGTGCATGCTTATAACAAATCAAAATGGTCATATACATACATACATACATACATACATACATACATACATACATACATACATACAACATCTACAAGCATACATACAAATATACAAATACTGCGATATATTTACGTTTTCTATTAATAATTTTATATACAAATACATAAACATGAATTGACCCTGACTCTTGAGCACCCCTTCCATTTACTGACATCGCCTGTGCAACGCCCCCCTCTTCACTCTAGTCATTAACCTTCTTTGTCCGGTCTTCGCTAGAAACATTCCCAAATTATTTGTGTATCTCGCATCCACCAACACTCCCCGGCATATGTTCAAATTTCTATTGGCATTCAGAAATTGCGGTGATAAATGCTCATTTCTTAAAATCTCCGTTTCCCTGCATTCCGCCAAAAATGCCTCCAGATATCGCTTTCTCCGCACAATGAGCAAATTCTTTCACCGATAGCACCAACTGTTTTGTTTCCCTTCCAAGCCCCTAATCTGAACCATGCGAGGCCACTTCTTTCTTCTCTGCCACAGATACCCAAATAAACCCCCCTCCCCCACACCGGATGTATTTGAGCCTGCAGGTTAAGCGATACTTTTTCTGCGCATTGAGACTCAGTATTTTGCCTATCTATATCTCGCAAACGTCTGTTAAATATTTTCCAATTATTTCGTGTAATGTCCTCTCCCCTTAACCAAATATACCCTAATCCAATTTTGTCTAAGCCTTTCCTTATTTTTGATGCCCATCAAACAATAGACAAACTACTCGAAGAAGAGCTTGGTCCCTCCGTATTATCCTTAACCAGTGGTAATTGTACTTATTTTTAAATTCACACTTTCGTTAGCAATACCAAACTCTTTAAGGGCCCCACAATTTACTGTTCCCCTCCCTACTTGTAGCAACCGTTTAGAAACTGATTGTACCTGATTAGGTTCCTCGGTGTTTTCCCATCCCCAATTCAAAGAGAGCCACTTTGACGTGAGCGATTCGCCACATTCAGAAAGATTACAGGGGTTTGATTAGGGCCTTGTGAACTCTTTAATTCAGGATTATCCACGTCAGTAAACGCAAGAATTATCAAATGTGGTGAATCGTGGGACATTCGCATCCATGGACAAGGTTCAAAATCCCGGTGCGGTTGTACAGCAAACTTTAAGTGAAAAGAATAAAAATCAGCGGATAGCCATCATTGTTTGTTAGTGAACATCGACTCAAAGTAGAAGATGAAAGAAGACTCTAATCAAGAGTAATTAAATTTTTGAAAAATATTGAGGAAATGCAAAGGGTTGAACAGGTTTTAAATGGAGATATAAGAGCAAATTTAAAAGTTGAGAAGTTAAATTAATATATAATAGTAAAAGGAAGAGGTGAATTTTAAATAATGCCAGGATAGCATGCCAAATATTTAAACATAAACCAATTGGAAAGAGTAATTTCTGTCAACGGAGGAAAAGATGATTGAGTTAGTCTTTGCTGCTCCTGTAACACGTCTTGAAGCACAAGATTATGATGAAAATAATGTACAAGAGTCACTTGAAACATGCTCGGGATGATGCACAAAATGGATGCACAGATTTTTGAAATGATTCTTATTTTTCACACAGTCCCCCTTGACACTGATGCACATTGTCCAAAGATGCTTCAAAACCTTTATCCCATCATGAAAGTCAGAATACTCCAGACCTACAATCGGAATGGTGGTATAGTGGTAACCATACTTGCCTTGTAAACTGAAGATCGAGGGTTCAATCCTGGTCAAGATCGATGGGTTTTTTCGGGCTTCCTTTGGAAGGGAAGTAAAGCCGTGGGTCCCGTGTCGTACATTTACGGACAAAAAAGAACCTCAAGTCTGAAAGAAGAAGCCTCTGAGCAAAATTTATCCATCGTTTCACGCCCTGAATTGAATGGGACGCTGATGACCTGAGGCGTTAAACAGCGTCCGTAAATAAACCAAATCAACAACCAACCAGACCTGAAAAATACTCCGCAAATGATGATTTAAGCTGTTCATTGGACTAAAGTTTCCTTCCATCAAGAATTTTTCTCAGTTTAGGGAATAGAGGTAAGTCTAACGAAGTCAAGTCAGGGGAATAAGGTGAATGTCGCACCAAATCGTACCCAAATTCATTGATTTTCGCCATTGCAACGGCATATCTGTGAGGGCCAGCATTGTCTTTATGCGAAATGACTATATTGTTTTATAAACCAGCCTTTTCTCGCGCACTTCTTACTTCAACATGTCCAAAGGGTTAATATAATACGTTCCAGAGGGAAGATAATGGATTAGCATTACACCCTTGGCATCCCAGAAAACCAACGTAATGATCTTCCCGGTCGATTTCACACACTTGGCTTCTTTGGCGATGCTTTATCTTTGACTGCTCTTTTGTTTCGGATGTGTAGTAGTGCACCCAATGGTAACAATAGAAGCATTACGTGGACGGGAACTTTCTGTGAAAGGGCCAAACTTTGTTAAGAGATTTGCACTCCTGAGTCAGCTGTCGTGGCACTCATCTTGCCGATAATTTTTCAAGCACAGCTCTTACCTCAAAATATAAAATACATGTACCTATGAGAGGCCCAGAGCGTCAACAATTTTGGACACTTTTAATTGGCGATCCTCCAGAGCCATATCGTGCCATTTATCGATACTTTTTATGTCGTCACGGAATTTCGTCGTCCACTCAGTAGGTCACCTTCCAAGCTTGCATGGCTGCGTTTAAACTTTGTGATCGCTTGAAAATGGTGATGCAGAGTTTCCTAGAGTGTATATCATATCATAGAGTGTATATCACTCTTCTTTACCAATTATTTAATAACCGCCTATTATTGGTATTTGCCATTTTTTACCATATGCACAAATGTGAACTGCAACAAATTTGTAGCTAGTAAGATTCTTGATGACCAGTCTATATATTATTGTAAAAACGTTTCTATGGAAGATGGTGGGTTTTGATAAAAAAAACTTGATTTGGAAGTACTGCTGCAATTTTTGGGTCACTCCGAGAATTTTTCCAGATGAACCTCTATCAAATGTACAATCTCTTACTTAGTAATTATAATTTTGCTACTTGTTGCGTTCTAACCAGCCACTAAATTGTTTCTAACTTCGCGCACTTTGGCTAGGAAAATTCCCAAATTCATCCAAATAGCGTGGTTCACAAACAGATCTCAGCATGCAAATACACATCTTAATAGCCTTAAAAAGTTTTCTGGGAACAGTGGGTACATTCTGCCAGAATATGTACCCATTTCTCATCCCCTCCATGGTCGGTCATGGTGGTGTAGTGGTAACCATACTTGCCTTCTAAACCCAAGGTCGCGGGTTCGAACCCGACCAGGGTTTCGGGCGTAAAAATCGTAAGTATGGCTTCCTTAGGAAGGGAAGTAAAGCCGTGGGTCCCATGTCGTACATTTACAGCACGTAAAAGAACCTCAAGCCTGAAAGAAGAGATCTCTGAGCAAAATTTGTCGGCCGTTTCACGCCCTAAATAGAATGGGACGCTGATGACCTGAGATGTTAAAGAGCATCCATAAATAAATCAAATCAAAAAAAAAAAAAAAAGATGACTTCACATGTGTGAAATAGTCACCATTAACTAAAATAGTTATAATAAACTTAAAGTCTTGTGAACTAGCAAATTGTTTTAATAATACATTCATTTTTTTTTTTAATTATTGCTTACGTTCATTCCACACAGCGGTGCACATTCCGCTACCCTCACCCCACTTTTCCAGTTCGTTACAACAGCAAAGATATCAGGAATCTATTCCTAACACAGCACACGATACTAGTGAGGCTAGAGGAAGTCATGGCTTGTATTTTGACAAACAAAAGAATCTTCCCAACCGTAAGTAACTGCTCAATTGTGAAGATATTTTGTGCTAGGGCGAGTGACCTGATAAGAAAGAAAGAAGGGGGAACAGAGAGAGAGAGAGGAGAGTGGTGCTCCCGATAGAAGAAAATTTCCTCCTTTGTTTTTGTGTCAGAGTGCATAACTCCATTTGCGCTTTTAGAACAGTCATAAACTACTGGAAATTCCCCCATTTAGCTAAGCATGAATTATCATAAAGACAATGTCTCATTTCAGACTTTCCATGCAAGATCAAGACGTTTTAGAGCAAAGTTTTCCGGCTATTTTATGTGTGAGGCACACTTGCAAATGAGATTAAGTCCTGCAGCACCCTTGTTAAAAATTTTCACGATCGTTTTCTTTTTCAGAATTATTGATTTGTGAATCAAGATGAAATATAAGATAGGAATGTGTGTTAGTACAGCCCGGCTGCTACCGTCTTTTATCCAGTATGTACATAAATATTAGTTTCTGATTTTAACTCAAATTTAAGATATTTCTTAGTCCTGAAATACACTTTATTGGTAAAGTCCGATTAATTTTAGCTATAAGCAGTAGAAGAGAGACAAGCAAGAGTGGTGGGGAAACCATTGTCATGGAGGGAGGGAAATATGTCCTAATAAATACAAGTGTATTAGTATAAGTCCTTGTAAAGTATGGTCTTATTACGTTCTGTTTTACAAAAGAAGTGCAACACGTGTAAAGTACTAGTAAAAACTTACAAGTGACGGCATACAAGAGCAAGATGCAGGAACAGCTGTTATTTTTTTTTTATTTGCCTTTTATTTAACATTTTGTCTTTAACATCTCAGGTCATAAGCATCCCATTCAATTCAGGGCGTGAAACGGCGGATAAATTTTTCTTAGAGACCTCTTCTTTCAGGCTTGAGGTTCTCTGTCGTAAATCTACGACACGAGACCCACGGCTTTACTTCCCTTCCATAGCCATACTTAGGAACTTTACGCCTGAAAAATCCATCGATCCTGACCGGGTTTGAATTCGAGATCTTGGGTTTAGGAGGCAAGTGTGGTTACCACTACACCACCAGGACCGACAAGAAACAGCTGTTTGCCACACGTCGCCATATCTTACATTAGGTTAAGTCTCTTTAGAGATTGTAATGCACAGAGTGGATTATTGTCATTCCTGCTAAATGGGTGTTGTATTTTTCTCAGACATAATGATAATTTAAATACTTTATTATGTATTTAGCGATATTCAAGCGTAATAATCCACTTTGATACGACGGCTACATTTAGGAGCATCAATTTCAGTCGTTGAGATGGCAAAATAATCGAGCTTCTCTCTTTATATTAGTCCATTGGTTCATTTATATTTATTTATTGATTTATATTTGTTAACAATCAAATTCTCATTACAATAAAAAACTGGGAAATTTGAGATCATTTTAAAAGAGAATGAAGAATGAAAAAAAGTATTTTTGTAACATGTAACAAGAACCTTAAAATACACTAACTAATATGCTGGTCTGAAATATGCATTTGCTGTACTTTAATTGCACTTAACCTAACTTTATCATTATATACAAATAACTTAATTATTCTTTCTTTATATATATTTCTACTCATTATTATGGTCACTTTCGCTAATACTTAGCACAGGTGGGTCAACTGACTCCCAAAATCATTAAAAAGATAATATAAATTGTGCGAATATTTGAAGTTACCAATATTCCTACACTTGTAGAGAAATGTATACAAATTGCTGTGTTCGACTAATACTAATACTTTTGTGGAACAGACCAACGAAAAATCACTTGTGCACTTGTAAGTATGAAGTTGTAAAGTACAAGTGTAGCAGAAACCTTTGTGGAACAGACTTTTACTAATAACTACAAGTTACAGGTCCATACTCTTGTAATTTATTAAAGCATACTTTTTGTGAAACAGGGTCCTGGAGGATGGTTTCAAGCAATTGTTGTTGCACTTGCAGATTTGGTTTCTCTTCCTTGTTTTTGTCCTCCCTTTCATCTTCACTTGAAAAGTTGAGTCGTGGTATCATCACTGCCTCCTAGATGAATGAAACGTCCTGCTCTGCATCCTCTTCACATCTGCTTTGCCGATCTTCCACAGAAATATCAGCAATCGTCTCATCTAGGTAGCCTAAATGAGTTCTTTTGGGTTTAACTTGGGAAGGTAAAACGGAAGGCGTAAAATACATGGTTATATTCATGAAGAATGCTGTCTATTTTGTAAGTAGGGTTTAGGGGGAAATTATCATGTTGTAAATATCAGGGAAATCTTTAACAAAATACTCCCAACGGAAAGCCTGCCATCACAATGGAACAAGCACAATAATTATTTTACATAAAAAGGGGGCTAATGATCAACTCACCAACTACAGGCCAATCAGTATGATGTACAACATATATAAATTATTCTCCACACTAATAACAAGACGCATTACCATGACAACCAACCGGAAGAGCAAGCAGGGTGCCGATCTGGCTACAGTACGGTGGAATCACCTGCAAATGATGGAGGAATTTAATTTACCGTTGTGTATCGCCTTTGTTGACTATACCAAAACCTGTGATGCCTATGATCCAGGCAATATCAAGACAAGGAAGTAAACAAAAATACATAAGGCTACTGGCCAAGCGAATCATATGCGAAGGTAGCAACAGAAAAGAAAGGGCAACCCTTCAACTTGGTAGAGGGGTAAGGCAAGGAGACCCAATTTCCCCAAAACTTTTCACAATCACATTAGAGAAAATATTCCGCAAAATAAAATGAGGATACAGATTTTTTAATAGTGTTTAACACCCGTTTTAACCACTGAGGCACCACAGTTGTGGGCACTGATGATACATGAAATGAAATGATTACTTTGTAAAGGATATTTTTATTGTAGGAATGAAACGTTGCAGGTCTAAGTTTAGGGTATCTTCCCGGCATTTACCATTTATGAGGGCTGAGGAAAATCTGGAAAAAACCTCAGTCACGGAGGACGGTCCTGGCGGGATTCGAACCCCAGATCTCCCACTCACGAGTCCGAGCTTCAACGACCTCGGCCACTCGTGGCAGTTCACTTTGATTGTAATATTACTTTGTGTGAAGATGCACGTGCAAGAAATGGTTTAGTATGTAAATAAATATATGTATCTTTTCCTTATATACTAATAACGATAGAAGCATTAAATATTTACAGCTGATCTAGATTATTACAATCGTTACTGAGCTCTATTTTCGGGTAATTTGCATAATAATTTTTTGCAGATGAACATTAATATAATCTTATATTTATAAAAAAGGAATCTATTACAAAAAAGTACTAATTGTTTTTACAAAGTATATTATTTAAATAGAGTTCAGAACTTATAGTATAATTAAAATATAAGCAAAAAAGTATCACTGAGATATCTGTAATACTTTTAGAGAAAAAAGTACATAAAAATGAACACCTTCGCATTAGTAATATAGAGCCTCTGATCTCACCTTAAACATTTTTGTATCTTTCTTTCTATTGTTTATACTCTTGATGACATGAAAGTAAAATGACTTAAATTGAGTTTCAGAATTCCGACTGCAAACAGGAGTTTTACTGGATTCGCGATTTTGGGTCCCTGGAGAATGTAAATGTAAAGGCAGAGAGCGAGTTGCTTGCCAAGCCAGGCGACTAGCAGAGAAACCAAGCAAAGTGGTGTGTCAGCTTCATACACAACACAACTCAAATAGCATTCCTGTTAGTGATGTGGTACAGTCCCTGCTGAAAAACGTAGCTTAATTGGCTGTGCAGATGTGTCCCTATTATATAACAAGTGCGCACAGAAGATATTGTCAGTTAGTAGTTACTCAAGGTGTTCGACACCAGGGCCCTATTCCACAGAAGTATGGTCATTATACATCCAAGTGTGCTAGTATAGGCACTTGTAAAGTGTGGTCTTGTAATTTTCTGTCCCACGAAAGAAGTGCAAGCCTTGCAAAGTATTAGTAAAATATTTCAAGTGATGTCATATGCAAGATAAAGAAACAGCTGTTTGCCATACGTCACCATAACTTGAATTAGGTTATGTCCACTCCTTGGGGGGTTTTAGTCATTCCTGTTAAGTTGATCTTGTATTTTTTCAGACATAATGATACTTTAAATATTTTATTATACATTAATCGATATTAAAGCGTAATAATCCACTTTGGCTACATTTAGGAGCATCAATTTCAGTTGTCGAGAGATGGCAGAAGAATCGAGCTTCCCGATTGCTCTCTGTCATTTATTTTATTAGTCCATTTTAACATTTATTGGCTTATATTTCTTAACAATCAAGTTCTCATTATTAGCAAGATAACTGAAATTGTTGTATGAAAAGAGATTATTTTAAAAGAGAATGAAGAATGAAAAGAAATATTTTCGTGGCATGTAGCAAGAACCTTAAAAATACATTAACCAAGATGCTGGTCTGAAATATGAACTTGAAACGGAAACGTCAATATCAGCCGTATTTTAGTTGCACTTAATCTAACTTTATCATTATACACTAATACTAATTTATTCTTTCTTTATACCTATTCCTACTCATCATCATTATCATCATTTTCGCTAATAGCACATTTGGGTCAACTGACTTCCAAAATAATTAAAAAGATAACACATTTTATGCTAGTATTTGTAGTTTCCAGTATTCCTACACTTGTAGAGAAATTTATATAAATTACCAGTGCCCGATTAATACTAATACTTTTGTGGATCAGAACTACGAAAGATCACTAATACATTTGTTAGTATGGAATAGTAAAGTATAAGTGTAGCAGAGAATGGTTTTGGTGAGGGATCGAATCCCAGACCTCCAGCTCATGAGTTCGCGCCTTAAGGACTTCAAACGGTGGCATTGTTAGTACATTTGGAAGAATGTGGGGGATGTTTCAAACCTAGCTAGGCTCACTAACCTAACCGGCCATGGTCTCCTTGAGAAACTTGAACCTTAAAGTCAGCAGAAAGCAGCTCTGACAACTACACTATGAGACTTATTCTCAGCAAGTTTTCTTACCTTGACAAACCTTTTCAAATAAAAGGGCACACAGAAGCCTTCCTTATTATCTTCTCGCTGCAAGGCATGGCTATAAGAATAACATGGAAAGAGTACACCAGAAGGAAAAGAAACAAAGCATAAGAAACTTTTTGACAGTTATTTCCAAACCCCACTTAACTACCTCCATAAAAAGATATAAATACTGGGGGGTCGAACTGGAAACTCCTTGGTGTTGTTTTCGAAATGCTCGATTGAGGATGTAACGCCAGCTTTCTGGATTTCGAGTTCTGTAGTTCTTCAGATTATCTGAGAAGCAATACAAAAATACGCTGTCGAACCTGTGACGTCAGTTGTCATGAGAAACAACAGAAGGCAGACGCACAGCGATAAAAGGAGCAGCGCTCACACGTTGCCATGACAACCACAACAGCGCCAGCACTCATTTCCGTTATGCCTACAGTGTTAACCACTCTATGCGAAATGTAACCGATGCTGCGCGCTGCAGTGTATACACTGTCAAACTTTTATGGTTTGATTGGTCCAAATTCATAGTTTTTTCGCTTTAGATGTCACCCTTTTATTGTAAGACAAATAAAATTAACTTTCAATATTATTTCATTTGAAATAAAAGATTTTAAAGCCGTCAAGTGTACCTATAAAGAATTATAAAAGGCAGGAAAAGTTTTCTGTTGTATGTATCTCATAAAATGTTTAAAATGTTTATTGGTCTTATTTTAAGGAACATTTTGGGTTGCTGCGAATAACTGCACATATATCGGGAAAAAATAATTGAAAGGTATTCCATAGAAACCCCCCCCCCCCAATCTTGAGAAAAGTGTTGAGGAATAATAACGTAGATACACAGTAACAGCTTGCGTTGACACCTTTGACCTCCTTAGTTCGGCTAATGCCGCAACTAACATATGTGTTTAATGAACAGCTGTCAGTTGTTACAGATTCATTAATTAAAGCGCTATCTGTAATTAAGATGTACATTTTCTTTTCAAAACAGACATACAATTCCCATATATGTCCCTGAAACAAGAGGTATTTACTTGTATGTACATATTTACTTGCATTAACCTGGATAAACGTCCTAATTACGCAAATCTAATGCGCATCAAATGTAATGCGCACCCTAAATTTGAAATTTAAAATCATAAAAAAATATTTTGGCATATTGTTTGTGCGGCGTCTTAGAGATAAGCCCGTCCGCTTCATAAAACGATCAGAACGCAGAATTTATAAGTGGACTATTGGAGCACGTAGGACAAAATCCATCACTCGTGCTGTTGTCAGGACAGTTGGTGTAGGTCAAAGAAGAAAAAGTTATTTCTTGTGGTGTCACTAGTCACAGGTTGCCCGTTCTTCTTCCTTTCATGTACGAATTCCAAAACTTTTTCTTCATTGTCAGGATGTCTTCCTTTGCGAGGACCAGTGAATTTCTTCCTACTAGCTTTAGTTGCAAATAAGTCAATTTCTGTTGCCGCCACAAGCAAAAGCTGCTCTCAGCTACATTGAATTCTCTTCCTGCCTTCCTGTTATCATTTTTTGCAGCATAAAGAATTATGAGATGTTCTACCGTACCCGATAAATGCATCTGCAGCCGGCAGTCCCGAGTCGTAGCGAAAAAGTCCTGGTTACTATACGATAAATGTTACTATGGAGTAATATTGATCCTTTTTTATGTTTTTTGTTAAAATTTAAATAAAGTAACCTAACGTATGAAAAAGTAACATTTATTCAATTAAGAATAATGTAGAAAAATTACAAAGATTAAAAAAAAAAGTAACCAGTTAGAAAGTGTTATTATGAAGTAATATATTTTTTTTATGTTTTATTATTTGTTTGTAACTTAAACTAAACTAATTTAATCTATGAAAAAAGCGAAATTTTTTTTCCAATAAGAATAGCACAGAAAAATTATGAAAACTAAAAACAAAGACAAAAAAAAAAAAAAAGAATTTATTATGAGAGAGAGGGGGGAGAGAGAGAGATTATCAGTAAAAAATACCAATATCCAGGGGGAATCGAACCCATTACCTTTACATCATTAGCATGACACTCTAACCTACTTAGATAACAGCTTGCAAATTATTGACTATAGTTACTACTAAACTCGTAACCAGTCGGCAGTCTTCGCTACCGTTCGGGACTGCCGGCTGCAGATGCGGTTCAGCGGGTAGGAATAAGTTTCAAACGCTCTATGCAATAATAAAAGTAACGAAGTCGAGAATTGCAGTAACGCGTTATGACGTAATAAAAGATAAACTTGAATGAAGTTACCGGGGAACTACTGAATGGGTTTGCACTGGAATCTAATGCGCACCACAAGTTTGAATGCTGCATTTGGACAAAAAAGTGCGCATTAGATTCGCGTAAATATGGTAGTGTTTTTTTTTTTTTATTACTTACTTTAGTCTGGTTTTCGGTTTTGCTTGTTTATTGATGGTTTCTGAATGATAGTCAAGCATTTTTAAGCATTACTATTAATATTTTTTCTCCAAAATCCTTGATTTGTGTTTAGCTGAGAGCTGGTGAGCGTAGCTTTGTTTTATATTTACCGTAAATGACAGATCTCTGAAAAAACATATATAGTCTTTTTCCGCTCTTCACAACAGCTTTAACATATGATACCTATTACACATATTCAAAAGGAGTGAAAGAGAGAAGAGTACTTAAAGAGATGAATAGTATTTTGCAAAATTACTATAGAAAATGAATCATTATCCGAGATTAAAGTCCACTGAAACAGACCGGATGTCGCACCGCACAGAGTTGCACATAGAAATGTGGTTCAATAGTATCTCAAAAAAAAAAAAAAAAAAAAAAAAACACTGAAGTTTGTCCCTCATCCTCGAAATAGAAAGAAACTTCGTGGGCGCATTTTCCGTCATCAGAAGCAGTGGTGAAGGCTCCGTAGGCGATTCTGAAGAACGTGTCAACAAATGGATTAATTACAGCATGTCTTTGAAGACTAGCTGGTGCAGGTGCATTGCATCCAACGGTGAACTACTTTGAGAAAGATCATCAAATTTATGAGGGTTGTTGATTTACGGACACTCTTTAACATCTCAGGTCATCAGCGTCCCATTCAACTCAGAGCGTGAAACGGCGGACAAATTTTGCTCAGAGGAAGAGGCCTCTTTCAGGCTTGAGGTTCTTTTTCGTGCCGTAAATTTACGACATGGGACCCACGGCTTTACTTCCCTTCCGAAGGAAGCCATACTTAGGATTTTTACGTCCGAAAAAATCCATCGATCCTGGTCGGGATCGAACCCGTGATCTTGGCTTTAGGAGGCAAGTATGGTTACCACTACACCATCAGGACGGTATGTTGCCAACAAAATTATGACCATTCTTAATTGAACAGCCCATCATAGTTTACTGCAAGGCTAACATTAGAAAGTATACTTTGCTAATACTGTTCTGAATTCAAGATAAATTTGAAATGAAACTGCAACGAGAAAAAATTCCCGTAATTGGAGGACAAAATAAGGAAAAAGCTCATGTTTGCTGTGCCTAGTGTCTAAGTTACTATGCTGAAGAGAGATAACATGCATATAGTTACTGAATTGCAATCCCGATCAGAAGTTTTATCAAGAAATGTTGAAAATTTCAATTTAATGTTTCAATTTTTGATTTTGTTTTATAAGCAAAAATATGAAATTATAACCCTAAGAAATTTTCCTGGGGTCAAGTTTAATTTTCCAATTTCCCTAATACCAGGGGAATTTCTCTAGGGTTTACAACACTGG
The DNA here is from genome assembly GCA_030762175.1 of Metallyticus violacea. Lineage (NCBI taxonomy): Eukaryota > Metazoa > Arthropoda > Insecta > Mantodea > Metallyticidae > Metallyticus > Metallyticus violacea. The sequence goes on along the minus strand of CM060835.1, from coordinate 24,815,695 downwards.
TGTACCGCAGCACATCACTCCCATAGAACATGTGGGATGTCCTGGGACCTATTCCACTAAAGTATGCTTTAATACATTACAAGTGTATGGGCTTATAACTTGTAATGATCCAGAATTTTCTCTCACTGTTCACACGGGGTTTTCCGTCTCGGATTCCCACCCTACTTACGGCCGCCTGCTTACCTGTCCTTCAACTTTTGAATAGTCACCAGTCTACATTGGTTTGCGTAGACTTTAGAGTAACTTTTCTTTTTTTGAATGGCGTTTAACACCCGTTTTTACTACTGAGGCACCACAGGTTGTGGACACTGATATACTGAGATGAAATGATAAATTGGGAATTTTTTTTTTAAAGGAAGGAAATGCTCCAGGCCTAAGTTTAGGTACCTCCTCGACATTTGCCAGTTATGAGGACCGAGGAAAACCTCAGTCAGGGAGGACAGTCCTGGCAGGATTCGCACTCCAGACCTCCCGCTCACGAGTCCGCGCCTTAACGACCTCGACCACCAGTGGGGTTTGAGTAACTTCAATGTTATAAATATGAATCAACTCATCAATTTTGGTGGGGAACTTATTCCCTGAGAATTGTATCTTTCCTATAACTACAATTCACGATCTTGTGAATAAATTTTATACAAATTTACAAGTGCAAAATAAGAAACACGTGCACAGATGTACAGTTTTAACAGAAAAAATTAGACGAAGTTGGCACAAATTTTAAATGTTCACCAACATAATTACTATCGAAATTAACAGATTGTAGTTTCAGCGTATGCTGCACATTCAGCAAAAAAAAAAAAAAAAACCGTTAAAATTCAAATCTTACAAGTGTACACTTGTCTATTGTCTTCGACAAAGTGATCCCGTAGCACGTGTGCGTTATTGTGAGTGGTTTCTTTCATCAGTGAGTGAACCCACAGATGAATTCTTTTCAGACTAGGTGTGGTTCCATTCCATCATTCGCTATTGTATACAGAAAAAAAACCCTTTATAATTGGAAAATTAGAGTTTGGTGCGCACTTAGCGCGAGACGAATAGTCGGTCCCATTTTTAACAAGCAGAGGTAGTCGAAATCACATTCTGACGAAAGAACAGAAATCAATGCATGGTTTCAACAACATTCCAACAGCATAGGAGTTCAGGATAAAATTAGGGAAATGAGATTAGCGTTTAAGTGTGAATCTCTCGCTTCACAGATCTAACAGTCCTTAGTTTTTAGCGTAAGATAGTCTGAAGGACAAAATGCACAAAACACGTCCTCACACATTGGAAAATCTCAAAGAAAACATTATGAAATGAAATTAGAAACATTATAGTGGCCAAACTAAATCTCCTCACTCGAAATATATTTGCCCATAACACCTGTTTAGCTGACGGAGGACGACATTTCCAACATTTGCACACAGTTACACACAGTTTAAGAAGTTAAGTTAGAATGCAGGCGCGGCGGGCTGTGGCATATCCAGCTGCCGAGGTGCAAAACCCGTGAAAGTGGTAAGGACATATTCTGGAAGCCTGTACTTGTATAATTTCTGCTATATCCTTTTCTCTAACTTTTCATCTTATTATATTAATGAATCATCCATGATAGCTGCGTTTTTCTCGTTTATTTAACATAATTCTCATGATTCTCCGTGGTTCGTGTTCTTCATGCTGATATTCTGCGTTACATTGCCGCCTTATTACTATTTTATACTCTTCTAATGAAACTCGAGATACTTCATCGTCATTTTCTCTAAAGTTTTTTAATTATCTTTATTTCTTAGTGTATCCCACACTTTCTTTCCCGCTAGAACTCTTCATGTTTCATAGACGACATCGTATGTTATAGGACTTTTAGTATATTGCATGCTCAGGCGTATCCTTTATCTCACATATTGCACAATTATCACTCTCCATTTTACCAATGTTCTTAAAATATGATTTATACGCCCTTGTCTATTACGTAATATAAAATTCCATTTGATGGATTTATGTGTCTTACTGTCGTATTTCTTTCACGTTCGAGAAAAGGTCATGAACTCTTATTCTTTCTTCTATTGTGTCTCATTCGTTCTGTCATCCGTACAGTAACGTTCCCTTTATTTTTAGCTTGTTTGTACATTTCATTCCAATTATTTCTCTCACTTAACTTATTTCATTCTTTTTCAGTCAGTATAGAGCACCCCTCGTTCTTACTATAAAGTGGCCAAATTCCCACTAAAATCAACAAAACTAATGTTAGCACTTGTAAATCGTATTATCATTTTCCTTTTTGACCTTTTAAGTAATCGTTTTACTTGTATTTGCTTGCCTTATGTGTCTTAAACACCTCTCATTAAAATGGTGTGGTATATTTTCATAGCATTTAAATCTACTATACACTTTCCGTTGTATAGAAGCTAATTTCATTATTATTTTTTATTCCTCTCTCTAAGTGCCTACTATGTCTCTCGTTTAATTGTAATCACAAATGTACACTCAGGGACAAAAAAAAACCGAAAACTTTTATATTTCATTATGTTTTGTTCTTAATTTTTTAAAATGAATGAAGTCATTTAAACAAAAGATGGTTTTATTAAGTACCTTAAATTACCATAATAAAAACAAAAACTTAAAATGGTTAGAAAAGTTACGAAGAGTCTAAAACAATGAAACAATAAAATTTCTTTTAACTTTAGAGTACATTTTTAGGTGCTTGAAATATTAAAAATGAAATTTAATAACAAGCCTTACCCCTCTCTGGCTTGAATAACTGTATTTATCGTCTTGACATGCTTTCGATCAAGTTAGCTATGGCTTCTTCAGGAATGTGCTCCCATTCTTCAAGATGTACTCGTGTCAACTCCTGTAAAGTTTCTGGCAGCGGCATTCTTGTCTTAACACGCCGTTCCAGTTAAGGCCTGTCTGATATTCCAGTTCATTAAAGGTTAGGCGTCTATCAGTCATAATCCATTAATACCTGAATGCTCCTGGGAGACCGCGATGTTTCCCGAAAACCAGTAGTCACATTCTTGTGTGTAGATTCCCTACCCATTGGTGCAGCAGTAATCTGTCCTCTGTGCAGGAGCTTCTTGATCACATAGCTCTGTTCAACATCTGTGAATGTCTACGTTTTGACGCCTTCCTTCCACAAAAACCACGAGTCGCCTTTCATTTTGTCTTCGTCTTTCTTTACTTTCTACCATCTGCGTGGCGTACATAGTATCAGTCCATCGTCCTACAAAGCGCCACGAGTGGTCGAGGTCGTTAAGGCCCGAAATCGTGAGCAGAAGGTTTGAGGTTCGATTTCCACCAGGACCGTCCTTCCTGACTGAGATTATTTTCCAGGTTTTCTTCAATCCTCATAAGTGACAAATCTCGGGAGGTACCCTAAATTTACGCCTGGAACGCTTCCTTCCTTAAAAATATATTCCTTTCCCAAATTATAATGCCATCTTATGTATCGTCAGTGCCCACCGCCTGCGGTGCCTCAGTCGTAAAGATGGCGTTAAACACTATTAAAAAAATCGCTCTGCAAATGAACGTGTTCATAGATTGCGCGATATTAGAAAACACCATGATTGTAACTCATACCCGAACATCCCCGTATATTGGCACGTCGGTCCCTAAAACAGTCCCTTAGTTTTCATATAGACTTCTGGAATAATAGTTTCTTTTCAAAACTTGGAATAAAGTCGGTCATCATAGGCTGTCAAAGGCTACTAAAATGTTAAAAAATATTCTTATAATATATTTTTTCGCTGAAGAACTAAGTGTTGTTATTGCCAAATTAACAAACATTTTCCATTGAGCTTCCTTTCTCTGAAACCTTGTTGTTTCTCAGTAGTAGTTATAGTATTAGTAATAGTGTAGTATTAATAGTAATAGTAATAATAATAGTAATAATAATAGAGTAGTAGTAATAGTGTAATAACAATAACAGTAATCACAGTGTAGTGGTAATAGTCTAGTTATAGTAGTAGCAATAGTGTAGTAGTAATGGTTGTAATATTAGAAGTAATAATAGTAGTAATAGTTTATTGATAATAGTAGTAATAGTGTATTGATAATAGTGTAACAATAGTAGTAGTAATTGTGTAGTAGTATAATAATGTTGTAGTAGTAATAATAGAATAGTGGTGTAGTACTAGTATAAGTAGAATAGTGTAGTAGTAAAACTAGTAGTAGTTAAAGTAGTGTAGTACTAGTGATGGCACTAGTAATAGTGTAATAATAATAATAATAATAATAATAATAGTGTGGTAGTAATATTAGGTAGTATTGTAGTAGCAGTAGTAGTAGTTGTAGTAGTAGTAGTTGTAATTGCAGTAGTAATAGTAATAGTAGTTGTAGTAGTAATAGTAGTCGTGATAGTAGTAATAGTAGTAGTAGTAGTTTTAGTAGTAGTAGTAGTAGTAGTAGTTGTAGCAGTAGTAATAGTAACAGAAGTAGTAGTAGTAGTAGTAGTAGTAGTAATAGTAGTGTGGTAGTAATAGTAAAAGTAGTAGAAATAGTAATAGCAGTAGCGGTTGCAGTAGCAGTAATAGTGGTAATAGTAATAGAAGTAGTGGTTGTAGTAGTAGTAAGGTGGTGGTAGTAGTAGCAGCTGAAGTAGTAATAATAATAATAATAATAATAATAATAATAATATAATAATAATAATAATAATAATAATATAATAATAATGTTAATTGTATGGAACATTAGTTATCTCATTTTCTATAGCGAGTAGAGTGATAAGTGGTAAGGCCGTTACTTCTATCGCCATCTAGTAAGGAACTAAGGTATTATTTGGTCATGAAACGGCCCATAATTTTGACCAAGGATCTCTTTTTTCAGGATTTTTCCTTAAGGGTGTCATAAATCCTGTTAGGGCTTGTATACTGCATTTTAAGTCCTAAAATATTCATTGGACCAAAACCGGAATGGAACCCGTGACCTTTTGAGTCTCTACGAGCTATACGCAACAGGCTGAATCAAATGAATGTTTAGTTTCCAAAATTTTAATATTTTCTTATATTACTACTTTGCTGAATTATCTCTTAGTTATTTACAGCAAACAGGACTAGTTTTAATTAATAATTTTATTCAACATTTAAAATTCTCTCGTCGATGATAAATGACTCATTATTAACATTGTGTGGATTAATCATTTAAATACAATCAATACTTAAACGATAATAATGCTTTTATATAACATTTACTACTTCTCGTCTGTCAATAACATAATATTAAAACTTGCGAAAACCTTTTCAGATGCTATCAAACGCCTTTTCAGGACACTGCTAGCATTTTTAAAAGGCTGCTGTTGCCTTTATAACAAACACTCGTTGTGTGAAGGAAAACTTCACTCATAAAATCACGTCACACTCAAAGAGCGACTGCCTTTGTGTGCTTTTTTTATTTTTGTTTTTTGCAACCTTTTGTGTTAATAAAACATTCAGCACAACGTCAGATGCCTTCATCATGCGAAAGGAGAATGTAAATTGTGAATAACAACGGCTAGGTTTCGTTTATATTTGTTTATTGTAGTGCGATGATTATCAAACCCTTCAGCAAAAGTATTCATGAACTCCAAGTAATTGGTACTTTTATATAAAGAAAATACCACATCTTTAGTTTTTATATGTTTTACTAAAATAATCCTCCTTTAAAAGGCACGCAATGATTCCATTTCCTTTACATAACTTTCTTGTGAAGGGGTATTAGCACTTTAAAGATATTAATTACCTCTGACTTCATACCTGAACTCTAAGAGTTAAACAAGTATCATCCACTCATCCGTTATTTCAGTATGCTCGTTGGCGGTTATGGACACCGTTAAATATCTACAGTTGGGATATAAACCAAACGAAAACACTGTAAAACATTTACTACTGAACTTTATATTTCTTTGTATATTTATATTGTATACTTTGTGTATACAACATTCAAAGATGAGAAATTTCTCAGAACGCTACATGACCCCCATTGAGCACCCACGGTGGTGCAATTCAGCCCATGCAAAAAATGGTCCATACACTTTATTGCGGCGATCCACACATCCGGTAACTTTTTGACTTGATCTTTCAAGCTCGTTGGAGACATGTGGATTTTCCCTTGCCCAATTAATGCAGTTGCGAGTGTTTACTCTCCCGTTGACATTCTGTAAATAACCATTTGTTTATAAAAAAACATCATCTTCAATTCGTTGGCACACCATAGATGCAAAATTGAAATGACCTTCATCGCGTAATGCTTGTAGACATTGTATAAGGGATATGGGTGTTGTTTCAGGTACTTTCGAACAGACATATGTGGTACATTCATCTCTGCCGACATTCGTCTTAAACTTTTCATGGCTTCAGAGATGGCTGCTTTTCCTACCGGCTTTCGCCTGTGACCACCTGCATGATTTATAACACAAAAATACTGCAACATTGTGAAATCATATTTAGGTACATTACACACATCATACTCACGTCGAAATGTTTAACACTCTTAAGTTTAGCATATCAAAGAACGCATTGTCCTCGCTGTTGACTTATAGCGTCTTTTCAATCATTTGCGATTTTTATTTGTCATTATGCATTGTTGGGTTTGGAGCTCTAGCAGGTTCTAGCATATTCGAAATTTTTCTACGGGCAAGGAAAAGTGCGTCTAGTTGCTGCTTTCGTCCCAGGAGAAGAAGATCTGGCTCAGGGTGTTTCCGCTAATTTTTGTAAGTGTAAAACCAACAGGGCTTAGGAAGAGGTTCGGGCGTCGTGAATAAACAGACATTTCGATGCTATTTTTAAAGGTAGTTTATTTAGCGTACTTTCTGCTCTACCTGGGTGCTTTGCCATGGATAGGGTCGCAAATAATTGTTGCGCGACGAATACACATCTGAGATGCCAATAAACTGAAAATAAAATGATGCGACTGCTAATCCAAGATCTGAGACTAGCACAGAGCTGAGCGACGAATGAAGCGCACAGTCGAAAATCTGAGATTGTCGAGCACGCTGATAGACTGAAGATGCAATGACGCTCGGTGCCCAAATTTGCCTTTATGTACTATATTTAAAATGAGAGCATTGGAGCACAAAAGCCGCGCGAAATAAGCGTCAGCATCGCGTCTTATCTTCGAAATGTAAAACCTGTTCTAATATTGCTCTGGCAGCCTTCGTCCGATTTGCTGGCTGAAACGAACTTTAAAAATCTATCTTGTGATACGAGACTTTTAAATCGTAACTGAGACTTCAGCTAACCGAGGTCAATTGCCATTCTGGAGCTTTAAATATTACTGACTTTGAAAGGAGTCAAAACATATCAAATATAAAAGACTGGCCTTGGCTGGCTTACCTTGGTCGAACAAAAAGGCTACCATCACCGGTTCTTTTGTGTGAAGTATTTTCAACTCTATGGCAGGTAGCACTTAGTTTCGTGTTTTTTTCAAAGGCGTACAGCTATATGATGGAATAATACAAAATGGAAAAATATACAAGATTAAACAAGATTAGATAATCTGGTAGTTAAGGGAAAGGGAGAAACATCCAAATTATATTACGATAAAGGATGAAATTTTATGAACAGTTTTAAATATTTTGTTACCTTAATCCGTAATGTATATATGGTACAAGTTTCATTGTTATCACACCCGATTCTGTCTCTAAGAGGTGTGCAAGTTTAATACATATTCAGTTCCGCCTGCAGCAAAATGGAAGTAACACCAGACAAACCATATGCTTTCCTAAAATTCTGCTTTCGTCTCAACCAATTTTCAGCTTAGCCCTATAGCACAGCTGGTATATAGTTTAAAATCTTTAAATAGTGGAGGCAATCAATTTCAAAGAAGGTGATCTAACAGAAGAAAGTTGCTGTCATCGTGAGAAAGGGTTGTCGAATAACGTTTAGAACACTTTCGGAAATTGTGAAAATTTCACTGAATGTGACCTACATGCTGTTAACTCAAAAGATGCATATGAGATGTGTTTGTGCGCGGTGGGTTCCAAGACAGCTTTTTCATTTGTGTGCAGAGTGATGTTATAGGAAGAAGTGGAGTTTCTTTCAATGTAATCTATGCTGATGAATCATTGATATATCTTTTCGATCCTCAGAGGAAACAGAAAAGCTCAGAGGGTAATATTCTTAATTTTCAGTACCAAAATAAATGCAAAAATGGTCGCATCTGCTGGGATAATTGTGGTAATCTAATTTTTCAAAATTCAAGAAATGGTTTACTAGCATGATTTACTAGCTTGTTTTACTTGCACACGTTACTGTATCTGGGCAATACTATGGAGTTGACAAGAGAACTTCCTAGGCCATTATTTATGTAAAAGACCACATTTCTGTATTAACAAGCTAGATTTACGGCTACACGTCGCAAATGCTGTTATTAATATCTCACAAAAATTAATATTTCCTCATCTACCCTATAGTCCAGAGTTAGCCTAGTGTGTATTTTTCATTTTCCTATTTAAGAAACCCTACGGTTTAACCATCGGTGAAATGCCTGTCAAAAATGGTTCCCAGAAGTCTATGAAGACCAGCAGAAACGCTAGGACATGTGCATTGCATCCAACGAGAACTACTTTGAGAAATATTATCAAAATTATAAGATGTTTAAAGGTATGCTGTCAAAAAAATTTAACCATTCTTTATTAAACATGTTTCGTATATTTTGGGTTGAATCGGTTTTAACCTGTAAAGAATGAAAGCCAGGAGCCATTACTGTCCAGTAACCAACTCTTTCTCCTTATTTGCTCCTGGAAATGGTTTCTACCACATTAATTGCCAAATGAGAAGTGCGATGCATTGTCATTTATCAAAGATCCTATTGTTTCCAAGTTCCTCATTAAGGAAAATATTGTGTTTCTCTTGGGAGGCACGCGTACACCATACTCTCTCTGTAATGTTCTTTTTGAGGTAACGATGAAGTTCGATATCTAGTAATTTTTCACTGAAACACGCGCTGAGGCAAAAGGAAAGGCGAAAGGCAGGGAAAACAAGCACTTGTGACAATGGTGACCTCACTTCCACACCTCCCAAATGAGTTATAAAACAAATCTTTCATAATTCCTCTGCGAATATTGTGCAATATACATAAAGTAATAACCAAACACTTTATATCCTTTATTTCCAACAGTATTATTTCAAATAATGGTTTCCTTGTTAACACTCGGAGGTTTCTAAGGCAAGGACTTATGAGCAATACACCTTTGGTTCGATTCTTAAAGTGAGGTTCCTGAAACGTTCAAGGTTTTCCTCAATCCTAATTAATTGATATGCCGGGGAGGTATCCTAAACTTACCCTGGAACGTTTCCTTGACTATAAAAAATAAACCCTACCCCAATTTACGATTTTATATTATGTAAAAGTGTACGCTATCTGTGATGCTTTAGCAATGAAAACTGGTATTCACCACTAAAATACGTATATGAATAGAGCACATCCTTAAACGCACTTTCTTCACAGTTTTACTGTACAGGATGGAAAAACGAATTCCTGCAGAATGAAGGACATGATAAAACATGTTTCAATGAATATAAAATCTGTAGCAAGTGCAGTGATTAAATGCACAGCTAATTAGAAAATCTGACTGAAAATTCTAATTATGTTGCAACATTGGAGGGCCGAGGACTATCAATCTTCCAGTAGAAGACAATGAGCTCTTTATGAAGTAGGATGCAAATAAAACTATAACGTTGCTCATATCAACTGAAGCGATTTAATCGGCTACGGCTAAGTACCCTAGGTTGGGCACAAATTTTTGAAGCGATTTGGTGTTCACGTGGAATGGCCTCACGTTGTGTTGCCAATTTTGAAGCGGTTTGGTAAATTGATGACTATTCGCTTCGATGTTGCTACACACTTCAATGACCACAATTTCTCAGGATGAATCATGCTATTTCGTGAGAGGAGTTCAATAGTGTAAATAAGCAAGCGATGTGACATAATATATATATATATATATATTGATACTTTATTATGTTAAAAATCTTTTCACCCTCTGGTGTTTTGTTTACGATAGTCTTACCTACATCGAATACAATCTTAGCTGCCGCGTGTGAAACTTACAGATGAGTGCCGCGGCGCGTACAAACTAAAGTGCATGTCTTGCCGCGTGTAAAACTTTAAACTGAATAAATCAGCGTGTAACTTGCCGCATTTAGATCTTATTACTGGGTCTCAGGAATGAAAACCGCTCTGCGAACTGCGTGTGCCTACTGAGGCCCCAGCCGAGCAAACGCTTCCTTCATATTAAATTCAAATCATATAATCGTCGGCCTAACGAGTCAAAGGGGGTCACCCAGGCATTCGCAGATTTCGCGCCTTACTTAAATTTTCAAACATACATTTACCATTGGCTGGTTTAATGTTACCTGCCTCACGTGTCATTCGCTTTTATTTTTGAAATTTTAAACCATTTTTTGTCATTGGATGGTTTAAAGGCTAACAGCACAACGCCTGTCGCGGTCAAAGCCTCAACGGATTTAAAATTCCTTCAGTTTATTAACCATGCAACGGCAGTTCTTTTAAAAAGTGCATTCACACTCAACCCTCGGGTTCCTTTCGTATAGTTTTTTTGGCCGTGTTGAATTTCCAAACTACCTAACGGAAAATCACCCCAGACTTTCTCATTTATACAATTCGTGTATTAACACTATGCCATGTTGTATACATATACTTACATGGTATCTACGTTATTAATTACAATACATAAAACATGATAATTAAGTTTGCAACATACATATTACATTATATTTATTTATATTTCAATGGGAGTGAACCGTAAGAACCGTTTCACAACTCTCTTAAATGTCAGATGTAACCACTTAACAAATTTCAAAACGCCGTTAGTAGCTATGAGTTCAGCTTTAGCGTGCTAAAATTTTACAAGAAGGTAGTTGCAGTTGCTGTGACCTTGATTTATTTTGATAATTGTCTCATCTCCAATTTCTAGATAATAGTTTTGTCAGGTCGTTGTAGCCACCGATCATGACAGCTCGGAATTACATTACCCATATAACGAAACCGCTGTACATTCCACTGTACTTGATATACAACTGCTGGAAATCTTTATTCATACAGGCGTTTTGCAGCACAGAAATTTCAACTAGCTTTCCCATTAATTACGAAGGTAGTTCCATACGTTTCCGGCTCGCCGATAAGGATTATCGTCTTCACAAAACCCTTATCCGGTGTCATACCTTATCTGATAAATAAACAATGAAGCGGTAGCTTCCGCTCCGCTGTGTTCAGTTGTTCAATTATAGTTGCATAGATAAGGCTGGCTATGGGTGGTAGATTGTGACATGTTCAAAATGGAGGGTCGAGCTGCTATTAAGTTCTTCTTAACTTCTTTACTGGGTCAAACTTTTTCGAATGTGTCGAGAAAGGATTGAAGACGAAGAGCGAGCAGGTCGGCCCTGGAGGTGCTCACACCTGAAAACATCGCTCTTGTGGAAGGCGAAATTATGGAGGACCGGCGGCTCAAAGTTACAGAAATAACAACAAGGTTGGTCCTTTCTAAAACAACAGTCCTTCGAATTATTCATGAGCAATTAAACATGAATAAGGTTTGTGCAAGATGAGTGCCTAGACTTCTTTCCTCAGTCCTAAAGCAGCAATGAGTCATCTGTTGTCAGGTATTTTTGGAGCTCTGCTATGACAATGAGAGAGAGAAGTTCTGCAAACCATTGTTACATGAGATGAAACTACGGTCCTCTACTAAGATCCCTTGTTCAAAAGAGAATCAATGGAATGGTGTAAACCTGGCGAAGCACCGCCTCTAAAGGCCAAGGTCACACAGTCAACCAAGAAGATCATGGTCACAATCTTTTGGAACTGTGAAGGAACACTCTTCATTGACTTCAAGGAGAGGAACACCACAGTAAATGGGGAGTACTATGCTGACCTACTACACAGATTACGTGCTTCCATCAAAGAAAAAAGGCGAGGAAAGCTGAGTGGTGATGTGCGCCTTCTTCACGGCAACCCATCTGTGCACACGGGTCTTGTTGCAAAGGAAGCTGTGAAGAAATGTGGCTTCAAGGAGGTCGATCATCCATCCTACAGCCCAGATCTAGCTCCCAGTGACTATTTCATCTTCTCAAAACTCAAGAATGACCTTCGAGTAAGGAAATTTAATTGTGACGAAGAAGTTATGGATATTGTTTATGCCCATTTTTCAGACAAGAATTCTGACTATTTGGGGGGGGGGTTGAAATGTTAATTCAAAGATGTAATAAGTCTATTGCAATAAAGGGTAGCTATATTTAAAAGTGAACTATAGTTTTTTTTATCATGCCTAGAAAATGGATTGGGCCAGGAAGGAACTGGTTACCAATACCTTACCGTTCGGTTTCCGATGGAATATTTTAGTGTAGGTAGATAGCTACCAGCTATTGGTTATTTACACTGACTTCCAGTAGATTTGTAATTTTTATTTAATTTAGTGATTTTGCTATTTTTGTAATTTTGTATTTTGTTTAATTTAGTTTTTGGTGGTGAAATGTTTTATTTTATTTTAAGTTATACCTTTTTTGTTTACATAATTATAGATTTAATTTGTAAAATTATTTTGTATAGTGAGAAAAGTAAATTAAATTAATGGCAAAGTTTGAAAATGTACATCCCGGTAAAGGTAAAAATGTGTCGGGACGGAGTATTGCACATTTTATTTTATTTTATTTTATTTTATCAACAACAGATAAATTGTGGTGCCTCAGTAGTAAAAACGGGCGTAAAACACTACTAAATAAACAGATGTCGTTTTCCTAAATCAATTCACAATATTACGAGCCGTTTCTCTGTGAGGCGCATGAACAGCAGGGAATCTATGTATAAATAGCAGTCTCACTTTTCTAGAAGAGTATGTTATCACATAGGAATCATACATCTTCTTTATGCTAAAATATATTGGTTTTTGGAATTATAACAGCATTAACACACTATAACCTGAAACAAGTGGTCTCACAACATTCAATTCTGTTCATCAGAAAGACTGCGTCATCTGATTAACGGGAAAGTGTAAGGGGGGAACGGAACCGGTTAAAAATAGGGCAGGCAAATCCTTGTTAAGACGGCCAAGCGTTCAATTGAAACTGTTGTATTGATGCTAATACTGAAACATTCGTGTGACTAATAGAATGACATTTGCTTCAATGTACACACCTTACTCCCTCCACATCGTCGGTCCTAATGGGGTAGTGGTAACCATACTTGCCTCCTAAACCTAAGATCGCGGGTTCGATCCCGGCCAGGATCGATGGGTTTTTTCGGGCGTAAAAATCCTACGTATGGCTTCCTTCGGAAAGGAAGTAAAACCGTGGGTCCCGTGTCGTACATTTACGGCATGAAAAAGAACCTCAAGCCTGAAAGAAGAGGCCTCTGAGCAAAATTTATCGGCCGTTTCACGCCCTGAATTGAATGACCTGAAATGTTAAAGAGCGTCCGCAAATAAAACAAATAAAAAAAACTCTCCATGTTCAGTTGTAGTGTCTTTTCCCTTCCTCTTTCCCGCCGTTGCGCCTCAATATGAGAGCGGAAGTATATACGTTTGTTGACGGTGCATATCAGCTTTCGGTAGACAGGGTATAGTCAAACATGGCGTGGAGAAATAAATGGCGCTGGGGAATTGTTAATATCTTTTTCTTCGAACTCAATTTCCTACGTTCTCCCATTCCCTCCGTTTTCTTTTTTCTGCATTGCGCCTTCTCATAACGCGACGCTCAGGGCATCGTCCTTACAGCGCCAGGACTCTCTGGCAGACGGAGTTCCGGAATCATGTTGAAAGGGAGAAATATTTGAGCTGCGATCTTTGCCACAATGAAAACGTGAGAAAATATTACTGAAAGAATTACCATGTGTTGCCAACTATTAATATAAGTTTGTAACATCCACGTTGATTTGAAATCCGCTTCGGCTATTAGACAATGTAAACACAACGCGCCCTTTACACATTACACAGGTTAAAATATCTAGCAATGTTTAATTTCATTGTTGAAGAGCAATATCAAGTAGTGATTAGATATCACTGGCCTGCAACATTTTTGTTTTTTTCTGCTGTCTCAAATATCAATGGTGATTTAAACTAATTTTGACTTGCTGAAATCCGTTTTTTCTTATCACGTAAGAATTTTAAACAATCCGCAAAAAGAATTTTAAAAGAAGTGGATTTTTTTTAAATAAGGAGTGTTAAAAATCAAAACTCAGCTGCTAAATTCCTATCTAATAGCAAAACGGGTACCTACATACGAGTAGCTTTATACAAAAGGTCGATGTTTAAAGATGAGCATCTTTTCATTGTTTGGAAGGAAGGCTGTGTTGATTTAAGTTAATGTTTTGCTTGTGTGTCTTCTCTCTTCAAGCTCCAGCAGTAGTCCGCCAGCATTGTTTCGTTTCATCGTCCTTGATATCGTCTTCCCACCTGCTTAACTTGTTGATGAAATATTTCCTCACCACTCGTGAGTCCCAAATTAGGTGTAAAGTAGTCAAGGCGATAGCTCAGGAAGTGAAGATTCAAACTCATGTTGCATTCCCAAGGAACTTATTGATAACATCCTTGAAAGCACACATGCCTGAAGTTTATATCGTTCATAGTGTTCAAAAAGTCACCATCGTTCATTAGCTGTTTGATCCGATGTCCATCAAATACACCCTCTTTTGTTTTAGTCTTAGACAAAAGTATCGCCCGGGTGGCCGAGGTTGTTATGGCGCGGACTCTAAGTGGGAGGTTCGGGGTTCGATTGCCACCAGGACTGTCGTCCCTGACTGAGGTTTTTTCTCAGGATTTTTTTCCTCTGTCCTCCTAAATGGCAAATGCCAGGGAGGCACTCTAAACTTAGGCCTAGAACGCTTCCCAGTTTATCATTTCATCTCATGTATCATCAGTTTTTGTAATAGTGTTTAACGCCCGTTAAACTGAGGCACCACAGGTGGTGGACACTGATGATACATGAGATAAAATGATAAATTGGGGAAGGAGTTTTTTTAAAGGAAGGAAGCGTTCCAGGCTTAAGTTTAGGGTACCTCCCCGGCATTTGCAAGTTATGAGGATTGTGGAAAACCCGGAAAAACCCTCAGTCAGGGAGGACGGTCCTATTAGGATTCGAACCCCAGATCTCCCGCTCACAAGTCCGCGCCTTAACGACATCGGCCACCCGTAGCGGCACCTTAATAATGACGGCGATAAAAAAAATTTTAATATAGTTAATTTCTAACAGTTTGGGCTGAAACAGTCAAGTTGTCACTTCTTAACATGGCAGCAGATGATTTTCTTCCTCTTGGGACTATTAGATGCAAAAATCAGTTTGGTTCAGCTGTTGTAATCCTTGATTTACCTGTAAGCTGTTCTTCTGGACTGCCAATACTTGATATATTCTTCACAGCCTGAATATAATACCTCTTTTGGTATTCAGAGCCCTAGTGGCATCGACTTGCATTCCAACATTTGTATTTAATCCAATTCAAATTAAATAAAGCTCTGAGTATTCATTTTAATTTCCAAAAATGTGTCTTTACTATTTACTCCAATATTTTAACACGAAAAGTAATAGAGTTATATATTTAGAAACAATTTATTTAGTGCCCATAATATAGCAATTTAAATTTAAAAACTATAATAATTGCTCAATATAGTAACTGATATCGAAAGTAGATATATAGCAAAATGCTTATTATTTATTTAGATTACTAAGAAATTTATTTAAATGTGGACAATTTTAACTTTTTCAAGTACCAAAATTAATCTTTGAGGTGTTGACTAACCATTAATTAATAATTTAAGAGACGTTAATGACCAATTAACAGGGACGATTTTACTGCTGGGGCATCATAGGCGAGGGCCACTAATGTTATATGAGATGAAAGATAAATTGGGGAAAGGATATTTTAAGGAAGGAAGGGTTTCACGCCTATGATTTTAGGGTATCTATTTGCCATTTATGAGGGCTGAGGAAAATTTGAAAGAAAAAAAAAAAACACGGCCATAGAGGACGGTCCTGGCGGGAATCGAATCCTAGACCTCCTAAAGTCCGCGCCAAAGACCTCGGTCAATCGTAGTGGTGCAGAGACGTGACAGCAAAGTGAAAGAGCTGTTACCATCAGCTAAGCGCATGGAACAGAACTGTAAATAGGTTTGTTCTTAATATAATGTTGAATTAACATTTAATAGAAACGATATTGTGTAACAAAACACTTTTATCGTATACGTTATGCATGATGCATAGGGGAGGCTATACTATGTGGGCGGATGATATTTTATTTTCCCGCACTTAAAATTCAACAGTAATATTTTAACTAATTTTTTGTCAGTTATAATTGAAAAGAAACCCATTTCCTGTATGTTCAAAAATGGACAATGTTAAAAAACGCATTGTTATTTTTTTTGTAAAAAAAAAGCCTGAAGGGCGAAGCAATTT
The DNA here is from genome assembly GCA_030762175.1 of Metallyticus violacea. NCBI lineage: Eukaryota > Metazoa > Arthropoda > Insecta > Mantodea > Metallyticidae > Metallyticus > Metallyticus violacea. The sequence goes on along the minus strand of CM060835.1, from coordinate 24,799,346 downwards.
TTAAGAGATAAAAAATTATACTGGTGAAAAGTGCTTCATCACATGCGCGCAAAAAAATTGTACGACTGAGTTGAAACGCTGCCAGACAAGCACACAAGATGAACACCGCTTTGGACGCCCAAGATGCGTCACTACACGAAAATACATTATATTGAGCGAAATGGCCATTGTAGTAAATATCTCAAAGGAACGACCGTAGGAAATATTTTAACTAAAGAACTAGACACGAAAAAGCATCCACAAAATAGTTGCCGTCGCTGCTTATACCCAATCAATAAAACACTTCTAGTGCAAGCTTTTCAAGAGTGTGTTCAACATATTTCCTGATAATTATCATTGATGAAACCTGAGCTCATTATTACATCTCAGAGACAAAACAGAATCGAAACAAAGAAAGTTGCCCAGCTTCAAAGAACGCGATGACAGTTAAAGTCAGCTGGTTTCCAAAAGGGCAAACTGTAAACGAAAATATTACCCTTAGCTTCTGGAACAACCAAATTCTCCTCATTCATTGGATTTGACTCCTTACGACTTCTAAATATGTTCAAGTTCAAAATGTTTTTGGAACAACGGAGGTTTTTAACCGAGGTAGATGTTTGTTGGATACCTCGAGGAAAGCACGTTTCGTGACGTTATTGGCCCATTGGATAATCATTGGACAAAAATAATGCGGTGTCGGTAAACTATAAATAAAAATAAAATAAAAAATAAAATACCTTCACGCCGGAGTTGCGTAAACTTAGCAAATTCCTCAGCAAGTAGAAAAAAAAGTTTAAAAAAAGAATAAAAACCCAAAATATGCCCTTATTAATTAAGGAAATAAGTTATGTCATTACTATGTGTTAATTAGCCTGACACATTCTAAAGTTAACTATAAAAGAAAAACTTATCTATAATACAGTACTTAACTAGATAGATTACTTTTTTCCATTCAAAATCTTTGAAAACAGATGCATATAGTGAAATTACTCGAATTTTCGAAAGTAAGCGGAACAGAAATTATTGCAAAAATTAAAGGTACACTATTTATTAAAAAAAAGTATATCCATTACACAAAGCTATACACTGTGGGTATTTCTAAACATTTTAAACGTAACAATGTTAATGAAGTGAGCCCTTGGTATCATCTTTACATATCCTAAAATAGAGAAAAACAACAAAAAGAAAATTTTCTATTTAAAAAGTATATATGTATCAATAAAACAAAAAAACATATTACTATTTAAAAAGGTACAATTTACTAAGAAAATATACACAATAATCAATCAAAAAGTTTTATCCATTCTCATTGGCTTTGAAATTAAATTGAAATGTTATTGTAGTAATAACATGTAACGTAAAAGGTTTCTGAAGGTAATTGTAGAGAGTTGTAACATATAAATATAATTCTCAAACACGTATAAGATTACTATTTCATAGCGATATCTTCACGACGATGCTTTTGTTAAATATAAAACATATGCATCATTATAAATACAGTTTATATGTTGAATTAATTTGTCCTTTAATTTTAAAACAATTGAGAGAACTTTTTTTTTTCATTTGGGTTTTCAGGTATAACCCTACTGCTAATAGTCCGATTGTTCTAATTTTTTAAAATTCTTTTTCTTTTTTTATTTAAACGACAGAGTCCTGTTGCGAAAAAACAAATCTTGATACCACTAGACCGATTTTAAAAGTTTGGATTTTAGGTAAACCTCCATTCCTAATAATTTGTTTTCTTTGATTTTAAGAAATTATTCCTGTTTTATTTTTTTTTTTTTTAATTTCAATGGCATATTCCGAGTTTCCCTAACATGTACAAAAATTGCGGCCACTAGAGTTATTTTAAAATTTCGCTTTAACGTCCAACATTTAAGTTTCTGTTTTCAGATATACCCCTACTCCTAATGCACCAATCTCCAAGATTTTCAGAAACTATTTCATGTTGTATTTAAATGGTAATACTGAGCTACGTTGCGAAAAAACAAATATAGGTGCCGTTAGAGAAATTTTTAAATTTTCAGGAATATCTCCCCTTTTAACAATCTGATTTCGCTTATTTTCAAAAATTATTCCTATCAATGTATTTCAATGGCATATACCGAGTATCCCTGAGTAAAAACAAACATTGCGGCCGCTAGGGTGATTTTTAAATTTTCGCTTTAGGTTAACACCCATTCCTAATGGTCCAGACACACACACACACACCAAAAATGTATACATACTTCAAGCAAAGAAAAAACTGTGTTAACATAACAAAACTGAATTCACACAAACAGAAAATGATGAGCACTAGTCATCTTAGACTTTTACAGTTACAACAGTTGCTCAAAATGCCCACCATCGGCGTCAATACACTTCTGAGTACGTTGAACTACTGACTGAGCAACGTTTGCAAAAGTGTACTCAGCGATTGCAGCACATGCCGTTTCAATTTCTTCCCGAAGTGCTGCCAGTGTAGCTGGTTTTCTACGTATACAACATTCTTAAGAGTTCCCTTTAGGTAGAAGTCCAACGGAGTTAAATCCGGAGAACGCAGTGGAAGCTCAACCGGACCTCTTCCTCCTATCCAGTGCCTAGGATAGTGCCTTGGATCCAATGCGCGGGGCTTGTTGCTGTGCGAGGTCTCCCAGATATTGTGGTCATCGCATGGGGTACCATGAGTCTCAAATTTGTCTCCAATGCGTGCAATTGTTACTCGCGTTGGCTGTTCTGTTCTGTACACATGTCTCCATTGCCTTTGAACTTCAATAACATTCTCGGTTTTCCAATACCACTTCAAAATTGCTTTCCGCTGTTCAAACGATAATCTTGGCTCCATTTTGCTGTAGCAACGCTATCATAACGCAATTTAAGTCACATCTGTTTACAGAACATCATACGATAATCTTAGCTTCATTTGTTCATTGTTGATTTACGATAATCTTGGCTTCATTTGTTCATTGTTGGTTTATCTGTCACGTAGCAACGCTATCATAATGTATGTGAGTCACATCTGTTTACAGAACATCATACTACACATTATTGCTTTTTAGGTCCTACTTTGAAATATATTAAATAGATATCTACTGTGAAAATGTTTTGGCACCCTCAGTATATAATTTTTTCATTGTCAATTTCGGTGCTCAGTAGGTAGCAAATGGAGATTGCAAGAAAATTTTCAAAAATATTTCCATGGGTATAACCGCAATAGCTATCCTTAGCAATTGGCTAAAAGGCATTTGAAAACATAAAAGAAGTTTTTCACTGTCATCTCATATCTCGCATGTTTCACAAAGTTACGCAAACATTCGCACAAAGTCTGATAGTTCAACAAGACACGTTATTAAACGAACAAACCATTTCGTCAATATTCATTTTTTGGGTAGAAAGTTTTCGATGTTAATTGGAAAAAAGTGAACATGGCTAAAAAGGATTAAAATTTAAAAAAAAAAAAATTCCTCAAACCTTCCTAGCAATTTAAACCAACAAAAAAATTTCGGTTTATGTGAAACACAATTAATTAATTTTCCAGGAATTGAATTCCCATTACAACAAATTCCATTAAAACAAGTACAAACAGTTTCCCAGTATAAAACATTATTTATTGAACAGGGGCACTTTTTTCCCTTACAATTTATGAGCAGTCGACCCCAGCAAACAATTATAAAAAAAAAAAGAGGTCAAAATAATATATAGACAGGAGTTCTCCCTCTGTTGCAAACAAATAGATGTGTAATATTTCCAACAAGTACCACATATGAAAAATAGAGGCGAACAAAAGGGGAGGAGGAAATGTTATGCTCTACTTCCACCACCCCAGACTTCCATTACGTGGTTCAGTTGTTTTAACACGTAAATTCCTGACCTAAGTTCAACGCCTGCTATTGTTTGTACCAGCAGCCCGCTCTACAGCAATGCCATTTAGTTCATCTAAACATACGGGCTGTAGAGTACAAACATTAACATTCGCCCGGGAGGCGTTAAACGGAAAATCGTTGTACTCATGCTCGTTATTTTGGTTCCTATCTGCGGCGATAAACGTGTGAAATAGCATGCTTTTAGGTCGAACATTGAAATCTTGAGATAGTTACCTCTAAATGACCTTGATGACATTTTAAGTAGCTACAGAGACTAGGGAAATTTCAGGAAATTATTAAAATATCTAAAAACAAACAGACAGCTCATACAAACATATGGTAAATTTCGCTTAGTTTTTTTTTTTTTTTTTTTTTTTTTTTTTTTTTTTTTTTTTTTTAGTTACAGGTTATTTTTTATAAATACCCATGCTTCTCAGAAAGTGCTCAAAATGTCCAAAGCGCTTTAATACCTTCTTTCAAGCGCCACATTACCTACCGGGTGCTACATCGTGTAGCACTAACCGAGCAGCTACATTCAGGTTACTCGCATTCAGGTTCAAATTTCTTGGGCCCAGTAATCCTGACCTTTTGTTTTTTTCGTGGTTTACCCTGGTAGCTTAGGCGAATTCTGGGATGGATCTTACACTTCCATGACTTTTCCGCTCTCCCATTTCATAGCGATTCATTCCATTGGTTCTGGTGCGGTGTGACGGTCACTTGCGCTTTAGAATGGTTTCTGCTCAGGCATGGAAGTTACTCTTCTGAGAGGCTAGAACTCCTTGGAGAGGGTTGGGGTATTTTATCTGAAAATAGCTTAAGGAACAGCGTCTACATTGTGTCTCGTCGCACGTGCTTCCCTCGCTCTATCCTTCCCCCAGAGTTACCTGCTTCGGGTACGTAGGCACAAACGGCCAGCTCTTGAGCTAGGCTGAAGTGCTGGAATATCCTTACCGCTTCTAACAATGCAATATACACCGTAATATGTACAACTATATATTCTTACAATATTTAGAGAACGATAAAATATGCATATGCCCACAACTGGTACCATTATATTGTTTTCCACGACACACTAAAATGATAAATCAATAGACACAATAATTACATTGGTTATGAAACCAAAACGTGCGAAAGAGAACATTCTGCCCCGTTTGAAGACCCTGTCTACTTCGCCAATGTTTGATAGGGCAGGGCTTGCGCACCCAGTGCTTCTATGTGGCATTATCGTGCATTCCTGCCGCGGATAAATGCTATTTTCACATACGCATTTTGATTACTCTTCGTGACCTTCATTCCAGGTCACGGTCGCTCACCAACAGTACTTCGGGGCGTGCTGAGACACGCAACTCTGCTCCCATACTTCATCTGGCGACTTCATCCGAATGTACACTCCATTCACTTTCAATCGTATATCTTAGATTTTTCGTGTTGTCCCTTGCTCGCGAGAAAAAAATTTTTTGCCATGACCTTTAACTTTTTCCTCACATCGGAAGCAAGTGAAAAAATATTAAATTATGTTGTAGTTATTTGATCTTATGAATAGCTTATGGCAAGAACAGATATAACTGGCATTTATCTATTATTGAAACGTACTCAAAGTCTTCAAATTCAAACGCAATTTTAATAAGGACGTTTATCTCTGAGGTATATTAAAGGAAATTGTGTACAAAGTAAACTTATGTGTCCTGGAAGAATAAGTAATTATATATTTTATTATATACAACCTTCTAATGATTTTTTTTCTTTTTATTGTAATATCCAAGCTCGACGATTCCTTTAACGCTTAACGACAGCACGATAAATAAAATGGTCACTCCATGGTCAACACCTGTATAGCTCTCCATAAAAGGCTAGCTTACAGAAACAATAGAATGCTAGAGGATGCAAGCGGCAACAACTGTACACTACAATATAACTCAGGGTTATTACGTTATTTTACATTTATCATATGCTCTTTCAAACTATTAACTGCATTTCGATAAATAATAAAGCAGGCTTAAGGGCAGTAATTAAAGGGAGGGAGGATATATTCATATTTTTGTATTTTAAACAATTTTAATATTTCAATTTTTGTTTATTTTGATAATTTTTTATTAATGTTCCCTGGTTATAAATATTTTAATACATTTTTAATTACGTTACTGCAGAATTTTTTTTTCCTCCCAGAACACTTGTTCAGTTAATTCCTATATATCAGGAAATATTTGCTCTATAAGGCTGTAGTGCTTCTTGAATGATAAAAAAAAATTGTATTTCATAAATTTACAATTTTGAAGAGTTTTACGAGGGTAGGTCCATAAGTTTCTGGCCTCTCCGATAAGGATTATCGCCTTAACAAAACCCTTATCAGTTGTTCGTTTTATAGTTGTATAAATAAGAATATGTGTAGAAGATTGTGACAAGTTCAAAATGGAGTATCGAGCTGTTATTAAAATCTTCACAAAAGAAGGACTTACTCCAAATGAAATTACACAACGATTGGACGGTGTATATGGGAAAACATCCCCTTCATATTCTACCGTAAAAGAACGGGCAACTTCTTCGAATGGGTTGAGAAAGCACTGGAGACGAAGAATGAGTATATCGGCTCTTGGGGATGCTCACTCCTGAAAACATCGCTCTTGTGGAAGGAGAAATTATGGAAGACTGGCCGCTTATAGTTACAGCAATAGTAGCAAGGTTGGGCCTTACTAAAAATCAGTTCTTTGAATTATTCATAAACATTTAAACAGGAATAAGGTTAGTGCAAGATGGGTGTTTAGACATGTTTTCTCAGTCCAAAAGCAGCAACGAGTTAGCTGTTGTCAGGTATTTTTGGAGCTTTGCCGTGACAACGAGAGAGAAAATCTGCAAACCATTGTTACAGGTGATGAAACTATGGTCCTCTACTATGATCCCTTGTCTAAAAGAGAATCAATGGAGTGGTGTAAACCCGGCAGAGCACCGCCTCTAAAGGCCAATGTCACTCAATCAACCAACAAGATAATGGCCACAATCTATTGGAATACTCTTCAAGCAGAGGAACACCACAGTACATGGTGAGTACCATCTGGCCTACTGCACAGACTACGTGCTTCCATCAAAAAGAAAAGGCGAGGAAAGCTGAGTGGTGGTGTGCGCCTTCTCCACGACAACACGCCTTTGCATACAGCTCCTGTTACAAAGGAAGTGTGAAGAAATGTGGCTTCAAGGAGATTGACCATCCACCCCACAGCCCAGCTTCCAGTGACTATTTCCTGTTCTCAAAACTCAAGAAGGACCTTCGAGAAAGGAAATTTACGTGTGACGAAGAAGTGATGGATGCTGTTTATGTCCATTTTGCAGACTAGACTTCTGAGTATTTTTGGATGGGATTGAAATGTTAGCTCAAAGATGTGCGAAGTGTATTGCAATAAAGGGTAAGTATATTGAAAAGTTAAATATAGTTTTTGTCTTTATTATACCTAGAAAGCGGCCTACTCTCGTAGCTGTTGTTTCCCCCAAAAGCTAGTTTTCCTGTAAAAATATTTTTGTTTCAATTATTGAAAATTCAGGATATGTATAAACTATCACTTTGAAACGTTTACACTTATTCATGGTATTATTTTGATGATGTAGATCTATTATGGTAGAGCTAGTACAAAATGTGATAATGTAAAAACAAATAAATGAATAAAATGTTCGAAAAAATAGAAAAAAAGCAAACAATTAAAATAATATATAATTTACTTCAAAATTTATGATATGGAAAGGAAAAATAGATCAATAAATTTTGATTATGTGCATCTGTATGCTGTAAAAGTTTCATTTCATTAGCTACAATACTCCTTGAGAAAATGGGAACTGAAGTTGGTAAATTTAACATGATAAGAATAGGCCTTTCATACGCCCGTTAAAAAAAAAACGTGAGAGAAAGTGATTTTAATTAAACGATTTTAAGCATTATTTGTACTTTTTAAGGGGATTCAGTTTTTTTTGTGATTTTGTTTTACCTATTCTTATTGTGTTCTCATTTGAATTTTTTTATTTTTCCCACTTATTATGATGTATATTTTATAGCGGTATAATAATTCTAACAAACCGTTTGAAAAAATATCTGTTTCAGCTTTCTTTTCATTGTTCTGGATCATTTACTTAGTTGGGTACCAATAATTTTGCAAAAAAAAAAAAAAATAAAAGAGAATATTTTATCTAATTGTTCCATAAATAAATAAATAAAAAGTAAATATCACGTACACTAAGTATAGATGAAAGACCTAAATTTGGAAATTTTAGGAATTCTCTTTATTTTTAAACATTTAAATAATGTAATTTTAATTTTTATGTTTATTTGCAATTTATGGAGAAAAAAATTCATACTAATGCCCCATGATCAGATACTTTTAAATATAAAAATTGGAAATGTTTTACGAACTATATCAAAGTAACAACTTATATAATGAAAGTGTTTGTTGTTCTTTAATTTTAATGTTTTAGTAAAATGTATTATCATATTTAATAAAGTACTGTTGGAAGAAACATTTTTTTTTCACTAATCCTATGAAAAGGATTAGATCGTTTATACCATGCAAAAAAAAAGCTAGTTTTGAGTTAATGGGTAATGAATCTGCTAAACTTGACATTGGCTGGACAGAACATTTTTTACTTCCTTTAAATACTTTTTATTTTTTCCATATTGAATTATTTACCAGTTATTTATAGCACAACGTGTTGGTACGGCAGTTTTGATTAAATAATTCCTATTTATATTCATGAATTGATTCTGCTCAAATGGCGTACACAAATTCGATAATCTCTATTTAAATAATGGCTACTCTTCCGCAATATATTATTTTATCGACTATATACCGTATTTTTTACGTCAGTGAACACTCACACAAGCATAAGATTTAAAACCCGCCATGAAAATATCTAAACAATATTCACGTACATAAAAGTACTACGGTGTTTTTTAATGAAAGGAGAACCATTTTCATTTATAATGATTGATTGTTTTCAATTTTTATACATGCCTATTTGCAGTTTTTAAGGGAGTTTTACTTGCCTATTTTAACCAAAATAATTTCTTTATTAGGTTTTATATGTAGTGTTAACTTTCCTTTAATGTTTATCGTAAACTTTCGTTTGTTGCTATGACAGCTGTAAAATCTAAGATATTAAATAAAGCGGATGAGTTCCAATGTTGCGAGATCTGTCAAAATAAAACAGCCGTTATTTCAGGAACTGTTGCGCAACTGCAAAATGTATTTAAACAAAAACTGTCAAACAACGCATTCCCTCTCAGGTTAAAAAGAAAAGAAAGTCATTGGTCCTCTTCCATCACGTTATATGATATGTACTAACGCAATGCTTATATGGGATATGCAGTTAACGGCCAGTTGGCCTAGTTATGCAGCATTGTTCCTAACCCGACTCTCTAATTTCTGAAATTACCCCATTAAACTGCAATACCAATCTGAGAAATTCATTCCAGATCTCCCCAATTTAACGCACAAAGCCCGCAGCTAGCTATCTAGTAGGTTTTGAGACTAAGGCGTCAGGATTTTCGAATTCCATGACTGAATTATTGCTAATGGGTGCGGCAGCCCGTATCATAGCAACGGAAAGCGAGATATCGATAAGGATCGATGCTCACTGGTGAAATGAAAACTTATGAATTCATTTGTTCTGTGGGTATCATAAATTTCTTTTTTTCTGTCCCTTCCTTTTGTCAGCCAGAAATGTCAAAGTGGGTATTTTTTTCTTTCTTTCTAAATTTTGAGGAATTCGCTTTTTAATGCAGTTACCCACATTAGAAGATTTAGCTGGGACAGTAATCTTATCCTAGAATCGAAATATGGTATCAGAACTTGCCCGTCCAGAATATAAAATCACCGTATAGGATGTAACTAGTTGTGCAACGGTACTGCAAGTTCATATCAAACAATCTGCAGATATCTCGTATGTAGAACAGAATAAAAACTTCAGGAAACGATCGCGTAATATTTGGTAAATATTACGAGAAGTCATTAAGTAAATTAAATTTGGATACAAAACTAAAAAAAAAAAATATTTGAAAAATGGTTTTATTTCTCAACATAATGCTCCTGTACATTCAGGCACTTGTCTCATTGTCGCACGAGCTCCTGAAATCCAGCAGTATGAAAGTCTTTGGCTTGCTGTCGGAAACAGGCTGTGAATAACTTTCACCGGAAAGATAATGTCAAAGAAGGCCGAATAAATGGAAGTAGCCTGGAACAAGATCGGGACTATACGGAAGATGCTCGAGGATGTTTCATTTGTCTTGTTGCCAGTATGATGATAAGCGTTGTCATGCAAGAATCGCGCCTTTGGTCCTGGTCGCTTATGTTTAATGGCCTTACGAAGTTCTCAGAGAATGCTACAGTTGGCATTTACGATTTGTTCTTGAGACTAAAATGCTTTGAACGGTATGCCTTCTTGACCCCAGAAGACTGCGCATTGCTTTCCCGATGGTTGATGTCCTTTAAACGTATTTTTCCTTTGTAGCTGACAGGATGTTTCCATTACATGATGCACGCTTTACCTCAGGCTGGTGAGCCCAATATTCATCACCAGAAACAATTCGGGCTAGCATATCATGTCTTTCACTGTGGTAGCGAATGAAAAGGTGTACGCCATACCCGTTCTTAGCATTTTGCCTGTTGTTCATTATGAGACAAGCCATGCTGTGTGAGCAACCTACAGCAGCGGCTATAGTGTCTAAAGTCTGCTTGTATTAAGTCTTCAACTCGCCTTTGTGGCAACCACCTTTGGCCGGCCGACGCGGTGTTCGTCTTCAATACGTGTTCGCTCCTCAGAGAACTTCTGCACCCACTTGTAAACAGTTTGAACTAACAGGCAATTCCCACCCTAGATGAGAAGCATTTATTTACAAATATTCTTTGATTCTATAACTTTTGCCCACAAAATCGTACAAGCGCTGCTCGAGAACATACATTCACTCAGTGGCTTCGCCATCTTCAACTGCTGTTTCGCTATTGTAAACATGAATTGTCACGTGTCGTTTGTCACCAGTTTCCACCAGGCTAATGCTGTTATAATCTCATGTGTCTTATTTAAACATGTAGTATCCCACATTAATCTGTAACTTGCTTGTCAAACTATGTCCAAAATACACTCAGTGACAAAAATTTGACCAAATATTTGCGTCATAAAATATTATGGTAGTCATGGAGATATGTACGCTATGTTGAATATTTTTTTGTTTTATAATCAAGTCATTGTAACCGAATATTCCAATTATGTGTACAACAACACAGATTTGTCTTAACCCTTTTGTGCTTTAGTGGAAAATGGAAGTCTAACAGCTGATAGATACATAAATGAATGTTGGTTAAATATATTGTATCATTTGGGTCATTTACAGGCGATCATTTTCTTTTATTGAACGACAATGCACGCCCGAATATTGCGTGCATGATCCAGTGATTATCCCCAAGAAGTGGGAATCCATGTTTTATCATGCTTAGCAAGGAATCCCGACATGAATTCTCTTGAGGACATGCTGGAATGGCAAGACTGTCGCTACCAGAAACTTTACAGGAGTTGAGGCGAGCACTTCTTGAAGAATGGGAACATATTTCTCAAGAAACCATACCTAACCTGATAGAAAGCACGTCAAGACGTATAAATACAGTTATTCAAACCAGAGATGGATGAGGCCAGTAATTAAAATGAATTTTAATGTTTCAAGCACCTTAAAATGTACTCACAGTTAAAACAAAACTTGTCATTGTTTTACGTCCTTCGTAATTTTTCTAACCAGAGCAAAGTTTTTGTTTCTATTGTTGTAATTTAAGGTGTTTAATAAAACCATCTTTTGTTGAAATGGGTATTCATTCATTTTAAAATAATTAAGAACAAAATATAATCAAATAGTGTCATGTATTTTTGTCCCTGGGTGTATTTTTATTTCTGAAATCAAAACCATACGATGAGATTATGTTGGTAGATATGAAATTTGGCCACAGTTGTACACCAATATAATTTGGAGCGACGAAGCCATATTTCATGTGGGGAATTGTAGACGACACACCTGTCACTACTAAACAGCAGAGAACCTGAGGGTCACGGCTGAGAGGATGTAAAACCTTCCTAATGTCATACTGCGGTGTGGCATCACATCCAATCAGATTGTGGGTACATTTCTTTCGGACACCATGAACAGTACCTAACCGTTCTGGAATATTTTTTTTGAGTAGTGTTTATCGCCCATTTTTACTACTTAGGCACCACAGGCGGGTTCTGGAATATGAATTAGGGCTATTGTATCTACCTGGAATAACAAAATATTCTCGTATTCATGCAAGATGGTGCACCACTCATGTTGCACTCAACGTCCGCGATCAGCTTTTTCTTTGGGGGTGAGTGAAGAACGAAATTTGCAGTAGCTTGCTAAAAACTCTGAACTGAGTCAATTGAGACGATCCCCAAGAATTTACGACAATGCTGGAATATAGGTCAAATTGTAATACTGTAAACAATTTCTACTATTTCATACTCTACATAAAAGTTGTTTCAATACAATAGAGCAATTATTAAGTAATTTATTAACGGTTTCTAGTGAGGAGTTACTTTACACCCATCCTGTATATACGCTGTTGAAACAGAAATTAGTATCGGAAAAGTCCGCCCCCATATGTGGTATCAATGGAGGATATACAGGGCATATGGTTAATTAAAATTACCTTATAAACCTTGAAGCCGATTGCGTACAGAAAATACTGATGTAATGTAAAATTCCCTGAGGGAACCCTGCAGTAAAGATGTATTACAAATGTAAACACGTCTGATGTTACAGTTACTACTATACTGAATAATGATGTGTTAAGTAGGTTGGCAGTATTGTCTTGTTAATAATAAAATGTTGCTGCGGTTATCCATATCGTGATTAATTAATTAATTAATTAATTAATTAATTAAATATGTATATCGGCGATCTCTCGATAACAGCGCGTAGCATACATTCCCTTTCGACTTTAGGAAAAATAATGAATTAAGAAAATCACCCAGAATGTGATCGTGAAAAGGTCACTGTATCCAGCATAATGGGAGAAAATAAAAAAGTAAATTTTCATAAAAATATTATCGAATTTATTTAACAAAGTTATGAATTCATAAAGGTGTCCCACACAATTGAACCTAAGGAAGTGCACATTACGGATATATATTTCTTTTTCATCTCATTTTTTGGTGTCTAATAAGAAGGTTCGATGGAGATTTCAAGAATTTTTTCCAAAACCTATTACGGATCTCAACGAAACTCAGCATAAACAATTAATTAACAAACAACTCATCCAGTTAAAAAATCAGCAAAATTGGACCAATAGGAGTGGGGTTTAACTAAAGTGATGGATATAAAGGTGTTAACGCTCTAGCGGCTGCAAGTTTTGTTTTTTCTCAACGAAACTCTGAATATAATGATTAATTAACAAACGATTCATCGAGTTCGTTCATCCGCTGAATTGGGCTGTTGGGAGTGGGAACATGCCTAATGCAAATTTTAAATAGCACTCTAATGGCCGCAATGTTTATTTTTTCTCAACGTAATTCGGAATATGTCATTGAAATAAAACGATAAAAATACGATACTTTCCGAAAATCAGCGAAATCAGATACTGAGTGGGGATTTACCTGAACTCGGTGTATACCATTTAAATAAAACAAGAAAAACAGTTTATGAAAAAAATCAGGTAAATACGTACCCCTTCTACGTATACCTGAAAACCGAAATTTAAAAAAACAGAGTTAACCTAAAGCGAATTTTTAAAAATCGCTCTAGCGGCCGCAATTTTTTTTCCTACAACGAAACTCGGTATATACCATTAAAATAAAACAATAAACATATTTACTGAAAATCAGTGAAATCAAATTATTATGGGAGGGTGTTTATCTGAAACCTAAAATTTAAATACCGCTATAGTGGCAGCAATATTTCCTTTTGCGCAATGAAATTCGCAGTATACAATTTAAATAAAAATAGTCTTTGAAAATCAGAGAAATCAGACATTAAGAGTGGGGATATATCTAAAAACCAAAAAATTTAAAAAGCGCTCTAGCGGCACCAATTTCTCTGCTCGAGTGCCCTTTCGCAAATTCGACTAGTTGAGGAACATGACGGAGTTTTTATATTTATTAATTACAAATTTTTATACTAATAATGCATCTCAATTTAGTTGTTGATTTTCTTATTGATCCAATATATCCAGCTTTAATTTCTTTAGCCTATCTATTAATCCATCTCAACCCTTTCCTCCTCATTTTTCCTAAATAACTATTCTTTTCTTTACAATTTTTTCTGAACTAAAACTCAATATCTTTTTCCCGATTACTTCTGTTGGATTACGCGACTTCTTTTTCAATAACCTAGTTTCTTTACATTCTAATTAACTACTGTAAACATAATCCTTCTCTCCATACATTGAACACAATTACCCCTTATATTGATTCTTTCTCATAGGCTGCTTCTGTTCAGACCCTTGCAAATGCTTTTCTAGAATTTTATTTCAATATTTATATACAATTAAGGACACTTTAAAAAAAATTAAGCTAGCAAATACTTGTTTCATTTTAATATATTCAATCCTTATATTAATTTCTTTCCAAAATCTTTCTATTACATGTCTTCTTTATCAAAATCTCCTTATCTAGTGGATTAATACTTCCTTATTCGCTGTTCTTTCTAACTCGACTTGAGTTGTCCCATGGTAGATCCAAATAGCTTACAGAAACTTCTGTGAGTTAAATCTGCCTTTACCGAACCCTCAAAATTCCCTTCTATACCACATTTAAAGTTTTGCTCAACTATTGATGCATATACTCCCCCAAGTTCTCCAGACACACATTTATAGAGCTCAATGCCAAATTCTCCCCTGTTAATGTGCAATTTTTATGACAAGAATAAATATCTTAATATTTTCTCGTTTAATAGCAATAAAAATAGATTAAAATCTAATAATCCTGTTATAATTATTTTTAAATGAACTGCACTAAAATTGAACGTATTTCTATTTTATTTTAATTTAATACTTTCCCATAATCTCTTATATATAAAATAACGAAATTCTAGGAATGTGAGATAAACTGGTACTCACCCCCAAGTCGAGATAGGTCGTGTAGATGGGGTAGGGCAGCACGATGCATACCGCCAACAGCCAGGTGCCCAGAACGCAAACGAAGGCAGGCATGCGCGGTTTGGTGGGGTCGTGCATCAAGCGATATCGGTCCAGGGCGATTAGCAGGAAGCTCAGGGTAGAGACATGCAACGGAATGTCCTGCAACACAATCCACTTTTTCTTTAGTTTACACACTTGCAAATAAAAGAACATAACACCAAACTTTTGGCTAGTTGGTACACCTGACGGAACACAAGATTCGTGCTTTTTTGCTAATCATGAATCCCATTCTAGTTTATTATTTAAAACTGCGAAGTTTAATATATTTTAGTAAATAAACTAGTTTCTATGAGCTTAAACACTGAAGGGGGCTCGTGGCCCCTGTAGAAAGGTGGACCAGGCTATAACTACATGACATCCAAGTGGAATGGAGGAAGGTGTCGTTTATCAAAATTATACTCCTCCCCGACATTCTCTCATAACTGCAGCGCCATCGTACGTTTTGCTATAAGCTTCTGGTGTATATGAAACTCTTATAATTCAGCTGTTAAAGTACGTCTTAAGCCTCCTGCGTCAATTCAGAAACAGCAATGAATTTTATGAATCTTTTAACCGCTTTACCCCCACTGATATATCGTAATATCAAACAAATTGTGACATGCATGTGATGTCGTTTCGTCTGCCTGTACAACAATGAAATTTGCACTTTCTATTTCTTTTCTCATCTCATTCCCATAAACGAAATACGTTTCTCACTTCAAATGCAGTCGGTCCTGGTGGTGTAGTGGTTACCATACTTGCCTCCTAAACTCAAGATCGCGGGCTCGAACCCGGCGAGGAACGATGGATTTTTCCGGCGTAAAAATCCTAAGTATGGCTTCCTTCGGAAGGGAAGTAAAGCCGTGGGCCCCGTGTCGTACATTTACGACACGATAAAGAACCTCAAACTGAAAGAAGAGACCTCTGAGCAAAATTCGTCCGTCGTTTCACGCCCTGAGTTGAGTGGGACGCTGGTGACCAGAGATGTTAAAGAGCTTTATAAATAAATCAATCAAAAAAAAAAAAAAAAAAACTTCAAATGCTGTCAACCAAGATATTTTAAAAGCATAATTTTTTTTTTAATTATGTGCTGTCTTGCTGAGTAAGCCCCTACAGTTTTCCGTTGATGAGGTCTAACTCAACAGGACGCGAAAATGCAGTCTTCAATAAAAGGTCCACTTTATTCATTGGCACAAATATATACGCTTTAATGTTTGTGTGTGGCGTGTGTAACTTAACAGTTAACACTGTGAAAGTAAACTTTCCACCTATAAACAGTGAGTAAGTCACTCAATTTCATACAAAGGGAAAAAAACAACCCCTGATCAGCTATGCGTGATGCCAGTAACCTGGTTCCTAAGAAAAGAGAGAATACCGAGTCCTAGAAATAGGCTGTCCTCCTGCTGGCCCAAGAGAACGCAGAAATAAGCAGGAGAAAAGCTAACTCCATTGGGAATATAAGTTCTTGTAAATCTTTGCTGGCACACGAAGGTGTAAGTTTAAAGAGTCAAGTTTTCTGGGCAGGCGCATGAGCTTCCCTCATTAACGAAGGACCCGCATACTGTCTACAGTAGAAAGGAAATGCGCTTAGTAACTAATCGGTTAAACATCGCTGTTTTCATGCATTTTTGTTTTTAAAAGTTGACCAGAAGAGAAAAAAATGATAAATAAGTATGGAATTTTCTTTAGAGGGGAGCAGGACTCATTTGGCTCTTATTGACGGGCCACTCCTGAGAGAAGGGAGTATAATTCATCAGTCAAAAAATGAAAAACTGGTTTTATATTTTGAACATTGCTTTTATTTGACAACAGTCTCTCTACATTGCAAAACATTTTAGTCCATCGGTTTTCTAATTACTTGGTTTAATTATGAGGTCCACGCAGCGCCGCCTTCATCTGAGTTGAAAGTGTCCATCCTTCCAAAAAGTTTTGAGCTTACGAAACTAACGGATGTCAGAGGAAGCCAAATCCGGTGAGTTAAGTAGGTGAGGAAAAAAATCGTAAAATGAGAAAGTAAATTGTTCTTAAACCTGCTAAACCTGCCTCTGTTGTTGAATATTCTAGTGCAGCTGTTCCAGAAGGTATGCATAAAATCAACCATTGATAGTTGGCCCTTTTGGAAAATAATCGATCATCAGAAATTCCCTTTGCATTCCAGAAAACTGATGCCATGCCTTTACCAGCTGATTTTAATGCAACCGCTCTCATTGGATCTGGGCAAGCGGGTTTTGTTCAATGATTTGGTTCCGGTTTTGACTCAGGAGTATTTGTAATAAACTGTGGTGATAAACCTATGCAGAAAATTGTCTGTAATTTTTAAAATTATTCAGACCCTATCTGGAAGCTTGCACTCAAAGTCATTTTGGTCGGACGTCGCCCATGTTCCTAGAAAAATTCCAATATGATACTTATCCCACAATTTCCCCTTATTTACCATCAATGAAAGGACAAGTCAAGATGTTATAACATGTTTCGACCTCTTTGCAAGTGAGGTTAAGACAAGACAGGTACGCTTGTTTATAACTGTTGTCAAGGAAGACTGTGCCCTTTTCATTAAAGCAAACGATGATAAATATGATGCTGATCCATCTATGTCATTCAGGTTTAAGTTGTCCAGTTATTTGGAAGTTATTTTTTTAAAAAATAGACTTTTTGCTTCTCAGGGGAGAAGCTCACTTCGATTTTGGAGTGCAGTGGGATCCAAGGCTTTACTTCCTTTCCGAATGAAGCCATACTTAAGATTTTTACGCCGGAAAAATATTCATCGGTCCTGGCTGAGATCGAACCCACTATCTTGGATATGAGGCAGTTGTGGTTATGGTTATCACTATACGACAAGGACATACAGAACAATTGAAACTTTCGTATATAAATTAATAAACATTCAGCAGAGCACTTGATATGATCTACAAATTATATTAGTGTAAATTGTATGTTTCATTGCGTTTTCTTTTCCAGTAATTTGGTATATTGATTGATCTACTTGTAGAGGGTTTTGTAATTAGATATAAGCGTCTAACCATTTTATATATGCATGGCTTCACAAAAGTCAAAGGTCAGATCTGTACCAGATGCATGTATGTTTGAGTGATTCATTAATTTTGCATTAATGTATATCCGCTTAAAATAATAATTATGCTTATTACACTAATGGAAATACTTGATTAAATCATTATTTATGCATGTTGTTGATGTTATTATTACTATTATTATAATTATTATTATTTCATTAATTATTGCACTCCAGCGAACTGAATATTCATTAACCATTTTTGTACATGAACGATTTTATGTTAACTAAATTTATATTAGTTTATGTTTTGTTTAATATGAGAAATGTTACTTTTAAGGAATTTCAGATTCTTAAAAACCATTGAAATAGTTTATAATGATAAATAATATCATTTTGTAAACATAATACTGAATAAAAGATTGGTGTTTGCTGTTGTAGTAAGGCGACAATGCCCGCCATTTTTTTTTTTTTTTTTCGGAATTGGGATGTGGAGATTTGATCTTGTCTCGTAGCTCTGCAATGCTCAGTTGTCCTACTTTTAGTTGTTTATCGGTGCTCGAACTCAAGACAACAATGTTCCGTATGTCCGTTTCCAGAAATTTCGCAACCCAAATATTGCTACTTCCAGTGCTGGAAACTTCTCGAACTTAAAAAGTTAAAACTGAACTTAAAGTTAAAAGTAAACCTGAGGATAGAAAAACTTTTACCAAAATATCTTGTAAAGCTACTTTCAAAAGCGTATTATATTATTTAAGGCAAGATTAGATATAAAAAACAGCTGTCTTTATATATGACGTCGTAACATGTTTCACTTTAATCATTATGTACAGTAGGGGCATTATTGCCATAAAGGTTTTATCCCTTTTATATTTTACAACATATACAAAGATTGTGTTGTGCTAAATCAACAGATGACGTTTATATTTGGTCTATGGTTTTTCTATGCCATATTTAAGAAAGGTGGAAAGTGTTACAGTCTATATAGATGTTAGAAACAGATTTAAATTACATCATTCAGTAACTTCTATAATTCCTTTTTAGTGCAGAAATAACTGCTCAAGACTCCGCAGAATCTGCAGTCTTTCTCTAAAAGACTGGCGATTTACAGCAAAAGATATAAATTTCATCTTGAGAATTTCTGGGCTAAATGTTTCTGGCCGAACTATCAGACAAAAACTTTGTAAAAAGGTCTACGAGCAAGGACTCCAAGAAATAAGCCTTATCTCAACCAGTAGAGAGAAAAGTAGAGGGGAAAGTGTTTGGAATGGGCTTTAACACACAGAAATTATCGCAAGACTGAGGTAAAGTCATTTGGAGCGGTGAAACGAAGATCAACATCTTTGGGAGTGAAGGATTACGTTTGTGTGTTACCGAACAGGTGAGGACATGTTACCTGAGTGCTTCACTGCCACTATGAAGCATTCTGTTCGCCTCATGATATGGGGAAGCATGGCAAGGAATAGTGTCGGGCGCCTAGCAGTGTTAGAGGGCAACATTAAAGCCAAAAATACCAAAAAGAGATCTTAAGACTTAAAACTGCTGCCCGCTGTTCTTGATTTGTTTGGAGGGGACAGTCAGCGGTGCATCTTCCAGCAGGATGGGGTAAAGTGTCCTACCGCTCGAATCAATCACAAATCGTTCAGAGACCATTATGTTACTGTCCTCCCTTGGCCAGGGAGCAGTTCTGACCTCAACCCAAATGAAAACTTGTGATCAAGACTGAAAGTTTTGGTGTCACGTGGGAACCCCCCCCCCCAAAAAGAGGGAGCTGCTATAGGTCATCATCCATCGGGTTTAGACTGGTATCAACAGAAGATTCCAATGTTTGGTGGAGTCAAGTCACGAAGAATGGAGGCAATAATCAAATCAAAAAGATATCCAACAAAATTTTAACATAAATCAGTTACAATAATCCATATAAATATGTTCAAAGTGTACCATTTACAGCTGTTATTTTGATAAGTAGTAATTATAATTTAGTTTTTGAAACATTTTTGTAACATTGAACATTGAGACATAGCTTTCCTGAAATTTTGAATCAATAAAAGCATAAATTTCAATTACTTTTTTTTTAAGTGTCCAGAATTTATGCCACTACTGCACATGTATAAGTAACCAAAAACATTCACTGAAACTAAAATGATTTACTTTTAAAAACTAATCTATTATTAAACATCCATAATATTTTTTTGAAAAAACTAAATATTTAATAATAAAGATCTGTTAACATTTTATGTCTGCAAACAATCCCCAGAATTGAAATATTAAATTAAAATTATGAGTTCATTTTAACAGTCCGTCGATTCTATCGCAGTTTCTAGGCATGAGATCGTCCACTGGCAGTTTTTAGACCTAAAATGCAACGGATTTTGAGCGGTGACAGTCGGCAAAATCGCTGGATATAGAGTTTTGTTACTGCCTATAACCGCAACCGTTTTCCTCGACAGTTACGAAAGGAAAAACCGCAAAGTTTCTCCTACAGCCCAAATATATTGGATTCTGTACCGGTTAGAGTTGGCAAAAGTTGAAAACTGCAGCTGGAAGTTTATATGGGAGTTTGGAGTGGAGTATATGATGTCTAGAAACAGATGACAAACGTTGTCACCACAGCAACCACTTACCCTTGGCACTAAAAGTGAAACGTCATCAACATGTCTGGACTATGAGTGTCTAGCAGTAATGGTTTTTAATAGCATGAGACTGGGAGAAAAAGAAGAATACAAAGTGTAATGCAAATAAAAGGCAATAATGCGAATCTGAAGAGGAAAAGATATGATGAAAGGCAACGATAATTCTATATAAAGAAATGGGATGTATATTAGTGGTAAAGCTAATACTATCATCCAACTTTAAATGCTTGCTAGAATCGATACGTCTTTGATTTCTGGGTCCAGATACTTTATTTGGGTGGCCGAGTTCGTTAAGGCGCTTACTCGTGAGCGGGAGGGCTAGGGTTCGATTCCCACCAGGATACCCCTCCAGGACCGAGGTTTTTCCAGGGTTTTCTCAGTCCTCATAAATGCCAAATACCGGGGAGATACTCTAAACTTAGGCCTGAAACACTTCCTTTAAAAATAAAAATCCTTTCCGAATTTACCATTCCATTTCGTCTCATATCAAAGTGTCTGTGGTGCCTCAGTAGTTAAAACGAGCGTTAAACACTAATCAAATAAGACCGTAAGATTTTTACTATATTGTGGAGTTTTAGGAGCATATAATAGACTTTTTGAGAACACTGGCATTATCTAAGGTGCGTAGTCTTTTGACTTGCCGACATTAATCGGAAAGTATAACTGCCTCAACGGTAAAAAGTAATAAAGTAAAGTTAACACCAGGATTGATCATTAAGTAATGCACATATTTTTTTAAAAAAAGTTTAGTAGTTAATACAAAATAATTCATACACAATGAAGTCACATCTCTTCGCTACTTTTCAACAAAGGAGTCAAATCTTGACGACAATAACATGCGCGCCGTATTTGCAACGCAGTTCTTTGCTTCTGTCACTGTGGAACATATGAATTCTCTAGCGCAAACTTCTAACTGCAAAATGTCACGACCCAGCTATAGTAACAGCGCGAGAAAAAAAAAATATTGTGCGGGTTGAGCTTCTACAGACAGAAACAGAATTAAGGGCGAGTCATGGAACAGTAATTTATTTTTAATGTTGCATGTAGTTTAATTTAATTGTCACTTGCATTATTGATATTGCCATAGTTCTGAACATGAAAACATTTTCTGATAATATTTCCAAGTGATTTGCCACAGGAATATATAAAGCACCATGCGAATATAGAAAAGTATACATTGGTATAACCTGAAGATTCATTAAAATTGGCTGAGAGAACATGAGCGACAGAGAGGTCTTAACCAGTGGGAAAAAAAAAAAAAAAAAAAAAAAAAAAAAAAAAAAAAAAAAACTGCAATTGCGAAACATGCTATTCAAAATTTACACGCAGTAAAATTTGAAAAATCGGAAAAAATTGCAAAAACAACAGGGAATTTTAATTTGGCTAGAAGAGAGTATTATAAATATAGCAGCATTCGTGTAATATAAACAAAAACAGAGGTTTTCAAATAAGCAAGACTTGGGAATCAGTTACTGGTAACAAACAACGTGTGCACCACAACTCTCCCAACACGCTGGGTTCCGATGGTGTAGTGGTAACCATACTTGCCTCGTAAACCTAAGATCGTGGGGTTGGATCCTGAACAGTGTAGATGGAATTTTTCGGGCGTAAAGTTCTAAGTATGGCTTCCTTCGAAGGGAAGTAAAGCCGTGGGTCCCGTGTCGTACAGTTACGGCACGATAAAGAACCGCAAGTCTGAAAGAAGAGGCCTCTGAGTAAAATTTATCGACTGTTTCATGCCCTGAATTGAATGGGACTCTGATGACCTGACATGTTAAACAGCGTCCGTGAATAAACCAAATCAACAAATCTTCCATCACTTCTAGTGGTTCTCTATTTCTGCCTGTCCAGGCACTTACCATTTCAGTGATTTTTTTGAACAATGTTTAACGCCCGTTTTTACTACTGAGGCACCACAGGCGGTGAACATGGTGATACATGAAGTGAAATGATATATTGGGAAAGGGTTTTATTTTTCTAAGGAAGGAAACGCTCCAGGCCTAAGTTTAAGGTACCTCCCTGGCATTTGCCATTTATGAGAACTGAGGAAAACCTGGAAAAACCCTCAGTCAGGGAGGACGGTCCTGACGGGGTTCGAACCACAGACCTCCCGCTCACAAGTCCGCGCCTTAACGACCTCGACCACCCGTGACGGTCAGTTCAGTGATGATATCGGCCGTAGCATTGGAGAAAGCTCTGTTTTTTAAATTAATTTTAACCAGCAATCATGGCAAAATAGTTCGGCAATGATCAAGTTAAAGAATAACAAAGCCAGCCATGAAAACCTAAAGAATTTTTTAATATTCTGCTTTCTTTTATATAGACATAAGTTTGTCCTCGCCGGAAAGAGATATAACATTATTTCATTTACGAGGGTAGGTACATAAGTTTCAGGTCCAACCATCTTCTAGTATGATATAGACAAAAACTATATTTCGCTTTTCAATTTAGTTACCATTTATTGTAATACATTTCCGACATCTTTGAATTAACATTTCAACCCCCCCCCCCAAGTCAGAAGTTTTGTCAGCAAAATTGGCATTAACTACATCCATCACTTCTTCGTCGCACTTAAATTGCCTTCCTCGAAGGTTCTTCTTAAATTTTGGGAAGTGGGTATAGTCACTGGGAGCTATATCTGGGCTGTAGGGTGGATGATCCATCTCCTTGAAACCACATTTCTTCACAGCTTCCTTTACAACAAATACTGTGTGCAAAGGCGCAATGTCGTGAAGAAGGCCCACACCACCACTCAGCTTTCCTCACCTTTCTCTTTGGCCCAAGCATGTAGTCTGTGCAGTAGGCTAGCATAGCATTCCCCATTTACAGTGGTGTTCCTCTCCTTGAAGTCAATGAAGAGTATTCCTTCACAGTTCCGAAAAAAGTATAGCCATGATCTACTTGGTTAACTGAGTGACCTTGGCCTTTAGAGGCGGTGCTTGCCAGGTTTTCGTCACTGCATTGATTCTCTTTTGGACAAGATATCATAGTAGAGGACCGTAGTTTCATCTCCTGTAACAATGGTTTGCAGAACTTCTCTCTCGTTTCCACAGCAGAGCTGCAAAAATGCCTGAAAACAGATGACTCGTTGCTGCTTTTGGTCTGAGGAAAGAAGTCTAGGCCCTCATCTTACACTATCCTTATTCATGTTTAAATGTTCACGAAAAATTTGAAGGACTGTTGTTTTAGAAAGGCCCAACCTTGGTGCTATTTCTGTAACTTTTAGCCGCCCGTCTCCTATAATTTCTTCTTCTACAAGAGCGATGTTTTCAGAAGTGAGCATCTCCAGGGCCAATCTGCACGCTCTTCGCCTTCAATACTTTCTCGACCCATTCGGAAAAGTTTGGCCCATTCTTTTCCGGTAGAATATGAGGGGGATGCTTCCCCATATACACGTCCAATTGTTGTTTAATTTCATTTGGAGTAAGTCCTTCTTTTGTGGAGAACTTAATAGCAGATCGATATTTCAATTTGAACATGTCACAATCTTCTACACATAGCCTTCTTTATGCGACTACATCTGAACTACTGAACGCAGCAGAGCAGAAGTTACATCTGCAATTATATACTTAACAGATATGGCTTTTGTGAAAGTAATAATCCTTATCGGCAAGGCCGGAAACTTATGGACCTACCCTCGTATTAACAAAATTTTTGCATCGGAAATAAATGTAATATTTCTATCTTTATTAACAATTTTAAAAATGATTAACTTTGATATCACTGAGACTACAATTTTTCTATATGTAATTTAACTTAGTTATGAAATATATCTTATTTTCACGGAAACTGAGTTGAAAGTGAGCATGCCTTTGTGTTAAGGTAAAAGCAGTGAGAGTGATTTCAGGTACACAAAGTAGACGTTCAATGCAGAATTGTTTTAAGCACCTAGAAATATTGATTCTACCGTGTGAATATATACGAGGGTGTTTAAAAAATGTAATGTGATCTTTTAGTAATAACTTACAAAGCAAGCATTTCCGGATATGTCTTTATTGCCATTTTTTTTTCCCCTTCTTGTTTTGGTCTGAGGTGTTCGCCGCCCCAAAAATGACCCAGTATAGCCAGTATTATCAATTGGTTTTTATAAAACAAATGTGATATTTTCATACGCCCTTTTTAGTATCTCTTTAATAAAAAATTCTACGTGTATATTTTTCTCTTTTTATGCAGTAATTTTAATTGAACACATTGGTACAATTAGCTTCATAATTGTTGTAATGAGATGACCCACACATAGTTATGAACTGCCAAATAAACAAACCTCTTTTTCCCCTCCCTAATTGGTTCATGTTTCAGCTTCCATAAAGTAAACACGAACTACATTAATATTCTGTCCGAATGGGAGAGAAAATAAGGGTGTATCACGCCTATCTCCTTTTGCAACAGTATTGGTTGGTAATGGAGAAGGGTAATGTAGGTGAGAGCGCGCTCTCTCTCTCTCTCTCTCTCTCTCTCTCTCTCTTTCATATTGGCGGTCGGTCCTGGGGGCCTAGTGGTAACAGTACTTACCGCATAGACCCAATATCGAATATTCAAACCCAAACAGGGTCGACAGATTTTAGGTCATTTTTTGTTTTCTTCTTTTATTACTGTTTAACGCCCATTTTTTACTCCTGAGGCACCAAAGGCCTCAGGAGTAAATGATGATACATGAAACGAAACTATATATTGGGATTTTTTAAGGTAGGTAGATACATGAAAAGAAACGATATATTGGGTTTTTTTAAGCAAGAAAGCGTCCCAGGCCTAAGTTATGGATACCACCCTGGCATTGCCATTTATGAGGACTGAGGAAAGCCTGGAAAAATCCTCAGTCAGGGAGGACGGTCCTGGCGGGATTCGAACCCCATACTTCCCACTCACGAGCCCGCGCCTTAACGATCTTGACCACCGTGGTAAATGTGTATTATGTTGTTGCGTTTCTGTAATGTCGTAAACCACGCTTAAGTTCTTAGGCTTTCACGGCCGGTGTCGTCGTCACTAGGTACAGTATTTTCCAAGCTTGTGCGCTTCTTCTTCCCAAACGTTTCGTCTACAGCTACGGTAGACGTCTTCTTGCCAGTAACGAGGTCGAAGTGTTCTAAAGCGGGTCCCGATAGCGACTGTGAAGAAGCCAGTAGACCGCGGCCCACAAGCTGGGAAAATACTGTACCTAGCAAACTTGTGTTGTAAAGAGAGAGGGCAATAGGTTACTATATAATATATATATATATATATATATACAATAAAATGTAGGTATGTCAACCTTCTAGATATGCTCTACGCATGCGCCAATGTTTGGTTTATAAATGAATATTCTTTAATACCTCAAGTCATCAGTGCCGCATTTAATTCAGGCCGTGATACGGCCGAAATATTTTGCTCTGAGGCCTCTTCTTTCAGGGTTGGTTAAGGTTCTTTTACGTCCGTAAATTTACGACAGCATGACTTTGCTTTCCTTCCGAAGGAAGCCATAATTAGGGTTTTATCCCCGAAAAACGGCCATGGGTAACCGAGGTCGTTAAGATGCGTACTGTGAGCGGGAGGTCTGGGATTCGATACCCACCAGAACCGTCCTACTTGATTGAGGATTTTTCTAGGCTTTCCTCAGTCCTCATAAATGGTAATGCCAGGGAGGTACCCTAAGCTTTGGCCTGAAACGTTTCCTTCCTTAAAAAACAATATCCCAATATTTCATCTCATGTATAATCAGTGTCTCAATAGTAAAAACGGACATTAAACACTATTAAAACAAAGTTCAGAGATGACTGTATCTACACTAGGAGGCCGGTTCGGGCCGTAGGAGGAGTATCTCTGATTGGGACGATTCGATTGTTTTCTTTTACCGCAAGTTCTTCGCATACAATTTCGGCGGAGGCTAGAAATAGTTTGTAGTAAGTACGGCATGTTAATATCAGTGAAAGGATACTATGTAAAATAAATTTACAGCCCAGGAGACCTGCAAAAGGACCATTGCTGATCAGGGATATCTCTGGGATGCAGTTTGCTCGCATTCATCAAAATTGGACCATGCAGCGATGGAGCACATTGCTTTTCACGGATTAGAGCAAGTTCTGTTTGAAGGCACTATATGGGAGGGAGAGAGTTTGGAGAAGGCCAGGAGAACGCTATGCACTCTGCATTTGCTCTTCAAGGTCACCTTTTAATGAGGTCAGTATTGTTCAGCATTGAAGCAAGAACGGAGCTGGCGTTCATCGAGAATGGGTCACTGACAGTTCGTCGGTATATTGAGGAGATTCTTGCTGATCATGTAGTGCCTTTTGCACTCGTTATGAGCGACAACATTATCCCTATGCACGACAACGCTCGTCTACAAATTGCTCGGAGTTTTTCTGAGTTCCTGGATGTGATTGGGATTCAATATATGGTATGGCCAGCACAAAGTCCATGCCTGAACCCGATATAACATCCTGAAACATGTTTGGGAGGTGTACTAAGAGTTGATTCCCTAACTTACTGCCAAATCTTTGAGCTGCACTTCAAGCGAAATGGAAACTGATATCACAAGATTGCAGATCTTACCCAGTGCATGCCTGGCCGAATCGCAGCTGTAATTACGGGTAGGACAAATTTCTGTTTATATGATATATGCTTATGTTTGAAGATTTTTCTGCATTAAAGTCCATAATAGGATAGAATTAACGCTTTAAATACCCCTTATGCATTAAATGAATGATACAATATCATTAAACATTTTTTTAAAAAAATCTGTTTTAATATTTATCACTTCGTTTAATTTAACACATGTTTTTATATTACAATATGTTTAAAAATTAAGCGTTTCACCTTTTTGCCACTCAGTGTATATATAGATTTGTTTTAGAACGCTCTTTAACATCTCAGGTCATCATCTTCCCATTCAGTTCAAGGCGTGAAATGGCAGATAAATTTTTTTCAGAGGTCTCTTCTTTCAGGCTCGAGGTTCTTTTATGTGCCGTAAATCTATCACACGGGACCCACGGCTTTACCTCTCTTACGAAAGAAGCCATACTTAGGATTTTTACGCCCTAAAATTCCATTGATCCTGGTCGAGTTTGAGCCCGCTATCTTGGATCTACAAGGCAAGTAAGGTTACCACTAGATCCCCAGGATTAAAACCCACATTTTTAAAAATATAAAAAGAAGACTGAAAAAAAAGCATTCTCATAGTGTGCTATCGATTTTAACAAGTTTATTATTACTACAAATTGAAAAATTATCATTTGATAATTTTGATAATTTTACATTAATTTGTATGAAAACATCTCACGCCTGCGGTAAACTTATTTAATTCCAGTAAGATTTTTTTGTTAAGTTTCTTTGTTTTGATTCTTTAGATCTCGTAGAGCTACTCCGTGAATAACCGAAAGAATTTTCTTGGTCACCTGATAGATGAAAACGGTAAAGGTTTATATGAATCATTCCGTATACTGTGTTTTATTAAGGTTGGTAATAGCATTATTTGATGCGGCTTCCATGTTTGATTTCCAATTGTAATGTTTAGAAGAATTTTATTGTTTTAATTACCGGAAATGTGAAAACACATACAATGAAATTTACTTCCATTTACAAACCTGTTAGTCATTGCATCATTAAAATCACAGCTTCATTAATTACGGCATGTAATCCATTTGGGTCTTTAGTTTTAAGCATCAAGCGCGTATTATCAGTCATTTATATGCAGTAAATGGCCATTAATATAAACAAGGGACAGTAAGGATCCTAAGCTTAAGCCCTACTGCACATTATATTTACTTCTGTTAATGTCAGATATAGCACTGCTATTTTCATCTTTATTGCCGTATACAGCGCTTATTTGCTTTCTGACTAATAGATATGTAGTCACATAGCAACCGCCCTGAATTTGTATATGTAATATGCATGATATTTGTTTGTTTTGAGTACTTTATTACATATGAGTAATAACGTTTTGTTAATGTAATTAGTGATATGAATATCCCTCTACAGCCGCGTAATCAAACGCAATCATTGTAAATAAAGTGTAATTATTCTCTGTGTATTTGCTGTGTAAGAAAAAGACATAAATTGTAAATGGCAAGTTTTCGTGAACCTTGGCAGCCGTTCTGCGAAAACAACAGTCATAAAATTATAACAATGGAAAAGGGATAGCCTTCCAGAGACCTAACACCCTCACGGGTGGCCGAGGTTGTTCAGGAGAGAACTCTCGAGGGAGGTCTAGGGTTTGAATCCCGCCAGGACCGTGCTACCTGACTGAGGTTTTCTCAGGTTTTCCTCAATTCCCATAAATGGCATATGCCGGGGAAGTACCTTAAACTTAGACCTGGAACATTTCCTCCCTTAAAAACATCCTTTCCCAATTTATCCTTTCATTTCATGTCTCACCAGTGTCCACCAAATTATTAAAGAGAGAGAGAGAGAGAGAGAGAGAGAGAGAGGGAGAGAGAGAGGGAGAGAGAGGCCGGAGAAAAGGGTTCTTGCCATGCGAACAAACTGCTTCGTGGGAATCATAACTGACAGCTGGCAGAAGACACCGACCTGTGTAGGAGTCGTCTCTTTATACCTTAAAAGACAAGCCAATCGCCTGACTCGTATTTCCACTTTACGAATCTTATGAATAAGATGTCAGGAAAATCTTTTGAAGCTATCTAATAGCTAATATTTTTTATAAAAATGGTGTCAAATCTAGATTGCGTACCCGCCAATCATTCTAGATTTGTATTGCATATATAAAGGAACCTTTGTTCCGTTTTTTGGCATTCAAGTCTCATTCGAGTTGCAATCATGTAGCAGTCAAGTCGCAATTCAAGTGAAGATTTATACATCCCGCTTACTCACCATATCTAACTCTCATCTAATTCAGGAAGTTCTGATAACTGAAAGAAAACGTTTGAAAAAGGAAAGTTTAAAGCAATGGGCTCTAGCATATGTTGAAACATGGAGTAAAAATAAAAAAGAAGCTATCTCAACTAAAAACATGTCACGAATACGGTATAAGAATCAACCCTTGCAGGTAATCTCAAATTGATGCTGATCTGTTTAAAATGAGGGAAGACACAGCAGTATTTTCAAATTCTACAAAATTAAAAATGTATTAATAGAAACACAATAACCACATTAAAAGGTCAGTTGCTTGACTAACACCTGCAGATGGAAGTCTGTTAGGTAAGCTACAAATGAACCATAGCCGCAGCATTAACTCTTCAAGTCAACGGAGGCATAAAGATAAGCCAACTAAGTGTTAAAACGGATGGTTGGCCCTTTGTGCCTACACCCCCAGTGGATGCACTTTCAGGAGGAACGGTGATTTTGGGAGACTTAGCGCAGTTTTTGTTAATCTAGTTTGTTAATGGAGGCTCTTTAATATGCGGAGGCAGAGATATTTCCAGAGTGCACCGCGCCTGCCCACCACGTCCTGGCACTTTCGACCAGGAATGGAACCAACTGAATAAAATGATATGAAATATAAATATCCATCCCAGCATCCGCCTAAGTGACATGAGGAAATCATGGAGGAGGGGAAGGATGGTCGTCCCAATGAGAATTGTACCAGGAACCTGGTGAGTGGTACCGCCTGAGTTACCCCGCTTGTCACTGAGTGTTTCATGCGCAAGGTGACTGTTGCTGAGAAAGTTTATGATTACAAAGTGCATTTTTTTAAATAGTGTTTAACGCCCATTTTTACTACTGAGGCACCACAGGCGGTGAACACTGGTGATACATGAGATGAAATGATAACTTGGGAAAGGCTATTTAAGGAAGGAAACGTTCCAGGCGTAAGTTTAGGGTACCTCTCCGGTATTTGCCATTTATGAGGACTGAGGAAAACCTGGGAAAAAAACCTAGTAAGGGAGAACGGTCCTGCTGGGAATCGAATCCCAGATCTTCTGCTCACGAGTCCGCGCCTTAACGACCTCGAATACCCGTGGCAGTAAAGTGCATTGTGCTTGGGTATATTAACAAAGACCTTACTTTAGGCAAAATGCTTTTCTAACTGAATAGATATATTTTAGAGTCAGATAGAAATGAACATATTTCCGTACATTTGGGCAGTTTAGAAGTTGATACCTTGAAGAAACATCTTGTTGCTTTTAAGCAAGTAAGCTTAAAATAAATAAATTAACCAAAATCACTTCCTGAACTTCCGGGCTCTACAGAGAGAGATGGTTGGTTTTTCAGAGGTGTATGAACAACAGCATTTCCTTTCCTAATGAGGGAAATAATTTAATAATTTCGTTAAATACATTGAGGAAACTGCAAAAATTCTGCGTCAGACCTTTACTGAGCAACGAAATCACAGCCTTCCTCAATTGAAGATGATATTTCAAAAGCAATTAGTGAGGGTGAGAGCTAGTACTAAGCTGCTTGAACCTCGTTCGGCCTGTAAAGGAAACAGCAAATGGATCAAACGTTCTATCAAAGAAAAGGCAAGCTCAATCTACATTTACATGAAAACAAGAAACGGAATTTAATGCAAGAATTATACAACTTTCCGGTTATGGATTTGAATTGGAAAAGAACGACGTCCTAAATCTGACCTTTGATCTTGAAAAGGCAAATAAATTTTAAAAGCAAACTCTCTAAAAAGAAAAAACGGTACGTTCATCTTGGATTTATATGAGCTGCTCAGTAAAGCATTATCATAATTTTTTTGCGTTTATGTGGCAGGTATGCTTAGGATGTTGCATATGTTGGTAACAGTGTAAATATATATACTACAGACGTGTATTTTGGTAGTGCATACGTTGGAAACACACTAGAATGCCCTGGTAGGGATCATCAAAATTAATATTAAGATATATAGCATGGTTAGTAATAGTAATAGACATTTATTGTAGCAGTTTTAAAGTACACACAAGTAAATACAACTGTCGCATGGGCCTTACAGCCGTGCATGATAAAACAGAGTCTTGTAAAAATCATACATACATACATACGAGGGTAGGTCCTTAAATTTCCAGCCTCGCCGATAAGGATTATCGCGTTCATCAAACCCTTATCTGGTGTCATATCTTCTCTGTTAAGTAAGTAATTCTATAACTTCCACTCCGCTGTGTTCAGTTGTTCAGATATAGTTGCATAAAGAAGGTTATGTGTAGAAGATTGTGATGTGTTCAAAATGGAGCATCCAGCTGTTATTAAGTTCTTCACGAAAGAACTTAGTCCAAATGAAATTAAACAGCGATTGCACGGTGTACACGGGGAAGTATCCCCCTCATATTCTACCGTAAAAGAATGAGCCAAACTTTTTCGAATGGGTCGAGCAAGCATTGAAGACGAAGAGCGTGCAGGTCGGCCCTTGGATGTGCTCACTCCTGAAAACATCGCTCTTGTGAAAGGAGAAATTATGGAAGGCCGGTGGCTCAAAGTTAAAGGAATAGCAGCAAGGTTGAGCCTTTCTAAAACAACAGTCCTTCGAATTATTCATGAACATTTAAACATGAATAAGGCTAGTGCAAGATGGGTGCCTTTCCTCAGTCCAAAACCAGCAATGAGTCATTTGTTGCCAGGCATTTTTGGAGCTCTGTCGTGACAACGAGAGATCAGTTCTGCAAACCATTGTTACAGGAGATGAAACTATGGTTCTCTACTGTGATCCTTGTCCAAAAGAGAATCAATGGAGTGTCGTAAACCTGGCAAGCACCGCCTCTAAAAGCCAAAGTCACTCAGTCAACCAACAAGATCATGGCCACCATCTTTTGGAACATGAAGGAATACTCTTCATTGACTTCAAGGAGAGAAACACCACATGGAGAGTACTATGGTGGCCTACTGCACAGATTACGTGCTTCCATCAAAGAGAAAAGGCGAGGAAAACTGAGTGGTGGTGTGCACCTTCTTCACGACAATGCGCCTGTGCACATAGCTCTTGTTGCAAAGGAAGCTGTGAAGAAATGTGACTTCAAGGAGATCGGCTACCACTCTACAGCCCAGATATAGCTTCAAGTGATTATTTTCTGTTCTCAAAACTCAAGGACCTTCGAGAATGGAAATTTAAGTGTGACGAAGAAGTGATGGATGTTGTTTATGCCCATTTTGCAGACAAAGCTTCTGACTATTTGGAGGGGGGTTGAAAAGTTAAGACTGCTCAGTTCCCCATACAGAAAAATAGAAATGACACCCGACGAACAATACATTGTTCTGAAATTCTGCTTTCGTCTCAAGAAATCTTCAACTGGGGCATTTGCAATGTTACACAAAGCCAATGGAAACTTTGTTCTTCCTTATATTACATATCAAAGATAGTTTAAAACCTTTAAAGAGGAGAGGCAATAAATTTCAAAGAAAGGTGAACCCGATACTCCAGTTTGTGCTCTAATGGAAGAAAACGTTTAAGGACACGGTAGAAATATAAAGACAATTTTCGTGCTGAACTCCAACAAAATACAACCTGGTTTTCTGAACAACTATACTGTATATTCAAAATGAAACGTTTACCAATTTTTAAGTCATTATTTCTAAAAATTGGCTAACCTTAATTTTTATTATTTTATAATTATTTTAATTATAAAATTTTAAATTTTGCTTGCCTGTTGAAATTAAAATAAATGCCTAAACTTTGGGGCTCTGATTATAACCAAATATAGGAATACATACATTGAAAGAAGAATAAAAGGCTTAATGCAAATAAATTCCACAGTTATAATTAATGCACCAAAGCTACCATAGAACGCCGCCCTAACAATAAATGCAAGAACAAATGAAGTGTATAATAGACTCTACAGCTGTGTCAGAGAGGTTAAAGCCAGCTAAAATCTGACAAAGTAGGAATTGTTTTACATCATTCCCATAGGAGCGTAACCCACCACGAGTACAATTGAATCCAGTACCACGTATAGCCTTCTCACTTGGGAGTCCAGCCTGCAGTTTGCATTTTATCACAGGGACAGTTCAAATTGAAACACTTTATTCCATTCCATTTCCTTTCTCCACGCTTATCTTCGTTCTTTTCCATCTCTTTGTCCGTCGTCCGATCAATCAAACTTCAATTTCACAAGCCAATACTGCGAAACGAAGTGTCAGTAACGGCTCGCATTCTTAAATACAGAGAGAATGTTTCTCTTCGCCAGCGGCAACTGGTGCAATCAGAACTAGTGTTTCGATTCTCCAGTCCAAATCATTACAATCCTTAAATTCGCATTTTCATACGTCGCACTCTGTAATCTAAACCCGTCACTGAGAAATGTTAATATGTTTTATATTGTGACGGAATTCCATGCGGGAGTTATAAAGTTACAAGATAATTTCAATACATTAAACAAAACAGCATTCTCACTGAACATCACAAGACCAGTTTGCTTTGACTAGCCCACAACTTTGAAGTCAGAAACCATTAAGCTTTAAGTTGTATGAGAGTATTTAACTTCCGTTGCCTGGCAGCATCTCCGTGTCCATAATCAAAGTGTTCTGCTTATAACAGACTAAGGAAACTATTTCCTGTTACTAAATATCTAAACACATGCTTAATTTCAAATAAATGAGATAAATATATTTAATATTTGGTAGCCACAGTTCGATATTCCAGTTGTAAAATGTAATAATAATAATAATAATAATAATAATAATAATAATAATAATAATAATAATAATAATAATAATAATAATAATACCTAATTTCTCGCCTAGCATTTAAATTTACACTTTTTTGATAGCTTAACGCAATGTACGCGTGGTACTAGTCTCATTTTTGTTAATTCAGGTTTAGAGCTGTGAAGAGGTGTGCAAATTGAGACATGTTCAGTACCGCCGCCTACAGCAAAATGGAGGTGACAGTCAACGAACAATATGCTGCTCTAAAATTCTGCTTTAAAAATCTACAGTTGAGGTCTATGGAGAGTTTGTTATTCCCTATAGCACAGTTCGAAGATGATTTAAATTATCGAGGGAGCCAAAAATATGAATACACAACTTGACAACAGATATTTATTTAATATATTTCAAACTTGAACCGAAAAATAACAGTAATGTGTAGTATGATGTTCTGTAAACAGATGTGACTAACATTACGTTATGCTAGCGTTGCTACAACAAAATGGAGCCAAGATTATCGTTTGAACAATGGAAAGCAATTTTGAAGTGGTATTGGAAAACCGAGAATGTTGATGAAGTTCAAAGCAATGTGTACAGAACAGAACCGCCATCGCGAGTAACAATTGCACGCATTCGAGACAAATTTGAGACTCCATGGTAGAGTATGGATGTTCACAAGGGCAGATCTGGGAGACCTCGCACAGCAACAAGCCCGGCATCCTCGGCTATGGATTAAGAACGTTTTGAGCACTCACCGCAAAAAAATCTACAAATCTAGGACGAAGAGCTTCCACCGCGTTCTCCGGAGCTAACTCCGTTGGACTTCTACGTATGGGGAAGGATGTTATATACGGTAGAAAACCAGCTACACTGGCAGCATCGGGAAGAAATTGAAACGGCATGTACTGCAATCGCTGAGGACACTTTCGCAAACGTTGCTCAATCAGAGTTCAACGTACTCAGAAGTGTATTGACGCCGATGGTGGGCATTTTGAGCAACTGTTGTAACTGTAAAAGTCTAAGATGACTAGTGCTCATCATTTTCTGTTTGTGTGAATTCAGTTTTGTTATGTTAACACAGTTTTTTCTTTGCTTGAAATGTGTATACATATTTTTCGCACCCTCTGTATTTAAAGAGGGAAGATAATGGATTTCAAAGTAAGTAGACGCGCCTTTCCTGTTTGTGCCCTAACGAAGAAAACATTAACACTGCTGTTGCCATTGTGAGAGAGAAACATCAAAACATTAATAACACTTTAAGAGATACTCACGATAATAACTTTGATTGATAATTGAAGATAATTGAAGAAACAACTTTGAGGGAGGTATTTTGTAATGGTGTAGTCTATGGAGGCTATTCCGAAGAATTTGGTAGAAATCCAATAGGGGACTATTTTGAGAAAAATCATCAAAATAACGAAGATTACTAATGGTATGTATTAAAAAATAATTAAAAGCGTTCTTTATTGCTCAGCCTTCGCATAATATCATCACAATAAAAAAATTATAATTTCTC
Organism: Metallyticus violacea; assembly: GCA_030762175.1. Classification (NCBI taxonomy): domain Eukaryota; kingdom Metazoa; phylum Arthropoda; class Insecta; order Mantodea; family Metallyticidae; genus Metallyticus; species Metallyticus violacea. The sequence goes on along the minus strand of CM060835.1, from coordinate 24,763,722 downwards.
CGTTAAAGAAATATTTTGGCGACTCCCTGGAGGTTTGTAAACTACAGTTTGCCAAACTCTGTAGCAGAAGGCTTACTTTTATACAAAAAAAAAAGTTTGGGGTTTTAAAATAAATATTATATATTTAGGAAACTCAATTCCAGGCTCTTTAGATCGGTTTCAGACTTTATTTTATAGTATTTGATAAGTAATATCGAATTTCTGATATCAAAGGTAAAAGCTTCAAAAACCAGAGTTAAAAGATAAGCGTTCGGACATCTGCTGACCTAATTCTCCTGCTTTTATCCTCTTTGATAAGGAAATGCATAGCCTTAAATATTTGCCAAAGCATCGTATTCCAAGACGAGAGAAATGCGCACACTCTCGTGTTATCGATTGAAATACTATACAAACGACCCAGAGGACAGATCGACATTGGATACTGTTCCGGTGCCTTTAATGGAAAACTTAAATTAATACCTTAATTACTAAACTTTGTCAACATAACAGCACAGCATTATCGGCCTGGCGAAAGTGGAGCGAATATTGAAATAAATGGGAGAGGTTGACGACGCCTTGCAAATGTTCTGTGAGTGTTGCCAACAGCATCGACAGAATGTTTCCTGGAAAACAGCGGGGTTCGAAAACTACAGCATTTATTTTTGGCAGCAGCGGAGGCGATCTGGATATTCGTTTGTTTCTTCCTCGTTTAACTGCAGGGGTGTCCAAAGATAGCTGCCTTCTTTTACGGAACATTTTTAACTGTAGAATACTTTTCATTGTAAAAAAAAAAAAAAAAAAAAAAAAAAAAAAAAAAAAAAAAAAAAAAAAACTTTTCATATTATTGCTGATTTGTTCTGAACAGATTAAATGCCCAATCTGTGTGTCAAACATTCACACATACATTTTAAAGAATCCAGCTTACTGCAGTTTCAATTAGCTACTATGCATTAGCTAATTCCGAAGGAGTGTAAGGTGTTGCGGTTTATATATTTATATTTTTAGCGAGTTCCGAAGGAATGTAAGCTATTGCAGTTGAACCTATGGAACGATGTTTGAATAATTTCTTAAAATCTTCATCAATGCTTGTCTACAAGGCACCGAAAAAGACAAAAAAAGTTGTATCCGTTAATGCTCTAGCGTCGGTCCTGGTGGTATAGTATTTATCACACTTGCCTCCTTAACCCAAGATCACGGATTCCAACCCGGCCAGGACCGATGGATTTTTTCGGGAGTAAAAATTCTAAGTAAGGCTTCCTTTGGAAGGGAAATAAAGCCGTGGGTCCCGTGTCGTACATTTACGGCACGATAAAGAACCTCAAGCCTGAAAGAAGAGGCCTATGAGCAAAATTTGTCGGCCGTTTCACGCCCTAAATTGAATGGGATGCTAATGGCCTGAGATGTTAAAATAAATAAACAAAACTCTAGCGGTCACAATTTTTGTTTTTCTCAACGTAACTTAGTATACAACCATCAATTAACAAATAATAAGTTGAATTCGTTAACCAGTAAAATTGCACCATTGGGGGTGGGGGTTAATTGTAAAGCGAAATGTTTAAATAAAATTGAAAAATCGCTCTAATGACCGCAATTTATGTGTTTCTTTTTCAACGAAACTCCGCATGTTTCTTTAAAATAAATTAATAAAACTATTTTCCGAAATTAAGGACAATTGGGTTATTAAGAGTGGAGTACATCCGAAAAAAACTACTGGTGGTTAAAGCGAATTTTAACAATCGTATTTTTTTTAAAGAAACTCGGTATATTCATTAACATAAAATAAGAAAAATAGTTTCTGAAAATCAGTGAAATCTTACAAATAGGAGTGGAGTTTAGCCGAAACCCAAAATTTATAAATTGCTGTAGCGGCACCAATATGTGTTTCTACACAACAAAATTTCGTATACACCATTTAAATAAAATTACAAGAGTAGTTTATATCAGTAAGGGAAATGGACCATTTATTATTTAAAGACATATACCGTGTTTCGTTGCTAAACAAATGTTTTTTAAAGTTTGGGTTTCAGGTAAACTCCCATAATAGTCGCATTTTGCTAATTTTCTTCATTTGTTTATATACTCCATGTATTTTATTGAACAAACTCCATGTTTGTCTGTTAAACCCTAGACTATTACTGGCTGAAGCTAAGAAATTATTGGTATGATAAAACGAGAAACTTTATCGCTATATTATCAAAGGCTCTAAAAAAAAAATGTGGCGACTAATTGCACTGGCTTGCCCGTCTTTTTTAAGAAAAGGGAAATGGCCACAGGTGAGTTTTTTGAATTGTGGGCTCCTGGTACTTGAAACACGAGTCGCTGCTTTCTCCCAATGTCTGTAAGTTTAATATATAACTTCTCTGCTCTAATGCTCTGAGTAACGTTCGCAAATTCTACTTGCTGAGGAATTCGCTTAGTTTACGCAGTTTCTTCGTGAAGGACTTTTTTTTAGGTTGCATATTATTTCGTAATTAGCGGCGATCTCATGCCGCGCAATTAGTCAATGCTTGTATGGCTATACTAGATATATTTGCTTAACATTACTTTTTACCCATATTCTAAGAATAAAATTACAATTAGTGACCGTATTCATAAAGAGGAAAATGTTTAGGAAGTTGTGTTATCCTTATGCTGTGTTGCACATCTGGAACATGTACAAATACAATATGAGCCATAAAAGGATGTATAAATAATTAAATATCACATCAGAGACTTTTTACATTCTTTTTAGCATTCACACATTAAATAAATATCTTGAAATGCATTAAATATATGCATTAAAAAGGGAAAAGTATTTTTGTAGAAAGTAAAAAAAAAAAAAAATAATAATAATCTTTCCACTCCACTTGTTTCCAGAAAACCATGTTTACCAAGCTGACTACATTTATTTCTGGTAGAATATTCGATATACTATCTGTTTTGTTTGTTTATGCGGAAAATGTAACGTTCGCACGTATTCAGTGGGCAGCCGTGTGGTTATGCTAGAGAGCGTTGAGGGGGCCAACATGAATATTATTAGCACTGTATATGCTCTCACAAACGCGGCTCGGCGAATATCGGCTAATTTGGAAATGATACATTTATGTGCACCATGGTTCAAAAAAAAAATATATAACGCAGTTAAAATAACGCTACCGATTTTGGGGAGAAAAAAAGTGAAGCGAAAATGTCCCTGTTACTTTTTCTTCTGGGGTCACGCCCTACTCTTTTTTCAACTCACAAAATTTTCGGAGAAAATCAACGATCTCCAGCACTCTGTAGCTTCACATTCCGCAAGCATATAGATCCAATTTTCCTTTTTATCACACAAAAGATTGTGTCTTCCGTCATTTTCTGCACTTTCCATCTCGCGAGGCGCAACCAGGTCATGCCGTCCGTTTTCTCCTGTCATTATTTATGTCTCTTTTAGATCTGATTGTAATTCCGGTGAGACTGTTAGAACACTCAGCTTCCACTGACTGCCTATCAGAATCAATTAATCTTCTTCTAACTTTACTCCAAACATTTCTTCGACTTCTACCATCCACCACACCCATCTCATTCCTATTCTTTCCAGATCCTTTTTTATGGTAGATGCCCATTTTCCAGTTCCAGGTTTTTCAGTTGTTCCTGATAGTAAATGCATTATAGCTTTGTATTTGCCCCCTTTATTAACTCTAACCTATAACCTAATACAGCGAATATGCAGTCAGCCTTCAGAAACTGGTAGAGAGCAACGCCGTCATGCGTTCTGTACCATAACCATACTTCTCATATCTGTAAAAAGTCATTAAATGACATTTGAAATTTTAAAAAAGCGAAGGAAACCCAAATATTTTATGCTTATGCTTTATTTCTATAGACTTATAAATATACCTGACGCTTACTAGGGCTAATCTAAACACTAAATTGTGTTTTAAAAAATCTGAATAATCAACTAACTATACCAAAATTAAGAGCTCTAAGAACATTGTCCATCGCTGGTACTAAGGCTAAAATATTTCCAGAAACTATTTTTCGTGTTTTATTTAAATAGTATTTACCGAGTTTCGTTATAAAAAAGAATTTTTTTTTAATTTTGGGTTTCACTCCATGTAGACAAGACAAGAGTTCAGCTAAAGGACGAAGTGCATATGTTATCAAATACAGAGAGATGCGTACAAAATGGAAGGGAACTATCATGGATAAAGATGGGCTGATGGAAGGATTACATCAAAAGTGCAGAAATTTGTATAATGCATGTTTAATTGCGGTATGTGGTCAAGAAGCTCCTGCGCAGAAGATTGCTCAATTGGTTCGCCAGCGCAGCAGCAGTGAATCTGCACACAAGATTGGAGTGCTGGTCTTCCAGGAGCATTGAAGTAATGTCCGAATTCATTATGGGTGAGGGCACACTACCTTTGATGCATCCTTCACCTCCACGGGTGGACGAGGTCGTTAATGCCCGGACTCGTGAGCAGGAGTTCTGGGGTTCGTATCCCACCAGGACAGTTCTACTGATTGAGGTTTTTTCTAGGTTTTCCTCAGCCTTCATAAATGACAAATGCCGGGGAGGTAACCTAAACTAAGGCCTGGAACATTTCCTTCCTTAAAAAACAATCCTTTCCTAATATATAATTTCATCTCATGTATCACCAGTGTCCACCGCCTGTGGGGCCTCAGCAGTAAAAATGAGCGTTAAACACTGTTAAAAAAAGGCATCCTTCACACCATCATTCACGACGATTTGCATATGAAAAAGGCGTGCGCACCTTGAGTTTCACGAAATTGACACAGGCACAGAAGGACAGAAATGCTGAAGTCTGTCGTAGGCTACTGGAAATGCCTAATCCGGATTTTCTGGGGAAGCTGACTGTGTTTTTAATGGCGTTTAACGCCCGTTTTTTACTACTGAGGCACCACAAGTGGTGTACACTAATAATACAAAAATGAAATAAAAAACTGTGAAAGGAGCATTTTTTAAGGAAGAAAGCATTCCGGGCCTAAGTTTAGGGTACTCTTCGGCACTTGCCATTTATAAGGACTGAGGAAAACATGGAAAAACCTCAGTCAGGGAGGACGGTCCTGGTGGGAATTGAATCCCACCACTCAATCTGTCATTACTATAGGCCGGGGAAGAAAACCCAATTCATGTATGAAAATATCCATGGACCCAGCCCAAGAAATTTCGTGCTGCGGGCAAGCATGTGCTCATCGTCTTTTGGGTACTTCACTCAAAGAACAGCGAGGAGTAATGCGAGATTTTTACACACTTTGATACAGAATTTAGCTAAGGCGAAAGAGAGTGTTCGTCCAAGTGACAATGCGCGGCCCACACCAGCAACACTATGGCGGCAAAGTTGGCACCGTTGGGGCCCATTGTTGTGCTGCAACCCCTGTATTCACTGGACATCGCAGTCTAATTATGCTAATTTGAAAACAACAAGTACTCCCTGCTATAATAATAAATCGGCAACAAGAAACTCACAGTTGTCCACGAAGGGGCAATGCTCCCAAACAATAGTTTTACGACGTCATAATGAAGTTACCAGGAAGATGGTAACGGTGTATTAGGGTTGGTGGTGAGTATATTGACAGATTCCACGTTCCATAATAAATTATTATTGAAAATCATTTCCGAAGCCTTTTGTAACTTAATTCATAAATGTGTTCGCTTTATTTTATGTGCAAAAATAAAATTTTCTGATAATTTAACAAAAATGTCTCATAAATTGGTATATTAATGATGTATTAGTGTATTGTTGGCTTAAATGTCAAATGTTGTATAGTTTAAAAAGATACCCGAACATAGTTACATTGAATGACCATTGTCTTCCAAGCAAGCACAAGTGTTTCAATAATGGGTATGATAATTATATAGCTGCAACATTCTGACTTAACAGTTTTGAAAAATAAACATAATAAGGTCCGCTTTATTCCAAGAATAAAGAAATCAACTTCAGAAGCATGGCTTTTACACCGTGCTTACTGTGGAGGGGATAAGCTTCATTACTCAGAAAATCACTGGCACATCTATAATGATGCACCTGTTTCGCAAAGTCCTTATGAAACCTGCTCTAGGAGGGAACAATGCCGTCGCTTCTACAAATCATGTGACAAAGGGAGGCAGTGATAAAGGGCGGCTTAATATTCAAAGCATAGAGAGAAAGCAAAGTTTCACAGGACACCAGCTGGGATTTACGCTGCAAGGATATCTCTGTTGGGGGTACTTGCAGCTGACCTCAGTACAAAGTAGCACTGAGCCTGGACATTCTTAAAAATGTGTCTGCTTTACATTGTAATAAAAAGAGAATTTAAGGATTACGCTGGAGTTCTTCATCTTTCCATAAAGGCTGGGTTTTGCAATTTCATACCGAGGAGATCTCTTTGCCCACATTTTTACGAGCGATATGTCATAAACTAAGTTTTATCGCGAACAAGGTACAACACGAAAAACCTAAGATATACGATTGAAAGTGAATGGAATATACTTTTGCATGAAACCACCAGATGATGGGTTTGAGTAAAGGTGCAGGTCTCAGCACGCTCCGAAGTTCAGTTAGTGAGCGACAGTGGTTAGGAGGCCACGAAAAATGAACAATGTGTGTGTTTTTGTGTATAAAAATAGCATTTCTCCGCAGCAGGTATGCACGAGGAATTCCACACAGAACTATGGGAAGTACTGGGTGCGCGTGACCTACCCTATCGAGCAGTGGCGCAGTGAACAGTGGCCTTCAAACTGGGCAGAATGCGCCTGCCTATTTGCCGTGTACTAGGCAAGATCTACAGGTGACGTTAATACAACTGTTCAAGGTAAAATATAAATATTTAAAAAATAAATATATAACCGCTACAAGCTTCAATTTTCTATGTTCCCTGCAGGCCCTAATAGTCTAGTGCAACCGTACTTGCCTTGTAGGCCCAAGATCGCGGGTTCTATTCCGGCCAGAGTGATTTTTTCGGGCGTAAAAATCTTAAGTATGGCTTCCTTCGGAAGGGAAGTAAATCCGTGGGTTTACGGCACGAAAAAGAGCCTCAAGTCTGAAAGAAGAGGCCTCTGAGCAAAATTTATCGGCCGTTTTACGCCCTGAATTGAATGGGACGCTGATGACCTGAAATGTTAATTAGCATTCGTAGTTGTAAAATACTACTGACTGTAACTTTTCATTGCAGGTAAAAGTTGAAATATTAATTCATTCTTATAGCATCAAAATCAATAAGAATGCCTTTAAAATAGAAAGTTTTTTTTCATGTGTACCAACTCCATCGCTCAGAAACAAGCTCTTAATGCTAAATGGTGCTGATCATATTTGGATACTTGAGCGCTGCTTTGAACACGAAACTAAGGCATGGGGCAAGGTAGCACAGTTTTACAAACAGAGACTTGTAAATGTAATGTTAAGCTTGTAACATATTTGGTCCAGATAGGAATTGTTGCAGTCCTTGGACAGAGGACAAAGGCTGTAAGCGCCTCAGAGATAGATACTGTGGTCAGGTTCACCACGACCTCAACCACACACTAGCTGATGTGGATCAAAAACACAGAACGCTCTTTGATGTGCTCTCCAATATCAGTTAATGACAAAACACTGCCACAATTTCCAATAAACTAGCGTATATGACGGAAGTCTGGTGTCCACTACGCCTGCATCGGCTAAAATGATGAACACGTCGACCAGTCCACATAATAATCTCATAAATAGCAAGAGCAGCGCGAATGAAAAATCGCAATATGCGTGCACTGATAACCTCTGGGGGAAAAGATAGGCGCGGTATAATTAGAATAGAATCACATTGAAACAGGCGATTCAGCGATGGAGATATTTGTCTTGAAGACAGCCACAAGTGTCTGTAGACAAGCGGTTTAATGGAGAAGGAACTAAGCAAGTTAGGTTAGGTTTAAGGACGCTCTTTAGCAGGTTTGGTCATTTGCGTTCCATTCAAATCAGGGTGTGAAACGTATGATAAATTTTGTCGAGAAATCTCTTATTTCATGTATATAAAATATTGTTAAATAAAATAATTAAAGTGACAATACATGAAGTAATGGGCATTATCCATATAGCACTAGGGGTATTAATAATTATCGTACAGTAACCATAACAAAGGCTACAACAGAAAAAGATTCCAACATCAGAGGAATTATACGAGGTTTATTTTTTAAGTTTTTACAAAAACTAGGAAAGAAAAAATCATCTTTTGTAACAAACTATTTTATTGTTTTTCAAAATATTCGCCTTTAAGATACACTTTTGCATTCGTTCAAACCAGTTCTCACAACATTTATTCCACTTTGAGCTTGGTATCTCAAAAAAAAAAAAGGTTTTGTTTTTTAAAGGTTTGTTGATTTGTTGATTTGTTTAATTTACGGACGCTCTTTAGCATCTCAGGTCATCAGCGTCTCATTCAAATCAGGACGTGAAACGGCAGACAAATTTTACTCAGAGGCCTCTTCTTTCAGGTTTGAGGTTCTTTTTTGTGTCGTAAATGTACGACACGGGACCCACGGCTTTACTTTCCTTGCGAAGGAAGCCAAACCTAGGATTTTTACCCCCGAAAAAATCCATCGATCCTGGCCAGAATAGAACCCGCGATCTTGGGCTTAGGAGGCAAGTATGCTTACCACTACACCGCTAGGACCGACCACCAAATCCTGTTGGAAGACTTCGGTAAGAAAATAGGTACAATGTGGTGCCTAAACAGAATAAACCAAGTTAAAAGTCAACATACAACCGAAATAAAATCTTTAACTCTAGATATGAAAACTTATCTGTTAAAAGATGCATACGCATATAATAAATAAATAATTAATTAGTTACCCAGGTCACTGGTCTCATCACAGAATGTGACACAGACTGCCAATTTATCAAATTGCAAAGAAAATGTTGTAAGTATGCATTGGAAAAAGATATAATGGCAGAACGATGGGACAAGAGTTTTTATGCAGTCAGACACAATAATCTCGAGCAAGTAAAGCTCAAAGTCAAGAACAGCAATAAAGAAAAGGAGTAGGAAAGTATGGCGCTAACTAGCGGTAGAGAAAGAAGGAATATTCTGAAGAGTCTAGAGGAAAGCAAGGTTCCTAGCGGAGCAAGAGCAGACACAAGACAAACCTCTTTTAAGACAAGTTTCTGCGCACAGTGTTCGAAGTAAAATCACTTGCATTTACGCGTGAATTATCAGCAAGTGATGACGATTCCAAAGCTACAATTTCTAAGCTTCTTCATCAACTCGACATAGTAAACTACAGTGGCTGAGTAAATCCAAATGAACCTACCGCAGTTCAGATTCAGCAACAAGTTGATATTTTCAAACAATCTTTTGAAAAGTCTATAAACGAGATATGCGATGAAACATGTCTGATATTTGCAGAGTTCTGAGAAGAGAACATAGTGGCTACCTTGTGATGATACAGGCGTTGTGTATTTTGAACTGATCCAAAATAGTCGTGTAGTTGACACTGAATTGTACTGTAACAAACACCAGGACCAACTCTGGCAACGGCATGTTGGCGCGGCCGTGTTGCAGCAGAAATGTCAAATCACATGTTGTACTCTGGAGCAAGCAGCACTTCACTGGACAAAATCCTTGGAGACAATGAGCTCAAAAGTGTTTGTTCTATCAGCACCAGAATGCAAACTGAGTTTGTGTGAGATGACAATGCGCTGGGGTCATTGTTGAAAGAAGTGCAATAAAAAGAAAACGAGGCGGAATTTCAAGGATGATAATCTTCAAGATGTGACAACGATTGTGTGGCTTTTTGTTCCCCAATCCAAAGACGTATTGGCAAGAAATTCGGATGCTGGTTGAAAATTTTGTAACCATAAATTGTCTTTATTTTGAATTATAGTTGAATTTTTTCTGTTTATTAATGAAAGTCCGTCATTACAATCATTGAAACTCTGTACATCTTTTAATATGAGTATTTATAACTTATTTTTAAAATGTTAAACATTAGGAACAATTTATAACTTAAGAAAGTATATTTCGAATTTTAATAACACTTTTAAAAATGCCTAGGTTCAAGTAATTGAAACGGTTTAATACACGTAATTTTTTCACATTTGCATTGGTAATAATTAACGGAAAATGTTAAACGAAGGTCGGTATTTTAAAACGCTAATAATTAATCATTAAACAAAGGAGAACGAGTGTTTCGGCTTAGATAACATTTTCCACCATCATAGGAACGTTTTATTAGCATACCTGGTTTAATTTGTTACATCGCCTGTTTTTCAAATTAACCTGCCATGCTGAAGGCCTTTCCTTCTGATAATGATATTACAACTGAACAGTCGGTAGCTTTAAAAACTTTCGGGAGCTGCAATATCGATCGATGCTATGATTAAATTACCTGCCAAACGTTTAACATTAAAGTTTGACATTCTGTATACAAGCAGAGCTACGGTCTTTCGCTTAAGGGGCGTTTGTCAACAACCACTTGGGTTTTGAAAATTGTTTTCCTATATGCCCCTTTCACAAACGCTTTCTTTGATATAATGAATTCAGTATAAAATATTTTATTTGTATCCGCTTAAATGCACAAATAATCGTCATGTTCTCTATAAAATCAAGGTTGGTAACACTGGAGTGCTATAAAATGTATTGCCTGAGCGTATAAAATGCAGTTTTCAGTTTGGGTACCTTACGTTAAAAAGTTTGTTTTAATATGAGCAGTATAAAAATATGTCTAGGATTATTTTCATGCACAATTTCTGTTATTTCTATCAAAGAAGGCGTTTGTGAAAGGGGCATATAGGAAAACAATTTTAAAAACCCCAGTGGTTGTTGACAAACGCCCCTTAAGCGAAAGACCCATAGCTCTGCTTCTATACAGAATGTCAAACTTTAGTGTTAAACGTTTGGCAGGTAATTTAATCAGAACATCAGATGGAAAGTGCTTCCCAAGAAGGTGGTTCTTCCATTTGGGGAAAAGGAAAAAATCTCACGGAGCTAAATCTGGACCATCCTGACCCAACGATCCTAGATTTTTGTTGGGGATATTTGCAGAATATCGTGTTCACGCTGCTAGATGACACCAGACATCAACTATTGAGCAAATATTCGCTGCTTTTGATCAAATACGACACAGGTCTGAAATGTCCTCCAGTGTCCGACAGGTGTAATGAATGTAATCCGGTTCAGGGAAGACACTTGCAATTTCTCCTGTAAATTTCCAACAATAAATTAATAATATCCTGTCAATGGTTAAATATTCCTAACATCTATGTTTATTTCGATCATATATGTTTCCTAGAGAACATGGATCGTTTAGAAAAGTAAAATTCATTGTAATATTCATCTCTCTTCCGGATTCATTGCAGAGGTACTGACCCTTTGCAGCTAGAATGACAATAATTTACAACTTTGATGTTGCAGAAAACTTTTGATACTTGAGGTACGAGGGTAGGTCCATAAGTTTCCGGCCTCGCCGATAAAATTATCGCCTTCACAAAAATCCTTATCTGGCGTCATGCATTATCTGTTAAATAAACAATTGCAGCTGTAACTTCCGCTCCGCTGTATTCAGTTGTTCAGATATAGTTCCATAAATAAGGCTACGAATAGAAGATTGTGACATCTTCAAAATGAAATACCGAACTGTTATTAAGATCTTCACAAAAGGACTTATTCCAAATGAAATTAAATAGCGATTGGATGGTGTATATGGGGAAGCATTCCCCTCATATTCTATCGTAAAAGAATGGGCCAAACTTTTTCGAATGGGTCGAGCAAGCATTGAAGACGAAGACCGTGCAGGTCGGCCCTTGGAGGTGCTCACTCCTGAAAACATCGCTCCTTTGGAAGGAGAAATTGTGGAAGACCGGCGGCTCAAAGTTACAAAAATAGCAGCAAGGTTGGGCCTTTCTAAAACACACAGTCCTTCGAATTATTGATAAACATTAAAGTATGAATAAGGTTAGTGCGAGATGGGAGTCTAGTCTTCTTTCCTCAGTCCAAAAGCAGCAACGAGTCATCTGTTTTCAGGCATTTTTGGAACTCTGCCGTGGCTACGAAAGATTGTCGGTCCTGGTGGTATTGTGATAACCATACTAGCCTCCTAAACCCAAGATCGTAGGTTCGATTTGCCCAGGACAGGTGGATTTTTTTCAGGCGTAAAATCCTAAGTAGGGCTACCTTCGGCAGGGACGTAAAGCCGCGAGTCCCGTGTAGTACATTTACGGCAAGATAAAGAACCTCAAGCCTGAAAAAAATAGGCGTCTGAGGAAAATTTGTCCGCCGTTTCACTCCCTGATTTGAATGAGACGCTGATAACCTGAAATGTTAAAGCGCGTTCGTAAATAAACCAAATCAACAAAAAAAAAAAAAATGGCAACGAGAGATAAGTTCTGTAACAGGACATGAAACTATGGTTCTCTACTATGATCCCTTGTCCAAAAGACTTTCAGTGAGGCCAAGGTCACTCAGTCAACCAAGAAGATCATGGCCACAATCTTTTGGGACTGTGAAGGAATACTCTTCATTGACTTCAAGGAGAGGGACACCATAATAAATGGAGAGTACTATGCTGGCCTACTGCACAGACTACGTGCTTCCATCAAAGAGCAAAGGCGAGGAAAGCTGAGTGGCGGTGTGCGTCTTCACGACAACGCGCTTGTGCAGACAGCTCTTATTGCAAAGGAAGCTGTGAAGAAATGTGGCTTCAAGGAAATCGACCATTCACCCTACAGCCCAGATATAGCTCCCAGTGACTATTTCCTCTTCTAAAACTCAAGAAGACCTTCGAGGAAGGAAATTTAAGTGTGATGAAAAAGTGATGGATATTGTTTATGCCCATTTTTTAGACAAGACTTCTGACTATTTGGGGGGGGGGGTTGAAATGTTAATTCAAAGATGTGAAAAGTGCATTGCAATAAATAAAAGATAACTACTATATTGAAAAGAGAAATATAGTTTTTGTCTTTATCATATCTAGAAAATGGTTAGGCCGGAAACGTATGGACCTACCCTTGTGTGTCTATAGCTCTACAGAAAGTGCCCTAAATTACCATCACGCGATTTAATACAGGCTTCTATATTACATATCATGCACTGTCTTATTATCTCCAATATTTCATATGTCTACAGCATTTGCTTACATCCTACGCAGATCAATACGTTGGTAAAGGATTTCAACGTTGGTTCTGAAATGCACAATGGCATTTAAATTACTCCATATGGGATGAAGTCAGAAGAACGAACATGATAGGACGTCCATTCCCCACGACCTATCCATTTATTTAGTGATCTATGATCTAGAATCGCTCTAGCAGCAGAATACGAAGGAGGTGCCTCACCATGCATATAGATAACGGTGTTTACTTTACAAACATATATATATATATATATATATATATACATTAACGTTACATTATATCCATAGCATGGGTCAGAGCCCGTACATACTATTTAACAATGGTTAATAATATTATTTGTATAATTAGCACACAAAAATAATTATATTACATGAAAATATTTAATACAACTATTAATTTGCAGATAATTTTATTATACGAAATCATACATACTTTTTCTCTCTTTCACACGTCTGTACGTCATAATTATACATTGTTTCAATACACGCAGCTGCAAAATAGGCGCTCTTTACATAAAAACTCACCAAGCTTTGACCATTTTCTTTCTGCTCAAGCAAGTCCCAGCATGCTAACCTGCTCCTATTCGAGTGTGTAAACTTCGCCCCAAGGTTCAACCGCTAATGTCCTGTGTTTGGACAATGTGCCAGTATATGTTGCTCGTCTTCCAGGGTTCCACAAAGTGGGCAAACTAAATCGCCTTTTTCATTTGGCATTTTTTGTGCTTTCCAAACCTCCAATCTAAGCCAAGCTGTACCTGATTTGTTCTTAAAATTAAAGTTATGTCTGTATAGTTACTTTCCCCAGTATTTTTAACTCATTACTAAGTTCCAATGTTGCTTTTTTCTCTGCGTAATGTGTAGCCAACTTTGCATCCCATATTTTAATTCTAAACTGTTGTTAACGTCTTGGTACCAAACTTTCTTCTTATTCTTCCACAAGTTTAGGCCTATCGACCTGTTCTGTCCTCACTCAAACATATCACTCCATCCTGTCCTTGGTCTTCCTACTTGGCGATATCCTTTAGGTTTATAATTTAATAAACTTTTATATCCATTCCTCTTTCATTCTTTATACATGCTGATACCAACTATTTTTATTTATTATTATAAACTATACAATACAATAATCTCTTATTTCATTATTTTACAGATTTTCCTAATAACTAGCCTTAAAAAATTAATGATAAAAATAACTCAAAATTAATCAAATTAAACCAAAATATAAACTTAACCAAACTACATCGCAATTTAATATTCCAGAATCTACAAAATTACAAGAAGTCAGTAAGAATTATAGCTGGTAGCTAGCTAGCTATTCTATGCTAATTTATTACATTACTAGCCACTGGTTACCAGCGGTGGTACTTTTACAAAAACTTCTCTTAATTTAAACATTACACTTATTAAACTTTCAAAACTTTTTAACTCATCTCAGTCGTAATAATTGCTTTCTCTTTAATACCATACTTCACTTAAAGTTCATTATTTACTATTAATTTTTCCTATTCATTACATTTGTTAAACTCATTAAACACTATCGCCTGTTTTCATCATATCATTCTTCCCTTTTCTTTCCAACCGGCATTCCTCCACATCTCTTGATTCTCCTAGACCCCTAGTTATACCATTTCTCGCTCTCTGCTCCTTCTCCGGACACCATTTCTCCATGCTCCATCTTCTCCCGCCACTCATCTCCAATGAATGAAATGAGAGAGCTAAAAATTCTTGGAAAGGAGAAACCCTAACATTTATCACGTAAGCCATCAAGGCAAAAGACAAAAAAAAAAAAAAATCCCAAATCAGGAGGCGGGCCCCAAGGGACTTGAACGGGGACATTCCGAATGCAAATCCAGGCGTCACCGCCTGCGCATTCCACAAGATTTTGTCAGCCCATATGGATATTGTGAAAGTTGTGCCTTCCAGTTCGTGGTAACTCTACGGAAACCGCAATATGTGTTCTTATGTCCTCTTTCAAAGGCTTCTCGCGTGTTAAGAAACATTCTATATATCTCTTTTAGTGAGAAATTTCTGTTATGTTACCAAGTAACTTCAAACACGACAATGTCCAGAAAATAGCTTTAAAACACTAATGCACGTCGAATCGGGACAGAAAACCGATCACATCAGCGGCAGTTCCCGTAAAGTTAGAGAGCTCATTTCCTCTCGGTTGTTGGAGTTGAGACGTTTAGCTAAACTCCAGCATAGATAACCCGAGATTACGAGCAGAGAACCTCTCCTTAATGCTCACTTTCCATGGTTACCATAGAAACCGTGTGTTCTGATATGGTGCCAATGCTGATATATAATATTAAGGGTTTCCACGGTAACGTAACTTTCTCCTATCCCGTAACGGTATTAAGGAAAATTTAATTTGCTCTGCTTTGAGGGCTTTCAAGAGCCAACGGCGTACTAACTTTATTTTGTTATTTTATTTTTTGGTTTTATATTCAGTTGAACCAGAGTCGTGTGTCTTTTGCTTGCGGGCTTTGTCATATATAAACTAAATAAGAAAAGTGTGATAGAAATTTACTAAATGTCGATAATGCGCAGGAAAGTTCCAAAATGCCACATGACATGCAACACCCCTAAATCACAAAGTACACTGTTGAGCAGAGATGTGGAAAAATAAGCAATGCAGTTGTTAAAAATTAACTCATGTGTCCTTAAATTTCTCAAAATACCTGGATTTTACCTCGAGTGCCGAGCCACGGGACCAGTAATCTAACAAGTTATTTTAAAGTTTTCATCTGTATCAAGTTCGATGTTTGCTTAAAAAATGGTTAACTTTTTTAGGCTTATTCCATGTAAATAAACAATAAACAAAAAATCGAGGTAAAAATCGGCAACAAAGAGAAAACTCAGGCAGCTGTATGTGATGGTGTAATACTCCCAAACAATGGTTTCGCGACGCCGTAAAGAAGTTGCTAGAAAGGTGGAAACGGTGCGTTGACGTTGCTGAGGTATATTGAGAAATCCCAAGAACGTTGAGTTAAGTTACATAATAAATAAGATACAGAAAACTATTGTAACTAATTTCCAAACACTCCAGCACTGTACATCCTTCTCATCAGGGAGTTAAGGTCTGAATGAGACCTTTTACCAGTTATTTGAAGATTACAATACATTTCATTTTTATTTAGACATGCGGAATTTTCGAAAAAAAAATATAATATTTTCTGAGAAGGTTTGTCTGAACTATTTAAGTGCACCAAATGCCATCGAAAGCATCTATTAGCTTCTGAAAAAATGGTAACTTCACACTGACAATAAACATACAATTGCTTATCCGCACCATTTATC
Organism: Metallyticus violacea; assembly: GCA_030762175.1. NCBI lineage: Eukaryota > Metazoa > Arthropoda > Insecta > Mantodea > Metallyticidae > Metallyticus > Metallyticus violacea. Next base: position 24,747,389 of record CM060835.1, on the reverse strand, counting down.
AGATACACGAATTGCGTACCCTCTTGAATACCGCCACGAGTGGCCGAGGTAGTTAAGACGCGGACTCGTGAGCGGGAGATCTGGGGTTCGATTCCCCCAGGACCGTCCTTCCTGACTGAGGTTTTTCCATGTTTTCCTCAGTCCTCATAAATGACAAATGCCGGGGAGGTACCCCAAACATAGGCCTGAATTGTTTCCTTCCTTTAAAAAAATATCCTTTTCCAATTTATCATTTCATCTCATGTATCATCAGTGTCCACCGCCTGTGGTGCCTCAGTAGTAAAAACGGGAGTTAAACATTATTTTAAAAAAAACTTGAATATCAAGATAGGGGTTGCGTCGCTAATTTTCATTTCCGCTTAACAAAACTGTGGACTGGCCACCAACTGCAATATGACTTGGTAAAATATTCAAAGTAAAAATGTTTACTTTGAAAATTTTAAGATTTATGACAGAAATTTGTATACTGCTCTTTGATGTATATAATCTTTTTTATTTTTATTTTTATTTATTTATTTTTATTTTTTAATTTTTATTTATTTATTTATTTATTTATTTTTTTTTGCCTAGTCTAAATTGGGCCATGTATGGAGAAGCAATAGAGTGAAAATCTCACCGAAGCACGCAAAATAAATGGAATTTTCCACAAAAGAAGATGTTTTTGGAGCTGTTTTGCATTCACAGGCACTAAATGCTTGTTTCCTATTGACGGAATGATGAACAGCGACAAGTACATCCAAAATTTATAGAAAAGAACCGCCCCAGAACTAAACGCGATTGCCAGAAGAAGTGAACATTTAAAAGGCGATTTTCCAGCAAGACCTTGCCCCATGACATGCTTGTATGGAAGAACGTTAAAGATGTTTTGGCGAAAAAGGTTCTCAGTGTTTGGGCTAGTCTGGAAATGCACCGGATCTCATTCCTTTGGCGATTGCCTAGAATAGTATGAGAAAAATTGACTGTACCAGCAAAGAGAAGATGATTTTTGCTGTGATAAAAATTTGTTTCGTGACCCAGAAATAAGCGAACTGTGTAAGAAACGCATTGGTTCTATGCCTAAATGAGTGAAAATGGTAATTAAAGTCAAGGATAGGGTTATTAAATACTAAAAACACTGTTTAGTAAAAAAAAAATAATATTAAAATTTTGAAGACAATTAAAAAATATCATTATATCTTTGTTTCCATTAATCTGCACAAGGAGGTATATGGCGGTTGATGTGATAGTATGCTTATTTGGAATCAGGACATTCGTTTTGAAACTACCTGTATAGACCACTAAAACGTGAGCAATTATTAAATGACTTTCCACAGCTTTAAGCTGGCAAAGTGTACGGGAATGCATCTTAAATAAAATTTCCTTTCTAATGGCATTTCAGCATAACTTCTTCAATAGCCATCAACTGAAAACAAAACTGATTAAAAGTTTGACACCTCTTCTGTCATGCTTAGGCAAACAAATGGAATCACAAATATTGTGCTAAGTACTTGCCTTCTCAGAAGAAATTGTGGTTCTCATTTTGGCTAAATGGGACGGAAAAGCGTGTGAAATATAACTTCCCGCATCAGCTAACATTCAGGAATACCAACATAAATCTCCCTCAGACAGAGAAAAACGACTGCTGGCTCCGCCGAGATAACCGACTATACACAAAAGCAGTGGTATCAATCAGACCTTATAAGTAAAGTAAGATTTAGAAATGCCACCATTTAGGTAAAACATAAAGTTGTCCCATTTCTCAGGTAGGGACTTTTATCCTTCAACAAGACGAAAGATTTAGTAGTAGCTGTACCTTTATTGTTATAAAACTCTATATACACATTACAAATATACGAAGGTTTATCTTTTAAGTTACTACTAGGTGACGCTATTGAGATATGTCATTACTATTCCCGGAACAATTGGCATTTGTTATTGTGAATGGTTACTGTGAGCAAAGCAATTTTGCGAGAAAAAAAAATGAAATTTACACTTGAAGGTTGTATGAAGTTTTACAATTTTAGTAATGGCAATGCATAGAATCGTTTCGTTCAACTTTTGGTAATGAAGCACCATCAGAAAAGATTGTTTACAATTGTTTGTAGAATTTCGTCGTAGTTGTGCTTCCGTCAGTGATGAATTTCGTGAAGATCGACCAAAATCGATTTTCATTCCAAAAACCATTGCAACATGATTGAAGAAGGTCGATGCGATTTACAGTATCGAAGACTGCGGTACATTCGATTTTGCATGAACATTTAGCTGTGAAAAAGATCTCTTCCCGATGGATTCCGCATTATTTAATTGCAGCTCAAGAAAACGCTCGTGTTAATTGGTGTAACGAAATGCTAAAAAAATCCACCGAGGAACTGCATGTCTGTATACAACATCGTAACAGATGACGAAACTTGGATATAGTCATATGAACCGGAAACTGAACAACAATCCACTGTTTGGGTGTTCCAAGATGAACCGAACCCCACAAAAGTTGTTCGTTCACGAAGCACTTGCAAGAAAGTGTTCGTTTATTTCTTCGGTTGTACTGGACATGTCGCAACCATTCCTTTAGAGGATCAAAGAACAGTTCATGCTGAATGGTATACAACAATTTGTTTGCCAGAAGTCATCGACGAAATCAAGAAAAACAACCGAAAACGCCGCACCATTCTTCATCATGACAACGCCAGCTCTCATACAGCATGTCCAACATTTGACTATTTGAGGGACAAAAACTTCAAATTAATGTCACATTGCCTGATTTATTCTAATATCAAACAAAAAATTCTTGGGCAGCGATTTTATTACCTCAAGAAGCAGTTAAAGCCTTTAAAAACCATGTTTTTGGGATACCAATTTCAAAGTGGAAAAAAATGTTTTGAAAAAAATGTTTGAACTCATGCAAAAGTGTATAAATCTTAAAGGGGAATATTTTGAAAAAAAAAAAAGTTTATCATTCTCAGTTTTTGTGAACACTCTCGTGTTTTATGCATGGATAGTAGACCATATGTTACATTATTTATAATTATACTAGTGACTGCGCTGTAACCACCAAAAAAAAAAAAAAAATGCCTTCTAATTTCGCGCAATTTGGCTCGGACAATACCCATATTGAACCGATTCGTATGGTTCGCAAACAGATCCCAGCAGGCTAATCGTCCTCTAATTGTCTTAAAACGTTTTCAGGAAACAGTGTCTTTCTCAGGTGTTCCCAGTGGGTACATTCGTCATCCCCTCCACAAAATGGGCAAATTCTCCTACCATAAGTATCCGTTATTTTTGGAGCCTACCAACTTCTTAGTCTAAACAGATTTATCTAAAAGTCTCTCTGCACCACGTTAAGCACAGCGCCTGACCCCTAAGATGTCAACGGCTATATCTTGCCTTAATTAACAACCGAGTTCGATGAGACGCGGTGTGAAAGACGATAATGTTTTAGTCGACCTGAGTTGGAAATCGATTCCCAACCTCTGAGAGCGATGAATTAATTATGTCGCTGCTCATTTCGATGCAGCGCGATCGAACATGCTTGGAGTACAACCTGATAAAGACTGAAGGGGGAATAGAACGCTATTTCCCATGATGCAATTTTAGTTCCGTTGAAGTTCAATCAACTTTTTGTGTTTTTTTATTTTGTTCCAATGCCTATGCCACATTGTCTAATGAATTTCTGGATGTCCCCATCCTACATAGCCGTGTTGCAGTGGAGGCCGGGACATCCATAGGGCTCCGTTACGTTGTCACAGTTGAGACAGTGATGAAAGTGGTAAGGATATGACATACCAGCGTGGTCCTGAACTTAGGGCTGAATGAAAATGGCGTAAATTATCTCGACGTCCTTGGCATCTTACAACTATCTAGCTTTCGCCTTCTCAGGGTAACGAAAAACATCGAAAAAAATAAAACCTTACTTAGACAGCTTAAACCGGAAATCGAACTCAAGACCTCAGAATTAATAGTCGCAAACTTTATACTATACCTTGGTGGTGACCTAAGTAGTCAAACCGAAAAGTAATGTTTAATTGGAAACCTGGTTCATCCATTATTTTTATTGCCCAATTTAAAAAAGACAGTTTAGTATTTACAAGAGAACTGTTCAATAAAGAATGATCACAATTTTTTCTTTAACAACAAACCTTTACTCATCCTCATAATTTTGATAGTATTTCTCAAAGTAGTTCCCGTTAAAATCAATCCACCTATCAGAGCGTTTCTGCCAGTCTTCAAAGACATGCTGGAAACAATTTTCGGACACATCCTTCAGAATCGACTCGGCAGCGTTCACGTTGCTTTTGATGATGGAAAATTCCTTACACGAAAATGTTTCTTCAATTTGGAGAAAAGTCATACAGGGTTAAATCTGGACTATAGGGAGGGTGAGGGATAGTTAACATTGATTTTTGCGAGCTATTCAGCATTAACATTTGCATTGTGCGGGTGTACAACATCCAGATTGTTGTTCGAAAATGCGGCCTTTTGTAAGTGCGTAATTTGGTCTTCAGTTTTCAGGATTCCTCTGCAATGTTGCTCATTTACAGTTGTGTGTGTAGATACAACTTGCTGGTAAACCATTCCGTGAACATCGAAAACCGAAACTTTCCAGAAGTAACAAGCACTTTTGCTTCATTTGCTCTCAAGATCGAAATGATTTAGTCAAGTTTTGTCAGCAATGATTGGATGGTTTAATCCTCCTGTAGCATCATCTTCAACTGCATGTAACTCTGCACACGAACGGAAACCCACTGTGCACAAACAACTCTCGTGTACAACATTTCATTCACTAATGTGTGGGTACCACCCAGTGAAATTTTCAGAATATCTGAAAGTGTTCTTAATGTTGTCCTCTCTCACAATGACAGCAGCAGTGTTGACGTTTTCTTCAGTTGGAGCATAAACTGGAGTGCCGATCCAACTTCCTTTGAAATTGATGGCCTCTCATCTTTAAATATTTTAGACTTTAAATATTTTAGACCATCTTCGAACTATGCTATAGGAAAGAACAAAATGTTCATAGGCCTCCTGTAACGTTGTATAGGACTCAGCTGAAAATTTGTTGAGAAGAAAGTAGAATTTCAGAGCAGCGTCTCACCTCAATGTTGCTGTAGGCGGAACTGAACATGCCTGACTTGCACAGCTCTCACGGGCGGGAGCCAAAAATTATGATAATCCTTTATCAAACAGCCCTTGTATTTAAGACCAATGTCATTAATTATAACACATTTATGTTATTTTATCTACCTGAAGAGTGGGCACTGCAAAATGTTGGAAAGTCTGTCAAAAATACCTAGTTAAAAGTGGAATATACCAGGATTTCCTGTTTGTCTAACTTTTGAAGTGACAGAAATAAATCAGTTGTTGGTGTTCTCGCGACGTCTGTAGGTTGCGTACTGAATACTATTGGACTATGTCTGTAGGAAAAATGAAATGAATTAATGATGGCGCAAATTAGCTCAGAGTACTAGGCGCCTTAATGGGGTAAGGGAAAACTCCGAGAAAACCTTACCCAGACAGTTTCATCTGACCGGGATTTGAACTAAGGACCTCCCGGATTAGTAGTCACACATGCTATGACTAGAATATGGAGGCAGTGGGATGTCACTTATTTCTAATTAAGATGAAGATTTTTAATAGTGTTTAACGCCCATTTTTTGCAACAGAGGCACCACAGACGGTGGACACTGATGATACATGAGATGAAATGATATATTGGATTTTTTTTATTGATTTATTTAAGGACGCTCTTTAACAGCTCAGGTCATCAGCGTCCCATTCAACTCGGCGTGAAACGGCCGACAAATTTTGCTCAGAGGCCTCTCTTTCAGGCTTGAGGTTCTTTTTCGTGCCGCAAATGTACGACACGGGACTCACGGCTTTACTTCCCTTCCGAAGGAAGTCATAATTAGGATTTTTACGCCCGAAAAAATCCATCGGTCCTGGCCGGGTTTGAACCCGCGATTTAGTTTAGGAGGCAAGTATGGTAACCACTACACCACCAGGACCGACATGATATATTGCAAAAGGACTTTTTTTTTAAGGAAGGAAACGTTCCAGGCCTAAGTTTAGGGTAGCTCCCCGGCATTCGCCAGTTATGAGGACTGAGGAAAACCTGGAAAAAAAAACTCAGTAAGAGAGGACGGTCCTGGCGGGATTCGAACCCCAGACCTCCCGCTCACGCCTTAACGACCTCGGCCATCCGTGGCGGTAAGATGAAGAGGACAAAACAGAAGAACAATAGCCGACGTAAACAAAAAAAAAAGACATGGCTTAGGCCGTTTATGCATGTCTCAAAGGTTAAGCTACTACATAATATAATACCTAATCTATAAAATTAAAAGTTTAAATTTGAACAGAGGGTATTCGGACTCAAGAAAATTTTGTTGTTATGTCCTATACGGAGTTCAGTGTTTTATATTTCCATGCATATTGTTTCGTTATTCACATTTATCCACTATATTTACAAAGCATGGCCTACTTAAACATAATAAATTTATTTAAATAAATTTGAAATTAATTTTAATTGTCTTTTTTTTTTATTTTCATTGAAGGTAAGTCCAAATTTTAATATTTCTCAATATGTCATTTATTTGTCTATTTTGTATTTGTTTGTGTAGATCTAGTCTTAGGTGTCCAGTTGCTATTTTAGCGTTTTTATCATATTTCTGAGGTAAAAGCACGCCCCGAACAAGCAGTTATTAAGGAAACAACACTTTTTAAGGCGGAAAAAAGAGCTTGTTAACAGAAAAAGCTCACCACGGACGTATATAAACCTCTGCTTCTCTCTCTCTCTCTCTCTCTTTCCGTCTCTTGGGTGTTTGAAAATCACATTCTTGTATAATCTTGCCTGCAGCAATATTTCCGTGAATCTTCCTTGCGTCTTGGCACTTTATATGCCAAATCTTCCTGGAGCAAATCCTGAGAAATCCGCTTTTTCTTTGCCTCAAAGAGTAACATTTCCTTTAGTCGAGACTTGGAATGCGGCGGGTAATTTTCCGCAAAATCAACACTTATACGCCCTTGCACAAATACCAATTAATTCTTAACGCGTAGGCTCGCAAATGTTATACTTTATCTCAATATTGCCGCGGTTTAACGAAAAGTCGTGCAGTTTTTTAATACAGTGAACTGTAACATGATAGTTATATAGGGTCTCGAAAAATTTAAAACTTTGTCATGTGAAACATTTTAGACTTTGAAAATAATTTTTATTTCTATTATAAAAACCAATAAATATTATAAAGAATTTTACAAACATAATATTCCAACATAAACTAAAGCGGCATAAGCCAATTACGTTACAATAAAAGTATATAGCCTTCATTTCCAACTATTAGAAAGAAGTGCTATTTTTGAACAATAAAAGTATTCTATCTTTTTTGTTACATAGAATAATCTATAAATGTTCAAAATTCCACCATATTTAAGCAAATTAGATATACAGGATGGCGCAAAAGTAAATACACATTTAATGGTTTTCAGGTAACAAAGGATTTCACCTCTTTTTATGTTAAAGCTGTTTCCCTTCAACCGTTAGGGTCAACTTGTAACACTCTGACTTGCAAAAAAGCTGAATGTTGTTCATATTGTGACAGGCTCCCTCAATGTAAACAATAAGCTCTTTGTGGTTTCCCTCCATACACTTCGTCTTTAACCATGCCCCAAAGGAGGAAATCCATTAGAGTAAGATCACGGAAATCGTGGTGGGAATTCAACTGTTGCACAACGGCCAAGCACTCTCCTAATAAAAACGTTACCAGTGTACGTCCGAACATAATGCACAGGAGCTCCATCATGCTGGAAGTAGAGTTGATCAAAGTCGTCCAAATGCATGGTGAATCCTGGTGCAACCTCTTGAAGTGAACAAAGTACTTGTTACTATCGAGATTTCCATCAATAAAGTGCGATCCAATTACACCACCCATTTATGCAGAGTTGATTTAACGCTTGCTCCAAAATAACATGACGGTTTTCTGTGTACCAATAAGTGCAGTTATGTCGGTTTACATGTCTCGATAACTTAAAGGTGGTCTCATCCGACTACACAGTATTTTGAAAGAAATTGGGGTCATATAGATACTGATCAAGCATAATGTCATAAAACTGTAGCCACCTGTCTGGATCATCTTCCAACAAATCGTGTGTCAGACGTGAAATGTACACTTTGAACTTCTGCTGATGCAATTCCTTTGTATTAACTGACGTGGCATTGCTCGAAATTCTACCGCTAATCATTTTGTGGACTTTAACTACTCGTGACAGCCAGACACATATCGAGTTCCTTTTTTTTTTTTTTTTTTAACTGTGCTGTACGCATGTTTCTAAGTTCGTAATACTTTCAGCGGAAAGAACCGGAAACCGGAAATTGAATAGTCATAACAGTTGAAAAGGTTAACCAAAGAGGAAAGAAATTTTTGCTGTAAAGATCGGTTACCAATAAGGTTAAGGTTCAATAATGAGGGAATGGAGAGAACATTTCGAGTCAGTTCCATCATCACATAAGGTTTCTTAAGAATATAATTCACAAATTTGAAGTTGAAGGTTCTGTTTTTATTTGCGCCTCATAGTGGGCAACCTAGGACAACATGAACTGCTGCAGAAGGAAAACATTTTGAACATAACATACAAGGAAGTTAAGTCATATGTTGACTGAAATTCACCAAGTGTATAGTTACTTTTTGCCATCCTGTATAAGCACTTCATTCGTTAAACCATTTTACGTATATATGGGTATCTAAATTAATCGAGGATAAGGTAAGTATTTCAAATGAGTTCTTTCTTCTCTTCTTCGCTATGGCACACGTTACGGAAGAGAATGTCAACAAAAATTGATTTGAGCAGTACAGGCTGTAAGTAGAAAGGTGGAATTGTGTGTTTAGTACGACAGTATATCGGAGAATTTTTAGTCGGAGAGGTGTAAGGCAAGGTTACATTCTGTCACCGTACACTTTAATGTATTTATTTACATAATCGATGCATTGCAATTGAATCTACTGCTATAGACCGCCTACAGTGTGGACCAAACAGACTACAGACCTACTGTGACACGTGGTTACTTGCGATGAATACAAGTAAACAAAAATTATCACCTTCAACAACGGAACCCTTATAGCAAAGCACAGACATGGCCATTTGCAAGATAGACGCTCGATAACTTGAAGAATTTCTTCTCCCTTGAACTAACTTTTTCGATGAATGGAGGTGAGACAATATAAAATGGCTTTAACCCCATGTTTATGTTTATTTAGATAGCACAATTAATTATATGGATTGTAAACCTTTCAGTAATAAATTTGTACAGTCTATGTGTATGTATATTTATCATTAAGTTTTTAGGTATTTCGAAAGTAAGAGAGTAACTTGTTTACCAGACTTTTAGACATAAGGCAGATAGAGTGTATTGTAAAGGGGACGAGAAAAAGCAGATGTCCTTTCCTTTGTATATTCTTAAGTCTTTTATGCAAAGGGTCTGCCTTAAGAGTTTGAAAAACTGACAGGGTCAGGTCGTTAGTTATTGAGTAAAAGGACAAAAAAGGCTAGTTTTGTGAAAAGACAGAACAGACTGGTCAATTATCATCTATTGACGCCACGGAACCTTGTGGGTGTCATAAATTGCACTTGACATTAGACGAGGACACACAGGGAAAAAGGGGTGCAATGGAGAGAAGAGAGGCATTCGCATTCGACCAGAGCACTTCGAGAGACCGTTTTAGTAAGAGGCGACGTAAAACTATTAACTGATAGCGAGTGTGCCGCGAGAAGGAGAGTAGTGTTGAGAAAGATACTGATCGGATATTTTATATAGACTCGAATTTATTAAGCGAGTTGCAAGCAAACTCATACGTTTTCTCAAAATCTTAAAGGCGACCCTCGGACACCTAACTCAATTTACTGTAAATAAATGGTCTCATTATAAGGAGTTCTACTTGTGTTCATGAAGTTCCTAGTCCTATCCCTTGGACCTGAAACAGGCCATAAAATTCCAGCACTCACCGAAGCTAGCCCGGGATTGCAGTAATGTTAGGCAGCAGAAGAAGAGGAGGTCAACAACAATCCGTTTGTTAATTTAAATCAACAACCCTCCCCCACTCACCGAACTCAGATCCAACTTGGAGGCCAAACATCTTATTACGACTGCAAATGACGCCCAAATTTGAGGTATAACCACGTACGACTGCAAATGACGCCCAACTGCGAGACCTAACTAAATAACTTTTTTATTTCGACTGCAAATGGCGCCCAACGTGGGGCCTAACTCTTTTTATTTCGACTGCAGAGGATAAGCGAAACACATTGATGGGGCGAAACTTACACCAAATATGAAAGGCGCAGAAACTCTCCGTGTCCACATGTGCGAGTAGGGTTGCTAGAGGCAGTATACAGGGCCAAAATTTGGGATTGACAACGAACAGAGAAATCGTATGAGGTAAGGACGGGTTTTCTGAAAGGTGTTTTAAGAGTAGGGGAGACATACAGAAAATTGCGGACTCCTTAGGGAATTTGGCGCCAATAGCGAGCAGTGAGGTACAGGCTACGAATTGTTCACGAGATCAGACAGTAATTAGGGCGATCAATCCAATAAGATATCTATTTTAGTTTTAAACAACACTTCAAAACATAACATCTTACTGCCAAAAATTACTTGTATCAGTATTTTCGGAACTTTGTTTATAGATTTTTTGAGTTGTGTATTAGTATTACCAAAATTTGAAGCCTATGTATGACATCCCTCTCCCGCCCCGTGAAGTTTGATATTCCCTCGGAGTAAAGCGACTGGATTCAACGCTGTGCTCTGCTCACACAGTAGAGAATGGTTATGTCCCAGGAGCTTCATATAATTAAGATTCGATAACTGCCCTATACATCAGAAGCTATTTTTGTTTCCATTTCCACGGCCCGCGAATATTTCCAGCTCACACATTTTTCCCCCTCGCTGTCGGTAACTAATTTATCGGCTTTTTACGGCTTGCTAAAGGTTTATTGGCTGGAGTCAAGCTCTGATTGGCAGCAGTGTAATGCTTCTGTTTCCCCGCGAATCTGATCGCCGGTTTCACCAGCATCGTTAAAATATGCCCAAACATTTTAATTTAAACTGCGTTCAAAGTTATTTGTATTCCACCAAAGCGTTCCTTTGTTAATTTCGAGGTGTTGACGGAATAGTTCATTTAGATGCAATTGCAGCGCTGTTTTTCATAGTGCGAAAACTGAAACACATGCACAATGCAGTGGGCCTCATGGGTAATCAAGGAAGTCTGCAGAAGTGTTATTGCAAAAGAGAACACGTTATATTTTTTTTCGCAGAAAAGGCTGATTTTCATAGAAAAATATGATTTTGAATGTAGTAGGACGTAATATAAAATATTTTGAATCGTTTTATAACAGATTCAAAAGGAAATGTCCACATAACAGGGTGGTAATGCCTTAAGCAGAAATCAGAATTTCTAAGCACTACAATCAGAATGAAACGAAATCGTGTTATGTTGGCACTGTACTGTAGACAACAAATGGCAGGGGCACACTAGATCACGAAATACGCCTGTCACAGTTGTTTACATGCCTGATATTGGCTCACAACTTGTCTTCGTACTTTGTTTATATTGACCTACTGATTTGAGTGTAACTAACTTAATGTTAAGTGCTCCGGTTGACTAGCCATAAGTAACTGTTGAAAGGCAACATTAATAAGGATATATCTATCAATACTTGCATCTGTAACTCATTAGTTGAATAATGGTTTCTATCAAAGGTAAACCGCCACGGTTGGCCGAGGTCGTTAAGGTGAGGACTCTTGTGAGAGGTCTGGGCTTCGATTCCCACCAGAACAGCTCTCTAAATGTAGTTTTTTTTTTCAAGTTTTCTCCAATTCTCATAAATGGCAAATGTCGGGGAGTTACCATAAAGACTTGGAACTTCGTTTTTTAAAAAAAAATCCAATTTATCATTTCATTTCATGCATCATCAGTGCCTGTGATGCCTCAGTGATTAAAGAGGGCGCTAAACAACATTTTAAAAATTGGAGTTAAGCCTCGCATCTTGAATTCATGCATAAAATTGGCTTTCAGCGTAATATGAGGCTTTCAGTGCATAAGTGGCTTAACCTAAATAATACAGTTTACAAACAAAGGCAAGTTCTTGAAAATTAACGTAATACCAAACTAAAGCATTTTTAAGTTATGAACAAGGGGTCACAGATGCAGTATAATAGCAGGAGCGCTCCTTGATCATAATTGAAATCTGGCGTTAGTTAAGAAACATCTTCATTTGCCAGTCAAATGAAATATAACTCACTGTATACGTACAGTCTCAACTACAGAACACTGAGAAACGAAATAATACATGCACGTACTTAATTGATGCACCGTGGAGGACACCGAACCCGATCCATCTGTCACCAAAATGTTCTGTTTAGGTTATTTCAAGCTGCAAGTGGAACGTGTGCAGAAGTGCCGTCATGTTGGAACTAATTTCGCCTAATTTTAAGACGAGCGCTCGGTATTACCGTAGCATCCAGTAGATTTCAAAACACAAATGCTGCAATGAACATCAGTGACAGTGACTAGAGCTGTACAAGTGCGTTTTGTTTACATCTGGCACTCCACAAACAAGTTTCACAATCTGAGACTCAGGTTATAATGTTGACGCAGTAAAAACTTTCCTGCAATCCCTTGTTCCTCTCCTCTGTATGCGCTACTGCCTTTCTACTACACAGTTTCTTGCACATTGTTTTTCCGTAACCAGTATACAGTAATATGAGATGAAAACTATTTAAATCTGCTAGAATAATACCTTTTATTTGATAATGACATAATAAGGTTTAAAGAAGTTTTTAAATCAAGGTTTTAGGTAAATCCCAACCGATTTGTTGATTTGATTTCAACGATTTTCGGAAACGGTTTTTATTAATTTATTTTAATCGCATCTTGAGAAAAATCAAAAATTGTGGCCGCTAGTACGATTGTTAAATTTTCCCTATAGGTCAACCCCAATCCCCAGTGATCCAATTTCGCTGGTTAATGAATCGTTTGTTAATTGAAGGCTATATGTGTTTTCCATTTTGGAAAAAAGACAAAAATTGTGGCCGCTAGAGCATAACAGATATATACCTATATACAGAAACTATTGTATATTTACTATATACCTAGATATTGAAGTCACAGTTTGACTCAAATTAATATTTGGAGTTGCTCTACCCAGTTTTTGGATTTCCGAAGGAGTTGTACCCATGAAAAGATTTTTGAAAAATGTCTTCAAATCTCCATCGATCCTACCTACTAGATACCGAATTTATATATATATATATATAAATCAACACTAGTTATAATAGTAGAAAAACATAAAACACAAAGAAAAAGTCACACTAGAGACCGCTATATTTCAGACTCGTGGAGTCCTTCTGTGGCCAGAAGAATTGGTCACTTGTCTTCCTGCCATAGAAGGACTGCACGAGTCCGAAATATAGCGATCTCTAGTGTGACTTTTTCTTTGTTTTTTATGTTTTTCTACTATCATAATTACTGTTAATTTGTTACATTGTTAATATACTTTATTTTTCATTTATATTATATATACGGACACTCTTTAACATCTGAGGTCATAAGCGTCCCATTTAATTCAGGACACGAAACGGCCGACATATTTTGCTCAGAGGCCTCTTCTTTCAGGCTTGAGGTTCCTTATCGTGCCGTAAAGGTACGATACGGGGCAGACGGCAGCTATATTTAGGATGTTATATATCTAAGTATATAAGTCAATATAAGTAGAATAGGATAAACAGAATGAATTCAAAATGACTTGTCTAGCTTCTTGCCATTGAAGAACTCAACGAGTTTGAAATATAGCAAATTCAAGTGTGACTTTAAGTGTTTTATCCTATTCTACTTTTGTTATTACTGTTAATTTGTTACATTGTTAAGTGTTACTTTATTTTTATTTTTATTTTATATATATAATTTCGGTTTCCAGTTTGGGTATATAGTCGGTCCTGGTAGTGTAGCGGGAACTATGCTTGCCTCCTAAACCCAAGATCGATGGATGAATTTTTTCGGGCGTAAAAATCCTAAATATAGCTTCCTTCGGAAGGGAAGTAAAGCCGTGATTCTTGTGTCGTATATTTACGGCACGATAAAAGAACCTCAAACCTGAAAGAAGAGACCTCTAAGCAAAATTTGTCGGCCGATTCACGCCCTGATTTGAATGGGACGCTAATGACCTAAGATGTTAAAGAGCGTCCGTAAATAAATAAAATAAAAAAAAAAGTTTCGGTACCTAGTAGGTAGGGTCGGTGGAGATTTGAAGACATTTTCAAAAATCTTTTCATGGGTACAGCTACTTCGGAAATCCTAAAACTTGGTAGAGTAACTCCAAATATTAATTTAAGTCAAACTGTGACTTCAATATCGACGTACATAGAAAATATACAATAGTTTCTGCATAAATAGATTGCGCCCTTTGGGTGATCGACACATTTGCGTCATGAAAACCAGGATAATTAATGTTGTTTAAACAGGTGTGTTATATTGTTTTTATTAAATTCTCCCTCTCTCATTGTGTTATGTATGTTCAGCCACGCACGCATGACTAATCTTTACAAAAATCTCCCATCTAGATTTACAAAACTTTTCATTATATATCGAAGGGAAATCGTCGAATGCATTTCAATCTGAGCCCACGTCAACTCTTGACAAAATTTGTAGGCGTAATCTCTTCTGGTTGCTACACTGTGAAAATAGACTGACATAGAGGATCTTTTTTTCATTTTATTTTCTGGATTTTTCCTTTGTGGCGGCGGTCGCCACTAGAGGCTGGTCAGCAGAACGGAAATGAGATTTGGACCCTGTGTAGAATTTCTCTGGTAACAGCAAATATGGCATGGAAATTTATGCATCGTTCATAACCTACACCGATTCTTTACGAAGTTTGTTACCAAGGCAACATACATTCTACGCTTTTATTCCCGTTAGATGAATGAATTAGCTGTTTCCCTGGCAACGTGGTTGGAAAAAATGTAATAACTGTCAGCGAAATTGCTAGCATATGAAAAGGGGAGGTCCAGAAACTTTAGAAAAATTTTATTTTTAGTAAATTTTAGAAAATAATTTTAGAAAAACCTTTAAAAATAAAAGAAGTGTGAAGAAAAAAGCCTAGGTGTCTCGTTATTGTTAGAGATTGAACAAATCCTTAATTTTCGCGAATCTTAAAAAAGGTTTTTGAATTCTGAATTCTTAAAACAAAGAGAATAAAAAAATTGAAAAAAAATTAAATGTTTTTAATACAAGCAATTTTTGAAATCTGCTTTTAATTAAAATGAATTTTAGAATACAAGTTTCAAAAGATGGTTATACTTTTATTATAAGCTTCATTTCTAGCGCTTTATCTTTAAAACAGTTTGTAAGCTTAACTTGTAATGTACATGGGGTACTATTTTCATTGCTGTCAGTTATGGTTGTCAGCTATAAGACGTGTGCAAGTTGAAACATGTTCAGTTCTGCCTACAACAAAATGGAGGTGGCACTCGACGAACAAATTCTCTCTTCATCTAAGATCTATGCAGTGTTACAGGAGGCCTATGGAGAGTTTTTCCTACCTACAGCACAGCTCAGAGACAGTTTAAAATGTTTAAAGAGCGGAGGCAATCAATTTCAAAGGAAGGTAGGTCTGGGTCTCCAGTTTGCGCTCTAAAGGAAGAAAACATTAGCTCCGCTGTTGTCATTGTGACAGGGTTGATTTGTTGATTTGTTTTATTTACGGACGCTCTTTAACAACTCAGGTCATCAGCGTCCCATCCAATTTAGGGCGTGAAACGGCCGACAAATTTTACTCAGAGGCCTCTCTTTCAGGCTTGAGGTTCTTTATCGTGCCGTAAATGTACGACACGGGACCCAAGGCTTTACTTCCCTTCCGAAGGAAGTCATACTTAGGATTTTTACGCCTGAAATTAAATCCGCGATCTTGGGTTTAGGAGAAATGACAGAGGATCGTCCAATTATATTAAGAACACTTTCAGAATTTCACAAAAGTTCAATGGGTTACACCCGTTGCACAGGAGACGCGTTAGTGCACGGTGAGTTCAAGATAGCTGATTCCAGAACAAAAAGACGTTAGCATCCACCAACACTAATAAAAGTAAAAGTGGTTACTACTGCTTGGGAAGTCCTTTTTTCACCTGCCACGGGTGGCTGACATCGTTAAGGCACGGACTCATGAGCGGGAATTCTGGGGTTCGAATCCCACCAGGACCATCCTCCCTGACAGGTTTTTTCTAGGTTTTCCTAAGTCCTCACATGGTAAATGCCGGGGAGGTACATAGGCCTGGAACGTTGCCTTTCTTAAAAAAAAAAAAACATCCTTTCCCAATTTATCATTTCATCTCATGTATCATCAGTGTTCACCGCCTGTAGTGCCTCAGTAGTAAAAACGGTCGTCAAACACCATTAAACTTTTTTTGATTATTCTGTATTCAAAGAATGGTTTACCAGCATGTCGTACTGCACACACACTGTAACTGGGCAATACTACAGAGAAGTCCTGAAAACTGTGCAAGATATCACGCGCAAAGGTTGCACTACCTTATAACAAGCTGGATACTGCACTATGATAATAGACGGACACAAATGTTGTTGTTGAATATCTCACAGAAGTCAATAGTTCAGATTTAGCTCTGAGTGAATTTTTCACATTGAAGGGGGAAGCAAAAGAAGGGGTGAAGGCTGCGGAAGATTCTGTCAAAATTTTGTTTCCAGCATGTGTTTGAAGACTGGCAGCAACGCTAGGACAGGTGCATTGCATCCAACGGGAACTACTTTGAGAAAGATGATATAATTTTATGAATATTTATAAATGTTTAGTATGAAATCGGTAAATAATAGTGGGTTTGATTTGTTATGTTTGTTTGTATTTATGAGTATTATATGCAGCCGAACCCGATTCTTCAGGAAATTCCAGCGAATAATCGCTGATGAGCAGAAGACAAAGGTTCCGTGTGTAAGTACTTTGAAAATGATTAAATGTTATTAAAAGATATTATTGGTAAAGCATTTCAGTTCAATTCTATATAACCCGGAGATTTACATAAAGTTTTCTCTATGTTATATATAATGAATTACATATAATTAGGTATTCACACAATATTCACGTGTAGGACATTAGTTAGAAAGAATAAACAGACTTGAAAAATTCAGGTCACGGTTGAAAATCGAACGACAGTCTTCAGCCCTCTGTAATGATGCTCTAACCAACTGAGTTACCGTGTCCTCCTCCAAGCACGGAGCCACAAGTCTCTCTCATCTGATTTTATACACCCCGGATACCTTAAGGTTTCTCTAGTATGAGAAAGTTATTGCTTAAGAGGCGACTGGTAATGCTATGAGTACTTTTGATCAGGTTTCTAGTTTAACCACAAACTATACAGGATGTAATAAAAAGTTATGTCAAAACTTTGAGCAAACATTTCTCATATGTATAGAATAAAAATATAATATGAACATGGGTCCGGAATTGCTTTATTTCCTTGTTAGAGCCACATTTTCTACACCTGCACCTGATAGCAGAATATCCATAAACAGAACTGTGGGAAACAGAAAATCACATGAAATGTTCAAAATGTCCTCCGTTCCATCAATCCGCTATCGCATGAACTCCCTGATGCTCTGATGTATACCTGAATTATCACGTATTGTCTGGTAGCCTTGCAGAATATGAGCTCGAAAATTCTCTACACCTTCGAATAATCCAGAGATCGTATCAGCATCTACCAACTCCATATATGAATACCTCATTTTATTGTTCCTGGAATGAGGTCCGTAAACACATAGAACTGACACTACGTGCTCGTCGCTACGTCAAGAGAACTATGTGGTACAGTACGATCACAACATGGATGAATCTAGGAATTAAGAGTAGATACAATATCTCCACCCCATTTAACCAAATGTAAAAACGAATGTTTACCTACTGTACGTATTAAGCAACTGTTTTGTTGTTGAATTATTATCACAGGACAGCTGACATTCTAACTTGCATATCACGCCGTGTAAGCGGAGTTGCAGACGAAGAGCTCTAACAAGGAAATAAAGCATTTCCGGACCCATGTTCATATAACATATTTGCACGCTCTATATGCAAGAAATGTTTTCCAAGGTTTTGAAATACCTTTTATTTTCACTCTCTATACATTTTGTAACTGACCCGAATTTTTCAAGTCAGATTCCTTTCCAACTAATATCCTACTCGGTTAGTGTGAAAGAAATATTTCTTCTCGTATATATCGATTTTAGAACGTTTCCTCAAATGTTAATACTTTTGTTGTCCAGGTAGTCTGATTAATGGATAATTCCGAATGTTTCCGCTGCCTGGCCTATATAAAACAGTGTTGCACTCAGGTCCGAAATTGCAACAATTTCCCTTTGGGGGGGAGTTGGTTTTCGATATTTTAAATGTGAGTGGAGTAAATAAATATATTCGAAGTTTTAATATTTTTAGAATAGGGTTGGAAAGATTAAGAAAACGTGACGATTCTAGTTTTCAAATCTTTTTTATCATTTGTGAAATTCAGGGACTCGAATGACCTTATTAAATATCTAAACTGTAAATCCAGTTCCAACTTTTTACCGGCACGGGTCGCAGGTCGTTAAGGTGCGGATCGAGAGGGAGAGGTCTGGTGTTCGATTCCCTCCATATCCGTCCTCCCACACTGAGTTTTTTTTTTTTTTTCAGGTTTGAAACTTTTCTTTCCTTAAAAGAACTTATGATTTCATCTCACATCACCAGTGTCCACCGCCTGTGGTGTTAAACACCATTCAGGAAAAAAAAAGGTCCAACTTTTACTCTACGAAAATTAAAACGCACAGAAACTTAGTACTTGAGTTAGCAAAGGATTGTAAAAAGTTCATAATTAACTTCGTAAAAATGTCTTTTGTTTTTCATTTGGCATGTGGTTTTCATTAAAGGAAGGCAACCGTGTAAAAAGGTTCCAAACGTGGTAGGTATACCCAGCCACGAAAAAGAATGTTAAAAACGTAAAGAAGACCAACAAGGTGCAGTCCCACGAGGCGGAAGAGGTCGGTTTGTAAGGTCGTAATGTCCGCATTTAAACTAACTGTTAAAACTGGCACACGAAATAACTCCCGGTGAAGCGGCAAGGAGCGTGGACGGAATACGCTTCCTCCTATAACTGCGGTTACAATGCACGAGTTGCGCATAACAACGTTAGAGGTCTCGCTATTAAATTCCGATATATAACACAATTGCTCCGCCTCAGAAAAGGGCTCCTTTATGCTTAGCTGATAATCTAGAACAGCGTTCAAGACATGACACTGGACTGTTTCAAGAAAATGCGGTAAAAAATAAACATTTAAAGAAAAATGAAGAGTGGGTTCTTTTATTGGCCAGTGAACAACTGAGGACGTGGCAGAGCAATTCAACGTCAGTGCAGAAAAAAAATATAAACTCGGTCGCTATAGTTACCATATACTTCAAAAGGGACACGGACTGACGCCTGTTTTTCATTGTCATCAATTCAACTTTTTTCATAGACTGCTGACATAAAATGAGAATACGACACTCCAAATTGCCAGCCTACAAATATATTCCTAAATACCCGAAACCACCCCAGCACAAAAAGAAGTATAATTCGTTGTGACAGTTTAACGCCACTCAAGGTTTAAACAGACGATAAATGAACTATGAAGCAGAGCATAAATGAGCCCGGAGGCCACAACGCTGAAACTTACCTTACATTCATCTTTTCAGAGTAAGAAAAAAACTCGAGATAAAGCCTTATCCAGGCAACTGACCTTACGGGAATCGAATCATGGACCTTTGTATTTATAGACAAACAAGCTGACCAGAGAATAACTAAGGCAGGTCTGTGCATCGTAAACTGCTGACAGCTGGAAAATAATAAACACTATTGACAGAACTTAACCATGAAAAACTGAAAACTAAGAAAACTGCTCTCAAAGATGTTATTTTGTTTTCATGAAAACGCAAAACTACATACAGATAAGGTGGCACGTAAAACATTATCTGTCTTGGTTGGGAGACTCTAGTGCACCCCTCTTACTCGCCATATATTGCACCATCATATTATCATTTTACCTTTCTTTGGATAATAAGCTCTGAAAGTTTGCCGATCTGATAACTTCCAAAATGAAATTCATTCACCACATCGGCAGAGATAACCCGTTAGCGATTATAGCTGTTATTATATTTACCATGAAACCGTCAGTGTAAATCTATCTGGACGTACCGCCACGAATGGCTGAGGTCGTTAAAGAACGGAATTAATTGTGAGCTGGAGGTCTGGGGTTCGAATCCCACCAGGACCGTCCTTCCTAACTGAGCTTTTTTTTCAGGTTTTCTTCAGTCCTCATAAATGGCAAATGCCGGGGAGGTACTGTAAAACTTAAACCTGGAACGTTTCCTTCCTTAAAAATTTTTTTTCCCAATATATCATTTCATCTCATGTATCACCAGTGTCCACAGTCTGTGGTGCCTCAGTATGAACAGGCGTTAAACACTATTCAAAAAAAAAAAAAAAAAAATAATAATAATAATAATAATAATAATAATAATAATAATAATAATAATAATAATAATGTTCGGCGTAAAAAACTGCGGCATCATATTAGGATGTTTGGTTTTGAAGTTATGTCACTTTGAAATTGATAAGGTTTCCATTTCGTTCCGGTATAAACGAAGTACCAGAGCACATGTTTGTCTTGATTTGCATTTTGCAATTGCATTCCCGGACAGAACGGTAATTGTTTATCTATCAGGGAATTGGCAGTCATGGGGGATTGTTGTAACATTTACAAACTTCTATCTCGTGTTGCTTATTCCCCTCTCATTTTTACCGTTTTTGAAGAGATGCTGTGTTTGTCTGTCCCTATATTTTCACCTTTTCTTTCTTTAACAACTTTTTTATGCTGTTGCTCCTCCATTCGTGATGTAATCATCTCTACACTTATTCCTCTCCCTGGTGAACCGCGGATTACATAACAGGTCATTTGCACGCAAATGGGCTCCCATAGCGCGATTATAAATATTAAGCAGAGCGCCTGCCTAGCGCAGTGGGAAAACAAAACAATTGAACTGCCCTGATTGCAAGAGGGGCGCAATACTACCAACACGTCATAGCCGCTCCATAAAGTGTGGGCATCAGTTTCCCAATGCAAGCTGTCTTAAATACAATGTGCACGCGGTTTTAAGCTTTCTCTGCGGTATACAATATGATTTCGAATTGTATTTAAATTGAAGAGTAACTGTGAAAGTTTCAATTCTACAAGCGCAAGTTTTGTTTTGTAGCCATGGTAACGAAATAAACAAAAAAACATCGACACACAGGAGCTGCGTAAAGTAAGAGAATTCCTCAGTAATTTAAACAACTTTAAAAATGAATATAAAACCCAAATTATGACCTTATTAATTATGAAATGAGCATTACTGTGTGATATTAGGGGAATAAAATTGGAATTCTTGCAACCTACAAGTATTATAAAAGAGAAACCACGTTTTTTAAGAATGATCATTATTGTTAAAATTAAACACCAAAAATTAATGGTATACAATTAATTAAATTAAATATATGAAACTTTGTTTATGAACTGAGCCCTTGATCATTTTTACGTTCACTAAAATAGAGAGAAACAACAGAAAGTTTTGCGTTATATTATGTATTTAATAATATGTTCATATTTTTTCAATAAAACAAAACATGTTACTATTCAGAGACAATTACAATGTACTTAGGAAATAAACACAATCAACAATATATATAATCGAAAGCGACATCCATTTTATTGCCTTTGAAATTTAATTTAAATGTTATCGTTGTAAAAACATGTAACGTAAACGTTTTTTGAAGGTTATTACAGAGCGCTCTTACATTCAAATGTAATTCTCAAACACATATTAGATTAATATTTCACATTTGCTATCTCACGACGATGCTTTTATTAAATATAAAACATATGCATCGTTATAAATACAGTTTATATGCTGAGTTAACTTGTTCTTTTGTTTTAAAATAAAGGACAGAAAATTATACGCAAGAGCGCTTTTTAAATTTCGGTTTTCAAGCATTTACCTAATTCAAAAGATCCGATTTTCCTAATTTTTAGAAACTATTTTTCTTATTTTATTTAGATAGCACACGCAATTTTCGTGTAAAAAAAAATAAACATTGGTGCCACAAGAGCGATTTTTAAAGGCTGTATTTCAGGTAAACCCCTATCCCTTATAATTTGATTTCACTGATTTTCAGAATTCCCATTTTATTTCAATGACCAATACCGAATTTTATTGGTGAAAAAAAAAAATATTGGTGCGGCTAAAGCGATTTTCAATTTTGGGTTTAAACTAAACTCCAAAACTCATAATTGTTCTATTTTTATTATTTTCATAATCAATTTTTCTTATTTTATTTCACTGGCATTTTTTTGGAGTTTCCTTCAAAAAATTAAAATTGCGGCCGCTAGAGCGATTTTTAGATTTCCTTTAACCCCACACCCAGTGATCCAATTTTGCTGGTTAACGAACTCGATGAATCGTTTGTTAATTGATGATTACATGTCGAGTTGAGAAAAAAAAATTGTGACGGCTAGAGCGTTAACAGACACACATACACGCATTTGTATACGTTTTTCATTGTCATTTAAGGCGCCTAGTCAGTAGGATTGATGTATATTTGAAAAAAAAAAATAAAATCGTTTCATGGGTACCACCGCAATACAATTATCTTACCGAACATCCCCTCTTGATTATAATTTTTGGGGTAATTGAATTTAATTTCAAACTCATGCTTATTGTCGTTAGATAATTAATTCTTGACCTTCCGTTTTGAAATAATTATAATAACAAACATTCATTAACCTCAATTAAATTAACGGAAAAATTATCACCGCTCGATGCATTAAAGAAGATAATGCCACACTAGTTGCCTACATGGCAAACTGCTATCATTGACAATTTACAGAAATGTTATATTAACTGGAGAGGGTTACCATCCTCGCTTAGTCAGGTGGGAAGTTAAGCTCAATTTAGTACGTTTGTCCAGGAAACATGAACATAAACGAAATTAGATTTCTGCTAGGTTAATTTTGTAACAAGTGGCGACATAAACCCGTATTATATCCAGTCATTTGTTTACGTAAGTTAGGATCATTCTCTTTTATTTTGGTAACGTATTTTTGTTGCAACAACAGTGCTATTCTTTCATTCCAAGCGGATGTTGGATACACCTTAGCCATCTAAACACCAGTTTATTCTGTGCAAACAATGCGACGCGCAGCATTAAAAGCCCGTAGGATTGTAAAATTTGTGATGAAGTGTTTACATAAATTGTGAGGTAATTTATTAAATGTTTCAAAATTATGTTTGGGTTTAGTAAAAGGCAGTAAGATCGTTTTGCTTGCAGTCATTTGTTTTATTTTAGAACATTTTGTTTTTACGGATCACATGTAGAAAACAACAGGAAAATACAGGGTGTCCCACATAAAACCGGTACGCCCCACTGCCTCACTTTGTTCATAAATAGACGTTCGCCTCACTGCCATTCTGGCGCTAATACAAGGGTTACCTTTTAAGTTTTTACAAAAACTAAGAAAGAAAAATAATTTTGGAACACATTGTTTTGTTGCTTTTCAAAATATTTACCTTTAAGATACACTTTTGCATGCGTTCCAACCAATTCACGAAAGATTTTTTTCACTCTGAAGTTGGTATCTCAAAAACATGGAGTTTAAAGACCTCAACAGTTTCTTGAGGTGATGAAAATCGCTGTCCACGCATTTTTTGTTTGACATTCGGGAATAAAAAGAAGTCGTTAGGCGATAAATCAGGTGTGTATGGGCAATGAGACATTAATTCGATGTTTTCCTCCTTCAAATAAACAATTGTTTGGCATGGTGTGTGAGAGCTGGCATTATCATGATGAAGAATGTTGCGACGTTGTTTTTCTGATTTGGTCGATGACTTCTGACAAATAAATTGTTGTATACCATTCAGTATTAACTGTTCTTCGATCCTCTAAAGAAATGGTAGCGACATGTCCAGTACAACCGAAGAAACAAACGATCATTTTCTTGGAAGTGCTTCGTGAACGAACAACTTTTGTGGGGTTCGGTTCATCTTGGAACACCCAAACAGTGGATTGTTGTTTAGTTTCTGTTTCATACGAATATATCCAAGTTTCGTCACCTGTTATGATGCTGTATACAGATTTGCAGTTCCTAGATGGGATTTTTTAAGCGTTTCATTACACCAATTAACAAGAGAATTTTTTTTTTCAGCTTAGGTCAAATTATGTGGAATCTATTGGAACAAACCTTTTTCAAGCTAAAGTTCATGCAAAATCAAATGTACTGCAGTCATCGATATGCTTAAGGATGCATCTATCTCACTTTAAGTCATATGCCGATCTTCTTCAATCGTATTGCGCACAGTATCGGTGTTTTTTGGGTGACAATCGATTTTGGTCGACCTTCAAGAAATTCATCATGACGGACGCATGACCAGGACGAAATTATAGAAACTAATTGTAAACAGTCTTTCCTGATGGTGCTTCATTACCAAAAGTTGACTGAAGCGATTCTATGCATTGCTTTTTAGTTAGGCCTTTTTTAAAATCGTAAAAAAATTATCCAACTAAAACCTTCACGTGAAATTTCCATTCTTTCGCAAAATTGCTTTGTTTAAACGCTCACTGTAAACAAATAATTGATCAATTTTTAAGCTACAACTGTTTTCATAATAGTAAATGTCGATTGTTCCTGAAATAGTAATGACATATCTTAATAGCGCCACCTAGTGGTCGTTTGTAATAACTTAAAAGGTAACCCTTCGTATGTTTATAATGTGTATATAGAATTTTGTAACAGTAAAAGTCATATTTAACACAGCTTTGAATGTAACTGAGAGATAAAAATAATTGTTTTACAATACAGCATGAAAGACGAAGTTATAAGGAAATGAAAATATCAACAATTGGGCGATAGAGGAAGTACTAGTGTCCCGGAAATAGGCACAGTGAAAACAACCGAGAACTTTTCTGGATTGTCCAAGAAAAAAAAAGTTTCCTTAAACAATAGAATGTGTAAAAAGTTTATATTTTAATACATATTTATGCTTACAATCATCAAGTAGTATGGAAGCAACATTTTTTTTTTTTTTTTTTTTTTACATGTAACAAGGGAGTTGTTCACATTCACTTATAATTTATATTTTTATTGGAAATAAATGAATATTAACTAGTTAAGACTTTAGATTTAATATTTCAATATTAGCTGAAAACGAAAATGATCTCCAAAACTTACTATATAAATTTCAGGTAATCTTTGGAAAATATAATTGCAAAAAATCTATTTAGAAAATCAAAGTTGTGGCATTTAAAGGAAATTTTCCAGAAAGATCCACAATATAATTATAAATAAATCCATTGAACAAGAACTACGTTCCTGCTATCTGGGATGTGATACAAGTTACCAAAAGGACCATGATATTTCTAGAAAGCTATCAACATTTCAGCCCATGTGTGCAAAGCAAATTAAAACTATAAAACTGTACCCACCCTCTGTATGGGAATAAGTAATAGGTAGATCCAAGGAGAGAAATAGAACACAGTCTGAGGAAATTATGCACATACCCGAGTTGTGTGTACACTAGTGGACAAAATTAAAACATACTACATGCAAGACATCGAAGAGAAGATACATAGCAACCAGAAAATTTGAACAGATAATCTATTTGGAAGGTATAAAAGTCAAATACGTAAGAATGCTTACCGTACAAACGAAGAGGAAGCAGAATGGTGAGTAGACCTGGAAAAGATCCTTTTAATATTGTTTAACTTCCGTTTTAATTACTGAAGCATCACAGGCGGTGACACTGATGACACATGAGATGAACTGACAAACTAAGAAAGACGTTTTTAAGCGTTACGGGCCTAGGTTTAGGGCACATCCCCGATATTTGTATTTATAAAAATCCTCAATCAGGGAGGACGGTCCTGGTGGGAATGATTTTTTTTATTTATTTATTTACGGACGTTCTTTAACATCTCAGGTCATCAGCGTCCCATTCAACTCAGGGCGTGAAACGGCCGACTAATTTTGCTCAGAGGCCTCTCTTTCAGGCTTGAGGTTCTTTATCGTACCGTAAATGTACGACACGGGACCCACGGCTTTACTTCCCTTCCGACGGAAGCCATACTTAGGATTTTTACGCCCGAAAAAAGCTATCGGTCCTGGCCGGGTTCGAACCCGCGATCTTGGGTTTAGCTGGTGGGAATGTAATCTCTGACCTCCCGCTTACGAACCCGCGCCTTAATAACCTCGGCCATCTGTGGCAGTCTTGAAAAAATAAACTCCTGTTCGGATATCGCAAAAAAAAAAAAAAAATCCCCCCCCCCAAAAAAACAAATTAACGCACTTTTTACTTAATCATCAACAATAGATTTCTACAGCTTATTATTGTTGGATCAATTGGAAGGATAAATCAAGCCTGAAAAGTCTAAATTATGTGACGTTTATAATGCTGAATGCTTTAAATTCATAATTTTCTAATATTATGTATGTATAATAGATTTAAAAACTGCGCTACTGCTATTCACCTCACTTATAAATCTTTGCACATGTCCTAGGTCCCTGCATGTATCTACTTTTCTTTTGGGGGGGGGGCTGATTAGTGTTTAACGCCCATCTTTACTACTGAGGCACAGGCGGTGGGAACCGACGTTAAATGAGATGAAACGATAAAATGGTAAAGTATTTTTTAAGGGAAGGAAACGTCCCAGGCTTAAGTTTAGGGTACCTTCCCAGCATTTGCTATTTATGAGGACTAAGGAAAACATGGAAAAAACCTCAGTCAGGGAGGACGGTCCTAGTGGAAATCCAATCTCAGACCTTCCGCTCACGAGCTCGCGCCTTAACTACCACCTGTGGAGGACTTGGAAAAGATGGACACTTCTTCAGACATCGCCAACATAAGTAAAAAGACCGAAAAGAAACATTTTCTCCAAAAATATTATCCCACTTCTTACTTAATCATCAGCTATATTCCTTCAACTTATTGTTATCATATCAGCTATTACTGGATCATTTTGGAGGAATAAATCACACCTGGAACGGGCAAAACTATGTTGATGTTTATGATGCTCAATACTTTAAATTCAAAATGTTCTAATGTTTTACATACATATGTTTTATAGATTTAAAAACTGCGCCACTTGTATTCCCCTCACTTGTAATTCTTTGCACAGTCCGAGGTCCTTGTCTGTATCTTCTCTTCCTTCTCCAAAGTGTGCCCTGGGGTCTGTTGATGCGCATTCATGATCCGTAAATGCGGTTGAGTAGGTACACTATATACACTATTTCCTCGATTTGCCCGTCGTTTTTCTTTCCCTGGATCCACACAATATTTGCATATTTGCAATTAAGGCATTCAAACACAGACGAACTGCACTCACAATGCTATTATTCAGTGGGTGCATTTAGTCAAATTAGCATATATGACGGAATATTTACAACCTTCGCATTGGTACGTGCTTTTTTAATGGTGTTTAACGCCCGTTTTTTATACTGAGGCACCAGAGGTTGTGGACACTGATGATACATGAGATTTTTTTTTTTTTTTGAGTAGTGTTTAACGCCCGTTTTTACTATTGAGGCACCACAGGCGGTGGACACTGATGATACATGAGATGAAATGATACATTGGGAAAGGATATATTTTTTTTTTTAAGGAAGGAAACGTTCCAGGCCTAAGTTTAGGTACCTCCCCGGCATTTGCCAGTTATGAAGACTGAGGAAAACCTGGAAAAAACCCCAGTCAGGGAGGACGGTCCTGGCGGGATTCGAACCGCAGACCTCCCGCTCACGAGTCCGTGCCTTAACGACCTCGGCCACCCGTGGCGGTACGATACATGAGATGAAATGATAAATTGGGAAAGGGTTTTTTTAAAGGAAGCCCTCCAGGCCTAAGTTTAGGGTACCTCCCCGGCATTTGCCACTTATGAGGACTGAGGAAAACCTGGAAAAAAACTCAATCATGAAGGACAGTCCTGCCGGGAACCGAACACCAGACCTGCCAATCACGAATCCGCGCCTTAACGACCTCGGTCACCCGCCATGGGCCCATGGATACATGATTTCAAATACATAAAAATATACATTTTTAAATAAATTATTAAATAAGTATTACCTCCAGTACTTAAAATAATAATAATAATAATAATAATAATAATAATAATAATAATAATAATAATAACTTAATAAAACATCCAGATCTGACCCCCCCCCCCCGTGGAATAAGACAATACAATACCACATGTATACATATATTTTTTTAATTCAGTTTAATATCTCCCTCCTTTGTGGCCTGTTTCCAGCCTTTTCATACCTGAGCTGTCTCACCTTCGATAGGAATTTGCCTCACAGCTGCTTTTGGACCTCCAGGGATGATGGGCCAGAAGGAAAATTCCTGTCGAAGGTGAGGCCAGAAATAATCCACAAAGTCCATGATATTGTTTTGGCTGACAGTGAAAGCGCGACAGTCAAACACGAACACTCTCAGGAATTCAGAAAATTTCACTGTGTGTTACCCACACTTTTGTAACTAAAGAGTAACACATGAGACGTATTTGTGCACTGTGGGTTCCAAGACTACAGATTCCCGAAAAAAAAATAACAGTGTAGGTTTTCATTTAGTTGATGATGACATAACAGGAATATGCGGCGTTTCTTTGAAAAGCAAGCATTGCTGTTGAAACTTGCCTACCTGAGAGTAAACAGTAAAGCTCTGTATGTCAATTTCCATCATCGCCAGCATCAGAAATAGCAAAACGGGTCGCTTCTGCTGGGAAAGTTACCTAGTCACCTCATTTTTCGATACTCAAGGAATGATTTAACAGCATGTCGTACCTGTACACACAACTGTAACTGGGCAATACTACAGAAATGTTCTAAATACTCTGTAAGTCCACATTTCCCTGTAAAAGTTCGATACTGCACCACAATAATGCACGGTCCATATCGTAAATGTTGTTACTGAATACCTCACAAAAATCAATGTAAAGTGTGGCTCCGCCTTCTTTATAGTCCAGATTTAGCTCAATGTGACTTTTTCCATTTCCCCAAAATGGAGAAATTTTCCAAAACCAGAAGCAATGGTGAGGGCTGCGGAAGTAATACTTAAAGATCTGTCAATTTTTTTTTTTTCATATGTCTTTGAAGATTGGCAGAAACAGGTGCATTACATTCAAACAAGGACTACTTTGAAAAATACCATTAAAATTATGCGGATGGGAAAGTACATTGTCAAAATAATGAATTTATTCTCGTATAAAAATAGTCTTCTTTTTGTCAGTGTGCGCTTCTATTTGGCGTCTTTAGAGTTAAACGTAATCTTCCCTAAGCTTTAATAGCTTTTTTGTTAGGATTCTAAATATTCAAATTTAAAAAAGGCTCAAAGTTTGAGGACATTGAGCTGTGCCTCCTTCTAGAGTGCGCTTTGCAATGAAAGGAAAACTAAGTAGGTCTTATAAAGAATACTTTGATCTAAAAAGAAGCTATTTATAATTTTCGTGAAAGGGGTTTATTTTTGAATACCCTGGCTGTCAAGTTTTAACGAAATTGCCTTTATTTCTGCGTATGGCCTCTTTGTTACTAGCTGAGCTCTTCAAATGGCTTTCGTCGATTTTTTATTTAATTTCTCTCTTTCATTTCTTCGTTTTATCTTTCCAGCGAGCTGACGGAAATAGACAGCGCTTTCCTTCTATCGATCAGCCGGAAGTGCGCCGACATTTCGGTGAACCGGAGTTCCAACAGAGCCACAACCGCGGTGGCTTTGGCGGTATGAGCGCCACTGTCGTCTGGACAGTTGAATAATGTGTTGATGCGAAACTACTTTGGTGAATGGAGCCTTAGAAGGGGAGAGCGTGACTCTCTAAAGGGATTTGAAACGGTGACAGGTATTAAGTTCAAACACTCTCTTTATATACCACGACTCTCTGCTGTTGTGTTTGTAGCGGCAGAGCAAAATGCGATTATAATGGGAATAGCGTCAATTTCTCTGTATATCAACAACTTGCAGACTATAATTTAATAGGCCACTATTCAACGAAATCAGCAGAACTATTTCACTTATGCGATGTTATCATAAAATCCATCAATGAAATGAAACAAAATTTTGAATATTGACCAATCACAGCCTGATATCGCAGTGAAATTACCGTAAAGTTTTATCAAATTCCTTTATCGCGCGAAGTGCTTTCTATAAATCCTGAGCACGCATCACTGATCACTTTTGCTAGCAGGCTAGCTGAATGCGTAATGCTAATAGACACATTGTTCAGAATGATAAAATGTAATTTTTTATTTTTCTCAGTTGGCATTAGTAAGTCGAAGGTAGCAATTGCAATAGTCGACTTCGTCTATTTCAATATCAGGGCTTCTGAATAGGTAGCTATTCATAAGTAAGTAAAACATCTTATATACTTGTTAATATTCTGTGCGCAAATTTCAAGTGTATATATATATATATATATATATATATATATACATAAAATAGTTCTAAACTTGTATTTGACTATTCTCTATTGGCATTACTGACAATCGACATTCGTCTGTTGCTAGATGCTTGAAAAGGTTAAGTATTCATCATACAAATATACAATTATTACAATTTTGTAAGCCAAATTTAGAAGATTTACATTTAAATTCTTATTTTATTCGTGAAATAGTCACTACTCGCTACGTTCGCATATTTATCGGCAATCTCAGACCCTTTTGTGATATTACTTGAAATAATCATACAAAATATCCGAAAATCAGTACCTATTAAGTACAAAGGTAGTTGGATAAGAAAGCTGGTTTGCATACTAATAGAGGGTAGCGGTAATACTTGCATATGTGATCATAAAGTTTGTTTTCTATGTATCAACATTAAATGGTCAAAAGCTATTATGAAGTTAAGTCATTGCTTGACAGTTATTTAAGCACAAGCATTTTTGACAAGGAAAAATGGATATGGTTGAAATTCGCGGTGTGAGTGAATTCTGTGTTTCTGAAGAAAAAACAGCAAAGGAAATTCATGAGATGATTTTGCCTATATTGGGGTGACGCCGACTTTGAGTAAACGTCGCAGAACAGGTATCGATGTCGCACCACATCCTGGAGCTCCAAAAGCAGCTGTGATGCCATAAATCATCAACAAAGTCCATGATATTGTTTTGGCTGAGAGACCAGAGAAAGTGCACGAGTTAGCAGAGGCCAAAGACACTCAAATGAGTGGGTTTATTCTATTTTCATAATTAATTACACATGAAAAAACTTTGCGCAAGATGGATGCCGCGTCTGCTCATCCCGGAGCAAAAGCAAAATTGCAAGCAAATATCTGTCGACGGTTTGAAAAGTTAAAGAAGAATCCAACCGATTCTTGGGTTTTTATGGGTTTTGTGACTATACTGGAAACGTGGATTAGTTACTATATACCGGAAATGAAACAGAAGTCTGAACAATGAGCCGTACGAGGCGAACTAGCTCCAATAAATGCGTTCCATCAGCTGGAAAGGTGATGACTTCGGTTTTTTAGGGCACAGAAGGAATTCTGCTGATTAACTACTTGGAGAGGGGGAAAAACCTTATTGGAGAATACTATGCATCGCTTTTGGAGTATAACCAAGATCGCGGGTTCAAACCCGGCCAGGAGCGATGGATTTTTTCGGGCGTAAAAATCCTAAGTATGGCTTCCTTCAAAAGGGAAGTAAAGCCGTGGGTCCCGTGTCGTACATTTACGGCACGAAAAAGGACCTCAAGTCTGAAAGAGAGGCCTCTGAACAAAATTTGTCGGCCGTCTCACGCCCTGAGTTGAATGGGACGCTGATGACCTGAGATGTTAAAGAGCGTCCTTAAACAAATCAATAAATCACTTTTGGAGAAACTGACGTCAACGATTGCGGAAAAACGTCTGGGAATGACGGAAAAGGTAATGAAAATGTGCTGATGATTTCAAGCTACCTCTATTAGGGCACATTGACCGAATTGCGATTTGAAGTGTTTTTGCACCAACTCTATTCACCTGATCTCGCTTCCTTGAATTATCATCTGTTCATGAAACTCGAAACTTTCCTTGTTGGATACAAATTTAAGTAAAATGAAGACGTCATACAGGAGGTAAAAGAGTATTTTGAGGGCCTCTAAGAAGCCCACTTCTATGAGGCAGTCACGAAACTGAAGAACTGCTGAACTTTGAGGGAACTATATCAAAAAATAAATTTCCTACAAGACTAAACTTGCTCTCTTTTATATCAAAGTACCCTCCTGAGAAAAGTTAACAACACTTATATACACTTTTAGATTTTAATTTTTACACGACGGTGTTCCTTCAAAGCCTTTGGTGATTTCTTCAAGGAATTTTGAGTGTCTCACAGAAAATGTTTTTTATTTAACAATTCCTCATGAGAAAAGATCACATGGGGGCCAGATTGCAGGAACGAGGGGTCCATTCCAGTTACGGGTTCACTAATCCACTCAGTAAAACATGCTGAGAAATTCCCTTACTTTGTAATGAGAAGAGGCATGGTCTTGTTGACAAATGAATTTAATGCCTTCATAATGCGAATCATTTCTTAACTCAAGGAACACACTCCATTCCAACATTGCATGGTACTTTTCATTTGTGAAAATGCCTTTAAAATGTGAATATTAATATCCTTACTTCAAAGGTCGACTAAATATGGATGCCAGTACCGTTCCTCTTACAATACTAGAAAAGGGCTGTTTCTACGGAGATATATTATGTCAAATATAAACCGGACAAGCCTTTAACTAGTGGCGAGAAAACAATTATTTTAAACGTATTTTCAGAGTTCTACGAAAAGTGTCCAACACTTGCAATAAAGGAGGTAGCAAACCTAACCTCAGAATATACCGGTCTCTTGTCATTACGCAGCCACGTGTTTCTGACAATCGGGAGTATTCTTGGCGCGAATTGCGGAAAGATACATTGTGTGTTGAAGATAGGATCACTGTAAGAGTGAATACATATTCATTATTGGAATAGTATTGGAATTTACTTGACAACAGTGTAATCTTGCGACTGTTCGATTAACTACGTCCACCATCAATTCGTTACTTATTTAGAGTCATCTATGTTTACTAAGGAATTCTTTTAACAATAAAATTACTATATTGGTTGGATTTTTGGTACTGGAGCTTAACTAACAATTTTTATGGGCATGTACTTGCATTCATCCTCAGCTCCCTTCTACAACAATAAGAAAAAAGTAACAACAGTTGGAAAAGAAAGGAACTCAGGATAGATGCAAGTGCATCCCAAACATGTCCAGGGGAGGGGGAAGTTAGCCAAGTTCCAGTGTCAACAATTCAACTATATATTGTAATTACGTCTACCTTTTCAGTTCATGTCAAGTAAAATCAGCGTTTTTAAAAATTTTATAAGGAATTTTCGAGATATACTGTGCAGCGGTATTAAAATTGGGGGTGGCGTCGTTCAGTCGTTCGGTCGTGCCGTTGAGGATGATGATCAACGCTCCGCTGCTATGAAGTATCGTTCACCACGTCAGAACCAATGCTCCGACGCATGAGAATGAATTACTAGTTTATAGTTTTTTGGGATCTCAGGGTTTATATTTGTTTTTTTTTTTTTTTTTTTTTTTAGTTTTTGGAACGTATGCACATTACCAGCGAGACGGGATGGGAACGGGGGACACACTCTCCTTCACTTCAAGACACATGTAAATTCCTTTTGAGAATTGTTTATTCACAGTTGCAGAGACGATGAACCTCTTTTATTTACATAAGTTATAATTTCTAGCCAGGAGAGAATCTCGGACTGTTTGTCTGTAAGGGATTAGGTGCGTCACTCGACCTGAGCTAACTGCGGACTGTCTGAACTACCTCAAAACTCATCAAAACTGTTTAAAACTCGTCACACTGCTCTGATTAAACTGCCTAACTAAAAACTTGATCGCACTGCTCCTGCCTTGACTGCGGGGCTTGACTAAAAACTCATCAGACTGCTTAACTACAAATGATCAAAGGCTGCGTCGACAACTGTTGCGTAACTATTCCAAGATTCTTCACAAAACTGCTTGGGAAATGCTCCGGAACTGATCAAGGACTGCGTCGAGACTGCGTCGAGATTCTTCAAAAACTGCCTAACTGTAGCTGCCTGGCTCTCCTTCAAAACTGCGGGGCTTTTCTGCTTTCCCCTAACTTTTATTATTTTCACAGTCGGTCATTCTCATGTGCGTCCTTTTAATTTTGAGTTCAAATTCTCGTAGCGTCTGTTTAGGTTCTACTCCTAGGTTGGCTACATGAGAATCACGTGGTTCCCGGTTCGTTCCCTATAGGCTGCTATTTGGCGCCGATTTCTGTTAAGAGTCCTCCTACTAACGAACTCCTGGGCTTGTTTTTCTCATTTCTCCCCTCAGGTCTCCCCTTCAAGTAGTTTTCGGGTCAGAACCATGTCCAGTTAGTCTTTTGTTCGAGTTGCATCTCTTCAAGGTCTTCTGCTACAATATCACCCCTAGCCTAGCTGTATGTTAGGGATTGGAATTTTTATGACTTTCTATTCTTTGTATAGCGGACGGAGGGTCTTGACTTACATGATTTTGCAGAGTTACTGCACAAAATGTGTGTATCATATTCTCAGAGGCTTTTGCTTTAATTTCTATTGATAATGTCTTATTAATGTTTTAGGATTCATCAAATTAAACATACACTTTTATATTCTCCCTAATTTCTGCACCTAGGAAATACTGTTCCAACTGGACTAATTAATTGTGCACTGGGCGCAATGAGCTTCCTCCATTAAAGAAATAATGTATGCATAATGGTACATGTAGTAGCAGGGGGAATAAATGGCCAGTGTCATCTAATGAGTGTTACTGAAACTATATATGTGTTGGGTGTTCCCACCTAAATATAGAGTGCAGCAGCAGCGACAAATATTCATGAGTTTTCTTTTCTATTTACTTATTCCATGGCATTACTATATGACAGTGCTGTGGCCTATAGACTTAGTAAATAAAACCTCGCTCTTTTCAAATATTCATGATACGGACAAATATCCATCAAAGAGGCTACGGAAAAAAATGAACCTGTCTTTCTTGATCAGTCCTGATAAAGCTTCAAGTGCATGTTCAAATTTAGCACTTATACTTTTTCTTTCAGCATGATCTAATGCTCAGGTAGAGCGAACTTTTAGTATATGAATCTTGTCAAAAGTGATTTACGGAATAGGATGGGGCAATATCGTCTTATTGATATTCTCACAGTAAAGGCTGAACTTAGGAGAATAGAAATACTGTTATGATTTTGAGGTTCCCACCTGATGTTTTGGAAAAGAAAATGACACTCTTCAAGCCCTCTACGTCTACTTGCAGTCCCTTGTCAAAAAGTTTCACTGTCCAAAACCATTAAGAATTGGAATCCGATATTAATATTTTGTAAGGTAACTTAGCCTTAGTGGTTTTTTTTTTTTTTTTTTTTTTTTTTTGCATGTCATTTATGTCTTTATTGTATTTGTTTGACATTATTGTCTCGATTGAAAAACAATGTTTTTAGAGATTTTTGGTTCAATTTAGCGGTTTTTATTAATGTCTCAACAGTGGGGTTTGGCATAGCTTGTTGACAACACTTGAACTAGTGTTCTGCCATGTTTTGAGGATAAACAGTAGTTTGACACGTGTTATATGCATTATTGTGTTCATTTTGTTTTTTAAAAATACAAGTTCGGTAAGGGTTAGTTTCTGATTAAAAAGGAAACGTTGAAGATGGATCAAGAATAGCTGTGTGCGCAATCCTTAAGCGGTGACCTCAGAATTCATCACCACCTCCTCGCAAAACTATTGAAATGTCACTTCTCAAGTTTTGGGTGTTAGCGGAGAAGCAGCACCCAGAAATAGCAGATGAAACAGTTCATATCCTGTTGCATTTTCCAACCACCTGTTTGTTTGAGTTGACTTTTTGGAACTAGTGGTGTCATTCAGCCGGTCTGTCCGAACCGATTGTTAAATTTTGCAGCTCGCAGAACCGGTTGCTAAATTTAAAGTTTAATTTAAATATAATTTTTTTTTGCCAAAGGAAGAACATTGTTCAATACAAAATTCGCGAAATTTTGTTATAATGGGATACAGTAAGCAGACATTCCAACTAAATTCAACTAAGTGCAACAGATCTCCCATCTAGCGGATTAATTTAAAATGGATTTAGCAAATCAGCATGCAACTTCTAGCAATCAAGCAAATAATGAAATGTTGTTTGTTGGGCCAGTAGCGTTTAAACTGTCCTTCAGTTTGAATGTAAAAGAACTATTATTGTATTAAAATGAAGCGCCAAAGTTTTTTTTTTTTTTCAGTAATGGTGTTAGCGATATCGGCACGCCCAAAATGAATCCGTCTGTAGTAAGAGTGAGAGGTGATAATATCAGGAACAGACCTAACAAATGTTAAATGCTTTGAATATTTGGGTGTTACCTTCGGAATGAACAGCAAACGGATCCAGCTAGATGTATGGCAAAGTTGCGTGCACTGTCGCGGATACCGGCCTCTCCACTGAGCATTGTGGAAAAACTGTACGAGGTCATGATAAGATCGGCAAAGTGTTGGGGAAGTGAGATGAAAGTGGAGAGTTAAATAAAAGTCAGAATGATTTCTTAAAACGGCTCCTTGGCATGGGGAGGGGTAGAGCGAATTGTAGCATTTTAAGGGAATTTGGACGCTTCCCAGAAACCATCATCGTAAAATTCTGACTGTAAAATATTGGTTATGAATATTAAAGGGAGAACAATTTTCACTAAGAGCAATTTGCTTCTTCCATCAAGTAAGAAAGTGGCACTATAATTACTGGGTAGAAGGGTTAAAGAGGGAATTAGAAAGAAAGGGAAAGGGATGGGTATGGGAGAGAGGGAAAAGTCAGAAGAAAGCTAATTAACACCAACAGGGAGGACATAGAAGCAGCACGCAGAGAAAAAAACATCATTAGAACTTAGTAATTACCTAAAAACTAACTAGGGGAAGAAAGTATACATATGTAATTTGAATTTTCAGGACCGATCAGGTATAGCTTAGACTGGGAGCTTGGAAAGCACAGCCAATGACCAATGAAACAGGCTATAGAGGTTGCCCTCGTTTTGGAAATCTGGAAGACTGGCAACATACGCGGGTGAGCCTTGGAGCCAAGTTTACATGCTCGTATAGAGTCAGGTTAACATGTTGGGACTTGCAAGAGGAGAATAGGTCAAAGCTGGGTGCGTTTCTATGTAAAGTGCGCCTAATTAGAAGCTGGGTGTGTGTTAACAGTGCATAATTGTGATGTAAAGGCGCATGAAAGAGAGAAAGTGCAGCGTGTTTTCATCATTATATATTTACTTGTGAGGCAATAGTTTCACAATAGTTGTCCACAGGTGTTATATAGTAGTATGCACGATCACTGGATCCATGAGATAGATATAATGTAAATATAGTTTGTAAAATAAACGCCGATATCTTTCAAGAAATGTAAAACGGACGATACGGTAGCAGACGTTTGAGAAAGGGAACATTAGAGTATGGTAGATGTATTAAGACACAAGTTTTTAAACTATTGTACATACGAGTATAACTGTGAAAAGTATATTATTGTAAATTTTCTTTATTTGTGGTACTTTATAGTCTTATTTGGTAAGCAATTTTATATTAAAATTAAGAAGGTTGCAGTAATTATTGGAGAGGACCAAGTGTTAAAAATTATAATGACATCACTGTTAACACACATAGAAAAAAAAAGACTTATCTATTTGAAAAGGAAATGTGTGTGTGTGTGTGTGTGTGTGTGTGTGTGTGTGTGTGTCTGTCTGTCTGTCTTCAAATCCAAACGAATTGAATTTTTGTCTAAGAAAGAGGCTCAAACTTCTCTGTAAAACTCAAATCTTTTATTGTAAGGCTTAAGTCAAAAAACGCCCTATGAAATAAATATGTTTAAGCTCTTTATTTTGTTAAATAATATTGAATGAGGTTATTTTAATTACTTTAATCAGCAATGTCACGAAGTATCGGATTTCTCGGCACACCTGTTGAGAACCGCTTGTCTACACAGATCGATAAGAAGGGCATCAGTTGAATTTGAGATAGGTAAGAGTATTTGGGCAAGGATTCCCAGGGAGTTAAAACTAAAACCTCATAGATAAAGTTGTTAAAAACTTTGAATGAAGATGACTCAGGCTGGGGCATTGGGTTTTGTGTGTTTCGTAGTGGAGCAATGATTTTTGTGTTTTGGAAATTTATTATTCCGTCAGTTAAAAAAAAACTTTGGAAATGAATAGAAGGCTGAAGCGAGAAAATAATTGCAGCATTCACTAGCGTCAGCCATGATATCAAGCGCAAACTGCTTACACCTTGCCTTATTTAAACAACCGCTAAATCAGGCGAACTGCATCTTGGGAATTGGAGGGCATCAATTTGTAGCTTCGAAATTCAACTTCATTAAGTCAGCAGTAGTTAAATTAAAATCGCAAGTAAGGATGTTTTGTATAGTAGATGTTGTTTATTACCTCTAATTTAGATTTCTAATGTGGAACTACTTTCTTTGCGTGCATTGCTACGTGGCTACACATATGCTGGTGACGTCACTCAAATGACGTTTTCATCGGGATCGGTCTAAGGATGAATAGACGGCAGTGGCGAGAGTTGCATTTCCTATTACATAGTTCCTCCATGGTAATGCTAAGTTGCAGATCCTGCTTCATTTCGCATATCACAAAATGGAGGTGACACGAGAGAAGCAATACGGAACGATAACGTTTTGTTTTCTCTTAAAGGAAGAAAGCCTGGGAGACATGTGAAAAGCTGCAGCAAATGTACTATGAAAATGTGCTACCTCGTGGGACAGTGTTTAGGTGGTTCAAGGACTTCAATGAAGGGTGATTTTCTGTCATTAAACATAACAGTTACTATGATTTTTCATAAGAATAAAAGTTGCTTAGACTCGTAAAGTGTTGGGACTTTCACATGGTAGTCTTTACAGTTGTGCATGATCATTTCCATATGGCCCGTGTTTGTGACTTCTGAACAAAAGGCTGTGTAATGGAGATATGCCGTGAAGTGCTGCGTCTGTTTGCTGATGGAGGGAATGCTATTTTGGAATCAGTAACCTACACCAATATGATCCTGAAGGAAAATAAGCCAGCATAGTGTGGAAATCGTAAGGTTCTCCAACACCAAAAAGAAAGTTGTTTCATCTGCAGCGAAGGTGATAGTGATCACGTTTTTTTTTTATTTATTTTTTATTGTAATGGAATGCAAATACACGACTGTATTTGGCTACACTGAGGGAGTACATTGCAAAGAAATGACCACATCTTCATCGGCATGGGCGGAGACTTCATCATGGCAACGCACGATCTCAGGTCATGCAATTTTTGGCTAATTCAACATTACCTGTATACCACATCCGCCTTATAGACCCAAACTTGCTCCCTGTGACTTTTTTTATCCCCGCCACTAAAGGAAAACTCCGGGGCTGTTAGTGTCACTTGTGCAGTATCTGTAGATGGACGATGAATCGAGTGATAGTTTAAATTTTGGAAAGTCCTAAAGTGATGTTTTCTAAAAATGAGCAATGTGTATGGACTAATATTAAAGTGGAACGTGTTAGGGACGTGAGGGAATCTGCGGCAATGAAAATTTGCCATATCAACCGGTGGTCCATGAGGCACCATACTTTC
Source organism: Metallyticus violacea (assembly GCA_030762175.1). Lineage (NCBI taxonomy): Eukaryota > Metazoa > Arthropoda > Insecta > Mantodea > Metallyticidae > Metallyticus > Metallyticus violacea. Next base: position 24,707,699 of record CM060835.1, on the reverse strand, counting down.
GACAAAGACATTATGCAGTGCAAGATGCACCACGTTTAAGTAGTATTGTCCTTGAATTGATAGACAGTGAGGGCATTAGCCGCAGAAATAAGAAAGAGCCAAACTACAGTGTTGCAATTCTCAAACATCAACAAAAACGGCTTAGCAACGGATGTCCAGTGCATTCCATAAATGTTCATACATGTGGCAGGGGAATACATTGAAGGAATGTAAAATTCTCCAAGTTCTAGAATAAATGGTTTATTACTTATTAATATGTTGTTATTACTTTCTTTCCAACCCTCTAAGGGGGTCATTGTTTGCATATCTCTCACTAAAAACTTGTTTCAATATTGTGCTATTTTTATCATATTTCCACCAGTATGTAGAATTAAAAAAAAATCTTCGATGTTAAATGTGATTTTCGTCATATAGAGGTTAAAATGGGTGAAACGTCAATATAAAAGTTTGTAAATGCTGTTGCAAATCACCACAGTTTTTTAATTATCTGATATATGGAACACCTGTATAATGAAGTAGTAATTACAGCATTGATGTAACCTAGCCGTTTCCAAACTTTTCTTGACCTCTTTTTTATCTTGGATTTACTAGGCAAGTATGGTTACCCCTAGACCACCGGGACAGACTTCTTGACCTCGGACCCCCTTTAAGATCTCTCCCTGAGATTTAGTTCAAAGTTTAAAATCCCAGTTTTTATGCTATATATATATATATATATATATATATATATATATATATTTAAAGTTGTTTATCACTGGTTTACAAAATTTAAAGGTTGTATAAACAAAAAAATGCACGCATTTTCGCTATTTTGCTTGTTATTATAGTGTTACCTTACACAATAATAATAACCATAAAAATAATATTAGATTTAAAAATATATAAATTTTTCAAGTCATTAAAATTACTAATAACCAGAGCCCGAAAGTTTAGGCCTTTGTTTTGGTTAAAATAAGCAGGCAAAAACGCGCTTAAAAACTGAAAATAGGCAATAGGGTGTTAAAACAATCATTTTTATTAAAAGTGAAAACAGAGGGAAATATCACTCATTATTAATGGAAATATGTATTTAAGATACTTAATAGTTTTTTTATCACATAATTAAAGTACTTAAGCTTACTTTTCTTGGTTACAAATAACAACAAGGTGTTTTTTCAAAGTATCAACTGTCATAGTCAGCCACTTGTCAGAGAGAACATCTTTCATCATGGAAAAAGAACGTTCTACTTTTACTAAAATTATTGGAGCACAATTAAAACAAGCTATTTCGAAAGGACTCATACCAGTTACAACAGAACATTCACCTTTGAGGACATCATGGAAATGTTGATCGAGATAGTTTTGGCGAATGAGCAAAAGAAGCGCAGTGGTTTCTGGTCGAGTTCATTTTCTGTTTATAGGAGAATCAGGCTGGTATCTCTCTTACTTTCGTACTGAACATATTGCAGGGAGAGTTTATTGCACAACTGTACCGCTCTCATCTTTCTCACTTGCAATTGTTTCAGCTGAGAAGCTATCCTCACAACAAATTTCCTAGAATTGTCTCGCGCAGATCGATACAAGGTAATTCGCCAGGACTATTCAAAACTACAGTACTTCCCTATTCTCTTTATTTCCTAGTATTCGTATGCCCGAGGTAGTCATGCATTCATTTCACTAATGAAGGTTCTGCAATTTAAAGAACTTAAGTGAATGGGTTGTGGAGAAAGTTTTTGTCTGCTTGTAAGCAATAAATGTATAACAAGATTCTCAGTAGATATTTTTGTGAGGTGAACATATGTTTTAATTTTATAGCTTTTTTTCACTTCCATACATTGAATTATATATGTGCTTTATAAATGCTTTAATAATCACAGAAAAAAAAAACATAATGGTACAAAACATGCAAAAGGGGGGGGGTTGAACCTTAAAATAGGCAACAGAAGCCAAAATAGGCAAAAAAAAACCTATCAACATTTCATATCTTTAATAATAAATGCTGTGTACTGATAGTTCGTGGATCCCCTAGAAGGACATTGCGGACTCCTGCGTTCCGCGAACCACAGTTTGAGAAGCGCTGATGTTCCTGGTTATTCTGATGAACTGTTGGGAACTTATGCCGCCCGAGCACTTGATAACATCCTTCTCAGCGTTCATTCTTGGAGATACTCGGACTAGGTCACACAATGACAGTAGGCATTTAGCCAGAAAACGACTCTTCTCCTACCGCCATTACACGTCCCGGGCATTTTATCTGAAAGTCAAAGTGCGATCCTACCAACTTAGACAGACTTAAATACACTCTCGAACCTTTTCTCAGAATTTTGAGGGACTGTACTGCAATTCCGACACGAACAGCCCGATGTTCAACTGTCAGATTGTCTCTCCGACACGGTTTCCTCTTACGGCGCAGCCGTGTTCTCGCTGTTAATTGTCCCACCTGTAGGTTCATATATCTCATTACCAGACGTAGAGAGACGGCAAATGTCCTCTCTGGAAAGGCGAATTATAGAGTAACCACCTCTGGAGTAATCTTTTAGCGATTTCCCAAGGATACAACCATGCGGATGTGCCCATAAATTTTTTTTTTTGAACATTTTCTTCAAATCCCCATCGGTCCTAATTTCTAGACACTAAAAATATAATAAAAAAAAATTAATAAAATTATATATATATATATATATATATATATATATATATATATATATATATATATTATCTGTGTTTTAACGCTCTAACGGTCGGAATTTTTGTTTTTTCCCAACGAAATTCTGCATATACCATTAAAATAAAATAAAAATAATAGTTTGAAAAATAGCAAAAATCAGACTATTATCTAGGAGTTTATCTGAAACCGAACATTTAAAAAATATTTTTGCAACGAAATTCGGTATATACTATTTAAATAAAACAAGAAATAGTTTCAGAAAATCAGGAAAATCGGACCATTAGGAGTAGGTATACATGGAAACTGAATTTTTGTAATCGCCAAAGACATCGATTAAGATAGCCCGGGGTAGAGATGTGGCCTACGGGGGAGAGGATTGTTAATTGTTAGCATTAACGATTATGTGTTCGCGCCAAGAGATAAATTCATTACGTGAAAGAGTATGGGGGGGAATAGTCTGCGCATGCGCATGGACGAATAATCGGACATTCTTACAGAGATCGTTCTGCGGCTTCAGTACCTAACGGCAGCGAAAAAGGCCGAATTTCAGGGAATGCTGGAGTGTTATACAAATCTCAAACGGTAAAACTATGAGCTCTACCAACCAATAAATGCAGGCAGAAAGAAGTACTGGTGAGTAGTGTTTAACGTCCGTTTTTACTACTGAGGCACCACTGGCGGTGGACACTGATGATACATGAAATGAAATGATACATTGGGGAAGGATTTTTTTTTTAAGGAAGGTAACGTTCCAGGCCTAAGTTTAGGGTACCTACTCATAATTTACCATTTATGAGGACTGAGAAAAACCAGGGAAAAACCTCAGTCAGGGAGGAAGGTGATGGTGGGAATCGAACCCAGACCTCCCGCTCACGAGTCCGCGCCTTAACGATCTCGGCCACCCTTGGCGATACAGGCGGAGGGAACACAACGGTTTCGGAACTCAGAAAAACAAGCAATCATACGCCTAAACTTAACTATGTAGCTTAAAAGTTAATCACACTCAGTTTTAGTTCTTATACAGCTAAGTGCCATTGGAAACGTTAAGCTAACAATATAACACGTAAATAAAATAATAATGATATGGGAAAAGCATATATTACAGTGTCCTGTGCTAGATTTTGGAGGTAAGCGGTGTACCATGTATCTAGAAACAATACTATTTTATTTCTTATATAATAATAATAATAATAATAATAATAATAATAATAATAATAATAATAATAATAATAATAATAATAATAATAATAATAATAATATACCGGTTGCCGGTTATAATATAGACAAATTTCAATACCTTTGGCTCCTCCGAGGTCCTGTCAGCCTACCAAATTTGATATTTCCCGCTGTCGAAGACATGCTTCTGAACCATATGTTTGAATATGGATCATCTTGTTAGGGGCCTAAATTAAAAATTGCAGGGGAGGCCAACCTTTCTTCGTTACGCCACTGTATACTCTAGTAAACTGTCTATTAATTCGGCAACCAACACAGATCGAATTTAAATAAGATTAGCGATACAAAGTAAGCACCAGTTGGTGTAAACATATTACTTTTGTTTGCACCTATTCAGAAAAATGTTGCATTTTATCCTAACACTTGGGAAATTTGTCATTAAACATTTGTCCGAACGTGACATTTCTTTTTAGTGCCATAGTAATGGTAGTACGAGTATTGTATTTATTACAGTGGCACCAGTACAATACAAAACAACTTCAACAGGTGCACAGCATTTTTATGATACACTAGGTTTGTTTGATTAGCACAGGATATTACATTAGATATTCACAATAAGGTACAAAATATATATTCAAAAATAAAAAATAAAATAAATTAAAACACCAGAAAAACAATTTTTAAAAACTTTTAAAAATACATATAAAAAAGAAATCCCATTATGGAATCCCATTTTAAATAGAATTATAGTGAAAGAGGTGGTGGAAATGTCAGTAAAATGTCAGGAATTAATTTCAAGAGGGATTGACTTATTATCGCAGAAGAAAGTACCGCAGGGTTGAGCTTATATAACTCCTGAGCGGGAAGTCTGAGGTTTGATTTCCTCCAGGACCGTTCTCCCTGATTGAGTTTTTTTCTAGGTTTTCCTCAGTCCTCATAAATAGCAAATGCCGGGGAGATACGAGGGTAAGTCCATACGTTTACGGACTCGCCGATAAGGACTATCGCCTTCACAAAATCCTCATCTGGTGTCATAGCTTATCTGTTAAGTAAATAATTTCATCTGTAACTTTCGCTCCGTTGTGTTCCGTTCAGATATAATTGCTTAAAGAAAGCTCTGTGTAGAAGATTGTGACATGTTCAAAAGGGAGTATCGAACTGTATTTAACTTCTTCACGAAAGAAGGATTTACGCCAAATGAAATTAAACAACGATTGGACGGTGTATAAAGGGAAGCATGCCCCTCATGTTCTACCGTAAAAGAATGGGCAAAACTTTTTGGAATGGGTCGAGAAAGCATTGAAGACGAAGAGCGTGCACGTCGGCCCTTGGAGGTGCTCACTGCTGAAAACATCGCTCTTGTGGAAGGTGAAATTATGGAAGACCAGCGGGTCAAAGTTACAGAAATAGCAGCAAGGTTAGACCTTTCTAAAACAACAGCCCTTCGAATTATTCATGAACATTTAAACATGAATAAGGTTAATGCAAGATGGGTACCTAGACTTCTTTCCTCAGTCCAAAAGCAGCAACAAGTCATCTGTTGTCAGTCATTTAAAGAGCTCTGATGTGGTAACGAGAGAGAAGTTCTGCAAACCATTGTTACAGCAGATGAAACTGTGGTCCTCTACTAGGATCCCTAGCCCAAAAGAGAATCAATGGAGGTGGCGTAAACCTGGCGAAGCAGGTAAATAATCTAAAGACCAAGGTCACTCATCAACTAAGAAGCACATGGCCACAATCTTTTGGGACTATGCTAGCCTACTGCACAAACAACGTGCTTCTAATATGCTATCGGGAAAACGTTTGAACGCGAGTATACAGAATGGTTGATGACAGAATGTCCTACAAATTCGACAGCTTGGTGAAAAGGGAGAATCCCGAGAAAAACACAGAAAACCCGGTATAGATGGAACTCTGCACCATTGAGATTTAAATTCGTGTTCATCGTTTTAGCAACTTACGGCTGTAAGCAGTAAGAGGAGGAACGCTGTTTATTTCAGAAAATGCGTTAATTTTGTTACAACCGCTCTAAGGCAAGAAGAAAAGCTTTCATTGACATCAGAGGGGGAAAAAACGGATAACGAAGAGCCTGAAAAACAAACGCGCTGACACTGCCCCGGTACATTACACGAACTAGACTTTATTCACTTAGCCGGAAGATATCGCTATATTGTCAGCCGTATTGTGGAAGGGTGTGGAGAGAGATGCTGTATATAGCGTCTTTTGAACTGGCAATAAGTGGTCAAGAGGACTTAAGAGCCAATAAAACAGTCTCTCCAACAAAACCTTGCGTTTCGTTTGGAATGAGGCAAAATAACACAAGAAGACATGGAGAGAGAACAGAATCTAGTGAAAACAGCATAATACTACAAGATGGTGACGGAAACCTAACTACATACCACTAAAGGACAACAATTCATGGAACAGAGATACACTAAAGTTTCTCGAAATTTTCTAAAGACAGAAAATGAGTATAGTGAAAACATAAAAACTATTACCACTATAAGGTATTTCGGATTTTATATTCATTTAACTAACTTGACGTGCCTAAGTGTGAACATTTAATGACATGCTTAAAGATTATGTGCATTATTTCACGCTGAAATTGACTTGCACCGGGTAGCAGTTGAAAAATAATGAAATTGCAATATTTAAAACATGTACTTACAATTTTTTTCACCTCTAACTACATGTAGCTAACTGATATAATATGGGAATCAAAACTTAAGCATAACCTAGATACTTAATCACGTATAGGTCAAATTAAATTTATACATGCCAGTTATCTTAACAAATATGAGGGTAATTAGAAAAGTTTTCGGAGCAATTCTGAAGCAGTTTTGTTATCAAGACCAGCCATATTCCAAAGAAACATCTGTGCAATAATACATGAATTGGTCAAGAATCGTAGTAGTTAAAGTTCTTTGTTGTAGTGTAGTCATGAAAAATGGCAAATATCGATCATATTAAGTACTTGGTAAAGAAGGGTATGAATGCTACAGAAATTCGTATAGATATAAACACTCTAGGGGACTCTGCACTATCATTTTCAACCGTTTATAAGTGGATCGCGGCCGTGAAAGCTTGGAAGGTGACCCACGCAGCAAACGACCAAAATCCTCACATAAATTATCGACAAGGTACATGTTGTGCTCTGGAGAATCGCCAATTAAAGTTGACCGAAATTGCTGGGCGTTTTAAGGAAAAGCGTATTTCACATTTTGAGCGAAGAATTGTGCTTGAAAAAAATGACGGGCAAGATGTGTGCCGTGACTGTTGACTCGGATCAAAAGCAAATCTATCAGCAAAGTGTGGCCCGTTTTCAGAGAGATCTCGCCGACTTTATGCATCGCTTTGTGACCAATGATGCAACAGGATCCACTATTACATATCTGAAACAAAACAGCAGTCTAAGCAATGCATCATCATGATTCTCCGCCGCCAAAGAAGGTCAGTATGTGAAATCGGCCAGTAAGCCAGTTTTCTGATGCAAAGGATGTACTGCTTAATCGATTATCTTCCCACTGGAGCATTTTACGTTAGTCTTTTGGACTTGAAGACCAAAATACGAGAGGAAAACCCGCGTTTATCAAAGAAGAATGCTCGCCCTCACAAATGTGTCGTTGCAGTTACAAAAATTAATGAATTTGGGTACGATTTGCTGCCACATCCGCGTATTTCCCTGACTTGACTCTGTAGAACTTCCATCTTTTCCATAAACTGAGAAAATTCCTGGTAGAAAAAAAAATGTTTGCCCGATGAAGAGCTTTGAGGTGTATTTTGCACACCTGGAGGAATCTGGCTTTTCTAATGGGATAAAGACTTTAGAACATCGCTAGATAAAGTTCATTAGTTTCAAGGATGACTAAATTGAAAAATAAGTATGATTTTAAAAAGTCATGTTATCATTTTGTGCTTCATTCCGAGAACTTTTCAAATGACCTTCGCAGAGGCGTAACTGACGGCACCGCAGACCCCGCGATGCGGAGGTCCGAGGTCCTAGGTGGCCCGCTGCCCACAGAAAACGAAAAGTTTGAAAATAAAAACCAGAAAAAAAAAAGGTTGTCATAATGAGAGAGGGGAGACATGCAAAGCAGTAAAAGAGAAAGCGTTCGTAACTTCAGTGAATATACCGGATACATGTCAATAACCAGCAAACTGAATATTGAAAATTAACACAAGCCTGTCTTTATAGCGGACCAGCAACATTGCGTATTTAGTTTACATTCATGAACGGTGTGTGTAGCGTCGCTTGGCTTAGATATTACGTCAAGTCTACTACGGTTATAGAAGTTCATTATGATCGTCTTTAGGGTCTCTCTTATGTAATTTCGATAGCCTATTGAACCTAATTTAGGTAAACACACCCCTGGCATGGTTGTTGGAATAAAAAACTAAGAATTTTAGATTGAAAAATATGTTTACTGAACTCACCCCGCCAATCTTCAGCCTTAAGCTGACCTCTTCAAACTTCATTTTTTACTATTAGCATAATAATATAAGAATGAATACAATTACGATAGCAAAATATATCACAAATTAAAGACGGACAGTATTTAATAAATGTCAGACCTACTTTTGTTTCCGGAACAATCACAAATCTGTTAGTTTTTAAAGATTCTTGAAATTTATAAAATCAATCGTAAACTAAGAATGTACATTATCCGGTGTTGTGTGGTTTCAAAATAGTGGAATCGGTGTTTGATCGGTGTTACCAACTCTCTGAAACCTCAATTACATGATGAAACTGCACTCTATTCTGAAAAGCATTAATTATAAAAAGTATTAAGGGCCGATCTCACGAACTCGATAACTTTAGTTCTTATTTAACTCTCCTTTAATTGGAGTGTTGCAACTCACCATCAACAATTGGATGCTGATCCATCATTAAACTCCAATTAAGTTAATTGGCGTATATTTGGTCGTTTAACGAGTTAATTCTCAATTAACTTTTCATGGCAAGGCGAATGTTGAATACGCTATTTGAAGAAACATTATTCCAAGACAGCTGAGGATAATTTCCGAAAGACAAATTTTATTTTTTACTAGTATGGAGGAAACAGATTTGCAAATGCGGTTTCGGCTAAGTAAAGTTTCAGCATTAGATATTTTCAGTTCTATAGAAGATAACCTAGAATTTCCTACAGATAAGTGAATTTTTAAATAATGCTAAACGTTTTCTTATTATTTCTTCGTAAACATTACATAAAACAGGAATGTTTATGTTGTACGATACGTTAAGTCACACTAATGAGGTTATGTCTTCCCATATTTCTAAAGTAGCTATCAAACACTCAGTATAAAATGAAATGTAACTAAAAGTGGCGTATTCTGTTTGTTTAAGGAATCAACTATTTCTCCAATGAATTTACACTACGAGTTAACGCTATACGAAGTACATGGTATAGCCGCAAGTGATTTAGTACAGCAACGGCCCAAATCGAGTGAGCGCTGCTCTAGTTCGTCTTCCTCCCTTAAACATTAAATTCTCTTCTTTCCCTCCATTTCTGATGTGCAATTGTCATGAAAAAAGAATGAGTAACGATCTCCGGTATTTTACAAATGGTGTATAGAGTTTGTTGTTTCCATGGTCTTTTAAATCACGGATGTTCTATAATTTAGGAGGCCGTGATGACTTCTATCCGAATTAGCTACAATTGATTGCGTATTTAGTTTGGTGAGATGCAAAAGTTGATTTGGGAATTAACTTCCTTTTAAATCTTAATTAGTTAATTCTCCATTTGTAAGAAATTGGTGAGATCGGCTCTAAGTACAAAATCTATGAAAACGTTGTCTTACTAATTTCACCCCTTCGTACTAAAGTAACCCCATTTTAAGGCATGTATCTATCATCTAGGAAATAATATTACTTTATTTCCTAATTTCCTATAGCACCATCACCACCACCAATAATAATAATAATAATAATAATAATAATAATAATAATAATAATAATGGCAACTTTTAATGCCTCCACCCCTCCAAGGTCCTGTCAGCCTATCAAATTTGATGGTATTTCCCAATCGGAGATCACCATCTCTCCATCAGGCAGCTTTCCAATTATCAATTATCTGGGTGGACCCCGTTCCAAACCTCCCTATCTTAGAAAAATTCCTAAGTAGGTGCCGGAAATCGAACCTGGGCCTCTCGGGCAGTAGTCAGCAACGCTAACCACTAGACCAAGGAGGTGGTTTTAATGTATATCAACCTAGTTAAATATATACTAACATTAATAGATGTAAATGTATATACATTCCAACATAATTAAATATATTTAAAAGTTAATAAATACATTTTGACATATTTGAATACTTATTATTTATTATTGACTAGAGTTTAACGCCCGTTTTAACTACTGAGGCATCACAGGCGGTATAATTGAATACGTGTGAACATTATTTAATATGTGTCAATCTAATTAAATACACTCCTACCTCACTAAATACATTTCATACTAATTAAATACACATATCAACCTGAACCCGGGTCCGCTGTTGCAGGGAGGCACGAATGCTAGGCTACCACTTGACCACGGCGTGCTCCGGTCAAGCGTTTGTAAAATATATGCGTATAATATTCTCCCTAGTGATTACTGATGACCACCAATACTGTATGTATATGCGTACATTCTGAAAACTCTCTAAATCGCTATTCTCAGTTATCCAACCCATTAGGAAATGTTTTCTTGTTAGGTACTAGTATTTTGTCTTTGAACTAATGAACAACGATGGTAAACATCATAGTAATTATTTCAGTTAGAAAATTGTAGGCAGATTTTTCACTAAAGCCAAAACATATTAATTACACATGCTTTTCTGTTTATTTTATTCAAAATATTTGTATTGTGCTGATTTTATTTCACATTGATTTCCCGCTTCTTCTGTTAATTCAGAAGTACGTTTTAATTTTTTGTTATTACGGCAAAAAAATTCTTTTCTTTTCAAACATTAAAATACTTACAAACGATGCCTGCATTAAGTAAATGAAACAGAAACTGTTCACAAGCATTGTAATGATAAAAAGCAGATCTGAGGCAGTTCAGTCTAAAGGAACCTTCGCTCGTTGCTGCGTTATTTTTTCCTCGATTCAACGTTCCTAACAAAAGGCCAACAACAAATGATCGTAAAAAGAGGGGAGACTTATTTTTCCACAATTTTCGGTAGAATTAACTTTATTTGAGGATTTTGGGGCATTAGAACCCATTCCTTCTGGCTCGTATCGTTAAACGTTACGAAAAAACGACTTCATTTTATTGCCAACAGTAGACTTATGCACGCCGAAAGTTTTCCACGACTTTATTATATACGAGTCAGTATCGATAAATTATTAGCCTAATATGGAGCAAGTTGTAATTCAAAACAAAGTTTTGCTTACACAATATAAATCTCCACAGAAGGTACTTTTACTAACTCGTTTGATTTAAGTTCCTTTCCTCCCAACATATATTCGTATTTTAGGGCGACAAACTGAAGGTATTGCATTTGGCGTGCGTCTGAGACATTGGTAGTAAATAGAGAACAGTCTATATAGAATATTTAACGAGATCGAATTAAGGAATGGCATTATTGAATACAAACCAAATACATTTATTCTTTATAAATATAAATTAAACAGCTTCAGGCTATTGACGCTAAATTTAAATCCCAGGGTTGGTAGCGGTTGGCTATTATGTTGGCATTACTCGCCCTTGTGAATTAAAGCCAGCAATAACTTTCTGGTTGCATACTTGCACAGGTTACGACAATAACACAAAGTTTGACGTTGAATTGAATTCCTGTGAATAATTGTGACCAAATAATCCTACAAGTTCCATGTTCTTCAATATTGGAAATCATAAAAGCACTGAAAAGTATTGCACGGAATTTGATACTATAACAAATAGCTCGATCCTTCTTCGATATTATTATTATTATTATTATTATTATTATTATTATTATTATTATTATTATTATTATTATTATTATAGGTTATGTTAGGCTATTTATATGTGGTAAAATGTTACCAAAATTAACAAATAGAGGTGATATTAGTGCAGTGAAATTTACTCTTGAATATTTGCTTATTTTATATAGAAATTTTGTAGAACACCGCTCATATCTCTTTACGAAGTACTTCTCTCTTTCCCTTATTTGATTATCAAGTAAAGCATAAGCTAAAACTGCTGGAAAGCGCGGCAAGCATAATATACGCTTTTCAGAGATCTATCATTTGCGACAATTGAAAAACTTACGCTATGCTCGTCAGCTCCTTAACCAAACTTTTTTTAATTCAGAAACATTAATTCAAAAAACATAATTATACATTCTCGGCTATGCGTTAAGTAGAAAAATAAATAATAGTAATGCTTAAAAAGGCTTGACGGTCATTCAGAAACTACCAATAAACAATCAAAAATGTAAACTAGATTAAAAAATCAAGATTTACCAACCTTAATTATTAATGTGATGTTTTACATAATTACCTTTTATATCAATATGAAATACGGGATATATATATATATATATATATACATAATATTAAAGAAAAATAAAAATAAAGTAACGCTATTAACAATGTAACAAATTAACAGTAATTATAATTGTAATAAAGAATAAATCACTAAGAAAACGCCACACGTAAGATCGCTATATTTCGGACTCGTGGAGTCCTTCTATGGCAAGAAGACAAGTGACACTTATCGCTCTCTCTCTCTCTCTCTCTCTCTCTCTCTCTCTATATATATATATATATATATATATATATATATATATATATATATTGAAAAGAAATTATGCATTTTCATCGCGATTAAAGTTTTAATTAACAAATCCAGAACTTACACATTCACAGATGATTGCTAAACACAATTAGCTGCAATGAGAATGCGCCCTCTAATGAATTCATTGAAAACTATACCCAACTCGAAGCCGGATTTTAGAAGCAAGAACACCGCCGCGAGGGGTCGGTTTTTCCAGGTTTTCCTCAGTTCTCATAAATGCCAATGCCGGGGAGGTTTAGGGTCTGAAACGTTTTCTTCCTTAAAATAATCCTTTCCCAATATATCATTTCATTTCACAAATCATCAGTGTTCACCGCCTGTGGCGCCTCAGTTATGGAAGCGGGCGTTAAACACTACTTAAAAAAAAAAAAAGAAAAAGAAAAAAGAAACAACATCAAAGGTGCCGACACGAGCTGTCCCTACTGCATATACCATGCATAGAATAACCAAGAAGGTGGAAAAATTAAGAGGAAATGTCCAAAGCCGGGAAAGTATTAGTACTAAAAATCTCAAATCAAGCTCTCAATCTCAGCACGGAACAATAATTAATTATAATAATTGAACAATTAATTATTATATGTAATATTAATTCAGAATAAACTTATCACTTAAATAATAAGAGTTGACCATAAACTGTTGTATGAACCTCAAATGTTCGGTTGTTTTTATACTAAAGAGGCTTTCATTTCCATCACATCTTCTCCGATTCGATTATTATTTTTATCTGGAACGTATTATAATAACCTCAAATGTTTATTTGTTTATTGTTTCTGTAAAATGCGACATCGCGTCTACTTATTTTATTATTGCTCACCGGGTGGCTATGTGCATACTTTTCTTGCTTTTATCCATTATTTTTCACAGTCGTCAATTGTTACATTATATTACTATAGAAAAGAACAAGAACAATTCTTCGGCCAACCTTCAAGCGAGGCATACATACGAATGAAATTCGTTAACCTGTACCTAATGAGAATCCCTGGAAAACGAATGTCTGCTTACGTTAGGTTAGATGTTCGCTAAGTTTGCTATAGCAAAACGATCTTAAATCTATACTTGAGAGGTATTCGTCTTTTAGTACTGTTTCAACTTTGCTTTCCTTCCTGTTGTCAAAATATGCTATAAAAAGTATCCTTAATTCCGAACAATTCCGAAGGAATGAAGCTATTGCGGTCTGCACCGTGAAAAATCTGCTAATTTTTCAGCTATTTTATTTGTTTATTTGTTTTTAAGCTATTGGGAGTGTACCAATGGAAATATTTTTTACTAATCTATCCATATCAGCATCGATTGTACCTACTAGACCCCTACAATTAAAAAAATAATAAAATATTTCGAAAATATGTATATATGTGTGTGTATGTGCATGTTTGTGTTTGTCCGTTATCGCATTTTTGTTTTTTCTCAACCAAATTCGGCATATAACCATCAATTAACAAACGATTCGTCGAGTTCATTAACCAGCCAAATTGGACCATTGGGGGTGGGGGTTAACCTAAAGCGAAATTTTTCTAAAAAAAAATGAAAATATTCTTCTAAAGACCGCAGTTTGTTTATTTGTTTGTTTGTTTGTTTGTTTGTTTGTTTATTCTCAAACAAACTCAGTAAATTTCTTTAAAATAAATTGATAAAAGTACATTCCGAAAATCAGGCAATCTGGCCATTAGGAGTGGTAGTACACCTACCTGAAAGGCGATTGGGAGTTAAAGGGAAATTTAAAAATAATTCTAAAGGCTCCTTTTTTAGGTTTTTTTTTAAACGAAAGTTGGTATATGCCATTGAAATAAAGTAAAAAAAAAAAAAAGTTTCTGATAATTAGTGGAATCGGAATGTTGGGCGAGGGGTTACCTGAAACCAAAAATTAAAAATCGCTCTGGCTGCACCAATATTTTTTTTATTTTTTCACAACAAAACTCAGCATGTATAATTTAAATCAAGTAAGAAAAACGTTTCTGAAAATCAGTGAAATTAGTTTATTAGCAGTGGGCCCTGAAACCCAAAAGTTTATTTTAGCGGCACCATTTGCTTTTTCGCAACAAAGCTCAGCATATAGTATGTAAATAAAATAAGCAAAATAGTTTCTGAAAATCAGGGAAATCGGGCCATTAGGAGTAGGGGTATATTTGAAATCCAAAATTGAAAAATCGTTCTAGTGGCACCAATATTCGTTTCTTCACAACAAAATTCGGTATATACCATTTAAATAAAATAACAAAAATAGTTTCCGAAAATTAGGGAAAGTTGACTATTTGGAGTAAAGATAAACTTGAAAATCGAAATTTAAAGTGTTCTTGCGTTAAATTTCTCTATATTGTTTTAAAATAAAATGAAAAATTAATTCAACATAAAAACTATATTTATAAAGTTGCATATGTTTTATGTTTAATAAAAGCATCTTAAGATAGCAGCTGTGAAATATTTATCTAATATGTGTTTGAGAATTATATTTGTCTGTAAGAGCGCTCTGTAATAATCTTCAGAAAACTCTTGCGTTATATGTTTTTAATACAACAACATTTAAATTAAATTTCAAATTCAACAAAAATCGATGAAACTATGGATCGTTCTTTGCTAATTCTATATATTTGCTTAGTACATTGAAATTGGTTTTAAATAGTAACATTTTTTATTGAACATATGAACGCCATCATCTTAAATACACAATGTAACTCGTAACTTTCTGATATTTTTCTTTCTTTCAGTGAACGTGAAGATATCAAGAACTCAGCTCATAACATGGTTAAATTTAAAAATGTTTCAAAATACTCGCACATTAAGTATAACTTTGTCTATAAAGTGGTCATATATTTCTTTTAAATTTAATATTACCATTAGTTCTTGTAGTTTAATAATAATAATAATAATAATAATAATAATAATAATAATAATAATAATAATGTTTTTATTTTGTGATAAATAGATTGCAAGAAGTCTAATTTTGTTCCCCTAATATCACAGTAAGCCATAATTATTTCATTTCTTTATTAATAAAGTCGGTCCTGGTGGTGTAGTGGTTACCATACTTGCCTCCTAAACCCAAGATCACGGGTTCGAACCCGGTGGATTTTTTCGGGAGTAAAAATCTTAAGTATGGCTCCCTTCGGAAGGGAAGTAAAGCCGTGGGTCCCGTGTCGTACATTTACGGCACGAAAAAGAACCTCAAGCCTGAAAGAGAGGCCTCTGAGCAAAATTTGTCGGCCGTTTCACGCCCTGAATTGATTAGGACGCTGATAACCTGAGATGTTAAAGAGCGTCCATAAATAAATCAATCAAAAAATTTATTAATAAGGCTAATTTTGGTATTTATATTCATTTTTATTCAACTCGGCGAGGAATCCGCTCCTGCGAGACGAACTTTTTTTGGGATTATGTGGGTGGGTTAATAGCTTCCGATAAGTTTGCATCTTCTCCTGATGACTTCTGCTATCACTTTATGCAACCTTTCGTTCACTTTTCATGCCACTGGGTGATTATGGTTTTATTTTTTACCAAATATATAATATAATACAATGTAAATGAAAAATAAAGTAACACTATGAATATGTCACCAAAATAAAAGTAACTAAAGAAACAAAAAAGAATAAAAATTAAAGATTTACAGAATTGTCGCTCGCTTAAATATTCTTTGAATACTTCAAGTGTTTTATCCATTTCTGTTATTTTAGTTACATTGCTCATAGTATTATTTTATTTTTCATTTATATTATATATCTATACACAACTTATTAAATAATTAGAGATTATAAGCATAATTGACTAAAACTATTACTGCAGAAAGGAAACTTTTCAAGAAATTAGGAAAGAACAATTTTCATTAAAATCGGGTATAAAACCAACACAGCGGGCAACGTAAACGTAAATTAATATAAAAATATCAGTTTGTGTAAATAGGTTTCCCAAATATATGAAGCAATATCATATAGAGTTGGAGATAAAATAGTTATACGCTGCACAGTTATCTGCAGTGCTTGACGAGGCGAGTGCAATTCACTCTCGGTTTAAATATTTTAATTTATGCATTTTCTTCATAAAATAGAAAGAAGTGTTTTCTTTTCCTATTCTGGTATGAAATAATGTCCGTGAATAATGTCAGCCCTGGCGACAAGATAATTTTCTGAACTCCTGGGGGTATGAACTTTTAATTCCAGTAGTTTTCATCATTCATTGCTACAGTGGCGGCTCGTGGCTCCTGTAGAAGAGTGGAGCAGGAGCGTAACTATATGACACCCAAATGGCGTAGGTGAAGGTCTCTTTTATCAATACTTATACCCTTCCCCGACACTGCAGCGTCATCGCACTATCACAAAGTTCTTAATTGCGCAGTCTTGCTAAGTAAGCTCCTATAGCTTTCAGTTGATGAGGTCCAAATCGTTTCACTTCCAACTTAAAATTTAAACTTAGACATGAAAATGGAATCTTCAATAAAACGTTCACTTTATTTATCGCCAAAAAACAGATATTTTGTAACAAGGTTTATTTAACATTGTGAAAGTCAACTTTCCACTGATAAACAGTGAGGAAAACACCCAATTTCAAACAAAGTGCGAAAACAGCCCCTAATCAGTTAGGCGTGGTTTCAATAACCCCTCAACATCTGGCTCCTAAGAAAAGAGAGAATACAGAGCGCTGGTCAGGGGCCGTCTTCCTGCTGACCCAAAAGAACGCAGAAATAAGCAGGTGAAAGACTAACCCGTTTTGGAAGAAGATAAATATAAATCCTTGTAAATCTTTGCTGGCCCATAAAGATATAAGTTTAAAGCGAAAATTTCGGGCTGGTCCATGAGCTGTCCTTGCTAGCTGAGGACCCGCATACTACCGCTACTATAGTAGAGAGGAAATACGCTTATTGCATTAGATACAATTAACTATCCGGTTATACTTCGTTGTTTTCAAACATTTTTGGTTTTAAAAGTTGACCAGAAGAAGAGAAAATGGTAAATAATTATGACATTTTCTTTGTGGGGGGAGGTATGTGCCACTTATTGACGGGCCGCCCCTGCATCGCTGCCAAAAAGAAAATTAACAAAATAGAAGCACAGCTCTAGATATCCAGTGAGCAGACATCGTTTGAAACGCTAGCTAATGTTTCTGTTTAGATCTGGCGTACCCGTATTTTGACAAGTAAAGTTCGTTGTTGATAAAAAAAAAATGAATAACGCTGCCTGTTTCTAATTCTCGGAGTACAGAAAGGCACCGTTTTCTGCATAAAAGATGCTTGCTTCTTCTATAAAATATCATTACACATTAATATCCTTCACAATAAGTGGCGGGTGGTAGATAGGTGCAGTCTAACAGTTTACCAAGAGGAAAATTAAACAAAGTTTCGCTATACAACAAACCATTCCTCAAACCTGAGCAAGAAATACTTAAAAGAAAATAGAGCTTCTTTGGAAACAAAAGATTAGTATCCGGAAATGAGCAAATTGTCTCTGCTCAGATTAGCCAGTTAACACAGAATTCCTTCTTACCAACCTCGGCTGTGTACACTAGCTAACCGCTCATTAATCCAGGTAAACAGTAATTAAGCTGGAATATCGCGCATTCCCCCTACACATATACAACGCCCTTTATGGGCGCTCTGCCATTCTAGTGAACGCTTAGTCACATACCTTATATAACTAAAACGATGTGCGTTTTATACGGCACTAAATACTAAATTACATTGCTTGAAACCACAAGAACAAGCAGGAGGTGTCGTCATTATAAAGGGATTCTGTGTCTCACTACGAGATAACATTAGGCTAGTTTTACGTTTAAACATCGCCATTGTGCTGTGTAAAGTAAACAAAGTTAATTGTTATTCCTTGTTATTTATTAGTTAATGTTTCAAAAAGCTACTGATAGCCCTGCTTTCGCATTGTGTGCGAAAAGAAGAAATAAAATGTAAGATTTTCTTTGCTCACCTGCATCATGGGCAAGAAGAAGCAGAGGAAGGAGCCGAAGATCCAATTCTGGACGAGGAGAATGGTAAGAGATACCGGTAGAACCAAAACGCACTTGACGATATCTGCCACTGCCAGGTTCACCATATAGCTGTATGTAGGATCCTTATATAGATGGTGCCTGATGATAGTTGCCAGTACTGCCAGATTCGATACTGTGCCCGTCACTACTAGAAGTGCATATAGGAACACGAAGAAAGGATATACTCTAGCTACAGAGGGCCGGAGGTGTGGTTTGCTGAGGTCCATGGAAGTGTCGTTCCGTAGCCCCATAAGATAGTGCAGCACCACCTCCAGCCATTTTTGTGGAATTTCTTCACCTTCTCCTTCTGAGCTGTTCATTTTGGCACCTGTTGCTCGATACTGAACAACCGTTTTTCACTGCGTCAATACCACGGCGACTTTTTACATGTTGTGTTCATAAATAAAGCCACAGTGGTTAAATTATCGCGTGTCACTGTTTGATAACTTTTGAATTGTGTTATTATTGCGCTTCAATCAGTACAGTTCTGTAACTCGCCGGCTTTCTCTGAAAATATCTATCAACACGTAACAACGTTATTTCAAGCGAAAACGCTGCGATCAGCGTAAGTCTTTTGTCACACCAAAGCAGGCAGTAAACATTATTCAAGTGCAAGTATTGGATAGTATTTTAACTTTCACTATTGGCAACAGTTATTAATGAACATCAGTTAAATATTAATCTGCAACGTGAGCCGCTTAGAGATATTTTACTTATTTAAAAGTCTTGTATTTTAGGTTTATAAAATACACTACGCCGAAAATTAAGGTAGATATTTAAATTTCACTTTTCATTGTTGTTTCACTTTTTAACTTAGTTTTTTTTATTACATATCGCAAGTTTTAACAATGTATGTTAAAGTTCACATTTAAAATGTTTTACTGTTTACTACTAGTTGATACATTTAACTGTCCAATTGGATTCTTTGACAGAAATAACCTTTCCGTGGAGAATGCCCGAAGACCTCAGATCGCCGATACGCGGTGAACTGCAGAGGGCGTGCGTACCTGTCCCCACTTCTGAGTCTGCCGAACGTCTGAATACGAGTTGCGAGAGGGGTGATTTTGGTGCCCGGCTCTGCCGAGCATAATGAGGGTCGCGGCGCATGCGTTACTTTTATTTTTATTCGTATCCACCCCTTATCGAGGGAGCTGAGGGTGTTGTGAATCTTGGAGTGAAACTAATTAGCAGAGGAGCAGCATGGCAATCAGTGGCGGCCCTTGGATGGGCTAATTTGCTAAGTGGAGGAAACGGAAGGAGGGGAAGCACTCTCTACCATGTACACAGATATTACTCGATGCAAAGAAGTGGTAAAATACCCCTAATAAGTTCTTGCTCCTACAAAAACCATAGTGCTTTAAGGCAGCTTGCAAGGGCCCTATATATATATATATAAGAAAATAGTATGAGGATCTACGTTGGTTAGTCATAAATTTTCAATTTTACATATAAATTTATTAAGGTAAGGTTAACACACATTCCTATTTTCCAGGGACAGTTCTTGAATTTCTCTTTTGTTCCCTTAGAAAATTTGCCCCTGGATTTTATTACTTGTCCCTAAAATCCCTGGATTTTCAACATTCATTAGTATTATGATTGCACATCTACAATAATGTTTGATGGCATTTTTACTTATCATTTTTATTAAATATATGGGTAACTATGTGCATTAACGGTTTCATTTGCTGTGCTCTCTGGAAAGAAGAGTTCATACCATCTCCAGTTAAAGGAACTTATGGAATCTTTAAAGAAAGAAGGTTCTTATTCCACAACAGAATTTCTCAGCATCTTTTGTGAATTTTATAAAAAGTCTGTTCATTACTTCATGACTTGGATTGTTCATACATAAGATAACACAAATATGAAATGCATACTATGAGAGATCTCCTCCTAAAAGAAGAAATTTTGAAAAAAAAAAAACCTGCTCATTATTTTTCTTCAAATACAGATAATTTAATGAAATTTCCTACTTAGAGCATTATGGGACTTCAGAAAATAGGTAGTGAAGTGAAACAAAGAAAATGCTACAATTTGTTCTAAATAGCACGAAATTTTAAAATTCTTCAGTGAAAAAATAATTCCACATGCATAGCTCAATAAATTCATTGAACTATCTGTCTCCTCCTGGAAGTGGGGAGAGTTTTCTCTTTAATGAATATGATATGAACATCCCAAAACTCCAGAAGAGTTTAGAAACTGTTCAAGGCAAGCTTGCCATCTTGAATAAACTTAAAATGACACGTCAGGAATTTGCCATAAAATTAGGATCTTCAGAAGATTAATTATTCAGTAAAGTACCATTAATATCACTGAAATTAATGTTCCCAAAATGCTTATAACAGTGTGTGTGTTGAAGTTTGAATTTCTGATAATCATATATGTTTAAAGAATTCTCCATATCCCTAATATGTTGTTTTTCTTTGTGCTGTATATGTTAAGCATAAAATTAATATATTCTGTAAAGGCATAATCATTTTTCATTATTATTTTTTACAGAGCAGCTAATCTGGACAGAAATCAAGAGATTAAAAAATGAGATATACTTAATTGGGCATCCTAACTCACTTATTGAAATGAGAATCCAATTATTTGGCCACTCATTTGTGAATGAGAAACAACTATGACTAGAAATTTTCTTTTTCTCTCCCTCTCTCTTTTTTCTTTCTTTAATAAGTTAAAATAGTGGATATAATCTTAGAATGTCTTGTTTGCTCTGAATGTCTTGTAAATTTACACCATATCTTAGTTTTATAATCTCATTACACATACAGGAATAATAAGACTCATAATTAACATACTGTCAGAGAACCATGAAGATAGAGAGATAGTCTTTGCAAGCTGAAGAAGGAGAATTAAATAATTGAAATACACTAAGGAGATCCCTTAAGTCCAATATTATCAATATAAATGTATAAAAGAGATTAAAAGATTCATACATAGAGAAAGCGTGTGCATATGAAAGGGTTGGACAGTAAAGAGGAACTACAAACTGATATGGATTTGATAGAGAATTCTGAGAGAAAAGTAAAGAAACTTATATAGTTGAGAAAAGGAGTAAAGCAAATGTAGAGCACCAAGATTAAAAATCAGCCATTCCTGCAAAAATTTAGCAATTGGAATGCAAATGACACGAAAAATGTTTATAAGACTTCTAAAAGAGTAATCAGAAGCAACAATAAGTGGTATCATACATCTGGAAAATTTATCACTAGACAGTCATGAGAAAATTTAAAGCAAAAATCTTGCTATCAGGCACATATGAAATAGAATTTGAAGAGCAAATTAAAAAAAAAAATTTAAAGAGAGCTTTCTAAATGAACTACATAATGTAATGTGTCTATATAGTTGCCAGAGATTGGATTCGACTAGTCAGAGGGAGAAGGATTTTAGACATGGAAGCATGAAGGCCTTTTGTATCTTACTGAACTGTGAAGAATACAAAGGATGCCGAAGTTTATGGGTCAGCATATAAGGATGCAGATAAAGTACCAAATGTTTCCATATTTGTATTTCTGATTTACAAGGGATGTACTAAAAGTTCTCGTCCTGACTACTAAAACACAATATTTAAAAGAAATGTTTTTTTTTTTTCCAAAATGAGGTGACACCTCATAAATGAATACATTAAATCCAACGACTTTCTAACATTTTAATACTCTCAGTTAAATAAGATTTGTTCAACTGTGAAAAATTAGCGTCTGTCTCAGCTCCAACCTCATTATTTGATATGAATCTTCGCCCACCCAGCCATTTCTTCATGTTTGGGAACAAAAAGTAATTGCTGGGAGCCAAATCCGGCGAATATGGCGGAGTGGAAGCAGTTGAAAACTAAAAGCATGCAGTTTTGCAGCAACAATCACAGACGTGTGCGAAGGCCCATTATCGTGATGAAACTCGAGTTGTGGACGATTAGCCTGAATAGCTTTCTTCAGTTGGTCCAGTAGTGAAACGTAATACTCCCCAGTGATGGTTATGCCATTCTGGAAGTAGTCTACAAGGACCACACTATGATAATACCAGAAAACCGTAGCTATGACTTTTCTTGCAGATGGAACCGTTTTTGCTTCCTTTGTTGCACTTTCACCTGTTTTCCCCACTGTTTGGACTGCTACTTGGTCTCTAACTTGTAGCGATGAATCTACGTTTCATCTTCCGTTATGAAACGATGGAGAAGTGTTTTCGGTCCGTTGTTAACACACGCGACATCCATCAAGAGAAAAGCTTTCTCATACCCAAAACTTCGTATAAAATGAGGTGGACAAGGCCTATCGAGGTCTTTGCAATGTTAGCCAACTCAATTCTCTTCAATCGGCGATCATTGAGTGCAGCATTGTGAGTCTCGGTCGTAACAGTTTTGGGACGCCCTGAGCGCGTCCCAAATAGATGTATGACCACGCTTAAATTCAGCAGCACACTTTTTAACCGCCGAAAACGAAGGGGAAGATTTTCTTAATGAGGAATCTAATTCCTTTTGTATTTCTGTTGGGGTTAAACCGTTCAAAATGAATTACATTTTAGTTTCATCCATTTTGTAGAAAATGTTAACACTACTTTGATTATATGATCAGCACAAACGAGTGACTACACTTACACATCTGAAATTTTACTTTAACAACTATCATAGTGATTTGGCCATCTTCATGAAATCTCTGAGTCAGGTCAAAAACTTTTAGAATGCTCCTGTTAGACAGCGAAGTCAAGGGGGTGCCCTCCAAACAGTTCGAGTGCCTCAGAAGGGCTGCTGTCATACCAAATACTAGGGCAGTTTATCAGTGAGGAAATTCCCTCACTGCATTTTGCTCATCACCTACCCACATCCCCCTGAAATGAAAAAGGAAATAAAATGAGAAGGAATGAGAGACAGCAAAATTTGTAAAAAGTCCATAACCATCCCAGCATTTGACTAAGTGACCAGAGGAAACCATGGAAAAAATGGAAGTAGAATGGCCAGTCCAAAGAAATTAGAGCTCAAGATTTCCCAAATGTGAATTTTAAGCATTAGCACCTAAGGTCTCCACTCAATTGCTACAGAGATATACCTAATACAGAACCTGAAACTCCTGTTTCTACTGTACAATGAATTCTTATAAGAGCAAGAAACAAAGAAAACTGAAACATACGTATGTTGACATTAAATAAATAATCAAGTCCCAAATTTCATGCATTTCATGCATTCAAGCTAAAAAAAATAAATAACATTTTCAATTAAATCATGAAAGAAAATTTTAACCTCCTTTAAACAATATTTATTATTTAGAAACATAAAACTAAAAACTGTGAGCTCAAAAAGCAAAAATTATTCCACTACTTATAAAGGAAGCAAAAAAGGTCATGTTTTTCAAAAGCACACTTCTAAAATGTGGGCTCCATATTCAATACGCACACAATGATGATTATTATTTACAAGTTCAAAATATTATCTCACTTTTATTTTGAATGGCATTCATAGATACAAACTTAATTCCATAAATAAAAAGTTACAAATGGCATAAATTGATGGTTCAGAACAATAATACTGTATATGATGCTAATTACTTTACAGTTTGGAAAATTATGACGATATATTATAAATGTTGACCAATTTTGTAATTACAGTGTTTGGATTCCGAGTTTGCATGTTATGTCAATAATGGAAGTGCATATAATTTTATATTACCAGGATAACAGGAGGCTGGGTAATAGGAGTGCATCATAATTTATTTTTTGCAAGATGTATTGCTCTGAACTGTCAAAATATTTAAGAAAATTTTGCCAAGCTCCAGAGTATTCTTACTTCTTTTTACTCAAAACTGGCATAAGCCCTAGGAAAAAGTCTAATTTTAACATTTCAGATATAGATGTTTCAACTATTTTTTGCTTCATGTTTCATTTGGTTGAATGCAGCTGTTTCACAATGCATCTATGACTGCCATATTTTTTTACCATTTCCTTTAGTAAATACTATAAAAGTTTAGCCTGTATGTTTTAAACAAAATAAATGCCTGAACTTGTGGGCTCTGGTTGTAAAATATGAAACTTTCATTGCACTGATAACTAATTATGGCCTCATGAGAGATTAACAATGTAAGTGTTAGCAGGCTTGAGCTTTTGGCTAAGTTAAGTTCTATAGCCATGATTAATTAATAACACTAACTTTACTATATATGGCCAATATTATGCAAAGAATGTGAAAAACTAGAAAAGTGCAACTTTGGTCAAAAATGAGTTATTGGCATCCAGTGATTCTCCATGAGGAATTTCACATAGTGAAAAATCGGGTGTCTAATTCCAATTAGTTCTGGAGATATTGAACTGTGAAAAAATATGTGGAATGCAGTTTGCAGTAACATTGTAGGTAAATCCACTATGCTTATTTTTTACCAACAGAAGGCAGATGGGAAAAAATATGCAAATCCATTTACTTGAACATTGTCTGCTTGTTATTCATTTTGCTTCTGAGAAAACCCAATTACTGCAGGGCTTTATCTCTTCCTAAGGAAATGAAGGAAGCAGTTAAGTTGTTTATTTACAATGAAAAACCACTTTTGGCAGTATTAATCTTAAGAGTAATACCTGTTGCCATAATTGACAGCATTTTCCAGGACTATTATAAAAATTTAAGAGTAGACAATATTTCTATTATTGACCCTGACTTGGAGGAACTAAATGAAGATTCATGCAATGTAAACTGCAACATGTAGTAAAATTAATATAGGTAATATCTTGTTTTTGAAATTTTGCAATAAGAATTAAAAAAAATACATGTTTAATGTTTGAGTTAAAAAGAGACAAATCTTACGACACATGTGAAATTAAATATTAGTAAATCTATTTTATGTGCAATTTTTTAATTTTTTTTAATGTGATTTAAAATGTGTAATTCAAAAAGAGCTGGCTATATTGAAATTTGTGCAATTAAATATACTGTAATGCTCCTCTGCTTATAGCTTGGAACATTTTTCAACAAGAATGAAAATAAATGGTTAATGTTTTACTCAAACTGTGTTGTTTAATATGAACATAAATAGGTAAGTCATCTAAACAGCTGTGCAACAGATGGGAACACTGATTTAGGTCAAAAACTAGAGCAAAGTGAACTTTCAATATTTCCATTTTAAAGATCTTGTTTAAAATGCTATATCCCCCCAAAAACCATTTATTAAACATTAATACTTGATTTTGGTGGCAGTTCCAAACTTTGTTTTCTCTCATTTGCTTTTGGAGACTTACCTGGTTTTTCATGCTTTCTGCAGCTATAATGCAGCACTTTGTTTTACCTCTTGTAATCTGACAGTGACACAAACCACTCTGATGTTTTTCATTGCCTTTCTGATATTGGTGCACATACCAATGCATTGGGTTACTGGGAGACAAATGGTGCAAGCATAATTTTAATTTTGTATTAAACAATTACAACAGTGGAAGTGTAACAGATATTGAACTTTATCAAAGATAATTGTTTAAAAAATATCAGGTTAGATGAAGTGATTTTTGCTTTGTTTTGCTTACTTTAAATATATATTTAAAATGTGTATTTTTAATACAGACTCAGTTGGAAATAGCATGTAAATGCTGAGACTTATGCATTCCCTTCAACTGTGCTTACTTTGTAGAATTATAATTCTAAAATTTTGCAAACATTTTATTATTGAAATTTATTGTAAGTGCTAAGAAAAATACAAACTACAATGGGTCCCTATCTATACGGCCCGGGCCATTTTAGATGTACCTCTTCATGATTACAAAAATGTTAATACAATAATGATTTTATACCAATCCTTTATCTAAATTCTAAATAATCACATAAGGTACAAAATTTCCACCTTAATTGCATCAGACCCCAGTCCCCGGTTCATCAGCAGTAGCCTTCTGGAATTGCAGGGAACTAGGCTCCGACCCAACCCAGGAGACTAAAATAAAATATTTCAGTTACTCTACCTATGAGATTAGGTCCATAAGTTTCCGGTCTAATCAATTTTCTAGGTATGATAACGACAAAATCTATATTTTACTTTTCAATATACACTTCTTACATCTTTGAGTTAACATTTCAATCCCCCCCAATAAAAAATTAGCCAGAAATCTTGTCTGCAAAACGGGCATAAACAGTATCTGTCACTTCTTCATCACACTTAAATTTCCTTCCTTAAAGGAAGGAGTTCTGAGAAGAGGAAATAGTTGCTGGAAACTAGATCTGGGTTGTAGGGTGGATGGTCGATCTCCTTGAAGCCACATTTATTCACAGCTTCCTTTGCAACACGAGCTGTATGCACAGGCACCTTGTCGTGAAGAAGGTGCACACCACCACTCAGCTTTCCTTGCCTTTTCTCTTTGATGGAAGTATGTAGTCTTGTGCTGTAGGCCAGAATAATACTCCATATTTACTGTAATGTTCCTTTCCTTGAAGACAATGAAGAGTATTCTTTCACAGTTCCAAAAAATTGTGGCCATGATCTTGTTGGTTGACTGAGTGACGTTGGCCTTTAGAGGCGGTGCTTTGCCAGGTTTACACCACTCCATTGATTCTCTTTTGGAGGAATCATAGTAAAGGACCATAGTTTCATCTCGTGTAACAATGGTTTGCAGAACTTCTCTCTCTCATTGTCATAGCAGAGCTCCAAAAATACCTCACAACAGATGACTCATTGCTGCTTTAGAACTGAGGAAAGAAGTTTAGGCACTCATCTTGCACTAACCTTATTGGTTTAATACTTAAATGTAAATTGGAACTTGCACAGTGAAGCCAATC
The DNA here is from genome assembly GCA_030762175.1 of Metallyticus violacea. Taxonomy (NCBI): domain Eukaryota; kingdom Metazoa; phylum Arthropoda; class Insecta; order Mantodea; family Metallyticidae; genus Metallyticus; species Metallyticus violacea. The sequence continues at coordinate 24,680,426 of CM060835.1, read as the reverse complement.
ATATTAATTGATATCATTGTATGATTCAGTTGAACTACACACTCTTATGAAAATGAAAAGTAAGTGAAGCTTTAAGAGTGTGTAGTTCAATTGAATCATACAATGATATCAATTAACCTTATTGATGTTTAAATGTTCATTAATAATTTGAAAGACTGTTGGTTTAGAAAGGCCCAACCTTGTAGCTATTTCTGTAACTTTGAGCTGCCAGTCTTCCATAATTTTTCCTTCCACAAGAGCAACGTTTTCAGGAGTGAGCATTTCCAAGGGCTGACCTGCATGTTCTTTGTCTTCAGTGCTTCCTCGACCTACTCAAAAAAGTTAAAGTACAAAATTTCCACATTGATTGTATCAGTTCCCTGTTACAATCATCGGTTCATCAGCAGCAACCTACTAAACATTTTATTACTCTTTATTACTGTCATGAGTAAGGAGTATGTGGAAGTGAAGGCAACAGACATGCAAGACTTATTATTGACTGCACATCGATAGAAACACAGGTTTACGTGAATCAGCCCAGATTGTGTATACGAGAGATGCAGTGCCATGTCTGGGTATTTCAGTTGTACAAGCAACTACTAATTTTTTCCTTTGTCCTTTGTCTACCTTGCTGTTATTATTGCCCACCTACAAAGAACTGTATATTGTAACTATAATTTTATAAAATTTGCTAGGAAGTTTTGTTTTTTGTTTCTATTTGTTAATGTTAATGGAATCATTTTCTCACACACAATGGCAGAAAACAATAGCAGATGTAGTTAGAATTTTATATGGCCACACCATCTACAATATTTGAATTCCAGACTCCCTAAGCACAGCTGCTTATTGGGGAAGTGTAGCAGCCACAACCACATAAAGGGAGATAAGAGTCCACTGTGTGTAAATTAGTAGTTTTATTTTATTATATATTTTTATTGAAAGCATAAAATGATACCATATTTAAAATTGATAATAATAAGCATTAATCTTGTAAAAGATGTTAAAAATGATGCCTCTCAGCAGCTATAAATTGCTGGTATATGTATAGGAAATTATTTAAATAACTGTCAAACAATGAAGCATCATCAAAATGACTTGTGACTATAGAATATTGATACATAAAAGCAAATTTTATGACCACATATACAGATGTTACCGTTGCCCTCTATTAATATGTGAACCAAATTACTTATCAAATCACCCTTGTTTATCTGAATGAGAAACGGAGAGGTTGTGGGTTAATTGCTGTTCAGAGGCTCTGAATGTAAATCAATATTTGTAACTTATCTATTACAGTAATGCAGCATGTTTCTTCTCTCCTTCCATTGAAGTGTGTGTGATGACTTCCTTTACTTTTTCATCTTGCACAGGGTAGCATCCATGAAGATTTCTTATGCAGTTTAGTTGCAACTCTAGTAGCATTGGTAATTGTAGGGGTAGAATGTAGGATACTGGGGATTGGTTCCCTCCCCATAGGCCACGAAGCCATCAGCAATGTTATTCTCATTAATATTGCTGCATACATTATATTAAAGCATTAATGCATTTTAGTTACAAAATAAATACCTATTTAAATTGAAAAAAGAAAAAAATATTATAAACCACATTAAGAAATGCAAAATTCTATGTTGTGATTCTGTTTTCTTGTTCCCATGTAACTTAATGCATAAAGCAGCAAAAATTATATGTGCACAAAGTGCAGACTTGATTTCTGGCACATGCATGTGGGTTAGCCTAATGTGAAATCTCAGAGCTGTTACGAAATTTGCTAGCTAAACAAATGTATCATTAAATGTCCCCTATCAAAATGCTATTGCATAAACCCTAAGATTTCTTTTAATATTAGATTTAGATAAAACTTAACACTCTAGAAAATGATCACTAGAAATGGTTATTATGGGACTAAAGAGTTGTGAACATTTTGTATTTATAAAAATACATATATTGATTAACAGTTTTCTGTGAAACAGGGCCTTAATTAATATAAATTTCTGTCTCATTCTTCTTTCTGTCCAATTGTTATTAATGTCTTGAAATTTATCAACAGAAATATGGAACTAATATAAAAGGATGGAGTGAGAGTTTGAGTTCAATAAAATGTCTTGATTATAATTATTTCACATTTATTCTGTATTATAAGTTTACATTCAAAGAAATAAATTCACAATTAAATAAAAGCAATTTTCATTTGATACTTAACAAAATATTGCAGCAGTGCGATAAATCTCTTGTTACCTTCATATTTAACTGAAGAAACTTTTAATATCTGGTGCTAATTTCTCCAGTATTAATTGAAAGTCATTGGGCTGTTCTAACTTTCAGAGGCCTTTGGAATATATGTCCCATTTGCAGTTTTAGAAAAAGCTTTAATTTTTGGTGATAAAATGGAAAACTAAATTGGTGTCATTCATAACACCCAAGAAAATCCTTAAAAAATATATAATTATATCTTCTATTTGTATGCAAAAATTGTAAGGGTGCACTGTAAATAGTTTAAGGTGACATGAATAACATCAAACAATAAACAAAGCTGGCATTTGCTGATGACTGAATACTTCTAACTGCATACAATTTATTGATACTGAAAAAAGCATTGTATTTTAGTTTCTGTTATTTAGGTGATCTGACCCTTAAGTGCATCACTGAAGAAAGTGCCTGGGTTGGTGATGTCGCTCAGAAGACCTGCAGCAAAGAAACAGCTATTAATGCATTAAAATACCAAGAAATGTGAAAAAAATTTATAAAGCATTGCAATTGATCAGCATATGTACTCGTTTGCTTGCTCCTTAACTGGATGGACAGTAATTCTACATCAGTGAGTTAGAGGCCATTTTGGCTGAGAGGATCTGATGTTTTGATTTGTCCTGGCAGTTGTCTACTGTTGATACTGGTTTCTATAGTTGGTTGATTTTGATTCCCATCTCCATTGAATTATTGCCCTTCAATCATAATAGAATTAATAGTTCTAAACCATGTACAAAAACTACCAGACAATTGCCAGGACAAATCAGAAATCAGTTGCACTACAGATCCTCCCTTCAAACAGGATGGCCCCTGATTGGCCCCCTAGACTCATATTGCTTTATTAATTGAAGATCAGACTCAGTATACATTGATGCCATTAGCCAACATGGTTGATTGGCTGGTTCACCTTCTTCTTTCACTAGTCCAATCACTGAGTAGCATGACTTGATCCAACTATAAATGAAACCAATTACCCCTCTAGATCACTTCTTGATGATGCCCATTGAAATAGTAATTATGGCCGACCTCCATTAAAGTAAAAATGAAATATATATAAACATTTTAATATATTTTATACATTTTAATCAATAGTATAACTATTAAGTACATTTATTCTAATGTATCATTTTAGAATTAGAATTTTTCTGATGTTAACTATTTGCTATGGTCCAAAGCTAGAAAGGAAGAGTCAGAGAAATACTAAATCACTGTTGTAATCAAGAGAGGAAAAACAAGAGACAAGTTTTATGTCTTTTGTAACAACCAGGCTGCAGGCAGATGGCTTTTGAAATCTGATCTTGGATCACCTAAGGGCGCCAATTTCTCCTACCATTATGACATCATTTGCTTTTATACAAGCCAATCACTTATATGCTTTTTTAATTTTTGAAGTAACACAGGGGGCATGGGTTTACATTTATGAACCTTATTGGTGTAGTAAGCCATGAGCCGATATATAAAGGGGCAGGTTCATTATCTTAAGTTATTATGCAGGGAAGTATGAGGTGCACTTTCTCGAGTCTTTAGTCTATGGATATATGTTTTTTAATGCTAACGTTATTGCATAACAAGTTTCATGGCTGAAGTAGAGAGTTAGTATGTTGATGGCACATTCACATAGAAAGTCTACACTTCAAGTACTGTGTGAATTGCGGAACATTTACATATAGCAATTAGCGGGCAGTGTTTCTAACACTCCGGTGAAGTCCATAAGACCTAAGTTGAATTACAACTATTGCCTGTACAGTGAAGTAAACTTAACCAGATTTAAAATAGGCCAAAGTCATAATACCGAATCCAGTTATTCTCAAGAATGTTGTAAAATAACATTAGGATCAATAAATCACAGAATGTACACTGTTACGTTGTGTGATTATCATGAAAACTAATATCTCTCCCAGTCCTGTTGAGTGAGAAATACCCTGAGATATTGTTGTTGCTGAAGCATAGGCAACAACTGAGGCAATCTTCATTCATCATCAACAAGACTGTTTCAAAACTGATGCCCAACCCACAGCCTGCAATCACAACCAAACTGCCACATCATAGAACATTCATTGCTAAAATGTTGAGGTTCATTACCAGCTAATTGCCAGTGAATTCATAATTCCATCCGCAAAGTTAAATATTTTCTGGTCACATTGATAATCTTGTGGCTCCATTATCTGAATGTCAATTATCAGATACATCAGATATCCAACCTACATTTCTCCCCATTTGAACTTTTTATTCATTATAGGTATGTACAAAATGTACAGTTATATAATACGCAATTTTCAAGTTACTTTCATTGTTAACAGGTGGCTTTCTCTGATTTAACAAATGCAGACATAAGAAATATGTTTAATTTATAAAGTTTTCAAGATAGCAGGCAGCAACAAATTGTGTGTGTTATTGCTCACTACATAATAGAAGCAGCCCCCCTTATTTATGTTTCTACAGATGGTCTGATGACAGTATGATTGAGTTACAAATGTCTTTAAAAAGCACGAACCAGGATAATAAAATGTGCTGAATTGCAGTTTAAAGTACATCGTTTTAATGTGCTATTGCATTAATTTCTAGCATGTTTTTTACTTTTTGCAGATATGAAAAAAGACACACTCCATTTACAAAATAATCTCAGTTCCGAGTATGTCCAATAATAAAAAAAGATTTTTGGTAAACATATGTGATCTGTTAAACATCTAATAACAAAATTTATTGTAACAATATCGAACATTGGTATTTTTAGATTGAAAGATGATTTTATGTTATTATTTAATTATGATAGAAGACGGTGCATATTGTAGTTTGCCTTTTTCAGGTGAAATCATTTGAGTCATGTGAGTAATACCCATATAAAAGAAATGTTTCTTTACATTTCAAGGAACATGTTAGAAATGTCTAATACAAATATTGAAAAATCAGCAATTTTGCTCTGAAATTCATGAATTCTAATGATCAAAACTTCTTAAAATCATCCCAAAAATTGTAGAACATATTCATAAAAAATATGGGAGAATATATTCATAAAAAATTAACAATAATAAAAACTAGAAAATAAAGAAAATGTTTTGATCTTCTGAATAACAACTCCCTCATCTCCAAATTCATCAGAAGTACAGAGAATGTGCATACTATGCTAGAAAACTGACATTGAATTCCATCTGAAGATGAAGGCAACAGCCTTGAAATATGTCCAATTAAATTGGTAAAATATTAGTGCAATTCGAGTGATTTATAAAAATTGTTTAATTATTGTTAAATTTCATTGTGAAAATTTCCACTATTTAAGATTATATTTTTATTTTTAGCCTTAAGTATGTAAGAAATGTCATATGTCAGCCATATTGAACAAATAAATTTATATAGATACATTTTTACCCTATTATACTAATACATAGATTTGATCATTTCTCAGCCTGATTTCCTACAAAATGTTTTTAAAGGTCTTCTTTATAATATCACTTTATCTTTCCTTCCCAACTGCAAATCACTGAGCTAATCATAAACCTATCCATAAAGCAACAACCTTTATAAATAGCCTACATATCAATACACTGTGTTATTTTGTCTTAACCTACCTGTGACGTCACAAAACTCATCAAAGGAAGTACATGGCAGCAACTCCTCCCTATACATTGCCAGCAACTTCTCTGAGGCCTTCATCAGGGCTTCGTCATTGTGACGGATGTAATCAGCAAGTGTTGATGGCCACTGGTCATCACTGCTCACATTTACCCTCTGGAACACAAAATGTCACAAGCTATCCCTCCAACTCAACTGGAATCAAAACTAAACTTTATATGAAGAATTAATCCATTTTGGAATCCTTGAAGACAAATACAGATAACCATCATAAATATTTTTGACTTTCACAGGTTCCTAAAATGATGTCAGTGTCAAGTGACTAATGTTGACAACTGTTAAGTTCATAAAAACTGCTTTACATTCCCCTCCAATTTGTTGTTCAAGATGTCAGTAAAACTCCGACTGCAAAAGCAGAGATCATGGGTTGAAATGCTGTTTGGGTTAAGCTGAATAATTTACCAATTTTTAGTCATAGTTTATCTGAACCTAAATCAAATTTAATGTCCCTGTCCTCAGTGCAACTGCAGTGCATATTTTATTATCATAATTCATCATTCTGAAGATGTACACAGTTAGCACAAAATGTTAAAAAGTACTAAATGAAACACTTATTTTCTTTATAAAGTGACAGATATAGAAGTGATAGTTGTATTGAGAATTGCATTTCAGTATATGAAAATACTTTCAATTTATGAAGTGATAATGGTGGTGACATTCCACTCCAATTTCACGCTGTGAACCTCATACAGGAAGCAGAACTGTGTGTTGTTTACATATGCTAAAACTTCTCTGTCTAATCTTCCACAATTTATGGCATTTGTTTCTAAAATAAGACTTCAACTGAACTGATGAAAATAATACAAAAGAAATTTGAAAAGTTCTCAGAATGAAGCACAAAATGACTGAATAACTTTTTGAAATTATTCTTATTTTTCAGCATCTTCTCCCTTGATACTAATGCACATTGTCCAGAGATGTGCCAAAGCCTTTATCCCATTAGGAGACTCAGATTCCTCCAGGCCTGCAAAATGGCCTCATCCATGATTTAAGCTCTTCATCTGAGGAAATTTCTTTCCATCAAGGAAGTTTCTCAATTAAGCCAAGTTAGGAAAACAAGACAGATGTGGCAGCAAATCATACCCCAGTTCATTGATTTTCACCTTTGCAATAACACATATGTGAGGGTGAGCATTATCTTGATGCTAGATGACTTTCTGAAAAACATGTCTTTTTTCACATTTTTTTGTCTTGAATAGATCCAAAAGGTTAGCATAATATGTGCCAGTAATTGATTATCATCCCAGTTCCAATGAGAAGAGAATCAATTAGCAGTATACCCATGGCATTCCAGAAAACAGATGTCATAGTCTTCCCAGCCAATTTTGCATACTTTGCCTTCTTTGGCAGTGCACAATTATGATGTTTTCATTGTTTAGACTGATTTGTTTCAGATGTTTAGTAGTTCATCATGTTTCGATCATTTGTTACAAATATATATGCATAAAGTTGGCAGGATCTCTCTTAAAACGGGCCAAACTTTGCTGAGAGATTTGCACTCTGATTCGCTTTTGATCCTGAGTCAGCAGTTGTGGCAGGCATCTTGCGACTTATTTTTCAAGCACAATTCTTCCTTCAAAATGTCAAATTTGCACCTCAAATGCCCAGAGCTTCAGCAATTTTGGACACCTTTAATCAGCAATCCTCTAGAACCATGTTGCGTACCTTGTTGATAATTTTTGATGTGATGGATTTTGATCATCCGTTGCATGGGTCATCTTCCAAACTTTCATTCTGTGGTCCACTTGGAAAGATTCAAATTGGTGTAGAGTCCCCTAGAGTGTTTATCATATCAGTATGCATTCCTGTGCATTCATACACTGCTTTACCAAGTACTTGATAACTCCATGACATTCAATATTTGCCACTTATCCTGTATACACACATCTGCATAGCAACAAACAGCTATAGCTACTATGAGTCTTAAGCAATTAATGCATTATTGCACAAATATTTTTATGGAAGATAGTGGGTTTTAATAAACGCTGCTTTAAAACTTGTGCTGCTATCTGTGGGTCATTCTGAGAACTTTTCAAATGACCTCTTTATATCTACCTAATGTTCAACAGATATACAGTCAGCACTATACTTCAGTCAATTCTACAGAGACCTTTCCTAAAATTCTGAACATTAAAACTGATATCTTCAATAACAGTATATGAAAACTAGACTCACCTTTAAATAATTGGTATATATGCCATCCACAAGACCGAAGAAAACCAGGTAACTTTTGTAGACAGAGTAATCCTTGATAGAGGTGTCTGTAAGACGAGTACCTGGTGGTCCTGCTGGCTGAAGATGACGAACCTGAGCAGTGACAAGCAGACGACGCAAGTGCATGACACGGCTTTTGTTCCATCGAGATGGTGGATGTAGTAGAAGAGACAGAACAGCCCAATATAATGAACCTTCTGCTTCATAGGCTGCCTCTAGCCACTTTTCTATCACAGTGCACTCCAAATAGGATGTCAAGTTCTTATCTTCACGAGGACCTGCCCTAGTTCTGCATCAACAAGAAAATATGGCTGCATTTACACTTCATGAAGGCAAAATCTGTTCAGGTTATTGTATTTTACCGACTCTTTGAACATCTTTAGCTTTGAAGTTAAAAAGATTTTAAATTTCCAAATACATAATATTATAGGAAAGATATAACAATTTTTTTTCTGTGCTCAACTAAAACTCTTCCAGATTCTCTCTCCTCCTTAATTTCTGTTAAAATTGAACCTAAAAAACCAAAAGAAATTAAAAATTACTATTAGTTATGCAAATAAATATACTTACGTGTTAATAACGTAGAGAGCCATGTGAATGAGATATGGAATGATATGCATGTTGGACTGTGGGCCACCTCCCCCTGTATCATCATGGAAACTCTTCTCTTGAGCAAATCTTAGCAGCAACAACTTTAAGTCATGTACTGTCGAAGCATAACCAATATCCCTGTCACAAAAATATAAAACAAAATGCTGTATTATACACTCCATAAAAAAAAAAAACAGCAAATAAATCATCATACTTATGCAAATCTAATTAGCATCTTTTTTTGGCTAAATTCCATCTCTAAAATTTAGAGGGCACATTAGACTCAATGGTGCTAGATTCCCTTGATTATTCTACTCTGCTCCAACTTTCCCAATCCAAGCACTGGTGGCTTTGGATTAATGTTGGTCTGTTATTGTTGCAAAAATAGGAGTGAGCTGCAGATTACATTTAAATTTACTGGAAGATTGATAGTGAAAAATGAAGGATGATATAGAAGCAAGATTAAAATAAGTGTAATTCTCTATGCTGAAAAAAATGAGAACAGGCAGGCTTTTTTGCTTTGAATGGTGTTTAATGCCCATTTTTATTACTGAGGCACCACAGGCGGTAACAAGCTGCAAGAGTATTCAGTATAGCACAGAGTAATATGGGGCCAATATAAACTGGCAACTTTTTTTTTTTTTTTTTTTTTTGTTATTGTTTAACATCTCTCATAATAACAAAGATCTAAAGAGATGAATGAATGTTTGAGGAGTCAAGAGTATAAAAGGACCTGGAGCTGCAATGCCTATTACTTTGCATTCTACTTTCCAGGATATAGAAAAACTCCAGAAAAAAGCATTACACAAACAACTTAAAACTGGCAATATTGATTTATGGAACAGCGAGGAAAAAATTTACTGGGCCTAATATAGGAATTCACCTTGATGTAGACAATTATAGGTCTAATTATATTAAATTATTTTGCTTACTAAAAATACTGTTTAGTGAAGAAAAACAAATAGTATGTTCCGCATGTTCTAATGCCTACTGATTGCCTGGTCAGAGCATTGGAGTTCTGCACATGAGCAGTAGTGTAGCACATTTGTAATGTGTGCACTAATAAATTCTCAGACATTATGCTGATTGATGATGAAGATGAAGCTACGGATGAGATGATGATGGAACAATGATGGAATGAGTGGAAAGGGGAAACTAAGTAAACCTGCCTAGACATTGCTTCGTTGCCACATATCCCACTGGGATAGAACCTGGACCTATTCAGTCAAAGGTGAGCAGTCTAACCACCAGCCAAGCCACCATTAATTCAATTCAATTGTTGTATAAAATAGTATTATACTGAATGAAACACAGATATGAAAGTGTTCTATTGAAATAAAATACTGTATTAAAATTAAATTCATAGCAATAACTCATTCACTTATCATCAGAACTTTTTTCTCTCTCAAGTGTGTCCCAAGATCATCGGTTCAACCCAGGTTTGATGGATTTTTCCAAGCAAAAAAAATTAAGTAGGCTTCTTCCTTTGGAAGGGAAGTAAAGCTAAGGGTCCTGTGTAGTAGATTTACAGTACGTAAAAGAACCTCAAGCCTGAAAGAAGAGGCCTCTGAGCAAAATTTATTTGCCATTTCACACCCTGAATGGAATGGAACACTGATGACCTAAGATGTTAAAGAGCATCTGTAAATAAACCAAATAATTATCTCTTAACTATGCATTACATTTGCCAGAAAACTGTGCATTAGACTTGTTGGCACAGTAGATTCACATAAATATGATACATCAAACTAGTGTTGGTTAAGACATAATAGAGGGTGAGTCAAAAATTATTCATTCTACACTTTAGTTATACAAGGTAGGGGTTATATATGTATATAATTTTTACATATAGTCTTCTCCCTTTTCAATGCACTTGATTCAGTGGTTCACAAGCTTCAGCATTCCTTCCAAGAAGAAGATTTTCAATTCATTGCAAAGCCACTTTTGCACTGTTTCTTGCATGGCTAAGTTTATGAACCATACAGATGAAAGTTGGAGGAAAAGAGTTCTGGGTTATATGGAGGGTGTTCCAATACCTCAAAACTCAACTTGCTGACAGTTTGAATGCTATGGTGAGTCACGTGCAGGCAGGTATTGTCATATAACACCTTCTACAACAAGAGACCTTGGCATTTGTTGCAAATTATTGGTTTCAGCTTCTTGTCCAACAATTCAATGTAACTTGTTCTGTTGATGGTAGTGTCCTTTTGTATCCCAAAAATTAGTTACCGTAACCTTTTCCATTAATGGTTCAGTCTTGAATTTATACTTGTGTTTACACTTGTTCAACCACTTTTAAACATTTCAATCCATTAAAAACACTTTTACGTGATAAAGGACTGTCTCCGTATTGTAATACAAGTCTACGATAAATTTTAGTCCTCTTCATGCCCTTTGACCAGAGAAAATAGATCAATGCTTGTTGTTCCTCCTTGGTGCTAACTCCTAGCAGAGCAGACATTTTTACACTGTAATAGCTGGAGGCCAAATGATGAAAGCAAGGTCAAATTCTGCACCCGTGACCAAGGTCATACCAACTCTAAGTGTGCATGTACAGAAGGCAGTATGAAAACCTTAAAGGTGTATTATAGCAAAAGTGTATATGATTTTTTACTTGCACTCGTACAACTGCATCTATTATGCATGTTCATTATTCCTACTATTATACAATAAATGTATCTCATTTTTTCTTAATGTTTCCAATTTGCTCTGAACAAAGTACCAAGGCCTTGAGTATTTAAAACTCACCTATGTCCAGTGCATTCCTGTAGGTATGTGTTGTGCCGAGCCAGACAGCTAGCGAATGCTGATTCAGGAACCTGGGGACCCCACAAGGGCAGCAGACCATTACATTTCGTATTTGCATTTTGTAATGCTGCAGATTCCCACTCATCTCGGGCACGAGCCAGCCTACAATGCATAAATGTTTAATAAATTAGTTACATTTTAAATTAACACATATAGAACTCCACTTTTGTATCTCATATTACAAATGAAGATTAAGCAATGGGTCTCATAAGTCTTAGCAATAAAATCAATAACTTTTATTCAAACTCCTACAGTATTAAAATTAAATTACTTAATGACTGTATTATCATGGATTCTAATGGACAAGAGGAAAAATGTTTTTAATCTGGGTTTGCTGTATCAAAAGGAAAATTGAAGCAAAAATAAATTAGTAAATATTTATATATGGAGGGTTGTTTGTGATCTAAGGATAAAATTTTAGAAATTACAATAGTGCCACACTTAAACCTATGAAAGCAAATCTAACTTTAGCAGTGTGAGCAATACATAGCTAATGTATTAGAATATGCTTTCTTTCCTGCCATGTAAAATTATGTCTGAAATAGAGCCATTCTGGGAAGTGTGCATTACTGCCCTTTCAAATACAAAATACTCTCATTTTGAAATCAAGCAATGTAAGAGATGGTTTTACCATTTCCAAAAAGATATCTCATGTGTAGGTAAGGACAGAGTGGGATTTATTTTAGAGGGTAAGAAAAGTAATTCCAAACCAAGCCACCAGCTGTATCCCTAAGATAATTTAGAAAGTTAGGGCCCTTGTCTCAGTTCTGAATACAGCAACACTGATAGCCATTTCATTGATATTTGGAATACTATTATCAACTGGGATTTGAATTTAAAACTGATCTGGCCATGTAGGATAAGGTTTCAGTCATAAGTCTGCTTCAAACTACCATTTTTTGGAGGATATGAAAAGAGAAATACATTCCATCTCATAGTAACATAACTGATGCATCTATAGTGAATTTCTGTGCATTTGGTTTATTTAAATCTGTCCATGAAAGCACAAGACTAAACTATGGATGGTCTGGAAAGCCTGTCAAGAGAAGTGGAATAAAATGCATATCACAGTATTTTACACTGATATGCAAAATGATAGCTCATGCTTGAGGCCACACAGAACATCACCTCTTACTGCTAGTGGAGGAATGGTTTTTCATAAGTTAAAGCTGTTTGAATTTGCTACCATAGATTGCAAGCAACCTTCTGTACAACATAAAAATAAATAAAGAATACTAAAACTAAATGGAAATGTATTTAGGAAAAATGTCTTTCTGTTTTACAGGCATACATTATACATATTTTTTACAGAACTTAATTAAGTTCACTTCTATTTTTCTGTATATGAATTCAATCTAAGATAGATTTTATTTCTTACATACATCCATATCTGCCATTATATCGGAAAAATTTTGTTTACAAATTACAGAATGTTAATGATTCTTATGGATAATATGAATGAACAACACTTTTCTCATTCATCAACTTATTTCACATGTTAAGCATCACTAAAAGCCCACAATTTTTTGCGGATCATCTATTTTACTTATTCAGTAATTGATTTAGAGCTGCCAGATTAATTTTTGTGGATACTTTATCAATTATGTTTGTGATTTGGATATGTTTAAAATCTATTCTTCCAGTTTTTGGTAAATGCCCAGAACCATTTTATGAAAATTGCAGAATTTTCAAAAAAAGTGTTCGGATATTAGTGCTTATGGAATGAATGAAATATGCATCTTTGCTATCTTAGTGAATTATTATTTTTGTGATTGTATAATGATCAGTGGAGTATAGAGCAGCATTTAAAGATTAGCCCCTAGTAAAGGGAAGCATTTAAAGCTTAACCCCACCTTGCACTACTAAAGTTGGATAAAGGAAATTTCAAATATCATTCCCCAAATTCAAAGGACTTTTTGAAATATTTTCATATTAGATGTAGCTGCCAGCCTTACTAAAGACTTGATGATAATTACGGTTTTAAGGGTGTATAGCTGCAACAGTCATTAGCCCCCAAACACAGTAAAAATATGGCAAAGAAAAAGAAAAAACACTAAGCAACTGACCAAATGATAAATTAGTTCACTAATATTTGAATGCTAAATGAAATAATGGAAAAAATAGCAGTTTCATAATGAACAGAAGAAACCCGTATGCTAAACAGTATGGGAAAAAATGGTAAAAATATTACACACTAAAATTGTGCCAGCAAAAAGTTGGAATCATGTCCCAAAGGTGAATAAAATGGAGCATGCACTCAACAGCAATGACCTGTCCATCAGAACACCTGCATGAGCATAAATAAAGCACAGAGGTACCAGCTGCCAATATTCAATTAAAATATGGTGCACTGAAAAGGGAATATAAGACTTGCATCAACTTGACCTACTCAGTTAAGACCATGCATATGGCAGTTTACACATTCCATGTCTGTAATAAGTATGCAGTGTTTTGAACAAGCATCAAAATATCATTGCATATTGTTAAATTCAAAATGCTTCAGAACATCTAGGAGCAGATGTAATCTACTGGGATTTTGGAATAATTATATCAAAATGGCAAAAACGGTTCAAATGCATGTAAAGTGCTTAGGTAAAAACAGAAATATTTTGTATACACTTCCCAGAACTACACACCTTACAGCCGCCATGTGACAGTCTACATGGACCACATTGAAGTGTGTGACAGTACTATAGCCCACAGTCTTCCTAGGCTTTGCTTCAAACTCCTCCACATTGCATCTCTTTGTAAAAGTGTACACTCCCAGCACTTTACTGGGTTGGAACTTGTAACCTTCTCGACATATCACACAAACCAAGCCCGTCTCTTCACCCAGGTCCTCCATTAGTAAGCTGCTCTTGGCGGTAACCTAGAAAATTATAAAACAAAATAGTAGCAAAGCTGAGAACAACCTAGTGTTTTCTGATCTTAACATGCAATCTTAATTTTTTAATGTGTACTTATTTTATTTAAAGTATACACTAAGTTTTGTTGCAAAAAAAAATAAATAAATAATATCGGTGCTGGTAGAATAATTTTGAATTACTCCTAATAATTTCATTTCACTGATTTTCAGCAACTATTATTCCTATTTAATTTTAATGGCCTATAAGAGTTTTGTTGAGAAAAAAAACAAATATGGCAGCCTCTAGAGCAATTTTTAAATTTTGCTTTAACCCCCTCCTTAAATTTGGACTTTCAGCATATTCCCTAATTTTAAGAAACTATTTTTCTTATTTATTTTAAATGGTACATACTGAATTTTGTTGTGAAAAAAAAAACACTACTGGTGCCTCTAGAGCAAATTTTAAATTTTGGGTTCAGGTAAACTCCCATTCCTAATAATCTGATTTCATTGATTTTCAGAGACTATTTTTGTTATTTTATTTCAATGGCATATACTGAGTTTTCTTTAAAAAAATAATAAATTGTGGCCACTAGAGTGATTTGTAAATTTCACTTTAACTGCCACTTGGTTTTCAGGTATATCCCCACTCCTAATGGCCCGATTCACCTAATTTTCAGTAACTATTTTCATTAATTTATTTTCATGAAATATACTCTGTTTTGTTCAGAAAAAACAAAATTTGCAGCCACTAGAACAAATTTAAATTTTTTTAAAAATATTTTTGCTTTAGGTTACCCCTACCCCCAATGGTCCAATTTTGCTGATTACCAAACTCAACAAATTATTTGTTAATTAATGGTTATAAGCAGAATTTCATTGAGATAAAACAAAAATTGCAACTGCTAGAGTGTTAACAGACACACACGAGTCTATATATATGATATACATATACATTTTTTTTCTTTGTCATTTTTGGTGCCCAGTAAGTAGGTTCAATGGAGATTTGAAGAAAATTTTCAAAAATCTTTTCATAGTTACATTTCTTTGGAATTTGCTAATAGCAAGTATAAGAAAATCACTTACCACCCAAAAGCAAATAAATTTAACAAGCTGTTTAAAAAATATACCATCATATTGGCTCCCCAGAACAAATTTAGTATTCAAATAAGTGTACTTACGAAGCTGTTGACAAGCTGTTAAGCTGTTAAGCTGTTTCCTTATATATATAAATTTAGTATTAATAAAGAAATAGAATAAAAAACTTAAATATTCACAGAATTATCACTTGCTATATCTTAAACAACTTGCCTTTGATGAACACTAGTTGTTTCTAGTTGTTTGAGATAGAGCAAGTGATAATTCTGTGAATATTTAAGTGTTTTATTCTATTACTTTTCTTTAGTTATTACATATATGGGAAAAACAAAGAAAAATTTGGAAATTCACACAAAGAACATTTCAACAATATTAAATACAAACAAATTGAAAAAGTGGCAATTGCAGCACATTTCTAGGCCAAAGATCATCACTTTAAAAAGCAGCCTAAATTATTAAAAACAGCCAAAAATGCCAGAGGTATTAACTTTGGAAAAATGTTTATTATAATAAACAAAAATTCTGTCATGAGCTTCCAGATTTTACCATTGGATTGTTTAAGTAAATTTATTCTACCATCGCCAGAGGATAACATCCAGTCTCCAGCTGATGATGAGAGTGAAAGATTTTGAAACTTGTTTTGGATTTTAACCAAGTGAGATTATACTCTTAAAGTTATCTGTAAGATATCCCATTTCTAATCATACTTCTCTACATCTTTCTTTTGTTTTTGGACATTCAATTATACAATATAAAGTTTTATCTGTTTTCCACATTATGGACCCTTTCTTTTTCACTTTTAATCCAACTGGCTCTATTTACCAATTTAAGTTATTATCTATACAGAGTCCTAAAACATTTTATGGTTAATTTTATATTATGTCATTTTTATGCTAATATTACAAAATTTTGTATTATTTATCTTTTGATGACCTTGATACTTATCTATATTTAAAACATATTTGTTTTCAGTTAACCATGGAGTTACTGAGTGACACACACATTAATATTTGCTTCAAGTTTAAATTTCTTTTTTTTTAAAGTTTAATATCCTTTAACCTTTGCAGTCATAGTGAACATACAGTCACTAAAGCTATCAATACCTATAAACAGGGGGAAAAATCCTGAATAAAAACCTCATTCAAGCACTTTGACCCAAAAAGGATTCAATCCTAGGCCCACAACTCAAGAGGTAAGCATGTTACCCTTAAATAATGCTTTATGTTCATTTTGTTCACTTGTGTTTCCAAAAATTTAGAAAGAGTGAGTTGTCTGTGAAACCCAGAAAAAGCTTTTCTTTCATAATTTAATTCACCCATCAGTCTTCAGTTTAATGACTGGTGATTATGGAAGCAATGTCTTATTTAAAGTCTCTCAAAAATACAACAGACTAAATTCTCATAGCAGTACTGTAAAGTTGCAATTTATGATTACTCCATCTTTTTCCTTGTGATTATATTAATTGCAAAAAATATGTTGATATATGAAAGGGAATGTGGACACAAACATTTACCTGCCCTTTCTCATTTGTTCGCATTCCAAGGGCACCCAGCTGTTTCTCACGCATTGCCATAGCAAGGCGCTTCTTTTCAGCTCTAGTCTGCTCACGAACTTCTTCAATGCGATTAGCCACCTTGGGATGAGCTCTTAGGGCTTCCAGCAAGTTTTCTGCCAGAGATCCTACATGCTCATCCGATGATACTTGTTCCAGACGATGGATGATGGGTATGCAATCTGTCGATACTGCCGACTGCAACAGAAGGAATGGCTTTAGAATTGGCAAACATAGGAATTCTTTAACAAGATATATTATACAAGCAAAAATTAGAATAGAATAACCAGAAATTACAAATATTGTTGTATCTATTTTTGCAGTTAAACTTTACAATAAAGAAATTCAACTGTCCTTACTTTTAATTTCTTTGTTATTTGAAGAAAATTAGAAATGAATGTCTAAACATTTTGTCAATGGTATAAAATTTAATAGTAAGTACTATTATGATAAGTATATAAACAAAATGCTCCATAAACTGCAGCAATAAGTATATAAAAGGATAATGCATTTTCAAATAGTTTGAATGCCAGATAACCACATAAAAAAATGTATGATCTCCTTACAAAAGCAGTCAGCTGTGTGGCTTCATGTTCTGTGGCAAGTCCAGTCAAGAAGCGCAGAATATACTTCAGAGCAGGTTTGGAAATAAATTCTTTCCAGTCATCACTATCAGTCCTGAGCAATGTAGGCTTGACACATGGTGCATGCATCTGTAGAAGAGGAAACATTAAGCCTCTAACTTAAATGACTAATGTTGAGTTTGTAATAATACTCTTTGGCACTTATGCATAAAGACCTTTCATTCATTCCTTCAATACTAACTTTATAATTTCAGATCTACAGCTTCAGTGAGCTCTAGATTATTTCCTACAAGCTTAGGAAAAGCTTTGCACTAACTACATTTATTTTCAGATTAAATTCCTCAACAGAACTGATAATTTGCTGCAATATAAAACATGATTGTACCCTTCATAGCTGTATCTGATTGCAACACTTTCACTGAAAATTATCACAAACGAAAGATTGTGCTAATAGTTACACGTGAATTAAAAACAGCAAACAGATAAATTAATAAAATCAGAAAAATGTATTAATTTGGTTACTATATAACTATCAAGGTACATATTTATTTTTCAAGGCTTAAAGGTCTATACTTAATAATTACGGCTACCATATATCAGTATTTATATGGATATGTCAACCTTTTTACAATAAAAATAACTGTCCACATACATTTTTGTACATCCTTTAATTTGTACACATATTTCATATTGCACTCTTATTTATTTATCTTTGCTTCATATGCATAAATGGTGATATTCAACTAGGACATGTTTCGGAAGCTCTCACATCAGCCTTAGCCTTAGACTGTTTTGATGAACTCTTTTCAATCAAACCACTAAATATTTTTTGTTGTTCAATATCTTTCAATCTTAGATTTCTTTCTTTCCAAATCCTCTGTATTGATATTCCCTATTTATCCATATATTTCCTAAACCTCTTTGTTGTAAAATTTCCTTAACTTATAAAAATACAAACTACAAAGGGGTCTCCACCTATCTGGCCCAGGCTATTTTAGGTATAACCCCTTGCAATTATAAATTTGTAATACATTAATGATTTTATACTAACCATTTATCTAAATTCTAAATAATTAAAGTACAAAATTTTCTTATCATCAACAGTAGACTACTGGAATTTCAGGGGACCAGGTTTCGATCTAGGGGACTAAAATAAAATATTTCAATTACTCTACCTATACCATTATTTTATAAGCTAGCTACGGTCTCTACAAACTACTAGTTCCTTTGTTTCTCAAATACCTACTATAATGTTATGCGTAACATCTGAAAATAGAAAATCCACAATACAATACAGTTCCTGATTATTACCCAATTCAGACAACTCAATGCCATAAATCTAAATTGCTAAAACCAAAGATCATTTATCTTCAGATCCAAAAATGGCATCATGTTATCTGTTTCCATTTCAACAGTTGCAGTTTTAAACCTGCAAGAGCCTACAATTAAGTTCACTATTGAAACAGAAACAGATAATAAGTTGCTATTTTTGCATCTGAAGATAATAAAATGTAATAATAAAATTGAACTTGGCATCTATAGAAAGGACATGCATACAAACAATTATATCAAAGCCCATGGTTTCAATTCAAGATCACATAAGGAAGCAGTGTCCAACAGCATGACATACATGCCTATAATATACCAATAATAAAAAATAATACAAGAATGAACATCTTTACATAATAGAAGCTGGAAAATCTAATGGGTTCAGTAAACAGATGATTATCCACAAAATTTAAAGATTCCCAGAGACAAAAAAAGAATTAAACAAATTACAACTTTGAGTGATTTAGTAAGAAAGAAAACATTTAAAAAGTTCACTTACCACCCATTAGCCAATAAGAAATTTCAAAAAATTTTCAAGCAGTATATCATCATCTTAGCACCTCAAAACCAATACAGTGCAAAAATTTTTTTTGAAATTAAAACAAAACAGATTCCAGACTCAAAGAGAGAAAATCTGGCATTTACCAGATTAATGTAAGGATTGTGAAAAAACAAAGAGAAATATAGGCATTAGGTTGAAGGAACATTGGAGAAACATCTGTTATAAACAAATAGATAAATCAGCTGTGGCAGCACACTTTTGGAGTGAAAACTATGAAATAGAAAAAGGCATCAAGACATTATAAATTAAAATGTAAATTGGAGCTTGCACAGTGAAACTAATCATATAATTAATATCATTGTATGATTCAGTTGAACTACATACTCTTAATGCTTCCCTTGCTCGTCATAATGTATGGAACTGGTTTCAAAAACATTTAGTTCTCATCTTCAGCCAGGTTAAAGTCCAACTGTCAAATCATTCATTGAGCTATATACACATTCCCACAGTTCAATGAATGATTTGACAGTTGCACTTTAACCTGGCTGAAGATGAGAAATAAATGTTATTGAAACTGGTTCCATACATTATGACAGGTAAGTTAAGCATTAAGAGTGTGTAGTTCAACTGAATCATACAATGATATCATTATAAATTGTTCAACAACCCAAAAAATTAAGCATATGGGAAAGGATTTATAAAAAAAAAACATGAGCAAAACCTTATGAATTTCGACATCCCAGAAGCAGACAGCTCTATTCAATTGTAATCTAAAAAGAAGTTAGGAACAGTGAAGTTGTTACATATACAACTGAGTCAGTATTAGGTGATACTAAAATCAGTTAGTGAAGTTTTAGTGTCACCTAATACTGACTCAGTAGCTCTGTTCAAGTTTATCACAAGATCACCAGATACCTACCTACCCAATTTCTATGAATGATTGAACAGATGAGGATGTGAAACATGTCCTGAGTAAATCTCATGTTAGTGAAACCATAAAACGTGTTCTAAATATTTCGACTCAGAAGAGATTATCAA
This sequence comes from Metallyticus violacea, assembly GCA_030762175.1. NCBI lineage: Eukaryota > Metazoa > Arthropoda > Insecta > Mantodea > Metallyticidae > Metallyticus > Metallyticus violacea. Next base: position 24,660,012 of record CM060835.1, on the reverse strand, counting down.
AGATCATTTACTTATTAATCATTCATATCCATTTACTTTTAACTGTATACAAATACTCCCCTAAATTCCCTAATCAAGATTTGTTACCAAAAATGTTTCTTACTGCTATCTCAGATCTTATATGAACCCATTTTACTTTGATCAACCGACTCTTCCACTCTCGTTTTTGAACATTCAAATAGGATGTAAATGGAATTTTCATTACTCCTACACATTGGACATACACTCTGTTCCAGATTGGGTAATTAGAAATTATATTTGGTTTTTGCCAAGATATTGCAATCTTTGCTTTTTTCAATTTTCACTAAAATGCTATCAAGTTTATTTTGGAATTTGCAGGCTATCAATTATTTTTTACTCATGAGTAAAAAGCAGTGAATGTATCTATTCACTGATTAATATCCTATGTCAACTGCTCAGATCTTCAGGTGAAAGGAGTTGTGATATTCATACTAAATGAATCCCGAGACCAGAACTGTCTAAAGCTACCTGAAATTCTTATGATGGTAGTTCAACTCGAGTGGATTTGCATCTACAACTACTTTTCAGAGCAAGCTAATGTGGCAACGATGCAAGTTTGTACTTACTGTGATATATTCTAAGGCCTGTCTCACAATCCCAAGTGATATTATGTAGTCTTTAAGTGTATTTCCAATGGCATTCCTTTCGATTCCCGCTGTCAAAATGCAAAATAACTCCAACTGAAATGAGAAACATGGCTATCTAAATCTGTCTTTAACAAAGGTCAAGAAATTCTTCAGCCAACACAATGGTATCCCTACTAAAACATTTCCCACGTACATTACTATAATTTCAAAAGTAAAAATTATACAAAGTATTCAAAGTGCTGATGTTTTCTTTTATGTGGGTATAATAATGCTCATTTAACTACTGGATCCACAGTTTTTAACTCTTGGAACTGTTTTTTGGAACTGCAAGATTTTCCAGAGAACATGCACTTGAGTAAATTGTAAGCTTATTTATGCTGTATCATGTAATTTATATCTTCAAGCTCAAGCCATACAAAAGACTTGAAAGCAATGGAAAGTCTATAATAACTTTATTTGAGCTTTGTATAAAGGATAAATTTTAAATGCATTGCTAACCTTATGTTCATCATCAGGGGTATGTTCAAAATCAAATCTGTTAAAGTCTGTGACTGACTTGAAGTGGTCACACAGTAGTGCCATTTTTCCAGTGTTACCATAGGTAAGCGCTGCCAACACTCGCATTAGATGTAACAAAACAGCTGAGTTATTACGAACTCCTGGTGCAGTGGTACAACTTAGCAGAGCACGAATGTGTTCGCTGCCTCCAAATGTTTGGGAAAATTCCAGGAATGATTCCAGAGGTTTGGAAGCTGCTTTAGACAGAATTGTTTCCATTATCTGAAAAATACAATAATGAAGTATGTAAAAATCATAAAAAGAATTTATTGCAGAATTTATTTATTAAGTGATACATTTTTTACAAGGTAGAATTCAAATCCACTAAACTATGGAGCAGGTCTTATTTAATATGCACCCAAAGCAGTAGGCTGATTTTGTATAAAATGTCTGCCTCCTACTTTGAAAATTAGAAAATAAAACAATAAAACTATCATAATAGAAAATATTGAAAATAAAAAGTACTCTTATCTTTCATTAAGGTTTAATCTGATTTTATGTCATTTTCTTAATACTAATATTGAGGAAAAATCTTTCTATGCATGTAGCAGGTTCTTCCATCCAAATTTACATATAAGACCTATAGAATAGCAAAGGTGAGCATGCCAAATTTATTTTCGAGAAAAATGTGTTAAAACTTGTGCAATGTTTTCCTTTGGCATGGTGAGGAGTTCAATGGAAAAACTGGTAATTTTTTAATATTATCCTCAATAATGAAAAAGAGGAAAGTTCATAGAATATGCAAAAGAAAAAAAGGGAAGTTTGTAGAAATGCCTATTCTGAATGCCTCATATCCTGGAAAGCTTAAAGGCTCTCTCACCGAAAGACATTTAATAAGTGAAAGACTGACTCAAATATCCAAGTACTTTTTTTGGCCATGGCTGCTTTCAACGAACTATAGAGAATAATAATATAGAAATCCAAGATCCATGATATAAACCTCAACTGTAACTATAAATTTTCCCAACTTCTGCTTCTCATTATCATCATAACCATGCATTAGGCATAGGATTATAATTGATCTCCTAAAGATATTTATTTTCTTTTTAAAGTTTAATAATTCTTCTGGATAATATTTCCCTTCCTTGTGCTTTGTATCGTAAGAGCTTTAAAAGGTCACAATTGTATCATTTATCTACATATATATTCATATCTATTTTCTCTTAAATTTGGTATATTTAATTTAGCACAAATCTTCGTTTTTAATGTTATCTTTCTTTGGGGGTGTTTGCTTCTGTTAAAACGACAAAAAATATTTTACATTTTGCTGGTTTAAAACTGTATTTTTTATGAAACCAACCATTGGTACAAGCAAAATACAAATTGAAATTATAATTTTTTAAAAATTCTTCCTATTTTAACAAGTTTCATTCAATTTTCTTCATTTTACTCCATTATTTTCTAATTTTTTCATATGCAAATTATATAATATTTTCCAATGGAAGTTCAACCACTAAGCATGAGCGGTCACAGTACAGAAGCATATGCTGTTAACTGGTTCCTATGACCTTCAGTGTCCCAATCTAAAGCAGTTGGAGCACTGTCTTTGAACCATTTGGACTTTTTTTTAATAATAATTATTTTACAGCAGACCATGTACTCTACACTGAGTTTCAGTCATGATCTGAAAACACAGTAATCACAAAATACAAGGGTGGATCATTATGTAATGCATAACATTCTTTTAAAAATGTTCAATAGTTAAAACAAAATAATTCATACACAATGAAGCCAATTCCTTAGCTACTTTTCAACAAAGAAGCCCAGTCTCTCAGCACAATTCTCCCTCTTGGCACTAGTTTTAATATAATCTGTTCATAGAACTGTCTTTTGGGAGTATAGCCCGCACTTCATTGGAATTGAAGCATTGGCCGCCTAAGAATTTCTTCATTGTGTCCAACAGATGAAAATCCAAAGATGCAAGGTAACTGTATAGTGGGGTGCTGGGGCACCTTCCAACCAAATTTCAACATTTTGGTATGGACAGAAGTCACAACAAGGTGATGAGCATTGTCATGGAGCAATCTGACATTTGCAGCATTGTGTTTGTCACAAAGCGCATGGCACAACTTTACCACCATACGATGCAGCATTCATAGTGGTTCCTCGTGTAAGAGTAAGAAATTCCACCTACAGAACACTATGCATATCCCAGAACATGTCACTAGAACATTTTTTGCAAATTGCATCACCTCAAATTTCTCTTTGCTGGGAAACTGAGATGTTTCTATTCCATTTAGGCTTGTTTCAGGCATGTGATATGCCCAGGCCTCACGTCCAATCATGATTTCTTCCTGAAAGCCATACCCTTCTGCAGCATTATACCATAAGTGGCCCAAGTAAGTTATCATTTGTTCACTTTTCTGGCAATATGTTAGGTTCTTTGGTACCGAATGGACACTTTATAAACTTTAAAAAAATATACACAAAATATAAATGTTACAAAAATATACATAATATTGTAAACTGTACTGTTAGAAATGATGAACAACTCTGACAACATTTGCAGAATGGATCCACCAGTTGTTCAGAATTGCAGTCTCAATGGCAGTATCATTCCACTGAGTTGCAGCTGTTATTGGTCATATGGAATGTGGTGAGTCAATAGTTTCACATGGCTTCCTTCAATAACGTGCAATAAACCTAGAGATGTCACTGTGGTCCAAACAGTCTTCCCCATATGTGCAAATTTCTCTGCACATTTTACTTGGGCTTGGGTTTCATTCTTTTGCCCACAAAAAAAGAACTATATCTCTTTGCTATTCACAAGTTACAACAATAACACGCTTGTCATCTTTGCGACATAGTTCTTGCTTCTGTTGCAAGAGCTATATTGATCAAATATATGACATCTCTAGGCGAACTTCAAACCAGAAGTCTGCAAAAGTTCACTATTTCTCCATAATAACATTGCAGGAAAAATTTATTGTGCATTACTTAAGATCCACCCTGTAAATTGATAAATCAAACAATTTAATCAAGAGGCATGATAAGTCGTGAAACAATGCTCTTAGCTTTACTTATATGTTAGTGCTGTTATAATGCCATAAAATTAGTATAGAATATTCTGATTGTATGATTTGTATGTGAAAAAAAACTCCTGCAAAAAAGTGAGGTGATCTGTAAGAAAATACTCCCATGCTCTTGCACCTTGCAGAGATGAACATATTTAAGGAAAGGAAAATGGATCTGTTCTGGATAAGAAACTAAATGCAAATTGCACTGTGCTTGCCTAGTAGAAGCTGACAAAATTTTAGAAAGATTAGAACAAAATTCAAAGAAATCTGCAGGAAAAGGAATTTTACAAACTTTAGCTTGGAATACCACCAAATATTTGCTATCTATAATTGTTCTATAACTCAATAATCATAATTCTACACCATACCATTGATGCCTGAACAAATCTTAGCCTTGGAAAACTGGAGATGGAAGTAAACCCCTAGATGTGGTTCCAGAAAGGAAACTTTACAATATGGTAGAATGAAAAGTTACAATTGTGAAATAATTGATTAAACAATAATAAATACAAATTGAATGCACACATTAAAGATATTAGAAAGAAAGAAAATGTATGTAATAACAGCACACTTTTAAATTTTAAAACTTTATAACATTAGTGTTGTTCAGGAATTGCAGCTAGGTGATAATATAAGTAGAATAAATTTCTGGAGATGGGTTTTTTGATAAGTTGTATTGATTTACATTTAATTTTTTTCATAACAAGCTTGGTTCCATTTAAATGGACAATATTGCACAAGAAATACATTTCATGATTAAAAACCTTATATATGGTGAAAGTTTACAGAATTATCGGGCCTATATTATGAAAATACAATGAATGCAGAGAGTTATAGATGTGACATAACCGCTCATTATTCAAAAAATTATTGGAGACTAAAAATAAATATGCATTTTTTCAACAAGACTCTGCTATAGCACCTGATCCCTCTATTTGCATTCATTGAGAAAATATCTGAAGATAGCACCATAAGTAAGAAATTATTGCTAGTATGATCTTGAGTTCTTCCATATGTGATCTCTATTTATGGGGGAAACTTGAAAAACAAAACATATGAAAATAACCCACATATATTGGATCTATACAAGAAGAGAAATTGCAGCATTTTCACAAGAGGTAATGTATACAAAAATAAACCTTCTTAGAAGATGGGACAATGATGTAATTTCCAAAAATTAAGATAGGTGGTTATTGTAATTGTAATTTGCACGAGATATCTATGCACTTCAATTGAGAGATTATGCATCATCGAGCTCTATCAGTAGATAGCATGCTTTCAGCTACCAGTGAGCTGTGCTCTCATGAATGAATGTCTATTTGAAAGCAATGTTTTATTCCTTAAAATTGTTGCAATGTTTTATTTTGCTAATCATAGTCACATAATAATGGTGTCAATGTAATTACAGCCAGCAGAAGGACATTATGATGCAGAAAGTGAAAGTGAACATGGCAGAATTATTAGCAGTTTTAATCTAAAAGATTTATTTCTGCAGATGATCTGCTTATATACAAGAACTGCAGTGACTAGCTTGCTTTTTAAAGATGTGCTGAAGAAACATAATAAACACATTAGAGTGACTATGTTGCAGTAGAGTAATATTATTCTAATATAATGCAACAATAAGTGTATAACTTCATTTTTTTCTTTATATGTTAAATACTCATGATATAATTTACTGCTATTACAATTGATTTGAGTTTAATAACACAAAAATTTAAAAAAAAACCTCCATTTAGGAATTTAAAATTCCTTTTCAGACACTTATCTATCAGTGTATATGTAACAATATGTCTTAAAAATGGGATCCTATACATCTTATCACAGTTTTGATTAGTGCTCAACATTCATAACCAAAAAAAAGGTGCATTTGCAAAAAAAGGCCTTATAAAAATTTAAAACTTTTCTAAATATCTTTGTTAATGTCGTTTTTATATCATTCCCATATAAAACTTGTTCTGTCATTTCCCACAGTGGCTCCTAAAGAATAAAAATTATTTACCTTTAGTATTACATTATGGGCAATGAACACGGATATATGGAAGTAACTTACATCTAGCAGCTGTTCTGTGATGGCAGCCTGTGAAGCATCAGTTTCTCCAGCAAGGCACAGCTGTAGAATTCCTAGGAACACACCTATAGCACCAAGCTCTGGCTGGGTGAGGACCTCTTGATTACGCTGCACTTTAACACATAATCTGAACAACTTGAGCAATACTTGTAGCAAAGGCCGGGCTCGAGTGATATCCTTAATTGCTGACAGGCGGTCCAACATAACCTGCAACATTTTCATGTATGACATATTTGTAAGATTAACTTTTTGATTCAATGCCTGGCACCTTACCCACTAGGCTAAAGTGTGCACACAGAATGCTTCAACCATCATTTTAAATTACCCACCAATACCTATTAACCTGTTCATTAACATGCAGTCATATGATTCGTCCTCATTTTTACCAATGATGGTTACCCTACAATTTGAAAATGCTGCTCATGAGCTCTTATCACTTAGGTTTTCTTAAGTCCATCATAAGGTGTGCTATCATTCCAGTATAACTATCACTCTCTCATGCCTTAAAACTGATTTATTGGTTTGAAACATTCATTATGGATTTACAAAATTTGAAAATTTTGCTTTGCAAACCATTGTATCTCAAATTGATTGCCTAGGTCCCTTCCATAATTAGTAATATTTGTGTGGTGTTATTCATTAATATTATATATGACTCTTGTACACAAATAAATGCTCGGTACAAACCTGAAGTCCACCACAGTCACCCATTACATTTGCCATCTTGTACACCTCCTCATTGTTCACTTCCTGCTCACTCTTGGCATCAAGTGTTTCAACAAACTCTTCTGTAGCATCACCAAGAAGCCCTCGCATACGATAGACAACTCTCATGGCATCACCTTCACCACCCTCTGCTACCCACACTTTCTTGAAAACCTGATAAAAAAAAAAAAAAGATACACCATGGGTTAAAGTAACTCATTTCCAAAATGTTACATTTTTCTATACATGAAATAAAATTAAAAAAATATTACATATTAAAACTTATAATTTTCTCCCTTTTATGCACAAATGAATGGAAAATTAAAAGTTTTTATTCTCAAAATTTATAGCCTTCAAACATTTTTTAATTTAAAACACTATTATCAGAAATTCGGGTAACTTCATCCCATATTTCTTTCATTTAATTACAGGTTTAATATTTAGGTCAAAGTTACCTCTAGAAAAGTATGTATGTACTTTTGGTCCACTTAAAAACAGATGAAAATGATGGTGCAGTGTCTCCTAGAGTATTATCATATCTTTATGAATCTCTGTTGCATTCATACTCTTCTTTAGCAAATACTTTGTAACTGCACAATGTTCAATATTTGCCATTTTTTCCATATACTTACATCTGCACAGCAACAAACAACTATAGCTACTACAATTCCTGCCCAATCCATATAGGGGAAGGGTTTGATAACAAAACTGCTTCAGAGTTGTTGCTGGAATCTGTGGGTTATTTTGAGAACTTTTCAAAAGAACCACCATAATATAATTTACATATAGTTGTTGCAGTCATCTAACTAATGCTGGCACCTACCTTAAAATGCCAGAATCAAACGTTGGTTGGTTAGTCTTATGGTAAATGGTTGAGATTTCATCTCAACTTCTTTCTGGCATTACATTAAAGGTTGGTCAAATTTTAAAATCAAATGTATGAACAATAACTAGCAGATTACCAAATTTATTTTCTAGATTTAGGACAAAGATATCCAAACTGGTTAAGTTATCCCATCTTATGGCACCTTACTTGTTTATTCCATTTAGAATGCATAAATTTCCCAAAAAGTCATTAGTGGTTATTCTGTTTGGAAAATTCTGAATAAAATTACAAACAGTCTGAATGCTTAATTTAATTTGTACCTTCCTAATATGCTGCTGTTTTCTATATATTTTTATTCTAAATGTTCCAGTCTTATATTTTACTAAACTTTTAAAAGAGAGATTAAAAAACAGCAAAAAATCAAGTTCGTTTTCTATTGGAATTATGCAATTGGTAGATAAACAATGCAACTGGAGAACATGTAAAAAATTAGAAGAACTTACGCACATACATTTACTGTCAAAAGGTGATCAATTTGCAAGGTAAGAAATATTATAAATATCCAATTTATTTGACTTACCTCTTTAACTGGCAGATCAAGACTAATGATTTTGTTATTAACTAAGAGTTCCATGCCGTTATCATCCTCCAGAAGTGCTACCAACTCACAGTCTTGACAGATTTTATTCTTTACATCTCGCATAAGAGGCCCTAATCCTGGTTCAGTGCTGCTGTAAGGGTTCCCTAACATGCGACCCTAGGGAACAAATATTAACTCATAACTAGAAAGAAAATCAGATCTAAAGTCAACTATTTTTCTCATTAATTAATTTCAGTGATGCTTTTACACACAGGGGGCAAATCAATAAAAAAATAACATACCTACTGCACTTTGGTAGCTTTATAGAGTAGAACCTCTATTCATTGTTTTTGGAGCCAGGTTAAACAAACGATGGATGCAGGAAAACAATAGATACGGGAAGTGTATAGATCATGTTAAAAAATTAATAAAGGCAGTATATAGGCAAACACTATATTTGTTAGTTCCATATGAATTTTTTTAAAGTTTTTATAATTTTTAAAAAATTTTAACTATATTTTGTGTCAATTTTACATGCTATCCGTGTACATATTTTACACTTTGTTGTCAGTCCTGGTTGTCTAGTGGTAACCATACTTGCTCCTAAACCCAAGATCATGGGCTCAATCTCAGCCAGCATCAATGAATTTTTTCGGGCATAAAAATCCTAAGTATGGCTTCCTTCCGAAGGGAAGTAAAGTCGTGGGTCCCATGTTGTAGTTTTACAGTACGAAAAAGAACCTCAAGCCTGAAAGAAGAGGCTTCTGAGCAAAATTTGTTGCCTGTTTCATCCCCTGAATTGGATGGGATGCTGCTGACCTGAGACATTACAGAACATTAAAAACAAAGGGAACAAAAGAGAAAATAAAAAGTAACCATAATTGCCTCTTAGACCCAAGGTTATAGGTTGAATCCTGGCCAGGGTTGATGAATTTTTTTGGGGCATAAAAATCCTAAGTATGGTTCCTTCATAAGGAAAGTAAAGTCGAGGGTCCTGTCGTACAACACATAAAAGAACCTCAAGCCTGGAAATAAAGGCCTCTAAGCAAAATTTATAAGTAGTTTCATGCCATGAATTGAAAAGGACGCTGATGACCTGAGAAGTTAAAGAGCATATATATATATATATATATTGTATATCAGTTGGATTTGCAATCTGTGAGCATCATGGGGCATGCCAAACTTTTGTTCTGAAACTGGCCTTTCATGAAAAGCACTTGGCACCAATCCCAATTTAGTTGTGTTTTATATAAGTGATGCAAATTAGTAGATTTTTAAGTCATAAAAATAGTTTCTGTACTGAAACCTGGAGTTTACCCACTTGCTGAATACTGGACTACCATCAGTTAAATTATGACAATAGTGCTAACTTTATATTAGCTTATTTGCAGAGGAAAGATTGATCAATTGTTAATTCACTCCTCAGTAATATTTATTAGAGATGGAGAAAAAATATTGCTACACATCCCAGTTTCCATAAGTACATTATTACATATTGTCAATTTGCCAATGCAAGATTTTGCAAAATAATTAAGGAAGGACTGAAATCTCTTAAAGATATTAACAAAGTTTCAGAATCGTTGATTGAAGATATCTTGGCTTACTTTTACAATTAGTCATGTGGTCATGTGGTCCAAATTGCAGTATTTGTGGACATAAATTAAATAATATGAATGAACACGTTACTGAATAAAAACATTACATTGATAGTCATCCTGGCTTGTATCACATTAGATGTTGGATGGTACCTGAGAATATGTGCTCGATGTTTTTTCATAATTTGCGATGTTACTATAGTCACCATATTATAAGAAACATTACCTTAGTGCCTCTTTAGCTCAGCTGACATCGACAGTTCCAAATTTCCAATATGCATCATCTGACGCTAAAGAAAAAGGCACCTTTTCCATACAAGTGTTTGACAGTAAAGATAAATTAAACAAAACCCTCTCTAGCAATGATGATAGATGGTATTTGCATATAAATAACACTATGCAAGATAAAGAGCAAGCTATGACAACTATTACCTTAAGACTTTTGGCAGATATATTCCAGTTGTTTTGAAAAAATGCATTTTATGCATATAAAACCGATTCAGTGTATTTTCACATTGGCATAGCCTTGGCTTGGCTGTTGTATCACTTTCACCCTCTTCCTCATTCCCCTCCCCTGTATAAAAACACTTGTGACTCCTCCCACTTTATTGCACACTTCATCAACACTTTGAACGTCACATGTGACAATGTCCATGTCCACTGTCTTGTCGGAGTCAAAACTGACAGCAATGACAACTATGGCCCATTCTTCGCATCAACTTTCATCAACACCCTATGGCTCCAAAAGTATCGGCAACTATGGAGATTTCGAGTCATGCTTTCTCAGATCAAGCTTGACACGAACCCTATCTCTGCAACGATCATGCTTCACTATTTCAGTTTGAAAATGATCATTCAAGAATAGAATTTCTTTGGGACTGAACTTTTTGAACGAATAATGCAGGAAAATGATACTTCAAGGAACGATGAATGCAAATTTCATTTTTACATAAGATATAATATAAAACATTTGGTAATGCATAAACTGAATAATACATCCAGGAAAATTATGGTTCTGGGAACAATAGATCCGGGCTCCACTATATTGAAAATCTAAAGGTATAGCCCTAAAAACTTTTCCTAAAAGTTAAAATTGCACTGTTTATTTGACATATAGAAAAATCAGGCTACAAATTTATGTAGATGAGCAAATACCTGTAGGAAGTCTTCCTGTTGAGGATCCTTCTCTAGTGTAAGGAAAAATTCACCTACATCATTTTCTTCAGGGTAAATAATTGAACACAGTCTTTCAAAAATAAATACTGGGGTTCGCACATCTTGAGGACCATACTTTTGTACAGTTTCTATGCAGATTGCCATAAATGCTTTAGTCTCTTGTTCTGTTCCTAAAACAGTTAAGTTCCAACATTAGTTAAGCAACATTACCACTCTTGAAGAACATATGTTTACTTTTAAATATTACAAACCTGTGGTCATTTCTTCCAAAAGTTCTAGGAGTTTTTCCTGTGTATCATCTATCAGTCTTGTGCGTTGAACCACTAGTCTTCTCAGTGAAAGGTACCCATTCAGGACTGCTCCAACCAGACGTCCCTTGTATTGTTGCTTTATACTATCCTGCTCTAAAAATGATGCTAATAGTTCTGTGAGCATCTTCAGTGCATAGCCTAGAATCAAATAAACTTTTAAGTAATAGGGCATTTTGCATGAAATATGTTTTCAAGGTCTAAGTAAAAGCTACAATGTTTTGTAATAATAATTATTTAACATTGCTTTAAAACCTTCCAAATTCCATTTGTTTTTCACAATTTAGAGATGTTTGAAAGTTTGGGGATATCTCCACAAACCATAAAGCATAAACACCTTGAAAACAAACATTACTGATAAATTGATATCATTGTATGATTCAGTTGAACCACACACTCTTAAAGCTTCATTTAATTACTGATAAAATTTGAAGAAGTGACAGGGCACATGCTAGCAAGGGCTTTCTAAAATATGGTGCATTAAGTTCATTCCTTTTTGGATGGAGATAGTGGACTCTTCCACTCTTCCATATGCTGTGATGTCATCACATTTCTTACAAAATGAGGTAAAGTGTTAAGATTATTAAAGAAATTCCAGATTTGGTTGTGAGTGAGACCATGGAATGCCCAGTATTTTATGAAAAAATATTTTTAAAATTGATGACAAAAATTTATGGGCTGTAATAATTAAGTGATGCAGCCCTATTTGCCAATAAATACATTAAATACAGCACTGAGGCCAATAGGAACACTGTATCAATTTTAAGAGAACCACAAAATGGGATATCTTTCTTATATATATTTTTTTTTTTAATAACTCCGGTGATATCATAGGCAACAGAGCTGATGATGTTTGAGATGAAAAAATAAATTGGATAGAGAATTTTTGTTGTTTAGGGAACCTCTCTTTTATCTGCCATTCAGGACCCAGGAAAGTTTGAAACAAACCTGAATCAGGAAGAATGGTTGAACCATGAACTTCCCATTCATGTGTCTGTGACTTAGCAGCATTGGAAATCTGCATCATGATATCAGTTATGAGATATTAATTCACAAACTGGAATTAAAAATAGAATAATCTTTGGTACCTTGAGCAAGATCAGAAGTCAGTGTTGTGTCTTCTAGACGATGTAGTTCCTGGATCTCACGTGTAAGCAAGTCTGCCAAATGAAGCAGGACTCCACGCACAGCCAGGTACTGTTTCCATGGGGGTGGTTGTACCAGACTCTGGTATAGTGAGAGGAACTCTGCAGCACTCTCTCCAGCAGTACCAAGTTCACCAAGGAACCCAGTCAATAAGTCTAAAATCTACACACAAAAAAAGTCACCACATTATGTTAGCACTAAAATGACAAATTAACAATAATAAAACATTAACTAATGTGATTACCTCTCGTTTGCGAACAGGAACTTGACAGAGACTTTCCAACATGTTACAGGCCACCTGTCGAGCAAGTCGTGAGCTGGGGTTGAACAAAACTTGCTTCAGCCAAGCTGCATCTGTCAGGCGCAGTGGCATCACCCCTCTTAGACTTTTCTGACGCCAACGGTGTCCATATTTCTCCATTAGATACACAGATCTAGCTTCTTCCTGCAATGAGCACAATTCATATTAAGAGTTTGAAATCTTCTTTATAACTAACAGCAGCCATTAGCCATTAAACAGTGTAACTCTTTCAGAATAAATTTTGGTATTTTTAATTATGTGTTTGTATTAGGTTCCCTTTTGTCTACGTTATTTAGAAATTCCTTAACCTTTCTGCCCCAATATATGATCCAGGTAGTTTGCTTTTGTACATTTCAAATGATGTAAAGTACAATCTATGTTCAAATTAGATTTCAAATATTTTAATGGGAATATCAACTACAGTATTTCTCCAGTGGATAAAATACTTTAAAATGCTAAAAACATTTCTGTGGCTTTACTTTCAATGGACTGGGAAACACTCTGAGTTAAAAACATTTAAAATATTGATACGATGATAAAACACTCTTAACATTTGTTTCACTCTCAAAAAATTGTAGAATTTCTGTTTTCACATCAATACAGAAGAGAATCCTAGCTGTACCAAGCATATACCAAGTTCATATTTCTTCATATCATCTTTATGTTTCTAAAGGATTACATCTTTTATTTAAATCTTAAAATTGTGAACACTTTTCCTGCCCATATATGTATAGTGCAGGATGCCCCATATAAAACCAGTACACCTCACTGCCTCATTGCACTCATAAATAGATGTTGGCTTCATTGCCTCTATATTTATTACTTGGCCACATTGTGCTTTGTATACATAATTGTTAGAGTTCAAGAGTAATTATACTGAATATTGTGAAGTGCTGTGAGAGAAATTGTGCCTTTTTTTTTTTTGTTACTGAGGCACTACAGGTGGCAGGGACACTAATGATACATAAAATTAGACAATAAACTGAGAAAGGAGTTTACTTAAATGTAAAATTGGAACTTAAACACAGTGAAGCCAATCATATTAATAGATATCATTGTATGATTAGTTGAACTACACACTCTTAAAGCTTCACTTACTTTTTATAAATGTATGGAACCAGTTTCGAGAACATTTTGTTCCCATCTTCAGCCATGCTAAGGTTGAGTTGAACCTTACTCCCACTCATGAGCCCATGCCTTCACAACCTCAGTCACCCATGGTGGTAAATAAGCAGTATCATTTAGTAAATTTTTAAAAATATTTTAATTACACAACTACCTACATTAAAAAATAATTTCAACCTAAATTACGAGATGCATAATATTTGTACCTTCTTCAGAGGTTTAGCAGTTGATGAATCAGGATTCCTGACAGGCATGTGTTGTCGCCACACTTTGTAAGAATGTTTGGGGTCACCTTGCAGCCATTTTGCAACATCCACTCTCACACCTTCTGTTGGTCTAATGGTGGCAAGAACATCCACCGTCTTATCCTGAATAAACACAATTAATGTCATGCTTATAGCAAATAATAAATTTCTTACATGCAATAAAAATTTTAGTATTTACATCTATCTGTATTAAAGAGTTAATCAGATGTGAAAGCTTTTATATCAAAACACTATAAATAAGCATGTTATTAACATGTAAAATACGAAAGTCTTATTTTCACATTAATTGACATTAACAGAAGAAATCAAATTGATCAACTCAAACCACAATGTCCAATCACATAACATTACCTTGTTCTTTTTGGATACAGGCTGATCTGGCTTGATCAGAGATTGGAGTATTTTCAAGCATGGTAGGATAATTGATTGCATCACTACTGGGGACTTGGAATCCTTGCATGCCATAAGGAACAGCTGCATCACACATCTGCAATACCAACAGAGCATATAAATTAAGTACAGCACTCTGACTCAAGTAGTGAATCATTATAAAACTATTTTGTGAAGTTTTCATAATAATTTTGTTTGTGCTAAATGTTATGTTTCTATTTTAAAAAACTTAGCTTTTGTGACTTTTGAAACAGAAAAAGCTGATAAATAAGGATAAACTAAAAGGGAGGGCACAGGTGTAATTTTATACATTTTTCCAATGCTTATATTTTCTAATAGGATACAGTATTATATTAGACAAATGTGAATCATACTAATGCTTTCCCATTTTAAAAAGGCTAACCTTTAAAAGCGTATTTTTAATTGCTGGTTTTAAGTGAAAAAGCACAATTTTTCCATTACATTCATTTGTGCCAAGTTAGCAAAGGAAGCCTTACAATTTCTACCACTAGATGGTACTAGTTTATATAAAAGGTATTAGATGTTACTTTTAACAGTTCTTTTTAATAATGTCAGCTGTTGTGGACAAAATATTGGGAAGAGATAGTTTACTTTATCAAAAATGTTTCCTTTTCTGGTAAAGGTAATGTAACTGCAGCGCATTTATGCTTGGTTTTAACATATTTATAGACCACAGTTTCATTTTCTAATATTTAATTTGGCCTGGGCCAGATAGATGGAAGTCCCTTGTAGTTTGTATTTTCTTAGCATTCAAATAAATAAATAAATAAAAATTTAATTTACAGGGATTATTACACTTTCCACATGGCCTATGCAACAGCATTATTTTACTAATTAAGATTATTGTGTGACTGAATCACTGTGAGGATGTGGTTGAATGGTCTGCAAAACATGTTCTAAATACAAAAAAATAAGTTGAGTCAATGACAGTGTGTAGTTTCACTCAGTTATAGAATAATCTTAATTATATAATTTGCTACATTGAACAAGTTCCAATTAACACTTTTAGATAATTATTTCATTTCACATACAATGTTAAATTATCTAAAAGTCTGTAATGATATTAACATATCCTTAATAAAATTAATGAAACAGCAGCAAAATGATCAAAATTTCATAAAGTATTACAGCTGCATCCATTAAAGTTTCCTCATTTTCCACCCACCTGAGTTTCTGCTCCCAACAAGAATCTTCTTTTTGCACAAGTGCTGCAAGCAGAGCCATTTCATGACGTACAGCAAAGGCTAGGTCTGAACTGGCCACATGTCCCCTTAATGTAAGTGCAATGCGATCCATTAAGAGGGAGCGCAGGTCTTCTGTTGCCTTTGGATTATCTCTAGTTAGCAAGCATAATAACTGGCGCACCTCCTCTTGTACCTAAATAAAAATTATCAAGCAGCTATGAATGACATCTATATTTAGACTGATTTTCTACAGAAACAGTTGGCCATCCTTTAACTTTCAATCTAAACATTAATTTTATATATTACAGAGGTGAACAGAAACCAACATCATTTTGGCACTTTCTGTAACCCAACATTTATCAAGTAGCTGAAACAATTAACCCTCATTTTTTAAAATCTTCAGTGCTCTGAACATTACAATTACTATGTTTGTTACACTAGAAGTGTACAAAATATAGCATATACCTAATCAACTGCATGAAAATAATATTGTCCATGAGATTAAGATATTAAATTATGATATTTAATTTTTATGTCAAAAACAATTACCAACTTTATAAACAGCTGATTTTCCTATTTGCAACCTATAATTTTTACATGATACTTCTATAGCTGGATATACAGTGGAATCTCAATCTATCATTCCCGGAAACATTGTTCATTTTATGTGGTCCCAAACAATTTACCTTTTATCTTATGTAAATAAAACCCGCATTCATCATACCTGGAAGTATCATTTTCCTGCATTACTTGTTCAAAAAGTTCAGTCTCAAAGAAATTCTATTCTTCAACAATAATTTTCAAAATGGAGCAGTGAAACAGTAAACGTGGCATGTACACAGTTAACCTTATGCTTGACCCAAGAAAGCATGACTCAAGACTATATCTCCCTGTAAACCTGTTGCCTGCTGATATGTCATGTTAAATAACATTATGAGTTAGATGAGTGATGGATCAGGGATGGGACTGCATACTAACTTGTTTAGATGCCTAGCATAGAGTGCATATGCTTTCTGTGCTAGTCTCCTTATGCTGTCACTGTACTCAAGGCCAGAAGTTTCATGGAGGAAAACTGTGGGAAATATAAAATCAGCACCAAAATTCTCCTTAAGGCAATGTTTTGCACCTTTTGCAAATAAGCAGTCTAGGATGGAGCTGTGTAGCCCCAGACCTTCCTAGCATAGAATATTATTACTGGAATAATGGCCTTATAAATTTGCAATTTGATGTGAATTGGAACAGAATTTAGTTAAAAAATTAAAAGTCAATTTCCAAATGGTTGCTCGGGCCTTTGCACCTTCTGCTTGCACGTGGAGTTGG
The DNA here is from genome assembly GCA_030762175.1 of Metallyticus violacea. NCBI lineage: Eukaryota > Metazoa > Arthropoda > Insecta > Mantodea > Metallyticidae > Metallyticus > Metallyticus violacea. The sequence continues at coordinate 24,642,815 of CM060835.1, read as the reverse complement.
TCAGCCCCTGGTCCAGGGTAATCCTGAGGAAATTGACCTGGTTCCTTGAGGGAATTTCCTGACTCAGAGACCCCGGATTGGCTGTCTGCAGCACTTGATGAAGAGAATTGCCTCACTCTTCTCACCCTAATGTGCATGTCCCAGTTCTTACTCCATTCCTCCACTTTGGTAAGGTGTAGATGCAGCTGAGTTGGTGCGAAATGTATTCTCTGCTTTGAGATCCATATTATTTGTGTGTCCAATCTTTGGCCTTCAACTATGAAACAAAATGCACGGTTTGAGAGAAAACTATATAACCGCACGCAGCAGCCCAGCTCACATGAGCTTATAAGTAAGCCCCATGTGCCAGGTATTGGGGAATGCTTTCTCAATGTTAAACAGCACAGCAGCAAAGAACATGCATTGCCTGAATCCCAATGCAGCCTTCTCCATCATTATCGGTAATTGCTGAGTGAATGAGTGTTTCGGTTTGAAGTGAAACCGCTGCTCTAGAATCAGCCAAGTTAACAATGGCTCCAGGCAAGCCAATTGTGTTCATTCAAACATTTTGGACATTGAGAGGAGCAATCTAATTGGCCAGTAGCTGGAATGGACTGGGTCCTTCCCCTTTGACAAAATGCAAATTATTTCAGCTTTTTTCCATTATTGTGGAAAATAGCTGAGATTAACGCATGAATTGAAAATTTTTGTAAGGTGGAGTATAGGGCCGCCTTGGGGGTTGGCTGACAATGTGGAGAATGGACCAGAGTGGCCATAAGTTTTGACACCTACATGGCAGTAGAGGAGGATTTTGTCACACATGGCATTCAAAGTGTTGATGAAGTGTGTGAGGAAGTGGGAGGAGTTGCAATGTTTTTGATATGGGGAGGAAAGTGAGGAAGAGGGGGAAGATAATGCAACAGTTGAAGCCATGACAATGTTTGCCGAAGCTCTGAGAGCATGTGAAACTGTACTATGACAGGCAACAGTATTGACAGTAGTGAGCAACAGAATGTGGAAAATTTCTTTAGCATGAAAAGAAAAGCAGCAAAGGAGCAAATAAGTTAACAACCTTTCTCAAAGAAACTGACAAATGTTTTGATTTTTTTTTTATTTACGGACGCTTTTTAACTTCTCAGGTCATCAGCTTCTTATTCAATTCAGGGTGTGAAACAACCAACAAATTTTGCTCAGAGACCTTTGCTTTCAGGTTCAGGTTCTTTTGTGTGTTGTAAATCTACAACATGGGACCCTCACCTTTACTTCTTTCCCTTCTCTAGGAACTATACTTAGGATTTCTATGTCATATATATTGTTTTCCCACATCCATAGCTTCTTAAACCTGGTCCCTCCAAAAATGATAAATCAAGTTCCACTGTATACGGTGTTACTTGACAGTTCAGATTTAAGTTGGCTACTATGATAAGTAACAAACTATTACACATGTTTGCTTCCAAGCCAATGAAAATATTCTCTTTCAAGTTAGACATAAACAAAACAAAACAAAACAAAAAAAAATGGAAGGAATGCAGTGTTGTTATTAGTTCTCTCAAGAGGCCATGTGTTTCCCATCCTATTGCCCCCACTCCCATTTAAACCAAGCTTTCTTCAAAGGCAAAACTGTCTATGTTTGATAAACAATAAACTAGTCACACTTGCTGAGATAAAGAGCCTTTTCAAGTTATAGCAATCATGATCATGGAGTAATTATAGTTCAATAAAGAAGGCATAGAACATAGATGACACCACTAGTGAGTACAAGGAATAAATGACAACTTTGTTATCATTATGTTAACGCTGAGCTCTCTATAAGAGGAATTTGGGAATGGAGATTTTGGAGATATAGAAGTACTGTGTATATCTCTTTAAACCAGCTGGGTTAAAAATAAATAATACAATACATTCAATTTATTTTTTCACACTCATATAAAGGGCTTACACTGGCTGCATGTGCAGCCAAGTTATTCACATTTTAAAATGTTACAGCAAATGAAAATGGTTTGTTCATACTCCTACAAACAAACACAAAACTGCAAAACAATCCAGACAATTGCAAGAACAAAGCATGTTTATTTGCTTTAACTTTTTAAAATATGAATCACCTGCTTATTGTCGTAGAGAACTTCAAAAATACATTCTTCAATAATCCATCTGAAAATATGCAGGCTTATATTCATATGCACACTGAGGTGATGTGACTTTAATATATGCCCCTGAACTCAGTCAACTTACCTGTACTGTGCCCCTGCGCAGATTGTTGTCCAACAGTTCTGCAACAAGACCCTGTGCACAGAGTGTTTGTCTCGAGGTTGCATTTGCTGCTAGGGCTCGGAGCAATGTCAGGCAATGCTCAGTAGCAGCTGAGGCACAGCCATAGCAACGCCCAACAGGAGGTGGTTCTGATACTGACAGAGGATTCACAGAGTTGGATGACACACTTGCATTCTGGTCACGCTGGTTGCGGTCATATGCCACTAGCTCCCGACGACATGCGAGCACACGCTGTAAAACATAGCGATAGTTTATTTTATTAATCAAACTGACTGGTGTTCAGTGCTCATTATTTTTGTTTCCTTTACTGCAAAATATAACTGGAATTGCAAAAGGAATTCACAATAAAGGGAAAATCAAATGGTAACAATAAGGGATGGATTTTAAGATGCAGCATTATAGAAATTACCTGTTTTCATACTGATCATTTGAGACTTGCTGAAATAAAGCAAAATAGAGAAATAATGTTGCTCTTTTTCATGAGATTTGCACATTTATTCCATTTTACCTCATCTTTGATATTTAAGCACCTTTTTTGAATATTTTCTTTCATGCTTTGTTAAAAAATTGGGTGGAAAAAATAAATGATTTTCACTCTTCTTGAGCAGCTAAATAACATCCTATAGTTTTATTTCATAGAGCAGAATAAGAGATATAAAATAGTATACTTATAAATTTGCAGCCCTAATATAGCTTCCAGCAAAACCTGCAAGATAAAATATAAATTTCATTTAGCTCTTCTGAGTCAAAATATTTAGAACACTCTTTACAGTTTTACTTACATGTCCTGAGTAAATCGCATGTAAGCGAAAACATTATAAGGTTCTAAATATTTTGTTCAGAAGAGATTATTAATGCATGTTTCATTGTGTTCGATTATGAATTGAAGTAATATTGAAATTCATTAAAGGTATTTGCCAGAACCACAGTTCTTTATGCAATCTTTGCACATTTTATATGAACAAGGTTCAAATTTCTAGTTGCTCTACTTGATTGTGTTGTTGCAGTGTGAGCACTCAACCAGCCAAAAGTTCAGAAGGCAATATTGTATGCACTTTCAGGAAAATTCAAGAGACAATTCATCAAAACTGATGGTCTAATTCTTCAATATCCATCTATGATGTAAATATAGTGAACAATGAGAAGCATAAAAATGCCAGAATAAACCAGCATATCCAGTACAGCAACATGCGAAGAATGTTGAACTCCAGAAGTTGCAACCTAAGCAAACACTTTGATAAGTGCCCTCTTTTCAGAATTTGAAAAGCAGATCTTATAATTGTTCAGGGAGGAATTCCAGTCTACAAGGTTTATTAATTCTGCCTTCAAAACATTCCTCAAGAAGTACAATGCAAAGGTCACAACCAGATGAGAGCATCCTGAGAAAAATTGCATAATGCCAATTGGCAAACATGAAGTGGGATTCATTAAGGGTTACTCAAATGAAACAGATAGGTGTTTTGTAATGAATACAATTTGTTTTGGAAAATATATAAGGGGTGTTTTAAAAGTTGTTACCTGACTCAGAGATGTCATGAAGATGGCCACATTATTATGATAGTTGCTAAGTGTCATTCTTTAGATGGTGCTCTGTAAAGTTTCAATGCCCACAAAGGTGCTTTGGCAATGGGAAAACTGGGATTTGAGGTTCAAATTGTTGGAACACCACCCTATTCACCAGATTTGGCGCACTCTGACTTCTACTTATTCCCACATCTAAAGAAATTTTTGGCTGGAACACACTTTGCATCAAATGAAAAGGTTATTGCAGTCATTGATAAGTATTTTGCAGACCTTCCAGCATCACACTTCAGGGATGGAATCTACTCACTGGAAAAACAAACAAAGTGCACTGACCTCACAGGGAACTACAAACAAAAATAAGTGCTTTTTTGACCTAGAAAACAGTCTTTCACTGTCAGGCCAAGAACTTTTCATCTTACCCTCATAAGAGCTTTAGAGATGATTAAAGGTATTTTATGAACTCTTTTTTTTTTTTTTTTTTGCACCTTTAAATCCATTCTTTAGTGATATGCAATAATTACGACTGTATGAGTCTCCAGTTCAGAAAAGCCATTAATCTTTAGTGCTGAGAAGAAAAATCCTTATAAAAACACTATTCCAAGTATATTGAGAATTTATACCCTTCACATTTGATTATAAGCTGATACATTATCCAATGAGTTTTTGACTAACCTGGATAATTTTACTGAGTTCTTCAAAAGCACTCTTACATTCACTACAGTATCGCTGGGCAAGAAGTTGGATGGCTCTATTGACCTGTAAGCTTCCTGCTGCATTAGTAGGTTGTGGACCATCATCCAATCCTCTATCCAGTCTGTGCTCACTGATCTTCAACAGCAACAGCTATAAAACATTGAATTATATTTACAACAGGCAAAGATATATTTTTCCAATTTTCTATATTTTAAGTAGCTAATACTTAGAATTTAAAACGATTGAGTCGAATTTTAACACCTACATCACTAATATTTAAAAAAGGCAAACTAAGTTTCTGGAGCTAATTGCTCCCATCATCAGTTCCAGATCGACTGCCGGCCTTGTTCTTCTTGGTTTGGTTTGTCTCTGTTTGTCACCACGAAGAACAATCTGGAACTGATGATGGGAGCAATTAGCTCCAGAAACTTAGTTGGCCTTTTTTAAATATTAGTCATGTAAGTGTTACAAATTCCACTGAATAATTTTAAATTCTTAGTATTAAACATCATTGTTACTAAAGTCCACCATATTTAACTAGCAAATACTTACTTCCAATGTGGGCTTGTTGGCTATAAGTTGCTTGTATACACGATCAGCTTTTTCCAGTAGTGAATTTATGGTTGCTACAGTTTTCTTACGATCATCATCACTCTCAATTGGGTCAACAGCACAGCATGCTCTGGCTGTCAGGGTGTAGTCAAACTTGGCATATTTGCAAAAACCACAGGCATGGCACAGGAAAGGATCTTTCTCATCATAGTTTATGGCTCTGAAAAATAAACAAATGTCTATGCAATGAGCTATTTTCTTAAGCCTTAAAGCTGTAGTGTAATCATGCATTTATTATTTAGCAATGGTAATGCGTATTGTTTAAGGGTACAAAAATGCCAAGATTATTAGCTCCTAAACACACTAAAATGGTGCCAATAATAAAAATAAGCAAATCATTCACATGAAAACTGCACATAAAACAAGTTGGTCAATACACATAAAAATCCAATTAACAAATAACAAGGGCAACAAATTTCAACAATGAACAAAGTACTGTTAATAAAATAAACAAAGTACTGTTAATAAAATACAAACATAATGAGCTTAAAAAGTGCCAAAATGAAACTACTACATACAAAATTATAAAAAATCACACCTTGCTCCAAAAACCACAAATAGGCATAAAATGGAGCACTCGCTTCAAAGCAACATCATCATCTGCAATTGCTTCCTCAAGAGAGGAGGGCACATCTTTGGAAATTCTAAAAGCCACTAGATAAAGGCATTCAATTAAAATTTGATGCACTGTAAAGAGGTGGTCACAATTAGGACATGCTGGAGCTGGTTCACCTTTAAAAAGGTGGCAGTGACTAAAATGACAATGCCCAATCCGCAAAAGTGCTAAAGCTACTTCTTCACGATGAACTGCATGAGAAGATGTAACCAAATAAAAGGGGTAGATTTGCTTTCCCGAAGCTTATTATTTCGAATCAAATGCCATTCATTGTGCCAGCTTGAAACATGAAGCATTCTGTGTAAAAAGTGCCTGAAATCCCTTGAGAAAAAATGTTGCTGAATTGCAGCAGGGTTTAAAAGGGCTGATTTTGCTGTGACATCTTGCAGCCTCAATGCCTGGAATTCTCACATGACCAAGAATCAATGGCAGTGCTGTGCTAATACCCATGTCAACTAATGCAAACATGTACCCTGAACTTTCTGTACAAGAGAGTGGAAATTGTACACTTTACAAATGCTCAATAGAGCATTCAGGGAATCAGAACAAATTACAGAGTCCCCCAATCACTGTTCAAATACAAATTAAAGCACCCCCTAAATATTGTAAAGTTTCACCATAAAAATTGAGGACACAGAGTTAAAACTAAAAGTAAAACGACCTCAATTAAAAGCAAAGGCACATCCAAAACCTGAGTTCATTTTCCAACCATTAGGATAAATAAAATTGCATTTTACAAATGATGAGACTATTATGCTAAAATGTTGATGAATAACAGAAGATGCAGTCAAAGGCATAGGACAGGATGTAAGCCCAAGATGAACTGGGGCCTCTGTTAAAAGCCAAGGGAGAGAACAAGCTTACCCAGCTAAAGCAAAAAGCAGGCATCTCAACGTCCTAAGTTCTTAACATTTCCCGAAAACGAAAGCCAGCAGACTTAGGAGTAAGAGACCTAACATCATAAAAGCTATCAAGCAACATTATAAAATTGCTCATTCGTGGCATGCCGAAGTTGAGCAGCCAATTGACAACCATAGATACCAAATAAAATGTTTCTACGATAAGAGAGAGAAGGTTATCCAGACTCAGCACATAAGCTGGATGCAGGACTCGTAGGAAATGCTCCTATTGTGACATTGATTCCCCAGTAATGAATCAGGTTAAGAAGACATAGAACAGAATAGAATGGAAGGTAATGCACAGCCATAAATAATGCAGCCATAATCAATTTTGGATTGGATTATAGATCGGTAGAGACATAAAAGAACTCTCTGGTCAGCTCCCCAGGATGTGCTACTTAAAACACGTAAAAGACATAGAGAATGTTCACACTGACCTTGGAGTTGTGCTACATGTGATGACCAGCAGAGTTTCCTATCAAAAATTAAGTCAAGGAACCTTACATAAATTTATTAAATTTATTTAATGGTTAACATCAATAAATTTAAAAACAGAAGAAATAGAAGATTTATTAAAACTTACTAATATTTGCATTAAACAAAATTACTTCAGCTTCAACAAACATTATTACCAACAAGTTTCATGCCTAACTATGGGAAACCCTTTGTCACTTTTCTAGCAGAACTATTCATGAGTTCATTTGAAATATGTATCACAAAAGCCTTCCCTTTAATTTTCAAGTCATGGTATAGGTATGTGGATGACATTTTTGCAATAATACCGAAGAAACACTCAATAGATGCCCTGAAACTTCTTAATTTGCGCCATGAGTCTACACAATTTACCATAGAAGAAGAAAGAAATGGTTGGCTACCATTTCTAGATTTAAAAATTATAAGAAATGGAAATTGTTTGAATTTTGGAATTTACAGAAAAGAAACACACACAGAAAACTACATAAAAATGAGTTATAACCCCATTCCACATAAGTATGCAGTATTTCACAGTTTGGTACACAGATTTATGAATATTCCACTCACAGAAGCAGAGTACAAAATAGAATACAAACAAATAATAAAGACAGTTATAATCAATGGTTTCAACAAAGTGATAAAAAGTATCAATAAATCTAAAAGACAAAAAGGGATAAGGGAAGTTTCCACACTGAAAAACACAAAAGAAGAATACAAATTCAAAAGTTTCACCTACCATCCAATTTACCACAACAAATTCAAAAAAATGTCAAAGAACATGGGATAAGTTAGCCCCAAAGAAGAGATACAACATCAAGAATTTATTAGATTGCACAGTAAAGGACTCCATATCAATAGAACAGAAATCAGGAATTTACGAAATAAAATGTGCAGATTGTGAGCAGAGCTACATAGGTAAAACAATAAGAAGTTTGGAAATTTGGAGGAAAGAACATTTTAGGAATATTCGGTTTAAGCAGGTGGATAAATCAGCAGTAGCAGCTCACTTTTGGATCAAAAACCATGAAATAAAACCGGAAATTAAACTGCAGAAACATTGGAGTTATCAACTTGGGAAAACATTTTTTTTTAAAAAATAGAGAAAACCTAATGAATTTCCAGTTTCCTCCTATGGATGAACTCAGCAATTTCCTACTTCAACCAACAAAGGCCACTATAGAAACATCCGGGTGTCCAGCCATCATTTTGAGTAACGGCGGTTCAGTGAGCAACTGAAGATGGGAGGGATTCTCCCAAAACGCATCTTAATTTTATGTAAGTGGAGTTTAGTGTAAAAAATGAATACCTAAGTTTAGGAAAGGGGTGTAAGTCTGATTTTTTAACACTTACCTGCACTTGTGACACTGGAAAACATTTTCACCACAGTTAGCACACACACCAGGGTTTGCTGGCACAGATGCAGAGCAGCGTGGACATTGAAGTGTTTCTGATGATGCCTGAATATTCTCATAAAAGTCAGCATACTCTATCATCAAATTACATGCCACTATCGGCAGAGGAAACTCCATCTTAACTTCTGTCTGTCCTGTAGCCAGTGTCACTTTCTTCGCTTTATGCCACATTGCTATTAACATAAAACATAATATGTTAACTTTTGTTTTTCACAAGTTATGTAATGAATACAGTCAAGCAGCAAGCCTTTAGATCTAAGTAGATGATGATATGCCAAGAGACTATGTGATCAACCTGGAAGTTTTTGCTCATATTTTAGTGAATAACAGACATATATGGACTATGATTAAAGAATAAACTATTTGTGGAAATGAAAATAAAATATGAAAATAGAATAACCCCAATTTTGCATAATTTTTATTTAGCTAAACATGCATTTGATACAAGAAAGAATCTCAAAAATTATTCCATAAGAACAAAATATTTCACTCATATCAAAACATACATCAACAATAGCAAGTGTAAATAAAAAAATCTTAAAACAAAATAGTGAAAAAATACCAAGTCTATGGAAAATTAAGTCAAAAATGGTTAAGGAAAATTAGGAAACTAGATGGATGAATGAATGAATTATTTATTAATTAATTATACATACTGTCTGTATATAAGAAATTGTATCAAAAATCTCCAGTAGATAAATATTTTAAAATGATAAAAGTGTTTTTAAGCATTTTAAAATATTTTATCTGCTGGAGATTTTATACTTGTTTTCACTGTATTGATTCCTGAATTCATTAAAATTGGAATTGCATTGAAAAGTCTGCTTGCAATGGGTTCCATGAATGCTAAGATTTGTAAGGGACAACAGGGTTTAATGCAATACCTGTGCTGGTACAAGATGGTGACTACTTTCTCCTATGCATAATGGCCCTACAGCTCTGACTAATCACCTTGCGACTTTCATTTGTTTGGATTTTTCAAGAAATTTCTGAAGAGTCAATGTATCCGTAATGATCATGAAGTCAAAACTTAGGTGTGGAATTAGTTCATGCAGCAAACACAATCCTTCTTTTCAGACAGTATCCAACAATTGCTAAACCAGTGGAATGCATGTCTGAATACCCAGAGTGACTTTTCTTTTTCTTTCTTTAAGACATTACCTTATTTTAATTCCCAAAATATTGCTGTTTCTGTTTAATTTCAAATTCATTGTATTGGTTTATATTAATAAATGGACCCAGATGAATTTCAGTTTATCATGCCTCATACAACTAGGGGTATTGATGTAAATTGGGGTTCAAGATATTGAAACATAACCCAAGAAATTAGGTTTCACCGATATCAGGAATTATAAAACCATAAGGTGGCAGAAATCATAAGCATGTTGTCAACAGCAAACATATTTGGAAAAATAAAAAGGCACACATTCCTACTAAATGAATTAATATTTTGCAGTAGCAGTGTTTCTTCAAAATAATGCTACAGAATCTAAAGTAGGAAATAAATTTCATAAGGACTTAAACTCAGCGCTGTTTCTGTCAGAATGTTACTCTTCAAATATTGATACAAGCAATAAGCGATAACTCTTTTAGCAAAATATATATTTAACTGTAAATGTCTTATGAAGTCAATAAATATGCAAAAATATTATCCATTATGTTACTTATTTTAAAAATAAAATAAAACTTTATTCTAAATTTAAGTTCCTTTTACATTACCTATCCAGCATTAAAAATGAATTCATTGATTTGATTTATTTACGGATGCTCTTTTAACATCTCAGGTCATCATCGTCCCATTCCAATCAGGGCATGAAATGGGAGAAAAATTTTTCTCAGAGGCCTCTTCTTTCAGGCTTGAGGTTTATTGTGCCGTAAATGTACGACACAGGACCCATGGCTTTACTTCCTTCCAAAGGAAGCCATACTTAAGATTTTTACGCCTGAAAAAATCCATCAGTCCTGGCTAGGATCAAACCTGCAATCTTGGGTTTACAAGGCAAGTATAGTTACCACTGCACCACCAGGATCGACATTAAAAATGGATGGGAGAACTTTTGAAAATATTCAAGTCTCTCTACATCTGTCTTATATCTCTGAAAATGACTGTCAAGTCACCTTATACAATTTTGTAGCATCTCTATGGTCCCAGGTAGGAATATTATTTCTTAAATGTAAATTGGAACTTGCACAGTGAAGCTAATCATATTAATTGATATCATTGTATGATTCAGTTGAACTACACACTCTTAAAGCTTCACTTACTTTTCATAAATGTATGGAACCGGTTTCGAGAACATTTAGTTCTAAGTAAGTAAAGCTTTAAGAGTGTGTAGTTCAACTGAGTCACAAAATGATATCAATTAATATTATTTCTTGCACGTACATTTTTAATTTTGGTTTACTCAAATTGCAACAAAACCTTGACCTTAATAAAAGCACAGCAAATTTTTCACAGTTTGACACATATATGGTTTAGAACTGGATTGTACACTTGCCTGGTTTGTTCTTCAGTTCCACAACGGCTTGAACACTTCTGTTATTATAATAGATGTTGATTGTTCGCACCATCTTCGTTCGTTTCAGATCTCCAATTCTTAGCGTTATCTTGCTAATAGTGTGGCTACCCACCAGTTTAACTATTTGAGTTGTAGTGGTAAATTTTGAATCAATCTGAATAAAAGAATACCATGCTAGTTTTAGGAGAACAATGAAAATTTGATACATTTTATACTTTTATCATATTAACTCAAAATTAACAACTGATGGAGAATTAGTTACTTTCTAAAAAGAGTTCAGAATCTTCCATATTAAGAAAAACCTCATGAAAACTTAACTCAAGCCATTGAATTTTCCTGAAAGATTTAGGTTTGTTGATAAATATCTTAGTTTGAAATGGAAAAGGACATATGCTGAAATTTATAAAAGGAAACACAAAAAAAAAAAAAAAAAAAAAAAAAAAACTTTTTAATGCAAGTTGATGGATGATGTTTTCAAATGATCCTGTTATCTTATAAAGTAATCAATTTCATCTTTGTTTTATGAGAGAGAATTGTCTCTATCCTTTAAACTATGGTGAGTTGTGGAATTAAAATTATACACATTTTCTGGCATAAATCTCTCTTTATTAAATGCATGCTGGCTTCTGTTCATTTAAAATGTTAACTTCTTACCTTGATTGATGACAGTTTGATACTGGACATGGCCACCTCTGGGTTATTGCACACAAGGCAAGGTTCACTCTCAAGATAGTATCCATCCAACTCCACAAACTGTGCTAGATGTGTATACAGGTTAGCATTGGGGTGATGAGCTAGAAGCTGGTTCTGCATATGCAGAACAGCTACTGCCTGCTCCATATAATCTGACATCTGTGGGTAGAAACAGGAGGTAAACTCAAAGGATGAGAAGAATTGATCATTTTTCTAGACATTAGTGGGGAATAACATTTTATTTCAGAGTGTTTAAGCAAGTAGATTGAAGAAATGATTTTCATACAGATGAAAGAACAAGAGAGCACATCTGTCAGGGTAGACTTAAAGATCAGATGATAAAAAAAAGCACACAATAATAACAATATAGTTTTAAGAAAGTAAGAATAAATTATTAATACTGTCTCTAAGGGATAAACACACCTTTTTACCAGTTTGAGAAGTCTTAAGTGAAAAGTAACCCAATAGATCCACAAATTGTGCAGCTTTACGACCATATGCTGGCAGCTGAGGCCACAGTTTCCAAAGTAGGTCAAGAAGTGCCTCTTGGTCAGGAGTAGGAGAGTTCCTGGCATTAAAACATAAAGTCATTTATCAGCAATCATATATTTAAATGTAAAATTGGAACTTAAACACAGTGAAGCCAATCATATTAATGGATATCATTGTATGATTAGTTGAACTACACACTCTTAAAGCTTCACTTACTTTTTATAAATGTATGGAACCGGTTTCGAGAACATTTTGTTCCCATCTTCAGCCATGCTAAGGTTCAACTGTCGGATCATTCGTTGAGCTGTGGGAATGTATATTCTGCTCTGGTGGCGGTGTGATAAACTTGTAGTTTATGTTTTCATCCCCGACAATGTCGAAGTTCATTATGCTGTTTTTGTATTTGTAGATGTAGATTTTCTCCCAGGTTGCTAATTCCGTAGGTCCTTGTACTGATTTTAATAATTTTGTTTTATTTATTATGTCGTGATTTTGTGTCCAAAAATGATATGCTACTGCTGATTTCTCTATTTGCTTGTACTTTATGTTCCTGAAATGTTCCTTTAACCGTGTGCCAATGTTTCTCTTTGTTTTCCCTATGTAGATTTTTTCACATTCTGCACAGTTTATTTTGTAAATACCTGATTTTTCTTCTTGTGGAATACTGTCATTAACATTATCTATCAGCAAATTTTGAACATTAAATCTATTAATCGGTGCCAACCTGATATTAAAATCTTTAAGAATATTCTGAAATTTTTTTGTGGCCCATGGATGATATGTGAATTTTTTAAAAGTAAGTTTATCTTTTTTTGCTGAAAGTGTTGTGGTTTCTTTGATATGTTTTTGTCTCTTGAATTTCTGCACCTTTTTATGTACTAGTTCTTTCTTAAAACCATTTTTAACTGCTGTTTCTTCTATTTGTTTGTATTCTTTAAAATATTCTTCTTTGCTAATTTGTAGGTTAACTAGCCGGTGTGTTAAACTGTTAATTACTGCATGTTTGTGTGCTGTAGGGTTTAAACTGTCAGCTTTGATGTGATTATCTGCATGTGTATTCTTTCTGTATATTCCAAATTTAAGTTTTTCTTGGCATTTCATTATTTTAATATCCAGGAATGGCAGCATGTTATCTGTTTCTATTTCGTATGTAAATGAAATGTTTTTATCTTGAATATTTAGAAGTTTTAAGGCATCGTCAATGAGTTTTTTGTCAACTATGGCAAATATATCATCCACATATCTGTACCATACCTTAAATATGAATGGAAACGCTGTGTTGATGTGTGTTTCAAATCTACTCATGAAGAGGTTAGCTAGAAATGGAGATAAGGGGCTGCCCATTGTAAGTCCTGCTTCTTGTTTATAAAATTTTCCTTTGAAAGTGAAAAAGGCTTGGTTTATGCAAATTTCTGTCAGTTTGATGTATTCTTTAATGTGTATATCATTAATTCCACTTGTTTTTAGCCAATCATGTAGATAAATCAGGAGTTTTTCTTTTGGTATGCTAGGAAACAGAGATTCTACATCGAAAGATATAAGAGTGTCAGAGGGGTGCAATTTTATGTCTTTAATTTTTTCTATTAACTGATATGAATTATTTATGCTCCTGGTTTGAAATTTTGGTAAAGCCTTGAATCTATTAACACTTTCAGCAAAAAAAGATAAACTTACTTTTAAAAAATTCACATATCATCCATGGGCCACAAAAAAATTTCAGAATATTCTTAAAGATTTTAATATCAGGTTGGCACCGATTAATAGATTTAATGTTCAAAATTTGCTGATAGATAATGTTAATGACAGTATTCCACAAGAAGAAAAATCAGGTATTTACAAAATAAACTGTGCAGAATGTGAAAAAATCTACATAGGGAAAACAAAGAGAAACATTGGCACACGGTTAAAGGAACATTTCAGGAACATAAAGTACAAGCAAATAGAGAAATCAGCAGTAGCATATCATTTTTGGACACAAAATCACGACATAATAAATAAAACAAAATTATTAAAATCAGTACAAGGACCTACGGAATTAGCAACCTGGGAGAAAATCTACATCTACAAATACAAAAACAGCATAATGAACTTCGACATTGTCGGGGATGAAAACATAAACTACAAGTTTATCACACCGCCACCAGAGCAGAATATACATTCCCACAGCTCAACGAATGATCCGACAGTTGAACCTTAGCATGGCTGAAGATGGGAACAAAATGTTCTCGAAACCGGTTCCATACATTTATAAAAAGTAAGTGAAGCTTTAAGAGTGTGTAGTTCAACTAATCATACAATGATATCCATTAATAAAATCATATATTTATTTATTTAAATAGCACTAAATTCATAAATATTATTACAATATGACCTAGTTATATACCAGGTCAATATTTTAAACCATTCCAATACCAAATATTCTAATAATTAATATACAGAGTTTCATAATTTCACTAACTATATTTTAACAATATTAGCTGAAACCCAGTCCTTGGATCATCAGTAGCTTCCTAATGGGATATCCAGTGAACTTTGGCACAGCCCCTTCTATGTTCCATATCTATACTCCTATTTATATTAATTTGTACTACATCTAAATACATCTAGCTCCACAACCATAACCCTCTAAAATAAACAAAGAAGCATTATAATAACATAAATTAAAACAATTTTACATACTTTAATAATATCCCAAATGAACAATAAATCTGTCTTATTTATAGAAACCCTGCCCTTAACTAGTTTACATCCTTACACATTTAAACTTAATCTACTACGCATACTATCATATTATCATTACTGACCAATTACATAAGGCAAACATAATTGAATTCACAAATCATCTCTCCTTCCCCCCCCCCCTTTTTATTACTGTTTAACGCCTGATTTAATTACTGGGGCACCACAAGCTGTGGACACTGATGATACATGGAATAAAATGGTAAATTGAATTTTTTTTTTATTTTTTATATTTTTTTTAAAGGAAGGAAGCATTTCAGGCCTAAGTTTAGGGCATGGCATTTGCCATTTATGAGGACTGAGGAAAACCTGGAAAAAACCTCAATCAGGAAGGACGATCTTGGCAGGATTTGAACCCTAGACCTCCAGCTCACGAGTCCACGCCTTAACGACCTTGGCCACCCGCGGCTGTATCTCTCCTCCCTGACCATTTTATACATTTAGAGGGTCCATATTTCTTAAAAATATAATGCATTCATAAAGATATAGAGATAACATAATCACATTATTCTTTGAAGAATTATTGAACATTGAATGTAAATATGATTTTTTTTCAACAAGATTCCACTACATCACATATAGCTGACCTCTTTCTTTAGCTTTAATTTAGGAAAATTTTGAGGATAAGGTCATTAGTTTGGGCTTATCTGCATACATCACTTTTATAAACAATGAAATTCTAGCAAGAGTAATGCTGGTGAACCACTTGAGTCCATATTGGACTTTTTATGTTTCGAACATGTAGGAAAACCTGAGGGGCCATCAGTTTGGGAGTCAGATAGAAACTATTGCATCCTACAAAGAGGAGGTTGGTGTCCTATACTTAGCTGCTTCCATGATTGATTCCAGAGGATGCAATTTTGTAATGAGAGTGGAGCAGACTACTTCAAAACAATAGGTGAGTATGCCTTCTAGTTAGTGGAATCCTTAAAAAGAAATACCTGCCCTCCAATTGTGTACTTTTATAATACATGAAAAAAGAAAACTTTTAAGAGCTTTTCTATATAAGAAACAAAGATTTGTATTTTTATTTTAAACATATTGCATGCTGTGCTTTGTTTAAACCCTGATAATCAATTTATATAACCCTGTACATTCCATAGTAATAAAACAAGCGGAATTCTTTCATTACTTACTTGTAAATGGCAAGCACAAGAGAATGGGCCTGCCATCTTACAGTGGTAGAGTTGGTCTCCAGAAGGAAGGTCTTAACAAAGCGAGCAAGTAAGTCTTTGGATATTTGTTTGTTCATCTGGGACACCAGAGCTATGCACTGAGCCTCCTCAAACTGAGCTTCTGTTTCTGAATCATCTGATTTTTCACGTTCTTTACGGGCTGGTGTGCTGGTAGTTGCTGATGAGGTTGATGCACCAGTATTGCTACTCGTCTAAAACAAAAAAGTTCTTCCAACATGAATTTATTAGTCTATAGAATAACATTTCATATTTAATATTAGTAAATGTTTTCAAGAAGACCTCACATTAATAAAACAAATGTGATTAATAAAACTATATATACATATATAGTTGCATCCAGAAATGCATATAAAGTTGGAGAAAACATATACAGTAGTAGTAGAGGCTAAAATGATATTTTGGGTTATGATGAGGGATGGCTAAATGTAGATTTGATTTACAGGAATTTCTGCAAATAAATTATGAGCCTATCAAAAAGTTCACCAAAGAGGTTGCACAAGCTGAATTATACACAGTAGGGAGTAAAGGAAAAATAATGACAAGAACCCTGAAATATTGGTTTAGGATTAAGAATTTAGAAGAGAATTGTATTTTGAAACACTATGTAGTGACACAAGAGAAAGTGAGGCAAGAAATACTTGGATTAGTAGAATCAATGAGATAATGGAAAAAATTGCTTTGGGTATAGTGTGGTATTTTTTTTTTTTTTAATGGTGTTTAATGCCCGTTTTTACTACTAAGCCACCACAGGCAGTGGACACTGGTGATAATTGAGATGAAATGATAAATTGGGAAAGGATATATATTTTTTTTTAAAGGAAGGAAATGTTCCAGGCTTAAGTTTAGGGTACCTCCCCGACATTTGCTAGTTATGCAGACTGAGGAAAACCTCAGTCAGGGAGGACAGTCCTGGCAGGATTCGAATCCCAGACCTCCTGCTCATGAGTTCGCACCTTAACAACCTTGGCCACCCGTCGCGGTATAGTGTGGTATTATGACAGAGAAGAAAAAAAAAGTTTTGGAAGAGAAATTAAACAGAGAATTGATGATATGGAAAGACAGGAGATATTAGGTAGTTTTAACAGTAAAATGTCATTGGGGGTTTATAGGGGGTTAAAGGAAATATGGGGTAGCGAAATTATGTGGATGAAGGCGAGAGTTGGACAAGAGAAGGAATTGCATTGGAACGGACAAGAGTAGTGAATCTGAAAGTAATAAGATTTATTTACGGATGCTCTTTAACATCTCAGGTCATCAGCATCCCATTCAATTCAGGCAGTGAAATGGTTGACAAATTTTGCTCAGAGGCCTCTTCTTTCAGGGTTGAGGTTCTTTTTCATGCTGTAAATGTATGACACGGGATCCACGGCTTTACTTCCCTTTCAAAGGAAGCTATAGTTAGGATTTTTATGCCCGAAAAAATCCACAATTCTGGCCAGGTTTGAACCTGTGATCTTGGGTTTAGAAGGCAAGTACCATTAGGACCAACAAGGAGGTCTAAATGTACAGGAATGTGCATTGTGTGGAATGCAAGATAGTTACTGTCATGCTATTGTGGAATGTAGAGAAAATAAAAAAAATGAGAGCTAAATTTAGGCTTGAGAATTTGGATAATTCACCAATAGAGATAAGAGGAAACGAGTTGGTGAATGTGAAAACAAGGCAGAAAATCTTGGAGTTTGGTAATTATTTAGGTAAGGTTAAAAGAAAATGGTTGAAGAAAATAAGTAAGAAATGAGGAACCAAATTATGCAGAGACATAATTTAATCTGTTTTTTGATTGAGTTAATTTTGTATATGTAGTTGCATGATAGTTGAGTAACTGCAGGCCACTTGGTTACACAACAACTATGGATGATTTGCTAGAGTGACTATGGTTATATTTTCTTGTATGACTAAGTGATTGTAAAAGAGTATTGTGGAAGCTTGCTGTATTATTAAGTGGAAATAAATTCAATTCAATTTATATATGTATACACACTCGCCAGCAGAAAACAAAAAGTTTGGTTATGTTTAAGTTTAAACCTAATTTTGAGCAAAATTATGGATATGTACCATAGGTAAATGTGGTTAATTATCTTCTTGTATGCATTAGCAAATTTGAATGCCTGGTCCATTCTTATCTCCAGGTAATAGGCTAACAATGCATTTTAACCCACTTGAGGGTGTTACCGTGCTGAACAGGAGTGTAAACATTAAAATATGTTATACTGCATCACTTCCTTTTGAAAACTGGAACTCTTTCTGTTTGGCAAAAACAACAAATCATGACTTTGAGTACTGAAGAAGTTGCCAGGGCTGTTTCCTTGAGTGATAATGGATGCAGCCTCTACTATGCCCTACAATCATAAGCAAATCTTATACCATGACAAGAGAGACTGTGAAATGGTTCCGATAAATGCAGGGTTATTCCAGAAGCTATGGATCTGGCAGAAAAAGAAGACTGTACCCAGAGATGATCTCTTTTTTTCCTTCCAGGTTCTAAGAAATTGCCATACTATAGCATTTGAAGTTTGGAATTGTTTACAAAACGTGCAAGGTGTTAACATGAGCCAGAGGACTGTTCGATACCTTAAATAAACAAGATCTTCGGTCATGAAGGCCTGCTATGTCACTACTTCTGGCCGGAGAGCAAAGAGTTGCCTGTCTACAGTTTGCTATGCAGCAGTGGAGCTCTGTGTTGCTCTCAGATGAATCCAATGTCTTCCTGAAATCTCCAGATGGTAGAGAAAGAGCCTAGAGATAACCTGGAGAACAGTTTGCAGAGTGCACATTCTCCAAACGGACACCATTCAGCAGAGGTTCTGAGATGGTGAGGGATGTATCTCCTTGGAGGCCTGAATCAATTTAGTGTTCATCTAGAACAGTAGCCTCAATGCTCATCAATGTGGATCTCACCAATCATGTCTGCACTATGCTCCATTTGGAGATGAATTCATATTCATGCATGACATGTTCATCCACACACAGCACATACTGTATTATGGTATTTTGACAGCATGGGGATTGTTCAACTCAACTTTCCAGCTTACAGCCCCAACCTAAACCCTATAGAACATCTCTGGGATACGTTATAATCCTGTTCTGCAGACCTTACAGGAACTTATTGGCATTTCAAGAGGAATGGAACAGTATCCAGCAAAAAGACCACCATACTCAAGAGAATACCAGATGTAATTAAAGGCTAGAGGAGGGCACACCAGATGCTGGGCATTTGTTTTGTAATTTTTAGGGTGAACTTAAGCCATGTGCATCAATATCACTTCCATTTTCAACATAAGTGAAGTTTAGTTAACAAACATTGAACTGGAAAGTTAATTGAAAAATGTTACACAAAGGGTATGTCTTTCATTTATGAATGTCATTGTATCAAAATTGTTAAAAACAAGTGCAAATTGATGTATTACAAGTTCATTAAAATGTAATCTTTAACACAAGGATTTTGAAGCAATGTTATTTCTGGAATTACCTCATAATTTACATTTAAACTTCATTTTTAGTAAGTGATTAGTTTCTTTTTAAGGTGAGTGCAGTATTTTTACAAATGTTTCATTTTCAATGCCAATATATAACTCGTCTCTGTCACTTCTGTCAGATTCTTCTTTCAATCATCATTATGCATATTGATTTTCTGTTTTAAATTCAACTGAATTTATTGATCATTGGCATCTCTATATAATCAACATCATAAATTTAATTTAATCGAACCTATAACATGAATTCCAACCAACTTGTACATTTAGCTAGTTTTTAAATAATCTAGCACTTTCAGGATCTGTCACATCCAATCCTCCAAGTTATTCACAAGAATGATTCATCCATTAAGGCTGTAAGGCTCAACCTATCCAACATTTGTGTGTTGGTATTATTGGCATACTGAAATATTTCCTTATTTGCTAGGTGCTATTGAAGTCTCAGCCTGCCTTGTGCAAGTATAGTAGTGATATGTCAAGAAGAGGCGAAGGAAGTTTTTCATAGTAATTTTCATTACTGTGTAGGCTTAGCCCAGTTGTTTAGCCAGTCCTCTTCTGGGATTCTGTAGAGCCTAAAGCCCACATTCACACCATATAATTTTAATAAACAGTATTTTGCTATTTTTAATTATATCGCGGTAATATGGAATAATGTAATTATTTTATTTAAACAGTATAGGACTCTTACTGTGACTTGTTATTTTTAAAACTCATTCTTAAACTCCCTCAATCATATTTTAATCAGATTGGTAAATCTTCATTTATAACTGTTTCTCCTCTATTTCTACATAATTGTCAACTCAGTGGAACAGTATGGTATCTTACTAGGATAATAGAGAAAGGATCATTGACAATTTAGTTACACATCAAGAATTCATTTCAACAATGAATTATGTGGGTGCAAACAGAAAAAGGACTCGAGAATTGAGCTTATATATAAGCACATTTAATGGTGTGTTAAATTGTGCATTTTAATTATCATGCACTGGTACTGACTACACAGGGGCAAGAGGCCATTTTCCCTTAAGAACTCGTCACTACATCATCAGGAAAAAGTGCCTGTTTATTTTAAATGAATTTTTTAAAAGATACTTACAACTAAAAGAACACATTACAGTAAATGATAATTTCATAATCTAGTCCCGGTTGTATTGTTTTGCAAGGATAGACCTTCTTAAAGCCTAAAAGTTTTCTGAATCATAATACTTGCAACTGTGTACTTTAACTGACACTAACCTGTGAGCTACTTGATGAAGCTGCACTGGCCTTGCTGCCACAGATGGCACACTGCAAGAGCTGCAGGATTGTTGGGGACACTCCTTCATCCAGTAGACATGATACCTGCAGTAAGAATGGCAAGACTCCATCCTCACGCACACAAAACCTCTGCCAGTTTCCAGTGCGGCTGGTTGCAACTTCCACACATGCCTTTAGATGCTCTATCAGTTCCACCAGTGAGTCATAAGGTAGAGAGATGGAATGTGGCTGGGCTAAGCTGGGATCATAGCCCCCTGCTTGGCAGCATGTCTGTACACACTGAACATAAAAACATAGCCTTCTTATAATAATTTATATTTCAGCTCTTTATTTCATTATCTACTAGTACTAAGTATACTGAGGAGTTATTACTTGGGTTATATTTAGAACATGTTTTGCAGAAATAAGATGCCACTGGACAGAGAACCAAGACATAGTGAAAAAAGCAAAAAATTTTAAGATCAGCACAGGGACCCACAGAGCTAGGAATGTGAGAAAAAATCTACATTTATAAATACAGAGACAGATTAATGAACTTTTGACACTTTCAGGGATGAAAACATAAACTTTACATTCATTACAATCCACCAGTGCAGAATATGCATCCCCAAAGGAACAACATGAATTATCCAGCAGTCAACAGCTGTGGATGCAAATGATGATCTGCCAAACATGTTTTAAATACACAAAAAGTGGAGTGAATAAGAATGTGTAGTTCGGCTCAGTCATATAATAATCTTAATTATATGACTTGCTTCACTGTACAAGTTCCAATTAGCACTTCAAGTTAATATAGAGGATTGATTATGATCTCCAAGAACAATGTGGAATAATGATAACACCTGTACACATGCCAAGGTCATTATTCTGTATTAAATTAAATGTGCATACAGATTGCCAGCTGCAGCAATGCACCAGGAAACTATACCATTTTGGAAGTTCTTTCTGATTTAAAATATAATTATTTTGCTACAGGAATTCCAGAATATGTCCTTATGGCTCGCATGGGGTTTTGCATCTTGGCAGCTGGAGATGTCACTGCCAGCCTTGCCATATGTGTCTTGTGCCAATTGTACATTAAATTCCAATTTTATTATCATAAAGAGGGGTTTCTTGTATACAATTAAGATATTTAGAACATTAATAGCAAGTGTTGTGAATGTTCAAAAGATTATTTTGGCGGGATGTCTCATCTTAAAAGAACACAAGCTGTAGATCGATTAAGCCTTCAGTCACTGATGAAAGAAACCATTCACAATAAAGCATATTGCTATGAGATTACCTTGTCATAGACTAATAATTTTGTAGCTGTATGTGCAGAAGACACTAAAACCCCAGATTGCTGTGCTAATTTTGGTTGTGATTTTATTAAGAATGTTTAAGATATACATCAATTTCATCTAAATTGTCTTCTCTTAAAACTGTATGTCTTTGCATGTGTTTCTTGTTTTGTGCTGAACCAGTAGCAGTAGCAAATTTATTCACAAGATCATGAATTGCAACTCTGGAAGGAGGCAATTGCCCAGAGAACTTCCGAAGCAATTCTTCTTGAATGCGACAAGCTGATTAACATTTATAATAACATTTATACACAAAAAAAAAAAAAAACATGCAGCTGAGTGTGGGGAAGGAAGGCTGAGATGCAAGAGACAAGGACATATTCTAGAAGCCTGTTACACAACCCTGTTAAAAGCAAAATGTTATTTTGTCAAAGAATGAAATTGTGTAATGAATAAAAGGATTCTGGGAATTAATTCCAATTGGTAAAAAACAAACTTATCCAACCACAAAGTGTCATCGCTATATTATTAACTGTTCAGTATTATCTGAATGTCAAATCTCAGAATATGCAGTAAAATGTCTAGAATTGGTATGGAAGCTCTAGTTTTTTTCCCCACCCTAAACTTTTTTCATTGCATAAAATACATACCTAAGTTTTTATTTCTAAAAATTATAAGGAAAAAAAAAATTGAATCTATTATACTCGTAAATATGGAACTTTATACACCTTCGCACTCATGAAAAGGACTCTGCTAAAGAAGTACCCCTGTACTACACCTGGTCTATGGAAAGTCTGAGCAGGAATATAGAAACATGGACATGACTATCCCATATAATAGCTTTCTTCAGTGGAAATTAAAATACAATGCTACAGCTCACATAGGGAAACATCACACAAGAGCTGTTTTTTCAAAATTTATTCCCAGAGATCATGAAGAGTCCAATAAAATTTGTATATAAGACTGGTCTAAACAGCTTTTGACTTACCTTCATATGAGATTCTAAGGCATGAAGATCTCTCAGCTGCCTGTATTTGTCTTTGTTACCAGAAATAAATAGTAGTAACTTGCGCACTTGCCGACGAACAAAAGGAGTTTGATGAGTCATCATGTACTCACAAAGATAGTAATACCATGTCTGGAAAAGAAGGAAATTAACCCATTCATTAAAATTACATACATGCAAATAATATTCCATTTATAATAATGGAAACCACCATCAACAATCAAACAGGTGGAGCTACCTTATACATAATTAGGACATGATTTCTGGATGTTACTTTTTCTACAGTTGAGGCGACATGTTTTAAAATGTCTAGTAGGAGCAAAAGAGGGAAGGGACACAAGAACCCTTAACTAAACATACAAAGAATATCTTAGGACGAAGCACTAATTATTGCTCTAAACCATCAATCAAAGATTTAAAATACTACAAAACAATGCACTAAAAGTGTAATAGAAGCAGTAAAAATAACAACTAAAACAGCATTACAATTATTTATAAGTAAAACTATCTGAGAGGAAAGAACACATAATGCATCAAAAACACTCTTAAGATTAAATAAAATATATAATAAAACCATGCACAAACAATGTAATACTAACTACACTCAAAATACAAACACCTACAATATTTAAAGTATTAAGCAAAGAGACAACACATATCAGATTTCCAGAATCATCCTGACTACATATTTTTACCAATGACTCTAAAATGAACCAATAAGGAGCAGGAATCTGAAGCAGAATATACTGTAAACTTATTTCCCCCACTATTTATCAGTCAGCAAAAATGTTACCAATTTTGAGGCAGAAATAGATGTTAGTGAGCGTGAAGTACATAATGAAAAATCTAATATTCAGAACAAATAAGTTTCAAAATTAAATTCTATTAATAGATTCAAAATGTGCTATTGCACCAAAAGCATCAAACAAATTATCAAAAAATAACAAAATATTGCAAATATGCAAATCAATCAGACAGCTCACAAAAACAGGTAAGATCTCACAGATCTTCAGTGGACACCATTTAATTTGAACTTCCTGGGTAATGAGATAGCAGATGAATTACCAAAGAAAGGAACAATCCTACAACAGAAAAAGTAAAAGTTTTTGGCTTATGCTGCTTGAAACTTAATGGTAATAAACCAACTTTTAAGGACCTTATTAACTCCTCGAGGAGGACAGCAAGATCCTAGAAACATTAAATGGTGCATAATTATTAATTTTCACAAGCACTACACCTGTCATTATAGCAACTGATCCTTTACAATATATAGATATCAATGTGAAATTAAATCTGAATACTATGGTCTCCAAGAAGAACAACCTACCTGAGGTATTAAGACTGACAGCACTTAGTATATTACACAACTAATTATCTGCCTGATACATGGTGTAGAGTGTATACAGATGGATCTCTTAAAAACGGAGAAGCAGGCTTTCAAATATACTGTGAAGAATTCCCTCAATATACACCTCTGAGACAGTATGCTAACGATTTTGATGGTCAAATAATTGCCATTAAAGCAGCTTTGGAAAATATACTGTATAAACCTAACATAAATAAAAAAAAATGTTATCTTAAGTGACTCTAAAGCAGCACTACAAAGTAAAATAAATTACAGTTAGCCAACAACATATGCTATAAATGAAATAAGAAAACTATATCACACAATCCAGATCAGAAAAGCAGAAATAGTTTTATAAAGGATCCAGAGCCATGTGGGATTGAAAGGGAATGAGATTGCTGAAACTTAAGCATAAAAAGGAACCACTATAAAATTAAAACCACCTTTTGAACTAGAACTTCCTCTAAATTGAAACATATAAAAATATTAATAACTGAACAAAAACAACAAAAATATCAAACAAAAACTTAAAGGAAAACCATAGAAAGATCCAAATACTTTCAAACTTCTTATATTGAAATTAAGATAAATTGGAGTTGCCCAATTCCTCTTAATTGTTGCGCATGATAGCCAGTCAGAGCATCTCTTCAGGATGAAATTAATCAAGAACAGCCACTGTCCATTGCATAAGGATGTAATTACTATCTTAAACAAAGAACATCTAGTGAAATGCAGCCAACTTGATAGCAGCAAATGAAAAATGATTTGAAAGTTCTTTATTGGGAAGCTAGGGAAAAAAAGATAAATATTAGCATCCCGAATGGGCACTAGCAACCAACAACCAACCAATCAACATCTTAAATACACAGAACACTTCTAATCTGACTGTTTGCATGCAAACTGATTGGCTCTCATACAGAGACTATTTTAATTTCATGGCATTTCGGCATATGACAAGAAAATGATAAATTAACAATGACTTTATTATAACAAGAGCAACATTGGCAGATAACAAAAATATTCAACTGAATTAATTGAAAGTACTTTTAACTTGTTAAACATTATACATACTTCATAGTAGCTTCATTAAATCCCACCTTTCATTCTCAAATAGATGAGTAGAATTATTGATCGTTTTTCTTATTATATCTCCTAGATATACATGATATAAAGAAAGTTATTTTCAGCAAACCTACCTGTTGGAATGTCTGTGCTATGGTAGCTGCATTATCAGCTTGCTTCTGCACTTGGTAAGGGAGCCTGAGAGCCATCTCAGTAAGTAACTGTGGATAGGCTTCGAATACATCACTGGCATGTCCCTTGACATATTGCCTCAAGAAAAACGGTGACATGTCTGGGGGAGTTGTAGTCAAATGAGGCTTCAAAAGAGCACCACCAATCACTGTTCCTGACTCTTCTGATGTTGTGCTGCAGAATTAAACATTATTTACTATTATGGCATCTAAAAGCTCTAGAAAATAATCATTATTTTCTAAAATATTAGCAACATAAAAATTCCAATATATATATATATATGAGGACAAATTTAAAAGTCTATTTTTTTGACTAAAATATTTGTGATTCAGAAACTGCGACATACATGCAGTGCAACAGGATGTTCGTTTTTTTTTTTTTTTTGGGGGGGGGGATGTTTATCGCCTATTTTTACTACTGAGGCACCACAGGCAGTGGACACATGATACTGAGATGAAAGGATATATTGGGAAAGAATGTTTAATGAAGGAAACATTCCAGGCCTTTCACCAGGGTGAAAGGTTTCTGGAACCCATTATCAATGCAGATGAAACATGAGTATTGAATTCCAATTCTAATATATTCAGGAATCAACAGAGTGAAAACAAGTATAAAATCTCCAGTAGATAAAATATTTTAAAATGTTTAAAAAACCTCCATGGCCTCATTCTTAATGAACAAGGAAATATAATGAAACAGGATATTTCACTCTCTAAATTTAAAAATGTTAAGAGTGTTTTATCATTATATTAATATTTTAACTGTTTTTTTAACTCAGCCTGTTTCCTTGTTTATTAAGAGTGAGGCCAGGAAGGTTTTTAGGCATTTTAAAATATTTTATCTAAGGGTATTGAATTTCACTCCAGAATCAAAGCAGCAGAGCACATTGTGGAAACATCCAGGTTTGCTATCTTAAAGAAATTCGGATGAATGCCATCAGCCAGGAAGTTGATGCTCAGTCTTCTGGGATTGCCAAGGACCACTCCTGCTGGATTTCCTGTCATAAGGTGACACCATTAATGTTGACAGTAAGTGGCAAACTGTCATGTTTGCAAGCTGCCTATAGAAAAAATTGCCAAAGGGTTTCTTAAGGACAATATGGTTCTCCTCCATGATAATGCCAGACCTCATGTTCCAACCAGAACCACTGCTAGATTTCAGTCATTTGGATGTGAGATCATGGAGCATGCACCATATAGTCCAGACCTCACCCCAAGCGATTACTATGTGTTTGGTTCACTCAAGAAGTTTCTGGCAGAACAGTGATTCATTTCTGATGACAAATGAAGATTGCTGTTTGGAGCTGATTCTGCAAAAAATTGGCTAAATTCTACATCTCCAAACTAGTGGTCCAATAGGACAAATGCCTGAACCACTGTGGTGACTATGCGGAAATATAGTCAAAGGTACTTAGAGCTATTCCTGTATTTTGAGTTCCCTATATGTGTATTATTTTAGCTGAATAAAAATAGGGACAAAGTATTTTCCATTTGTCCTCATACGTAGAATAATTTATATATCCTGAATTAAATTCATTTATTAAAAACTGTAGACATCATTAAAAAGGAATGGTATATGATTACCAATTACTTATGAGTTTCATAATCATTTTAGAAACACTACTATTTATCAGAGTTAATCATAAAGAACATTTGTGCATACTGATTATGCAGATGTTTTGTTATTGCAGGTCTCTCGTTAGTTCTCTTCAGTGAGATATAGACATATGCCTGGTGTGTTAACACATGAATGCCCATTTGTTGAATATACACTACTGCTCTTTAGTTTACATACACCATTTTCCTGATTGTTCTTAAAGAAGAATGAACAAACAAATTTATAAACCAACATGGAAATATGTTTATTAGGTCAAAAATACCTTAATGGAGGCAAAATATATCTTACAAGAAACAAAATTAAGTTTCTTTCCATCAAAGCATGCACCTGGACAATAATAACTGCCTAACAAGCAGTTGATTTCAAAGTCCTTGGCAGTATTCCAATTCTATTCCCTTTATATTGTTGGATAGCCTTCTAGAAGTGGTTATACTTACCAGATGCCTCTATCCATTTTGACTCATTAAAATTCTATAGGATTGAGGTTCAAATTTTGGTACAGCTAAGCCATATCTTCAGCACCATTTGCTTTTCTTTAGATGCAGCATACCTCATGCCATATCCAGATCGATATTCAGAATTATCATCATGCTTCAAGGCTAAAACCAGATGGAAATGTATGATATTGAAGACCCTTTCTTTATACATTATTTTTTATCCATCTTTCCTTCAGTTTCACAGTATCTCCAAAGAAAAGCATCCCCAAACTATAATTGACCCCCACCATGTTGAACAGTTAGGAAAAGAGTCTCCTCTACATTGGCAGACATATATTCTTCTCTTGATACCAAAACACTATTATTTGGATTCATTTGTGAAATATACTTTAACCAATCAGAGATGTCCAATGTCAATATTGTCTAGCCAAATGGAGTTTTCTTGATTTAAACAGGCTTTAGCAATGGTTTCTTTCATTGCCACATGCTCTTTCAGATCAGTTTCTGAAAGTCTCCTTTATATTATTGCAATAGACACTCTTCTCATTCATTTCTACTTGTTCTGCACATATTTGTGGCACAGTTTTAAATCTATATCTTTAACTGGTAACCCGAATGAATGTATCATCACTTTTTGTAATTTTGAGAGCTATCTTGGCATTGTAAACCTCAGCTGCTACTAGCATTTGTGTGGTGTGCAAAGTGTATTATTGCACTCCCCCAATATATAATCCCATTCTTTAGCAATTTGACAGACCAACAAACTTATCTTCAAATTCATCATGTTTTTCAAGTAATATTTCCACGCTTGGAGCCATAGCAATCTTAAACATCACTTTAGCAACACTAACAAACTAAACTCGTTTGTAAAAATAATAAAATGTACAGTGAAATTTTAAAATAATATTCTATTTATTTAGTAACAAAACATAATTATCTGCATAATAATGAATCTCCAATGATTTAAATGCCAATTTCATGTAATTAAGCACATCAAGGGTATAGCCATGGAGGGAGGTAATTCACCCTAAAATCAAATTAAAGAGTTCTTTTCATTAACTTTAGTACTTGTCCTTGTTACCCATCAAGGACACAATAAAATTAATTACTTCAGGATTAATAGTAAGTAAACTTCTAGTATTAATGAATCACCCTTATCAATTGACCTGTTAGGCATGGGTGACTAGATGCAATGACGCATCATGTCAAATATTACTAATCCACAATCAAAGAAACGATTGTTAGCATTTTACAGTTTGCTAACTAAATTAATCATTGTTTCCTAATTTTTACTTATGATAAATGGTTCTACATTGTTAAGTTGTTACGATACACTTGATCACATCTTGATGATTTCCCACCAAAGAAAAAAAGAAAAAAAAATTCTACCTATGCTCCTGAAGCAGGTATATTGAAGTTAATAAATGGTAGTGTAGCAATCTCTGAAAATGAATGCAGATATTGATAATACTGCTAATTGTGAAGTTTCATCATTTAAATTATAGGTCTATCTACATGTATCACAGACTAGTTGCAGAAGTGTAGAAGGAGTAAGTGCTACAACAAGACAAAAAAGATGCATCAAGTTTAAAAATGGGAGCACAAATGTTCATGGCAGAGAGATCAGGTCCCCCTCTGCCATCCTGGATGAAATGAACAAAAGTTGATCTCCACTTTATGATTTACAAAATGCAAAATGCACAGACAATGTCTAGAAGTGCCTCTTACAGCTAGCTGCGTATGACATTGTTACTGAACATCTGCAATATGGTAAAATGTACACAAAATTGATGCCCTGAATGTTTATAGGTGGGCACAAAGCTGAATTAATCAACTGGCAGCCACTTTTATGACAAAAGAATACCTGAAGTGGTTTCATGGTACAAGCCCCTGAATGTCTACGGTGACTATGTGGAGAACTAGATTAAAGTGTGAGCTGAAACATATATTCTATAACAATGTTTATGTTGAACGTTCTTTACTTAATGAATCATACTAGTAACTGCCTATTTATATATACATACACACATGATATATATATTTAAATATAAATGTTAATTAGGAAGAAGTGTTAAGAAGCAATAGAAGTGTAGTGATCAAGATGATGATTTTAAATCAAGGACAGTTAAGAGGATATGGGGAATTTCTATGGAAAGTAAAGATAAAGTGGAAGTGGTCAATCCAAAAAGTGTAGGATGATAAGGTTAGGAAGTATTCTAGGGACTGATGGAAGTAGAGTAAAAAATACAAGGGGATAGTAGCAAGGATTAATAGAAATAGTTCTCAATGTTACTAATGATAAGTTAATGCAAGGAATACAGGCTAGCTTAATTTATGCTAGTTAACCTTTCAAGTTAAATTGTACAAATATTACTATCTTTTAAAGAAAGGATTTACCTTTATTTTTTTTTCCTTCAGGAAAAAATTATCTGAAAGGAAAACAAAGGAAAGAAGAATAATGTAACTCCTCTCATCTGTTTCCTTTTTTATTTACATTTGTTTTTCCATTTTCTTAAAGAGAAGAGCATCAAGAAATGTATGGAATGAGATGAGAAAATAATTGGATTTGTTTTTGCTGAAAATGAAGGCAACACTGTCTTCTAAAACCTGTTATCTTATTTGAACTTAACTTCATTGGAAAAGTTCTCTCTAAAATTACAAATAATGAACTTACGTTTTCCAGTACTGCAGCAGTGCTTTCAGTAAAGTTAGGCAATACTCAATAACATCTGCTTGTAGAAGCATTGAAGCTGTGGCTTGAGACACAAAGCTGGAGTTATCTCCAACAGTCTTAGTATTTGACTTAGAACGTGACATAAGCACACCTGTGAAAAACAACAGATTTTTCTCATGTGCATAGATGAATAAAATGGGACAAATCACCAGTTTAAGCTTTTGCTATTGTTATAGCTGATTATTTGTTTATTTTTACTGAACTCCAATTCTATGTTTGACTTAAGAGAGTCAGTCTGTAAGTTTGAGAATAAAAGCAATAAAATAAAAGCATAATTATAATCATTGCATATTCTCCAAATATAGTGAAACTCAATCCTTGGTTTGCTAGATTCTTTGTTTGATTTATGTAGTCCCCGATATAATTTTCTTAT
Source organism: Metallyticus violacea (assembly GCA_030762175.1). Taxonomy (NCBI): domain Eukaryota; kingdom Metazoa; phylum Arthropoda; class Insecta; order Mantodea; family Metallyticidae; genus Metallyticus; species Metallyticus violacea. The sequence goes on along the minus strand of CM060835.1, from coordinate 24,611,920 downwards.
AAATATTACCTCATTTTCCTTCAATGATCAAACATATTTTTTTTAAACTTATAATTAATTTCATATCAGAACTAATAGAGTGAAGCAAATTAATTTTTCTTAATTAGATGGCAAGTCAATTTAATACTCTTATGCTCCACTTGCCATTGAATTGTACAGAACATGTTTCACAGTCTTTTGCCCGCATCATCAGCTGCAAGTTAACTGCCAGATTTGTTGTTGGTTGGATGGACTTAGTGAGTTTTTGTGGACATTTTATGAACTTTTGGACTAATTTGTCTTCTATTGGGATCTTGAAGTTCATAATCTTACCTTCATATTTTTTCATAAATATATTTTCCCATACTCCCAGCTCCAAGAGTATATCTATAAATTTTAGTAATTTTACTTCCCTTTCTACATCATGATTATTTTTCCAAAAGTAATGTGTAACCATGATTTATCTATCTGATTGTTCCTGATGTTTCTCCAGTGTATGAGTATTAAATTGATTCACTAGGTAATTAAGAATTTTTTTATGAAACTTTTATCCTCAACTGATCATTCATTTAATTATGAATCATTGATAAATTGCAACAAGTACTATGCAATGTTTCTTATAAATACTACAGCAAGGTGCACATTGTTTTCTCAAATATGACACAGCAAGGCATCTGAATAGATCATGAGAAGACAAAAAATGTATCACAGCAGCACGTGTTTGTAGTGGAGGAAAAGAATGAATAGATATGACAAGACAGATAACAGACAAAGCTACTATTGAACTCTTGCAGCAAGGAATCTCATTTTCATTGTTCCATTGTAAGCTCTTGCAGTATGCATGTAATATGAAAAGGAAGCTAAGTTTTGTTATGGCATGCTCATGAAGCACATGAGGACACTTAATGAAAGAGCATCTCACAGAAGTGTGGGCTCCCCTCAAAAGTCTGATATTTTAAAATGAATATAATAGCATGCTTCCACATTCTGCAGGCTTTCTTTCATTATAGTTGATTTGAACCTACTGGCTTCACAGTCTAACACTTGGCAACATTTCATTCCCACCATAACTTTGTTGCAAATACTTTGAATTAGAGCACTGCAAAAAAACTGCAGAATTTTTTTCATCAGCTGTATATGTTAGCTTTTGGGGGTGTTCTGATCCCTTTAGATGCTATGCGGACTCTGCAGCCAGCACACTTAACGTTACATGGAGAACAATGCCTGGCCCACGTCACACCTCTTTCATAATCAGCAGCAGAGAAAACTGGATGCCTCTTCTTTATTCATTCTTTTGGAGGTGTGTGACTGTATCAATGCAGAATAGATAACAGTCATTTGAGCGTAACACCCTGAAAGAAGCAATTTTAGTTGCCAAAAGTACATTTGTAGGAAGCATGTTAGTAATTAATCATGCAAAAGCAAATGGGAAACTGTAATGTAGCAATGTAACACACAAAGGAAAAGATAATAAAACAAGAAAAGGCATGCACTTTTAATGGTATAAGTTTTGCATGTATTCTGAACTATATAAGTGAGATATTTCTTAATTTGAGGTGGGACTAGTGTCCATTGTATCAGGTTTTACAAGAGGAATTGCAATGAGATTTTGAGTGTGTATGTGTGTGTCAGTGTGCGTGTGGGTGCATACACATGTGTGTAAAGAGTCTTCTCTGTGGAAAAATGTTTCTCTTTAGGGAAATTTCTTTAGCTGTGTATGGAAACTTGTTCACTTTGGTTATGAACTGAATGAATGGTGCTTAACGCGCATTTTTACTATAGAGATACCACAGGCGTTGGACACTAATTATACATGAGATGAAATGATATATTGGGAAAGGATTTATTTTTAATGAAGGAAACGTCCCAGGCCTAAGTTTAGGGTACCTGCCCGGGCATTTGCCATTTATGAGGACTGAGGAAAATCTGGAAAAAAACTCAGTGAGGGAGGATGGTCCTGGCAGGATTCGATCCCCAGACCTCCCGCTCACGAGTCCGAGCTTTAATGACCTCAGCCACTCATGGCGGTCGTTATGAACTGTTTTGATGCAGTCATATTAACAGAAAAATAATACTAACTCACACAACACGCTTTAACTCCATGCCACACTACAATAAGCACGACAAATAGAACAGCGCACAATGTGATGGCATTCACATCTCCATCATATGTTCAACACTAAGGAGGTGAAGTTTTGGTCCTGGTGTTCGGTTTTCTCCACTGCCGATCATGAAATCAGGCATTACTTGTGCCAGCCATCATTCTCCATGTAACTTTAGTGACTGCACATTTGTAGTATTTCTGAGGTTACTAGAAGTACATTGAGCTGGATATCTGAGCCCTCCCCTTTGTGAAGTCATCTAGATACGTTGGTCTCAGCACAGCATATGGTTTCCACAACCCACAGAAAATTGATTGAGTATGCTACGGCATTGTGGTTCTCCTGCATTGTGGTGAGTAATCAAAAAGACTTTGGGTTATTCACCAGCAGAATTCAGGAGGCTGATGCTGGATTAGGCTGAGCCTTTTTTTTTTTTTGACTCATTTATTTATAGATGCTCTTTAACATCTCAGGTCATCAGTGTCCCATTCAACTCAGGGCGTGAAACGGCTGACAAATTTTGCTCAGAGGCCTCTCTTTCAGGCTTGAGGTTCTTTTTCGTGCCGTAAATGTACGACACGGGACCCACAGCTTTACTTCCCTTCCGAAGGAAGCCATACTTAGGATTTTTACACCTGAAAAAATCCATCAGTCCTGGCCGGGTTCCAACCCACGTTCTTGGGTGTAGGAGGCAAGTATGGTAACCATTACACCGTCAGGACCAACAGGCTGAGCCTACCAGTGTGCCAGGTGGTACTTGTAACTAAGCCGGAGAGGAAAGGTGCACATAAGCAATCCATAAGGGGGAGTTGATTTAGAAAACTTGGTACCATTCTAATGAAAACTCACTAGTTTTGAGGGAGTGCTGAAGGTATGTATGTTGCTTGGAAAGGGAGGGATCCCCATTGAGCAACATGTATATATTAATTACTGTATCTCATACTGTGCAACATCACAAAAACACATGCTGACATAACACATTTTCAAAGTGTACTTAAATATGCAGATACTGTTACCAAATAGCAGCATGTGTAGTGGTGTGTGGGTCTTCAAACATCACTAGACAGAGAATATGAGCTGTACATAGAGAATGTGAGCTACTTACTGAGAAGACGCATTATGACAAGATGAACTTCACGTTCTTCATTACGTTCACATATGTTATTTGTATCTGGCTGCTTCATATGGAGCTCACTGATGATTGCAGTCAATAGGCTATCTAGACAAGCTCTGTCCTTCTCTTCTTCACCATCAAGATCAGAAGTTAGCATTAGCACCACCTGCAAATCAACACTGTTTTGAACATCTTACCATATTTTCCTTCATGTAACTAAGAAAGTGAATGAGAAGAACAAAAGCTACATAAAGCCCAATTTGCTCTATGGATGTGAGATAATATCCACAATTAACAACCAAATTAAAACTAAATCAGATACAACATAATCTAGGTCATTAAGAATAATAACAGGAGCCCTTAAACAACACTAATTGCAGCAATGCAGAGCATAAGTAACAACCTGCCAATTAAACTGGCGCTAGATGTTAAAATGGCAATACTGGGACAAAAATTAAAAAGTAATCAACACAGGAATAAATGGTTTCATATTCCTAACAGTACATGATTAAAAATACAACAGACTTCCAAACACTCTAATTGAAAGAAGATTTAGACAAAATTTGAAAAATTAGCATTAAACCTGCCATTATATTAACTAACCCTTTACAATACAGACATCAATGTGAAACTAAATCTGGATACAATAGTCTCCAAGAAGAACGGCCTATCTGAAGGTTTTAAGATTGACAGGACTTAATACACTAAACAATGATTATGCAATTATACATGGTGTAGAGTGTCTACAGATGGATCTCTGAAAAATGGAGAAGCAGGCTTTGGAATATACTATGAAGAATTCTCCCAATATACCGTATGGTAACAATTTAATGGCTAAATAATGACCATTAGAATATCTTTAGAAAATCTACTCTATAGACCTAACATAAATAAAAGAATTGCTATCTTAAGTTACTCTAAAGCAGCACTACAAAGTATAATGAATTACAATGACCCACCAACATACTATTAAGGAAATAAGAAAGCTATATCATACAATCCAGAAATACTTTTACAATGGATCTTGAGCCATGCAGATGGGATTCAAGGGGAATGAGATTGCTGATACTTTAACAAAAAAAAGTAATCACCATAAAATTCAAACCATCTTTTGAACTAGGGCTTCCTTCTAAATTGAAACTTATAAGAAGATTAATAAATGAACAAGAACAACAAAATATGCAACAAAAACTTAAAGGAAAACGAAGATCTAAATACTTTCAAACATCTTTCATTGAAACCAAGAAAAATTGGAATTGCCCAATTCCTATTAATTGCTGGACATGATTGCCTGTCAGAACATCTCTCCAGGAAATTAGATACTGCCCAGTGTATAAGGATGTGAATACTACATTAAACCAAGAACATCTACTGAACGAAACCAACTTGAAAACAACAAACAAATAAAAAATAATTTGTTAGTCTTTATTGGGAAGCTAGGGAAAAAATTGTGAACATCAGCATTCCCAATGGCCACTAGCAAACCAACCTTCATGTATGATAAACTTTCTTCAAACAATTCTGTCTCTCTATTTAATTTTACATAACCTACCTCTTTTACCTCTTTTAGACTAGCAATTCAGCACTTATGATTAATACCATTTTCCAAAAAGCACAAAATGATATATGATATATAGTTGTAATTACATACACCAAAACAATCAAAAGCGTAAGCCCAACATTTAAGTTATAATATGGTTGTCACATTTAAGTTATTCAAATGGCATCAAAACTGTAAACATTTCTGATGCATGGTTTATACTTTAAAACAGTTTCTGTACAATTTATCAGTTTTCATCATTAGAAGTAAGAAATTGTACAGTGAAGTAATGCATGTTTATATTACAATTATTGGCTTGTCAATTCTGGTACTATTGTTCAATTGACTTCCTAAAGTGAACATGGTATCTTGAATGGTCTTGATTATAAGGAAATTTAAATATTCATAGAGAAGCTGAAAAAGACAGCTAAATGATAAAGAGACCAACTGCAATATCATTATATTTAGATTTCACAAAAGAAGAAAGCATGTATTGGCTAGAATATGAAACTGAATCATACAGAAAAAGTTTTGAGCTCATGGCTGACATAACAAAATAGCCTTCTAGGTCCTTAGGGTATAGATTCAAAGCAAGTTCTGCAGCTGTGTCCTGACAGGACTTGGTAACTCAATGATTAGCGCATTGGTACAGCAACTCAAAGATGTTTTGAGTGGTGGAAACCCTCATAGTGAAAATATAACAATTATTAAATAATTTTGATAAGGAATCATTCAAATTTTATAAGTTCTGAGTGACAGGATTTGAAAACAAAAGAAATAGCTGTAAGGCTGAAGCTTACTAAAACAACTATGTTTTGCATCCTTCATCAATATTTGCATATGCACAAGGTGCATAAGACAGATGCCCCAAATTCTTTCAGCAATTAAAATGCAAGTGTGCATGAAATGACGTGAGAAGTTTTTTTAACCTTCGCCATGGTAATGAGAGGGTAATAATGGAATACATCATCACAGGGGATAAAACTATGGCCCTCTACTATGACACTCTTTCAAAAAGGAAATCAGTGGAGTGACAGAAGAAGAGTGAAGCATCTCCTAGAAAGTTCAAGATCACACAGTCACCAAGAAAATATTGCAACAAATTTTTGGGACTACAGAGGAATTTTGATGATAATATTCAAAGAAAGGAACACAATGGTAACTGGAAAGAACTTGAGCTACTGCCATCAATTGCAGTGTCATAAAGGAAAAGAGGTGTAGAATGCTAAATCAAGTTCGTTTGCTGCAAAACAATGTCCCAGTTCACATAGCTGCTGTGAACAAATGTGGCTTCCAGGATCTATAACTTCTGCCACACAGCATGGAACTTGCCCCCAGCAACTATTACTTGTTACTTACTTTACTGAAACATAATCTTCAAGGCAGAGATTCATGAATGATAATGGGTTGAAGGATACTGTTTTCCAGCATTTTGCACGCAAAACTTCAGACTATTTTTTTAAGGGAGAATTATAATTAAGATCATTGTATGATTGAGTCAAACTACACTCTTATTTGCCCCACTTAACTTTTTAAATTTAATACATGTTTCGCAGACAATCATCCACATTTTCAGCTAACTACTGACTACTGGATAATTCATTATGCTTTGGGGATGTATATTCTGCTCTGGTGGAGGTGTGATGAACTTAAAGTTTATGTTTTGATCCCTAGAAGTGACAAAGCTCATTAATCTGTCTCTGTATTTATAAATATACATTTTTTCCCATTTTACTATCGCTGTAGGTACTTATACTGATTTTAATTATTTTGCTTTATTCACTATGAAATGATTTTCTGTCCAGAAATAAGCTGCTACTGCTGATTTCTCCATTTGTTTGTATTTTATGTTCCTGAAGTACACTTTCAATCATGTGCCTACGTTTTTCTTTGTTTTTTGTATTTTTACTTTTTTGTATTTTGTACATCTTATTTGGTAAATACCTGCATTTTTCTCCAGTGGAATACTGTCATTCAGGAGATTTTTAACACTAAAATCTGTTTACAGGTGCAAATCTGATATTAAAATCTTTTAGAATATTTTTAAATTTTTGCACATCCCAAGGATATGCTCATTTTTTAAAAATATCTTATCTTTTCCTTCCAAGAGTGTTGTGGTTTCTTTTATGTTTCTGACTCTTGAACTTCTGTACTTTTTTGTGAACTAGTTTTTTGCTAAATCCATTTTCAATCGCTGTTCTTTGTATTTACTTGTATTCAGCACAGTATTCTTCCTTGTTAATTTGCAGGTTAATTAGCTTACATGTCAAGCTGTTGATCACTCAGGTTTATGTGTTTTGGGATTAAATCCGTGAAGTTTGATGTGATTGTCTGCATGTGTCTTCTTTCTGCAGATTCCAAATTCCAGGTTTCCTTGATGCTTCATTATTTTAATGTCCAGGAATGGTAACATGTTATCTGTTTCTGTTTAGTATGTAAACAATATGCTTTTATCTTGTATATTCAGAAGTTTTATTGCATTGTCAATGTATTTTTGTTAATTATGGCAAATATATTATCAACATATCTGTACCAGATTTTAAATATGTATGGGAATGCTTAGTTGATGTGTGTTTCAAATCTACTCGAGGGCAAATTCTATTAACAAAGAATCAGGACTTACAATGGGCAGCTCCATATCTCCATTTCTAGGTACCCTTTTCATGAGGAGATTTGAAGCTTAGCTTATGTGGATGATTGTCTATGCTAAATTTAAACCAGTGGAGCCAATAAGAGTGTGTAGTTTGACTCAATCATACAACCATCTTAATTACATGATATCACCATACAAGTTCAAATTAGCATTTTGAGAATTATAATATTTATCCAGCATTTTGCAGACAAAACTTCAGACTATTTTTTTAAGGTGAAATTAAAATTCCAGAGATGTGAAAAAATAGTTGAAGTAAAGATCAATAATGCTGAAAATCGATACATGTATTATTATTCTATCACATACCTAACATGGCCAGGCCAGAAACTTGTGGATCACACTTCATAAAAGAAAACAGAGTCATAAAAATGGCAAAATGCATCTCTATTTCTGAAAACTTTTAAAACAAATTTGTGAACCAATACATACCTGCATGAAAGGAATAGCTCGCACTCCACCGACTTCCTTAAGTTGTGGAACATACTGCATCAGTCTTTCCAACATCATGAGACGCAGAGCATGCAATTTGGAGCTGTTTTCTGTGTCAGGTTCCTGTTCAGGCTCTTGCTCTAGCCCATCTGCATCCTGTGCCTGAAATGCAATCTTCAGTTATCATAAGTTTGTACTTACTAATAAGTTGATAGGCTTCTGAAAGCACATGCTTATTAATATTCCCAAGTAATTTCATGGCCATTCTCTATGGAGCTGGCAATAACATGCTGGCTAGTTCATTCCACCATAAAAGAAAGGTAAATTTTACCCATTAGCTGTGATCAACAAACCTGAAATCCTGCTGGAGCCCCCAGTGAGCTTGTTTCGCTGCGAGCACCAACCAGAGGCTCCTGTATGTTATCGCCATAAGCTGAACTCCTTCCTGACACGTTATGCTCCCCAGTGATACTATCCACACCACTTCCCCCACTCTCAGATCCCGCACTTCCTCCCTGCACAATACAAGCCTCAATCTACAGAAATATGTGTGATTAGTAACACAGTCTTTCCAAATAACTCTTACATCAAACTATTAGCACTCACATTCCTAACCCAAGTATTGTATTTTGACATATATCCTGAGCACATTTCTTTATAAAATGCAATCTACAAAACTGTGTATGCACATTATACAAGAATTCAAAGTTATTCACTACAGTGATCAATATTTTTATAGCTGAGGCAGAAGTGGTCCCTGTATCAACAGCCTGAACTTTAAAATAATTACTTGTAATTATAAGCATAAATATACAATGCTGCGATGATATAAGTGAAAATGCCCAATTAATTTCAATTGCTTTCTTACCATTATTTATCAGTGTGCCCAATCACTTTCTTGGAAAAATGTATTTTATAAAAGTTTTTTATATAAGTGGAGTTTAGTGTAAAAAAAAAAATGAATACCTAAGTTTAGGATATATTACCACTCTATTGTCAACAGCTTCTTAAGTACAATATTTAATGTATTTTATGTTTATTTCTAACACTTTGCTGTGCCATCACTAATCTTTCTACATTGAGGAGCCCAATGTCTCTTTGTTATTCTTACATCTATCTTTCATAGTTTGCTTTGTGTATATTCATTCAGAATTTGTCTTTAGCTGGTCTTTAAGTAGCTTTAAGACCTTGAACAGCAGAAAAATTATATGAAACTTGAACATTGGTGCTGAGAAGAAGGATACTTTGGCAGTTCAGCCTTGTTCATGGCAGGCCTTATGTGACTATACCCCAATGGGGGCACACCTGGGAGGAAGAGATGAGATGAGGTATATACTGGGTGGCCAGGATCCACCATGGGTGGACAATGTTGCAGACACGTAGTTCCTAACATATTTCCAGATAGAACACTCCAACACTGGCAGAGCTGCCCTCTGATGAGTCCAAACCCCTCAGAAGGTCCACTTCCATTGCCAAGTACTGTAGCAGGAACACTTTCCAAAGGGTAAGCCACCATCAAACTTTGACAGCTCCCATTTTTATTCTTGCACTTTCAACCACGTAAGAGAAATCAATGGAGTGAAATGAAATGAGAGAACAGAAAATTTGTGGAATGTACATATTCATCATAGTATTTGCCTAAGAGACAAGGGAAACCATGAAAAAAACCCAAGAACAGGATGGCCAGCCCAATGAGAATTGAACCTGGGATCTCCTGAAAGTACCACCCGAGTCATCCCAATTAGTACATGAAACTTAGACAAAGGAAATATTTAAAAAAGAATGCTTTAATATACAGGAAAAACTCATGTGGAAAGAACTTTGGGTTGTCCAAGGGAAGCAAATATTTTACAAAGAATTGAGATCATGTACCAGAGGCAAAAGAATATAATATTAGGGGCTTTTGGAAAGAGGTACTTAGAACTGACAGTCTCAGTAATAAGATATCTTTAAGATTATCAAGTTATGAAACAAGTCCAAGGTATTTGCATGCCAACAACAATCACAACTTTATGACAACTTTACAATTTAAGAACTCAAACAAGCAATATTATCTCTCTGAACAAAAAGAGTCCTGGACCAGACAAAACTCATAGTAAGCACATCAAAATGTAGGGTGCAGAGCTAAGAAGGTACTATTGAACATATTTAACAAGATCTGGAACAGTAAAGATAGCATTCCTGTTATATGGAAAAAAAAAGCCATAATCATTCCAATTAAAAAGAAAGAAACCAGCAGGCAAGTTAGATGGTCATAGGTTTATATTCTTAACCTCAGTATTTCAGATTCTACTTTAACACAGGATATTAAAATTGCCTTTAACATAAAAGAAACAGTGCTTAATCTCTTTGTTAACTTCAAAAACTTTAAGTATGAAGAGAGAAGCTCATTTATAAGATGATTAATATTGGGATAAGAGGAAATATGTTGAGATGGTTCATGTATCTATTATCACAAAGATACATAGCTATGAAATGGAACAATGTCCTCTCTAAATGGCATACAATAAAGTAGGCCTTCCTCAAGGTGCTCTCTCCAATCCAGTTCTTTTTAATATTTTCATAGATGACAATAAAATATTGGCTGACTTTCCAAAGGTAAATATAGAATTGTTTGAGATGATATTGCCATATGGATTAGCCAAAATAAAATATTGGCCGACTTTCCAAAGGCAAATATAGAATTGTTTGAGATGATATCGCTATATGAATTAGCCAAAAAATAAGTTGAGTAAACTACAATACAGAAAACTAGAAAATAAAATGCATAGAATTATCAATAGCATGGAAACATGGGCATCCACCAACAATATGGAAAAAAACACTAAAAAGACAATTTTCCAGCTTTTCAGTCTTCAACACACTACAGATGATTTGCAACTTAAAATCAATAATGAACTACTATAAGAGAAAGAACACACTAAATATCTTGGAATAAAACTTGACAAAAATTTTCCTTCTTTGAACAGATTGACAATATAACTAAGAAAGTGAATAAGAACAACATATTAAGAATATCAGCAGCCATCAAACAGGGAGGAGATGGGTCTCCTTAATGACACATACAAATGATACATAAAGCCCAACTTGCTCTATGGAAGTGAAATAATGTCCACAATAAACAACAAACTTAAAAATTGGATACAATACAATCTATGTCCTTAGGAATAATAACAGGAGCCGTAAAAACAACACCAATTGCTGCAATGCAGAGCATAACTAACAACCTGACAATTAAAACAGAGTTAGATTATAAAATGGCAACACTGGAACAAAAATTAAAAAGTAATCAACCAAAACAAAGCTAAAAATTAAAATGGCAATACTGAGAAAAATTAAAAAGTAATTGACCCAAAGATATTAAAATGGCTAGGACAAAAATTAAAAAATAATCAACACACACAATGGTTAAAAACACAACAGACTTTAAAAAATTACATACAGAGAGAAGATTTAGACAAAATTTTAAAAACAAGTACTAAATGGCCTTTATACCAACTAATCCTGATACTTTATAATATATAGATATCACAGTGAAACTAAATCTGGATACAACAGTCTCCAAGAACAACCTACTTGAGGTATTCAGATTCACAGCACTTTAAACATTAAACATATATTATCCATTTTTTACACAAAACAAAGGAGTTTAGTGTAAAAAATGAATATCTAAGTTTAAGTTATATTGCCATTCCATTGTCAACAGCTTCTTAATACAATATTTATATACAAGACAAACAAGTCTAGAAGCAAAATTGAACACTCGTTGGTTAGAAAAAAGGAGTTTAGTGTAAAAAATGAATACCTAAGTATCCACTGAGCTTGCGCTCTTGTAGAGTTGGCTGTGTTGGCTGAGCTTACGCTCGTGATGGTTACCCTGTAGCTTCGGACCTCCCAGAAGCAGAGGGGAGGTCCGAAGCTACAGGGTAACCATTACGAGCGTAAGCTCAGCCAACACAGCCAACTCTACTAGAGCGCAAGCTCTGTCAATGAATACCTAAGTTTAGGTTATATTGCCACTCCATTGTCAACAGCTTCGTAAGTACAATATTTATATATTATCCAATTGATTCATAGTGTAGAATGGATAAAGATGGATTTCTTAAAAATGAAGCAGGTTTTGGAATATATTAAGAAGAATTCTCTCAATATACACCTTTGGGACAGTATACTAACAATTTTGATGGCAAAATAATTACCATTAGAGCAGCTTTAGATAATATACTATAAACCTAATGTAAATAAAACAGTTATCTTAAGTGACTCTAAAGCAGCACTTCAAAGTATAATGAATTACAGTTACCCACTAACGTATACTATAAATGAAATAAGAAAACTATTCTGAGTCAAACTCTTTATAGTTTTACTTACATGGGATTTACTCATGACATGTTTTGTGGAACAATTGTCCAAATCCTCAACTGTTAAACGACTGTTGGATCATTCATAGAAATAGGGAGAGTGTTCTAAATAGTTAGACTCAGTAGTAATTGAATCTGTCGTCTTAACACTCTTCATGCTTCACTAACCTTAACCGTGAGTCGTCCACGGCCGAAGATGGAGATAACATATCTTTGAAACCGATTCCGTATATTTTTAAGGTTAGTGAGGCATGAAGAGTGTTAAGACGACAGATTCAATTCACATGAGCTTCACTGTTTTAGTTCCATATGAACACTTTTTTAAAGATTTACAATTTTTAAAAAATTTTAATCAGTAGTAATTATTAATAAATGTTTCACTGCATTTGATTCCAAACTGAATTAATATTGAAAAGAATATTATATATCCTACAATCTAGATCAGAAATACAGAAATAGTTTTACAATGGATCTGAGCCACGTGGGACTGAAGTCAAATGAGATTGCTGATACTGGAGCAAACAAAGGAGGACCGTAAAATTAAAACCATCTTTTGAACTAGAACTTTCCTCTAAATAGGAACTCATAAAAGATTAATAACTGAACAAAAACACAAAATATTCAACAAAAACTTAAAAGGAAAACCATATGAAGATTTAAAGGCTTTCAAACATCTTTTATTGAAACCAAGAAAAATTGGAGTTGCCCAATTCTGATTAATTGTTAGGCATCTATTCTGGATGGAATTAATTAAGGACAGCCACTGCCTATTGTGTAAGGATGTGAATACTATCTTAAACAAAGAACATTACTGAAATGCAGCCAACTTGATAGCAACAAACAAATGGAAAATAATTTGGAAGCTCTTTATTGGGAAGCTAGGGGAAAAAGGATAAATATCAGCATCCTCAATGGCAACTAGCAACTAACCAACCAACCAGTTATGCAATAACAATGGAGAAATATTCAGATATGTACCATAAAATGAGTAGAGTAGGATTTGAAAGTCAAAAAAGGAGTAGATTTAAGGCATCTGAGAGATAATGGAAATACAGAGGTTTTTCCTATAAGTGGACATATTAATAACAGATTTCATTATTGAAATTTATCATTACTAAACTATTTTGTCATGGTCATTGGTTTAATTAATCTAAAAAACCTAAGATTTCACTGAAACCACAGTTGGCATCATCAATTGACTGAAAGTGTCTGGAGACCAGAGATTTAGAACCATTAAAGGTGGGAGAGGGGTAGGAATATTGATGTAAATATATAATAAAATGAAACAAAAAGTACACACCTGTTCTGCTGGAGAAGTGCGCAAGGTGCTACCATCTGTAGCAGCAGTGGAACCCTCATCATCTGAGCCACCAGCTGATGCAGTTGTATCAGAATAATGACCAGCCTCCTGTGCTTGAGCCTGGTTCTGCAGCTGTGCCACCCCTTGGGATGCCAGAACCTGTGGGGCCTTCATGCTGTTAGCTCTTAATTCAAAATAATTATCTGCTTACTTTTCACTATTATTTTATAACAATAAAATAAATATAGAGCTATTTAGGCCGAACAGTTGTCTGCATTCTGAACATCTTCTCAACATAACTGTGTATGTGATCTCTTACCTGCAGTGCCTGGCCACTGAGATTTTGTAACCCTTGCAGATTAGCCAATCCTTGTAGACCTTGCTGCAACCCTTGTTGTAGGACCTGTATATCAGCATCCCCTCCATGATCCTGCAAAACATAAAGAAGGTAATACATTGAAACCTTGATCCACCGTTTCTGCAAAGTATTTATAAATGTAGATTTTCTCCCACATTGCTAGCTCTAGGTCCTGTGCTGATTTTAATAATTTTGCTTTTTCACTTTGTAGCAGTTTTCTGTACAGAAATGGGATGCTACCACTGATTTCTCTATTTGTTTGTATTTAATGATCCAGAAGTGTTCTTTTGATGAATGATTAATGAACTTCGACACTTCAAGGGATTAAAACCTAGACTTAACGTTCATTACACCTACACCAGAGCAGAATATGCATCCCCAAAGCAAGGTGAATTATCCACTGGGGTTAACAATGGTCTGTGAAACATATTCTACATTTATACAAGTTAAGTGGATCCAATAAGGTGGATACAATGCAATATAATATATAATAATCTTAACTTTCATTATATTTATCATCAAATGTCATGAGTGAAAATATTCATTATAAAAAATAAAAACCACATCATGAACTTCAAGCCACCAGCTTCATATATTTTTAATAGTTCCTCTCACCACCTATAGAGTATGCTTCTACCAGTTGGCCTTCTGCTGATGGGAGTGAACGTTCCCAAAACATGTCCATTTAAGACCAAGTCAGTGAAGTACAGGATATCCCACTTAAAGAACCAATAAAAAAATGGTTAAAACTTAAAATATTTATGCCAAAGAAAAACAAATTTACCTAGATTTTGTAGTGCAAATCTTTCAATTAATGTAGCAATTGTTGTCATGGAGATTGAGAAAAGAATAAATAATAACTAACTGTTAATTAAGCAAAGCTAGAGCTCTTTAGAAAATTGATCAGAAAATGTTTATGTTCTTTGGTTAGCAGAAACAGAGCCAATTTGCCATGAATACAAACTTCAAAGACACAATCTCATTCCTGGCTTTAAGAGAATGATGGTCTGGCATACAAAGTTCAAACAAACAGGAAGTTTGTTGCCCAAATCTAGTATGAATGAACAAATTAATTTTAATTAAGTGTACTTACAAAGCTGTTGACAATGGAGTGGTATATATATAAACAATGTAATACAGTTTTTTTCACACTAACTCCATTCACTTACATAAAATTTGGAACATATGTTTCGGGAGCGATCCCTCCCATCTTCAGCCTGTTGACAAACTGTTGTTAAACGTGGCGGTTGGGTCTCTTGATGTTCTTGTGGCGGCATCTGTTGGTTCTATTAGGAATTTGCTGAGTTCATCCAATGGAGGGATATCGAAATTCATCAAATTATCCTTATTTTTTGTAATGAAAATGTTTTCCCAAATGGAAAGTTCTATTGCATTATGAAGTTGTTTAAGTAGTTTTATCTCTGGTTTAATTTCATGATTTTTATTCCAAAAGTGCGCTGCTATTGCTGATTTATCAATTTGTTTTAAGCGAATATTTCTGAAGTGTTCTTTTTTCCGGATTCCCATATTCCTCTTCGTTTTTCCAATGTATTTTTTGTCGCACTCTGCACATTTTATTTCGTAAATACCTGACTTTTGTTCTGTTGGCATGTAGTCCTTTAGGTTGCAGAGTAAAGGACTACATGCCAACAGAACAAAAGTCAGGTATTTACGAAATAGAATGTGCAGAGTGCGACAAAAAATACATTGGAAAAACGAAGAGGAATTTGGGAATCCGGAAAAAAGAACACTTCAGAAATATTCGCTTAAAACAAATTGATAAATCAGCAATAGCAGCGCACTTTTGGAATAAAAATCATGAAATTAAACCAGAGATAAAACTACTTAAACAACTTCATAATGCAATAGAACTTTCCACTTGGGAAAACATTTTCATTACAAAAAATAAGGATATTTTGATGAATTTCGATATCCCTCCATTGGATGAACTCAGCAAATTCCTAATAGAACCAACAGATGCCGCCACAAGAACATCAAGAGACCCAACCGCCACGTTTAACAAGTTTGTCAACAGGCTGAAGATGGGAGGGATCGCTCCCGAAACATATGTTCCAAATTTTATGTAAGTGAATGGAGTTAGTGTGAAAAAAACTGTATTACATTGTTTATAAATTAATTTTATTTAGACAGACAACATTTTCCAATTTGATTACCTCAGATCACAGTTCACAGTTCATCAACAGCTTCCTTCTGGAAAATCCAGGGGACCAGGTTACAATCCAACCAAATGCACCATAATAAATTATCTTAAAATTTCTACTTAGTACCAAAACTAATGTTCTCCCATACCCTAATCACCTAGTTAGATCTTCATTTTGAAAACTGGTAGCATTCTAAGAAAAATAAAATTCTTAAGATAGCACTGAATGCATTCTAACCTGCTATACAACAGAAGCCCAAACTCAATTCAAAAAGCTGTTTGCAATTCCAGCTTTCTCACAGTACAGTTCATAATGTAGTTAACAAAAGGCTGCATTTGCAAGTATATACAATTCAAATAATATAGCAGATTAAGCCCAATAGTAAAGACAAAACACTGTCTTATGTTAAGAGTGTCTTGGACAAAATTGACAAAGACATTCGTAGTGATCAGTGTGTTGTTCTGATGAGTCAACCTTCAACATATATAAGAAAAAGTTTACATACACAACTACAGAATCTGGGGTAGCCAGAACCTGCAAGTTGTATTTGAACAGGAACATGATTAGCCCAAAATTACACTTTATGTCTAGTGTGGCAAATGAAAGAAAATTCTTTCTTTTTTGCTGAACCTGCTGTGACTGCCATCCTATCATGACATGCTTGAGTTCTATGTTGTGCCATAGCAATCAACTGGAACAATTTATCAGCTCCTCCTCACTTTACATGAAGAGTACACAGTTTTATTAATGACAACTTTTTGAGACAATGGATTAACAGAGGATCTGAAATCGTAGCTTGGCCTCCAAGGTTGACAGATCTTGGGACTTTTTCTTATGGAAATCCATAAAAGATCAAATGTATAGAGCACAGGTGACTGACCTAATGATTTGAAATGCAGGAATACAGAATTTGCATTTAAAAATATATATCTGGATAGAGATTGACAATAGGGTTGGCATCTGTTG
Organism: Metallyticus violacea; assembly: GCA_030762175.1. NCBI lineage: Eukaryota > Metazoa > Arthropoda > Insecta > Mantodea > Metallyticidae > Metallyticus > Metallyticus violacea. The sequence continues at coordinate 24,594,956 of CM060835.1, read as the reverse complement.
TGCATGTTGAAATCTACTGAACATTAAAATAGCAACTCTTAGGACCAGTTTTATCAACATATGTTAAATGTTAACAAGGTAGTAGTTTATTTCCTACATTAATGTTTTCAGTTGTTAACACTAACTCCACTTACTTTTTTAAAACAAGTTTTAAAAATCTGAAAACATTAATGTAGGATATATTACCACTCCATTGTCTACAGCTTCGCAAGTACAATTTTTACTTAATAGTAGTTTATTGTATGATTTAGTTGAACTACACACTGTTAATGCTTCACTTAGTGTGTAGTTCAACTAAATTATATAATAACAGAGGATCTGAAATCGTAGCTTGGCCTCCAAGGTCGACAGATCTTGGGACTTTTTCTTATGGAAATCCATAAAAGATCAAATGTATAGAGCACAGGTGACTGACCTAATGATTTGAAATGCAGGAATACAGAATTTGCATTTAAAAATATATATCTGGATAGAGATTGACAATAGGGTTGGCATCTGTTGTGCATGTTGAAATCTACTGAACATTAAAATAGCAACTCTTAGGACCAGTTTTATCAACATATGTTAAATGTTAACAAGGTAGTAGTTTATTTCCTACATTAATGTTTTCAGTTGTTAACACTAACTCCACTTACTTTTTTAAAACAAGTTTTAAAAAACTGAAAACATTAATGTAGGATATATTACCACTCCATTGTCTACAGCTTCTCAAGTACAATTTTTACTTAATAGTAGTTTATTGTATGATTTAGTTGAACTACACACTGTTAATGCTTCACTTAGTGTGTAGTTCAACTAAATTATACAATAACATCAATTATATGGTTGGCTTCACTGTGTAAGTTCTAATTAACATTTTAATTAAAGGTAGTAGTTGTTTATTGATCCAGTTGATCTCTTTAGTACACATTAGTACAATTTGATGTTGGACATATCTTATTAAAATACTGAATACAAGAATATCATAAGTAAAATACATAATATATACTATAATATTAAGGTAAGAACATAGATGAAATATATGGGTATTCTCTCACCACTAGAACATATGCAGTTATGAAATAGTAATTTATCATTATTTACAAAAAATCTTGAATGAAGTAGAAGCAATGGTATTAGACTGCTTTAACATTCAAATTAACAAAAACTCTATTTCATCCACCAATGTTAACTTTAACAATGCATTAAACTTCATGTTAAGTTAACACCATCTTAAAAAAGTATTAAAAGTTTTGCGACAAAAAATACATTGGAAAAACGAAGAGGAATTTGGGAATCCGGAAAAAAGAACACTTCAGAAATATTCGCTTAAAACAAATTGATAAATCAGCAATAGCAGCGCACTTTTGGAATAAAAATCATGAAATTAAATCAGAGATAAAACTACTTAAACAACTTCATAATGCAATAGAACTTTCCACTTGGGAAAACATTTTCATTACAAAAAATAAGGATAATTTGATGAATTTCGATATCCCTCCATTGGATGAACTCAGCAAATTCCTAATAATACCAACAGATGCCGCCACAAGAACATCAAGAGACCCAACCGCCACGTTTAACGACAGTTTGTCAACAGGCTGAAGATGGGAGGGATCGCTCCCGAAACATATGTTCCAAATTTATGTAAGTGAATGGAGTTAGTGTGAAAAAAACTGTATACATTGTTTATATATATATACCACTCCATTGTCAACAGCTTCGTAAGTACACTTATTTGAACTAATAACAGTTTGAAAATGGCAGCCTTAAACCCTGTAGATGTCAAAGTTCTATATTTGAATATATTAGGTTGTTCATAACAGAGAAAGAGCTGTCGGATGTAGTGACTTTGAAATTTTTATGCAAAAGAGCAATTTTTTGAGGGACAGAATGTAAAAAATAGTTGTCATAGGATTATAAATAAAATATGAGAAAGGTTAGAATACCTTTGTGCTTCTGCTCCTTTCAATATTTCTTGCATTAGCTGCATATTTAATTGCTCTCTGCAAACAAAAGTACATCAGAGTGCATTCAAAAGTCTTTCATTTATAGCACTGCCTTCTCGATTTGTGCTATTTGCAATACTTGGGAACCTTAATGTATTAACTAACATTATTCTGGAAAAACTTGGAACACAGTATCTTAACATACTGCTAAAATATTAACACAATAATAACAATCAACATGTTAGTGCACTTTTATCATCTATTGATGAAACTGATTCTTAATGTATCAGAACATGTTAAGCTTGAATTAAATACGTTTTTCGTTTAACAGATATAGCTATTTCTTTTATTGGCATTTTACTTAAATAGGATACCCTATATTAGTTTAACCAATTCAACTATATATCACCTTTATTTTAATACCCAAACTTTTTGAAACTCATGAAAAATATTTCTGATTTTGGCTCAGGATGATGCAGTGTTAGCAAAAGTGTCTACCAAAGAATCACAACCGACTCAATAATCAACATCCGTTTATAATAAATTATGGCATGGAAATGACATTTCCAGAAACTACCATTGGTGGCCGAGGTCGTTAAGATGTGGACTCATGTGCAGGAGGTCTGTGGTTTGAATCCCACCAGGACTGCCTCCCTGATTGAGGTTTTTTCCAGGTTTTCCTCAGTCCTCATAAATGCCAGGGAGGTACCCTAAACTTAGGCCTGGAATGTTTCCTTCCTTAAAAAAAAATCCTTTCCCAATTTATCATTTCATTCCATGTATCATCAGTGTCATCGCCTCTGATGCCTCAGTAGTAAAAACGGGCATTATTAAAAACAAACAAACAAAACAAACAAAAAAAACTAAAACAAAACACATTTCCAGAACTACATGAAGCTTGCTAGTAAGTGCACTTTGACTATATTTCCAGTCCATTTCCCTACAAAACCACTTCTCCTGTAGTCAAATGGAAGGTTTATGGCTTCAAAACATCTTTCAAATCAACAAAATTGTAAAGATTTATGGTTTCAAAACAGTCACAAGGTTGTAAAATGTATCACTAAGTTGCTGCAAAATACTTTTGAAATGACCCTTAAGTTTGCTCTAATTTTCTATCTGCCTTCTTTGTAATGAAGTAAAGATAGATACAGATAAAACATTTTACCTGAAGGCTCAGGGCTATTGCCAGTTCAACCATTGTTTCATCATCAGCATCTGGAGGGATATCTAGCAATGGTGGGAATCCTCCTGGACCTCCGAGTAAAGCTTCTATGGGGTTGACATTTACTGAGACACCACTGGCTCCAGCACCTGCAAATTAAAGTATTTATATTTATTTAAATAGCACTAAGTTTACAAATATTACAATATGGTCTAGTTCTAACCCATGTTCTATTCCAAGCCAATATTTTAAATCACTCTGATACAAAAATTTTAAATAGCACTCACCTGCATCTGGGGCTAGCAGCACCATTGGTTCGACACTGTCCACTTCATAATGTTGTTCTTCATTGGAATCTTGGGATGGCTGTGACACTGGGCCCTTTTCAGGTTCAAGTTCTACAGCACCACCTGAAACACGAGTTATTAACATGCAGTATTAATAATTGTTCTACATGGTGCATCATGGAATTGCTCAGCAATTTTAATATGAATGAACTGCTATTAGCTGCAAATTACAGTTAAAATAGTTAAAAAAAAATAAAGTACTTTAAAAATACCCATATTCTATACAGCTAAAGAATAATGAAAATACATGCTTTTGAAATCCATGACTGACTTTCACATGCATCACATGTTTTCTGATTTTAGTAATCTCCTTTTCTCCCCTAAAAATATAATTCTAGTGAAAATTTTCTCAAATATAAATCAGAATTTTAATATTATTGCTTGTGAGTGGTATAGAGCAAGCCACACCTCTAAGACATTTCGCTCAGAAGTTTCAGGGGAAGGAAACCATTTCACCTTACAGTCATCTCGTTTTTCAGCACCATCATGTTCAAGCAAGAAGTACTTTATTGATTGTACAGGATGACCCAATGAAATATGATTGTTTCCGGAACCTTCTTGTGATACACTCATACAGAATTAATAAAAATACTTTTTCAAGGAACAAGTACCGCAATGCAATTTATTAATCTGAACTTATTTTTTAAAAAACACATTTTTTAAGAAGACTCCATGATAATGAACACATTTATGTAATCGGCTCTGGAAGTTTACCATAACCAGCTGCAATAAAACCTTATCAATGTCCTTAATTTCATGAGTTGTTTTCTTTTAGCTGCATGAAGGTCCATGGCTTGTCGCAATACACTTTACTTTTCAAATATCCCCATAAAAGGAGTCTTCTGCAATCAGGTCTGAAGATCGCGTTGGCCAGGCAACATCAGCAAATCGAGAAATTATATGTCCAGAAACAGGATCTGCAGAATGTTCATTGTTTCATGAGTGGTGTGAGCTGTGGCATCATTCTGCTGGAGCCAAAACTCAGTTTCAGCATTATCATCTTTCTGAAAGTCCAGTATTGCCAGTATTTCTAAATATCATTGTATGTTGACAGTCAGTGTATGATTTCCTTCTTTAAAAAAGTATGGACTGATGATTCCAATGAAGCAGAAATGTCACATCACACTGTAACTTTCTGTGAATACAATGTTCATACATTTCCATGGGTTGTTCATCCCTCCAGTTCTGTTTATTCATGATCCCAGACAGATGAAATTGAGCCTTGTCTGACATTAACAGTTTGTTGACTATATATCTGGATTGCCATCTAACATTGCAAGGATCAGCGTACAAAATACTAATTAAGCAGGTTTATCAACATCTTTAAGTCAATCCCAATTTTAATGTTATAAGGATAAAATTTTAGATCACTGTGAAGGATATTCTGAATGCTTGTTCGCAATAGATTCAGCAATTGAATGATGCCTAGCAGAGAGGGTTGGACTTCTACCACTGCTTTTCTTACTCATGCAACACTGTCAGGTGATGTGTAATCTGCATGCACTATCAACAAATGTATCACAAACACCACCCAAGGCAGAATGGTGTTACAGGGTGGAATTCTTCCATGACGTGGCACATTAAATTCTACCCTAAATATTTTCTGAGAATGACTTAGATTTGATAAATCTTGTAACAGCAAATACCCCTTTTTCAACTGTCCATACTGTTGGACAGAATAATTGCATGTTTGGAAGGTTACCTAGTAACTAATACCATAACTATATCGCAAAATCACTAGAAACAGCAGCATTCTGAAAACATTTATATTCCACTGGGTCACTTTATTTTTAAAAAGTACATTTAGATTAATAAATTACATTATGCTACTTGTTCCTTGAAAAAATATTTTTATTTAATTCTTTCCAAAAGAAGGTTTTGAAAACCGTATTCCATTGGGTCGCCCTGTACAACACATCATTATTAAGATTTTTGGCATGGGAAAGCATAAAACAGGCCAAAATTTTACAAAGATTAAGGGCACATTTTGGGAATAAGATGCTCTCTAAGACACAATTGCAAGAGTGGCACGAAAGTTTTACAGAAGCACAAGTAGTTGTGGAAAATGTAAGTCACAAAAAATCATTGACAGGAAAGTTGAAATATTAACTGTTTTTAATAAATTCTTTCACAGGTTTAGCTGTTTCTGAAACAAGCAACAGAATAAATATGGAGGAATTGGAGCCTATGTCAAACAGATTAAAATCTTCTGAAACATTATTCATTTAAGTACTATTATTTATTGACTAAAGTATATCAGAATTGTATAATGTTATATAATAATCCTTTAGTACTTAGCTAAACATGGTTTAGGCTACTATATGAAAGGAAATTCAGCAATTATGAATGGAAGATGGGAATGATGGTTTCCAAAACATGTCCTAATTAAAAACCCTGAAAGTGAAGTTCATGTCAATTTTCTAAAACATCAACCTACTAGCTTCTAAGCTCATTAAATATACATTTATTTTCTAAGTTTAAAATACTTAAATCATTAATAAATAATCTTTTAATCTTTGGCAGAAAAACTTATGAGGGCTCAGGCCTACAAAATCAAATGTGATTCCAAAGGATGCAAAGTGGCCAGTGCCTACAGCCCTCCCCAGTCTTCATCTCCCAAATATTCCAAGCCCACATCTTGAAAAAAATTCTTAGGAGTGCTAGACAATGAACCAGGTACTCCAGATGCAGTCAGATCTGCTAATCACTAGATTATAAGTGTGTCAAATAAAGTATTGTATGAATAATTTATGCAGTTTGTTAATATTCTTAAAACAAGCAGACTTATTGTTGAAAACTACTGGCACACCCAATGGGAGTACAGTGCTCCACAGCAGTGGAACAACTGACAATTCTTCTTATTACTTACACAATTTAAATCATATATAGTTTAACATTCTGATAAGAACTTACCAGGTGTGCTGCAGTGTGGAGGACTTGGAATAAGCACTCTTCGACGTCTAAGACGTGGTCGAAGAACCCTAATAATGGCCTGTTTGGCACTGAAGCTCACTGAAGTGTCCTCACATAGGAGTAGCTGTAAGTACAGTTTGGCTGCCATTCCAACAGTGATCTCAGGATCACAAGTTGTGAAAGCATGGATTATCTCAACAATTGCATGCACTGTGGCTTCGACATGTGTCAGTCCTGTGAAACATTAACAATCCATCAATGTAAGAATTAGCTGTATAAATATGTATCCATTTTTCTTTTATTTCAATAATTTGTTTTATATTTTAGGTGAAACACAAGTATATTTCAAATCACAATCAGATAGGAAAAATTAGGGCAGCCATGGTAACTCAAAGCAAAGTCCTGGCCATAACCTCTATGACTCTGATTCCCGAAATGGCAGTTGCTAAGATATATTCATTATGTGCACCATTAACTTTGGCAAAGCATTCAGCAATTTAAATAAATATTGATAAGAAATGTATGAAATTACTGCATGGGTTAAGTAATTAAATTAGAAATTAATAGAGAAGTTAAACAAATAAAAATATTGATTTGAAAAATACTGTTATTTCTCAACATAATCTCCATATACAATGATGCACTTGTCCCATAATTTCAGCACCTGAAATCCAGCAGCATAAAATTCTTTCAGTTGCTGTTGGAACCAGGCAGTGACTTCCCTTTTTACAGTTTCATTACCAGAAAAATGCTCACCTAAAAGATAATGTTAAAGAGAGCCAAATATATGGAAGTTGCTTACAGCAGATTGGAGGATGTTCAAGAATTTTCCACTTGAAATTTTGCAGCGCCAAATTTGTCTTGTTGAATTTAAAGTAAAACTTCTAAAATCATGGCAATATATTTCAACTCTCTTGACGTTTCACATTAAAACTTTTTACAGTTTTCCCTTTAGGTATCTTAGCCTTTTCATACTTACCAGGAACACATACTGGAGCAAGTGCCATGTTTGCTGGGTGTGCCTGATGAAGCAACCACATGGCATCCATTAACTGCACCATAAGGTGGCGAGTGCCTTCTGTCTTCTTGTCACTGTCACTTGTCTCTCCTGAGAAAATGCAATGTAACACCTCTTATAATCATTACAAACTGAGCTTTACTAATCAAACTTGTTCTAATGTCAAGTAATATAATTTATTACAGAGCATGAGAACTCGAATAGCTCAAATAGTGGTTCAATTAAACAAAAAATACAGATACCAACATTATTATGCTATACAAGTACCTACCATATGAGATAGGTTCCACAAGTTTGCAGCCTCATCTACAAGTCATGTCTTTTTAAAACCCTATGGATAAATTAGGATAGCATTTTCAAGTCTATAGGCATGTAAAAATATATCACACTGTGATAAAAGTTATCCAGCAAAGAATGGCTTTCCCCAAATATTATAGCTTCCGAATTATAGCCCACTGTGAAAGAATGGGCTACAGTTCTGCATAGGAAGAGACAGTACCAAAGTTGACTCCCCTGATGGTCAGCCTATGGAAGTAATGTTTGAAGAAAATGTCTATCATTCAGATAGAATTATTCAATGACAGAGCTAAAATAAAGTAAATTTCAGCAGAAACAGGACTGTTACAACCACCTTTTAAATCATTCACAGGAAACCTTACATGACACAGGTCAGTATATGGTGGGTAATCAGTTATCTTTTTGTATCCTAATGGAATTTATTAAATATGTCATACTAACTCCACTTATAAAATATTAGGATATGTTTTGGAGGCAATTGTCATCATCAGCTGTTAATGTTTCTGTAGTTCAGCATAAGCACTGCATGAACTGTTCCTGCAAATTATTAAAGCTTTGCCAAAGTAGTGTACTGGAATCCATGTTACAGGGATAAAACTATATTTCTTTATTATGCTCCTCTTTCTTTGGGGAATTCATGGATGGTGCAAACCAGGCAGTGCCAATAAATTCAACATCACTCAGTCCACTTGAAAATCATGGCGACAATCTTTTGGAATGTATGGAGAATTTTCGACTGAGTTCAAGGAAGGGAATGTCCCCCCCTCCTGAACAAACTGACACTACAAAAGAGAAAAGATGAAAAGTTCTGCACCATTGTGCTTGCCTTCTTCAAGACAATGCTAAGCATACAGCTACTGTAACAAAGACTGCTATGAAGGACTGTAACTTTTAGGTTCTCAAATATTTACAATCCAAATGTTTTTCCCCTGCTAAATCACTCAAAGCTGTGATTTATTTAATTCTTTTTTGTTTCTGGAATCTTTTAATTTTTTGGTTAATCAAGAAGAATACAAGAATGAATATCTACATATAATAAAAGCTGTTAAATCCAATGGGTTCAGCAAACAGATGGTTAACCAAAAAATTGAAAGATTCCAGAAACAAAAAAGAATTAATCAAATCACAACTTTGAGTGATTTAGCAGAGGAAAAAACATTTAAAAAGTTCACTTACCACCCATCAGCCAAAAAGAAATTTCAAAAAATTTTCAAGCAGTATATCATCATCTTGGCACCTCAAAACTGATATAGTGTAAAATATATATTGAACTTAAACAAAACAGATTCCAGGCCCAAAGCAAAAAATATTGGTATTTTCCATATTAAATGTATTTTGAAAAAATCTATATAGGAAAAACAAAGAGAAATATAGGCATGAGTTTAAGAAACATTACAAACAAATAGATAAATCAGTTGTGGCAGCACATTTTTAAATGAAAACCATGAAATAGATAAAGGCATCAAGTTATTAAAACCTGTTCAACAGCCAAAAGAACTAAACATATGGGAAAGGATTTATACAAAAAACATGAGCAAAACCTTATGAATTTCAACATCCTAGAAGCAGCGAGCTCTTTATTCAAGTTTATCACAAGACCAAAGTCAAACAATATACCTGCCTAACCAACTTCTAAGAATGATCCAACAGTCATTTAAGAGCAGCTTGTTCCACGAAATGAATAAATCTCACATAAGTGAAACCATAAAGATTGTTCTAAATATTTCGATTCAGAAGAGATTAGGGTATTTACATGAATCTAACACATACCTTTCTGTTCAAAAGTACTATTCAAAATTGTGGTGTGCATTAGATTTGCATTCATTCAAATTTATTGTTTATTACAACATAACCCATTGCTACAATTTTCGGCTTCATTACATTTATTGCTGGCCTATTATTGCATAGAGGCCTATTATTGCATAGAGCATTTGAATAGTAGGGAGTCACAAAATGCACGGTAAACAGAGAAAAATATCTTAAGATGCTACTTTCAAAGATAAAGTAAAATTCTTTATGCTGAAAAAAAATGGTCCTGACGTTGAAGAAAAGTTTTGGAATTCACACATGAAAGGAGGAAGAATGGGCAACCTGTGATTCGTGACATCATTAGAAATAACTTTTTTCTTCGACTTATTCTAGCTGTCCTGGCAATAGCATGCCCTATATGCTCCAAAATGAATAGTCCACTTATAAATTGTATGTTCTGATCGTTTTATGAAGCAGATGTGCTTATCTCTAAGACGCTATCAACAATATGACAAAATCTTTTTTTTTTTTGATTTTAAGATTCAAATTTTGGGTGCACATTACATTCAATGGCAAATTAGATTCATGTAAATATGGTATTACCACTCCATTATCTATAGCTTGCTAAGTAAATTTAAATAATTATATGAGATAAGCAAGTCAACAAAACTACAATCACCATACATGCGTTGTTACTTAAGAATGCAAAGTAGTCAATCAATAGATCATGATGGAAGAGATTACCCCTGAAACATCCTAATATTAATTTATAAGTGGAGTTAGAGTAACACATTTAATAAATTCTAATAGGATATATTACCATTCCATTATTTATAACTTCTTGTAAAATTTAAAAAGTAACATTTTCTCTATAATCACCTTGGCTTAGAATCAGTCCCAATAATACTTTGTATAAAAAGAATAGGTACACTTCAGTGCCAAAATAATAACTATTATCCCAGTGGCTATAAACAGCCATACTTTCCCTTCATGTAAGAACAGCAGTTATTTACATACCTTCTGTTTCATCACACTTGATCTGCTGCTGGTCTGCAAACTTGGCCAGATTGTGAGGTCTTGCAACTGCTATGCCCCTAGCTATTAAGACAAGTCTGTAAAATGCTTCTGCATCTAGATCCCTAGGGTCAGCAACTTCCCTCCATGCTGCCAGAGACTGGTGAATGTAATTGAGTAAGGCCTGGTCCTAGAGATAAAATAAAAAATTCAGTGTGACTGCTTTTTTTTGTACTGGTAGGACCACAATTCTTTAAAGGTCTTAATTAAAATTAAGGAAATTTATGTAGAAAATGTGATCATGACATAATGAGATGATGACAAACTCTAGCAGATTGACTTGTTTGGTTTAGAATTTTAAAACTATAATATGGCAGTATATTATCACAATAAAGCTTAAAAAATGGCAATGAAATGCAAAATTGGTTAAAATAAAATTTTGGAATATTGAGATTTGCTTGGTTTGAACAAGCTCAGAGGCTGTGGATTGCTGGCTCATTTCCCAAGCTATTGCAATATTAACATAATTCCCAGACATCGAAAGATATTTGGTCGCATGTAGCCTGGTGCATTGTTCAAGGATAGGAAGAGGCAGTAACAGAACCTTTCTGAACTGGATTGCCAGACCGTGGGACCCTGGGACCCTGGCTTCACTATATAAATCTCCCCAAGATAACTAAGCATTTTTATGGGGAAAATGAAGACATACAATTAGCAGGAACTATGCTTGAATGGTTTGATACATTTCATAAATCCTGTTTTTAACCACTCTAAAGCGGTTGTATGAATTTATATTTCTGCACCCCTTTAATATGATGGTATGACAATGACAATTCATCTGACATCAATAAATGGCCACTTCCATACCTTGTAATTATGATAAGCAGTCCTATTGGTGTGCAATGCTGCTAGTAGACTCTTGGTATGCATCTGTATGCAAACTGGTGTGGGTAATGTCAGAAGCTGTGTTGCTACCTCTACTGCTAGGCTTCTCTGTTGTATTTTGCTCTCATCAGCTGAACTTGCAAATAGGGTAAAGCAGCCATCTAGAACTTCGAGAACTCCTGATATCATCCTGAAATATAACAATTTAAAATAAAGAATGACGCATTTATGTATTTGCACTATTTGATTATTATAAAGAGAGGTATGACAGAAAGAATTTTGTTAGGCTTTGATATTTTAGATTGGTCACGTGAACCAGCAATACACAAATATAATACAAGGAAAAGTAAAACATTATCTGCATTACATCTTTAGGTTTGTCACATGCATGCTTAGAGTTGGTACTACTGTGGTCATGTGATCAAAGTTTGACCTTGATTGTGTCATTTTTCTTGCTTCTGTGACAGTGTAAATATTGCCTCTCTGCTAGCAGTATGTACCATTAAGGAAAAAAGAAAAATGATCTGATTTCTTTGTCAGAATTAATGCCAGGGGGCTGAAACTCATCAAAATTTTCAACACATCATGGGCAGTGCTCTACTACAGAGAACTGTGTATGAGTGATTGAGATGTTTAAAAGTGGCTGGACAAGCATGGTGCATGAAGAGGAAGCAGACATCTGAATATGGGGGCAGTGCTCTATCATACAGAACTGTATATGAGTGATGAGAAGTTTAAAACTAGGTGGACAAGCATAGTGCATGAAGAGGGAGCAGATGCCCGTTACTTCCATCACTAAGAAGATTCAGCAAGCTCAAGAGATAGTACTCCTACCTACAAATTGCCAATGATGATGTAGGTGTTCTCTGCAGATTATACCACCACAGGTGGCTGAGATCGTTAAGGCACGGGCTCATGAGCAGGAGGTTTGAGGTTTGAATCCCATCAGAACCATCCTCCCCGACTGAGGTTTTTTCCAGGTATTCCTCAGTCCTCATAAATGGCAAATGCCAGGGAGGTACCTAAACTTAGGCCTGGAACGTTTCCTTCCTTAAAAAAATTTCCCAATATATCATTTCATCTCATGTATTATCAGTGTCCACCACCTGTGATGCCTCAGTAGTAAAAACGCGTGTTAAACACCATTCAAAAAAAAAAAAAAATCTGCAGATTACTCATAGTTCTGCCTAATACATCATTCATGATGAGCTTAATTTTCATAAAGTTTGTGTGAGATGGGTGTCAAAAAAGCTTATTGCAGAGCACAAGCACAAATTGTTGATATCTTCAACAATTTTTTCACACTACAAAAATGAAGGCACAGAATCCAAATGCCAGAGTATGGAGTGGAAACATCTCAAGACTGCCAATGAAGAAAAAATTCAAGATTCAATCTTCTATGGGAAAGGTGGTGCTATTTTTTGGGACTCAAAAAAACCTATTATGGAAAACTACCTGAAAAGGGGAAATAAATAAAACAGATACAGTGATTTTAGAATAACTGAGTAGACTTTGTAACACCTACATCACTAATAGTTTTTAAAAGAGGAAAACTATTAGTGATGTAAGTGTTACAAAGTCGACTCAGTTATTCTAAACTTATATTAAACATCACTGTTACATACGTCCACCATATTTAACTAGATACAGTGATATTTGTTGTGGAACAATCTGAAGGCATCAATCATCACCAAATGCTGAGGCATATCACAGTCAGGCCATTGAAACTATTAACCATTTGAGTTTCCAGCTGCTTCAGTTTCTCTCACCATCTTTATTGAATGTTTGGCTAATTTTGAATTCTGTAAAACAATTAAAAATGATTGCACAAGAAGGAGCAACATCCCTAAACGCTTGTGTCAACTGTTACTGTAATTTAATTCTACTTAAAAATTATACAAAATCATCAGATGGAAATGATTTCAGCTAAGCTTCATTTACACTAAAAGAATGAAGGCCAGTAAATGTTTCAACTGTCATTGTAAGAGATGGATGTTTGGGATGGGTCTCTTATCTGTGGCTGAGCCCTGTTTCACAAAAGTATGGTCTAATACATACAAGTGTATTAGTGCAGGTTCTTGTAAAATATGGTCTTGTAACTTTCTGTTCTATGAAAGAAATGCTAACTGGTAAAATATTAGTAAAAAGTTAAAAGTGACATCAGGTGTACATCATATAAAAGCAAGATGCAGGAACAACTGTTTGCCATACATCACCATACATTGAATTAGGTTATGTCTACTCTTTAGGAATTTTTAATACACAGAGCGGATCATTGTCACTTCTGCTAAATGGGTCTTGTTTTTTTCTCAGACATAATAATAATAATAATAATAATAATAATAATAATAATAATAATAATAATAATTTAAACACTTTATTATGTAATTAAAATGTAAATTGGAACTTGCACAGTGAAGCCAATCATATAATTGATATTATTGTATGATTTAGTTGAACTACACACTCTTAATGCTTCACTTACTTGTCATAATATATAGAACCAAATGTTCTCGAAACCGGTTCTATATATTATGACAAGTGAAGCATTAAGAGTGTGTAGTTCAACTAAATCATACAATAATATCAACTTTATTACATATTTATCGATATTCAAGCTTAATAACCCACTATGAGATGATGGTCCCATAAGTCTACATTTAGGAACACTAATTTCAGCTGTCAAGAGATGGCAGAGGAATCGAGCTTCCAAATTGCTCTCAAGTATTCATTTGATCTTTTATATTTATTTGTTTATATTGCTTGACAATATGTTCTCATAAGCAAATAAACTGTGAAAATTGTGCCAAAAGAAATTATTTTAAAAGAGAATGAAAAGAAATTTTTGTGGCATGTAGTATGCACCTTAAAAATACAAATGAAGAATGAAAAGAAATTCTTTTCATGGCAACTAGCAAGAACCTTATAAGTACATTAAGATGCTGATCTGAAATATCAATCATAAGCCATACTTTATTTGCACTTAATCTAACTTTATCATTATACATAAATATTTATTTATTCTTTCTTTATACATATTTCTACTCCTCATTATCATCACTTTCAATAATCCTTAGAACATTTGGGTCAACTGGCTCCCAAAATCATTAAAAAGATAATGAATTTTGTACTAGTATTTGAAGTTACCCAATATTCCTACACTTGTAGAGAAATTTATACAAACTACCAGGCCTGACTAATGTTAATATTTTGTAGAACAGAATAATAAAAAATCACTTGTACATTTGTAAGTATGGAGTAGTAAAGTACAAGTTTGCAGAAATCTTTGTGGAACAGAATTTTACTAATAACCACAAATTACCAGTCCATACACTTGTAATGTATTAGACCATACTTTTGCGAAACAGGGCCCTGGTTCCTACTAATAAATGACACTATTTTTTAGAAAATTTATTGGCACAAGGGCTTTCTAAGGGTTTAACTATTTTCTAAGTGGTTGCTCCGTAACAATTTAATACATAACTGCAGGAAACCAAAAATTTAGGACTATACTGAGAAGCAAGAAACAAAATGTGTTAAATAATCCTGTATGTGACAATTGGAAATCAGCCAATTTCAGTTGCTAACATAGAAACTCTCAAGTGTGTAACATAATTTATCATTCAGTTAGCACATAACAAAAACCGAAAAATGTACCTGTCCAGAGAAGTAAGCTGAACTGGCGTAACAGTTACATTATCTGTCTCAGTGGATGTACCTCCAGCTGTTTGGTTTGGTGGAACAGAAGTGCCTGCTATATCTTCTGTCTCTTCAGGCCAACCAAATGCATCTTTCGTCTTTCCATAACTGCAAAGAAAAATACTGAGAATGTAAATTGCTGCCAGCAATTACTCTCTTTTAAACAAAACACAAAAATATGCCATTTGAATAACCAAGGGCCAGTTTCTTCAACAGACTTCCACAATGTCTTAAACCTCGTTAAGTTAGCATCACCTTTCCATTATGTTAAAAGTTTAGCCTAAAAGAGTGCATGAAATATTACAAAGAACAAATGAGAGATAACAGCTGGATGGAAGTGGGTGAAATATTACAAGAAATTGGGATGGGGGAACTTTGGGATTTTGATGGTTAAAGTAGACAAGGATTTTGGAAGGAAGGAAGTAAGAGAAAGAATTGAAGATATAGAAAGGCAAGAGATGTGGGCTAGTTTTAGAGATAAAGAGTTCTTTAAAATTGTACAGAATAATTAAAATGAGTGTTGGAGAGAGAAATATTAGATTGTTGTGGTAAATTTGGGAGGAGAGAACTGGTTTGGATCTGAGCAGGAGCATTGTTTTTAAGGGGTCTCAGAGGAAAAATTGGGGAAGGGTGTGTATTGTGTAGAGAGCCTGAAGGAATGTTTTATTGTTTATTAGAGTGTGAAGGAGTAAAGAGATAGAGGGAAGATGTGTGGGAAGCAAAATGGGATAAATTACAGAAAGAAAGTATAGCATGTAGAATGTTGACTAGTATGGGGACAAAGAGAAATGAAGGGGAATATTTAGGAAATATAAGAAGTGGGGGGTTTCATAATGCAGATAACCTGGAGGATGTGTGTAATCAGGTCCTGTATAGATGGATGTTAGATTTATTATTACTATAATAAGTTTATATTGGAAAGACCAAAAGAAATATAAAAACAAGAGCTGAAGAACACATTAGGAAAATAAACCAAAGACAAGAAGAAAAATCGACGGTGGCTTGGCATTTTTGGAAAGAACAACATAACATTAATAAAAACCCCAAATTACTTAAAAATATTAAAGGGAAAACTGAACTTACAGTTTGGGAAAACATTTATATTTGAAAGAACAAGCAGAAAGTTTTTCATTTCAAAATCCCGCCAAGTGATGTACTAATACAGAGGTTCATTAAACCTCCACCAGAGACGTATCAATCCACCACGAGGAGTTAGGCCGACAGTCAACCAGGAACTGATGATAGGAGCAATGGCTCCAGAAACTAGTCTTCCTTTTTATTAAAATCTTAGTGATGTATAAGTTACAATTTTGACTCAACTTTTTTAAATGTCAACTCTCAGGAATCTTAACAGTGCAACTGACATTATGCTGGAAAGGCTTGGTGGAACATAGGAGTTTTAATACTTTGTTAAAATTTTAACATCATAGTCTTTGACTCCATAGAACACGAAGTATAATCCAGGCACTGATTTTTACGTCCCGAAAAAATCCATTGATTCTGGCTGGGTTTGAACCCACAATCTTGGGTTTTAGAGGCAAGTATGGTTACCACAAGGAGTTCAATGAAAATACATAAGGCTACTGACCAAACTGTATAGTGAATCATATGCAAAGGTAGCAACAGATAAGAAAGGGCAACCCTTCAAACTAGGCAGAGGAATAAGGCTAGGAGACCCAATTTCTCCAAAATTTTCCACAAGCATATTAGAGGAAATATTCCACAAAATAAAATGAGGAAACAGATTTGGAATTAACATAAATGGTTACAGACTCACAAACATAAGATTTGCAGATGACATAGTCCTATTTGCTAGATCAGCAAAGAGCCTTCAAAGAATGCTAAAAGATCTTAACAAGCACAATAAAACTGCTGGTTTGTCTATGAACATGAAGAAAACACAGATCATAACAAATAGTGAAGTAATGCCCGTTAGAATCAACTAAACAACACTAAAATACATAACACAGTATGTCTACTTAGGACAAACAGTTACATTCCAGCACCATATAGGCAAAGAAATCCCCAAAAGAATTTCTTCAGCATGGAGAGCTTGATTTGTTTATATCTCTTTAATATCTCAGGTCATCAGCGTCCCATTCTATTCAGGGCATGAAATGACCAACAAATTTTGCTCAGAGGCCTCTTCTTTCAGGCTTGAGCTCCTTTTTCATGCCATAAATGTACAACACAGAACCCACGGCTTTACTTCCCTTCCAAAGGAAGCCATACCCTGGCTGGGTTTGAACCCATGATCTTGGGTTTAGGAGGCAAGTATGGTTACCACTACACCACCAGGACTGACAGCATGGAGAGCGTTCTGGTCACTGAAATTCATACTGATGGACAGTACTTTGACCTGAAAACTGAGATTAGACATGCTGGACTCATATATATTCCCAACACAAATGCCAAACTTGGAGCCTAACAAAAGTGGAAAAGAATAATATTAGCATCTGCCAATGTAAAATGGAGCGAAAAGTACTACGGATATCCCTCATGGATAAAATATCATCTGTGGAATTAAGAAAGATGTCGGGACTAAACAACGTGGCTCAATGTGCAAACAGCCTGAAGTGGAAATGGAGTAGACATGTAGCAAGGCTAACAAGCAGAGTTGGGGACATTTAGCTGCCATATGGGATCTACATATTTGTAGGAGAGGAAGAGGGATACCGAGAACAAGGTGAGCAGACTCCTTCAGGCCACACTAGACCAACTTAGCATGGAACCACAGTACCTGGAAGAGCCTTGGAATAGAGCTGTGGAAAGAAAACAACAACCAAAGCCAATAGTGAAAGTGATACCAAACTTATGATACAAAAACTAAATAGATTCAGCACTTGAGCCTGCTAGTTAAATTGATGTTAAAGTTGTAAAATAAGAAACATTATAAACTTAACAAACTCATAGGAACAATAGCTCATATGGACTAGCTCACCATATGAGAAACCAATGAGCTCCCAACTTGCGGAGGCCCTAGCCCTGGATGGGACATAAGGGGTTTAATTCATTCATTAACAAGCACATTAAATGTTAACATCTGTTGATGATGGCCTAAAATGTTTCTGTTTTCATTGCCTTATAGCAGCTTACAATGCAAGAGAAACATTTCCTGACTACTGTCAAGTGAAAAACTTAATGTTCATTTTACTAACAATCCCATGAAGATTTATTGTACTTATGCAGATTACATACAGTATAGTTAAGCATTCTAATAAAACTGCAGTATGAGTTAAATCTGTCCTATGTTTATTAGCACTCACACTTTGATAGAGTCCACCATTGTTACACCTTCAGGATCCTGTGAAGGACCAAAAGTGATGACAAGTTTCTTATCAGCCTGCAGGCTCTCCTCTCGAGTGAATGGCATATCAAACCAGCGATTTCTTGCCACATTTGTTTGAATGCTACGTCCAAATACCTGGAATGTATAACAAGAGCTCAATTTAAATTCTATAATAGAATGAAGAAAAAGAACTATATGCTTCCACAATGAGTTGAATAAGATAAACAATTTTGATAAGTGATCATTCAAATTTATTACCGACTTATTTGGACAATTAATTGATTTCATTGTATGATTCAGTTGAACTACACACTCTTAAAGCTTCACTTACTTTTCATAAATGAATGGAACTGGTTTCCAGAACATTTAGTTCCCATCTTCAATCAGGCTAAAGTTCAACTGTCTGATCATTCGTTGAGCTGTGGGAATGTATATTGTGCTCTGGTGGCAGTGTGATAAACTTGTAGTTTATGTTTTCATCCCTGGCAATGTCAAAGTTCATTATGCTGTCTTTATATTTGTAGATGTAGATTTTCTCCCAGGTTGCTAATTCCGTAGGTCCTTGTACTGATTTTAATAATTTTGTTTTATTTATTATGTCGTGATTTTGTGTCCAAAAATGACTGCTGATTTCTCTATTTGCTTGTATTTTATGTTCCTGAAATGTTTCTTTAACCATGTGCCTATGTTTCTCTTTGTTTTTCCAATGTGGATTTTTTCACATTCTGCACAGTTTATTTTGTAAATACCTGATTTTTCTTCTTGTGGAATACTATCATTTAGATTATCTATCAGTAATTTTTAACATTAAATCTATTAATCGGTACCAACCTGATATTAAAATCTTTAAGAACATTCTGAAATTTTTTTGTGGCCCACGGATATGTGAATTTTTTAAAAATTAGTTTATCTTTTCTTGCTGAAAGTGTTGTGGTTTCTTTGATGTGTTTTTGTCTCTTGAATTTCAGCACCTTTTTATGTACTAGTTCTTTTTTAAAACCATTTTTAACTGCTGTTTCTTCTATTTGTTTGTATTCATTAAAATATTCTTCTTTGCTAATTTGTAGGTTAACTAGCCGGTGTGTTAAACTGTTAATAATTGCATGTTTGTGCGCTGTGGGGTTAAAACTGTCAGCTTTGATGTGATTATCTGCATGTGATTTTCTTAACATTTCATTATTTTAATATCTAGGAATGACAACACGTTATCTGTTTTTATTTTGTATGTAAACGATATGTTTATATCTTGTATATTCAAAAGTTTTAAGGCATCATCAATTCACATCTCTATTATCTTCCTCTGATTCAGATTCCAATGTTCTTGAAATGATATAGAATTCTGATTGAATTTCTACAACCATTATAACTGGAAATCAAAATAAATATTTAAAAATAAGTATATATAATTCTAACCTCTACATATGAAGGAGCTCGCTGAGAATCTTGGGTCCCCAGCATTACCCGCACACCCGTCATAACCAATGAAGTATCTGGATTCGTAATTTCAATGCTAAATCCTGCTGGTTTTGTTGATACCACATACATTCCTGAAAAAAAAAATTAATAAAATAAACATATAATATAATTGATATCATTGTATGATTCAGTTGAACTACACACTCTTAATGCTTCACTTGTAAGAGTGTGTAGTTCAACTGAATCATACAATGATATCAACTATATGATTAGTTTCACTGTGCAAGTTCCAATTTAAATTTTAATTAAACAAATAATAAATAAATACAACAATAACACATGTCAAAAGAGCTTCAAGAATCAATACACTTTATACATAATTTCTCTTTACCTGTAGTGTTCAGTCTGTGTTTGATTTGCTGGGTGTTATAAATCTGTAGAAGATCATTACCTCCAAATTCAACTTCATTCATTGCCTGGCAATGCTCAAAAAAATCAATGGGAAAAGTTACCATCCCTGAAAATGATACACATACTTTATACACTTTGAAGTTGAACATAGTGTATTAACAATCATCAGTTACACACTAGTGAATTCCCATTTGTTATGCTATACTGTTTGTACTTGCCTGGTGGTTTTCCTGTTTTAGTAACCTTTTTCTTCCGCAATGGTTTCATTGCAGTCATTGTGCTAATAGCTTGAACATTAGGAGATAACCAAAAGCCTGAAAATAAATAATAAAATAATTACTAACAGTAAAATATACAAATTTTAGACATTTCTCCGAATGTATGAAAGCAGAAAAGTTCTTAATTTATTATCTTTAAGATCTTTTCTTACTAATAAGAAATTAGATGTCATTGTGCTAATAGCTTGAACATTAGGAGATAACCAAAAGCCTGAAAACAAATAATAAAATAATTTTAGACATTTCTTCAAATGTACGAAAGCAGAAAAGTTTTTAATTTATTATCTTTAAGATCTTTTCTTACTAATACGAAATTAGACTTTAATCTGTATATAGACAACACAATAAAGGAATGGAAGCAATGACTAGCAATTCAATTAAAAAGCATTAAAAATTAATATCCTACTTGAAAAGATCCATTAGTCATCAATTGGTTGACAATGTGAGCAAGTGACTCACTAAACTAGTCCCAACTTATTTTTTAATAAATAAATAAATAAAAAAAAGTTTTAATGTGAAATGTCAAGAGAGTTTAATATATTGACATGATTTTAGAAGTTTTTCTTTTAATTCAACAGGATAATGACTAGAAAACTTTAATTTCACAATAATTACAGTATTATACCTCTTTTAAACTTTTCAAGGAACTGAAAGATTACTGAGTAATCATGGGAAACTGTATACATGTAAAAATGTTGTCGAATAAGATGTAAATGCATTTTAGTTTTTTAATCTAAATCCCTAGGTACTTGCCTCAAATAAAGGTCCAAAACAAATTAATTGTTGATACTATGCTGCCTTTGTAGTTCTATTCTACCACTGGCCAGGATTAGGATAGTAGCCTCATTTTGCTATATCTTCGACTATGGCATTTATATCATTTGAATGCCAAAGTTTTGCTAGACTATACACTAAAGCATAGTTCATTTTCATCTATGTCCCTGGATTTGTATTTGCTGGTCAGATCCTATAATCCCCTATTATCCACTAATTCACAGCTTCTTCATATGAATCATCACAAAAGTTCTTGTACTTAAATCCTAAACTTAGGTATTCATTTTTTTACACTAAACTCCACTTACTTACATGAAAGTAAGACACATTTTGAGAGAATCTCTCCCATTTTCAGTTGCT
Organism: Metallyticus violacea; assembly: GCA_030762175.1. Classification (NCBI taxonomy): domain Eukaryota; kingdom Metazoa; phylum Arthropoda; class Insecta; order Mantodea; family Metallyticidae; genus Metallyticus; species Metallyticus violacea. The sequence goes on along the minus strand of CM060835.1, from coordinate 24,573,416 downwards.
CACTGAACCACCATTACTCAAAACGTAGGCTAGACAACTGGATTTCCCGTGGTGGCCTCTGTTAGTTGAAGTAGGAAGTTGCTGAGTTTACCCATAGGAGGAAACTCGAAATTCATTAGGTTTTTCTCTATTTTTTAATATGAAAATTTTTTCCCAAGTAGATAACTCCAATGGGTTGTGAAGATGTTTCAGCAGTTTAATTCCCGGTTTTATTTTGTGATTTTTGGTCCAAAAATGAGCTGCTACTGCTGATTTATCCACGTATTTAAACAGAATATTCCTAAAATGTTCTTTCCTTCGCATTTCCAAATTTCTCTATGTTTTGCCTATCACAATCTGCACATTTTATTTTGTAAATTCCTGATTTCTGTTCTGTTGGTATGGAGTCTTTTACTGTGCAACCTGATAAATTCTTGATGTTGTATCTGTTCTTTGTGGCTAACATTATCCCATGTTCTTTGAAGATTTTCTTGAACTTGTAAATTGGATGGTAGGTGAAACTTTTGAATTTGTATTCTTCTTTTGTGTTTTTCAGTGTGGAAATTCCCCTTATCGCTTTTTTTCTTTTAGATTAATTGATAATTTTTGTCACTGTGTCTTTGTTGAAACCACTGATTATAGCTATCTTTATTATTTGTTTGTATTCTATTTTGTACTCTGCTTCTGTGAGTGGAATATTCATCAATCTGTGTGCCAAACTGTGAAAACCTAAATATGCATTTATGTGGAATGGGGTTATAACTCTCATTTTTATGTAGTTTTCTGTGGGTGTTTCTTTTCTGTAAATTCCAAAATTCAAACAATCTCCATTTCCTATAATTATTAAATCTAGAAATCGTAGCCACCCATTTCTTTCTTCTTCTATAGTAAATTGTATAGATTCATGTTGCAAATTAAGAAGTTTCAGGGCATCTATTGAGTGCTTCTTTTGTTCTTGTACTTTATATTATACCTTTTCCTTAATCAATCATTCCAGTCATTGGATACACTGAAATTTTCAACACCAAGAATGGTGGACACTTTAAGTGCCTTCTCCTTTAATAGCATACATTATGTCAGCTGATCTTGAGGTTTCAAACCAACTTTTTGCTATATCTTCCACATCGTCTTATTTGGAATATGAGGTTTATTTTATTTTCTTGAAATATGTCCTACATTCTGAAACATTGCTCTTGCTCTTGTTTTTCACTATTGTGTTCAGCATGGGCACAGAGAGCTGCAATTCGTGCAGCATATGAACTGCATAATAAATCAACTTTTTCCAAAAGTTCAAAATTCTCTTCAATAGTGAAAGATTTCCTTTTTTTTTTTCTATTTCCCATTAATGAAAAGTAATTATCAACAACAAAAACATTATTAAAAAAAGAATTAACATACAAAGCAAAAATGAGATAGCAGCAAATGAAAGGCTGCTCAAATGAAACAGATAAGAACAAAAAATGTAACTGATAACAATAGTAAAATGCACTTCTGCAGAAGTATGTTATTTTATGCTATGAGAAGAGTTCTTCTAAAGGACATAAAATAATTCTCAATTTAAATTTTCGACCATTTGGCAATATTATAGTAAAGTATATTTATTACAAGCATAGTGAAATTGGCATGATAGCAGTAGAATGTGTTTTGTAGCAGTTTTTATGTTACTGATGTTGGGAATTAGAATCTATAAAATTCTAAATTCTTTGCAACAACAAATAAGTGTTTCGTTAACTCTAAAAGCATGCATGCATTTATTATGCTCTTTAACAAAGCTATGTCTTATTAAAACTATAACTTTATACAGTGCAATCTGTGATGCTTTCCCCTGCGGTTCAGGATTTTTCCTATGAGCTAGCCCCATTTGTTTGCCGTGTAATGGAGGGGGTAGTAAGCCTGCTTGCTTATTACTTGTTGACCTTGCCAACTGTTGAAGTTGTAGTGCAGCTATTCCTGGGTGTGTGTTGTGTTGTTCATTTCTTAATTAGACAGTATACATCAAGTATATTATGTCTGTGTATTTATGTCGGTGTATCTTCATGTACAACTCAAATTGTTAACTCAGTGGTGAAAGAACCATAGCACCAATTTTTAAGCATATGGTTTGTCTGTTACTTTTGTGAATACCATACTTGCACCTTTTTTCAGGGAATTAATTGAAAGAGAGTGTGATCATGCATTTTTTCCACTGGACTCTGCCATTACTCAACTATAATTCCACAAGAGCAATTCATGTATGTGTTCACAACAGTTATTAGTAGGGATTTGTTGTCCCCTTTGTCCTCCAGTTTAACAGCCTAAGATTATTATCTCTGGGGTAATATGCTATATACAAGACAAACCCACACAACATACAAAAATTCAAAGATAATATTCGTCAGGAAATTGCCTGGATATCTCAAACTGAATTACAGCAAAATGATGAATAATTTCCTAAAGAGATGTCAAAAATGTGTGGATAATGAAAGCAGGTAGTTTCAACACATAATTTGATAAGTAATGAGCCTCTTAAATTGGTTTGTGTATTGTTATACGGTTGGTTTCTTTTATTGCTGTGCCCTCCCACCAATAACCAAGACCTGGCTAGCTGGATAACTGGCTAACAAGGTAAGCTTGCCCATAGGCAAAACACTACAGGGGAACACAAAGTTGATCACATGATACCATTCAGGCATCCTCTGTAATCATAGTGATAAAATTTTTGCAAGTAAAATTTTTTTTGCAGCATAAACAAAAACCATCATAGACTGTTCTGTGATAACTACCCTAGCAGAGAACATGTCAATCCAAGCTTTGCTGAGGTTTTGATTGGGTACTAAAATGTAAAGAGCAAGGGATCTGCATATACATTTACCAATATAGTGTGGAGCCTCAGACCAAAAAGCTGCTGAAACTCTCTTATTTCCCAAATATATAAGTTTTGTATGAGTACCTGTCTGTTCCATTGCAGCCATATATATGCGGAGGCTACCATCTTCACAAAGAAGAATAAGAGTGGTGCGATGATCTGCATTAGAAGATGGATGTCTTATGGCAACCATGTCCATTATCTTGGCTTTGGCTGGCACAACCTTGATCTCTTGTACCATAACTGTGTCTGGCCTCAGCATCAATATCACAGGGTTGTTACCTGATAGAAACATTATAACACAAAATGTGCTGCATGAAAAATTGGTATAACAGAAAATAGAAAACAAAAAATAAAATTTACAAAAAGACATGAGAGACATAAATCTTCATGGTTTAAAATATGAGTGGCAAAAAAAAAATACATTCAATGGAAAAATACCCTGCCTGCCAAAATATTGTTACAATCTTACTGCAGTCATTGCTTAGTTCCACTGCAGGAAAAAGGTTAAATAAGTCATAGAGTGTGGAAGTTATGGAAACTGTGTCCCTGAAATTCCTTTCAAAGGGCTGGAAAGCCACTACCACACTGTCCACTACTCCGGGAAAAGTGATATTTTGGATTATTGTTCAAAATTGTGAAACTGGCATTATGTGAGAACAAATATTCAGCATAATCCCATGTGGGAGCAAGGAGTGATGCTCATGACTCGTACACCTGCAGAGATCAATTTCCAGATTGCTGAGAGAAGATCCTATCACTGAAGTATTAACCCTTTTTATAATTTCAAGCTTGAGGGAGTAGAGGGAGCTGAGATGCTGACACCTACTTTACGGTAACACAGACATGGAAAAATTCTTTGTACAGATGAAAAAATGCTCCCTATTGAAAACAGTTGCAAATGCCAAAATGACAGGGCATTTGCTTTGATTCCTCAGGGGCCACCATCCTGTTTCCATCGTCATTGGTTGTCAGTTTTATTTAAGCATATCATAAAGTCTTAGATAGGTGAGTTCCTTGAACTCTAATTAAAGACTGCACAATTGGAATGTGTCAGAGATACTGGAATCAGGAGAAATGTTTCTGCATTGAATCATGATAAATCTTGGGTACACTCCTGAGGTATGGTGTAAAAGAAAACAGAGGAATCTGCTCCTGTCAAAGCAAAACTTGTCTCAACTGGAAAGATTTTTCTTGATAGTTTTCTGGAATCCCTAGGCATTTTGTTCAACAACTTTCTTCATGAACATTGAACAGTCAAGCAGCTGCAGCTTATTACTGCCAGCTTCTGGCTTATGCAAAACATGCTTATTGGCAAAAAAGACATTAGCAACTGTTCAGAAGTTGTTCCCCTCTAAGACAATGCCTGTCCACATACAGCTTTGCAAAGGAAAAAACTGAGAAAATTCACTGGATAGCATTAGAACCCTCTCCCTACAGTTCAAATTTATCACCTTACAATTATCATAAGTTTGAATCATTAACCTCTTAATGTACTATCTTTAGATAATTTGGACACAATTGTTTTGCAAAAAATTACTACCCCGAGTTAACTTGACCTTCAGTATTTTGCCATTTCTGAAGATGCTGTACCATGAATACTTAATGTAGTACATACTTATAGCATTAAAATTCTATATATTGTTTTTCCTCTCCCTCTTTTTTCCCTATTTGATACAGTAATTATGGCCCATCCCAACTGAAATATAAATATATGTTGCAAACCTAATTATCATAATATTTCATGTATTGTAATTAGTGATGTAGATATCATGTAAGTATAAATGTATAATATGGCATAATGTTAACCTGTGAATTGTACGTTAACAAAAGAGAAAGTCTCTGGTGTTTTCTGTTGTGGTAGCTTGGAAAGTCAACAGAGCCATGAAACTCGATTCAGAGAGAGAAGAAACCCCAAGGGTCCAGTGTGAAATCTCTGTTAAAAGGACTGGCGTTGCAGGGTTAATAAACTGAAGGACTTTTAAATCTGTTGGGGCTTTGAACCTGAGAGGCCATTATACTGTTAGCCTTTAAACTATTCAATGTAAACAAAATGTTTTAAACTTTCAAAAATTAGGAAAAGGCACATGTGGCAGGTGAACTTAAACCAGCAAATGGAAAATGTATGTTTGAACTTCTAACGATAGACACAAAACTTGTGTGCGCCTGAGACCCCATGCCAATTAAGCCAATGATTACTTGATTTGAATTACATAATAAAGAACAATGTATGTATGTACATATATATATATATATCATAATGCATGCTTAATTACATTATTGAACTCCTCTCCCAGTCCTGTTAAGTACAAATCAACAAAAGAGCAGAACTCATCCTGAGAAATTCTTGTCATTGTCATTGAAGCATGGACAACAACACTTAAGCAATCAATAATCATTCTACCAAACCACTTCAAAATTAGCATCACAACATGAGGCCACTTGATGTCGACAAAAAATTGCTTCAAAATTGGTGCCCAATCTAGGGCATGTATCCTGAGTCTAATAAACTGCTCCAAAATTTGCACCCAACATGCAGCCACCCATCGAACTGTCTCATATTAAATGGCAGCTATTGTAATGTATGGCTCTATGGCATACAAAGTCATTCTTACGCAAGTTATGGCCCCTGCAATTAATTGTTCTGCTAAGAGCATTTGAAATATGGAAAATGACAAGACATTTCTTTTTGGGAATTTGGTAGCAATTCTTTGGAATGTTTATTCTCAGAAGAGGAAAGCAAGACATATAGAGATTCTAGTGCATCAGGTTGGTCAGGTAATAATATCCTGATCATATAAAACATTAATAAAACCAAGTGTTCCACATTCATATGATCATCAACCTAAAGACAATTTTTTAGCAAATAGTAAGGAGTGATTTTTTTCTAATGTACATGTTGCATTATTTTATGTGCCCAATAATAATAATAATAATAATAATAATAATAATAATAATAATAATAATAATACCACTATTTCTATGAGAGAATGTACGCTTTCACTGCAGGAGTCATAGATGTAACTAGCCCAGAAGAAAATTTTAGTTACAATACCATTTCTACCTTAAATTTCCACTTAAAATATACAACAAATAAACATTTGGAGTTGTTTAAAATATTCTCTCTTCATACAAATGTAAGAACTATTATTAAAAAAAAGATCACTTTTATATAGAGTACTTACAAAAATAAGTACATTAGGATTTAAAAAAGCATTAGGTGGTCAGCAATTAATCAGCAATGAAGATGTGGAAGCTTTTGTGTAACTGCTGGAAACCCAACCCCACTCTTTCTTTGACAATGAGAATAAGCAGTTTCCTACCCACTGAGAAAAATATGTTTGCAAATAGGGGAATTATGTTGAAAAATTAGATGTATACCATTTTAATTTAATTCAGTTTCAATAGATAAAAAAAATCTAATTTTTATTTGATATACATTTATGTATTATACACAAAGGTAATTAAATTCACTAATATATGTCAAAGAATTACTCACTGCTCTGCATCACACTGCAGACTAGCCCAGGATGGTTAGGCACTTCACTCCACTGGCACAGTGGTTGTGGCTGAGCATTATTTGTCTTGTTTCCATTGTTTCCTGCTTTGCCCAAGTTAATCATGAACACTGATGGCAGTCCGCTATCCATGTATTTAAGGGGAGCTATGAAACTTTTGCCTTGGCTATAGCTGAAGAACAGTAGCTGCAATGCATGTGAGTAGTATATGGATACCCCACCCCCTCCAACCTGGCCATTCACATCCTGAAATAAATAAGTTATAAATATATGAGCTATACCAAAAGTATTGAGCTAGTGAAATATTATGTTATGAATTACCTATATTTATTTCTTTCATTTAAGAACTGTCGAAAAATATGACATTTTTAAAAAATTCTGTTGGAACTCACAGTGAAATTTGTTAATGTAAATTATATTTAATCTGTCGTCTAACACACTCTTAGCTTACTATTACATACGGTTGGACCGGTTTTGAAGAGACATCCTCTCCATCTTCAACCAACTTGACTTGATGTTGTCAAGTTGGTTGAAGATGGAGAGGATGTCTCTTCAAAACCGGTCCCATCATATATAAAAGTAAGTGAAGCATAAGAGTGTGTTAGACAACAGGTTAGATATAATTTACATATTTATTTATTTATACAGAATACCAATGTGCTGGCAGCTATAAGTAGGGATATTAGATAGCTAAAAAATTAATCAGTATAAAAAAATAAACTCAAATCTTAAAAGTACATGGTCTGGATTACAAAATTAATCAATCAGTTATTTGAAGCATGTGTATACTAGATAAGTTAATTTAGTTCACAATAAATTTCGCTGAGACATTTAAACAATTTCTTTTTGAGCTGAACATACAATTGATCTTAATTATAGGAATAGCTTTAATTCTAATTAACATTTCTAGTTACAGGAAAGTTGTTATAGGTTTTGGCAGCACTGTGTAGTATACTTTTAACCCATATTTTGTAGAATTTACAGATTATGGAAATTAGATCAGCTGACCTTGTTTTGTAGGAGTGTACATCTTACTTGCATCTAATAATGGAGTTGATACAAAGGAGATTATTTTCATACCGATACATAAGTAATGATTCATTTTATAAGTGAAGGATAGAGCTGGCAAGATAATTGTTTCCTTAAATACATCTATTGATATAAATATTATTTTGATAGCTCTCTTTTGCAGGATTTGTATACAACCAATTTGTTCTTTAGTGTTGTTACATCATATTCATATATAACATATTAAAATAAATCAAAGCAAAATACAAACTTTTTAGATGGCATCTACACAACTTAATCTATACAGAATACAATTTATTGAAGTGTCTAGAGGCCCTCTAAAAGATTTGTATTTTAATTTTAAAAGATATACACTTCTTTTAAGCTTTAAAAATAAGCACAGAAATTCAAAGAATTTAGGAAGCAAAACATTTATATGCAAATGCTAATTATCAAAAAAAGTCAGGATAGACACTCGTTTCATTTTATTAATGTGGTGAGAAACATTACAAAATAGCATCTACCTAATTCTGATTGCTGGCCAAATTTTTTGGTTATTTCATATTACAAATTTTTATAGAAACAACATACTATAATTAGAGCAATTCTTATATGGACACTACTTTGAACATCTCTAAAACTCTCATATTACAATATAACATAACACAGTTATTAATCAGTTATTTGCTAATTTTATTAATTAAAGCTATATGGGCATTTAATATACCAGGAAGTAATGGGTCAATGAAGCCTGCAGTCCACACACATGGCAGAGATGAGGGTGACTAGGATGCAAGGTATTTCAGCAACATATTAGTTTGCAGAAATTAACAATTCTTGTAAAACTTTATGTTAAAACCTCTTGAATGTAAATTTTATAATAGTATGGCTAAAAGAGAAAATACTTGAAGAGGGCAGTTTTAAGCAATCAACAACCAAAATAGGTTGTTCAATAAGAACAAGCCTATCAATAGGCACCATGAAATTGGACTTTCAAGAGTGAGATGGCAAACAACTGGTTTATAAGTTAGCAACTATATTTTTAATTGCAAGAATAAAAAAAGAAAGAAAAGAAAAAATAAAGAGGCGAATTTTGCCCCCTAAAAATAGCATGGCTGATAGGCTTACTCTTTATTTAAGATATTTGAAGTCTCTTCAACCCCAAAAAAGATGAATCATGAATCAGAAATGTCAAAACCATTGTGCAGTTTTTTTAAGGTGCTACCAAATGGCCGGCATGTTGTTTACTTAAGAAAAGTTTTCGAAAGCACAGTTTGAATTATAAACTTTAGTATTCCAGATGCTCCCTTCCACAAATAAAATATGTATATATATATGCTTTGAACTTTTACAAATTCTGGACATCTTGTATTTAGGCTTTAAAATTATATAATAATTCATAATAATTAGTGAATAGTACAAACCTTAATTTCAGAGTGGTATACTTCCAGAGTATTGGTCACATAGAACGGACCATGCTTTGCTGAACTTTCTTCATCCATTGCCTGGCTATATATGTGTCCAGCTGAGGACATCAGCAGCATATGTGAATTCCCGTCCTGAAAAGTTTAAACATATTCATTTTACATCAAGCTGCAGTTGGATATGCAAATCTAACAGGGCTCCACTTGACTTCAAGGTGACAAGTGCAAGGTTTTGTTAGAACAATTTCAAAGGCATATATAATGGTGATAGAAAATATTAACTGCTAATTACTGAACACATGCATAGCAGAACAATGGAAAGAAAACATACAATATTGCAGAGAGCAACCTTTATGAAATGTATGTGCACACTTTACAAATTGGACATCAATTTAACATGTACCATGAGTAACAACAGGAAAATCACATGACAAAGCGATTAAAAAAATTTGCTTCAGCAAGGTAAACTCCCTGGAAATTATAAAGCTTAATTCTTACTGTGATTCCAGGGCTCTTTTCATAAAAAATTTACAAGCTATTTTTACATGTAAATATCTTTACAAGTTTCTGTTTCATAGGGCATGTCAAAAAACTACCATGACAAATTGTTATGACAAAATTATCATGATCCGTTTCATTAAACTTATAGTATGACATTCAAAATATATTTGCATATTTGTTTATAAAATATATTGTAACATACAATAGCGACAAGCTGACATATTTATGAAATTGCCAAACAAATTTGACAGGGAAATGCTTTCTAGCAAATATATATGATAATTTAAACTTAGTGTGGTTTATAATATTTTTTAAATGTAGCAAGCAGCAATTAATGAACTTTTTGGAATAATTCCACAGCTTATCCAACCTTTTTATAGCTGAGTTGAACATTGTTGGCCATTCCTAACTTATAGAATGCTATGTTTATCACAGTCATGTATTGCTTATTTACATTTATATCAAAATACCGCCACATGTGGCCGAGGTCATTAAGGCACGGACTCATGAGCTGGAGGTCTGGGGCTCGAATCCTGCCAGGACCATCCTTCCTGACTGAGTATTTTTCCAGGTTTTCCTCAGTCCTCATAACTGGAAAATGCCAGGGAGGTACCCTAAGGGAGGGAGGGAGGAAGGAAGGAAGGAAGGAAGGAAGGAAGGGAGGGAGGGAGGGAGGAAGGAAGGAAGGGAGGGAGGAAGGAAGGAAGGAAGGAAGGAAGGGAGGAAGGGAGGAAGGAAGGAAGGAAGGAAGGAAGGAAGGAAGGAAGGAAGGAAGGAAGGGAGGAAGGATATTTTAATATAACAAATTATTATTGAAGAAATCACTCAAATTTCACTAATTTAGTTCCACTTACTTGGACATGTTTCAAAGGCAGTTGCCTTCATCGTCAGCATGATCCCAATCATGCATGTCCATGCAAACATGTTCAAGTAAGTGGAACTAAATTAGTGAAATGTGAGTGACTTCCTCAATAATAATTTGTTATATTATACTATATTTCACGGTGAAAATTCCCGCTATTCAAAACTATGAATGAATATTTATTTATATCATTTAAATACAAAACACATTTTTTAATTAAAGCAAATTTTACAAACAGCCCCAGTCTTCAGTTCATCAGCACATTTCTTCTGGTCATAGACACAAAAATAAACACAAATAAAAGAAAAAGAAAAAAAAAACATTACCTTTAAATATAACAATTAGGAACAGTGCCTTCAGCAATTCCAGAAGGCACTGAATCCATTCAAAATTTATTCCGATTTGATTGGCTCAGCCCCCCAGTCCCCGGTTCATCAGCAGCTACTTATTGGAGAGAGAGAGAGAGAGAGAGAGAGAGAGAGAGAAAGAAAGAAAGAAAGAAAGAAATGTATATAATGTAAATAAGCTGTTACTCTTCATCGATAGACTTTAATCCTATTTCTCCTTCCCCCCAGACAAAGTCTAATTATAATTATTGTAATCATTAAATGGTGAATAAAGTATTATTATTATTATTAGCAGACCTGCTCCTTAGTGGCAGACTCTAGAAATACAAATACTGTGACTTGTTCAAAAATGGCAAAGATGGAGCAAAGAGTATCTATTTCGCTATGGTTTCTCAAAACTTCTTTCTCACTTTGGGTAATAGTTTCCATTCCTTTCAAATGGAATGGGAACTTTGGCAACCACTATTTTAACGTCAATGCTTCTGTTCATTACATCACAGCACTGTTGTGCTATACACTCCATCTTTGCTGTTTGACTGTGTCGTATAGCTGCACATTTTACTCACATTCAGACACCTCTACTCTGCCCATTACTATTACATATATCATACATACAAGGTAGATGTTATATGGACCTTCATAACCTCAAAGTCAAATAGGTTCCTTGTAAGAAACTTCTACTTACAAAATGCCAATAGCCAGAGAATGCTGTTTATTTAAGGTGTACATGCTACAGAAAGGCTCAGAGGCAATTCATAAGTATGCTATTTTAATATCACATTTCCACCATTTAATTATTCTCATGAAATTCATATTTTAATGAGAACAAATGTTGCCCATAACCTCATATTATTCACAAACTTACCTCGGTACAAATGAAAGTGCAATCTCTAATCTTGCCACTTGGTACAAGGAAGAAATATTGAGGACTTAAAGCATCTCGGCTAAGGTCATATATCTTGACAAAATCTGCTGTTACTAATGCCAACTGAGTCTGAGAGCCTGGGAGCCATATGGCTCGAATGATGAAATTGCCAGTCTCCAACTCTGGATGTAGTACTAAGTGGTCTGCAACTGAGCCACTGCTGCTGAATGTCAGCACATGGCAATCCTGTTGATTCAGATGTAACAAAAAAATTACTTAACAGTTAAGCAAACTGTCATGCTAAACAAACACTTGTACATTAAGACTCTACCTTTATACTAGTGTCCTACCTTCAAGCCACACACAGCAAGGAAGTCTTCATTCCACTGGTTTCCAGTGATAGATAAGACAGTAAATGGAATGGGAGCTGAAGCTAGTCTTGTGAGCGTCAATTTTCGCTTTGATGAATCAGCTTGTTTCAATAGAGCACTCAACTGGAGCACTGTAATCTTACCCTTCTCATGGGAAACAGCTGAAAACATATACATGCATTTTACAATATTTACTTGCAATTAGAACCCCTTATTTATTCATAATTTTCTCATAAAAATTCATCAAAGGGTAAAAAAAGTTATGGGAAAAGGAATAGAATGGACATTTTAGTTATAAGTAATTTTGTTTGAAATATTAAGTTCATTTTATTTCAAAACTAATACTATATAAAACACTAGTGATCTGAACAATGAAAAAACTGATGCAACCTTTATAAAAGATAACATTTACATGGAAGATATGGCAGTTGGTTTCATATTTCTACAAAAAGAAGTTTTAAAATAAACTTTGCCTTCATGATTTTAAATAGCCTTATTACCTACTGCTGGCACATATTTCCATCTTAAGTGCTTCCAGACTACTGACCAAAGTGCTGATTGTCACATAAATGCAATGACAACAGGGTGAGAAAATAATGTTTTTAAGCCCTTTGTTACAATAACATTCATTGGGCTTTCTCAGTTGGCATTATTGTTGTTATTATTACTAATTATTACTGATCATCAAGGACTTATTTTGCCATGGTCATTGATTTACATTAAATTTAAAAAATTTTAAACCAAAGCTGAGGGTAGGAAAGGTTGGAGAGTTGCAGTGCACTTATTTGTTGACAGGTAATGGATTAAATATCTGGCTTATTTGAAATTCACTGTCTGTTTTTCACGGCATATAAAAGAACCTCAAGACTGAAAGAATAGGTAGCCTGTGATAAAATTTATTGGTCATTTCAAGCCCTGAATTGAATGAGATGATGATAACCTAAGGTGTTAAAGAGCACCCATAAATAAAACACATGTCTCTGTTTATATTATCTGGAAGCTGCTTGTTTCTAAGGAGACCTCTCTCCTAGCCAAATTAAATTAAATGAATCTTCATCAACCATTACTTCTACAAGGGGATTCGGAAATGATATGCAATAGCAGTGTTTTACAAATACTGCGGAATGTAATGGCATGTCCATTATTAGGGTGATGGACTAGTATGCTATGCAAGTGTTAAATGGCGGTTGTAAGCAGATTGTGTAGGAAAAGGACAATGTTTGTTTGTGTCAAATAGAGCAAAACATGAATAAGGTGGATGACAACTATCATGGACAAGATGGATTGCATGGTTTTTGTGGAAGGAAGTCATCAAAACTGCAGAAATTCGCAGAGAGTTAACTGTGGTTTGTACTTCCAAATAATGGTTTTAAGATGCCAAAAATAAAGTTACCAGGAAGATGACAACAGTGCAATGAAGTTGCTGGAGATTATACTGAGAGATACCATGTGCAACAAACCATGTTGCATAATAAACTAACAATATTGCATAATAAACAAACTACAAAAAACTACTACTGAATACCCTTCATACTCCCTCCAACTTAGAATGGTTCTGTCCCTCTCTGGCTCTCCAAGTAATTTCACTCAGTCGACTGACTATGCTGGCCGCAGGAGACAGTGGCCAGTGAAAGCTATGGTTTTTATATTTTATTTAAGCCAACAATAATCATGGCAAAAATGCCTGGTAATTGTCAATTTTAATCATAACTTGGTAATATGAAAAAGGTGTGCAGAAATTTGGTCCCACACCAGCAATACTGCAAAGTTCGCATTATTGGGGTTCACTATTGTACTGCACTGAATATATTCACTCCATTTGATTATGCTGCAACTAAAAATTCAGCAACATTGAGAAAATTCAAGAGACTGTCTACTGTGGTGGGTAGTACATTGCCCATATATGTCTCATCAAACCGAGAATTTTTGTTGTAATTATATCAAATAGCTTACCAAGATGTTGTCTTTTTCCATGAGGTGATGAAAGGCAGCACATGGCAACCCTGCGTATCATGTGAGCTGAGAGCAGTTGACGTATTGTCTGTCCCTGATCTCCAGAATAGTTCATGCGCACATTCTCAAAGGCTCCTTCTTGTGAACCCAATGTTGGTACCTACAATAGAATTATTAGCTATTAAGGCATATATCACAAGATAACATAATAGCTAAAGAACCTCATTATAAATGTACAAATTTCAGAAAAATAGAATACCTTAATTTTTAAAATTGTTTTACGCCACCACATAGGTCATAATTATCCAAATGCACCATGTATGTGTGTTAGCATATGTATATAATGTTTTTGAGGCTGCAATTTTTGTTTTTTCTAAATAAAACTCAACACATAATGAATGATCAATTAACAAATAATTTATCTATCTTGTTAACAAGCAAAATTGGACAATTTGGAATGGGGGTTAACTTAAAGGAATATATATGTATGTATGTGCAACTGTTAGCTGCCACAACTTTTGTTTTTTCTTAACAAAACTTATTAATGACCAATTAATGAACAATTTGAGTTCATTAACTACCAGAATTAGGCCATTGGGGTGGGGCTTAACTTAAGGGAAAATTTAAAAAATTGCCACAATTTTGGTTTTTTCTCAACAAAACTCACAATATATACTATTACAATAAAATTAGAAAAATAGCTTCTGAAAATCGGCAAAATAAGATGAAGAGGGGGGGGGGGCCTTACCTGTAACCAAAAATTTAAAAATTGCTTTAGTGGCACCAATATTTACTTTTTCACAATTAAATTCAGTAAATACCATTGAAATAAAATAAAAAAAAATAGTTTTTGAAAATGAGTAAAGTCAGAGTATTAGGAGTGGGGTTTCCAGAAACTCAAAATTTAAAAATTGCTTTAGTGGCACTAATATTTGTTTTTCATCAATGAAACTCAGTTTATACCATTCAAATTAAAATAAGAAAAATAGTTTCTGAAAATCAGGGAAATTAGGCCATTCTGAGTGAGAGTATATCTGAAAACTGAAATCTAAATTTAATTTTTATGCTTTACTAATTTATATATTTTCACTTTCATGATTTACATAGGTTTGTTTATGTGTGTATGAATTGCCATTGTTGGTACTTGTATTATTATGGTTCTTTTTATTTTTCTTCTTCATATGTTAATATTTTTCAATATTCATTTTCAATATCCATGATTATGCATTAGACCAGTAGCCATTGTTTCCAGTAATGGCAGTGAGAGAGATAGGAGAGATTCTCCAGAAATGCATCTTATTTTATGTAAGTAAATATCTAAGTTTAGGATATATTACCACTCCATTGTCAACAGCTTTGTAAGTACAATATTTAATTACATGATAGCTTACCATCAGCTGATCTGTGTTCTCGAAACGCTTCTCAAGAGTATGAAGCTGTCTAAGCGCTGCCTGAGCTCGATGATGGCATCCTACAGGGCTGTGCCTCTTGCATGATGCCTCAACAGCTGGCATCAGGGTCTTTACAAGATCCAACAGTGATGCCACAACAGAGCTGTTTGATATATGGGCAATAAGCATGTCTCTACTGCCCTCTGTGAAAGGGTAATCAAATCACATGTATGGATTAAAGAAGAAAAAGAAAATAAATACTGATATATCACAAATTTAAATATTACCAAAGCTTGCAAATTTCTGTACAAATTCTCTGTGAATAAATTAAAACTAAAAATAATTCATTTTCTGGTTCCAAATCTGCATTTCCTATTTTTAGAGTAAGATATCTAGATTGTCAAATCAAAATTCAGAATGATAATCTTCAGGGCTTAATTGCCACTGAAATCTGCAAATGTAAACTTTTCCTTCAGTTAGGAACAAAGCAGCAGTTAAAGTCACTGTATCATTAAGTCAAACTACACAATCTTATTGGCTTTACTTACTTTTTAAATTTAGTACATGTTTCGCAGACAATTGTCCACATCATCTGCTAAACGTCAGTTGTTGAATAATTCATTATGTTTTGGGGATGTACATTCTACTCTGGTGGAGGTGTGATGAACTTAAAAGTTTATATTTTCATCCCTGGAAGTGTCGAAGTTCATTAATTTGTCTATATATTTATAAATGTACATTTTCTCCTATGTTGCTAACTGTATAGGTCATTATACTGATTTTAATAATTTTTCTTTATTTATTATGTCATGATTTTCTGTCCAGAAATAAGATACTACTGCTGATTTCTCCATTTGTTTGCATTTTATGTTCCTGAAATGTTCTTTTAACCATGTACCTAAGAGAAAAACTTAGGCATAAGGTTGAAAGAACACAAAATGCAAACAATTGGAGAAATCAGGAGTAGCATCTTATTTCTGGACAGAAAACCATGACATAATGAATAAAGCAAAATTATTAAAATCAGTATAAGGACCAACAGAGTTAACAATGCAGGAGAAAATCTATATCTATAAATACAGAGACAGATTAATGAACTTTGATGCTTCCAGAGATGAAAATGTAAACAAGTGGAGTCAATAAGAGTGTGTGGTTCAACTCAATCATACAGTGATCTAAATTATATTATTATCTTCACTGTACAAGTTCAAATTAGCATTTATCATGCAATAATATAAATTATTAAAATTATCATTTCAAGTTAAAGCAGTAGTATTTAACATACCTAGCTGTTTTGCAAGATTAGCTAATCGCTGACGATCTCGGGTGCTTCTCTCTCCAGTGTCAATGTTAACAGGAGAAGATGCCCTGCGTCTTAGTGAGCTTGGTAACATTTGTTCCATTCCAAATGATCCTGGTGTACTGGTTGCTAAGGCTTGAGTCAAGTGCTGCTCATTTGATGATTGGGGACTTCGCTTTACTAATGCCTGTTAAAAAATTATTTGTCAATTATATCTTTTCTTACTGTAACATTTCATGAAAACTATTTATTACATAATGAGATTATTTAGGTAAAATGTTGTTTAAGGCAAGTTGGGAAAAATAACTGACTTATTGTTAAGAGTTAGTACACATAGCATTTGATAGCATTTTAAAATATACTAATAATGTAAACTTCCAAGCAGGCATTACCTATGTTAAATAGTAATAATTATGATTATAAAAATGAGAAGATGAGGAATGGAGCAGTTTCAGACTGAAACTATACAATAAAAGTAACATGCACAGACAACACTTTTTTGCCACAAATCCAACTTATGGGATCAAACCCAGAATGCCTTATTTGAGTACCAATTATATTATGACTTAGTCATGATTCAAGGAAGAAGAGGGAGTAAAGACAATCTCAGTTAACAGGGAAAGAAATATTATAAATATTATGTACAGTGGAATTTTGATCTATCGTTTCTGGAACCATCATTTTCCTGCATGTATCATTCAATTTATATTTTCGCGTGATGCCTCAGTATAAAAATAGGTGTTTAATACCATTCCAAAGAAAAAAAATATGCAGTTACAAATGTTAACCATATATCTTATGTAAATAAAACTTGCATTTATCATTCTTTCAAATATCGTTTTCCACATTATTTGTTCAAGAAGCTCAGTTCCAAAGCAATTCTATCCTGGAAGATCATTTTCAACCTGGAATGGTGAAACTGTGATTGTTGCATCTACATAGTTTGCATCAGGATGAACTTTCCGTAGTTGCCAATACTTTTGGAGTTGTATGATAACTAATGGAAAGAATGGGTCAGATTTTCCGTTGCCCTCAGATTTGACACCTACATGGCAATGGACGAGAACATTGTCACATGTTGCATTCAAAATGTTGATGAAATGTGTGATGAAGTGGGAGGAGTCACAAGTGTTTTTGATACAGGGGAGGAAGAAGATAATAAGATAATGCAACAGCCGAAGCTGTGCCAATGTTTACCAAAGCTCTGAGAGCATGTGAAACTTATAAACATATTCTAAGTACATGACAATAACAGTATGGATGGCAGTCAGCAACAGAATGTGCTGAACATGGAAAATTCTTTCCACATGAAAAGATAAGCAGCAAAGAAGCAAATGTCAGTTAACGACCTTTTTCAAAGAAAGTGGCAAATGTTTTGATTTTTGTTCATTTGCTTTATTTACAGAGGCTCTTTAACTTCTCGGGTCATCAGCATCCCATTCAATTCAGGGCATGAAACGACCGATAAATTTTTCTTACAAACCTTTGCTTTCAGGCTTGAGGATCTTTATGTGGCATAAATCTATGATATGAGATCCTCGGTTTTACTTCCCTTCCGAGGGAACCATATTTCGGTTTTTAGGCTTAAAAAATCCAAGGGATTGAACCTGTGATCTTGGGTGTATGAGGCAAGCATGGTTACCACTAGACCACCAGGAGCAACACAAAGTGTAAAATATGTATACAGTAACATGTAAAATTGACGCAAAATATAGTGTTGGCTATATTTATTTATAAACATGATTTATGCACTTTCCATATCTTATCATTTTCTCACATCCATCAGTTTTTTAACCTGATCCAAAAATGACAAATCATGGTTCTACTGAAGTTTATAGGCTGCTCAGAAATATTAGTAGTTCATTAGTATGAAAAATGTGCAATAATTACCTGACAAGTTCCATCATCTTTGGCACCACAGTCACAGAAGAAATTGCCATACTTTGCATATGTAACATCATGGCCAAAATGGCACACACGAGCACATACTGTGCAAACGCCAACACCATCAACCATTTTGCATGTGTGGCAGTGATACCAGTGCTGATTCATGAACTCTCTCTGGGTTATTGTAAATGTACACAGTTTGTTGCAAAGACTGTCTTCATCCTAAAACAGAACAAAGTTTCTCATCCATAAAAATGAAAATAACCAAATATCACACTTTATGTCCCATGTTGCTCTACAAGTAATCTTTCATGTACTTTATTATTAAATATATTTTGTTCCCCAAAAATACAAAAATAAGGACAGGAAAACTTGAGTTCTTATTCTATAAATAAATTGTTACATTTTATTATTTAGGAAATGTTTCCAAATTTGTAATATTCTAGTGAATTTCATAAATTTTCATGATATATGTAATATATATGTAATATCAGTATTCATTTTTACAATAAATTTTATGGAAACTAGCATAATTCCCTTTTACTGTCAAAATGTAACTCTGTATAAATTTCACTGTACACAAGACAGCACATTTCTAAGTACCAAACTATAATAGTGAAATGCTTTTATAAAAAACAAGGGAACAAATTATTTTTGCTTGCTAAGATTGCTAAGATATTTATAAAAAACCTCCAGTAATGCACATGATATAATGCTTCTTTCTAGATTCTGGCCTCATTTGTTAATTTTGTTTTCTGTGTAAATCTTTTGAAGCTTTTTTTTTTCAAAACCTTTAATCTCATAATTATTTATATGTTGTAATGAGTCAAACTCTTGCAGCCTCATTAATTCCTTTTACATAAGAACAATCATCTACTTGTCAGCTTTCAGAAAGGTTATTGTAATTTTTGGAGTATGTATTGTTTAGCTCTGACAAACAAATAATGAACCTGAAATTAGTGCTTTTCTTCCCCAGGGATACCAAAGTTCACCAGCCGATATTTAAATTTGTGGATATACATTTTTTTCAAGTGTTCTTCTGTATTTCCTCCATTTCAGATATCTTTCTCCATAGCCTTTTGCTTATTTTGCCAGTTTCTTATCAAAAATGTGAATTCTCTGAGATACAGAAATAGAAAGAAAAGAGGTATTCAATGTAAAGAGTAATTGGAAAACAAAATTACACATGGATAAGATACATGATAAAAGATTAGGCTTGGCTTAGATTACTACAGCGGTATGAAGCTTGAACACTGAAATGAAAAGCAATAGACATAAAAAATTAAATTTGATGATATGAATAGTTTGAGGGATAAATTTACATAGTCTAAATGGCTTAAAATGGAGGAATTGCTATAAAAGTAATATATAAGAGCACAATTTGTTTTAAAGTGAAAAAATGGAAATTCTGTAAATAGTACAAATTAGTTTAAATTGTTTAAAACTAAATTTTTTCTTGGTGCTTAATATTTTGAGCACTAAAAGAAAGATCAATATTTAGAGTTCTTACTGAATCTTCTCCACCACTTTCATCATCCTCATGCCCAAGATCATCGGCCCAGTCTGAGTCTAGTTCAGGAGGCATCTCCCCTTCCCAAGGAGGTGATGTCGCACGACCTGGAGGGGAAGGACAGAGTGCAGCAACCACATCTCCTACATAGTTGAGAAGATAGCACGCAGAATCCAACACCAGTCTATGCTTTCCTGTACTCACACCAGCCTCTAACTTCTCCACAACAGCTGGCTGGCCCAAATATTGCTTGCTGAAAATAACACCATAATGTTACTAAATTCTATATATTTCTATATTTATGTAATGTGCTTGTATTTTACATGACATTTACTTACCATAGTTCCAGCCAATCTGTGGCTGCTGAAAAAAGATGTATGTGACCTTTACCAGAACCTGCATCTGCTAATGTAGCCATGACAAGCATTAGTTCGGAAAATCCAGTTCCTTCCACAGCTGGAGAAAGTATGTGTGAGCCAATAGGAATGAGGGCATTCAGTATAGTAACTGCCACATTTTCACTCATATTGCTGCAAAGAAAGTATACATTTTAAATTAAAATATAATGGAAGTACTTCTTCCCTCTCAAAAAATTATTAACTTTTCTTATTGGAAAATCTAAGCTTTTAATGCATGCAGTGTGCTCAAACATACCTGAATTTCCTTAAAATCTGGGTTTATAGTAAATAATCTCCCCTTGAAATAATCTCCATTCCCTTCTGTTGATATCTCTCCCAATGGCATTTTTCAGCTTCTGAAAGCTGTCCTGTTATACATTTTTTGTGATTGCACAAAGCTGTCTGCAATTTTTGTTCTATCTACTCTGGAGTAAAATCATGATCCTTCCATTGTGGATTTTAACTATGTTATAGAGTTTGCAACTAGTTACTCAGAGGTCCTGGTTTGATTCCTGGTCAGGTCAAGCTGTTATAAGGTATTTCACAGCTTTTCTTTGCCCTGAGAAGGTGATGCCAGATAGCTTACGGTGCCTAGGACTCCAAGCTCATTTGAGCTATCATAATTCATTGCATCCATTCCTACAGACTACATTTAAGTAACTATAAGTTTAAGGACCCTCTTCGTGCAATCTATCATCTTCACCATCATTTCCACTGGGATCACATAATAACAACCTGTGTGAATACCAGCCTCAGAAGTCTGCTACAATGTTGTCATGCCAGAAGGGTATGCCCATGTTTATGAGAACAATGGGCTGATATTGGGGGAAAAACTTTTTTGCACAAATACCTACACAAAAAGACCAGTAAAAATAAAATCAATAGTAGTAAATATCTTTGAATAAGTCTAGACAAATGAATGCCAGATACCTTTAAATGTGCCAAGGACTTCAAGCTCATTTGTGCCATCATTAATTCATTTCATTCACTCATCCTACAGTCTTACAACTGTTGTATTCAGTTCACAATGTACAGATGTTGCAACAAGACCAATGCAATCAGAGTGACAATAAATAAAACATTCAAAAAACAGTATGAATAAAATGTACATATCTTGTATCAGACCAATCCAAAAGTTTGGAGGTGAATATCAATCACAAGAAAAAACACATATTGAAGATAGAATCTTGTCAAAACAAAATGCTGCAGAGTATCACCAGAGCAGTGAAATTAACACCCATTCCACTTATTGAAACCAATCACAATCTTCAAACCATCCAACTTATGAAAAGCTTTCCCTTCACAAATCAAGAAAGGCTTTATTTCATAAAGATAGCGGGACAATCTCCATTTATTATTATTCATGTGCCTTACACTCTTAAAGGTCAGGTTTCAGTTTTGAAAATAGGCAACAGTCGCTGGGGGCAAGATCTGGGCAATACAGTGGATGATCAAGTTTCTGGAAGCCACAAAAGTTTACTGCAACCAAGTGAAGTATGAGTTGTCATGCAGCAGATGAACTCATCAACCTAGCATTGTCTCTTTTCCTTGATAACACTGCACTACAGCATCATCAAGAAGTTGCTCTGCAGCCATTATGTAGCTGATATTTCACTAGATAGGCAAATTCAATTGGCAGCACTGACCATATGCCAGGCATCTAGTTATTGTGTTCACTTAACCACTAAGGAAAGCACATACTACTAAGTCCAAACCTTAGCAAAGGTGGGCTAAAAACGAGTTTCAAAGAAAGAAGGAATGTCAGAAATGTAGAAGTACGAGCTTTCTCCTGTGAGATGCACATCATCTGAGTGTAGAGGAACTTGTTGATGACCCATTTCTTTCCAGTCATCAATGTGTTTCTTTCTTTGAAATTTCATGATTTTCTTCATTGACTGTGTGACCTTGGCCTTTTCTTTATCATTCATTAAAGTGCACTGTTTTGCATATAGTGTCCAGTTTCACTCTGCTTGGATGTGCTGTTTGAGTCGTGGTACAGAACCAAGACACTATATTAATTATATATTATTGTATTGTCATGTTATACCATTTTACTGTGGACTAATCTGAATATGTTTTATTTTATACAAATGCAGTAAATACTGATATTTTAAATTGGTAAGTTTAATAATTTATGGAAACTTACAAAGGAAAAGAGACTTTTAATTTATTGCAACTTTATTTAATGATATGCAAAACCACTCCGAAGAAGCCTACATTTTGGAAGTACAGTGATATGTGCAAATCAAAATGCGGTTATAGAAACTATGATTTCTATAGTAAAGCAGTGAACATTTTCAGCACTTAAAAAGTAAGCTCACAATTTTAATATATTATGTTTCATTAGAATGTGTTGTAATTGTTCTATATTTTGCTAAACATATAATGATTGCAGTTGCACTGCTTCCATCTTTCACAAGTGTTGTCAAGCAAAGGAAGAACATGGTATGCTAATTTTTGACATTTACATGTTTACTCACCTGTTTTCCTTGACAATGTATGCTGTGAGTCCCTGCAAAAGTTGATGGTTCTCTTGCAACAAACCATGGTGCTCTTCAGTGGGGCTATGGGTGCTGCTGTTGGATTCTGAACTGGCAATCTGTGCACTAGATTCTGACTTTCCATTTGCCACTGCCACAGCAGGTGGTGGAGGAGCTGCAGCTCCAGCTGTTGGCGTTGCTGCTGCAGTAGAGGAATCTGACTGTTGGGGTGAGGCTGGGACAAGAGTTGTAGTTGGAGTGGGTAGACTTGGGCCTGCTGGTGATGGGCAACCAAGAATCACATGTCTCAACCAATTTTGCAAGATGGCTGCTTCCACAGATGCCAGCCGTGATAAGGAACCACAAAGATGTTCCAAGTTGCTATCTCCTGGTGTCTTTTCAGCTGTAATTGGCAAACACAGATATCAATATCAAAATACCAACATTTTAATGCTTAGATAAGTGGGTGTTTGTGCAAAAGGCCAGTAAGAGAATCATTATTGTATATAGTAAGTAATAAGATAAAAATAATGAAAATATTTCATAAGTGTAAAATTGTCTCTACAATACCAATTGCAATTCTATAAGTATATACACAATCTTATTCCTTAAGTTCTTTGTTATTAATAAAATAATTTTTCCTCTACAGACAACAAAAGAGAGAGAAAAATTATCTTTAAGTAACATTAATTTAGAACCACATTTGCATCACGTTTCCAAGTAACAACAGTTGGAATTACTACAATATTATAACCGCCATTTTTAAAACATGTCTTGAACTTCCAAGAAATGGTTCATGTTTATGTGGTTTGTTCAACATGCTGTGAACTTCTTATGGGTTGCTATTCTGTATCAACTGCTCACTTATACAGAGTGTTAATGAACTACATCAAAATAATTTCTGAGAGTATAGAGATGTCGTCTATAACTAATTTTAAGATAGGCAAAATATGGCCTATCTTTTTTTTGGGGGGAGGGGGGGATTTTCACAGTGAAATATAGTATAATATGATAAATTATTATTATGAAATCACTCAAATTTCACTAATTTTGTTCCACTTACTTGGACTGTTTCAAAGGCATTTGCCTTTAAGATGGAGGCAAACACCTTTGAAATAGTCCAAGTAAGTGGAACAAAATTAGTGAAATTTGAGTGATTTCTTAATAATAATTTGTCATATTATGGCCTATCTGTTCAAATTTCTAAGCTATGACTATAAGTTTTTAAAGCACCAGAATGCCACTGGATAATGAAGATGCTTCTTAAAAGCATAACACACAATGACGAAGGGAGGTTTCTGTGCATATCATTTTGGTGCAATGGCCATGACATTAGCTCTCCAGTAAGAGGTGGTCGTTTGTTTTGTCACTAGTTTTCTCACTAGGGTCTAATAATACAGCTTTTAGCCTACATTTTTAAGTTGACGTTTCAATTCATACACTTAAATCTTAACATATCAATTTATATAATTACAACCCTTGAAATTGTTATTGTACTTACCAATCAGAATCGTATCCTCAGTATGTGTTAGGTAATTGAGTTTAGGCATCATGATAGTAGAAGTGAATAAAACTTGAAAGCATTAAGTAAATTTAATTCATAATTTTTTTTACTATGCATATCTCACTTCATATTAAATAAAAAAAAATTAACAGCATGACAAGAATTGAACCTGCGGCCTGCAGAACATCAGCTTTTGTGTTATGCATTATGCCATACAAGCAGTTAGAGTCCCCTCTATGGTAGGCACATCAAAATAGATTAGATTTAAATGTAGTTGAAATGTTATCAGTCTTGGCTACATAATGCTAGAAGGCAGTTAATAGATGTTTTCAGTGTCGCATTGTCATATGATTAGTCAAGGTTTGAAGGATTATTATGGCACTAAATCTTGAAAAAATTTATAATGCTGCAGAAAATAAGACATTTTCATATTTGAAAGGCAGTTTTTAAAAACATTATAGATTAATTTTTTTACCTGGCTTGGCTTCACCGACTTATCAGCTTCAGACTAAAAATGTTAAACACCATAAAATTTATTAAATGTACTTACGAAGCTGTTGACAATGGAGTGGTATATATATAAACAATGTAATACAGTTTTTTTCACACTAACTCCATTCACTTACATAAAATTTGGACATATGTTTCGGGAGTGATCCCTCCCATCTTCAGCCTGTAGATAAACTCATCTACAGAGTTTATCTACAAACTCTACAGGCTGAAGATGGGAGGGATCACTCCCGAAACATATGTCCAAATTTTATGTAAGTGAATGGAGTTAGTGTGAAAAAAACTGTATTACATTGTTTATATTATACCATAAAATTGCTTTATGTGTAGCTATGGACCACACATTGCTTATATAATATGACATCTCTACAATCTCTGAAATTATTTTGGTGTAGTTCATTAATATCCTGCACATCTGTCCGTGGCATGAGAGTAATGCCTTCTGCTCCTAATTGCAGGGTAGTCTGCAAATTGTAGCACATCCCATTTAGTAGTATCCTTCGGACTTTGCAGAGCTGTCTGCCATTACAGTGAAAACAATCCATCATTTCAAGAAGCAATGTTTTCCAGGTTCCAATGTGCAATTTATGGTCTCATATACAGGGTGAGCAATGCATGATGCAATTGCAGGACTGGCTGGCAGCACTATGTCAGCATATATTTCCCCACTGCAAGGCTTCAGTGTGAGTTGAAATCTTACACAAGTAGCATGTTAGGCATGTTTTTGAAACATGCTAACAAGGCACACATTGTTTTTTCAAGTGTGAAGCGGCAAGGTATTGTTAAATGGAGCCCACAAGACAATATATCACAGTGATGTTTACAGTGAAGGGGAAATGCAAATAGAAATGAAGATGCATAAGACAATTAATGGACAATGATGCAAATGAACTCTTGTAGCAAGGAATCTTGTTTTCATTGTCCATCATAAGCTCTTGCAGTATACAGGCAGAATAAAAAAGAAGCTAAGGAGCCCTCCCCCTAGTTTCTACATGCCAGAGATGCCCTTGTTTAAACACCCCTTTCTCTTCCCCTTCCATCATTTTAATGCATTTATTGTTTTCTTTGGCTTACCCCTTGGGAAATGATGGATTGAAGTTTTACTGTATCTGTTGGCAGTACATAATGCACGTAACCCATACATAATGAAATAATGTTTCCATATGTGCTGCAACAACTTAAGTGAAAATCAAAGTTCCTAAAGTCCTCAAAAGGATTTGCTATGGAACTATGGTTTTGTAAACTGTGTTACATTACAAGGGGTGGTCATAAAGTTTGTGTCATTGGTTTTAACATTGAAAAATAACTTCCTGCTTGCATTGTAGAGCAATCATGCATCCCTGTAGTGTTTGTTACTTAAATTTGACCATGTTATTATTATTTAGAAAGTTGCTAGAGTGCAAAATCCAAGATGGTGCACTCTCTTTAGAAGATGGAAGCTTATTTCCTATTTTTAAAAAAGAAAACATGCAAAGGAAATTCATGCTGAGCAGTTGCTGTGTATGGAGACACTGCCCAAGAACAATACTGTGATTAAGTGTCACAGGCATTCCCAATGTGAAAAAACACACCTAAAAGATGCACAAGAAGTGGCTGCCCAATTTGAGGAACCAGGAATTGGAGGGCTTTTCTTTTTTTTTATGTTATCTTATTTATTTTAAGAGTATATTATATTACAAATGATATTGTTGTTTTGTAGAGAGAATTATGAGATTAAATTCTCTGAATAGACCCTAGTGCTTAAAGACCATTGGATTTCTGTAGAGGCAATAGTGAAGAAAGTGTGAATTAGTCAGGTTCAGTAATAAACATCATTAACAACATTTTGCACATGACACTGGTCATTGCCTGATGCATACTGCTTGCTAACACCTGAGCAAAATCAGTGCTGAAAGAAAGTAGCAGCTTTGACTGGCTGATGACTTTTTTGACTTCCTGAGCAAAATGAATGAATGTTGGGTATATCATTATGATGAGAGGAAGAAGCAGCACAAGCAGCTGAAATACACAGATTCACTACCACCAAAAAAAAAAAACAATGGGACATAAGACACGCTGAGTATTTTTTGGCATTCCTATAGGGTGCTGTTGACAAATTATGCCTGTAAGACAATAACTGGAAAATATTATGAGAACCTCCTGACAAGATTGCAAGAAGCTATAATTAAAAATGCTGCTGGGCTGTGACTTTATTTGCTGCAAAACTTGCCAGCACATTCTTCACATCAGGCAGTGATGCCTGCGGCTGCTTTGGATATGAAATTTTACCCCATTCTCCACATTCCGACTTGACACCCAGCGACTCTTCTTCTTTCCTTGCATGAAGACTCCACTATATGGCAGGAGTTCCTAAGACAACAAAGAGGTGATGCAAAAGGTGCAGCCAAAGTGAGGTATTCTACCATCAGAGTATGCACCAGCTCATTCATTAGTGGGAGAATTTTTTAGGGAAGGAAAATTCCAGGCCTAAGTTTAGAGTATCTCCCTGGCATTTGCCAGTTATGAGGACTGAGGAAAACCTGGAAAAAAAAAATTAAGTCAGGGAGGATGGTCCTAATGGGATTTGAACCCCAGACTTCCCGCTCATTAGTCCGCACCTTAACAACCTCGGCCACCCATGGCTGTGGGAGAAATGTGTCAGTTTGTGTAGTGTATATGTGGAGAAGGACTAAACCCAGGGCCAAGACTCTCGACTGTATGCATTTTCGTTCATGGTGATAATATGAACTTATGACCTGCCCTAGTATTCCATTTTTATCAGTAAATTGACCAATGAGAAAGTCTCTGAGAATGACATTCTTTGAATAGTTCAAGAATATTCCAGCTCATAGTACCTATAATGGCTAAGAGCTTCCTGTGTGAGAATAATAGGCTTTAAATTCCTAGCTATAAAGATTTGGAGCATCTAGAAAGTAAGGATTATGCATAGCTTTGATGGGCCACCTGAAGAATTGTAGTATAAATGTTACAAGAACAATTTTTACCTTGGAAGTTGTGCATGACACAAATTCTTATATTTAAAAGGAGTATGATGGACAATGGAAATTGTAAGCAAAGCCAAAAAAGACAAGAGTGAAGACAAGAAACAGTCAGATGTTGGAGGCTAGTGCAGCAGGACAGCAGGTAAACAGGAAAGGAGAATAGAATAAATTATAGGAAGGAAATAAAAGAATTTTCAAGAGGTTAAGAAGAAGCAAATAAAGAAAATTAAAAGGCATGAAGCTTGTAAATACATTATATTGCCAATTGTTTGCTTAAGTGTAAGTACTCGTTTCTTATTTCAGACCCCGAACCTTAAAAACCTGATAATTTCTTATACTTTACCTGTGCTGAAGAGTTTGTTGAAGAAATGAAGAACTTTAGTACTGTATTGTGTGGACAGCGAACCTTGTGGAGTAGCCACAGAGAGAAGGACTGTCACCAAATCACGACCTGCCTCCTGATTGAAGAATTGGCATAAGGCCTGACGTCCTGCTGGCTTGTCCAGAAGTGTCTCCATGAACTTGATACACTCCAGAAGGACCTTCTCATCAACAGCAACGCTAGTACATAGAAGCAATTTTTGTGATATAAAAAGGAAAACAAGGTGGTGTCATAAAGTCAAAGAATAGACTGAGCATTGCTACAGGACTTTATTTTTTCCCCAATACCATGATGCTGTGATTATGGTGCACCAAGGGTGAGGAGGGGTCCTTAAACCTAAGACCTAACCACACCATGGGAATCTTCCTAGCCAAGGAAAGATCCCCATGGCACACATACTTCAACTTTGCTCCCTAAAATGTGTATACAATCTTACTTTATGCTGGCAATTGCTGTCCTCCCTTGGCTAAACAGGCATTATATCAGGAAAATAAACAAGTTTCTGATTCTTCCATTGCTAATGCTTTCCTACATTTCAAACTCAATACTGCAATTTTAGTTGTGCTAATTTTATCTCGTTTTTCCTCTATTAAAACCATATATTTTACTTGTATTTTTTCTTTTACACTAAACCAGTAAATTCAATTACGATCATTGTATGATTAAGTCGAACTACACACATTGGCCCCATTTATTTGTTTATATGTAGTACATGTTTCACGAACCCTTGTTCGCATTGTCAGTTACCCATCAATAATTTGTTATGCTATAGGGATGTGTATTCTGCTCTGGTAAAGGTGTGAAGAACTTAAAGTTTATGTTTTCACCCCTGGAAATTTTGAAGTTCATTAATCTTCTCTGAATTGTAAATTTAGATTTTCTCCCATGTTGCTAATTCTGTAGGTCCTTGTACTGATTTTAATAATTTTGATTTATTCACTATGTTGTGGTTTACAGTCTAGAAAAGAGATGCTACTGCTGATTTCTCCATTTGTTGTATTTTATGTTCCTGAAGTGTTCTTTTAACCGTGTGCTTATGTTTCTTTTTTTTTTTCCAATGTAAACTTTTTCATATCTGCACAACTCATTTGGTAAATACCTGCTTTTTTTTCAGCAGAATGGTACAGATATGTTGATGGTATATTTGCCAAGTTAACAAAAATACATTGACAATGCAATAAAACTTCTGAATATACAAGAAAAAAGCATATCGTTCACATACAAAACAGAAACAGATAACATGTTACCATTCCTGGACATCCAAATAATGAAACATTAAGCAAATCTGGAATCTGGAATATACAAAAAGAATACGCACACAGACAATCAAATCAAAGCTGACAGTTTTAACCCCATGTAAGTGATTAACAGCTTAATACACATGCTAGTTAACGTACAAATTAACAAGGAAGAGTACTTTAAAGAATATAAGCAAATAGAAAAAATAGCAATTAAAAATGGCTTTAAAAAAAGAACTAGTTCACAAAAAAGTACAGAAATTCAAATGGCAGAAACTTATTAAAGAAATCACAACACATTCAGAAGGACAAAAAAACATAATTTTTAAAAATTTCACCTATCATCTGTGGGCTACACAAAAATTTCAAAATATTCTAGAAGATTTTAATATTAGGTTGGCTCCTATAAACAGATTTAATGTTAAAAATCTCCTGAAAGACATTGTTAATGACAGTATTTTACCAGAGAAATAAGGGGTATTTACCAAAGGAGTTATGTAGAATGCAAAAAACACACGAGAAAATCTACATTTACAAATAGAAACACAGATTAATGAACTTTGACACTTTTGGAGATGAAAACATGAACTTTAGTTCACCACACCTTGACCAGAACAGAATACACATCCCCATAGCATAAAGAATTATCCAGCAGTCAATGGAGGTGGCAAACAAGGATTCTTGAAACATGTACTGCATATAAACAAGTAAGTGCAGTCAATATCAGTGTGTAGTTCGACTCAATCATATAACAATCTTAATTATATGATTAGCTTCACTGTACAAGTTCAAATTAGGATTTCCAGTAAATTCAAATTTTTGCATAATATTTTGAAATGTAATTCTGGAAGATATTGTTCTGAATTAATTCTGCATGCACATTACAAGCTGATTATAATTGAAATAATGTTTACACACAAAAATGTGTTGCTCTATACCCAAATGAATTAATGAGTTCAGTAGAGATTAGGTTGAGAAAAAATTTTAAACAACGCAACAAAGGGAAGGAAGCAGAATTGAAGAATGAGCTCTGTCATGCCTATATAACACTGCATGAATGACCAAGTTTTAAACTAAAACTCTATGGATAAAGAAGATTATAATAATAGAATGCTGAATTTATTAAATAAAAAAGAATATGTTCCGATCCCATCAGACCCATTGAAAAGGTGTGTTAATTCCATCAATGAGGTTCTGAAAACATGTACAGTCATTCCAAAAGAAACAATATTCAAAATAAAACACAGCAACCCTAAAATAGCTAGGTTATATGGTTTACCAAAAATTCACAAGACTGGAAATGGTATGCGCCCCATCATTAACAACATCAATACTCCCTCTTACTATTTAGCAAAATGGTTAGCTAATAGATTCAAGGCTTTACCAAAATTTCAAACCAGGAGCATAAATAATTCATGTCAGTTAATAGAAAAAATTAAAGACATAAAATTGCACCCCTCTGACACTCTTATATCTTTCGATGTAGAATCTCTGTTTCCTAGCATACCAAAAGAAAAACTCCTGATTTATCTACATGATTGGCTAAAAACAAGTGGAATTAATGATATACACATTAAAGAATACATCAAACTGACAGAAATTTGCATAAACCAAGCCTTTTTCACTTTCAAAGGAAAATTTTATAAACAAGAAGCAGGACTTACAATGGGCAGCCCCTTATCTCCTTTTCTAGCTAACCTCTTCATGAGTAGATTTGAAACACACATCAACACAGCATTTCCATTCATATTTAAGGTATGGTACAGATATGTGGATGATATATTTGCCATAGTTGACAGAAAACTCATTGACGATGCCTTAAAACTTCTAAATATTCAAGATAAAAACATTTCATTTACATACGAAATAGAAACAGATAACATGCTGCCATTCCTGGATATTAAAATAATGAAATGCCAAGAAAAACTTAAATTTGGAATATACAGAAAGAATACACATGCAGATAATCACATCAAAGCTGACAGTTTAAATCCTACAGCACACAAACATGCAGTAATTAACAGTTTAACACACCGGCTAGTTAACCTACAAATTAGCAAAGAAGAATATTTTAAAGAATACAAACAAATAGAAGAAACAGCAGTTAAAAATGGTTTTAAAAAAGAACTAGTACATAAAAAGGTGCAGAAATTCAAGAGACAAAAACATATCAAAGAAACCACAACACTTTCAGCAAAAAAAGATAAACTTATTTTTAAAAAATTCACATATCATCCATGGGCCACAAAAAAATTTCAGAATATTCTTAAAGATTTTAATATTAGGTTGGCACCGATTAATAGATTTAATGTTCAAAATTTGCTGATAGATAATGTTAATGACAGTATTCCACAAGAAGAAAAATCAGGTATTTACAAAATAAACTGTGCAGAATGTGAAAAAATCTACATAGGGAAAACAAAGAGAAACATTGGCACACGGTTAAAGGAACATTTCAGGAACATAAAGTACAAGCAAATAGAGAAATCAGCAGTAGCATATCATTTTTGGACACAAAATCACGACATAATAAATAAAACAAAATTATTAAAATCAGTACAAGGACCTACGGAATTAGCAACCTGGGAGAAAATCTACATCTACAAATACAAAAACAGCATAATGAACTTCGACATTGTCGGGGATGAAAACATAAACTACAAGTTTATCACACCGCCACCAGAGCAGAATTTACATTCCCACAGCTCAACGAATGATCCGACAGTTGAACCTTAGCATGGCTGAAGATGGGAACAAATGTTCTCGAAACCGGTTCCATACTTTTATAAAAAGTAAGTGAAGCTTTAAGAGTGTGTAGTTAAACTAATCATACAATGATATCCATTAATAAAACTCTATAGTTCTCTTCACTTTGTTAATCAAACTGCTTTTCTGCACTATTACCAATTTTCACTCAGTATTTTTTAGTGACCTAATTGAACATGAAAATATAAATATGATCAATGAACATTTTTTCTATTTTTCTTACAAGTGCTACTGCGTGCAAACTATGTACAAATTTTCAGTTGATCAAAATGGAATTTACAACTTTAATGTTCCTTTCTAACAGTTTCTTCATTCCAACAAGTACAGAACAATATTTAAAAGTTACAAATTTTATTACCTGATTTACAAATCTATTTTCATGCTTGTGCTCTGCAAAAATGAAGCTATATTTTCACATTTTAAATCACTTACTTAGCAGCAAACTGGACATGAATGTATACAACTATTCATATCCCTGAACGCTTACTTCCTGTTAGAATGGATGTTTTACAGCCTGATACCTAGTTATACTTACAAGAACTGTGTTGATGTTTGTGCTGTGAAGCTACGAAGCAGGTAATATGTATGTTCCAGAACAATATAGTACACTCGTTTTTGATGATCATCAGTTTCAGGATCTCCAATTACTCGTTCAAGAGTACGAAGCACAGTATCATGCAAGTGCTCAGTGCAAGCATCTAAAGTAAGTGGAACCAATACATCCACTGCTCGCTGTCGCACCTCACTACCTTCTGGACATTTGCTTGAGGGAGAAGAAAAAAAAATGTCTGTGAGAAATGTTATGTCTATTATTGTCTATAAAGTTTACAATAGATTTTGTATTTTAAAAATTGTTCACCCTGCACCAAACAATTGTTAATAATTGCCATTCAATAGCAAACACTGAGACTACAAAGTAGAGATGTAAAATTATATTGAAAGTAAGTAAGGTTCCATCTATCGGTTCAGGCTATTCTTAAGTTGACCCACCACA
Source organism: Metallyticus violacea (assembly GCA_030762175.1). Classification (NCBI taxonomy): domain Eukaryota; kingdom Metazoa; phylum Arthropoda; class Insecta; order Mantodea; family Metallyticidae; genus Metallyticus; species Metallyticus violacea. The sequence continues at coordinate 24,540,402 of CM060835.1, read as the reverse complement.
AATATAATTAATGCACAACAATAAATTTCTTTAATAAATTACAAACTGATCATAATTATTCCTATTCTAATTTTAGAACAAAATAAAATAAAACAGATATCCCAGCAAACACCTATTTCCTAAGCTGACCTATATCTACAGTCATCAGTTGTTTCCTACTAGAATTCAACATTTTAAATAGCTCTTTCACAACACCAGAGGATTTTCTTTCAATATTCTTTCCTTATTTATTTTCCTCATTATTTCTGTATTTTAAGCTCCTACTCTGTTTCCAAATGTAATTCTTCTAAAATTCATTAATAAGCATATCTCTTATCAATAGACCATATCTTGAAAAGTTTTTCTGCATGCTTTGTTTTTTTCATTCATTCAAGACCATTGTTTCATGAACTCAATCTCCATTGTTCTGTTTCTGTACATTCAAATAATACACACTTACCATTCTTTTCATTTTAGTAAATTGCACATTACCCCTGCTCTAGATTTTATCTCGATCCCTTCGATCTTCATACTTCTAATCTCAATTATGCAATTCCTTCTCTTTTTCTTTTATTACAATTAATTACATTGGGTTCCATCTTAATTTCCATATAAAATATAAATGAACTTTTTACTTTCACCAAAGCTTAGACAGGGAATTTGCGTTGGATTTCATACAAAAAGTAGGCGGAAGGAAGCCAGAAGAAAGTAAACAGCAGCATTCTAGATTCATAATTTCCTGAGTATTCTACTCATAAACTTTCATCCATTGTATGCACTCAAACATCATTTTATTTCACTTACAGTAGTTACTCAAAGTGGTGTCCAGCATTCAGACTTTGAGATATCTTTTGATGAAATTTGCATTCACATGCAAAATTTCTTTTATAACTTATTTCTGATCATATGTCGTTTTAAGCTCATATACAGTGTGTGGATTATTTTTATAGACTATTTTTTAAGGTTCCCCAAAATATAACTGCACTTGGTGAGATCTGGGGAGCATGTGGGCTATGACTCTTTAGAAATAATTTTGTCTTCAAAAACTTTCCTTATTGCCTCCAAAGAATCACGAGCAGTATGGGCTGTGGCGGAATCTTGTTGAAAATATGCATATTATCTCTCATGATCAGTAAATTGTTAAAAAAATTTGTGCAAGTGTTTGCATATTTCCAAATTTATATCTTAAAAAATATAAGTACTATTATTCGATTTGCTGTTATGGCACACTACACACAAATCTTCTCATATGCAGAGGAACTTCGTAAATTATTCGTGGATTTTCTGAGCTCCAGAATCTAGTGAACATACATAACAAAGTATGAAATAATGCTTCTTCAAAGAAAATGATTACATATAGATCAACAATACCATCATGAATGTTCTGTAAAACAAATTGCAGAAATTCGCTCTACTTTGCTGCCATGTGGACATAATTCTTGGATTATAGTAACTTTGTAAGGTTTCAATATTTAAAGTTTAATAATCATATGTATTGAAGTTTTTGAAATCCCTACTTATTGTAGAACATGTAATAAGGATTCATTAGTGATGCCCCAATATCATCTAGCTTTTCTTATGTTAGAACCCTACATTTAGGCCTACGAATTTTAGAGTCCAGCGATTCCATTTCTTCAAATCCATTAAAAAAGTTTCTATATTCAAATTTATATTCGAAGGTCAAATGCCAGGGAATCTGTCTACAAATTGCCTACACACGTGTCAGCAGGAATCTGTTTTGATTTAAGTATCATAAATAAATATTTGTTGTAGAGTAAATTTTTCAGCCTGCATTTCAATTATCTAAATAACTAATTTAATGTACACACAGCATATACACTTTAAACATAATTCGAAAGAAGTACACAAGCAAACACATCTTCTAACATTTTAAACTGTACAAAGCAATGACCAGTTACATAGAGCCTGCACAAATACGTGTTCCATTGCCAACTTCTCAACCTGTACTAAGCACTGATCAGAAACATATCAACTTGCATAGTAATGAAGGAAAATTATAGAATACCACTGTTTACTTTGCACTCTTATTGGCTTCCTGCCGCCTGTGTTTTTCAGATCAAAACTGACTCTAACTATCCACATAATCTCAATATTCATATTCTCTAATTGCCATCTTACCATCTCCAAACTCTTTGTATTACTTCCCTGCCCAAATATCACTCATTCCATTTCTCTGTTTGCTCTCTGATCTTGTTTATCAAACAGCTATGATTCTTTTAAAAATTTATACCTTTGAAGGAATCCACACAGTAAAATGAAATATAACTTCTTTGTTTATTAAAAAGTTAAAATTTTAATAATTAAAGGAGTGAAACGCTCATGAGTGTTGATTATTTTAACTTTTTAATAAACAAAGAAGCTATGATTCTTACTGCTCTCCTGATATGTCATTCTTATAATATATATCCTATATGAATATTTTAGTACCATCTCCACACAATCATCCTTCACATTTACCTATCTTTATCATAGATTATCATTAGCAAGAATTTGTGGTAATTTTAATATTATTTTACACCACATAGTCACAATATTATTCTTATCCTCCCACATTTCTTCTACACCCCAAAATTCTATTGCATAAGCCCATCTTGATTCAACTAAAGCAGCATTATTTCTCTCTCCTATTATTGGTGCTACATGCAAACATTTTCTTGCTAGTTTTGTGTATCGGGGATTTTCACAGTGAAATATATTATAATATGACAAATTATGTTAAGAAATCACTCAATTTCGTATGCTTTTTTTATACTTCATGATTCTCATTCCCCAAATGTGCTGCTATGGCTGACTTTTCTCTATGTTTGTAACAGATATTTCAGATTGAAGGAATACGGAGAAATATCCATTACAAACTGAGAGAAAAATCAGATCTCTTTATTAAAAGCTGTTCAACATCCCAAGGAACTTGACATACGGGAAAAGATTTTTATAAAGAAAAATGAACAGAAACTCATGAATCTTGGCATTCCGGAAGCAGACAGTATTTTGCACAAGTTCATCAACAGACCACCAGAATCACCACAATAGCCTTCCTTTTCAAACCTAGTTATGATCCTAGCTGACAATGTGAACAAAGGTCTCATGAAACATGTCTTGAATTTTTAAATTTTGAGAGTAAAACTTGCACTTTCACTCAGCAATCTTGTACTATATGATACCATGGAATTTTTTCAATGATAATTTTCATGATGACTTCAACTAGGCATCCAGAGCATAATTCATCATCAATGCCAATGCAACCATGTTTAAGTTCATTTATTGAATAGATAATCTTCAATGCCTCTTAAAACTTCATCCAATTTACATTTTGAACTGCTAAGCCATCCACTCTTCCAATAAGAAATTTAAATCATTGCATAAAACAATAATACCACCTGATGTCATTTCATGGAAATTATTAGAATTTAAAAATGACTCTCATAAATTCTAAGTAACATGCTTTTTCTGTTGCAGTTGAACTCAACAATGAAAGTGATAGATTCTGGCAGCAAATATGTCATCTGATTGCCTAAATACTTAGTACACATCCTTGTAAAATTGCCTAACAGGGCTAGATTTTCGCTAAAAATGAATTAACGCAAAGGAAATTAAAACAAAATCTCTTTTTCTGTACTTACGTGATGTGCTCCCCTATGAAAGTAACCAGGGAGTGTAGTAAATATTTTAATGAAGGATTGATGCTAAATGAACCATGGCTCGAAAGTGAAGAGATGTGAGTATTGATAACAGCAAGAATATAACTTTCAGCTGGTATCACATCATCTGCATATGTGTTCTATAAAAAGAAAACAGAATATTTAAAATGAAATTATAACTTTCAAATAAGATAATTTTATGAAGTGCAATCCATAAGTTTCTGGCCTGACTATGTTAGGATGATAAATAAAAATATGTTAGTTTTCAATCTCTTTTTACTTCAATGCATTTTTCACATTCCCAGATTATAACATCTGATCCTCTTAAAAAAGAAATAGTCTAAAGCTTTGTCCAGAAAATGCTCAAAAACAGCATTCTATTCATTAGCAGTTGTGAATTTCTGCCGTTGAAGATCAGATTTCAATGTTTAATGTGTTTATTTAGATATATCAGATGCATAATAGTCACTGGGGGCATGGTAGGATGATCTGGATAAGATGTGATGAACTTAAAGTTGATTTTTCAAAATTTCATCCCAACTCCACCAGAACAGAATGTGTCCCCAAAGAAATACTGTGATAGCAGTTGACAATTAGCTAAGGATGCAGATAATGGTCTGTTACACATGTTTTAGATATAAAAATTATGTGAAGCCACAAGAGCGTGCAGTTTGACTCAGTCATACAATAATTTAATTACATGGTTTGCTTCACTGTACAAATTCCATTTCACAATTTCAGTTAATAGATTCAATCATTCTCAATTAGCTAGCGAATCGATTTAATAGTCTTATGCTCCACTTACCATTGAATTATACAAAATACATATAATTATACAGAACAGAGCCAATCATTTTATTCTGCTGAATTGAATTTACTTTATTGAACAAGCATACCTAATATTTTATAAAGTCATTACCATAAGGAAATCAGTAACATTCAAATTAAAGTAATGGTATTAATTCTGGACACTTTAAATAATTTTGTTAAAAATTATTAAACTTTTGATTTTAATTGAAATTTATACTTTTATTGAAGTCCAATTTTCCGAAAACCAGACAAACATGTCTTAAGGTTCAATGTTTCAAAAATGAACAAACTAAATTACAACTGCTACTTATCTAAACAACAGCTGTAAATGGACATTTTGGCCACATTCATATGGAACTGCCATGGATGGCCGAGTTCATTATGGTGTGGACTTGTGAGGAGGTCTGGGGTTTGATTCTCACCAGGACCATCCTACCTGACTGAGGTTTTCCTCAGTCCTCATAAATAGCAAATGCTGGGGAGATACCCTACACTTAGACTTGGAAGACTTCCTTAGTAAAAAAGAAAGAAAAAGAAAGAAAAAAAGAAGAAAAAACTTTTCCAATTTATCATTTCATCTCGTGTTTCACTGGTGGCTCAGTAGTTAAAACGGGCATTAAACACTATTAAAAAAAAAACATTCATAAGGATTATTGTAACTGATTTATGTTAATATGTTGGATATCCTTTTGGTTTGATTACTGCCTTGATTTTTTGTTGCATTCCGTCCACCAAACATTGGAGATCAACAACATTTGGATGTTGGCCTCTAGCAGTTTAATCTTATTACTGGGATTCAAACATTACATCAAAACTTTCAGCCTTGACCACAAGTTTCAATTGAGATCAGAACGATTTCCTGCTCAAGTAACATGTAACTAAGGACAGTAACATGATGGTCCCTGAGCATTTCCAATTGATTCAAGCTGTATGATACTTTCTGTATGGCTTCCTTCGGAAGGGAAGTAAAGCCATGGGTCCCATGTTGTACATTTACAGTACGAAAAAGAACCTCAAGCCTAAAAGAGAGGCCTCTGAGCAAAATTTGTCAGCCGTTTCACGCCCTGAGTTGAATGGGACACTGATGACCTGAGCTGTTAAAGAACATCCATAAATAAATAAATCAATAATACCATGATGCTGAAAGAATAGTGGTGGTGGTGCACTCAGGTAACATGTCCTCACCTGTTCGATGCACGAACATGATGCCATCACTTCCAAAGATATTGATCTTAATTAAAACTAAATCATACAATGATCTTAGTTTCATCACTCAAAATAACTTTACCCCAGTCTTCTTGCAACCAATCCCTGTGTACTAAGGCCCAATCCACATGCTTTTGCCTCTGCTTTTGTTAAGATAAGGCTTCTTTCTTTGGGTCCTAGCTCATAGACAATTTTCGCAAAGTTTTTGTCTGAGCGTTTGGTAAGAGACTTGTAATCCAGAAGTTCTCAAGATGGAATTTATATCTTTTTTCCACATCAGGAATCTTGTAGAGAAAGGCAGCAGATTTTGCGGCAGTCTTAAGTAGTTACTTTTGGTTTTCTAGCACTTCTTGGAGACATTCTTTTGCTGCCAGTTACTTAATACCTCTTGCAAACTTCCCTAATGCCCTGGTTTTATAGCAACACCACCCAACTTTTTTGCTATTTCTTCATAGGAATAGAATTCTTCATGAAGTGTTACTGCCTTACTCCTTTTACTTGGTGACTAATTGATGTTTTTGTCTTAGAATTCATTATTTCAAATTACAGAATCACTTAAATTGAATACAAGAGCTCTGCTGGTTAAAAATACAATAATTACACAACAATTATATTGCTACTGCACTAATATGAAATTTTTGAAATTACTGAATTATGTTAATTAAACTTGTTTGTAATACCTAGAATGTATTGAATGATTTAGCACAACACAATCTTTGTATACCTTGTAAGATTTAAGAAAAGAGTCCATAATTAATGCCATTCTGTAATAAGAAAACCGAAACCGCATAAAACCTTATTAATATCACCTCCAGGGTACATACCCAAGGGAAGTCAGCCACTCCATTGTCATTCCATTTCTCCAGTACTGTACGCACTCCAGCAGGAAGTAAGGTCATAAGTGCTGTAGCCAGACTGTTTGTTTTGTTGCAACGACTTGATGAAATGGCCAAGATTTCTTTGAAAGCCTGGAAATCCTGGAGTGAATATTTTCCAACAGGTTCTGAACTATCATTCATTTGATACAGTAGACTGGACCTGCAGAAATTTTAGAAAATACAAAGTTTACTTACACTGTTATTTTATTTAACAGAAAATGTATGTTCAACTGAAACACTGAAAACAAAAACAATAATCTCTTTTTAAAATTGATTTTTGCAGACCTAAATTTTCGCTAACAACACCAAAGATAATCTCTTCTACGTAGGAATTTAGAACACTCGCTATGGTTTCACTTACATGAGATTTACTCACGACATATGTTTTGTGGATCTTTTTTCACATCATCAGCTGTTAAGAAACAACAGTTGATGATGTGGGAAAGGTTCCATGAAACATATGCCCTGAGTAAATCTCATGTAAATGAAATGAAATAAAACCATTGCATGTTCTAAATATCCTACTTAGAAGAGATAATTAATGGGTATTTCACTATGTTTGATTCTAAATTGAATTAATATTTAAACTACAAAGATATTTTTAAGATAACAAAGCAGTGTTGCAAATAAGCTTTTAAATGATTTACTTTATATCTTAGTAATAAATACATTTTCATTTCATTTTGTTATCCTTTTTTTATCCTATATTTAAATTTTGCATCAGCATATGACAATATAAAAGAAACTTGTAGCATAATTTGAAAGAAACACAGTATATACTTGCATATTTTTCCAAAATTTAACAGCAAAAAGTTGGGGTGCAAATATTTTCTTGTTTATGTTGGTGCCATACTTCCAACACACTAAAATTCAGAAGTTGGCATTCTTCAGTCACAAGCAAGTGCACAGACCACATTATAGGTGCATTTGCATAGCATAAACTGAAATGAAAGCATGAGTTCAAAATGGCTATGTGAAACATATTAAAAGTTGTTCACAGCGAAAGAAAAGCTCCACCTAATTGAAGCAGCAGAACAAATTGACACTGATGGAGAAAATATGACATGGATGAGAGCTGTATTTGTGACTGGCAAAAACATAAAGCTCAATTTCAGCAGACAAACAGTATTCGGCGTGCATTTTACGGACAAAAAGTTTCCAGAAGTGGAAAACAGATGGTATACGAATGTGACTGAAAAGAGAGTTTGGATGTGCTGTTACAAGTGAAATGTGCCAGTTGAAAGCTATAGCAACAGTAAGAGAACTAAACAATTGGTTTTAAGGCAGTTGTGGAATATTCACAAATATTTAATGGCTTCAATTTCCATACAAAAAGGAGCATCGCTTAATGTCTCCCTGCAGATTATGAAGAGAATATAGTAAAGTTCCACAGATTTATCATCAGATTGCACCAGAGAAATCAATATTTACTGTAGCAAATTGGTATTGTAGATCCAACACCTGTATACTTCGAAATGCCACAACACTACACAATAAATAAAAAGGGTGAATCCAGCACAGTACTTAGAACTGCTGATAGTGAGAAACAAAGATGCATTGCTATGCTACATGTAACTGCAAATGGAAGAAAGTCACTGCCATTTATCATCTTCAAACAAAAAATCATTCCTAAAGTGAATGTTAAGGGTGTCGTATTTTTTGGGGGGGACATAAACATTTTAAGTATGGTTCCTTCGAAAGGGAAGCTGAGAGTCCCATGTCATAGAATTATGGCATATAAAAGAACCTCAAGCCTAAAAGCAAAGGCATCTAAGCAAATTTTATCAGTTGTTTCACTCCCTAAATTAAATGGGACACTGATGCCCTTAGAAGTTTAACAGCATCCTTAAATAAAACAAATCAACAAAAATCAAAACTTTTGTCACTTTCTTTGAAAAAGATTATTAATTGACATTTGCTTCTTTTCTTTTCATGCAAAATGAATTTTCCACATTGAACACATTCTGTTGCTCCCTACCATCCATACCTCATTCTAATGTGCATTGAATACATTCATGCAGTTTCACTTGCTCTCAGAGCTTCGACTGTTGATCATGTTCCCCCTCTTCCTCACTCCCCCACCTGCATCAAAAACATTTGTGACTCCTCCCACTTTGTCACACACTTCATCAACACTTTGAACACCACAAGTGACATCCTCATCCACTGCCTTGCAGGTGTCAAAACTGACGACAACAGCAACTCTGGTCCATTCCCTGCAATATCAACCCACTCTCAAGGCGATCTATACTTCACCTTATAAAAATATTGAATTCATGCATTAATCTCCATTATTTTCCACAAACGTGGAAAAATTCTGAAATTATTTGCATTTTGAATAAAGGGAAGGACACGAATCACTCTTCCAGCTACCAGCCAATCAGCTTGCTCCCTATGGTGTCTAAAGTGTTTGAATGAATACTATTGGCATGTCTGGAGTTGCTGTTAACTCAGCTGATTTCGGAGCACCAGTTTAGCTTTAAACCAAAACACTTAATCACTCAGCAATTGCTGAGAGCGTTGGAGATGGTCGCATTGGGATTCAGGCAGCACATGTTCTCCACCGCTAAGCTGCTTGATGTTGAGAAAGCATTCCTAGCACCTGGTATGTGAGGCTTATTTATAAGTTCATGCAAGCTGGGCTGCCACAGGTGATTATACAGTTAAATAGTTTTCTCTCAAACTGCATGTTTGTGTCAAAGTGGAAGGTTGAAGATTGGACCACAAATGACACAGATGGGATTACCAGAAGGAGCATGTTGTCACCAACACTCTTCTATATTTACATGTCAGATTTTCTTACAAGACACAGTTTGTCTACTTATCAGTATGCTGATGACATTCTTATTTTGGCTTAAAGCAGAAACTTACATTTTGCACTAACTCAACTCCGCCGACACCTTATCCAGGTGGAGGAATTGAGTGAGAACTGGCACATGCAGTCAGTACTGAGAAGAGCTAGGCAATTCTCATTACCAAGCACTACAGACCAGCCAATCCTGGCTCTGAGTCTGCAGAGACAAGTAATTCCCTGGAGGAATTGGGTCAAGTACCTTGGGATTGCTCTGGACCAGGGCTTGACCTTCCAGCCTTACATGCGAGCACAAGGTGCAAAGGTGCAATTTTTAAACTAAACTCAGTTCCAATTCGCATGAAATTGCTAATTTATAAGGCCACAATTCCAGCGATAATGTAGTATGCTAGCGTTGCCTTTAGGAGAAATTTTGGTTTTATGTTCCCCACAGTTTTCCTCCATGAAACTTCTGGCCTCAAGTACATTATGACACAATAAGGAGACTAGCACAGAAAGCACACGCACTCTATGCTACATATCCAAATCAGTTAAAACATGGTCCCATCCTAATTCATCACCTATCGAACTGATAACGTTACTCAATATGACGTGTCAGTAGACAACAGCACTAAGTGCCCAAACATTCCCCATAACCCAGCTTCACAACACCAAGGAGTCAGCTGGGAAAAGGTGCAAGTTGCATCAGCTATCATTATCATCTTCCTACAGCTCTAAACGTACTATGGGGAGTTTGAGTCACACTTTCTTGGATCAAGCATGACACAAACTCTGTACACGTGACAATTGCTGCTTCACTATTCCAGTTTGAAAACAATCATTTGAGGATAGATTTTCTTTGGGACTGAACTTTTTGAACAAATAATGCGGGAAAACATACTTCAAGGAATAATGTGGAGATTTTATTTACAAAAGATTTATGTTATTTACATAAGTCTAATGTAAATAAGATTGGGACCACATAAACTGACTGATACATCCAGGAAAACAATGGTTTTAGGAACAATAGATCGAGGTTCCACTGTATAGTGTTACTATTTACCAACACTTTCATTTTATAACATGTTTTTGCTTCACAGTTACAAGCTTCTACTGATATTAAAAATAATGGTATACCTAGTTTGAAGCACACTACAGCTCCATCCATATGGACTAATGTACTATCATCAAAAGACTGTGTGACTTGCAACAGGAATATGAAAATGGATGAAAAGTGTTGTTTATAAGAATACATTTCCCACATTACCTGCTGCAGGCTATGATTGTCTCTGTGAGCTGCAGCACATGTGGCAAAAGTTCCTGAGCCAGTTCATTGGCAGTAGGAGAGGACTCTGCTGGCTGGGTACCCCTGGAATTAAAATAAAATACATTACAAAAGTTTTATAATAAAAGTAGAGGCAAAAAAATATTTGTTTGTGGATTCTTACTTTGCAGCATCTGAAGTTTCTGCAGGTGGCTTAGGGACTCCTTCATCCATTAGCACTTGAATCTTTGCAATCACAGCATCCAACAAGTACATGTCCGAGAGCTGGGGCAGATTTGCCTTAGGCACCAAAGAGTCTAAAAGAGAGAAGTCTGCTTCGTTAAAACAGTGTAATAATGAAGCAATCCTGTTCAGAATTTTTGTTCTTTCATTATGCTGGAAACTGGGAGCTTACCTGACTTCTGCACTTGCGGACAAAGCCTAGTGATGCTGCTTTTGGCTACTTGGACATCATATTTCAGATTGTTCACCATCTTTGCTACATTTTTCAGCAGTGTTTCAGCATACTGTGTGTACATTCCTTGCTTTACAAGACAATCCTGAAAAGAATAATCAGGTTAAAGTCATAACCAGATGCAAAAAATGTATTGCTTAAAAAAAAAAAAAAAAAAAAAAAAAAAAAAAAAAAAAAAAAAAACAGTGAGATATAAGGTGTTACAGCACAACTTCAATTAACATCATTTCAAAAGTATCAGATAAAATTTATTCTGAGATATCCCTTTGCAACATACAATGCAAAGCTTTTATTTCAAAACTTGCCAAACTAAATAACTTCTATTTAAAACCAATTTAATTTAAGCAAATGACAGATCACTTTAGATATTGAGAAGAGGTTGAAAACCATGCTAAGTACATTTTAGTTTCACTCTCTCAACTCTACCTTGAAATTTCATACCTAATGATCCTTAAATTTTAAAGAAAATTCAATTGTTATTGCTAAGGAATAGATTTTAAAGTGCAGCACCTTTATAAAAAATACATATGTTTTCATACCAATTATTTCAGATTTATATTTTCATGAGATTAGCACATTTATCTCCTTTTCATCCCCTCTTTGATGCTCCAGCACCTTTTTTGAACCATTTTTTTTATGTGTTATTAAAAAGTTAAGTGGAAAAATAAATTATTTTCACTCTTCTCATGCAGAAAAATTAATCACTTTTCGATTGAAATTTTTGTTTATTCTTGCAGGTGTTTGTGTTTATTCTACATTGACTTGGAAACTATTGGGGCTGCAAATTTAAAAACTTACCATTGTTTCATTCTGTTTTACAAAATGAGACTATAGGATTTTATGTAGCTGCTCAAGAAAAGTGAAAGTCATTATATCAGTTGCTATTAGCATTTATATCTTGAAAATGGCACTTGCTTCTGTGTCAACAATACTTTTAAATATGTTGCACAGCAATAATATAATTTTTTTATTCTCTGTAACATTTTTAATTTAAGCCTATATTTTCAGATTATTTCAAGCTATAAAAATATAATAGGTGATTTTCAATGTCAGGAACCACTTAAAATTCATCTGAATAATGAAACTCATTAGATTCTTCAAAACTGAATGTGAATACACAACACAACTCAAGTCCTATGTTTGCAGGTTTGAATCCCATTTAAACACATAAGTAAAATGCATTTGTGCTATGTAAGTAATTAAGTATTGTACTTGTATGTATATAGAATTAAGTGGAAGGGAATTAAAGTAGAATAGAAGCAGTAGAACATAAATAAGTGCAGAGCAACAGATTCTCTCAAAATACCAAATTAAGTATCATAAGATAGGAGTACCATCTAGAATTTCAAAAGTGGGGATGGCTTGGTTGAGGAGGTGGAACCTAAAATGTAATCTACATTGCTTTTAAACCCCTCAATGTCTAAATTGATACATTTTTAGTTTAAGTTAATTTTAAATAGACAATTATTCAGACTGGTAAGTTTTCAAATGAAAGTCCTTAATACTGAGTGGAAATCAATAATTATCTGCATAATTACTACAAACTTTTTAACTTTGTATTGCTGTGCACACACATCAAGATATGATGATTTTTGCTAATTAGTTTATTAAATGTCTGACTTTCCTTATTTTACTTTGCTGCAGTTGTAGAATAAACATCACCATGACACTACCTAGTAGGCTGAAAGAAAACAGTCAGCAAATATCCATTTTTGCAGCAAGCTGGGAATTATTAAAAACTTTCAGTACAAAATGAAAATAATGGTTTACCACATACAATGTGCACAAATGGATTAAGCAGCTCGTGTGTACATCTTCAGATTTAAAAAAAAAAAAAGTTGTTTGCTGTTCTTCTATGATGCATATGGAGAATGTTGTGCTATGTTTACAACAGCAGTAAAGGAATTTCTTAATGAATGTGAACTCGATAAAGATTACATCACCATACATCAACAAATAAACAGAAAATAAAACAACCAAACTAATGATTATACAAGAATCATTAGATCAGTTTTGATACTGAACACCTAAGTACCTTGAATTAGAAATTACCTCTTGTAGCATATTCTAGACATAAGAGAAATCTTTCTAATCATTATGGCCCTCAATGTTAAGGTTTAAAGATGTAAAGTTCTAATGCAATGAATAAAGCTATTGGATCAAAAGACATCACTTTCAAACTATGGTTTGTATGATTTTTAAAGCTGGTTTAATTTGACAGTCATTTCAGCATATATGTCATATTTTTGGACACCTTTCTCCTTTACATATAACAGTGTTCTATTGGTTTTGCAAATTTCATAGGGACTAACAATCTATTAAGGATGAAAAGAGCAGTGACCAAAGAAAACACCTCATATTAGAATAAACAATCAGAGATGATTGTTATGGAGATTTAGGGATCAGTTCCACATTTCTTCATGAGCATCTAAGTGTTAATATTCAATGCAAAAAAGTGTACATTCATGTGCTACCAGATAAAATCTAAAAGCTGCACCACATTACATGTTGGAACAGATCCATTACCTTCATCCAGCCAGTGAAAGTTTTATATGCAGATCTTGGTCCCCAAACTAGAGAATGCAGTAGCACAGCAGGCGATGTGATTTCTTGGCCCAATGCAAGCTTGTCCATGTAAGGTGTTGATGGTGGCAATAACAGAAGCAACCTGCAATAAAAAGATCAGAACAATGTTAATATTAGTTGCAGCCTTTGTGTAGAGAAAAAATAATTAACTGCAAGATAAATATAAACAAAATTAAGTTTTTGCAAGATAGTGCCTTTGCTATGAACAGCAAAACAATTTATAATAATAAAAATGCTTTACAGCATTTAAGTATCATATTAAACACAAAGTTGAAACAACAAATTTTGAAACTCTATCTAAAAATATTTTTGCGATATCAAACTTTAAAAAAATTAATAATGAAAGTCAGCACAAAATTCTTGATGACAGCTATGAAAATCTACAGAGGAACTGAAAGTCCCATTATTTCCCATTTATTTTTCACATATTTATATATGAGAATATGAGAATTTGTTGATGCCTGGAAAAAGTGTAAAAGTTCAAAAATGTAACTAAAGGAAATGGTAAACAAATTTCAATCATTTTTCACAAATCGTAGTTGCTTATAGTTCTTTCACTGGTGTGAAAGAGTAGTTTATGGTCAGGGAATTCAGTGTACAATGGCTGGGAGGCTTTTGTTGGTAAGGGAAAATTTGTCAGGGGTAATGGCAATTTCTACTTTTCCCCTAGCACCAACATTTGTGCATCTATATAATGTGATAGGAGATATATTTAATCAGATGTAGCTATGGACAGCTCATTCTAAAAAGTCTGTGAATAAATCATCCTTTTCAAAACATAGGATTATTAGCTTTCAAGTTCTCTCCAAGTGATCAACGCAAATATATTTCAAATGGTTTCTTTATGTTTGTAAACTGTCTCAAACACTTCTGTTTGATGTACCCTCCACAATGCATTTATCACATGACATCAATTCAGGACTTCAGGATGGCCAGTTCAAAGGTGCTGATAACTGACCTGGACCTCTTTCACTTAAAACATCTCATTAAATTATTTTCTGGTGGCAATTGCATAATGTGCTACATCTTGCTGAAAACCCTCAACCTTGCAGTCCAGAAATAAACCAATGTAATAAATTGAGGTACCTAATTTGATTCACAGCACATACAAAGGTATATGGACAAAACATGAATGCTGCAGATTGCTGCCCAAATCATCAATGCAGCAGGTATATCAAACAGAAGGTAGCAAAATGTTGAGAAAATTTATACACTTAAAGCAACTGTTTGCAATGCATATTTGTTTGATTACTTTAGCACAAATGAGCAGAATTTCACATTGCACTTGCCAGCAAATAACCCTCTAAAAATGACAACAGGATCAAAAATGAAGGATTTTCCCATCTGGCAATTAAGGCAACAATATCTATTCGTCTGGATGAACCTGAGGAGGACATACAAAAAACTTAATACACCTCCCATTTTTGAGATTTTAATGTGGATGTTAACAGTGACCTACATATGATGGCAGTTGTTTCAAAGAAGTTCTTTCAATAAAACCCAAACAAATGAACATGGGCTTCTACCATGCTGTAGCCATGGCAACACCATAAACAGTGCTGGAGTTTCTGCCAGGGATGCTTTTCTTCTTTTAAATCTGGGATGTATAATTGGTACTGTTTACAGATAAAAATAATGAGTAGATAATGATGGTTAGCAATTTTAATTTCACCCCAAAGTGGGTAATTATACATTTATGTAATTTTATCTCATGATTTTTTTTTTATGAAACACTTCATACTCATATGCATTTTCAATGCCGAACTGTGCCAATAACCTGCACAACTAGTGAGATATTAACCATATATGAAAAGGCAGCATGAGAAGTCAATACTTGAATGGCTGTGCCTGTAATAGGTGCTGCTGCTAGAAAGATGAATCTTACCTCCAGCAGATGGTGAAACAATACTGGATGGTGCAGAGACCTGTGAAACTCAGTTTTTCCCCTCTCTTTATACTTGGGCTGCATTGGTTTGTAATGTTAAGGATCTCTATCAGGGCATCTACCAGAAGTGGGTACTTTAGCTTGTCTGGTGTGCCAAGGATGAAGTTGCATGCCTGTTGAAAAAACATTTCACAATTAGCCACATTTTTGCACATGTCATTTATCTGCATTTATTAAAAAAAATCTTTTTTTTTTCTTTTTTTTTTTGGCAAAGGATTGATTCATTGTTAGCCTAATCTCAATTTAACAAGATCCATTTATATCCAGCTGGCTTGTAATTGCAAACTATGGTAACATTTTTTTAATTACAAACCAAGAAAAAATGAGTTAAACCCGAAGATCTACATTTTATTTATGGGGAAATCCATAGGTCTCCTTAATGACACATATTAAAGCTACATAAAGCTTAATTTTCTGTATAGAAGTGAGATAATATCCATAATAAACAACCAAAAGAAAACTAAACTGGATACAATACAATCTAGGCCATTAAAAATAATAACAGGAGCCATAAAAACACCCATTGCTTCAATGCAGAGCATGACTAACCACCTGCCAATTAAAACAGCTATTTTGGGACAGAAGTTAAACAAAGGAATAACACAAGCAGAATCTACCCAAGATATTATGAATAACAGCACTTAGTACACTAAATAACTATTAAAGGTACTTTATTCAAGTTAATCACAAGACCACCAGAATCAACTCAGATACCTACCTACCCAACTTCTACGAACTATCAAACAGTCATTTAACAGTTTTTTGAATTGCGGGAATTTTCACAGTGAAATATAGTATAACTTAACAAATTATTATTGAGGAAATCACTCAAATTTCACTAATTTAGTTCCACTTACTTGGACATGTTTCAAAGGCGCTTGCCTTCATCGTCAGCATGATCCCAATGTCCGCTTCCCCGCGTGGTATTCAGATGTTGCTGCGTAGATTTTGTGAACTTTGTGATAAGGTTGCTATTGTTTGGAAGATCAAAATTAACCAAATTTTCTTTGTTTTTATTTATGAATATATTTTCCCACACTGTCAATTCTATTGGTTTTTGAAGAGCTTTTAAGAGTTTTGGTACCTTTTGGAATTCGTGGTTTTTTTGCCAGAAATGGTCTGCCACTGCTGATTTTTCCATGTGTTTATATTTTACATGCCTCATGTGTTCCTTAAACCGTATGGAGATATTTCTTTTTGTTTTGCCTATATATTTCATATTGCAATCTTTGCAAGCAATTTCATAAATGCCTGATTGTTTTTCTGGAGGAATTTTGTCTTTTGTGTTCGTTTTTAGGAGGTTTTTTAAACTACATTTGTTTACTGGAGCCAAAATGATGTTTGCCTGTTTAAAAATTTTTTGGAATTTTTGGTGTGCCCATGGGTGGAATGTGAATTTTTTATATATCTGATCCCCTTTGTAGCCTTTTAGTGTGGTGATATCTTTTATTCGTTTTTTCTTTTTGAATTTTTCTATTTTCTTGTTGACCAGATCTGTTGTGTAACCATTTTTTTGTGCTATCTCTATGATTTTTTGGTACTCCAATTTGTATTCTGTCTTGCTTATTGGAAGGTTTGTTAATCTGAATGTGAGGCTATTGATTATGGCATGTTTATGTTGTATTGGGTTGAGGCTGTTGTTTTTTATGTAATTATCTGTGTGGCTATCTTTTCTGAATATGCCAAATTCCAGTATATTGCCATTTTTTATAATTTTTATGTCCAAAAAAGGAAGAACCGTGTTGTTCTCCAATTCCATTGTAAATTTAACACTGCTGTCTTGCAGGTTGAGCAGTTTTATTGCATCCTCTTTCCAATTTTCATTTACTATTGCAAAGACGTCATCAACATAACGGTACCAACATTTGTATATATATGGAAAAGCCTCAATTATTTTTATTTCTAGAAAACTCATGTAGATATCTGCTAAGAAAGGTGATAATGGGTTTCCCATTGCTAGACCCTTATTTTGTGTGTAACTGTTGCCTCCGAATGTGAAGTAGGTTTGGTTGATGCAAATTTTGGTGAGGTTCACATATTGTTCTATTGCTTCTCTAGGTAGGTTTATTGAGGTAAGCCATTTCTGTATGACCACTATCAGATTTTCTTTGGGGATGCTAGGAAACATAGAGACCACATCATACGAAACTAGTAGATCCCTATTTTCCAATTTCACATGTCTAATTTTATCTATTAGTTCTGATGAGTTCTTTATGCTTTGGCTTTTGTATTTCGGCAAGGCATTAAATTTTTTTAAAAGGCAATTGGCTAAATTGTATGTGGGTGAATTTATTGTATCTACAATAGGTCTCATTTTGTTTCCCGGTTTATGTATTTTTGGTAGGCCATAGATTCTAGGTGTTGTAGGGTTGTCTGGTATGATCTTCTTTTTTTCTTCTTCACTCAGAATTGTTACTTCTATTAATTGTTTTTTTACTGCACTGATATATTTTTGCGTAGGATCTGTGGTCAACAAGAAAATAGAAAAATTCAAAAAGAAAAAACGAATAAAAGATATCACCACACTAAAAGGCTACAAAGGGGATCAGATATATAAAAAATTCACATTCCACCCATGGGCACACCAAAAATTCCAAAAAATTTTTAAACAGGCAAACATCATTTTGGCTCCAGTAAACAAATGTAGTTTAAAAAACCTCCTAAAAACGAACACAAAAGACAAAATTCCTCCAGAAAAACAATCAGGCATTTATGAAATTGCTTGCAAAGATTGCAATATGAAATATATAGGCAAAACAAAAAGAAATATCTCCATACGGTTTAAGGAACACATGAGGCATGTAAAATATAAACACATGGAAAAATCAGCAGTGGCAGACCATTTCTGGCAAAAAAACCACGAATTCCAAAAGGTACCAAAACTCTTAAAAGCTCTTCAAAAACCAATAGAATTGACAGTGTGGGAAAATATATTCATAAATAAAAACAAAGAAAATTTGGTTAATTTTGATCTTCCAAACAATAGCAACCTTATCACAAAGTTCATAAAATCTACGGAGCAACATCTGAATACCACGCGGGGAAGCGGACATTGGGATCATGCTGACGATGAAGGCAAGCGCCTTTGAAACATGTCCAAGTAAGTGGAACTAAATTAGTGAAATTTGAGTGATTTCCTCAATAATAATTTGTTAAGTCATTTAACAACTGATGATATAGACAATTGTTCCACAAAACCTGTCCCGAGCAAATCTCACGTAAGTGAAACCATAAAGAGTGATCTAAATATTTTGACTCAGAAGAGATTATAACTATTATCTGATTGATATAAGCTATAGAGAACATACAGAGGATCGCTTAAAAAAGGAAAAGCAGGCTTTGAAACATACTGTCAAGAATTCCCCCAAAATACACCTTTGGGACAGTATGCTAACAATTGGATGATGAAATAATGACCACTAGAGCAGCATTACAAAATCTACTCATAGATTTAACATAAAATAAAATTATCTTAAGTGACTCTACAGCAGCACTACAAAGTATAACAAATTAGTTACCCACCATGTACACAATAAATGAAATAAGAAAACTATATCATACAATCCAGATCAAATATAAAGAAGTAGTTTTACAATGGATCTCGAGCCATGTTGGATTAAAGGGGAATGAGATTGCTGATACATTACCAAAAAATAGGAGCCACCATAAAATTTAAACCCACTTTTGTACTAGAACTTATTTCTAAATTGAAACTCATAAAAATATTAATAACCGAATAAGAATAACAAAGTATCCCACTAAAACCTAAAGGAAAAACCATATGCAGATCTAAAGACTTTCAAGCGTCATTTATTGAAACCAAGAAAAATTGGCGTTGCCCATTCTGCTTAAATTTCAGGCATGAATGCCTGTCGAAACATCTCTTTGTATGAAATAAATCAAGGAGGTTACTGCCCATTGTGTAAAGATGTGAATACTACACTATCAAAGAATTTCTTAATTAAATGTACTTACGAAGCTGTTCACAATGGAGTGGTATATATATAACCAATGTAGTAAAGAATTTCTACTGAAATGCAGTCAACTTGATAGCAACAAACAAATAAAAAATAATTTGAAAGCTCTTTATTGGGAAGCTAAGTAAAAAATTATAAATATTAGCATCTACAATGGCCATTAGCAAACAACTAAAATTTTTTTATGACTAATGAATTATAGATACATTACCAGTCCATCTAATTTAGGTGTATCTTGATTATTAAACTCTGTTGCTGTGAGGCTATAAAACCTGGGCTTCATAGAGAACTCATCCTGAGGTCCAAATTTACGGTAATTGTCTTCTATCTCTTTCCAAGGGCAGTAGATTCTTGAAGCAACACGCACACCATCCTTACTATCTGATGTGTCACCAACCATACTGGTAGCACTAAACAGATTCCACTGCACCTATAATAATGAAATATAATATTATTTACCTATGATACCTATATCTTTCAGAATACATGCAATAGAAAATTTAAAAAAAAAACTACAACTTTATGTATTATATTTTGCATAACAGATTTATAAAATTCATTCAATAACACTAATCAGCATTTCCTAGCATATTTTTATAGATTTCACGACACTGAATTCAAATATTCAACAATATTGCTCAGTCATGTATCATTTTTCAACACTCACTGTCATGCTTCAAGTAAATGTCCAAGAGATTTGCTCAATGCTTGATACCTAAACCATTGTACCTCATAATAACTTTTTAAAATCATTTGTTGATTGATCAATTAACTAATCAATTATTAGTTAGTTAAATCATATTTTTCATGTTATTCCTTTTTATTCCACTATTAAGTGCAAGTATCTGAGAGCTACATTGCACTCGTTCTTATATCCCATTGCTACTGGCTGTAAGAAATGTGGTAATAGTGCTTAGTGCTATGTTATTAACGAAGTACTTTCATCCCAGTCTCAGATATATAAATCTTACTTGTTTATAATACTGTAGAAATGGTTTCACAAACCCTTTGTCTGTATCATCTGCTCAAAATTGACTCAAGTTTAGTTAATAACCTTATAAGTTCATCACATCTCCACCAGTTTTTTTTATTTTGTTTATTTATGGATGCTCTTTAACATCTTAGGTCGTCAGCATCTCATTCAATTCAGGGTGTGGAACAGTAGACAAATTTTGCTCAGAGGTCCCTTTTATCAAGGTTAAGGTTCTTTATCATGCTGTAAATGTACGACAAGGGATCCATGGCTTTACTTCCCTTCCGAAGGAAGCATACTTAGGACTTTTACGCCCAAAAAAATCCATCGGTCCTGGACATTTCCACCAGGGCAGAATCTACATTCCTAAAGCAACACAAATAATCCAGCAGTCGACAATTACCTGAGGATGTGGACAATGGTCTGCAAAACATATTCTAGATTTAAACAAGTAAATGGAGCTAATAAGAGTGTGTAGTTCAACTGAAAGAATCATACAATAATCTTAATTATACATCATTCTTATTTCTCCACTTGCAAACATTTATTAGCAAAACATTGTACATGCTGAAATAAGAGCATTTCATCAACTCATCAGCTGAAACATTTAATTTATAATCAAGAATTTGTTTTCTATGAGAAGAGGGGGTAAAGGGATCTAATTTTTAATGGGATGTTGTGCCAAGTAATTACAAAATATTTACATTTTCTAATGCATAGTTTTTAATGATTTCTGAATTTGCTATCCTCTATTGACAGTCTTCCATTTCCTTAAAAAATATTATACTATGGTTTTATTTCTGTGTAATAAGCAGTGTATACTGTTAACAACATTATTGTACCTGTTCTAGAAGAGCTGGAGGAGCGTCATATAGATGCTTCATGAGGTACTCTAGCAACAGCAGAAGACGTGACAGATGCAACAGTTGAGAGTCTCTCATTGGCTGGCTTACAATTTCTGAACATCTTATGACACCACTAGCAGTCAGTAAGAGGACGGACTTCTTCTGCATGAGATTCAGTGCATGGAACAGGAACAGCAGTAGCTGTGCATGCTCCACATTCAGATCTGAAACAGTCATAATCTCAATGTGCTGTACAAAGTATACACCACACAAATAACCACATTTGCCATTTGAAAGTCCTAACATGGAAGAGATGAAAAGGATACAAATTAGCATCACTCTCAGAATTAAGATCCTTTTAGAAAACACACATTCAATAATAATAATAATAATAATAATAATAATAATAATAATAATTATTTAATTTGGTTTATTTATGGATGCTCTTTAACATCTCAGGTCATCAGTATCCCATTCAATTCAGGACGTGAAACGGCCAACAAATTTTGCTCAGAGGCCTATTTCTTCAGACTTGAGGTTCTTTATCATGCTGTAAATGTATATGGGATCCACAGCTTAACTTCCCTTCTGAAGGAAGCCATACTTAGCCTGGAACAGAACCTGGGTTGAACCAGGCCATATTACAATATTTGTGAAGTTAGTGCTATTGAAATAAATACTATGATAAATACCACAGACTACTTCCTGCTTCTGTACCTCAATTAATAATGATTCAAGTATAAAGTCATATTTCAAAAATGTGCTGCCCTCTAAGTGTGGAGGTGGCACAACCTCTTAAAAAGTTGTGATAGTAATTATAGTATATTAGGTATTAGTGTTATTTTAATAAAAATAAAAATGAAAGCTGCGAAAGCCTTTATTTTTCTTTTCTTCCCATAGGCCAAGCAACTGCTACTAAATGATTACTATTATAATTATCAGCATTTCTACTTTACAGTATCATTTAGATCTTTACTGTTACTAACAAAGATTTACTAAAGCCCATATATTCATTTGTTCCATTTTCAACTGCCTTAACAATAGAGATACTGCCTGCAAAATCTAAATCTTCTAATTATGTATAAGAGACAATCAAATAAAACTTGGAAAAGTACAGAATAATACTTACTGAATTTTTGAAGTGAGGCATGATCATCAATGTTGATTGATATATCAACATCTTTGCATTGTTGCAACAGCAGTTCAAGACCAAGAGGCTTGTTTTCCTAGGGGTGTTTTATCCTTCTTCACAATAAGTCTAGGCCCCACACATTCAACTATATGCAAACTGTAAATTCTAAAGTGAGGTTGTGACCTTTCAGCCTACAGCTCTGATCTATATTCATGTAATTTCCATGTTTTGGGGGCATTGAAAACAATTTTAAGGTGACCCACTTTGAGTACAGGAGAGCATACAGCATTGGCTTTATCCACATCCACAAGAATTCCTAATGAACCCATCCATAATCTACTGGTAAAGACACAAGAGCCACTGGTGGAGATTATTGATATGTCATTACATTGCTCTTCTTTTAAAAAGGTTCATTAAGTTTTATTTGACTGCCTCTTATATAAGAATAAGATAAAACATTATGTATAATTTTCGTCATACCTTCGTTTTCAACTTCAAATGTGTTTGGAGGGTTGCAAACATTTTCCACCAGTGTGTTAACCAGTCGATGCCAGATGCTAATACATGCTGCTTCCTTCTCTTGCTGTGGTTTTAACAACAACACCTGCAGAAATATTAACATAATATTATTTAATTAAACAGTTCAAGTGATTTCTTTGCCTTTGAAACATGTTCAAGAAAGCTGGTATATAAGCTTACGGCCATCTTGACTCCCTTCCTCAGTACCCTCAGGAAGACCATGGAGGTGAGATGGCTGAAAGGCTTGCAGATAATTCAGAAAATGCTTGCCTTAAATATAATGGAACCATTATTCAGTTACAATATTGAAAGAGCTTCAAATCTTTAATTACATATAGTATTGCCTGTTTTACTGATCTGATGGAAAACTACTTGATTAAATCACAAAATATTTTAAGACTTAGAGGTCAGCAATTTGAAACACAATATTTCATTAGTTTGTGTTTTATACAGAGCATGTTTCAAGAAACCTTGTTGTCATCTTCAGCTGGTGAAGAAATAGGGATGTAGATGGAGGAGGTAGTGACAGTGGATGATTGTAATATGCAATCAATTTGGCTGTCCAACAGTGGACAGTGGAATATTTAAGTTCATAATACAGTATAACATTTTCTCCCATGTAGCTAATTCCAGTAGATTCTTGACAGATTTTAGTACATAAATTACCATTATGAAATCTTGGTTTTTTGACAAAAAAATGGACAGCTGTTCTGATTTGTCTATTTGTTTACATATAATATTTCTTAAGTGTTTGTTCCTTCTAATTTCTAGGTATTTTTTGATTTGCACATATACATTTGGTTATAGTCTTGACAATTGATTTCAACTGATTTCTGTTGATTAGGATTATGTCCTTCAATTTGGTTTTTTTTATATATTGTAGTTGTTCTGTGAGGCCAAAATTATATTATGTTTATCTTCATATTCAAGGATAGGATCATATTATGAACTTTGATATTATTTATCAAGGAGACCACTGCCCATTGTGTAAGGATGTGAATAGTATCTTAAACAAAGAATATCTATTGAAATGCAGCTAACTAGATAGCAAAAAACACATAAAAAGAATTTGGACTCTTTATTGGGGAGCTAGGGAAAAAATTATAAATATCACCATTCCCAATGGTCACTAGCAACAAGCAATTGTGTTATACAAGAATCTGCTAGATTCATTTAAACATAAAACTTCCTTCAAATTGTTCACAAATAATTAAAGCAAGTTTATGCATAAACATTGTTTTTATGGTGTGGTGTTTATAAAAGGTTGTAAATAGAAAATTTCAAAATAGTGTTATACAAAGTAATTTACCTAAGTATTGCATATATTTATTATTTGTGTCTTATAACAAATATAAATTGTATTAATGGATAAAAATAAATACAAATAAATTTCATCATCATTAACCCTCCTAAGCCTTAGCCGGTGATAGCCTGGTGATCATGACAGATGTAAATATGCATATATTAAACCTTCAATCAGAAGGAATGATGGTTACTTAACAATGCATGATTGTTGCCTTATTATAGTCGTCTACAGCTAAGTAAGCAGAACAATTGTATACCTGTGCCAAAACAGCCAGAGTTCTAGGATACACCTGCAGAGGCCAAGTGTTATTGTTATCCTGTGACCATGGACTAACACCTAAATGGTTTAGAAGAGTTCCTTGAAGGCTCTCAGAGAGAATCCCTCTTGCAAGGAGATTATGAGTGTAACGTGTCAAAGCCTGGGAGAATTCGCTATAGAGATTACCAAGTACAGCTCCAAAATACACAGAGATTGTTCCTGAAACATATCCAAAATAAATAAATAAATAAATAAAAATTAACAAAAAAACTCACTTTTTTCAGAGTGAAATTACAATAGTTTATTTCTGAAAGAGTGTGGGTAAAAGGAATTTATACAATGCAAATGTGATTAAGTAGATATGAACAATTAAATAGTTTATATAGGGCTTCCAAAATATGTCCTCACCACTTGCATGGGGTTTTGCATCTTGGCAACTGGCCATGGCACAGTCAGCCACAAATGTGCTCTTAAAACTGTGTATAACTTATAGCAAATGCTAGAAATGTTAACTTCCTTCAGCTAGCAAGCATTGTACCGAATAAACACAAATTGATTGACATGATTTAGTTTGAAAACTTTAATGTTTCTAATTTCATTTCTTATGTTTTCCTTGAATTATTTCAAGAATTTGTTTTCTACACTTTGTCCTTCAGGCTACCTCACAAATAAAAACCACAGACTCTTTAGATGGTGAGCGAGAGGGCCATACACCAGCGCTAATCACCCTAATCTACAAATACTTTTCTAATTTTACCCATGGACTCCTCTGCTGTATGTACAGTGGCAAAATCTTGTTGAAACCACCCATTTAATTTCTCTTCTTCTATAAGTTGATTAAAAAATGGAGTCAAAAATGTCATTTTGGTACACTCTTCATTTACTGCCTGTTCATAAAAAATTGGACACATTTTGTGCCAATTGCACATAAAATTCTAATTTTCCTACCATTAAGAGTTTTTTTTTTTTTTGTATACAATATGGATTTTCAGAACACCAATAATAAGTGCTGTGAATGTTCACATGACTATTTTGGTGGAACAACACCTCGTCTGAAAAGTTCTGTAGGTTCATTAACCCTTCAGTCACTAATGAAAGAAGGCACCCATAATATCCCACACATGCTATGGGATCACCTTGTCATAGACAATGGACATAGGCACTTGTAAGATTTGAGTTTTAACAATTTTGTTGCTGTATGTGCAAAAGACACTGTAACCCCAAATTGTTGTGCTAATTTGTTGGTGAAGATTCAAGATTTGTACCAATTTCATCTTAATTTGTTTTCAGTTAAAACAATATGTCTTCATGTGTGTTTCAAGAACCAATAGATTAAATTTATTCACAAGATTATGTAACAAATTCCTCTGAAATGCAATGAGATGATTTATATTTATAATATACTTTTATACATAAAACACATTGCTTCTAGGTCAGCTGTCGTCAGTCTTCATAAACAGGTATAGACTGATGACTGCTCAAAAGTTTAGGAGTGGGCAGACATACAGCCATAAGTGGGGAGCCAGCCTTGGTTGAAATGCAAAGCCTTTTTGCTGCAAAAATCATGAATTACATAATGAATCAAAACTTCCTATAGCTATTTGGAGTCTTGTAGAATTAACTACAGTAGAATTTATTCATACAAAAAAATACAGAAAATTTAATTAATATTGATCTGCAAATAACAATGACCTTCGTTCCAAATTAATCAGATCTAGAGAATTTACATACCACACTGGATGACTGCCAGTGAATCCATGCAGATTATAACGCAGATTATAACATAAAATTTGAGTGATTTCCTCATAAGTAATTTATATGTCCAAGCAAGTTCATAAATATAGGGAAATATTAGTGATCCCTTGCTCAAAATTATAAATGTTTAATTAAAGTTACATTCAGTGTAAGAATCCCCAGCATTCAAAACCATAATTGAGTAGATTATCTTTTTTGGGGATTATTGACAATTTTTATGTTAAAATGTGCAGTTGCATACAAGAACAATAATATCCAAATTACCTGTTTCAGTGCGAGCAGTTTCTCTGTCCAAGTCACGGATGATAGCAGCCAAAATCACCATCTGCTGTTCTGCAAGCCCAGATTGAACATACCGCAACATGTATTGTGACTCACTGCTTAGCAGGTGTTTGTTCATAAACTGGAATATTTGTGTTGCTAGCAGAATATACTGAAACATCAACATCGCAGATGAGACATACAGCTGTCCAACACAAAACAGCTGATTTTAACATATACAAACTCTCTGGTTAGAGAAAGTTAATACACTGTGCTTTATCTCCACAAAAATTTTGGTGTCCCCATCAGTTTATCCATTATAACAGAGCAACAGATAGCAATAGTTTCTGATAATGCACCAGTGCAATATAACTCAATTTACTGTTATCATATTTTATATTTTTCCATAACATTACTTTTAACTGTTCAGACCCAATTAATGTTCTAGCTATAAAAATGCTGCTGCTTATTATGTTTTCATAGAACTGAAATTCCTACAATTTATGACCCAACAGCAAATTGGCTGTAAGATATTTATTAATAAAGTAGAACCTTGATTCATCATTTTTGAGGGGACTAGGTTTGAGAAACTATGGATGAGGGAAAACTAGAGATACAGAGAGTGCATAAATCATGTTCAAAAATAAATAAAGTCCTTAAAAAAGCAAAAATTTTATTTTGCATCAATTTTACATGTTATCATCAACACTTTGTTGTTGATCCTGGTGATCTAGTCCTAACCATACTTGATTTGTAGACCCAAAATGGTAGGTTCAGTTCCAGCCAGGGTAAATAGAATTTTTTCAAGCGTAAAAATCCTAAGTATGGTTCCTTCAGAAGGGAAGTAAAGTCAAGGGTCCAGTGTCATAGATTTATGGTATGTAAAAGAACCTCAAGCCTGAAAGCAAATGTCTCTAAGCAAAATTTATCAGTTGTTTTATGCCCTGTATTGCATGGGATACTGATGACTTGAGAAGTTAAAGGAGTGGCCATAAATAAAACAAATGAACTAAACACTTATCATTTTCCTTGAAAAAGATGGTTAAGTGACATTTGCTTCTTTTCTTTTCATGCGAAACAAATTTTCTATATTCAACGCATTCTGTTCCTCACTACCATTCATGCTTGATATCATTATCATGTGCATAGAATATACTTGTACAGTTTCACATGCTCTCAGAGCTTGACAAATATTGGCATGGCTTCGGCTGTTGCATCATCTTCCCCCTCTTCCTGACTGAGGACCACATTGGAATTCAGGCAGAGCATGTTCTACGAGACTGTACTGCTTGACGTTGAGAAAGCATTCCCTAGCACCTGGCATGCAAGGTTGCCGTGTGCAGTTACAGATTTAATTGATAGTTTTCTCTCAAATAGAGTATTCTGTGTCAAAGTTACAGGTGGAAAATCGGACAAATAAATGACAGAGATCAGATTACCAGAAGGACTGTGTTGTCACCAACACTCTTCTATGTTTACATGTGAGATTTTTCCTTCAAGACACAGTATGTCTACTTATCAGTATTTAAGGAGAATGTTTGGTACTGATTTTATGTTCCCAACAGTTTTCCTCCATGAAACTTCTGGCCTTCAGTACATTAACTACACCACAAGGAGACCAGCACAGAAAACAATATGTACTCTACTCTAGATATCAAAACTGTTAGTATGCAGTCCCATCACCCATACCATTCATAACTTTACTCAACATGATGTGTTAGCACACAACAGGTGTACAGCGAGATATAACCACCTAGTGGCCAGGTGCTCCCTAACAGCCGGGAGTCAGCCCGCAAAAAGTGCATGGTGCTTCAGCTATCATCATGATTCTGTGGCTGTAAAATATTGGCAACTATGGGGAGTTGGAGTCACGCCTTCTGGACACAATCTCTGTACATGTCCATTTACTGCTGCTTCACTAATTCAGTTTGAAAAGGATCATTCGAGGATAGAATTTCTTTAGGACTGAACTTTTTGAATGAATAATGCAGGAAAACGAAAACTTCCACGAACAATGAATGCAGGTTTTATTTACATTAGATTTAAAGTAAAACACAAATTTAACGATACATCCCAGAAAACGTTGGTTCTGGGAACAATAGATTGAGGGTGTGCTGTAATATGAATTTAATAGTGTTTAATACACATTTAATCTACTGGGGCATCACAGGCGATGGACACTGATGATACATGAGATAAAATTATATATTTCTCCTTTAAAGGAAGAAAGCTTCTAGGCCTAAGTTTAGGATATCTGATCATTTTTAAAATGTTAATGTCTGAATAAATTTGAAATATTTTCAAATTAATAGCATTTTTTTGTTGATTTGATTTATTTATGGATGCTCTTTAACATCTCAGGTCATCAGCATCGCAAATCAATGGCAAAAAAGAAAGAAAAACACTACTGCTTTCTATTAATACAAACTATGGCTAACAAACACAAGTTGGTCCTGGTGGTGTAGTGGTAACCATACTTTCCTCCTAAACCCAAGGTCAAAGGTTCAATCCCAGCCAGGAAACAATGGATTTTTCTGAGCATAAAAATCCTAAGTATGGCTTCCTTCAGAAGGAAAGTAAATTCATGCATTCCATGTCATAGATTTCCGGTACAAAAACACCTTAAGCCTGAAAGAATAGGCATCTGAGCAAAATTAATTGGCCATTTCATGCCCTGAATTGAATTGGATGCTGATGACCTGAGGGGTTAAAGAGGGTCTGTAAATAAACCAAATCAACAATAAAACATAACAAAATGTGAGTACATATGTAATTATAAAAGGAAATAAACAATGACACTACTGCAGATTTACCAGAACATATAATGTTTGCGATTCTTTTCCACAGGTGGCCTTGTCTTAGTACTTTTTGATAGTGATGAATTGACTTACCCCATGAGGTTCACCCTTTTCTGGAACTATGGACCCTGTTCTATCTCCACTATGTTTTCCAGTTCCATCCTGGCTATCTGTTGAGGACTGTGCCACATTTGTTCCGGGAGGAGTTTCTGGAGGTGCCAGTGTTTCTTCAAACCATAATCCCAGTATTGGT
Source organism: Metallyticus violacea (assembly GCA_030762175.1). Taxonomy (NCBI): domain Eukaryota; kingdom Metazoa; phylum Arthropoda; class Insecta; order Mantodea; family Metallyticidae; genus Metallyticus; species Metallyticus violacea. The sequence goes on along the minus strand of CM060835.1, from coordinate 24,510,732 downwards.
TCACTGTCATCATCTGACAAAATTCACATGTAATTAGTATATATGGTTTAGAATAAGAGATCAATAAATCCAGTATGACAGAATGCAAATCTTACCATCGTCAGCTGAACTCTCATCAGAACAGCTAAAGTCATCCTCATAATATGTGGTAGAGTCAGAGGTACTGAAGGTGTCTCCTTCAGGTGGGTGTTTCTGTATTCTTTTCAGGGTGCATGCCTAAACATAAAAACATGAAATCAAGTTTAATGAACTAATGTGGTTAGAGCTATGACAGTTGATTAACAAAGTTTTACAAACTTCCTTACAATTTACATTTTTACAACGTCTATATTTTAAAACATTATTTTTGTACATGAAATCTGTAGATTGCATTACAATAGAACCTTGATTTATCATTTTTGGAGGAAACATGTTAAAAACAGGATGGATGCGGGGAAAACGACAGATACAAGAAGTGCATAAATCGCATTCATAAATAAATAGTCAGTATATAAGAAAATACTATATTTTCCATCAATTTTACATGTTACAGTGTATATATTTTACACTTTATCTGTCCTGGTAGTCTAGTGGATAACCACACTTGCTTCATAGACCCAAAATCATAGTTTGGGATTGATGGATTTTTTTCTGGTATAAAAATTCTAAGTATGGTTCCTTTGGGTGGAAAGTAAAGCCAAAGGTCCTGTGTTCTATATTAACAGTGTGTAAAAAAACCTCAAGCCTGAAAGCAAAGCTCTCTAAGCAAAATTTACTGATGACCAAAGAAGTTAAAGAGTGTCCGTAAATAAAACAAATCAGCCAAAATCAATAGATCCTAAAATTTAGGTATTCATTTTTTACAATAAACTCCACTTATTTACAAGTGAGAGGCATTTCAGGAGAATCTCTCCCATCTTCAGTTGTTCACTAAACTGCCATTACTGGAAACGATGGCTAGACAACCGGATGTTCCTGTGGTGGCCTGATGGTTGAAGTAGGAAGTTGCTGAAGTTCCTACTTCAACCACCACAGAAATATCCGGTTGTTTAGCCATCGTTTCAAGTAACGGCGGTTCAGTGAACAACTGAAGATGGGAGAGATTCTCCCAAAATGCCTCTTACTTGTAAATAAGTGGAGTTTAGTGTACAAAATGAATATCTAAATTTTAGGATATATTACCACCCCATTGTCAACAGCTTCGTTAAGTACAATATCAAAATCAATACGTTAATCACTTTATTTGAAAAAGATCATTAAATGATATTTGCTTCTTTGCTGCTCTTCTTTTCATGTGAAACAAATTTTCCATATTCAACGCATTCTGTTGCTCCTTACCATCATTTCATGTACATAGAATACTCTTGACGTACAGTTTCACATGCTCAGAGCTTTGGCAATGGCAGCATGACTTCAGCTATTACTCATCTTTCCCTTCTTCCTTACTCTCCTCCACTGCATCAAAAACACTTCTGACTGCTCTCACTTAGTTGTACACTTCATCAACACTTTCAATGCCGCATGTGACTACATCCTCATCCACTACCTCATAGGTGTCAAAGTTGAGGGCAAAGGCAACTCTGGCCCATTCTTCACATTGTCTGTGATCATCTCGGATCAAGCATGACTGAACTTTATACATGCAATGATCACTGCTTCATCATTCCAGTTTGAAAACGATTATTCAAGGAAATGAACTTTTTGAACAAATAATGTGGGAAAACAGTTCTTCAAGGAACGATACAAGCAGGTTTTATTTACACAAATATAAGGTAAAATGTTTGGGATTGCATTAATTGAACAATATATCCAGAAAAATGATGGTTCCAAGAATGATAGATCAAGGTTACACTCTATTTGACACCAATATTTTGCCTATAAACAATGTATTTTGCATACCACAAAAGGGAAAGCAACATAGCAGCAGTATATTTTGAAGTAGAATTAAGTTTTCTACTAAATTAGAATGTTATAAAAAGTCACAGCAAGGTTTGTTCAGTGTGCTACTTGATTTATATGCTTTAAGGAATTTAAAGAAGGAAACTTTTTCACTCTAGGGTATATCTAGCATTTTTGCTAATGTTATCATAGAAGCAACATCAACAAAACCAAGGCTTTAATTACTTGTTTATATATAGCACATATTACATGCTCCAAATAATAATAATAATAATAATAATAATAATAATAATAATAATAATGTGGTGGTGGGGGGCAATTTTATAGAAAGTATCTAAAAATCAGATTTGCAAACATTATGTGAACTGCAAAACAAAGTATGAGAAGAAATTGTCAATATTTCTGAAACACAGTTGCAACATATTAATCAAAATTTGAGTGTCTTTTCCACATATTAATCCAAATTTGCATGTCTTGCAGCAAATGGTGAACATTTTCAATACCATCTTTAAAAGAGGCAAATTTATAATTATAATTGATATCATTGTATGATTCAGTTGAACTATACACTCTTAAAGCTTCACTTACTTTTCATAAATGTATGGAACCGGTTTCCAGAACATTTAGTTCCCATCTTCAGCTAGGCTAAAGTTCAACTGTCGGATCATTTGTTGAGCTGTGGGAATGTATATTCTGCTCTGGTGGCGGTGTGATAAACTTGTAGTTTATGTTTTCATCCCTGGCAATGTCGAAGTTCATTATGCTGTCTTTGTATTTGTAGATGTAGATTTTCTTCCAGGTTGCTAATTCCATAGGTTCTTGTACTGATTTTAATAATTTTGCTTTATTTATTATGTCATGATTTTGTGCCCAAAAATGATATGCTACTGCTGATTTCTCTATTTGCTTGTACTTTATGTTCCTGAAATGTTCCTTTAACCGTGTGCCTATGTTTCTCTTTGTTTTTCCAATGTAGATTTTTTCACATTCTGCACAGTTTATTTTGTAAATACCAGATTTTTCTTCTTGTGGAATAATGTCATTAACATTATCTATCAGTAAGTTTTTAACATTAAATCTATTAATCGGTGCCAACCTGATATTAAAATCTTTAAGAATATTCTGAAATTTTTTTGTGGATGACATGGATGATATGTGAATTTTTTAAAAATCAGTTTATCTTTTCTTGCTGAAAGTGTTAAAGGAACATTTCAGGAACATAAAGTACAAGCAAATAGAGAAATCAGCAGTAGCATATCATTTTTGGACACAAAATCACGATATAATAAATAAAGCAAAATTATTAAAATCAGTACAAGGATCTACGGAATTAGCAACCTGGGAGAAAATCTACATCTACAAATACAAAGACAGTATAATGAACTTCGACATTACTGGGGATGAAAACATAAACTACAAGTTTATCACACCACCACCAGAGCAGAATATACATTCCCACAGTTCAACGAATGATCCGACAGTTGAACTTTAGCCTGGCTGAAGATGGGAACTAACTGTTCTTGAAACCGATTCCATATATTTATGAAAAGTAAGTGAAGCTGAGTGTGTAGTTCCACTGAATCATACAATGATATCAATTAATAAGATTAGCTTCACTGTGCAAGTTCCAATTTACATTTAGTTATAATTATAAAACTACAAATTTATTCGCTTTACTGATCACTGATAGTACCATATAGGTTTGCTTGCTTTACATCCTACCTTTCTGTAACTAATAGTGGCCAAATAAAAAAGAAGTTGGTTTAGTGGGGCTGCAGAAAGGAACTTTGCTGCTCGTTGAAGAGCTGTGTACTGCCCCAAAATATCCAAGTTTGCTGGTTCAAGCTCATTTTCTTGTCCTTGAGTACCAATATCCTGGTTGCATGCAGTTTCTACTTGCAGATCATCCAACAGTGCAGACATCATTGTCAGAGCTTGAGATGCCAATGCTACTGACAGTACACCAAATCCTTGTTGACTGAAACATTTGAACAACATATTATGAGCAGACATACAGTACAGGGAACTAAATCATAATTTGATCTTAATTAATACAGGGATTGTTTTGAAAGCAATATCTCCTATTCTATTGAATTGAATCTATTAAAATGCTAAGAAAATATATAAAATACAATACAAACTACAAAGAGACCTCCACCTATCTGGTCCAGGCCATTTTAAGTATGACCCTTTAATTTACAAAAAATGTAAATACAATAATTGGTTTTGTACTATTATCTTAATTCTAATTCAATTAAACAAAATACAATATTAATGAATATCATTGTATGATTCAGTTGAACTACACACTCTTAAAGCTTCACTTACTTTTCATAAATGTATGGAACCGGTTTTTATGAAAAGTAAGTGAAGCTTTAAGAGTGTGTAGTTCAACTGAATCATACAATGATATTCATTAATATGATTGGCTTCACTGTGTTAAGTTCCAATTTTACATTTAAGTAAAATACAATATGTTATAACAAATTTTTTAAAATTCTGTTGGAACCAATACAGTGCAGCTAGATAAAATATAAATGACTATCCAATAGGATAACCATTTATAAAATACAATATTCCACCTTGATTGTATCATCCCCAGTCCTCAATTCATCGGCAACAGCCTTATTTTATGATGTTTGCTCTCAAGTTAGTCGCAAGTGTTAGTGGTATTCCAATAAAATTTGAGCCTTTCTACCAATATCCTATATCAGTTGCCACACACCTGATAGCAGCACAGGATCAGTCTGGCAAAATGTGAGTCAGGGATGCTGGTACAACACAGAAGTTTTTTATTGAATTTTCTATGTATAAATTGATTATACCCACTAAAACTCATCAACCAAATAGAGAATGTAAGCATTAGGCAATGACAATGCAGCAAAGTGGAGAGAGGCTACTTTCCAGCAGCCCTAAACAGCTTTCAATGACAAAACCAAAAACATCTGTATGAACTCATACATGCAAATCAGCAGATTATGACCAGGGTAGCTGTGCATGGAGTTTACAGGCTTCAATGCACTGCATGCAATGATAATACCAGATTACCCCAAAGTTTGCGTCAAATGTATACTGGATAACTAGAAATGCTAATTGGAACTTGTACAGTGAAGCCAATCATATAAATGAAATCATTGTATGCTTGAACTAAACACTGTTATTACAAGTGGAGCAATAGGAGTATTTAGTTTGGCCCAATCATACAATGATTTTAATTGTTTACTGGATTCTTATACATTAACAGAAAGAACAAAACACATGTATATGAACCAACACAAGACTGAAGGCAAGTTTCCTGGACCACATCACCACCACTTCCAGCCAGAGAGCAAGTAGCAATAGGCACATCCCACAAAAGAACCTCAAGAAAATGCTGTCAGCATGTAAAGTGATGGTATGATCTTTATGGAATAGAAAAGCATTTCTTCTAGATTTTCTAGAACTTACAGAAGCTATTAACTCTTATTACTTTGTGAGGCTAACAAAGCTGAAGTAACTAAAAATGTTAATTGGAACATTCACAGTGAAGCCAATCATATAATTGTATTATATAAAAGCTGAAGTAGTTGTCTTCAGTGAGCATTGTCAGCAAAGGAATGCACCTTTCTTCAGGAATTCCATGATCCATACTACACAGAAAATGGGATAAGAGTTGTTTCACTGCCTTGGAAGAAAGGCATCCCATTTTCAAACAACTTCATTATTGCAGAAAGACAGTTCTTTTCCTTATAAAATAAACTAAAGGGGATTGATGGACTAAAGGTTTATTTACCATAATCACATGTTGGGTTATATACGTAGGGATCAAGAGGAGATTACCACTGAAAAGGATACTTCAGGAGATATGTATTATTTACTACACCACCTTGTGAGGAAACACAAAACAAGCAGCACAAAATATAAAATTTTCTTCGACGCATCATTGCAAAAATATGACTCTCCAACACTAAATGATGCACTAGAAATGGGCCATAACCTGCAATCTGAAATTCTCTGGACATTGATAAGATTTAGAAAACATTCCAAGTTAATTGTGACAGTGATTAAGCATTTCTCTAATTAATTCTCAATAAGGACGATAGAGAACTCACTAGATCTATGGTATCATGTCAAGGAAGGAGAGGACAAGCGTTATCATACACCAAACAACAATGTGATTTCTTATCACTTCAAATGCTTACCATTTGGACTCACATCTAGCACTTTTCTTTTGTCAGCCACTATAAGGGAGTAGGCACATTGAACTGTAACAAGTATCCAGTTGCATCCACACTCGTAGACAAATCTACATTTATGAATGCAACATTACTACAAGTACAAGCATGACACTGGTGATCATTATGTATCAGAAATTCAATGCACTCCTGCTGTAGACCAAACTTCCACTACCTCAGTAGGCGACCAACTCCAAAACACTGAAAGGAATAAGGTGCAAGGAAGGAGTGCAAGACAAATCAATAACAGGTGTAGATTGGAACATATGAAGATTACATATTTACTAACAAGGAAAAAATTGTTTGCAACCTCACGGACAATACTGGAACAAAGAGAAATGTTCTTCATATCACTGCCCAGTTCTCTGACCTCCTTGGAATTTTCGCTCCTGTAGGAATTGTTGCAAAATTGATATTTCAGCATATGTGGCTCAGAGCAATGACTTGGGAAGAGCTACTACTTCACAATCTGGCAAAAATTGGCATCAAAATTCCAGCTTGGTGTGAATTGCTTGTAGCAAAAACAGACTAACACCAGTAAAAAAAGTGACACTCCCAAGAATGGAACTGCTAGCAGCATCAATAGAGACATGCCTCCTTCACTACTTTTGTCAGGAAACTTGTACGGACACGAACAAGATAACTCAATCGTGTGATGCTACTGTGGCACTGGGATACATGTGGAATGACCCAAATATTTGAAAGACTTTCATTTGCTTGCACCATGGAAATAGTTAACCACACAGTCCCAAGTCAATAGCAACACTCCCCTGGAGGTGAAAATCCTTCAGATCATCTCACATGGGAAGAGATACAGACAGTTACCATAGAGTCATGGTGATCAAGTCCTAGCTGACTTGCACAAGAAGATGCCTGGCCAGCTAATGTAACAACCACACATTTGTTATTGCCAGAGGTCAGAAGTAATTACCACAGCTGAGCAAATCCTGGATGCTTTAAGGTTTGGTACATACTGGAGATTAAACATATCAGAGCTTGGGTTCTTAGATTCACTCAAGCTCTGAAAGAGAAATCTACCCACCCTCAAGCACTAACAGTTGCAGAATTGCAATCTGCTCAAATGTACTGGATTAATAATGTTCAACAAGAAAGATTTCCTACTGGGGTAGAAGTGGACAGTTGCCCAACACATTGCAACTTGCATGATACATCTCATTCCTAAATGTAGGTTATTCCACTAAGAGGCAGACTTCAACATGCTGAGTTGTCCACCATGCAAAAACACCCAATAATACTAGACGGTCAACACCACTTCACACAACTACTGATCATAGACACCCACATATAACTCCATCATTTAGCATTACCCATAGTGTTAGGAGAGTTACACGAAGAATTCTAGATTCTCTGAGCGAGAGAAGCAATTAAGAAGGAACTGTATTCATGCCTCCCTTGAAAAATAGCACACAACACCCAGTTCACAAGATGGAGATCCCTGTACCATTTGACCATGTACAACCTATACAATAATTTGCTGTAAGTAACATTGACTTTGCGGGTTTCCAAAGGCAGAAGTAACGTTAAAAATCATACATAGTTTTGTTCACAAGTGCCACTACTCGCACACTCCACCTGGAACTATCTATGGATATGTCTACAACCAAATTTTTGATGGCTTTGCAGATATTTGTCAGTCAACATACAATATAATCGGACAATTCTCGCACTTTCTTTGTGGTCAATAGAGGACTCATGGAACTAGAAAAAATATTAGTAGACTCCAGCATACATCTTTACTGCGAGCAAAATGGAATATTTTAGAAGTTCATTGCACCTCAGGAGGCTTGGTTGCGAGGATTCTGGGAAAGGAGTGAAAGCTAGTGCTCTCTTTAATATAAACTTCACACATTTCGGTAGCATGTGTTTTCCAGTCTCTACTTACACTTTCATTAAGTTAATTCTGCTAGATCCTTCACGCAGTTTGTTGGGAGATTTTCCTTTGTCATCTTTACCTTTATCACCTGCCAGGAAACTGGATGCTGAGAGTTGTGTCTGGAGCCCAGTTATCAATACCCACACTCCAATCAACAGATGATTCTGTAATATCTGTAGTAAACATAAATAATATGTATCATTGTTACAGCAAGAATTCATCCAGGATAATTTTTTTAAATTTTCTACTAAAAACTTTACCAACATTACACACATTAATAAAATGCACTACAGTAACCCTCCTCAAATATATGTGGTTTCAGTTAAAAACTATGCTTGCTCATTTATTGTTACTAGGCAAGTGAGCAGCAACACCATTACTTTAACTGTGCATCTACCTCTTTGTCAAGTTCATGCACATTGCTTTCTGAACTTGTTTCCTACCACTCTCACAGCACTCATTTACACAGAATGGTTAAACAGTCAACTCTAGCGCAATGCATTCAGTGTGTTAGTTTTATTTTAAATATGAATCAGCTCGTTATGTGCAGGCAAAATATATTCAGAACTTTCCTGATTGTCTTGTTTTAGAACTGCATTTCACAATAATGTACACATTTTTTTTTTTTTTTTTTTACAGATCATCCTCATGCTATTTCTAACCTCACTACTTTTTTATAAGATATGCCTTTTTATACCTGCAATTTTTTAAAGAAAATTATGACTAAAATTGGATCCTATTTGTAAGTAAATATATCACTGAGTATCTACTTCACATTAATTACCAGCTATTACAAATTTCTATCCAAAATACATTCATGAAATAAATATATTTCCTTAGTAAAATTCTTACATGTCCTCCAGCTCTTGTTGATGTCTTAATGATGGCTGATACATGTGAAAAAATTTCCAGTGCCTTCTCTACAACAGTAATAGCATGAAGATCTGCCCCACTCTCATCTTCTCCACTTTTTGTACCACTGCCTGCTGTAACACCAAAGAGCAAATAATGTCAAGGTCTAACTCAAGAAGCTGAACTGATAAGGTTATAAATTTTAGAAGTTTATAGGTAAGGCAGATCATGATATATGGCTTCAGTACTAGGCATCTAGATCTCAATATTAATCAAAAATTTATTTGAAACATACAATTTCTATTTCTTTAAAGTATATGTCATTATAACAAATAACCTGAGACTTACTTGTAGCAGTGCCAGTGCATTTTGGAGATATTGCAGATGAAATTCCTAGCAAACTGCTAGCTGTAGCATTAGAAACAGCACAGTACAGACAGGACATTGTGAGAATGCACAGCTTGTCTAGCTTCTCTGGGGTGAGAGGCTCCAGCACAGGTAGCGACAGAGCACTCCAGGTAAGTGTGATGTCATTAACAAGAGCTTGCAGACTGAAATCATCAAAGTTTTATATAGCACATCTTTTTTTTTTTTGGGGGGGGAGGGTTGTATCCTACACAGTTTTGTTGTGCTTATTCTTAAATGTATGTATATGTGATATTCTGAAATAACACAATTTTAATCTGCACCCTACCTCTTTGCACAAAAGCCTTCATGGTCATGATTTTCATGAGTATAATTTTTTTTATAATTGAATCATCAAGCCGAAAGGGAAAGAAACTCCATTTTTTTCAAATTCAAGTTGACATATACAAATTGTAATTCCTGTTTTGACAAAAAACTCTGAGTCTTCAGCATACAATAAAGTATCCACTGCTGATGAACCGAGGACTGGGGTCTGATGCAATCAGAGTGGAAATTTTGTACTTTATTTATTTAGAATTATGATAAAGGTTTTGTATAAAATCATTAAAATTTCTGTAATCGTGAGGAGGTACACTTAAAATGGCCTGGGCCAGATAGGTGGAGACCCCTTGTAGTTTGTATCTTTCTTAGCACTTTCAATAAATTTCAATAATGCATCAGTCAATCTAGTGATGAATGGGAAAAGGAAGAATTTCAGTTTTTCTCTGTTACACCTATTGGTAGGTAAGAGGTAGCATCACATGGTTATGGGAGGGGAATGCTATCTGCAATTTGGTGTTATAAACCTTCTGTATCATCACTAATACATCGTTGCTGCATAATATTTGATTTTATTGTGATTATTTGATTAAAACATGAATGAAAGGAACCTTCACTTGAGTTGTGCCCTAAACGAAGAAAAGGCATATGTAGAAAAATATGCTTAATTTCTTCTTTGTATGTTGGAAAAGTAAAAATGAACATGGTTTATATCTCATGCGAATAATAAAATGTGCCCACATTGCAAGGCAGAGAAGCAATAAAGAAGAGTATTATTTTATAAACAAAAGAAGTTACAAATGTTTCATATTGAATGACTCTGAAAATGTACAAGTATGCAGTATTAACTACACATGCTAATTAGAACTTTTACAGTAAAGCCAATCATTTAATTAAGGTCATTGCATGATTCAGTCGAACTACACACTATTATTAGCTCTACTTGTTTGTGTGTACTATATGTTTCACAAACCCTTGTTTGCAAACTCAGCTATCTGCCGACTACTGGTTAATTCATTATGCTCTGGGGATATGTATTCTGCCTTTGTGGAGGAATTATGCATTTATTATGTTTTCATACCCAGAAGTGTCAAAGTTCATTAATCTGTCTCTGTATTTGTAAATGTAGATTTTCTCCCATGCAGCTAATTCTGTAGGTCCTTGTATTGATTTTAATCATTTTGCTTCATTCACTATGTTGTGATTTTCTGTTCAGAAATGAGATGCTACTGCGGATTTCTCCTTTTTTTGTATTTTATGTTCCTGAAATGTTCTTTTAACAGTATGCCTATGTTTCTCTTTATTTTTCCAATATAAACTTTTTCGCATTCTACACAACTTATTCGGTAAATATTTGCTTTTTTTTCTCTGGTAAAATACATTGTTAACAATGTCTTTCTGGATATTTTTAACATTAAATCCATGTATAGGTGCTAACCTGATATTAAAATCTTCTAGACTATTTTGAAATTTTTGTTTAGTCCAAAGATGATAGGTGAATTTTTTAAAAATTATCTACTCGTTTTCTGCTGAAAGTGCAATGGTTTTCTTTAACAAGTTTCGCCTCTTGAATTTCTGTACCTTTTGTGAACTAGTTGTTTTTTAAAACCATTTTTATTTGTTGTTCTTTCTTGCTTGTATTCTTTAAAGTATACTTCCTTGCTTATTTGTAAATTAAATAACTTGTGTGTTAAGCTGTTAATCACAATATTTTGAGCTCGAAAACTCCCTTCATCCTAAATCAATAAATTTTAACTAACAATGCATGTTTATGTGTTTTGGGGTTAAAACCATCAGTTTTGATGTGATTGTCTGCATGTGTATTCTTTCTGTATATTCCAAATTCCAGGTTTCCTTGATGCTTCATTATTCTAATGTACAAGAATGGTAACATGTTATCTGTTTTGGTTTTATATGTGAACGATATGCTTTTATCTTGTATATTCAGAAGTTTTATGGCACCATTAATGAGTTTTTTGTTAACTATGGCACATATATCGTCAACATATCAGTGCCATATTTGAAATATGTATGGGAATGCTGAGTTGATGCGTGTTTCAAATCTGCTCACGAAGAGGACAACTAGAAATGGAGATAAGGGCTGCAGGCAGTGTGCAGACTTCCTTTCATTTTATTCAATAGGCTCTTCCTCCTCCAGAGATGTCCATGTTTTAAGCTCATTCTCAAATCCAATGTTTTCTCACATTTATGATATTCTTTTTTTCCATGATGGGAAAGATAGATCAAGGTGTCACTGTACAATTTTACCAGATTTGTTTGAAGACATACCACTTCAGCAAATAATGAATATATGGCATCAGCATGGTGTTTGCTCAACTGATTATGCACATGATGCTCAAGTAATACATAATTATTTTTTACCTTATTGATCAATCAGTAGCACAGAACCTATGAATTGACCTGCTAATTTGCTAGATTTTACATCTTGGGACTTTAGGGATGCCTGAAATAAACTTGTAATTAAGAGTTTTCCTACAATTCCTGAGAATAAGAAACACCATAACATTTCATGTTTCCACTGATTTAGAATTAATGATGATTAATGCCCATTTTTACTACAGAGGCACCAAGGGCGATGGACATTGATGATACATGAAATGAAATGATATATTGGGAAAGTGTTTATTTTTAAGGATGGAAACAATCCGGGTATCTCCCCGGCATTTGCCATTTATGAGGATTGAGGAAAACCTGGAACAAACCTCATTCAGGGAGAAGGGTTCTGGCCTGAATTCGAACCCGAGACCTCCAGCCTTTACGGCCTCAGCCACCCGTGGCAATATACTGATTTAGAGGAATCACAAGCAGTTGAAATGAGTTTCATAAACCATATTGGAAAATAGAAATCAAACAGCACCATTATGAACATTTGTTAAAATAACTCTCCGGTTTCCTTTTACATAAAATAATTCTAAATTATTTGCAAAAACTAATTTACATTTTTAAAATAATTTACTGTTTTAAATAATTTAGAACATTCAAGTAACTTACTTTCCATAAAAGCATTTTTCACAAATATGAAAATAAGCAAGTGAAGCCAAAAAAGTATGTTTAAATAGTTCGACTCAGAAGAGATCATGAAAACATGTATTTATAGCTTTTTAAAATTGTTTACAATAAATGCAAATTTAGAAAGAGTATTCCAAAATAGTAAAACAAAACCATTTAAATTTTCAAAGTTGCCCACCCAAAGATAGAGGATGACTCAATTTTTGCAAAATTTGAAAAATTCATCATTTACTAAATTTTTATTCTAAATAGTTTTTTTCTGCATGCATATTTTAAATTACTGGACTAAATTATTATGAATAAGCCCACCTCTATACTTAAATGTAGTATTTTCTTTAACTTGATACAGGGCAATAGTATGGCAGTACCATAAATGCATAGACTGCCTTAATAGCATACTGTCAATTAATTAATATCAGGAAATGTTACTTGGATATCTCTAAAGCTTCTTAATGTGAATTTATATAGTAATTCAGAAAAATATTAAAACAGGAATTATGTTCCATGTTTGATGACCAGTGAACAGCAGGTACAGTTGAAGCATACATACAGTTTGAAACACTACTTCCCCCAATGTTGGTGCTCCTGACATAAAAGATTGTTTCCCTAGCCATGTGTTATATACAGTAAAATCTCCATCCATCATTCCCAGAAGCAGTTTTCATGGATCCGTTGCTCGATTTATGTCATCTAGACATAATTTCATTATAATCATTATAGGAATAAAACTAGCACTGATCGTTACTTTTCCTGTATAATTTTCCTGTATCAATTGAATACATTTTTTTGTTTTACATAACTTGTTTGATTGTTTTTATAAGCAAATTATTAATGGTTTATAATAAGTACAGTAAAATGTTTTTGAAACATACTGCAGGAAGAAAACCATTATTTTCTCATGTGTGAAGCAGCAAGATATCGCTAAATCAAGCTTATGAAGACTAAAGATCTATTGTAGCAGCATCTGTTAAAATAATAGTTGGATCATTCATTAAATTTGGGTTAACAGATTGACTCTGGTGGTCTTGCAATAAACATGAATAAAGAGCTGGCTACTTCTGGGATGTCAAAATTCATCGTTTTGTTCATGTATTTTATGTAAATCCTTTTTCTTATAAATACTAAACTTAAAAAAACATGAGAAAAACTTAATGAGTTTTGATATCCCAGAATTAGACAGCTCTTTATTCAAGTTTGTTGCAAGATCACTGGAGTTAACTCAGACACCTGCCAACCCAACTTCAATGAATCATCCAACAGTCAGTTAAAAGCTCAGGATGTGGATGAGGGTCCATGAACATGTCCCAAGTAAATTTCCAGTAAATGAAGCCAAAAAAAAAGTGTTTAAATAGTTTGACTCAGAAGAGATTATTAAAGTTATATTGTTACCGAAGTCATAGTACACTCCTGAGGACATTTGATGGAAACCTAAAAGTTATTTTAGACCATGGTAGTCTCTGAAAGGGGATGTGAACTTCTCAATATTTTTATATTTAAAAATAAATTTATCATTATCTTTTGCTTACCTCATGAGAAATGAGATTCATTGTAATAATTGCTTTTAATATGAAACTCTTGGCTTGTCTTCAGCTTTACCATTTAATTCATGAAAACATAAGCAGCAACAATGAGCAACGTTAAATACTTTTATTTCTTTTTAAAGTTATTTCTGTGACTGCATTCTACTCTAAATCTTTTGTAGTCTTACAATTATTATGACACTTCTAGCCCCACCTCAATAATAACCTAAGCATATGAGGATTTCAATTAAATGTACTACAGTTTATCTACAGGCTGAAGATGGGAGGGATCACTCCCAAAACATATGTCCAGATTTTTATGTAAGTGAATGGAGTTAGTGTGAAAAAAACTGTATTACATTGTTTATATATATGACGGTTTATTATCTTAGAAACTCAAAGGCAATGCACAAACAAATAGAAAAATCTGTAAGATTAAAATAATTTAATCACAAAATGTCACTTACCTGTGTCTCACCAAAGTAGCTTCAGAATGAGATGTTGGAAGGCTGAAACCCTTCTTTGCAATGGCATCTTTATATTTGTGAATGTAGCGATTAAGATGTGGTAAGTTCAAGCACATGTCAATTAGAATATCTCCAGCACGCAGGGCCTGAAGACTAGCAACATTTTTCTGGATAAACAAATTCTGAAAAGTTCAAAAGGTAGAGTAATATAAATCAAAACTAATTGTGCAGTTTATAATAAATCTCAAAGTTTATTAACACTTTCCACACTCTGCTCAATGCTGTTGCAGGAAAATTAGTCATTTGAATAAAGTATATACATTCTTCAAGGTCATTTACATTATGGCAGCACTGGCCGAGTGGTTAGGCTGCTCACTTCCTACCAAGGCAGCTTAAATTCGATCCCAGTGGCAATAAGCTGGATTTATGGGAGATAAAGCGTGTCTGGCAGCTTTTTTCTGGGTACTCCAGTTCCCTGCCATTCATTTAGTCACTGCTCCATCATTATCTAGCCTCATTCACCTTCACTAAGAATCCGTGTAATATAATCTTCCATTCATCAGTACTCACATTACAAATGGACTATGCTACTGCCCTCTGCTGCTCATGTGCAGAACTCAAAAGCCCTGATCAGCTAAACTATTTGGCATTAGAAACACACATAATTTACAATATGCTGCTATGAGAAGGCAAAAGTACTTAATGCTTATTTGTTCTTTCTCCATTTCTGAAGAGTGTACAGTTTAAATAGGAATAATTTAACATAAGTGCAATCAAGTTTATGAACAAACCTTTATCAGCTCGTGCTGATATTATTAAAAAGCTGCCAAAGAAAGTTTACAGTGTTTTTGTGCTTATGAAAGGTTGAAACAGAAAAATATTTTAAATATAAAGCCAGCAAAGTCTAAATGAAATTATGTGATTTAGCTGGTTGGGAATCAAACTGGAGGTATTTTTCTGTTATAATGTATACAGTTAGTTTATACTGCACTACTGCACATACATTTGTAAAATATGCTTATTGTACTTGTTTATACTTTCCACACCGATGCATTCTAACTTGAGCCAAAAAAAACTATATAAATTCAAATTTTGTACAATGATTGAAAAATATCTTTAAAATTTTCCATAACCCAAAAACCTAAGCTTTTCAAAATTTTGTAAAAAGAGTATTTCTGACGATGAAAGTATACATGTCTACAGGGAACTTCAACAGCTCATGAGAAATAATGCAGGAATCTTAGTGGAGGATGATAATGAGTCAATGTGTAAGGTTGACCTTTAGTTGATGGAGCACTAATAGCTCTATGATTTCCTGTGTCATATATGAATTGTAAAAGGTTCTTTTCAACATTTACTTTAATTTCTTTGTTTATTAAAAAGTTAAAATAATCAACACTCATGAGCGTTGATTATTTTAACTTTTTAATAAACAAAGATGTTATATTTCATTTTACTGTGTGGATTCCTTCAAAGGTATAAATTTACTTTAATGTTAACTGCCTGAAGAACACATTTAAGTGTGACAAACTTGGAACTCTTGTCAGCATATAATTATGAATGTGAACAGTGGGATATAGAATAAGATTGTAAATATCTTAATATTTTTGTAATGGAGCAGTGACTAGGTTAACTGTATATTTGTTTGTTTGTTTTTTTTTTAAAGTTTTATTATTCTGGAATTAAAGAAGTTATATATAAACCTTTTGCAATTCTTTTTGGTTCTAAGTGACCTACAGTACCCAAAAATGATCCTTTCACACCCAAAAAATTTACTTTTCACTGATGAAATTTTACCTTATTTACCAAAGAAATTAGGACATTTTATTCATGAAATTTGAGGATCCCTTATACTTTTTAAAATGAGGATTATGTACAAGCCTCTAGAGCATGTACACTAAATTTTTAAAATATTTATAATAGTTTCTTAATGCAATTCTATTTCTAAAAGTATTTTGTTTTTTAAAATAGCTCCCTAAGGAGAGTTCGATTAACTGGAAATATTTTAGCAGTTAAAAAGTTAAAGGTAATTATAATAGAACCTCAATTCATTGTTTTTGGAGGGACCAAGTTAAAAACAATATATATGGGAAGTATGTAATTCATGTTCAAAAATAAATAAAGCCAGTATATAAGCAAACATATTTTCATCAATTTTACATGTTACCATGCATACATTTTACAAGTTGTGACTTTTTTTGAAAAAGATTGTTAATTGACATTTGCTTCTTTGCTGCAAAACAACAAATTTTCCAAATTCAACTCACTCTGTTGCTCACTACTGCCACTGTCATGTGCTTAAGATATATACTTGCATAATTTCACATGATCTCTGAGCATCAGCAAATGTCGGCATAGCTTTGTGTTACATCTTGCTCACTCCCCTCCACCATATCACAAACACCTGCTACTTTTCCCACCTCATCCCACACTTCAAAACTTTGAATGCACATATGACAACATTGTCCACTGTCACATATGACAACATTGTCCATTGCCCAGGTGTCAAAATTAGCAGTACCAGCAACTTTGGTTTATTCTTTGCATCTACTATCATTCAACTTCTCAAAAAGTGGCAGCAAAATTTCAGGCAGTTTGAGTCATGCTTGATCTGAAAGCAGATGGATCCTTGTTTACTTCGCATTCTACTGACTTCCTGTAGCATGTCTCCAATCTGTACATGCAATGGTCTTCAATTATTCCAGTTTGAAAACAATCATTCCAGGATAAAATTTCTTTGGGATTGAGCTTTATGAACAAGCTTTTGTGGGTAAACAATACTTCAAAGAACAATGATTGCAGGTTTTATTTACATAAGTTATAATGTAAAACATTTGGGGTAGCATAAATTGAACAAACATCTGGGTAAACAATGATTTTGGGAACAAAAGATCAAGTTACTTATCACATAAGAGTTTAATTATAGTTTAAAAAATATTGCAAAAATATGTCAAAAAAGCCAGAGATAAAATAAATGCAATGAGCTTGATGTAAAAATTCTATAAAACACCCACTTATTAAAATATTACCATATTTTGCTCCACAATAACTAAATGAAAATACCTTGATTTCTTGACTAGGATCTCCACCAGTGCTGAGGTTGTTTCCTTCTGGTGTCTTTGTTGCAGCCAAATCCACATTCTCTTGTAGAGGTGGTCTTATAGATACAAAATCATGAAGTGGTGTTGTCAATTGCTCCAAAATGGAAGCAGACAGGTCTGAGCGGGGTCGTTTTGCCTCCTTTGCCGGTGCTTCTTTTTCACCTACACAAATAACAGAAAATGATTTCATAATATGCAGTACAAGGAGAAACAGCAAACTTATATATACAGTAGAACCTCGATTCATCGTTTAGGAGGGGCCAGATTAAAAATATGATGGATGCGAAAAAACAACAGATGCAGGAGGTGTATAAATCATATTCAAAAATAAATAAAGTCAATATATAAGCAAATACTATATATTGCATCAATTTTACATGTTACCGTGTACACATTATACACCTTGTTGTCGGTCCTGGTGTCTAGAGGTAACAATACTTGCCTTGTAGACTCAAGATTGCACGATCAATTGCAGCTAGATTGATGGATTTTTTTCAGGCATAAAAATTCTAACAAGGAAGGTGTCAATACATTTATATTGAAATATGCCTCAACATTTTCCTGTGTAATCTATGAGCTATAAGAAGTTCATGTTCCAAAATGGCTGCTATTTTCAACTGCAACCATCCGAGATCGAAACTGGAAACATCAGGTCAATGCAGTGGAAGAGTATGAAATGGGCATCCCTTAACTGCAGCCTGGCATTTCAGATGAGACAATTAACCAACCCTGGTAGTGTCTTGCAGGGATGAAACGAAAACAAAAGTGACTGGTGTCTGTTGCAATTATTAAAGCACAAGTTCTTTTGGCACCTTGCACCACAAATAATCCTGTCATTTTCACATTCTTCAATCATGTCCCAGAACTGCAGGGAAGAAATTTGGTAATGAATGACTGCATTTTAAAAATATGTCCCACTGAAAAATCTCAAAATGAATGTTTTCATTAGTTGTCAAAATTTCAGTTAGACAATAAAGAGATTTCCCCTGCCAGAAGAAAAACTTATCCAAAGGTTGAAGTTTCCCTGTAGTTCTGGGAGGAATCTGCTGAATTTCAATAGTTTATCAGGGAGGAAATATCTTGAAGACATGTAGTGTCATTATATCATCTATGAATCAAAAAATAGAGCACAATTATTTTCAGAGCAGGTAATAAAATGCTTCATTAAACCAGGATCTCTGCTCTTTTTCCCCTACTTTGTTGCTTTTACAATTAAACATTTCTTTGAAACTTAAAAGCCCAAAACTGCCCATATTCTTCTGCAGTACAACAAATAATTTAGGTAAAATAGATCCAACCACATTAATAGTGGGCATAATAGTGTATGAATTAGCGACTTTTCCAAAAAAGTTTTCAGCTCCTTTTGTCTTTTTCTTTTTCTTCTTTTGCGAAACAAATGTTATTATCTTCCTGTTTTTAATTTCATGAATCTTTTTGAAACGAGGGACTCAAGAAGAGCATGCACTAAAACCTCTTCTTCCAAGGCCCAGAGCTTCAAATCTTCATCGGTTAAGCTTTCCTTTGCTCTTTTTGCTTCTATAAAGCGAGCAAATAATTTATCACACATATATTTTTATGCTCCATGAAATTTACTTTGAGTAGGTGACAAATGCGTCTGCACACTGTTTTCAGAGCGATTGATAATTATGTGAGAGAAATTTTCTATCTTGTTGCACTAATAATATTTTAGCTTGAGTCAAACATTCTAGGTTTAACAGCAGATTAACGTACAACTGTGAGATAGTTTATCTTGCTATTACTGGGATAACGAGTAACAATCATATCAAAAGTTGGCCACTTCTTTTGATACTGGCTGGGTATATGTGCATGGCAATAACACCTGTTATGCACATGCAGAAGAAGGACTGTCGCCCCATGTTATGTTTGCTATATGTTCCAAGAATTTGTCAACTAATTTTAGCATTCTTCCAACTGAAAGCAGCTATTCATTTTCGGAATACAGAATTCTTATATCACATAGATGACACAGGAAAATTGTTGAGGTATGTTTCAATATGAGTGATTGACATGTTCCTTGTAAGTATGGTTCCTTCAGAAGGGAAATAAATCCAAGTATCCCATGTTGTAGATTTACGGCATGTAAAATAACCTCAAGTCTGAAAGTAAAGGTCTCAAGCCCTGACTTGAATAGGATACTGATCACCTAAGAAGTTAATGAGTGTCTGTAAATAAAACATATCAACAAAAATCAAAAGTCTTGTCACTTTCTTTGAAAAAGGTCAACTGACATTTTCTTCTTTGCTGCTTTTCTTTCCATGTGAAATGAATTTTCCATTCAATGCACTCTGGTGCTCCATACCATTCATACCACCATTCATGTGCATAGAATACACTCATACAGTTTCAATTGCTTCCAGAGTTTAGGGAAATATTGGCACGACTTAGGCCTGGAACGATTCCTTCCTTAAAAATAAATCCTTTCGCAATATATCATTTCATCTCATATATCATCAGTGTCCATCGCCTGTGGTGTCTCTGTAGCAAAAACAGGTGTTTAACAATATTCATTCATTCCAACCTTATCAATTATTGTGATTTGGTCAAAGAGGAATTATGGGCAATCTCAATACAGCTTGTAGCCATAGGTAATTTTTAGGGCTAATAAAGCTTGTGATGTGGCATTTGTGTTCATTACTTCTCTCTTCCCGAACAAACCTGTCTGTCCTGTATACTGAATGTTAATGAACAATACTACAATAATTTCAGAAATTGTACAGGGGTCTTAGACCAACAACTTGAGAGAGGGAATCTATGGTCTATGAAGAAAAATATCAATGGTCATACAAGGGTCATTCAGGAAGTATAACAACTGTTTGGCTTTAATAAATTAAAACAAATATTTTATTAAAAAAAGTCCCTTACAAAAATTGAACCTTATTTTTATTTATCTACTTAATCACCTTTATTGTTTAAGCATTTGTCATATCTGTCCACAAGCATTATATTTCCGATGTTGTAGTCTTCTGCTGCCAGTATCTTAGGCCAGTTGTTTACCAAATTTAACTCGTCATCACTTCCAAAACTATTCCTGCCCAGGTACTCTTTGAGCTTCTTGAAAAGGTGAAAATCACTAGGATGAAGTTCCAGACTGTAGGGTAGATAAATGCCCTTACAATCCCAAAAAACAGTCCACATGAGTAATCTCTTCTGAGTAGGATATTTAGAACACTCTTTATGGTTTGACTTACTTACTTACTACCCAGGACATATGTTTTGTTTGAGTAATTTAACAGCTGATATTGTGGACAAAAGTTCCACAAAACACACAACCTGAGTAAGTGAAACCATAAAGAATGTTCTAAATATCCTACTAAGAATAGATTATTACTGGATGTTTCACTGAGTTTGATTCCAAATTGAATTAATATTTAAAGTTTCCATGACTTTTCACATTAACAATTTGTTTAGATTTTCAGGTTTTTTTGAGGGGTGATGAGGGATGATGCCACTGGAATGATTGGCACTTGGGTCTTTGGGGTGGTGTCTCATCCCAGTAACAATTTGACCAAGAAAGGCATCTTCATATGCATGAAACTGCATTAAAAATCTCTCTGGTTTGTGTTGGTCACTCAGTTGCCAGAGAATCCATCATTCACAAATTTTGCTATAGCTAAGACATTTGGACACAATTTTACCATGCAAGGAATGAAAAATGTTTGGAAAAGAAATGTGTACAAATGTGTCTAGGTTTATCAGTGTGTTTTGCTGATTTGATTGTTCACTTGATTCTTCAAATCATCTGTGATGAGTGAACAGACGTCTAGGTCAAAATTCATTATGCACATTTGTTCTTCCAATGCTGAACATTTCACAGCACTTTCTCACATTTCTTTTGTTCATTACTTTATCACCATACACTTGATTTAGTTGATGGTATATTTCTACAGGTTTCAACTTCCAAGCATTCAAAAATCGAATAACACATATCACCTCACAGTCGGCAAGACTTTTTATCGAACAATTCATTTTTAACAATCATAGAATGCACAATAACAACTTGTTTCAACTGGCACTGTACAAAACTTAGAGAAAATATCAAGGAAACCATTTTACCTTAGATAGAAGCCTGACATCAATCTGCGCAGTAAGAATGTGCATTAGTTACTTCCTGGATGACCCTCATAAAGTTGAAATTAGATTCATTTCAGAACTTTCGAAAAATAAGACATTTTTAAAAAATTCTGTTGGAACTCACACAGTGAAGCTTGTTAAATGTTAATTATATCTAATCTGTCATCTATCACCCTCTTATGCTTCACTTACTTTTAAATTTAAAAGTAATTCACTTAAATTCACTTTACTTGAAGCACACTCTTATGCTTCACTTACTTTTAAATTTAAAAGTAATTCACTTAAATTCACTTTACTTGAAATTTAAAAGTAAGTGAAGCATAAGAGTGTGTTAGACGACAGATTAGATATAATTTACATTGAAATTTAGATTTTGATGTGCCAGTGCTAAAGCAAAATATGGTTAAGCATCACTTTGGAAGGTCTTCAAATTTGCTTTGCAAGCAAAAATATCCCAATTTTCTATAGCTCATCATTAGCATTTTCAAGATTTAGTGCCATTAAAATTTCTAACTCTTCAGACTAATCATATGAAAATATAGCACTGAACATGGTTAAGTTGATCTAATGTTAGTCTTGAAGCTATTCACCTGACTGTTTGGTCTAATGGATAAGGTAACAATGTGGTTTCAAAGATTATAGATTCCAGTCCTGAAGAGTAGATTATTTAATTTTTTTATTTTTATGATAAATTATGCTCATACATAAGATATAAATGGAAAAAACAAAGTAAGCAACAATACTTAAACTCAATAACTGAGTGTTAATGAACTACACTGCAATCTGGTCCTACAATCATCAAATACTGCAGAGGAGGTCTTATACTAGCAATTTGAAATGGGGAATTTATGGTTTATCTATTTAAATTTTAAAGTTATGATATTAAATTTCTAAAGGACCAGCATGTCACTAATGAAGCTTCCATTTGAATGATACGATACAATAACAGATGGAGTTGGATGCAGTCAGTATGTTACTGGGATCAATAAAAGTGGATAAATTGTATACAGATCACCCTTGTAAATGAAATGCAATATATTACAAACATACCAGGAGTACTGGTCTTTATATGTGCTGGCAGCTTTGCATTCTTCATCACAGCTGTGAGAGAGATCTGATCTGCTTTCTGTAGCATTCCCTCAGCAGTGCAGAGAGCTCGTATTGGTAAAAGTAGCTGTTTGGGAGATAACATGGCTGCAGTAGTAGCAACATTCTCACCATTGCTCTGGGCCTGGAGGTGTGTAAGCAGATAGTGCAACAATATGTGGCATGCCTGACACACAACTCCGATCTGACTCTTGCAGCACACTGCAACATAAACCAATCTTTTATCAAAATTTAAATTAAAATATTTTGAGCAAAAAACACAATGTATGTTGATTATTAAAACAGTATCATTATTCAAAAATTTCTTGTAACAATATTTTATGTGAAAAGCTAGAGTGAAGTACTTAAAAAGTTACTTTAAATTGATTATTTTTTCTTCTTTAGGTGACAGAAAATATACAGTTATTGTCCTGCTCCATAATTTTTAATTGACAAATTTATATATTCTTGAGACAGTACTGTGATGTACACCAGGATTTTCTCCAATTTCTGTCTGGAAACCTGAATTTGCTTATACCTAAAAAGTATCATTTTTTGTAACAGAGTTAGGGCTATGCCATGTTTTCTTCCATTATTTCTACTGAAATGATTGCTGAATCATCTTACATTATACTGTACAACTTTTAAAATCACTTTTGGTGTTTCTCATCTATCCTTGTTAAATTTCCTAGCATGAATTTGCATAAATTCTGTCATTTAAAAGTGTATAAATATTTATGCTAAGCAAACAAAGACTTAAACAGGGCAGACTGTGATTTGTCTTAGTTTATAGTATACTTATATACAATAACCTCCTGTTATGACATAAATCACAGTTCATATTACTAATTTTGGCATAAAATAAAGCCTCCAAAATCAACTTTCTACTCACAGTAAAATATTCCCTATAGATATTTTAAATAAAAATTATAGTTTATACTTCAAAGCTCAGAGCAATATCATTTACTACAACTTTATGCATACCACCCATTGTCTTAAATGCCTCTGGCTATGCATACAAGGGCATATAAAAAATGTGTGCTACCATCCGAAAGAAACAAAATTAGAAGCCTAGTCAGATATGTATATTGTACACTGGTCTTTCTAGGTTAAACAAACAGTGGTGGCACCATGGTGAAGCAGTTACATGCTGGAATTCCACTACGGCCATCTGCGTTCAATCTCAGTGATTGTAAGTGGGATTCATTGTCAAGAAAGTGGCACCAGGGCAGATTTTCTTTGGATATTCCCCTTCCACTCATGCTGCCATTGCTACATCAACATCTCATTCCCATCTTCACCTTCATCATTCAGCATCATGTAGTCTGCTGATTCTCGGCGCACACATTTATAAATAGACTATAATACTAAATTCTGTCATCCATATGGGGAACTCCAATGTCTGGTCAGCAAGTAAGTTGGCATTAAAATTCACCAGGTTAAGCAAAATATTTTTGTCTTTTTAGAATGTTCATTTCTTTGTATATTTTAGAGATGAATAAGGAAGATGTCATGATTGATACAACTGAGATGTACAGAATCACCAAATTCCTGCATTTCCAGGCACCAAGGGAATTTTTTCGTCTTTCCAGAAGTGAAGCATCTACTGAAAGGATACCATTTTGAAACCCAGAATCATATTATTTCTTAGGTAAAATGGTGGTTTCAGGGCCAAAAAGAAGTGAGTTATGATGAGACAATTTCCTTTTCTATATGCTAATACTTATTTTGCAGCATTCTGATTACAAGCTTGCAAGGTCTGTTATTTCTGTGCTAATTGCAGAATTATATGACATGTAGATCCAAGAATCAAATAGCTATTTTATTAATCTTATTTTGATTTAAAGTAAAACACTAAAAATCATGTCGTCACAATAAAACTCTCTTTAAGTTTCACAAACACACTTATAAAAGTAATTTTGGAACATGTTTCGTGAGGTACATTCCTCACATTGTCAACCAAAAACAACGACTGAGGAGTCCAAAAAGCTATTTTATTATTTTTAATAGTTATTCTCAACTGTTCTTGCGCTGCTTAAGCTTTAGTATCCAGTTTTAACAGTTTATTTTTAATGTGAAATAAACAATCTCATTTTGTAAAAAAATATAGAATACTTTGAAATGCTGCTTACACACGGTAAAGGAGCTGCATCAGCATAAATCTATCAAGAAAGGTTTGCACCATATACCAGGATGTTTATTTCTTTATATACTTTAGAGGTATGTGGCTTTGTTGTGAAACATAATATAAAGGACAGCATTTCCCAAAAGAAAAAGATAAAGCATCTTCTAGTAGATACTTACAAATGCTAGTACTGGAACTGATATAGTCTGCAGCCAGGGCTGCAAATGCTGTGTAGAAAGTCTCATATTCCTCATCATGATGCAAAAGTTCATTTTCACTGCAACAAGTCATACAATAAGGTTTTATTTCTTTCGTACACCTACTAACAATCTACCTACATTGTTTAAAGTTATAAATTAATTATTTACAGGTAATTCTTTTGATATAAGAGGCCAGAAAGTGAAATATCTCAAAATCATGAATAAAATACACAACATAGTGCAATTATCTCTGCTCATACGTGAAGAGAAAAAAAATCACAAAATGAAAAATATATTATTTTATTTCAACATAACACAACATTGAAACCTTCAATAAACAAAAATTAAACACTAAAAATTAAAATGTAAATTGGGACATTTCAGGAACATAAAGTACAAATAAAATAGAGAAATCAGCATAGCATATCATTTTTGGACACAAAATCATGACATAATAAATAAAACAAAATTATTAAAATCAGTACAAGGACCTATGGAACTAGCAACCTGGGAGAAAATCTACATCTACAAATACAGTCTAATGAACTTCCACATTGCCAGAGATAAAAACATTAACTACAACTTTACCACACTGCCACCAGAGCAGAATACACATTCCCACAACTCAACGAATGATCAAACAGTTGAACTTTAGCCTGGCTGAAGATGGGAACTAAATGTTCTCGAAACCGGTTCCATACTTTTATGAAAAGTACGCGAAGCTTTAAGAGTGTGTAGTTCAACTGAATGTCCTTTCAGAGACATGCAACATTGGTCACACCTTTACCATACTCAGTTCCTTGCAGAGTCAATCCTCTTATAAACATCATTTATACTTCATCAAAATGTTGCAGTTTCATATTACTGAATCGATCATGCATGTAGATAGCAAATTTTGTAGTATGTTCATCAAAACTGCTTATTTTTAGTAGTTTTCATCATACAAAATTATGATTCAATATTCATACTTTACGTTTTTGTTGTAGAAAGCTGGAATGCAAATGCAGTACAGATATTGCAGTTAGAGCTTTACTGGACCTTAGCATTTTTAGCAAATGGCAAATAATTCAATTAAAATTTCCTGTTTTAATTGAATTCTGTGATAGCTATCAGTCTATTGCCATACCTGGAGCACCATCTAGGTAAATTTATAAAATATACCTTTGGATATAGTTTAAAACAAATTGAAGACTAATAGTTTTTTTCACTGATTGTACTTATTTTCCTTCTGGGTATGATAAATATATCTTGAAGTGATTGTAAATGAAACAAAAACCACAGCTTGACTGGTGATATATATCAAGTGCTTACTCTGCACAAATTCGAAACTATAAATAATAAGGGAATAAAACATTCAGCTGATAAACAAGAAGTAAAATTAAGGGAAACTTTATAGTTTTCCTTTGATACAGAATGGATGCATTTTGAGCAATGGCATTGAGTAAAGCAATTCAAGTAGTAAATTTAATGGAGATCGCATTCTGAAAACTAAGGTCGCACAGTCAGGCTTATCATTGCCAATATAATCCAAATGAGCTCAAATAAAGCAGAGGATTGTATATACTCATATATATATCATTTTTAACCTGAATGATGTAAATTTTTTTTTTTAATTCTTAAAAAAAGGATTCATGACAAAATTGGCCAGGTGATAAAAAGCTGACTTCATGAATGAAATAGGACATAACATTTAGAACCTATAATTATAAATTTACACGACTAAGATATTGACATAAATGAACTGACACGAAATTAAATGTTATATTATATTTAATAAATGAACTTATGAATAATATGAATAACTTATGAATAATAATTTAATAAATGAACTTATTGGCTCAAAAGTATGCATACATATATGCGTGTGCCTAAGAACATAAGCTGTTCGAAATATTGTGATATTAAATATGTGACTTTCTTAGCTTTTATCCTTTTTCTGCTTAACTAATTATTATTGTTTTAGTTACAGTGTTCATTATGTTACTTTATTTTTCATTTATATATATATATATAGCATTTGTATTATAATTATTAAGAACTTTAATAACTAATCATTTTGAATTGATATTTACTAGAACGTTGTTGATTTCATTTATCTGCAGATGTTTTTTAACATCTCAGGTCATTGGCATCCCATTCAATTCAGGGTGTGGAAAAAGTCAATGAATTTTGCTCAGAGGCTTCTTCTTTAAGGCTTGAAGTTGTTTTATGCGCTGAAAATATATGATAAAACCCTTCCCTTCTGAAGGAAGCCATACTTAGGATTTTTATGCCGCAAAAATCCATTGATCTTGGCTGGGATTGAGCCCACAATCTTGGATCTATGGTAGTTACCACCAGACCACCTGGACAAGAGTTACTATAGCATGCAAGGAATGGGGCTTAGCAACTTGGCAACATTCTCTTAATACTCAACTCTCATCTCATTTGCTGCTGCTCAAAACCATTTTCCTGAGCAAGCATTGTAGGATATTTCTATAGTAAATGGATCCAGACAAATTTTGAAAAGTGACTGTACTAGGGCCTGTAATCCAGCAAGAATATGTGCATGTGGCATTTTATTGTTAGAGGCTTAATACTCAATATAGGTATAACAAATGTGTTAGGAATATACATAAATTATAGTATCAGATTTATTAAAATAGCGGTACACACTGCGTAATTTGAACTATTTTTCCATTGACTTTGCATGTCACAATTTTAGAAACAAATTCTTTAAGCATGAATTTAATACATATTCAATACAATAAAAACAATGGATTAATGTTCACATTCTGTGAATGAATTATAACCTGTTTATGTCCTGACCATTCCAATCATTATGTTACATTCGTTAGAGCTGAGAGGTGCTATTAAATCTGATAACTTTGGCATCTTTTTATATTATTTAGCTTTACCACTGTGGAAAGATGACCAACAGCCAAGCAACAATGGAAGAAGGATACAACAAGAATATGTGCACAAGACTTGATACTATAGAAAAATGTTTTACTTTTATTACATAGATTATTTTATATAATTTACTTAGTTATTGAATGTGCATGGAGAGAGTTAGTATCTATTACATGTTAGATGCAGGATCTTTTAATCTTCATGTCCACATGCAAAAAGTAGCAAAAAATATATTCTGTATGCAATATTTTACTACATATGACTTGCAAATTACATTTCAAATGGTTATGTTCATTACCATGAAATTACCATGTAGTTTAATCACAGAATAGAAAGATAACCAGATGTTGCTGTGATTGCTCTCCATTGTGTTGGAACATTGCTATGTGAGATTTTCCACATCCTTAAAAAACTAAAAATCAGCAGAATGTTCGTGTATCTTGCTCACTTCTTCAGTGAAACTTTGAATGATTGCCAAAATCCAGATGCCTGCACTCTGTAGGAACTGACATGGTGGTCATGCAGTGCACAGCTCTCATTTGGTATACCCGTTATGGAAACAAAATTCATGGCTCATGAGAACACTTCAAGGAGATCAATCATGAGATTGCTAAGAGAAGGCTTCGGATTTAATACTTATCGCTGCAATGCTGAAAGCATCAGAGGAATCTAGTTAAACAGTTACCAAAAATTCCTTTTATAAAAAGAAGTTTTCCATTAAAAAAAAAACTACTATTGGCAAGATGAAAGGGCATATGCTTTTAACTCCCCAAATAGCTCTTGAACTGGTCCAGAGGATTCAGGGGTCCCCAATCTGACTAATGGTCAATGCGTAAAATAAAAGTAAACCAAAATTTGTTGAAACTCCAGTGAAAATCCTGCAAATCACTTTGTTCATGAGTATGCACAAGAGTTTCGAGCAGAATTCAGCACCAGCTCACAAGACAAGATCTACCTTCAGAGAAATGTTCTAATTTTATTGTTGCTCAAGACTGGCCTTTCAGCACTCTAATCTCAACCAAATAAACTATAAGCTATGGTCAAAGCTTCCAAGAATGGCATGTAAGAAAAGTAGCCTAATGTTGAGGGCCTCAAGTGATCCTTGCAGGCAGCAGTAGCAGATTTCTCCATGGAATTATTGCATGGAACTGATGAATGCCCATTTAATCATATGTGAGGCAAAAGTAAGCCATTTTGAAATATGATTGATGTAAAATGCATAGAACAGACATGACACCATATGCATAAAAATTGTGTTAAAGCACTGATGCACATAGTTATTATGCATATTATACTGTAACAGAATTAAAGATCAAACTAGATGTAAGTAGACAACAGGTATGAAGGTAGATCCATAAGTTTCGGCCTTGCCAATAAGGATTATCGCCTTTACAAAACCTTATCTGGTGTCATACCTTATCTGTTAAGTACATAATTGCAGCTGTAAATTCCACTCTGCTGTGTTCAGTTGTTCAGATATAGTTGCATAAAGAATGTAGATCTTGAAAATGCCTTTGATACTGTCAAAAGAGAGGAACTTTGGATTAAGCTGAAAGAAAAGGGAGTGAGTGGGAATGGGAATGAATGGTGCTACCATTTTTGCTACAGAGGCACACAGGCGACGGACACTGATGATACATGAATGAAATGATATATTGGGAAAGGATTTATTTTTTAAGGAAGGAATCATTCCAGGCCTAAGTTTAGGGTATCTCCCCGGCATTTGCCATTTATGAGGACTGAGGAAAAGCTGGAAAAAAACCTCAGTCAGAGATGACGGTCCTGGCGGTATTCGAACCCAGGCCTCCCACTCACGAGTCTGCAACTTAATGACCTCGGCCACTCGCGGCGGTGTGAGTGGGAAGATTATACAACTAATAAGAGGCTGTATTCAGGCAATAATTTTTGCATTATGCTCAAAGCAACAAAGTAAACAGACTGGGTACCAAATAGAATTGGCTTAAGATAGGGATGTAAATTAAGTCTGGTAGTATTCAATCTGTTTATAGGTGAGATAGTCAAAGAAATAGGGAGGGAGAATAGGCACTGTCCATCAATTAAAAATAAAGACATTCCAGGTTTGCTTTTTGCAGATGATTTAGTAACAGCTGCAATTATAATGAGGTTAAAAAAAGCAATAGAAGCAACAGAGAAATATTGTAAAAAATAGGGCTTAAAGATAAATAAAAGTAAACAAAAAATTTGATTTATAAAAAGGGGAACAAACTCAGCAGAGATGAGAAATGAAAAGTGAAATTGAAAGAGAAAGGAAATTTGAACATTTGGAGGTACGGCTGAACAGTAATGGAAAATGGACAGAACATAGTAAGAATGTAGGGAAGGGAAAATTAGCTACCAATAGTATGAGAATATGCTTGAAGAAAATTCAAAGTATGTGTAAGCTGGTTAGAGAGAGTATATTCAGCTACAGTTGAATCAAAAATGATGCATGGGATAGAAATATGGGGGACAGAAAAAGGGTGGGAATGTATAGATCAGATTCATAGACCAGTCTGTAAAATGATATTGGGATTACCTAGAGCTGCACTCAATGGAATAGCCCTGATGGAACTAGGAAAGGGGGGGGGGGGGGGCTGAAAAGGTCTAGTAATAAAATGTATTGTGAAATACTGGCAGAGGATGCAATCATTGGAGGAAGGAAATATTCTCAAAGACAGCTTGGAGGTGCAAGAAAAAGGAAAATGGGAAGAAAGCTGGGTATGTAGATTAAATGAAATTGTAAAAGAAAATGGTTTGGAAGAGCTAGTTAGTTTACACTTACAAAATGGACAACATGTGTGGAATAAAGTGAGTGCAAAGATTGATGATATAGAGAAACAGGAAATATGTGGTAGCCTAAGAGATAAGAGTACTCTGATATATTATAGGAGTTTTAAGAAAGAGTGGGGCAGAGAAAAATATATTGAGGTTTGTGACAAAATGAATAGGGAGGATATGGCATGGGCAAGAACAGAAACAATGATGTTAGGTAGGGTAAAAATTGACAAAGAATTGTGCCCACTGTGTGGGAAGGTAGATGAGAACTTGCACTGTATATTAGAATGTACAGAAACCAAAGGATGGAGAGAGGAAATATGGAACAAGAATTAGAATAATTTGCAGACAAAAATTCTGATATGAAAAATTTTTGGGATTAGTAGAAAAGAAATTTTTAATCAGTTTGGAAATTACGTAGGGAAAGTAATAAAAAAGTGGTGGAAAAAAGTAATCACGGCAAGGAAAGATGGTTATAAGATACCAATGAGGGAAGATTATCACCTTAGGGAAGTATATGTAACGTTCACTGAATAATATGTTTAGTTAAGAGTCAGGTAGGATCCATATACACAGCAACTAGGTCGTTAGTTGTATAGGATCCTGAATTAACAAGCACTCAAGGATCAAGGAAATATTGTAAAAACTGTAATTAAGATGTGTAGAAATAATAAATATTCATTCATTTACTTCTAAACCTTTGAAAATATCAGTGTTTACCACTTCAGTCATGTGTGACTAGATACATGAAGTACAGATTAAGAGCTAGGTACTGATTTAAAACACTGCAATAATTTTATATTAATGCACATGTAAACCTGTATATAGCAAAATTTATGCAACTGAGTGATTTATCTGTTTCTGCTTCTCTGGCTTTTGTTTTGGTTGGGTTGTTCTAGGGGCTGTTTTTTTTTCATTTTTAATGTAACCATTTCAGCAGATGTGCACCATATTTTTTGGAAATATAGAATGTGTACTACTGTGCAAGTGACAAATTCTATATTCGTAAGTCTCTGAGATGCTTTGCAAACTCAAGGAATGCTACAGGAATTAAACTAAATGCTTGCAGCAATCTTTTGTGAATTACAGTATACAAAGGCAGCATGCATTATATAACTAAGCGATAACTTAACTTATGTGCTTTGCATGAAAAATTATAATCATTAGCTGCTGTACCATAACAAAAAGTATATCAACATTTACACAAAGCATACATTAACAACAATATATGTACTGATTAATACATTCGGCATAACCACAAACAAAAATGCAAATATGAAAAAGGTATATTGTTTCCCACAAACATAGAAATTATTGCATCACATTGTGAAGCAATTTCACTTGCTGGTACACGTTATTAATCTTCACCTATTTTATAATTAATATACATTGTTATTACTTTATTTTAACATAAAGTGCACGACAAAAAGCTCATAAAAATTTAATGAGTCATTGCAACCTACAAACTCTCCTGCACGACGATACGGAGAAAATTCTTACCTTCGGTTGATTGCTTTTACTAGTTCCAGTAGGTCATTTTTATTAAAGGAACCATACGAAGCTGCTAAAATGGGTTTTACAATTGATGCCCATTCAACACCTCCACTATTCGCTGCCATTTTTTGTTTAATCGATTTCTTGAAGATAAAACTATTTAGTGATTTTCCAGAAAAGTACACTCCAGCTGATCACGAAATTCTCCTCTAGCTCAATTGACCATCAGAGCAAGAATTAACAGTGTTGCCAAATATAAGTATGTGGTTTGTATATGTGTGTGTGCGTGTGTCCCTCAGTTCCCTTTATTACCAATTATTATTCAAATTAACTTAAATTTAAAAAGTTTAGCTTTTAATTATTAAATAAAATGATTAATTGAATATCTATTTAATTTCTAAAAAATTTCCGATAGTAATTTTCAAATGCTGGTACTACATTTACGTTTCAACAAAAGATAAAGATGTACCAACTACCCAGCAAGCTCAGGAATAATGTAAATGCCATCGTATCATAACCTAAAAGATCCTCAAGTTTGTTAAAGAATAGAATAAACAACAATTTTATCTATATTGCGTGAGCGACTTTTTCACTCATTCATTTAATTTCATGGTATAATATATTTGTTTAACAAAATGCCGATACAAAATTTATTAAATATTACCACCGATAAACTGTTTGAAGAGCATACTATTTCGGAAATTATTGAAACACAGAAAAGACTACAAGCTGAAATTGAGAGAAAAAGGGAAGAATTACGTACCATGGTAGGGTAAGTGAAATGAGAAGTCGTAATACTAATTTTCTACATGAAATTTTGACATGTTTTCTTTCTTTTGTCATTCCCTAATCTCTCTCTCTCTCTCACTGACATGCTATTTTAATAGTAATAAAATGTTTTGATGTAGGGAGAGATACAGGGATCTTATTGAGGCAGCAGACACCATTGGGGAAATGAAGCAAACTGCAGAAGGAATCATCTCTCATATCAATAATATGAGCATGAGATGCCAAGAACTGCAACAGAAGCATCTCCTTGGATTTAAGACAGAAACTGAGAATTATAAATCTGAAAGGTAACTAATTTTTTTCTGAATTATTGCAAGCACAATATCTGCCACTTTACTTGACAAATATCTATGTCTTAGCTCTGATTATAGTAATATTATTAGAAAATAATATCAAAAAACTCTTCTGGCTTTGATTAGATTAATATTAAAGTCATAAAGGTCTGTGCAAAGGAAATTAGTGCCCACTTGTCATTTGGATACATCTTTAACATTTGGCATATTTCTTGAAAGGCTAAAATATTCAGTAGTGAAGCCTCTGTTCAAAAAGGAAGAAAGCATAAATGTCTCTAATTATAGACCTATAGCTATTTCACCTACATTTTGAGAAAGCTATGTACAATAGGCTTTACCATTACCTTAAAGTGGTGGTGGTGGTGGTGGTGTTTATTTCTCCTGCATCACAAACATTTTTTTTAATACAAAATAGACACAAATAAAAGAGAGAAAAAAACATTACTTTTAAATATAACAATTAGGCACTGAATCCAATTAAAATTTATTCCAATGTGATTGGCTCAGCCCCCCAGTTCCCGGTTCATCAGCAGCTACCTACTAGAGTATCCAGGGGACCGGGCTTCGATCCACCCAAAAACAAAACACAACATTAAAAGTAATTTATACATTCAATACAATATTAAGTTATATTTCTTATAATACTAAATCTTTCTTCTTTTTTAATTAAACCCATTCGGTCAAATTTATATCATTTAGAGTTGCTTATTCCTTAGAGCCTTATACACACTAACACCCAGGTTATTGGTGTATAAGGATCCTGTTTAACTAATATTAGATAACTGGCCCCATACCCTCCCCTACTCATTCCATTCTCCTTTTACTATCAGACAGTTTTATTCTCAAGCACATTTCCTAAGTATTTTATACCCATAACCATTTTTGTCTTACCTTGCATATGTATTTTCCTAGTTTCTTAATGTTTTCATCTGATTTTAAATTTAAAATTCTTCTACCTCTTATTTCATCTGGTAGGTTTTCCCATTTTCTTAATATGAACCGTTCCCTCCAAAACTTAGTTTGCTTACATTCTAGTATACAATGCCACTGGTTCTGCACACATAGGACATTTCCCCTTAGTGTGTCCATTTTTTAATTCCACTTACATATTTTACTCCTGTTCTATACCATGCCAACCTTCCCTTCCTACCTTATCACAAATTTCAACATATCTTGCTCTTCCCCACACATTTTTAGTATACTATATAATTTCAGAGATTTTTTGGTGTTAAGATTTGCCCATATTTCCTGTTTTTCTATATCCTCAATTCTTATTATCTCTTTCCAAAATCCTTTACCCAACCTTTCTCCCTCGTACCATACTAGTCCCATGCCCACTTCTTGTACAATATTTTGGATTTTAGATAACCAAATTTCTCTCCTCTTGTGCTACCAGACACTGGTTAATAATATTCTCGTCCTCTAGTCTGCCTATTCTATACCAATATTTCAATACTCTTTCCATGACCTTGCTTTTACAGCCCAATCTTCCTAGTTCCATTAGAGCAACCTCGTTAGGTGAAGATCTAGGTAAGCCTAGAACAATTCTACAAAATAATCTATTTATCATATTTATCCCTTTCCAACCTTCATCTGGCCCCCAAATTTCTATTCCATACATCATTGTGCTCTCCACTATTGAGCCATATACTCTCTCTAACCATTTTACTTGCATATTTGGTATTTTGTTAACACAAGATCTGATTACACTCATCCAGGATGGATGGTTTTTGTTGGATAAAGGGAGGGCACAGAAGGGTAGTTGCCCCCCTCAAGATTTTTAAAATCATAAATTTTCATTTAATAGCCAAAACACTGATATTTTAAAATAAAGCAATTAAGGTGAACATAACTGAAAAATGTATATTTTCTTTGTTATATTGATTTTAAAAATTATGCTGTTCAATTGATTTTTCAAACTGAACAATTTTAATTATCATTTACTTTCCAAAATCTGTAGCCCCTCCTTCAAAAATATTCTACAGGCATCCTTGCTCAAGGTTCTGTTCTGGGCCCTCTTCTTTTTCTGATGTATATTAATGATCTCTCCTTATCTTTCCAAGATATAGTAAATACTGTTCTATTTGCAGATGATGCAAGCATATTGATAAATGGGAATAGTTTAATGATTGTGCCAAACTAAATCTATTTCTGAGTTCTTTGTGTGTATGGTTCAAAGCAAATAAATTTTCTCTAAATCTAGATAAAACAAATGTTATGAAATTCATCACTCACAGATCTCCAAATCCACTATTACAAATTGAATATTATAACAGTGTACTTCTTCAAAACAAAGATATTAAATTCCTTGGTTTAATTATTGATAATCATCTGAATTGGAAAGTTCACATTGATCTTATAATACTTAAACTTAGCAGTGCATGCTATGCAAAAGTGCATTAGTAACATTGGAGTCAATTAAGACTTTAAACCTGTTTATTATGCTTATTTGAACTTAATAATGAAATATGTCCTATATTTTGGGGTAACTCAGTTAAAAGTGAGCATGACTTCCTATTACAGAAAAAAGCCACAGAATAATCACTGGTACACATGACAGACATTCATGCAGAAACCTCTTTAGGCAATTTGAAACTTTAACTCTTCCATGTGATTATATATTATTCCCCAAGAACTTTCATATAAGAAATAAAGAAAAATATGTACAAAATCAAAATATACATGACAAGAATACTGGACAAAAAGCAAATATACATAGACTGGTTTCGACACTTTCCTGCCATCAAAAAGGAGTTTATTACAAATGCATTTTAGTACAAAATGCTCTTCCCTCAAGCCTAAAAGCCTTAATTGACAATGGTAAATCCTTTAAAACTTATTATGCTGTAAAGGAATATATAAGTGACAATATATTACATTGGGTTAAAAACCCTGCAACAATTTTATATCAATGCATATAAAAATATTCATATAGTCAAATTTGTGTGATTGAGTGATTTGTTTGTTTCTGCTTCTCTGGTTTTTATTGTTTTGGCTGAGTTGTTCTAGGTGTTGCTTTTTCATTTTTATTGTAACCATTTATGCAGATGTACACAATATTTTTGTAAATGTAGATTATATGTTACTATGGTAAATGTAAATGACAAATTCTATGTTTGTAAATTTCTGTGACTACTTCTCGAACTCACTGGATGCTGCAGGAACTAAACTAGCTTAGTGATGTAGAGCTTCTTTAGCTTAATAAATCCTAAGCTTAGGTATTCATTTTTTACTCTAAACTCCACTTACTTACATAAAAATAAGATGCGTTTTGGGAGAATCTCTCCTATCTTCAGTTGCTCACTGAACTGCCTGATTAGATATTCCTGACTGCAAAAATTGAAGAATGTTAGCTTTACTGTTTACATAATGAATTCTCACAAAAATTTGTCGATAATCTCTACATTCATGATAGACAGGTTTTAGATCTTTTTTTTATAGGTATTTCTATTTTAAAATTTTTCTAGGCTCTAATTTCATAAGTAACAACTAAGACAACTGTGGCAATATTTTGTTTACAAGCATTACATAAAGTGTGCACTATGTAGCGTTTCTAGATTTGCATTGAGTTTTTCAAGTTGTAAGTTGTAAATTACTTTGATTTTTCAGGGTGCTGAAGAATAAAGGATATTACTCCATTTCTGTGCAAATAAAAATATTGATGGACATCCCAGAACAAATCTGGACAGCCATTGAAGATGAAAACTACATTTTAAGTTCACAGCTTTTCCTCCTTGCTAGGCATATTAATACTGGTAAATAGAATGAACTTCACGTAATTTTATCTTCATTGCATTTATTCCATTGTAATGTGTAGTGTAATTTAGGCTTCTTAGAGCATTAAATTCTCTCCTTTGATGTTATGTCCATAAAAGTTAGTAACTATAAGCACAAATATCTGCATTCTCCATCTATTACAATTTTTTTTAAGTTGAGTCATTAAGCATTTCCCTGGCTAAATAAGTTGCTGTACTCATTTATCTGAACCTCTTTATCTTTTAATTTTCCTTAAAGATGAATAGTTTTTCTTGGAATTTGGTGGTTTAGCAAATTTAAATTCAGGACTTTATTTAAAATGTATAGAAATAAATTTTACTGCTGTACCTGTTTTGCTAGCAGTCAGTTGATATAGTGTGATGACTAATGATAAAATATCATCATATCTATATCTGCAAATAATTAAGTGATAGTGAAACCAAAAATGAGACTGATTCATGATGCATAAATGGGAAAGGTTATGTCTCATAAGAAGCTTACTTAAAATGCCAAACAGAAGCATTCCTACAGAACTGATGGCAGTGAAAGGCTTGCATGATTGTGCTGCATACAAATGATAAACAAAATTGATACAAAATAAATTTACTAATTTAGGTCTAATCATGAATAATTTCACTATAGTGCATAAAGACACACTAACAGTAGAACCAGCAGTGTTTAAATATGTACAAATGTAAATACTCTACTTACGAAGCTGTTGACAATGGAGTGGTAATATATCCTAAACTTAGGTATTCATTTTTTATACTTAACTCCACTTACTTACATAAAAGTAAGATGCGTTTCAGGAGAATCTCTCCCATCTTCAGTTGCCCACTGAACCGCCATTACTCGAAACGATGGTTAGACAATCGGATGTTTCTGTGATGACCTCTGTTGCTTGAAGTAGGAGTAGTTATCCATAGGAGGAAACTGGAAATTCATTAGGTTTTCTCTATTTCTTAATATGATAATTTTTTCCCAAGTAGATAATTCCAATTGGTTGTGAAGATGTTTCAGCATCTTATGCATCTTATTTTCATGTAAGTGGAGTTTAGTGTAAAAATTAATACGTAAGTTTAGTATATGTATTTGTAGTGTTTTGTAATTTGTGAAAGTAAATGGTAGGTCTAAAGTAACTTTTCTAACATTGTGTAATTTGTAATAGTGTGCATACTGTACTATAATTTATTTCATCATCTGGATTATTTGGATTCTGGATGATTTCTAATTCCAGCTAGTATGGATAAATGAGGTTCTACTGTATATAGTAAATGACCCAAGTGGCCAAGATCACCACTGCTAAACAGAATGTCTGAATTTTGAATCCTAACAGGACTGTCTTCCATGACTGGTATTTTTTCTAGGCTTTCCTCAGCCTTCATCAATGGCAAACGCTAGGGAGATGCCCTAAAATTAGACGTGAAATCCTTCCACACAAAATTTTTCTCCCCAAATTTATCTTATTTTCTAATGTATCATTACAGTCCATCATAACCTGTGATGCCTAAGTAATGAAAACGGGCATTAAGCACTACTCAAAAAAAAAAAGCATCATTGAACATATTTGCAATGTAATAAGTGTGACAATTCAATCTAACTTTCTACCAATTATTAAATAAATAAATAAATCTCAGTAAGCCATCTGCCAGCAGCATGAATGGGTTGCAGCTGACCAAATCGTTGTCATAACTGATCCATAATCTCCCCACATAGTGGTTTAAAATGGAACACAGTTTTTTCAGTGTCTACTCCAGGCTTTTGGGGACATTTTTCCTCCATGTGCTATAGTATTCCATTGGTTTGGTGACCATCTCCATGGTCATATGTCTGCTTACAAATTGGGAGTCCCATTATTGGAGTTTTTCTTTATCCTGGAATGCCAGGTAATTTTAAGTGTTGCAGGCTCTGAACTCATTTATGCACGCATTTTATCAAATATTCATTCATCATCTTCTTAGGCCTTTATTGTTATAAGGAATGCTAAACTTTCCAACAAAAATTGGTTTGACAAATTTAAAAGGGGACAACAATCTCATAAAAACAAAAAGAGAAGTGGCAGGCCAACAAAAGTAGTTACCAAAGGAAACATTTTCCATAAATGATCAGAAAAGGTCCAAGACTGTGTTCTGAGAATTTAGAGTTGGCTCAAAGGATTAGTTTGTCAAGTGTTTTTACCATTCTTCATGAACACCTATAAGTAAAACATATTCCCAAAAGTAAAGGAAAAGTGTTGCATAGGTGCTTTTTCTTTTCCAATGGTGAAGCCATTGCAGCAGATTTGAAGATTGTAGTTTATTAATACTAGTGCCTTTTTGTGAACATTAATGTCTATTGCCAATTACCTGTAAAATCCTTGAGACATTGCAGTATAAGATAAAGCCGTCAAAAAGTTATCCTTTCTACAGCAAATTTGGGAATAGCACCTGTCATGTTAGACATGCTATGGCAAAGAGTCTAGCAAAAATAGCACATTTCACATTTAAACTAGTGGAAACATATGTAATGACTGTGTATGAGCTTCTTGTTTATATTTCAGGTCTTCATCTTGGCACAGAGGAGGTTAGTTTGACTGAAGTGATGCAATATTTTCCTATCATTGTGAGGCAGTGGAGCTCAATAAACCATTTTCATGGCACTATTACAAATGGTTGTGAGAAAATGTTACAGTTACACACTTTAACACCTCAGGTAAATGTTTCATTGACTTCATCAGGCATTAATGGTATTAGACATTCATATTTTAT
The DNA here is from genome assembly GCA_030762175.1 of Metallyticus violacea. Taxonomy (NCBI): domain Eukaryota; kingdom Metazoa; phylum Arthropoda; class Insecta; order Mantodea; family Metallyticidae; genus Metallyticus; species Metallyticus violacea. Next base: position 24,470,843 of record CM060835.1, on the reverse strand, counting down.
GAAAAGAGCTAATCCAGATAACTTAACCAGTCTGAAATTTACCAGAATGCTCCTAAAAATATTAGATGTTACTTTTCTAGCTTTCAAACGTTTGCCAATATCTTGTTGTTAATTTATCTAGGTTTTTACAAGATTTTACATTTTTCTAATGAAGACATTTAAAAAAATTAAATCAAAATGTTATAAATATAGCTGCATCTGATATGTTTCAGGATGCATCAAACTGTTTGAGCACACTTGTGTTGTTGGAAGGGCTTGGTTCAGTGGAACTTCTCAAGAAGTTTCTGGCACTTCGCACACAGGCTTTACAGCAAGAATTACAATCTGATAGTCACGAAACTGTCAAGAAGCATATTGCCAATAGTGTAAGACTCCTGGTGCATACAATTTCCTTGCTGCATGCTTGTTTTCTTGGTAAGTTGTTGAATCAGTGTTCATCATTAATGTTTTGAAAAATGTTTACTTAGTTTTGTTATTTATACCGAGGGTGCCCAAAAATGTATACAACTTTCACAGTAAATATCTATTTAATATATTTCAAAATTGAACTGAAAAACAACAGTAATGTGTAGTATGCTGTTCTGTAAACAGATGTGACTCACATTATGATAGTGTTGCTACGTGACAGGTAAATCAACAATGAACAAATGAAACCAAGATTATTGTATGATGTTCTGTAAACAGATGTGACTAACATTACGTTAATGCTAGCATTGCTACAACAAAATGAAGCCAAGATTATCATTTGAACAGCGTAAAGCAATTTTGAAGTGGTATTGGAAAACCAAGAATGTTGTTGAAGTTCAAAGGCAGTAGAGGCATATGTACAGAACAGAACCGCCAACGCAAGTAACAACTGCATGCATTTGAGACAAATTTGAGATTCATAGTACCATATGCGATGTTTACAAGGGCAGATCTGGGCTGAACAGCTACACTGGCAGCACTTTGGGAAGAAATTGAAATGGCATGTGCTGCAATCGCTGAGCACATTTTTGCAAATGTTGCTCAGTCTTAGTTCAACGTACTCATAAGTGTATTGATGCTGATGGTGGGCATTTTGAGCAACTGTTGTAACTGTAAAAATCTAAGATGATTAGTGCTCATCATTTTCTGTTTGTGTAATTCAGTTTTGTTATGTTAAAACAGTTTTTTCTTTGCTTGAAGTGTTTATACATTTTTCGGCACCCTCTGTGTATATAAGGATTTTCACAAGAAATGTAAAATTTCAATTAAAGTAGAGTTAAACAATTTTTGAAAGGGGGTTAAGAAGTGTCAAATGCCACATCCTGAAATTAATTTTTATATGTAAATAAAAGGTTTTTATAATTTTTTTTTTCTTTAAGGATAGAGTTTATTAATATGCATCATAGGCAATGAACATTGATGATACATAAAAGAAAATAATAAATGGGGAAAGAATTTTTTTAATGTAAATTTTGGATGGAAACATTCCAGACCAATGTTCAGGAGAAAATCTGGGGAAAACTTTATTCGAGAAGGGCAGTCTTGGTGAGAATCGAAATGAAAACAATCTGCTCATGAATCTGCCTTTAACAACTTCAGCCATCTGTGTTAGTTGCAGCCATTTTGTGTAAATTGTGATGTAGGCTAAAGATCTGGTAACAAATTTTAAATAGCGGGAATTTCACATAGTGTAATATTGCAAATTTTGGTACCATGCTATGATGAAGGCAACAGCCTTTGAAGCATGTCCAAGTAAGTGGAAAAAAATTAGTGATATTTGATGATTTGCTCATATAAATTGCAATATCTGGTGACAAACTTAAATTTTTAGGCATGCTGGAGGTATTCCTCCCTACCTCATTACATTGACACCATCTTTCTGAAAGCTTTTCAAGTGCCAAACAGAACCAGTCTTTTGGGGCACCAGAAACAGACAGCTTCTTGTAAGCACTCAGCATTTGTGAATTTCTAGCAGTTTCATTATACCAGACAAGGCATCTATGCAGACTTTATGAGGTCTGGAATTATATCAGAACAACTCATGTTTCACCCTTTTCACTAGCTGTCTTTGCTGAATTTACCAATAAACGTAATGGGGCTTGTTACGGTACTTTTTACTATTGATCTTTTCACAGTGCGGAAGCAGAATGCTGCCAGGATTCCAGAATAGAGAAGCCAGCTATCTCTTGTATGTCAAAGCTGATTTGATTTTTTTGGCTGTGAACTGTTGTCATGCTTTCATTGCATCGATGGCTCCTTCTTAAGGAATGTTAAATAACTGAAGAAAAGCTCCTGGTGCCTGTTATGGAGTTCCAAGAGCATCCTTGCATCTTTAAATTCATTTTTTTTTTCTTCTTCTGGATGAATAATTGAATAAGAATCCATTGAATAAGAAACCTTTCTCATTTGCAAATCTCAATGATATCATAAAGTGTTGCTTTTCCTACCCATGTCATACTGCAATTGTCGAAGTGTAATGTATCTGTCATTTAATTAAGATTGATGTATGACTGAATTACACTACACACTCTTATTCGCTGCACTACTTGTTTAAAATAGAACAAATGTCGCAAACCATCATCCACATCCTCAGCTGTCAATGCTAGATAATTCACATATTACTTTGGAAATGCATATTCTGCTCTAGTCAAGTACATAAAACAATCGTAATTATATGATTAGCTTCACTGTACAAGTTCCAATTAGCATTTCAAATTAAATATCTGTCATTTTCCCTGGTCACTTATAAGAATGCAGGGATGGAGCTTTCCTTTCCATAAATTTTCTGCTCTCCCATTTCATTCCATTGGCTGTGTTACAAAGTCAAAAGTGCCAGGGCAAGGAGTACTGGCATTGTGTGGTGGCTTGCACTTTGCAATACTTTCTACCCCATTATTGGTATTGAAGTGGCCCTTCTAAGGGACTCAAATTATATGAAGTAGGGTGTCTGCTGTGATGATATTGGGATGTTATATTTTGAAAAATGTTAGGGACCCTATCTATGTCCTAGACTCACAGTCTGTGAATCCTGGCCATCCAATGTCTCCGTACCCATTCCTGCCACATATATGCACAAACAACAAGGCTGAAGTATTGAAATATCCTTCTTCATCCCTAACAATCCAATCCAAACATGTTTATCATAAGTAATGATGTCAGAAACTTTCTTGAGGATTGGCCAGGATCATGATGTTTTTGGGTGTCCTGGACTAATCCCGTTGGTCATATTCTCACTCACATCCTTGGAAGTTTGCACCCAACAAAACACATACTCAGCTAGGAACATGGGTCCTACATTCATTCATGCCAGATTCACAATCTCTGATGTTATAACAACCCCTTTCCATAAAAACCAGGTGGTTCATCATTGTCCATGATAATCACATTTCATGGCAATACAACAGCATGAGAGCTCTTCACTTGTATACATTATGCAAAACACTGACTGGAAATACTGCACATCCTATGGTGCAAGTTCACAAAATGTTCTACACTACCTTATGGCAACAGCCCAAAAGTGCTAGTTAAGTGAATCGCAATCACTTTTACCCAAATTCAAAAAATTGCACTCATGGGCAGTCTCATTCTTTTTTGACCAAATTTTGATAGAATCCCTTTCTATATATCTTAAAAAATATTTAAATGCACAAAATTTTGAAGTTAGCATGTATATGAATTAGTTCAGTTATGAATTATGAAACATTTATTGTAGTAACATATAATTCTCAGGAACAAATAAAGTGTTGCATGATAATATTTCAGACAATTTTATGAATTTTACTTGGTGAAATTTCTTGCATTCAAAAACATAGCTAAACAGGGAGGTGGCACATCATTGAAGAATGTAGAATAAAAATATTAAATGTAACAAAAATCTCATAAAATTGTTCCATTTCCTAATTGTGGGAAAGGAAGAGAATTTATTATGCTTATGTGCAGATATTAAATGGTACATAGTTCCCAGATGCACCTCATAAATTGCACTGTTCTCTATGCAATAATGCATTCTGTATTAATCTATTTTACTTAGATAGGTTACAGTTTATGAACTGTTGATTTATTTTATTTCAGATGGGTACCCAGATTCATCACAGCCAGAAGGACTTATCTGGAAGCAATTGAAAAGCATTGTAGGTCATGATGCTCCAGCTGCATTAAACCTTATTGATTTGCATGACTGTATGGCAGCAAAGTTCCTTCCTCCCCTTGTGCAAGATTTCAGGTAAGATATGTGAAAATTAGATAATGCAATAGAAGAATTGTGCAGAGTGACTCAATCAGAATTATTCATTTGTTGTTTATTCATAGTTAGCATGAACCATAAATGGAACAGTTTTTTCTTTCATGAAGAAGCTTCAATATGCTTTACTTTAAATTATTGAAATGCTAAGAAAAATACCACCTACAAAGTGGTCTCCACCTATCTGGCCCAGGCCATTTTAGGTGTAGCTCCTCAAAATTACAAAAATTTGTAATACACTAATGAATTTATACTAACCCTTTATCCAAATTCTAAATAATTAAACAAAGTAAATAATTTCCCCCATGAATGCATCAGATCCAGTCCCGGTTCATCAGCAGTAGCCTAATGGAATTGCAGGAGACCAGACTCCAACCCAATCCAGGAGTTTAAAATAAAATATTTCATTTATTTTACCTCTACCATTATTTTATCAGCTGGCTAACTACAGTTTCTACAATCTACTAATTGCTTTATTTCTAAAATATCTATTGTAATGCTATACTGAACACCTTAAAATAGTACATCCATAATACTATATTATACTCCTGATTATTACCCAATTCAAACAACTCCATGCCATAAATCTAAATTGCTAAAACCAAAGATCATTTACTTACTAATCATCCATACCCATTTATTTTTAACTTTATACAAATATTCTCCTCAATTCCTCAATTGAAATTTGTCCCTAAACATTTTCCTTACTGCTATTTCAGATCTTATACAAACCCATTTTATAAAATATAATTGATATTATTGTATGATTTAGTTGAACTACATACTCTTAATGCTTCACTTACTTATAAGTAGTGGATCATTAAGAGTGTGTAGTTCAATTAAACAATACAATAATATCAATTATATGATTGGCTTCACGGTGCAAGTTCCAATTTACATTTTAATTTTAAGCCCATTTTACTTTGATCAACTGACTCCTACACTCTCTTGTTTGTGGACATTCAAATAGGATGTAAATGATTTGCCTTACTTGAAAAAACAGATTATCTGCCAGTTGGACAGCAGACATTAGTGGAAAATCCCCAAATGTGAATGGAGAGTAGAAGAAGTAAATAGCATGTGTTCATTATCCATAGTACTGGATGACTGGTTCTCCTCTGTGTAATCAAAGTTTTTGATAATTTAAGGTAACCTCAGTCCTAACCAACTCAAATGATTAAAACTCTGAACTTACTCTTGCTTTAATAATTATTTTTTTTTGTAGGCCATCCACTTCAAAACCAATAGAGCCAGTGTCTCCAGGAGAAATGAGGGAAAGCCTATCACAGTGGCTGGACTGGGTGCAAGACTATGTCCAGCAGGAGGTCAGTGCACTTTTGGGGCTTGTGGGATCTGTCAAGGGTCTTCATGCTGTCCGAGAAGAAGCAGCAGAACTTGCAACTCCAGGAGGTAACTGGGACATCATGTGTCAACGTCTCTTCATTCCAAGAGGTCTTAATGTATGGGAGACATACTTCCAGCCACATCTCACAGAGAGAGCAAAGTGTATTGTATCCCAGCACTGGAGTAATGCTTTGGCTCAGCTGCAAGTTGCTCTTGGCAAGGCAATCCAAGAAATCTCCTCAGAGAGGTACAATATGCATTCTTTGTTAGAAGTATTAAATGTTAAATTAATAATCTAGAATTTTAATTGTGTACAATTAAGTAATCAAATGCTCACTGTATCAGCAATGGCACCTGGCCCTCCACTTATTCCTTCTCACTATTTAGTGTTCATTACCATTTATTTTACACCATAAATTGTCCTGTACTAATTACAATCTTTATTAACATTTAACCTGACAAGTGGCTATCATGTGAGATGCAACAGCTGTTGGAGCATGCCAAGCTAGTGGTGGATGGGCAGTAGGAGTCTGGTATCGAGATGAAGGGGAAGTTACTAAGGAGTCAAGCATGCTGTCAACTCCTCGTGGAAGTATATTAAAGCTAAATGCTTCAGAACAGAGGAAGATAGAGTCCAGTGAACTGTTAAGTCAAGGAAAATCTGGTGAGGGGATTCAACTTCAGAGTAAGAAAAAACTGCAAGATTTTAGGTAAATTTAGGATCAGAGTAGGAGAATTTGAAATGGAGGAAGCCAGAGATGCAGTTTGTTTTACTGGAGGAGAATGAGAATATGCAAGCAAGATATTATGGTATATCGTGAAGCAACTTTATTGATAAAGAGTGTGAAGCCAATATAAAAAGGAGCAAGGATAAATCTGTGAATAAAGAAGGACTTGAACTTATTCAGTTTTATAAAGATAATGGGTTTATGATTGTTAATGGTGAGATGAGGGAAGATGATAATGGTGAATATACACATGTTAATGCAGGGGGACAAAGTGTTGTGGATTTTGCATTGTGCAGATGGGAGGATCTATCTGAAGTGCTAAATTTTAAAATAATGAAACTAGTAAGCAACAGCGCACAGTTTCCTATTATACTTGAATGGAGGTGTAAAATCAATGATTATAAAATAGTTAAAAATATATGATATAAAAGAAAATGAGAAAGAGTGTTATTGGGTATAATGAGTGCAAACAGTTTTCAGAAAATTTTTACGAAATGCTGAAAATGGGTTTGTATAAGATCTGAGATAGCAGTAAAGAAAAATTTTGGGGACAAATCTCAATTAAGGAATTTAGGGGGATATTTAGAGTTAGTGAATATAGATGGTTAATAAGTAAATGATCTTTAGTTTAGTTATTTAGATTCATGGCATGGAGTTGTTTGAATTGGATAATCAGGAGTATAACATGTATTATGGGTGTACTATTTTAGGGTGTTAATCAGTGTTTCATGTCAGATTTTCATGGCCTGGAAGAGAGCCAGGGCTATAACCTAGACATGAAGATTATAATTACTTAGTACCTGAATAAAAAATTACATTACTAAACATTTATTGTATATGAGGGCCTGTCAAAAAATGAGTTTATTTTGTATCACTTAGTGGACATACAACAGCAAAACAAAATTTCATGAGAAGAATGGGCCTTGTAGGACCTGTAAAAAAAAATTGAAAGCATATATACTCATTCATAAGAGAGCATAGTACAAACAAAATACAAGCTGTTGACAGTCATATACTGAAAAAGGAATAATTTCATGATCAGCTTACATAGTTTTGAAATTTTGCAGCTGGCTGCAGAAATCTGCCAGGGAAGCATGCGAAATGTTATATCAGGCATAAAGAAGTTCTTTCACAATCAATTGCATTTTAGTGGTTTAAAGTGTTTAAAGAGGACCAAATTCCAACCACAAAGCAGAGCAATCATTGCCATGATTAACACATAGCAGAGTCTCAAAGTTCATGATTTAAGTTTTTGTTTTTGAGAATAAAAATATTTTTCCATGTTGATAATTAAAGACAGCCAAGAGCCCAGCAGAGCTATCAATGTGAGAGAAGATATGTATTCTCAAAAACAAGGGCTTCATCATAAACTTCAGGATTCCTCTAGATTGAGCAAGTTTATTCTCTCATTGCCAGAGGAGACATCAGTTGGTCCACAGCTGATGATTGGAGTGAATGCTCTCTCTCTCTTTTAAACTAACTAATTGAATTAGGCAAGAAGTGCGGGATAGGAAAGTAAAGGGAAAAGATTCTTGAAGTCCTACATTAGCACTCTCATGAGTAATAATTGGTGGTGATGGAATGTTGCCAATAATTGACTGGGAGCCGGGAGGTGTTGGGGATGGGAGCCATGCATGACTGAAGTCCTGAATTGTCCCTGGGGTTTCTAAGGATAAGTTAGGACAAGAAAGAGGGTTAGAGTAGGAATTGTTTTAATCGTATAAAATATAGTGAACTTTTGTAACAATAGTGTCAAATATTAACATTTTAAAAAAATTCAGTCCAGATTGTAACATACACACCACTAAAATTCAATAAAATGGAAGACTAGTTTCTGGAGCCATCACTCCTATCTTCAGTTCCTGGTTGACTGCCAGCCTCACTGTTTGTGGTAGATCGATTCATCTCTGGTGAAGTTTTAATGAACTTTTGTATTAGTACATCACTTGATGGGATTTCGAAATTAAAAACTTTCTCTTTATTCTTCCAAATATAGATGTTTTCCCAGACTGTAAGTTCAGTTTTTCCTTTAATTTTTTTAAGTAATTTGGAGTTTTTATTAATGTTATGTTGTTCTTTCCAAAAGTGCCAAGCTACCGCCGATTTTTCTTCTTGTTTTTGGTTTATATTCCTAATACAAAAGTTCATTAAACCTCCACCAGAGATGAATCAATCTACCACAAACAGCGAGTCCAGCAGTCGACCAGGAACTGAAGATAGGAGCGATGGCTCCCGAAACTAGTCTTCCATTTTATTGGATATTAGTGGTGTGTATGTTACAATCTCGACTCAATTTTTTTTAAAATGTTAATTGTTTTAATCATCTATTTAAGTAACACAGATTTTAACTTTAAAGCTGGGTTTTATTTTTGCATTGGTTGGTGTGGTTCTTAGTGGTATGGTTGACAGAATATGTCTTACAGTATTTGTGGGTTCTTGTGCACTGATGTCCAGTCTTCAGTATTAGTGGTGATGGTGGCTAGCTGTTTCTGAAGCATATTAATCTTGGAGTTGATTTTTAGAATTTCTAGAAATTGAACCTTGCAGGTGGTAGAGAATAGATTCCATAGCTTGTGGTTTGTGTGTTCTGTTTCTTTCTTATTGTCATGAATGTGTTTCCTAATGTTGTTGCCTGTGTGGAGTGTTATAGTGTAAAGGCTGCTTCAAGATAATCAAGGTACCGTCTCTAGAAGTATGCCGGATAGATGGGTCGCTGCTGCAGTGGTTGTCTCCTTGAGTTGATGGGTGGTGTCTGTGTCCTGGTTGGTGATGATGTTTGCTAGTTCTCGTACTTGTGTTGTAGGTACTGTGTTTGCTTCCTGTAGGTTAGTGAAGTTCATGGATGACTGTGATGGAGTGGTGTGTGGTTCAGCACTGATGATGCTAGTTGATGGCTGGTGATGACTAGGGTGAGCTGGGTGTGTTGGTGCTGGCTTCCATTAGCTCAAAGACACACAGCTTGCCCAGTGAAGTGATCCCAGGCTCCGCAAGTGGCACAGTATACACAGTATACCTGATGGTGCCTCAGATCATGCTTGGTGCCCTCCATGGTTAGGGTTCCAGCCTCATAGTAATGACAGCATTGCATTCTGTTGCATTCCTCTGTTGTGTATCCATATTGGGAGCAGTGTCAGTAAAGTAAATATTGCGGCTACAGGTTTCTTCAACAGGGTGCAGGCTGCTGCCTATGTGGAATTCCAAGTGAATTGAGTTCTTGCAGCAGTACCATTGATCTGCAAAGATAAAAGGCACTAATGGTGTTGGACCCAGGTAGGAGTGAATAAGCATGACTTGGGTTTTCACCATTGTCACTGTGCAGCACAGAGCAGAAAGGGCTGGGTGAGTTGGTGAGCGGTGAATGTGGCTACTGGAGAATACTGTTGTCAGCTGGCAGTGGTTTGGTGTGGAGAGATAAGCTATTGTTCTCAAGGTGGTCTTGTTACTGCAGTAGCTGAAATTCCCATCAGCAGTTTTCTGAATGTCCTGTTGCACGTGCTGTAAATTCCTTTGTCCCCCAATTGTTATGATAGTGGCAGCAGAACTCAGATCAGGAAAGAGCTCTGAAGAGGCGAGAGCTAGCAGTAGAGTAGCGGGGCAGGAGGGCACTGGCTGGTGGTTGCTGGCTCTGATTGGCTGGAGTTGGTCTTCTTGCTTTGATTGATGGGGTGTTGAAGCATGTCCTACATTTTAAACAATGTTTCAGGAACATTTGCTCCCATCATCAGCATAAGACCAACTGATACAAGCATACTCTGTAGGCAGTTGGAGAAATTTATCAAACACATTCAACGATGGTGTCTTGGTGATTTTTTATTTTTGATGATGTAAGTTTTTTCTCCATGTTGTTAGTTCCAAAAGGTTGCTAGTGTGTTTCAATAATTTTGTATTTTATCAACTTCCTGATATTCTGACCAAAATGGGCTGCCACTGCCGATTTCTGTATTTGTTTGTAACAGATGTTTCTGAAATGTTCTTTGGTATGGTTTTCCAAATTGCTTTTCATTTTTACAAATTCACATCATACCACCCTAATATGTTCAATAAATTTTAAAACATTTTAAAAAACACAAAATAATTTTGGCTTCTCAAAATATCTACAGTATTAAAAATTTAGTACGTTCTTCCTGTAAAATTCCTATACTTTTTGACAGGAAGGTCCAATTAAAAAATTAAGTATAAATGTCATGAAATCAACTCTACATCAATATTATTTTACTATTTCACTTTTAATGGCTTCAGGAGTATACGTTCGTCTCAACTAAGTGAATTATAATGGTTAACTACTGATTGCTATCAACAAACTATATAACTTGCTTGTAGATAATATAGATAGTTTTAAATTTATAAAATGTTGAATTTTATGTTTCCTTTGTTAAAATTCTATATAGTAGCATCTGGTATAATTAAATATTATAATAGATTTAAATATATTTTCACGGTGAAATATAGTATAGCATAACAAATTTTGAAGGACTTCGGAACATGTCCAAGTAAGTGAAACAAAACTAGTGAAATTTGAGCAAATTTCTCATAAATATTGTAATGTTTTAAGCTGCAGCCAACCAGAACATGACCTCAGGTGGTTTGTGTGGAAGGAATGGAGCAGTGATTTACTGCAGGCTGAGAAAAAGGATCACCAGCAACAACAACAACAAGCTAGAGGTAGCTATCTTCATTGTATCTCATTAGGGCATTTTATAGACAGATCTTTTACTATTAAGTTTGGCAAATAAAGTTGACAATTACCTGATGATGCAGACAATGGTCTGTGAAACATATACTAAATGTAAACAAGTAAGTGGAGTAAAACAAGTTCAAGGAATAACTATTTAATTAAATGAAAGCACAATAAATTGTAAAGCCCTTTATTTGGCAGATATTCATAACATCTGTTGCACTATAAGGTCACTCAAAAATTCCACCTATAGCCATCACACAATGACTGTTAAATATCTTGGCCAGTTGTGTATAGCATTGCATATGACATTTATGTTAAAATCTCCTGCTGCTATTCAGAATTTTTACATTTTCAAAATTACTATATCTTCCTAAACTTAGGTATTTATTTTTTACACTGAACTCTATTTACTTAGATAAAATAGATGAGTTTCTGGAGAATCTTGTGAAACATATACTAAATGTAAACAAGTAAGTGGAGTAAAACAAGTTCAAGGAATAACTATTTAATTAAATGAAAGCACAATAAATTGTAAAGCCCTTTATTTGGCAGATATTCATAACATCTGTTGCACTATAAGGTCACTCAAAAATTCCACCTATAGCCATTACACAATGACTGTTAAATATCTTGGCCAGTTGTGTATAGCATTGCATATGACATTTATGTTAAAATCTCCTGCTGCTATTCAGAATTTTTACATTTTCAAAATTACTATATCTTCCTAAACTTAGGTATTTATTTTTTACACTGAACTCCATTTACTTAGATAAAATAGATGAGTTTCTGGAGAATCTCTCCCAAAACGCAAGATTCTCCAGAAACTCATCTATTTTATCTAAGTAAATGGAGTTCAGTGTAAAAAAATGAATACCTAAGTTTAGGATATATTACTACTCCATTGTCAACAGCTTCATAAGTACAAATTTACTATATTTTGTTCTAAAATGTCCCAGAGGGCTCAGGTCAGGACTGGACAGTGGCCAATCCAAATATATGATGACTTTGACACATTGTCTTTGAGCTACTACTGAGTCTTTCGAGGTTTTGAGCAAAAGACTATCCTATGATCACCACTGAACATTATCCAATTGAGAGGTTTCACAACTCTCTCCATGATCTCCTCTACAAACACATTGGTGTTGATTTTGACTCCCTTTTTGCAAAAGAGAACCTTGGTGACTCTGTTGTAGGAGACTAACAACAAACCAACACTGATACTGGATAATGGCCATGCAGAACATGGAGAGCAACCTGGCAACACTCTTCACAGTTTCAGCCGTACACTCTGTCATTCTGCCTTTTAAGTTTTTGCTCTCTTGTGAACATTTTTTCATCTGACATGACATTGAAGGAAGTTATGCTATCTTTCTAGTTTAATCTTTTTTAGACAAGTGTTGAACAGATTCCTGTAAATCAAGTAAGCCCAAAGCCCTAGGTCCTGATGTAATAGCCTGGAGACACTTGTTTTTAATATCTGGAGCTGTTGCTCCCCCCACCCTTTTTTCTTGACAGGGTTTTCTTGTGATACATCCAGGGTTTGAATCAACTGATCTGACTTTGTCATCAGCACTAGAAAGTAGATAGAATTTTTTGATAGTCCAGTAGACAAATCTGTGTGAGATTTCTAGTGGTTTTAACAAACTTTCTACTTTATGTAACACTATTACAATTGAATTTAATTTATTTACTAATAATATATCTACATAAAGTTAACAATTTTCAATTAATTATCCTTTGTGCCTTGGTCTTCAACTCATTAGCGATTGATATTATTGTATGATTTATTCATATTATCATACAATACAATAATATCAATTATATGATTGGCTTCACTGTGTAAGTTCCATTTTAATTTTAATTTCATTAGTGATTATTCACAGAATTTCCTGAAAACTCGGTTTGGCTACATATAATGTTCATAAATATATACAAACAAAACAAACCATATTATTTACCAATTTTGTAGTGAACATTTATGAATATTTAACAAATTAACATACGTAACCTACATTATAGTATTAATAAATCTAACCATCCATTTGTAAGAAGCCTCATTACACACAAACCCCTGGTTAACTGCATAATGAAACCATCCCCACTTCTTATATTTCCCATGTTAGGACTATTTTATCAATCATATCCTAATTCTCTCATCCTTCTTAACTATCTAATCCATTTCTGCCTTACTTTTCTTAAGTATTCCGCAATCATTTTATTTCTCTTTGTCCCCATATCAGTCAACATTCTACATGGTATACTTTCTTTCTGTAATTGGTACCATTTTGCTTCACATACATCCTCCCTCCATCTCTTTACCCCTTCACACTCTAATAAACAATGAAATGTTCCTTCAGGCTCTCTACATATAAAGCATCCTTCACTATTTTCTCCTCTGAAACCCTTTAAAACAATGCTCCTGCTCACATCCAGGCCATTCTTTCCTTCCTAAATTTATCACAACTATCCACATATTTCTTTCTCCCCCACTCCTTTTTAATTATTCTATACAATTTTAAAGAATTCTTATCTGTGAAACTAACCCAGATCTATTGTCTGTCTATATCTTCAATTCTTTGCTCTGTCTACTTTTACCTCCAAATTTCCATTTCTTCAATATTTCCTCCATTTCTCCCATCCAGCTGTTACCTCTCATTACTTCCCTTTGATATTTCATACTCACTATTACAGTTATATAATTTTTCTTTCACAAACCATTCAATCTTGAAACAAAGATGGATACTGACTGTCTATATTTAATACTGCCATGCTAAGATGTCTATTCAAAATAAAAACCTCAGCACCCATTGTGTAGTTGCAGGAAATGAAAATAAGAAGACAAAGCTTATTACAATAAGTCTAGGTATATTGTGAAGTTAAACAGACCACTCTACAAATGAATGATTATTTCTCAGGCCTCCTGATGAAGACAAAAGGCTACTCTCCGTGTGTAGAGAGACTGTGTGCAGAACTTGACATGCAGCTTGATGCTCTCCTCCAAGATCTGAAACATTACCTAGAGCATAACGCTAAGGAAAGCAGTAAAGTTAAAGACCGAAGTGAACTGCAGCAGCACCTACAATCATGCAGCATAGCTAGTATAAAGAGGTGTGTAATGATTCTGAACTTGTTTATTGATGCAACCCAACAGACGAGATTTCATATCCCAGTTTGATTTTTATATAGTTTTACCCCACCCACAGAAGAAAAAAGTCCACATTATTTTAACATGCGTCATATATTTGAGGTACATATTCTGATAAAACATTTTTAAAAATTCATAAAACGTGTTACTTAAAATGTAGTTTCAGAGTTATCAGACTTTAGTTCTAACAATAAAGCTAAAATAATTAAACACCTATTACAGAATTTTCTCAAAGTGGCTTTCCCCTGATTCAATGCATCCACTAAAGTCTGTGTTCCTTGCTTTTTTTTTTGGAGCACTCTTTTAAAAACTCTAGGAATGTTTCACATTGACTCAAATCCATTTTGAATACTCTTTCTCATGTTTTTATCAGGTAAAAGAGTTAGGTTAATTATGGATTCTAAATGTCTTCAGAGATAAAAATTCAGTGGATTCAAATCTGACAATCAAGCAGGCCATTTAATGGATCTCCCTCTACCGATGAATCTTTGCAAAAATGATCATTCAAATGCTGCTCTCTCAAAATAAAATGAACTAGAATGCCATCATACACAAACCATAATCATCAAATGATATCCGAAGATATAGCAATTTAATCCTGGTGATATTAGTTATAACCATAGTATGAATAAATGAATTAATTTCTTCCAATTTCTAATTTAGATGCAAATATTTCACAAACAAGTAAACATGTTAAAATCAAAGTAAATAATTTACATTTCCATATTCTCAATACATGTAAACTTAATTAAATGTACTTACAAAGCTGTTGACAATGGAGTGGTATATATATATATATATATATATATATATATAAACAATGTAATACAGTTTTTTTCATACTAACTCCATTCACTTATAACAACTTGACACTCCATTGTCAACAGCTTCGTAAGTACATTTAATTGAGTTACATAGACATACAAGTCTTTAGAAGCAATTCATAAGTGAATGGAGTTAGTGTGAAAAAAACTGTATTACATTGTTTATACATGTAAACTTACTACTACTAAGACATTTAAATTTCCCACTTAATCACACTGACTGTATGAAGTTGCATTCCTTCTATACCCCATTGCAATTAACAGCAGGTTGAGTATGTAAGGGGAATATATATTCACTCCTAGATAGTGTAACTGTCAACATTGTTCCCATTTGTCTTGCCCACCTTCCATAATCATTTTTTGTTTTACTTTGCCTGCATATTTTCTAAGTTTCTTAATATTTTCGTCTGATTTTATGTCTCATTTCATTTGGTACGTTTTCCCACTTTTGTAATATGAACTGTTCCCTCCAAAACTTGATTTGCTTACATTCTAATATACAATGCCAAGTACTATAGCACTTGGTTCTTCACATATAGGATATATCCCCTTAGTATATCTATTTCTTATTCCACTTAACTATATTACTCCTGTTCTAAACTATACCAGTCCTTCCTTTCCTGCCTTATCACAGGTTTCAATATATTTTTCTTTTCCCCATACTTTTTAGTGTGCTAAAAATTTCAAAGATTTTTTGACATTAAGATTAACCCATAATTCCTGTTTTCCAATATCCTCAATTCTTCAATTTTTTTTAAAAAGTTGTCCTTTTTTTAAAAATTATATTTGGAACTAACACAGTCAAGCTCATATTATAAAATCATTTGAATATGTCATCTACACACTCTTTCAAGTTGGCAGAGGATGAAGATGATAAGTCTTCGAAACCAGTTCCGTACTTCAAAAAGTAAGTGAAGCATATAGTGTGTAGATGATACATTCAAATGATTTTATATTGTCAATTCTTATTTTTATCTCTTTCCAAAATTCTTTTCCATTTCTTTCCCCCTCATACCATATTGATCCCATGCCCACCTCATGTACAATATTTTGTATGTTAGATATCCAAGTTTCTTCCCTTTAATTTTTTCTTGTGCCACAAACACTAATTAATGATATTCTCCTCTTCTAATCTCATTATTCTATATCAATATTTCAGTACTTTTTCTATGACTTTGCTTTTATAGCACAATGTTCCTAGTTCCATTTGAGCAACCTCATTAGGTAAAGATCTAGGTAAGCATAAGCATAGGACAATTCTATAAAATCACATTTAACGCTTTTCATACTCCATCTGGCCCCCAAATTTCTGTTCCATACATAATTCTGCTCTCCATTATTGAAATATATATTATCTGTAACCAATTTACTCACATATTTGGCATTTTATTTACACAAGATCTGATTATACTCATGGCCATTTTTCCTTCTGCTACTGCTTTTTTTTTTTTTGAATGCTCCATTTCCCATTACTAGACAATCTAACACCCAAATAATAAATTTTCTTGACAACTTCAATTTCTGTGCCCCTCCCACCATTTCTCCTGTTTTATAGTATGACATCCTGTAGACCCTATTTTAGGAAACATAATATACTACCATTAGCCTGCCTCTTTATAATAGAGGTCGTAAACCATATTAAGAGATATCAGGGAGAATTATGTACAAATATAGATATTCATTCTCACAATACAAGAAGGAAAAATGATTTTCATGTTCAGATATGCAGGACAAATATTTTAAAAAATAATCTCACAAATGTAGGCATTAAAATTCATAACAAACTACCAATAAATATTAAAGAAATAACCAATATAAAACAATTTAATAAAGAGGTCAAAGCCTTTCTACTACAACATACCTTTTATTCAGTAAGTGAATATATGAACTTTAAATAAGGCATATTGTAAATCTAGTATAATTACTAAATTTGTATATTGTTTATATTATACTCTGGACGAAGCCCATCTCACGTAAATAGCAACTGTAGCTCTAGGACATGTCCTATATCATGTAAAATGATCAAAAGGATGAATAAATAAATATAAATAAATATAACCATAGTAATAACTGAGGTCATGCATTCAGTTCTGACCAGGGTTGATGGATTTTAGGGCATAAAAATACTAAGGGAAGTAAAGCCATTGGTCCCATATCATAAAATTATAGCACATAAAAGAACCTCAAGACTGAATGAAGAGGCCTCTAAGAAAAATTTATTGATCATTTCAGGCTATGATGCTAATGACAAGAGATGTTAAATAAACTTAGTAATGACATAGCAACAATTATAATAAAATTTCAGCTAACCACTCTAATTTAGGAGGACAAGTAGACAGAAAATAAAAAAAATTGGATAGACTATACCAAATTTTAATCAGTACATGAGCCAATAATTTTTCAATTCTGACATTACACAGTGCGATAGATATTTTCAAAATTGCACACTTATATTTAATGATATATTTCATTAAGTTAGTAAATTGTACTTATGAAATTGTAGACAATGGAGTGGAAGTATATTCTACATTAATGTATTCAACCTGTTCACACTAACTCCATTTACTTACATAACACTAGAACATGTTTCAGAAGCTAATTGCTACATCATCAACAACCAACTACTCAAATTGGCAGCTGGACCCCCTAACATAAACTTCTTGAAGCTGTGCATGGAATTCAGCCACCAATTCAAGTAATAGGTCATCAGTTGATGATGGAAGCAATTAGCTTCCGAAACTTGTCCCAGTGTTGTGTAAGTAAATGCAGTGAATGTAAAAGACTGAATACATTAATGTAGTACATTTCATGCTTTTCATTAGGTGATGAAAACCATTCCTTGCCATAGTAATCAGAATTAGTCAGTTCAAAACAGCTCATTGTTTTGCTTTATAATATCTAATCGAAGAAAATTAAAAGTTCTCTTATTTTTTTCCACACTCATGAGTTGATTATTTTTTTCTTAATATCCATCTAAATTTCCCACAGAACAATGTCACATATGTAATATCTCTTCCTGCTTCAGATTCTCTTATACCTTTGCAGTACACCGATCTTACTGATTGCCTTGGCACTGTAAAGATGAGGAAAAGGAGTAGTGCCATTTGTTTTCATTTCGTTGGTTAAATTTTTATGCAGATGTTGTTGTACGTTATCCCAGATTATGTCCAGATTTTTATGTAAGTGAATGGAGTTAGTGTGAAAAAAACTGTATTACATTGTTTATATATATATACCACTCCATTGTCAACAGCTTCGTAAATACATTTAATTGAGTTTACATAGACATACAAGTTTTTAGAAGCAATTCAATCATGTGGTTAACAGAAAATGGCAGAAACACAAACAAACAAACTCAACACATACAATTTAAACTTCAGTCACAGCAAACACGATATAAAAACCTTTTTGAAACTTCAAATTAAAAAAAGACACATCGTAGCTAACATAAAATTCCTGAATTTGTGCCTAAAAAATAAAATCACACCAAAATTCATGAGGAAAACAGTTAAAATAGACAATAGCCCACGCCAAAAAGCAGCTGAAAAAAGAGTAATTGAAGTAGAGAGAAGCGTACAATATAAAAAACTAAGTGAAACCGACTTAAAATGTTATGATTTACATTTAAAACTTTCAAGGACTTTGGGATTTCACATTTGGGATAGGTGCCATTTGTATTGGCAACAAATTATTCAGTATAAATTAAAGGTATTAGCTGGTGAGTCAATTACACACTCTAATTTCTGCACTTACCAAGGTTTATTGGCAGAACATGTTTCGTGAACCATTGTCTACATTCTGTGCTGCTAGTTGACTGATGTGAGATTCTAATTGCATCTTGGATGCTTATAGCTGACTTCTCAATGGAGGTTACAAAATTGAGTAATTAGCCTATCATCTGTTGAAATTTCAAATTTCATTAAGCTATCTTTATATTTCCTGATAGATCCAGTCCCATAAGCTAACTTCCAACATTAGGTGTGCTAATTTTAACAGTTTTAATATCTTTTTTATTTCATGATTAATTGGCCCCAGTTAATTTATCTGTATGTTTATATTATAATCCTAAAATACTTGTTATGTTTGACATTTATATTTCTTTTTGTTTTCAAAATTTATTTTATTACAATCTGAAAAATTAATCTGGTAGATGCCTGGTTTCATCTCTGGCAGATTTTTGTCTGTATGATTTTATGTTAAGAGATTATCTATACTGTACTTGTTTTGTGGAGACAAGATGATGTTAAGTTCTTTGAAGTTTTTTTTTCTAAATTTTTGAAAAGGGAATATGTGACTTTTTTTAATTTCAATTTCCCTTTACATAATAATACTGTTGTTACTTCCTTTATCTGTTCTTTCTTTTTGAATCTCTGTATGCTTTATCAAAATACAATCAAACAAAGGAAAGCAAATTTCATAATCTGCTGGGAAAAAAAATTCACTTTCTTGATTGGCACAGTTTGCATTTCACGTGTTTTTTTTTTGGGGGGGGGGGGTTGCCCCCCCAAAAAACTCACGCATTTAATGTTATTTTAAAAAAAATGTGATTTAAATTCATATACATAGTGTCAGAAATATGCAAAGATATTGCAAATAAATGCATGAAATAAAACTTTTGTATTTATCACTAATCAACAAAAACAAGACAAAATATCCTACACTTATGTAATCAATTTGCTTGCATAAGTGTAGGATTTATCCACTCCATTGTCAACAGCTTCGTAAGTACAATATAATTTAAGACAAAATATACCTATTTAATACTCCCAATAGACAAAATAGTTTATATATATATAGTACTATTGTGTCTGCTAAGGTAGTAGTTAACTTAAACTTACCTCGGGAGTTACAGGTTTAAGTTCTGTTGGATCATATGCATGCACAACAATCTTAACATTTAATATTTAAACCTGAGGTTAGGTTTACATAAACAAACTTGTCATTTGATCAGAATTATACACAGGAATTAGTTTCTGTATTATATTTTGTATTACTGCACCATAACCTTTGCAACCAAAACTATGTGCAGTAATTAATTCATTTGAGTGGATAGCACCTACCAGCATAATCACCACCATCCGCCTACCCAGTGACTTGAACTTTAGCATAAATAGTAAATATTTTGGAATTGTTACATTCAGCAATAATTATTATTAGAATTTTGATGGCATATACATACTTGATATTAATTCATTGTTCTCGGTTAGTATTCAATGATGCCATTCTTTTATTTATGCAGAGTCATCCAGGAGTGTACTGGTAGTAGAGCCAATTTCCTGACATGTGCACTAAGAATTTTATCTCATGGGAATACCCAAGTCCTCACCGTTATATACTGTGGTATTACACTATACAATGCTCATAGTATCTTTAACAAAAGTTAGCAGGATTCCATGTATCCTCTGACAGAAATAATAGCAAGGCTAGTTCTAATATTATTTCACTTGGCATCAAAAAAGAGTTTCATAGATAATAGTTAACTTGGATGAGTTATCCCTGTTATCTGTTGGAGGGATGTGGATAAATCCTCTGGAATATTAGACATGCATCAATTAATTTTTATTCTCTGATTCTTGCAGCTTGGTGGAATTTACCAGGACAATTTGCAAGACAGAAGATGACAAACAATATGAAGCCCGTGTTATACTGATTGCAAGGTTCCTCCAGGCTTTGTGTGACTTGTGTCCCAACTTGCACAGATGTGTTACATTTGCAAACAAGGTAATTCTGTAATATTAGAATATAAAACTCAAGTACCTCTGGGAATATTGCCAATAAATACATGGTTTTTTAATTTTTAGTATCAAAATATTTCTTGTTATGTTGATGAGAAGAAGAGATACCAAAGGTTTTCATTTTATTTATTTGTATATTTACTAATTTATTTATTTATTTATATTTATAATTGTATAGCAAATTAACTGTGTATATAAAATTTGTAAAGATGGTAGTTTTAAGCTTAACCACAGAAATATATATTGATAAATTTATTTATAAGTTGGATGAATTTTAAATATTATGTAAGGATAAAATGACAATGTCAAATGCCTGTGGCAAATTTGTTGATAGTAAATAAATTTTAAAATATTATCATTATTTTTTATTATTGTTATTATCATTAATTCATTATCTTTCAAACTACACAATACACAAATGACAGTGTTAAGCTCTTTTTACAATATGTTTTGTGATATGACCATGTTAGGCAGAAATCTAATGTAATACCTAGATAAGTATTCACGATTTCAATTCATAATTCATTATGCAAGGGTTTTATAAGTGGGGGGATTGTGATATTGATTAGTTGATTAATTACATCCACATGGCAGAGTCAATTTGTGGGTGTTTTTAATTGTCTTTGGTTTGTTTGGAAATGGTAGTGAATTTACTAGATGGTGTGATTTGTTCCCCGCTGAAAAAAAAATCTTGATTCTTCAGAGATGCTGCAGCTAGCTTGAAGTCATACTCACCATATCTAGCAGCTTACAGATGCGATGATGATCTCAGGCTTTCTTCGGAGCTCATTTTGGACTCACAAAAAGGACTTTGGTCGGGAACTATTAAATGAAATACATGGATATACTGCAATTGCTATTTATTCAGCAGTTTAACTGTAAGAAATACTGTTACATCACTGTTACAAAAGTCCACCATATTTAACTAATTTAATTGTAGTTCCTGACTGACTGAGCCACTGGCAAGGAATGAGATGAGACGTTTTCACACTATTGTTCACTGGACACAGTTCCCTACTTTATTTGCCCCTCAAACTTGTGACCTAATTAAACGTCCATTTATCTCAACAAAACTTCACACTGTAGAATATAAGTTACACTGCCAGAGCGACAAACAACTATGTTTCTATGACTTGAACATGGCTCTTACAGCTCGCTAGTTCTTAATCTACTAGTGTCGCACCAGATTACTTAAAAAACTCTCTTGTGTCAATTTATCATAATAACTGAAACTCTTTTGTGTTTTCGATGCACTGTGGTTATGACTACTTGTGTGTGTTCTGCTCCTAGATACACTTGAGACTGCCTGCTTGTGCTCGGCTCCTAAACATACTTGAAAATTACCCTGAATGCCCCAAAAATGTGGCTATTTTTATGTTCTCTTAGCATCATGCTACATTGATTGAAATTTCAGGACTTTCCAGAAGCATCCTAAACTTTGTTTCCTATTGATTCATGAACCAGGCTTCAGAATATTCTAGAAATCTAATTTGAGTTACTGCTCTCTGACTAACTGCAACATTTCATTGTTTCCATGCTTTCTTTCCCTGTTGACTGTTACTCAGGAGCAATTTCTCTTTATTTGGAGGTCACAGCATAAAAGGGAGATGCTCCTTGTTTCTATCTTACTTTGTTTCCTCAAGAACTTTTTTAATAGTGGCTATAATAGAAAGGTCTTGTGCAAATATAAAAGATGTTCTTACAAATGGTTCCAGACCATTACAAATGAAGATACATTTTTAAACTTGATGTACATATAGCAACATTTTTGTATGATATTCTTCTCTGTCGCATATTTTATCTTTAATGCTTTAAGTCTATGACCTAGTCATTTTCAGATGACTATCATTAAAATTATACATATTAACATGATACATATTATTAAACGATTTCATTGTAATGCCTTATAATTACAGTTCACTATTTCTATAGGAGTCGAATCTGGATCTCCCGCTACAAATATTTTTATTGAAATGTTATTAACTATTGAACTTGAAGGCTTATGAAACAGCATTTACTTATTTTCCTGAACATTAAGAATTAAGTTATTATCTAAAAACCAATTCTGTAGAGTTATAAGCCAGTTTGTATATTTTTCATTGTCTGTCTGTGATAGAACAAGAATATGTCATCAGCGAATAGAAAATTTTACCTCTTAGGTCCAAATTTCTTTAGTCATTGATAAATATTATAAATAAAATTAGACAATGTCTAAACCTTACAGAACACAGTGTTTTAATTGCAAGATTGGACTGAAATCATTGTCTATATTGAAGTATAAACAATGAGCTATTATACTCAGGGGGGATGGGGGATTTCTCTCCCTCTGAATCAAACCATCCCACTCTCTGATTTTAAATGACCCATCCTAACTGCAGATGCTTATTTCCATCTCACTAGATATGTAACTATATAACTTTACACTTAATTTTAAATTTGTGGAGCTGACACTGAAAGTATACATGCTCTATAGCTATTTTAACATTGAAATGTATTTAAAAAGCATATAAATATATAATAGGCTTATAATCTTGCTCATTAATTTTGGAAACAATGTTATGTAATTAAACATTTCAAAAATCTTCATTCTTTCTGTGTCATTGTTACTTTAATATGTTATAATCCATTACTCCATACAGTCATTGCTTTGTACAAACCTGCAAGGCAAGCAGCAGTTATTAGTTTCAGTACTTCTAGGTCTGGGGAATTTCAGCATGTCTCAGAAACAAAGTAAAATTTCATCAAACTTCAAGAACAATGAATTGCTGCAAACATGTGCAAATAGTGACTGTCAGGATACTAGCAGTGGTGCTAAAAGAGTTAAAAAAGGTGCTGAATCTAATAAACAATATGATAATGGCAGTGCTAATAAAGAGAAAATTAGTGAATTTCAAGACCAAAAACTGTGAGAAGTTTATAGGTGGGGAAGGGAGTAGTAATATGTACAGTGTGTTTAGAAGTTTGTGAACATAAAGTGGAAAGTATGGAAGTTGTGTGTGCATGTTGGTTATGCATTTTTAATTGGTGCTTCAGCAAATAATTAAAAAAAAAACTAAATCATAAAATTGGTGATAATGCAAAGTGCAAATTGCACATGAAATGCATAGAAGTCATACACAGTAAAGAAACACAAAGTATAGAAAATCTGTGAGTGAAAGAGAAACGATGTGAGGAAAGCAACATCAAGAAAAAGTCAACACAACTGCTTAATTGTTCAGATCTGCATATGTAATAACTAAATAGAAGTTATCATTCAAGTGTGTGATCAGCACACATTTTATATAAAGAAGACACAAATATCCAATTACTCTAGTTGCTCTATGTAAGTGTGTTTGTGTTGTTACAGTTCAAGTATGCCATAATGGAAAATTTAAAAAGCAAAACTGCACTTTCAGAAGGATTCAAGAAACAGTTCTCATAACTTATTGTCTAATTCTTCAATGTAACATCTGCAATGTAAATATTGTGATCAATGAGCCAGAATAAACCACCACGTCTAGTTCAGCAAGCATGCGATGAATGTTGAACTCGACATGTCACAACCTAAGCAAACTATCTTGATATGTGCCTTCAATTCAGGATCTGAAATGCAGCAGTCATCCAGTTAGTTCTCTGCAGATCTTACCTAGTTCAGTCAGGAATTCCAGTCCACTAAGTCATCAATCCTGCATTCAAATTATTCCTTGAGAGGTACATGCATAGAACAGTACCAGATTATAGCATCCTGAGAATAAATTACATTAAGTCAATATTTTTAAGAACATAAAAAAGGTGGTTGACAAGCAAGAAGTAGGATTCATGTTAGATGAAATTGATGATTTGCTTCTGTTATATATAGAATGTGCTGATGATGTTTCCATTATTTGGTGAAAGAGTGAAACTCAAGAGGTAGTATTTATAAGTTGCCACCCCCATATTTAATTATATTAATTGTATCAAATAATTTTATGTAACTTCGTTATAGGCATGTATAATGTACTTTTTCCTGTACAAGTGTTGAATATTGTGTCTAAAATGTTAGTTTCTTGCCAAGGCACAGAAAGCTACCCAAAGCCATAAAATCTGACCTGGGAATTTCTGTAGCCTTTTGTAGCAATATTTGTAAAGAATCCTGGAGCCAGATGTTTACTGATATTTTGTTAGAACTTTTCTTAAGCGGGGTAGGTACCATAAAAACATTTGGCGACTATAGAGATGAAAAGACAGGTAAGAAGCCATCTGCTACATGGAAAAGTCATGCAGACCATATTTACTTAATCTTGCAATTTTGAGGCCCACAGTCAGTCTGGCAGGAGTATTCAGAGGGGCAAGGTCAGTGGAAGGGCTTTCTTAGTTCCAATCAAGCAGTGGAAAGCGATATTTAGTATTGGGAGAATAAACTGGACGATCTTTATTAGTTTAGTGCAATAGTTTATATATAATAGTGTATGAATAATAAATTGTGTTCCACCTTCCATAATGAAAAATCATTATTAATCTGCATATACTTCTTCCCCTATGGTCACAGGACCATAAAAGTATCCAGCATCAGAGTCTCAACAGCCATGGAAAAATTGTAAGACAGCGGTAACCATTATCGGAGAGATTACCCCTGAGATTACATCCAAAAGCCTAACGATTCAAATTTCCTTTTTTTTTCAAATTCTTCCCTCCACTGTACATATAATTTCATTAACCCCCATTCCTGTTTAGTAAATATCGCTGCACCCATGATTTTTGAGAAGTACCAACTTGAGAAGACAAATGCCTGCACAGTAATGCACTCATTCAATGATTCAAGCATGAAGCTGTAAATGGAGGGCATATAATATGAAAAGATCAGGCTTGTGGTGACTAATCAAACGTGCTATATGTTTTTGATTCTCTAACAACTGGAAGTTAACTACCTCAACCTGAACTATGTAACTTGTAATGTACATGGACTGCACCGTGTTTGGAAATTTGAACGTGTTATGCCGTAATGTGCAGCATTTATTATTTCTTTGTTCAGGAAGTGTGGCAGATGTATAATAAAGTGCAACCCAAGGCTTCCTTTTTTGCTAACTAACTTCACAAGTTTATCTTAGATAAATTATCATCAATATGTATTTCCAAAAATGTATAATTCAGTATTTGTTCAATTTTTCCATTGCTTAATATTGCATTTACTTTCTCTCAGTACTAATTTTACTGTATCACTGGTATAGTATAAGGTTTCTTTTATTAGCATTTAATTTCAGTTCATTGTTTTTCAGGCCATTTCTCTTTCTGTAACTCTTTGTTCTAAGTTTTTAACAGTACTTTATCAGAACTCTCAAATTATTCTTTTCACAGAGTGATATCACAGCACAGCAGTGGGACAACACATTATGGCAGCAATTGTGCTCACTGGTGAAACAAGAGAGTCTAAGCACATGGCAACTTTGGCAGAGTTCCATCTGTTTAAGATTACGTATTCTGGCAAAGTCAAAACTGCAGTGGCCACAACACCTCAGCTCTGTACTTCAGTCATTCCCGGTACATCACACATTGTTTACAATATGAAAACAGTCACCAGAAGAGCAGGGTGATTTGAAATGAATAATCAAAGATTGGAAAAGAAAAGTATTGCTTAAAAGTTATGCACAGAATTGTCCATAAATTGGTTAACTAAAATACCCTTTATGTTTAGTTTACAAATATTAAGCCATATAAATAACATTTATTACAAAAAGTTTACTAATGTATTATTTACTAATTTACATTAGATACTTAAAATGCCTTCCTTACTTTTGAATGCAAAAATGACACCTGTCCAATATAGAAGTACATATCTTGTCACAAATGTTCTTAAAAGTAGTTTTTCTAAATTAGACTAAATAATTCCATAATATACAAGTTTGTTCAAAAAATATCCAAACTTTCAAAATTCTGTGCCAGAGAAGTATTTTAGCAAAAGGTGATTAACTTTAATCATGACAATATGCCCCCATTTTGCTGCACAGTGTTATTTCAGTCAAGTTCCACATTACTTACTTTGCAACAATGTTTTATGTGTTCTGCAATTATTGAAATGGTGAGCTATTATAAGCAGTGCATTAAAGTTAAATTACAATTTGACTCATCACAACATATTAATAATTATAGATATTTGCTAAGGCACAGACTTACTAACAGAAGATCAGCAATTTAAATGTTATCAGGACTGTCCACCCTAAATGAGGTTTTTTGCATATTTTCCTCAGTCCCAAGAGGAAAGCTTCCTTCCAAAAAAATCCCAATTTGTTGTTTCTTCTTGTATACCTTCATTGTCCCACCTGTGCTGTATTTAAAACAAGCATTACACAATATTAAAAAAGCATACCATGTATATATTATATATGTATACACATTTTATATATTAATTGGCAGTATTTGTTTAAAATATTTATGTAAATTACTTTTCTCCTAATTAAAGTGTTGCATAAGGAAAGCACTTGTTTTGTGTGAAATTATTTTGAAACCAGTATTTTGCAAATAACTGTGGGATTTAGTATTTGTTTTCTATTTCTGAGTCTCACTTAATAGGGGATTCATGCACTATATGCATTATATTACTAGAAATAAATTTACAGTTTGTTTTAGAACATATGTTAACCTGACTGTGTCTGCTGATTTATATAGCAGTGGGATGTGGTCAGCATAGAGGAGCAAGCAGATGAGGGGAGGAGCATCAGGTCAGATATCAGAGTCCCATCACAACCAAGTCTGCCACTGCAGTCACTACTTGCTTTGATGGCGCAGCAAATAAATGCTGTAGCTCCACATACATTACCCAGGTACATTCATTCTCTGTATTAATTTGTTGTAAGGATTCTGTTGCAGCAAGGGCTGAAATCAAAAACTTTTAAGCATTGCAGTTATATGATTCCCAGCATTTATCTTGTGTTCAATTTTAAATGGATTTCCATTTTTAAATTATTACATAGTGAATTTAACCCTCAGGACATGGATAAATAACATAGGTCATGCCTTATTTTAACATTGGATACTGTTCTTTTGTTTTGTGATTTTCATCTTATACAGAAATAAATATGATCCTATTTTTACTATAGCAAAATAGCATCACATTTTTAAAAAATATTTCTTAAGGGCATCTTGAATGTTACAAAAGAACATAAATTTATTTCTGAAAATTAAATCTGAATGAAAAACATTTTGGTTGGGGAGGAGTATTGTTAAGGTTTACTTCAGTGTAAAATGAATTCCTGGTCAACTCGCCACTAACTTTTTGCTTTTAAAATTTTCTGAAACTCTTAGCAAAATTCTTATCACATATATTGACTTCATGTTAAAAATAAAGTTAAATGATTCTTTACTTTAAACTGTAATATATGGTTTAAATTCGTTATTTTTCTGTACCTCATGTCAGTAATAAAAGCACAAAACCCTTATGACCACCTCCATGGTTTAGTGTTAGCATTTGTGACTACTAATCTAAAGTTCTTGGGTTCAAATCGCAGTCAGGTCAAGTTGTCTGGTCAAGGTTAATTTCAAATTCTTTGCTCACACTGAGAAGCTGAATGCCATAGCTTTAAGGCACCAAGGACTTTGAGCTCATGTGCCCTTATTAATTCATTTCTATCATCCCTACATACTTATTGCATCTATAGTATTTAGCCCACCATCTACAGACATTGCAAGAAGAACAATGCAGTAAAGCAACAATAAATAAAGCATTAAATAAAAAAAAACTCTTACTCAATTCTTTGAAACAAAAGAAGACACTTGCAGAAAGGAATAACTAGATTACTGGCTTCACTCTGGCTTGGCAAGCTATGATGTGAAGTGACATAAAATTCCATTTAAATTTTAACAAAGGATATAAGTCTGGGATCCTATGATCAAAGGCATAAATACTGTAAGCACTACTGTATGTTCTAGCTATTGTTAATTTTCCAGCACACATAATTGTCTCAGCATTCCTGAGCCTTACACTTATTTACCATACAGTTTTTTCAGTATCTATTATACCTGTTCTTCTTTTGGTTAGTCCATACAGTTTGTTAAAGCAATATGAAGCATCAGTTGTGAGGGACAATTTTAACAGTGAGAGGTACAGAAATAGCTGTATAACTAATAAAGCAGTAAGCCAAACATTGTCATTTTTCAATGTTAAAAATATTAGCATAATATAATACATGAACTAATAGCTGTATATTTTTTCTTCCCCCATACTTAAAACCTCCACAGAGAATTTATTTTTTCTTTACATTTAGTAACTTGACTGTATATTAAAATATTTCTGCTCCGTTATCATTACATTCCAGCTGAAAGCTTATAGCTACTATATTAATGCTCCTGTAAAATCAGATGGCCTTTATCAAACAAAAACCTATATGTACACACAAACTTAACGTAAATTATTTAGTTTGAAAAATGATAGTTTATTTCTTTATTTTTGTAGTACTTTCCAAAACTGTCTTCATTTACAGTATTCTTAACACTTGTAATACTTCACAGTTGATGCTATGTCTTGTTGCAGGAAAATTCACCAAGACTTGATGGAAAGTTTAGTGGATGACATATATAACCATTATAAGGAAATCAGTGAAAGTGAAAATGTTATGCAGGTACAAGCATTGCAATACCTTCTGGATGTAAAATACATAACTTTACTTCTGGTGCCTCGCGACAATAAGGTAATGTAGCTTGTTAGCAACTGCAATTTTAAATTCATTAATAGTAATTACAATCTATTTCATAATTGTGGCTCTCAAAAAATGTAGAAATATTTTTTTAGAAATTTGGTGTTGACAAAGGTTTAATCTGGAAACTGCGCAGGATGAATTTTTTTACTTCCAACCCTAAAGAGTTCTATAACAATAGAGTTTACAGTTTTCAGTCATGTTGGCAATGGTCCTACTACCAGATTGTCAGCTAACAATAACCCAGGAATAACTTTATTATTTATAATTGGCATAAAGTTATTATTCTTGCTTACCCCTAGTAGTAAATCAACAATGGATTTGTCATTGGCCTAAAACAATCTTTCCAGGCAATAGATAAATACTATAATAAATGAAATCTAAATGTAAATCAGGAGAAAACACAAATAGTGGTTATTAAGAAAGGCACAAAATTGAGCAAATATGAAAAGTGGAAGAAGGGTAATAAAGACTATAAGGTAGTTAGAGATTGCATTTACTTAAGAATTAAAATGGATGAGGGAGGGGAATAAGAGAAGCAAAAGAAATTAGCATTGGCTAAACGGAAAGGAACCACAGCATCTGCTAGAAGTTGTAAATATAGTTTACCTATTATTGATGTTAAATGGCTAGAAATAATCTACAACATGGTGGTTAAACTCAAAATGCTAGATGGAGTTGAGAAGTGGGGATTAAATGGGATTAAATAGATACTGCACAATATGTTTTGTAGAGAAATCTTAGGCCTACCAAGTGCAACAGTTAAGGTGGTCCAAATTGAACTGGTAAGAATATCAAGGAAGGGTATGTTTGTGGAACGGGCCCTAAAATATTGGTTTAGGATTTTGAATCTAGAAGGAAGTAACTTATTAAGACAATGTTTAGAATATCAAGAGAAGAGTCTTAGGAATTCTGAATGGATTAATAGTCTCCGGAATGGGTTGGAGAGGAAAGGGTTATGAGGAATTTGGAGAAGAAGTAGGAATTCAAAATCTTTTTAGTGAGATAACTGAAAAAAGATCCCTAGTTTTCTATATTCTAATGAAGAAATTGTGAGAAAGGGAAATATACATTGATACAATAAATAATGAACAAAGGGAAGGAATTACATGATTATGAGCAGTGTATGGAGATTAAAAGGACTGAGGAAGGATGTTTCACAGAATCAGTGCCCCATTTGTGGAGGAAGATATGGAATACGTAGTATTTGAGTGTCAAGGGACAGATTTGTGAAGGAAGAAGTTATAAAACAGAAATGGCCAAAATTAGACAGGAAAAAGACTAATTGAAATTTTCAGAAAGGATAATAGAAACATTGGATGTGTTTGAGTAAAGTTAAAAAAAAGTGGTATTGGTCATTGAAAATTAATGTAAATTCATATTTGAGTAATTTGGTAATTTTTAAGAAGTAATTGTAATTATATTTAGATATTGAATATGTCTGGATAAGAGCCTGGGCTGAACTCCTAGTTATATGAAAATATGTATTGCCTTGTACTAATAAATAAATAAATATCCATTGAGTTTAAAAACATGTCAAAGGTGATCAAGCTAAAGATAAAAGATATTATTTCATTTAGAATTTGGTGGATTTGAAATATCTAGTATGAAATAAACAAAACGTTTTGATCACCATATAAATAATAAGCTTTTTTTTTTTTTAAGGTACTAGTTGGAAAATCTCAGGAAATAAGTGATAAATTTGAGGACAAGGTTGATCCATTCGATCTTGATGTCTTCTGTCCTTACATTCAGAGCAACATCAAGAGAAGTGTGCAGAGAACTCAGGTATGTTCAACATTTCTACTGTACTTCATTTAAGAACTTTCGAAAAATAAGACATTTATAAAAAATTCTTTTGGAACTTACACAGTGAAGCTTGTTATAATTTCTACTGTAGTTGTTGCAGCTGACAAGAAATAGCAATACGATCATATCAAAACATTCCTTGAAACTTCTGTCATAGAATTGATGTGGTATATGTGCAAAAAGGTAACTGCTGGTTTTAAATGTAAAGTCATAAAATTGAAGCCTGGACATAATAATGTTACATAGCTGGACATTGCTGTTTCATTGGAAGATAAACGTGTACTTACTGCTGATTTGCTTATGCTGTTTATTTCCCCACTTGATAGTCAAAGCTATTCAGTCTAACCAAATTACTGTTAGCAGTATCTTTGTGTTTTTCATAAAGGAGATTTATGGCATTTGAAATGGCAGCTAAGTTTTTGCAAATGACATATCAATTGAAGAAATTTCTAGGTAGGTTTCTGCTTGATTACATTGCTGATTTTCTCATGAAATTAAAAGGTCCTAAACCATAGGTTATCATTATTCTTTAATAGCATAATTTTTCTATAGTTAAATAAATCATCTTACTAAGCTATAGACAATGAAGAATTCAGTGTGCTGTTCTCAGGTTTTCATTTAATGAAGCATTAGCTGTATTAAATTGAATAGGAAGTAGAATATGACCAAAATGAATATGGTGCAGTCGTCAAATATCTGATTAAAAAGACTTAACTTTAATACCGAGAAGTTGTTTTGTCATTGCTACTCATTTATGAAATTTATCTGTCACTGCTTAATTTTACTGGACATTCACAAATGTACAGAGCTGTAATGTAAAGATGGTCACAGAGATATATATATATAAAAAACAATAATTGTGTAAATGTGATAGGAAATCATTAAATTTCATTAATTTTTATCAACTTATTTAAACATGTTTCAAGGGCTGTTACCTTCAACATCAGCAGGGATTTACTGTCAGCTTTCCAGCATGGTATACAGATGTCTCTGTAAATTTTATGAGTTTGATGATGAGGTTATTATTGTTCAGAAGATCAAAATTAAGTCAGTTTCTTCGTTTTTGTTAATGAATATATTCTCCCATAGGTGTTCTATGGGTTTCTGAAGGGTTTTTAAAAGTTTTGGTTTATTTTGGAAATTGTGATTTTTGTGCCAGTAGAAAAAATAAAAAAAAAGCATTGCTCTACATTTCAAAGAAAATGTGAGAGATGTAAAATACGAACATATTGAGAAATTGGCAATGCATACTATTTCTAACATGAAAATCATGGTGGAGGGAGACTTGAATATTTGCTCCAGATATTTGCTACTCCAGTAATGACACTTTTGACTGTTACCGTACCCATGAGATGAAACCAAGCCTCATCGTGAAGAAAAGTAACATGGGATCAGATAATTAATCATGAACAGATTTTTGAAATCACCAACAAAAATTAGTCCTTTATTCCACATCTGAAATTTAGTTTGGAGACTATGAATTTTATAGGCTTCTGTTTAAGAAATGTCATAAGTTTTATAAGCCAAATATTAACACTCCCATTTGTTGTGTATTTCAATGTCTTTTGAACAAGCACCAGTTTCATCTAATATTTCCTCTGTTAAAATATGCCACCTTCTTTTTGCCTTTTTGTCTTTTTGTCCAAAGCAAACCTAAATGCTTTAAATTACTCCAGTAATCTGTATATTCTGTTAGAAGTGATTTGGGAATTTTATTTTGAACAATCATTGACACTTTTTAAATAAATGTACAATAAAGAAAAACCGTTACTTTGACAATATCCTCTATTTATCATTTTATCATTTTTCTAATTACTTAAATGCTACTTTATAAAACTTCTACGGTGGAGAATGTATTAAATTAAATGTTTTAGCTGGTGAGTCAATTATTCACTCTTATTTCTCCACTTATCAGTATTTATGAACACTAATCCACATCCTCCACTGCTAGTTGACTTACAACTGATTTGAATTGCATCTTGAATGATTACAGCTGACTTCCAGCAGTAGGTTACAAAATTTTGTAATTAATCTGTTGGGATTTCAAAATTCATCAGGCTATCTTCATATTTCCTTATGTAAATCTTTTCCCATAAACTCAGTTTCAACGCTGATCTTATTTAAGTTCAATATCTCTTTTTCTAATGATAGTGAAATAACTTCCTTTATTCATTCTTGAACTGCAGTGTCTTTTTATCCACCATTTCAGTGGTAGATAAATATCTTAATGATAAAAGAGGTAGATTATATTTACTATTCCAAGATTTGGAGAAAACCTTGGATACAATATCTAGAGAACATTATGATTTAAATTGAGTAAAATAGGAGTAAGCAAATAATTTATAAATATAATTAAAAGTATACAAATGAACTCGGCAGGTTAATAAGTGAATTAGCATTGGTTCTGTTGATGTAAACTGTGTTTGAAGTTAGTAACGATTACTCTAATATTAAATTTTAAGTTTCTTTTTCATTAGGTGTTATTCATTGCTACTATCTTAAGTGTTTATGGTTGGGGTAGAACCAGGGTTGAAACCAAGCCATAATATTGCAATTTTCCTTAGAAGTAATAAATAACATTTAAAAAAATATTTACAATGAAAATGATTTTGTATTAAATTCAAGAAGGGGAAGATGACTGAAAGAATTACAAATAATATAGGGTTAAGACAATTAAGTCCAGTTCCATTTAATCTCTTTATTTAGATATTTTAGAAATAATTAGTAAAATAACGCATGGCCCCAACTATACAACAGAAAAATACCACATTTACTCTTTGCTGATGTCGTAACAGGTTCAGTAATAAGTGTAGAATTGGAAAGATCATTAGAAGCTGTAGGTAAGTTTTTAAAAAGTGGAATAAACAAAAAAATCTAAAATCATGGTATTTAAAAAAGGGGTAAATTAAAAAAGAGGAGCAATAGTGATGGAAAAGAGTAGAAATTTAAGCTGTTAAGAAAATTAATTATCTTGGGGTGAGAGTTTCTAGTAATGGAAGCTGAAGTGATTAAAGAAGAAAGGAGGGTAGTAGACAGAAAAATGGCTGGGAGTGTGGTGAGATCTTGTTTAGATAAAATAACATAAGATAAAATGATTGGATCAAGTAAATAGTGCAATTATAGAAAGTAAAATGCTGTATGTTAGGAAAAATTAGGAATAAATGGAGAATGAAAATCATAGATGTGGCATATAGATAATTTTGTAGATTAATTCTTTGTTTACCTAGATCTTCTCCCAGTGGAGTTGCACTTATTTATGCAATATTAGTTAATTATAAGTAAGTGGAGTTAGTGTGAACACATTTATTAAATTTTAATAGAGAATTCTCATTATCAAACCTCTAGTATACCAGTTTTTCAGATCTCTTTCTGTTATTTTTCTTTTATGCCCTAATTTTTCTAGTTGTCACTCACAGGTTGACTTCCATCCTTGCACGCTGTTAATAAGCCCAGCACCAGCTCTTTCTTGACCAATGCATTTGCTATCTCATTCCCATAATACTGTGCCTATGCCTGTACTCAAAGCAGCAGCTACCGGTAATAACAGCTAAAGGATACATGTGAATGAGTAGCTCAAAAAATTCAGAACAAAATTCTTGTTTTGGAAGGCATGTTGGAAAAATGTATTAAGATTATATGAAAAATAATCTAAAATTTGTTTGTGTTTTCATATTAGCAATAAGGCTCTCTGATTCACCAACAGGGTCATTGCTATGTTTCATGCTCTAATTGAATCAAAAATATTCTACAGGGTTTGCTTGGCATCCTCATTGCATGGCCAGAGAAACTAGCAGTTATGTCAGGACTGAAAGCAACAGGTAGCAGCAACATTGCAAATAATACAGGAGAAGACCCAAATGTTCTTGCACTCAGTACCAATGTTCCTTGGTTCTCGCTCTTGCCAGTGACAGGTCCTCCAGGTTCTAGACCTCCCAGCAGCAGTGCTGCACAGGCTCTAGTGGATAAACCCCAAGTGAGTATCTTCATTTAAAAGAATTAAGTTCCTCCAAGTAGAGCTCATTAGACAATTATTAATAATTATATACATAATGAAGTCAAATTAGATGGCACTACATTTCACTAACTGATTAATATATCAGAACATGTTTCAAGAGCTTTCACTCTTATCTTCAGCTGGGGGACCAACTAACACTGGCAGGTGACGATGTAACCTCTGGTGGTTCCACTATACAGTGAAACTCCAGGAACAGAAGTGAATGTTGACATCCTGCCAATAGACTTCCTACTTTACTGTATATTAGAACCACCAGAGGTTATATCATCAACTGCGAACATTAGTCAGTCCCAGCTGAAGATAAGAGAGAAAATTCTGATAAATTAATCAATTAGTGAAGTATAGTGTCATCTTATACTGATTTCTTTATATATAATCTATCAACTTTACTGTTTCTAATTTCTATTAAGTTTACAATTATAATTATTAATAACTTTGAATTCAGCTGATCATACATTATTAATGGTTAACACTTCACTACAAATGTAAGATATTTTCATTCTATAGCATTGATTTATAGTAAAGTTTGTTTGTATCAAATCATAGTAGTAGATATGGCTATCTTTTTCTCCTTTTATTGTTTAAACATCTGCAATATGTCTTAAGGGTTTATGGCTGATGAACAAAAGGAATAGTTGTTTGAAACTATATTCTTCTTACATTAGTTATGTTAATGAACATCATATAATTAGTTTTATCCAAGAGTGGCAATTATTGAGATATTGAGGATGATATACGGTTAATTATTGTGGTTTGTTCAAATGAAACACACATTTTGTTAATGAACATATCCGTACAGTTACAAAATACATTTATCTGCTTCTACTTACTACTGAATCTGAGGTTACATGAAATGAAAAGAATATGAGGTGGAGCTAGACAAAACTTATTTACATGCCCAATCAATAGCATATGTATGCTGTTGCTTGCTCAAAAGTTGCACAGTCTTGCTTACAACAGACCTGTAACTGCTATGCAGATAAAATGTATTTATAATTCAAATCTAGTTACATGATCCAGGGGAGCTAAAAGTTGTGAGGAGGACTGTCTAAGGACCATCTCTCTATCACAAGGAATCACAGTTATTGAATCAAGCCAGATATAAGGATGCTGCACAGCTCTTGTGAAAAACACCTTGTTTGTAATATCATTATATATATTTTAATAATATACAGGTTGTTAATGAACTACACCGAAATATTTTCAGAGAGTGTAGAGATATCGTATATAAGCAATTTCAAATGGGCAATGTATGGTCCACAACTAAACATAATGCAGTTATATGCTGTTAAACATTTTGGCATCAGATGCTAAAAAGTCTGTGTTAAAGCAAAGCCTGTTGAAAAATTAGTTTTCAATGTCTTTAAAACTGCCTTGCAAGCATGGAAATATCAATTTTCCTCAGCTTGTTATCAGCATTTTCAAGATTTAATGCCATAAAAACCCTTCATATCTAGAACTAATCATGTGACAGTGTGACACCGATCATCTATTAACTGCCTCCTTGCATTATGAAGGAGCTCTTTGCTTGTGTGGCATAAACATAATGCAAAAACTGATGTTGTTTGGCAAACAGCCGGATTCTTGGCATTGCAGTACTTTTATTTTTTTATTAAATATGAAATTTTGCAATTTGCATACTAAAGAATTTTGAATGAAATTTATTTAATGCTTTCAAGTTTTATTCTCTTTCTCAAAAATTAATATATTACAACAATAGCTAATAAGCTTACTGCTTAAATGCTGCCTGTAACTTAATTTAACATACTCAGGACACAATTTTGATTGGTAAGTACAATAACAACTACAAAAGTTGTAATTATGTGAACTGATTTGTTAACATTTAAGTGTATAAGTTGAAACATCAATCTAAAATGTAAGCTAAAAGCTGCATTATTAGGCCAGTCAGAAAACAAACAAAATAAAAAAAAAAGTGATGAACAAGAGTTAAGCTCGAAAACAAATGACCATCTCTTACTCGAAAGCAAATGTCATAACCATGGCACCAGAGTGATCAAGTTCAGAAACCTGCCTTCATACCTGCCAAATACTCTCTGGTTCTTCGCATATAGGATTGTCCCCTTAGTATATCCATTTCTTAGCCCACTTGAATATATTACTCCTGCTCTAAACATGCCAGTCCTTCCCTCCCTGCCTTATTGTAGGTTTCAATATATCTTTCTTTTCCCCACACATTTTTAGTGTGCTATATAATTTCAGAGATTGTTTGACATTAAGATTAGCCCATATTTCCTGTTTTTCGATATCCTTAATTTTATCTCTTTTCAAAATCCTTTTCTCATTCTTTCCATCCCCCCATACTATATTGATCCCTTGCCCACTTCTTATAGAATATTTTAGTTTTATTCAGAGTAAGGTAAACAGAAACAGAGTGTCAGTCCTGGTGGTGTAGTGGTAACCATACTTGCTTTCTAAACGCGGGTTCAAACCCGGCCAGGATCAATGGATTTTTTCAGGTGTAAAAATCGTAAGTATGGCTTCCATCTGAAGGGAAGTAAAGCCATGGGTCCTGTGTCTTACATTTACAGCGCGAAAAAGAACCTCAAGCCTGAAAGAAGAGACCTCTGAGCAAACTTTGACAGCTGTTTCACGCCCAGAATTGAATGGGACGCTGATGACCTGAGTGGTTAAAGAGCGTCCATAAATAAATGAAATCAACAAAAGATACAGAGTATAGATAATCTGTCACTTCATTATTTTAACAACAAAGATAATTAAAAAGCCACATTAATATTAAATACATTCATTCCAGGAGTGGGAAACAGTCATTCCGAATGTGATATCACACATTTGGTAGTAGTACTTTACTGTTGTTGTTGCTTTTATTAAAATATAGTTTAAATGAGTGTTTCTCTTTTGCAATTTTATATTGATGGAAATAAGCTGTTTTCTCTATCCACACTTTTATGTTTACATCAACTTATTTGCTTAAAACAGCTGTCCTTTATTATAGATGTCCTATGGAAAGCCTGTAAGCACAAATGAAGAAATATGGAGAAATAGAGCATGATACATGAGGATAAACCATAAGCTCCATAGACTTGATAACTAAGTAGCAGGTGAATGTATTTTGTAAGCGTATGGGTAAACCAATAATAAAAATATTTTTTGTTTTAAATTTGTTTTCGTTTCATTTGAACATTTCTCCTAGTTCTTATCTACACCACTTGAACTGGATTTACGATCTTTGCTCTTTGCAATTGTAGGTGGCTAAGAA
Organism: Metallyticus violacea; assembly: GCA_030762175.1. Lineage (NCBI taxonomy): Eukaryota > Metazoa > Arthropoda > Insecta > Mantodea > Metallyticidae > Metallyticus > Metallyticus violacea. The sequence goes on along the minus strand of CM060835.1, from coordinate 24,432,475 downwards.
TGCCTCAGCTCAATAGTTTCATATAAATATTGAATTACCTTTTCCAACTGTTAAAATTAATCTCTTATGAAAATTAGTAAATATGTCTCTGTTGTTTGATCAGTGGTTTGCAAGATAAAGATTATTTCTAATAAATTCTTGTTTCTTATTTTTTTCAGTCATTTTCCTTGTGAAAAACTATCCATATATTTCCATTATATTCAGGTATTTTAGTTGTGTGCATTTATTGTAATGGTTATTATTAACTTTAACTAACAAGCAAGTTTTTGGCAATTCTCATATGTAATCTAGACTTTCCTAAACTTTTAACATGTAAAAAGATAATGACTGTGTTACATTCTAAAATACTTTTTGCAATTAGTGCTTATTTCAATAGCTGTATTTAATTTTCAATAAGCATTTCTGAGCAAATTAAGCAGAAAACTATTATCATGTTTTGAACCTGAAACAGTAAAATTTGATGCTAATGATCTCTTGTTTTGTGTATAAGCTGATATTGCAGTTAAGTGCTCTGGGAACAAATGGCAGTAACTTTGTCCACTTCCTAAGTGCATTCTTCACATGCATTTAAACATTGAGAACTGGAAATACAATGGTAAATTAAAAGCAGACTGCCAACTGATGTTTGTAATTGTTTCTTATTTCTTCCCACTATTATGGCATTACTGTCAAAAGGGAAATTATCAAAGAAAAGTAAACTTTTTATGACAAAAAAATTCTTTTTGGAAAGAAAAAGAAAAACAGCTAACATTAGTTCTTTTTCAGTTCAATTCAATTCTTTATTGTTCTTCTTAGAATGCTACAATGTTATGTTACATTATAAAGTGATGTTTAAGAACATAGTGAATAAAATGTTATATGAAGAGCATTGTAAAGGTTCTCGGCCTAACCAAAAAAAAAAAAAGGACACAAGATTAAAGAGAATTTTTTTTATTTCTCAACATAGTCACCTTGTAAATCAATACATTTAGTCCAACGACTTTCCAACTTTTTAATCCCTCATTAAAATAAGATTTGTTCAACTGTGAAAAATAAGCTTCTGTCTTAGCTTCAACCTCATCATTTGATATGAATCTTCGTTCACCCAGCTATTTCTTCAGGTTTCTGAACAAAAGTAATCACTGAGAGCCAAATCCAGTAAATATGGCAGATATGGAAGCACTTGGAAGCAAAGATCGCAAAGTTTTGCAGCAACAGATGTGTGTGAAGGTGCAAAATCATGATGAAAGAGAACTTTCTTTTTCACAAGGTGTGGACATTTAGCCTGAATAGCATCCTATAGTTAGTGTAGTAGTAAAGCAATACTCCTCAGTATGGTTCTGTCCTTCTGGAATTAGTCTACAAGCAAGACACCATGAGAATTCCAGAAAACCATAGCCATTATTTTTCCTGCAGATGGAACAGTTTTTGCTTTCTTTGATACACTTTTATCAGTTGCCATCCATGATTTGGACTACTCCTTCATCTCTGACATGAAGTAGTGAATCGATTCAAATAAAAACAGGCTCATCAACAGACCACCAGAGCACACACAGCCAAGTATACATCCTACCTGAATAGATCCGTCAATTGGTTGACAATGTGTGCAAATGACTCACAAAACTATCCCAACTTACTTTTTAATAAAAAAAAGTTTTAATGTGAAACGTCAAGAGAGTTTAATATATTGACATGATTTTAGAAGTTTTAATTTTAATTCAACAGATAGTGAATCCATGTTTCATGTACTCTATGAAACGGAGAAATTCACTGCAATTGTGTTTAAACAAGGTTAAATACACTTGTGAAATGTTCATTCGAATGTGATTTTGGTCCAATGTTAACAAACACGGCACTTATCGAGGAGAAAGCTTTCTTATACTCAAAACTTTGTGCAAAATGCAGTGGACCAGCTTATCTTTGCAATGTCATCCAACTTGTGTACCTCTTCAATTAGCAAACATTGAATACAGCATTGTGAATGGATGTACAACCAAGCTTAAATTCAGCAGCCCACTTTTAATCATTGAGAATAAAGGGAAAGAATCCTTTGATGCAGAAATTAACTCCTTTTGTATTTCTGTTGGAGTTAAACCCTTCAAAATGAAGTACTTTATCATAGCTCATATTTCAATTTTATCCATTTTAGAAAATGTTACACTAGTTTGTTTACACAATCGTCACAAAATAAGTGACTACACTTATGCATCTGAAACTTTAATAGTGCACCATCTAAAGGATGATACTTAACAACTATCATAGTAATTTGGCCATCTTCATGACACAGTTAAAATACTCCAAGTACTGTTATATTCTTGCTTGGAGTATTTTAATTGTAAGTGAATGATTATTATTTAGTGGCAGTTGTCATATTACAAAAGGGACTCTTGGAATCAGATGATAAGTAATCCTGGAAAATGCAAAGCTAGATTACATTTGATATTAAATAGAAATTTACAGCTAAAAGAAAATTGGTGGAAAATGGGCTACTTGAGGGAAGTTTTGAAAGCAATTCATAATGAGCTAATTAAATGTATTCAAGAAGAAATCCAATGTTATATTCACAAGAAATCAACAATGCTCCCTTTTTAGCTTGCATTGTTAATTAAACTACAGATATAATAGAACATTCTCAGTGTGCAATTTTTGTTAAGCTTGTGATGTTTTAGAGCATCAGTTCCCAAACTATGCTCTGTGAAACTTCTTCTAGTGCTCCTTGAAGAAATAGAAAGAATTACCAGGTCTTAAAATTATGAATTTTGTGTGGTCATGAGTCATGTGTTGGTAAAAAAAAAAGTAGAAATAATTGAGGTGCATACTTAACATTCTGCAGGTAACAATGGAAGCTATCCCGTGGGATAATTGTGTCAATGTGTATAAGGACAGCACAAGAACAACATCTGGTAGTATCTCAAAAATCAAACAAAATTGGAAGGAATGCAGCAGTAGCAATTGCATCCTCTGCTTTCAAGACCTTGCTATGAAGAAGATGCTTTCCCTAAAAGAAATCCTGTATGAAAACATGAAATTAATTAATTTTATTAAGTCTTGATCTAAGAAAACAAGACTATTCAGAGTGTTGTGTGATGACATGGGGAATTTATATATATCTTTACTTCTTCACATAGAAATAAGGTGACTCTCTTGAGGCATAAGTTTAACTCGGCTCCTTGAAGAAGTTGGAACCTATCTGACTGATAATGACTTCGTTTTGGGAAACAGGTTATGTGACAAACACTGACTAATAAAATTGGAATATTTAGGTTGCATTTTCAGAAAATTAAAAATTTAAGCCTCTCACTTTAAGGAAAAACATCAATGGTGTTTGACACCAGCAAATAAAGTGCAAGCTTTCAAAAAAAATCAAGTTTTGGGCAGAATCAGTGAGCAATGATAAAAAGAACTTATAGAAGAACTAGATTCAGACAATCCTGGGGATGTCTTAAATGAGATTCAAGGTCACCTACTAAGTTTGTTTGATAGTTTCAAGAGTTATTTTCCAAAAGGATCCCATGAAAAAGAAACTTTGGGGTTGTAAGCCCATTCTCTGCTGTGTCAGAAAAGCCAGCCTCTCTGACAATGCAGCAGTATGAATACTTGATTGTTTTGACATCAGATTCTATGATAAAATATGTTTCAAATAAGAAGCCACTATCTTATTTTTGCTGTCAGTTAAAAGACGAATTTAAAGTTTGGTCTGATAAAGCTAAAACCATATTTTTGCCCTTTGCAACCACTTATTTATATTAATCAAGATTCTTTGCTTATGCAGGTACTAAAACAAAATGCATCTCGGCTCTATTAAGATCAGTGCATGATTGAGTCGAACTAACACTCTTTTGCTCCAGTTACTTGTTTAAATATGTAGAACTGGTTTCATGAACCCTTCATTCACATCATCAGCCCCATTTCTAGTGGAGGATAAACCATTGTGCTGTGGGGATGTGTAATCTGCTCTGGTGGAGGTGTGATGAACTTGAAGTTTATGTGTTCATCACCAGAAGTGTCGAAGTTCATTAAACTGTCTTTGTACTTGTAAATGGAGATTTCCTGCCATGTTGCTAATTCTGTAGGTCCTTGCACTGATTTTAATGTTATTTTTTTTCAATATGTTGCGGTTTTCTGTCCAGAAATGCAATGCCACTGCAGATTTAATGTTAAATTTTTCCTGATTGATAATGTTAAAGAAAATATTCTGCAAGAGAATAAAGCAGATATTTATAAAATAAGTTGTGCAGAGTGTGAAAAAATCTACATTGGAAAAACATAGAGAAACATAGCACATGATTAAAAGAACATTTAAGAAACATAAAATACAAGCAGTTGGAGAAATCAATAGTGGCATTGAATTTCTAGACAGAAAACCATGACATATTAAAAAAAAAAATTATTAAAATCAGTGCAAGGACCTACAGAATTAATAACATGGGAGAAAATCTACGTTTACAATTAAAAATACAGTTTAATAAGCTTCGACACTTCCAGTGATGAAAACATAAACTTCAAGTTCATCACACCACCACCAGAGCAGATTACATAACCCCACAGCATAACAATTTATCCTCCAGTCGACAATGGGGCTGACTATGCAAATGAAGGGTTCATGAACCATTCTACATATTTAAACAAGTAAGTGGAGCTAAAGAGTGTTAGTTCAACTCAATCACACAATGATCTTAATATATGATTAGATTCACTGTGCATTATTCCAATTAACAATTTTACATCTCATCTTGTTGCAGAGTCAGATATTCAACTCCAGCTGTCCCAAATTCAACCAGTATAACTATGTTATATAAATCAATTCAGTCTCATCCCTTTCATTAGAATAGTTCTTTTATAGTTCCAAGTGCCATATTTGTTTCGCAACATTTAAAATAGTTTTTATATACCAGATCTATAAGAAAAACATTAGGATTTACAATAATTGCTTTTAGGTTTTTATTTTTTGTGGGAGGGAGAAATGTATGTGGTGAAATGACAGTTTTAAAAAAAAATTTGTAATAAAACAAACTAATAAAGCATGTTTCACATGTCAGAAGTTTAAATTCTGAATGTTTATCTTCTATCCTGAAATATTATGGTCATAAAAGTGCTAGGTGAAAATTGGTTTATTTAGTTTATTTATGGATGCTCTTTAACATCTCAGGTCATCAGCATATGTGAAAATTGGTGCTCAATGAAGGACTTTTCCACAGAAGAATACTCCAGGATCTAAAAAATTTAGGAACCATTGCCTCAGAGGATACATAAGAATATATCCTTGAATTTTATGACATTAAAGACATTATTTTTTTCTTATGTTTGCAGAGTTAATAAATAAAGCATGAAATGTTTAAAATAGTGTAGTCATTAAAAATTATTAGCATTTTGTAGTACTAATATTATGCTGTTATTCCCCCTCCATGGCCTCCCCACAATAGGAACCCATGACCTGCCACTGTAAGAGATAATTTCACAATGTTATCATTCAAGAAAAAGAAAACAAGATCCTTTGCATGCTATTACTAAATTCATAGGTTTTAATATATACCTCAGCTAAAACACTAATATGCTACTTGCACATTATTATGCAGATAAAATATGTAGAGTTGTTCATGATCTCTGGGAATTATGCATTTGTGGCAAGGTTAGTGATACAATTGCACATATAGCAATGGTGAGGGGCAAACTAGTGGATGTTAATTATGTGTATGTTACACAAGTTACTTAACTTATAACAGTTAAGTAAATTGAATAATTTTTGAGAGGGCTACATTACAGTTTATTCTGACATGAACTATAATTATTTTGCTATCATACAAGCAATCAAAAACTGTGTCAAGAGCATGGAATTGGTAATGTGTTGAATTAACTGGCAACAAGCCAATCTACAACCTGTGACACTAGCCAAATTCAGGCATAATGAAAAAAGTTATGTATGTGGTCACTTACAGTATACAGTAACCAAGTCACACCAAAGGTCACTAAACATAAGTAGGAGATCTCTTTAACAAACATCAACCCTATGATATACCAGGATTTGAACTTAGAAAAATATCACAAAATTTCTTCCTCTTCCTCCTGCAGTTGCTCTAAGAAATTTCATCTTATTTACTTGTAGTCTATATTTTTTCCTCCATTATCCAAATTCCATTATCAGCACTGACACATCATTTCATAAAACTTTAATAAAATATTCGTTCTGTAGTGATTTTTTTTATAATACCATTCATATAATTGAATATTTCCATTTGTGGTTTTATCTATTCTGTTTTTGTTTGAACATGTGACATCCTAAAAGTTTTAATTTCTGTACTTGTTCAATTATCTTATTTTATATTACAGTTTTTTTTTTTTTTTTCCCTCCCCTTTAAATACCATAATTTACTTTTATTCATGGATGTCATCAAGTTGTATTTCATTGCTATTTTACTCCTTTCATATATTAATTTCTGTAAATTATTCTCTGAGTAAGAAATAATAATCTAATAATCAGCATGTACAAGTGTCAAAGCAAACTCATCTATATTAAAAGTCCTAGAGTAAAATGGGATGTTTTCTATCCATTGTCTTACAATTCGATCTGTATAAATATTAAAATGTTGTGACAATAAACTGCAGCCTTGCACTGCAACTGCACACCTTGGTTTATTTGCTGTGTTTTACAGTTTCCGTATATTTTAATGTTTCTCTTTATGTATACATTTCGTATTATTTCAGTTAAGTGGAGTGGAATGCCCCTTTTATATCTTTTTCCATAGCTTCTGTCTTCCTACTATGTTAATGAATAAAATGTGTTTTTCCAGTTTATCATTTCATTTTATGTATCATCATTGTCTACCATCTATAATGCCTTAGTAGGGAAAGCAAATGTTAAACATTGTTAAAAAAATGTTTATATGCTACTAAAAATGTCAAAAATAACTCTCTACACTATTACACTGAAGTTTTGACTCCAATTTATACATTGACACAAGTCTGGGTACATAAGGATAAGATACCAAATCATATTTCCAGTTGGACCATCAAATTCCTTGAAGAAATGGAGCAGGAAACATGAATCCATGCCATACCTTCCAGTGAAATTCTCATTAAATTATCTGATGCTTCTCCAATGGATTTACAGACTTCTAAATAAGACACTGGAAAGAGGCATAGATGGACTTAGCTGTAATTCTTTCTTAAGATAAGACATAATTAAAATTCATTCCCAGTGATTGTGAACAGTCCTGTATAAAGTAGCCTACTGGTAGCAGTTTAGTAAAATAAATGTTAAAGCTTCTAAACTGTATTGTGTTTTTCCACAGCATAAGAAGTCTACAAGCACAAAACTTAAAACAGATCAATCTCCAGGAGAGTTAGTCAGATCTGGAGCAGCTGCATTCTTTGGTGCTATGAGTACTGACTGGTTCAGCTCCAGTTAAACCATCAGGTTGGTACATGTAATAGTATCTAATGTTATGCATAACAGAACATTTTGAAATTCTCTCCATTGGTAATGTTTTCTTCATTTCCACATTTGGAACTTTTACATGGTACAACCAAACATTTGCTGCTTAGTCATCTATGGTTTAAAGTATGAGTTGAAATTGAGGGATTTTTTTCAGAAATCATTAAACTCAAAATGTTAAATGCAAAATAAGACAATTGCCAAATTTCCTCACAGAGAACCAAAAAATTGTGTGATACATTAATTATACGAAGTTGAGAGTTGCAGCAATGCATTATGATGTAATAAACAAAAAATTTGAATTATGTTACCAGCAAATTACAGAATGAATTTGCACTCAAATGTAATATGCCATTGAATCTAATGCACACCACAGTTTTGAATATTAGATTTAAAAAAAAGATGCTCATTAAATTTGCATAAATACAGATATCAGTTTTCTCGTAAATTCCCTTTATTTCAGTGCATTTCTCACACCTCTGAATTAACATTTCAGTTCCCCTAAAAAGTAGTCTGAAACTTTTTTGCAAAATGCTGTAAACAGCATTCTTTGATCCATTATCATTTGTGAATCTCTGCCCTCAAAGATCAGGTTTTAGCTTTAAAACAGGTTCATAGTAGAGACCATATTTAAAGTCCCCTGTGACAATACATTCCAATGCCTTCTCATTACCACAGCAAAGGTTCAAAAACTTCTGATAACATTCCAGTTCCACTTGCATAAGTAGGAGAAAATTATTAAGACTTAGATATATCTATTTCTATCTTTGAAGGATATTAGTTTATAATTAACTTAAAGTCTTGCTGAAAGAATATGGATACTCATCTGCGCTGATCTTATGCATATGCATGGGTTGATGAATAATGTGAAGCATAGTTATTTGAAAAAGCCCCAAAGTTATTTCTTTTAGCAAATTCGGAAGGAATGTAGCTATTGCAGTTGTACCCATAAAATGATATTTGAAAAATTTCTTCCAATCTTCATCCATCAGACTTATTAAATACCGAAAATGACAATGAAAAAAAATTATGTGTGTGTGTGTGTCCATTAATGCTCTAGTGGTCACAATGTTTGTTTTTTCTCAACAAAACTCAACATATAACCATTAATTAACAAACAATTCATCAAGTTCATTAACCAGCAAAATTGGGGTGGAGGTTAATCTAAAGCAAAAAGTTTTAAAAACCTGAAAATTGCTCTAACAGCCACAATTTTTATTTTTTCTCAACAACATTCAGTAGATTTCTTTAAAATAGATTGATAAAGGTAGTTTTAGGAAATCATGGCAGTCGGGCATTAGGAGTGGGGAATCAATGTGCAAAACGAGTGGGAGTTAAAACAAAATTTTAAAATTACTCTAGGGGCTGCAATTTTAATTTTTTTAAAAGAAACTCAGTATATGCAATTGAAATAAAATAAGAAAAGTAGTTGGTGAAAATCAGGGAAATTTGGCCATTAGAAGTAAGGGTTTACGTGAAACCCAAAATTTAAAAATTGCACTAGAGGCACCAATATTTGTTTTTTCACAAAAAAACTCAGTATATACCATTTAAATAAAATAAGAAAAATAATTTTAAAAAAATTATAGAAATTGGATCACTATAAGCAAGGTTATATCTGAAAACCAAAATTTAAAAAGTGCTCTAGCATTTTATTTTCTCTGTATTTTAAAATAAAAGGACAAATAAACTCATAATATAAACTATACGTTAAACTATGCATAGGTTTTATATTTGCAAAAGCATTATCATGAAGCTAGCAAATGTGAAATATTAACCTATTATGTGTGTGAGAATTATATTTGTATGTAAGAGCACTCTGTAATAACCTTCAGCAAACATTGTATTATATTTCTTTACTATAATCAAATTTAAATTAAATTTCAAAGCCATTGAAAATTATTTGAATTTTTGAGATCGTTGATTGTGTCTATTTGTTTAGTACATTGTGATTGTTTTTAAATAGTAACATGTTTTTGTTTTTTTGAAAATATGAACATCTTCTTAAATGCACAAGACAAGTCAAAACCTTGTGTTATTTCTATTTTAGTGAATGTAAAGATGATATCAAGGGCTCAGTTCATATAGATGGTTACATTTAAAAATGTTTAAAAATACCTACACAATATAGCTTTGTCTATCAGTGGTGATATATTTCATATAATTAATAGTATACTATCAAGTTTTGTGATTTAATCTTGATGATGACGAAACATGGTTGCTCTTATGTGATACTTATAGACTGCAAGTTCCCCTAAGGCCTAATACTACACAGTAATGGCATAACTTATTTCATTTCATTAATTAATAGGGCCATAATTTGGATTTTATATTCTTTTTTAAAGTTACTCTACTATGAGGAATTCACTTAGTTTATACAGCTCCTGTGTGACAGACTTTTTTTGTCTTCAAATGCCTGTCACTCAGCACTTCCATCTCAACAAAGAAGATGTTCTCTTGTGTCAATATATGCACTGACCTATCTTTGTGTGTGTCATCTTCAAGGCTCTTTCTGCCCAAACAAAATCATTTTGGCTGCTCATTCAGATATAATAAGAAGTGAAATCTCCCCCATACACACTATCAAGGTATTCTTTAATATCACTGGATGAATGTCCTTTTTTTAGTCAAACTTGTAATATTTCCACTGTATTTAATTTTGAAAAGCATGCTGTATCATAGAACAAATTTGATTTAAATAAGCTTTTCCAAACAAAGTAACAGTGTGGACAGAAAGTAAATGCAGTGTTTGCACTCCTGAAACAAGCGAGTATTAGATATCATGGACATTGCATTCCTTCTATGTCAGGCCAGAAATTTATGGACTGCACCTGATATTCAGGAGCTTCTGATTTATCTATAATTTATTTCTATTTCAGGGAAACAAAGGAGCTTGTTTCGTGTCATGATAGAAGATATGAACATTGTATATTAGGCTTTTGCTTGTTAATATATGTTATTTAAATAAATAATATGTACAAATGTGCAGTTTTTATACATTTGCAAATGTAGTTTTAAATGTTCTGTATTTTAGAATGTTAAAATAGGCAAAGCTTGTTTGGATGACTAGAAACTCCAGGAATGCAAACCTGGATTGTGCATGTACAGTGCACTAAACAGATAACAATAATGGCAGTATTTGATAATGTAGACTGTGTGATGGCTTGTCAACTGTCAATGTGGATTTGATTCTCTTGATCTGGACATATTGTCTGGGTCAGATTTTTTTTTTTTTTTTTTTTTTTTTTGAGGTGGGATATGTTTCATGGAACACTTGTCCACATCCTCAGCTGTTAAACTTGAACAGGTCCTAAATCTCATATAAGTGAAACCATAAAGAGTGTTCTATATATTTCCTCTCAGAAGAGATTATTAATGCGTGTTTCACTGGGTTCAATTCCAAATTTAATTAATATTGACATTGATGTTATTTCAATTTAATGGGCATGAAATGTTATAGTATGTTACAGTACAAGTTTGGTAAGCTTAGGGTAACAGAATTGAGGAAAAACGTAAAAAATTAGATGTAGTCAAGTTTTTTTCTATTCTTGAAGTTTTTTTATGCAATTATCAAGTGTATATTATATAAGTACCATTTTTTGTCTGTCATTTGGGATTGATGAGTAAGTAAAGTTTCATTTGTAATAGTCCCTTACATCCTAGGATGAATGTAGTTTTTCCTGTGTATATATTTTCAAATAATTCAGTACATTGAACAGTACAAACCAAGTTCTTGACATCAGCAATTGTGTGTTTACAATACAGTGTAGTGATGGCACACTTGAAATATGATTCTGTATGAAAGTTACCTCTGTGATTCAATTTGAATGACCTAAACTTATCTTCCAGTGAAATACATAAGCAATTCATAGATACTTACAATGAACATGTTGTAAGTGCTAAATACATAAGTTCAGAAAGATGAATCATGGGTATGTACTTGAATCACTGGCCTCTCATTCAGGTTTAATCTCAGCAGTCATAAGGGGACTTTGTGTTGTACAAAGCAGTGGATGGGTAGATTTTCTCTGGGTACTCAAGTTTCCCATGCTATCATTCACTTTGCCTGTTGCTGATTATCATTGTCACCAACCTGACCACCACCGTCTACCAATAGGGGGGTCAACACTGTTAAGGCACAGACTCATGAAAGGAATTCCTCTTTGACATAGTTTTCTCCAGTCTTCCTCAGTTCTCACCAATGACAATGCTGAAGAGATATCCTAAACTTAAGTCTAGAACATTTCCTTACCCTATTTATCATTCATCTCATGTGTGAGCGAGTTCTAAAACCAACTCACCAATAGGCATCCAAGACTTAGGTATTCATTTTTTACACTAAACTCCACTTACAAACATAAAAGTAAGATGCGCTTTGGAAAATCTCTCCCATCTTCAGTTGCTCATTGAACCGCCGTTACTGGAAATGATGGCTAGACAACTGGATGTTCCTTTGGTGGCTTCTGTTCTTGAAGTAGGAAGTTGCTGAGTTCATCCATAGGAGGAAATTTGAAATTCATTAGGTTTTCCCTATATTTTAATATGAAAAATTTTTTCCCAAGTAGATAGCTCCAATGGGTTGTGAAGATGTTTCAGCAGTTTAATTCCTGGTTTTATTTCATGATTTTTGGTCCAAAAGTGAGCTGGTACTGCTGATTTATCCACCTGCTAAAACTGAATATTCCTAAAATGTTCTTTCTTCCGAGTTTCCAAATTTCTCTTTGTTTTGCCTATGTAGCTCTGTTCACAATCTGCACATTTTATTTTGTAAGTTCCTGATTTCTGTTCTGTTGGTATGGAGTCTTTTCTGTGCAACCTAATAAATTCTTGATGTTCTATCTGTTCTTTGGGGGTAACATTATCCCATGTTCTTTGAAAATTTTCTTGAACTTGTTGTGGTAAATTGGATGGTAGGTGAAACTTTTGAATTTGCATTCTTCTTTTGTGTTTTTCAATGTGGAAACTTCCTTTATCCCTTTTTGTCTTTTAGCTTTATTGATAATTTTTATTACTGTGTCTTTGTTGAAACCATTGATTATACCTGTCTTAATTATTTGTTTATATTCTATTTTGTACTCTGCTTCTGTGAGTGAAAGATTCAATCTGTGTGCCAAACTGTGAAACACTGCATATTTATATGGAATGGCAGCTCACTTTTGAACCAAAAATCATGAAATAAAACCAGGAATTAAACTGCGGAAACATCTTCACAACCCATTGGAGTTATCCACTTGGGAAAAAATTTTCATATTAAAAATAGAGAAAACTTAATGAATTTCAAGTTTCCTCCTATGGATGAACTCAGCAACTTCCTACTTCAGCCACCACAGGAACATCCGGTTGTCTAGCCATCGTTTTGAATAACAATGGTTCATTGAGCAACTGAAGATGGGAGAGATTCTCCCGAAACGAGTCTTACTTTTATGTAAGTGGAGTTTAGTGTAAAAAATGAAAACGTAAGTTTAGGATATATTACCATTCCATTGTCAACAGCTTCATAAGCACAATAGGTGTCTTAGTTTCACACATGAACAGCAGAGGGCAGTAGCATAGTACATTTTTAATGCACACATTGAGAATTGGCAGTTTCCATTAGGCTGAATTATGAAAGTGCAAATGGAGATGAGATGATGATAGAGCAACTGCAGAATGAGTGGTAGGTGAAACCAGAGCATCCAGAGATGTCCTTTCATCCACCACAAATCCCACTTATGGCCACTGGGAACAAACCCAAGCCACTTCAGTAAAAGGTGAGCATCTACTACTAAACTATGGTCACATTTATTTCATCTTATATGTACTGTGAAGCCTTAGTAGTGAAAACAGGCATCAAACACTGTTCAAAAAAAAGAGTTGTAATCTATTCAAAATGTGACTAAAAATGGACTATATTTTTCCTGTGTGCCACCCAAATGCATAACTCCAAAACTTAATTGGCATGTGAGTTGGCATGGTTATAATCATCACATTAGACTTGCATGGCTAAGATCATTAAGCCATAAACAGGAGGTCTGAGGTTCAATTCCCACCGGGACTGTCCTTCCTGACTTGAGGTTTTTCTTCAGTGCTCATTACAGGGAGGTACTCTAAAACTTAGGCCTCTTTCCAAAAAAATTCCTTCCTAATGTATAATTTCATTTCATATATCATGCCACTGCATATGATGCTTCAGTAGTGAAAATTAAAAACTAACCACATGAGTGCAGGAGGCTCTCTGATGGACAAATAGGTGTGAGATGAGTTTCACAGCAACAGGCCAGTTACTGTAGCCAGTGGTAGAATTACAGTAAGGTTGAAAAACTGATTAAGAATAAGGACTTAGACCCTTCATTTGGTATCACTTACCACAACATCAAGAGAGAATCTTCAAATTACAAGATGGGATAAATGAATATATTATTTAGTATATTTCTGCTTGAAAATAGTCATCAGTATTTACACTTTAGGTGTAATTTGTATGTGAGTTATAAATAAAACTCCATTACTTACTTATCAATCCTCATAATTTAATTAAGTAACTAATTTCATCTTTAGCTTTATAAACTGAATGTAAATGTAAAACATGAACTTTTCTTTTAAATAATTAATATTTTAAGAAGTTTCCTTGTTATTGCTGTTGCATTATATATATTCTTTTGTTTCAATGTAAATAAAGTTATTGTTTTTGCAGTTTGGTTTTCATTTTTCAAAATCTTAATATATTACCTTTTGCATATGTTAAAATTAATTACTTGAGACAAATGTGCATTTTTGTGCATATTCCTATCTTCCAATCAATATACGAGGGTCATTCTGAAAGTTTTTAGAATGGACAACAATGAATTGTTTCCTAGCTTTAGATTGAAGTTTAGATACCACTATATGCAAGTCTGGCCATGCTCCAACAATGAGCACTTCTCTGTGTGGTTACACAGGTGTTACTGCAACAATGCTAGGATTTTTGCACTATGATTTACAATGACTTTGAAGTCAGTTTAAGGGAGAGGTAATGCCTTGAAAGAATGTGTTATGCATTTGGGGAACTTTGCCCTTTGCAATTCACTATTTACCGACAGTTTGAAGATTTTAAGAGAGGCAAGGATTCCCTGAAGAGAAGATTGTACAAGGTGGCCCCTACAGCAACAATGTATGAAAATGTGATGAAGGCAGACCATATGTTGTAGGAAGATCAGTGCTGTACATATTATCAGATTCAAGAAGCCTGAATATTAAATAAGCAACAATGAAAATAATCCTGGAAAAAAAACCTTAAGTAAGAAAGATCTGCAGTCATTGAATGCCCCACCATCTAACTGACAAGCAGAAATAAGTATGTGTGGATTGGTGCCAGATAATATTGAAAAAATTTTATGGAGAAATATAAAAAACATTAATTGATATCATTGTATGATTCAGTTGAACTACACACTCTTAAAGTTCAACTGAATCATACAATGATATAAATTAATATGATTGACTTCACTGTGCAAGTTCCAATTTACATTTAAGTATAAAAAACATATTTAACATCATAACATGTGGCAAAAGTTGGATATGTCAGTGTGATTCAGAAACTAATCATAAACGTCAATCTGGGTCTTCCCAGGACAGGATCCCCAAACAAAACGAGGCAGTAGAGAAGTATTGGCAAGAAAGTGATCTGTTCATTCATCTCAGCTAACAACCACACTGTGACAATTCCACTTGAGGGACAAAAGCTTTCACTGCCAGATGGTACACAACAAAATGCTGTCCCAAGTCTTCATTGTACTAAAATGAAGCATCCTAACATTGGTAAGCATCCTGTTGCACCATGACAATATTTCTGCCACAGTGCACTGGAAACATCTCAGTTTCTGTAATAGTCAGCAGTCAAATGTTCCTCTCTATCCTCCCTACAGTCCAGATTAGCCCAATGCATTTTTTTTTCTATTCCCAAAATAAAAGAAAAAAATTGAATAACAATTTAAATTCCTGAAGCTCCAGTGGCTCCATATTAAGAATATATTTGCACCCTATCCAAAGAAGCATGGTGTTCAGCATTTACAAAACGGTTAAAGGATAAGATTTCTTTCTTCTCCTTATGCCCTTTTCCTTTTCCTTTTTGCTACTATGGTGTGATGCAAGCTGATAACTCATTGGTTGAAACAAATCATATGTTCCTACCCATGCAGCATGGCGAGCTCACCAGACAGATGTAACAAGGTGGGATGTACATTTTTTGCCTTGTTCATTCTAAATTGTGATGTCTGGGAACTTCTTCACTGTGAATACCCAGTGACAGGTAGAATATATTTGTAAAGTGTTTTTATTTTACCTTGAAGGAATGAATAATTAAATCATCTCACTTCGTCCACAGCACATTAATGCACCAAAAAATATTTAAATACCTGTGCTATGACTGCACAAAGATACATAATCTATAGCTGTGATCTTCAGAGAGAGTAGTTTAAAGTATAGCATAGATGTACAGGTTATATACTTAAAACCACCACCTTAAATATCCCCAAAGCAAAAGTGTTATGGCATGTTTAAATGAGAGACAGGGCTCATAAATTTGTTAATAGAAGTTTAACAAGTTGAAAATTTAAAATACATTAAATTAGAATGTTCATAGCATTTGCTAGAGTTAGCAGTACTAACAAGATATAACCTTAAAATATATCTTTACCTTATATTCACTACCTATTAAAGAAAAGTGAATGGCGATAAAGGATTTGTAAACAGCATCTTAAAAGCTGCACAAACATTGGCAAAATTAAATTGGAAATGTTAAAATAACATTACTTTTATTGCACTTATCAATTTTTACAGTTACCTAATTTCTGGACAGCATTTCAATTAGAAATACTTGAAAAAAATTTCTGAACATTATCATAGAGGTTAACATAGGTACTAACCATGAATGCTGTATGCACTTAAAAGGAAATCGCAACACATATCAATGGAAGTTGCTTTTCAATTAACAATTAAACATTTTTATTTTCTCTTAAACTTGTATTTTTGTTGATCTTTTGCCGCAGAAATGATATCAGGCTTATCCTTAAAGTAGTGGATAATTTCAGAACATGTTTTTCCAAAATGAACCTTGACTTGCAGCTTTGTTTGACTAATAATCATAATTCTTTCACAGAAAATATTAGACTGAAATTTATATTACATATCAATAATTCACAACATATTGGTGATTTCGGAAAGAATGTACTCCTTATTTTGTAGATGTATCAATCGTAAGTTTCTGTTTATTTTCTAATCAATTGTATTCTGTTTTATCTCATCTCATCCAAATACATGACTCATTTTCTGGACTGGCTGGCAAAACCTGGAGGTTTGGCAGCCCTAATTGTTACTGTCAGCTCTCACGAATTTTGCAGGTGTTAATACTAAAATTTAAATTGCTATATAAGTTGTCAAATATATTTCCAGTAGAAGCACTGTTTGGGAAATATTGTTGCTAAACTAATCTGTCCAGATTTGGTTTGGTCTGACCAAAATATTATTACTAATGCCCAGTGTCTATATATGGTGCTAAAATTGTTCAGACTTTTCAGGTTCAGTGTAAAGTATCATTTGAAGACAGAGGGAGAATAACAAAGAACCAATTTTTCTGCTTTTTAGATTCTAATGCAATTAGATAAAGCAACTCATGAAGTTTCTTTGACTACATTCAAAGAGTTGAATACTCCCAACAGCTCAGTGATATTTACATCTAAAAATGTCTTGGAAGATGGAAGACAGATGACAGTCCTGTTATTAGATGGAAAAATTACACTTGTCTACTTTACTTTCTATCTTGAGAAAATAAGATTTAATATTCAGCAGCAAATTTTCTGTATTATGAAATACACCTTCAAAAGACTGCAGTAACATAAATTAAAGGTAAATATTGGTTTAAATATATTTACTAAGAGTTTATCTCCCTCCTAAATTTTTGACATTGTCGACCTGGCATTTTGTCTTAAAACGGTGGTAAATCTATTGTTAACTTATCTGATATTTATTGATAATCTCAGTGAAATACAAGATTAGATGTAACAAGAGTTAATCACCACTTAGTTCTTCTGTAAAGGATCTGTAGCTAAACATTTGAATATCTTGTTCCTAACTGCTATTACATTTTTGTTTCTTCATTCTTTCTTTTCATTTGAATATCTGTTCTTAACTGATATAAAATTTCGTTTGTTTGTTCTTTATTTCCCTTTCTTTCTTTGCCGTATTAAAGAGCAGTTTGAAAGTTCCCATATGTGATGGAATGGCACGAAAGTTCATTAAATTGCATCTTTGTGGGGCAGCATCGTTCTTGTACCTTCATATCAAAATTGCAACCAAATACGGGACATAGTTAACGCAGTGGTTGCTCATATCAAATGCGCAGAAGATGCCCGTTTTAAAGTTCTGCGCATTTCAGCAACATTGTAAAACTACAAAACAACATGTGCGTTGATTTCACGTGGTAAGTGTAATTGGTGATTTGAGGTTAGAATTCGATTGGAGTAAATGCATATTATTTAGTTACATTGTCGATTAGTGAATAAGATAGTAAATTAATAAGTGAGATAACTATATACACCTTTACATATGTGTATGCTCTTGTAAATGTATTGTGTGTTGCGTAAATAATTCATCAGAGTGACAGGCAAAATGCCAGCCTGAACTGTAGCTTTTTGTGAAAACTATGGCATTAAAACAAAACAATATATATAGTTTCTTTATCCTGAATTCAGTAACAAATGAGTGCTTACAAGCAAGCTGACAAACCAATGTTGCCTTATGTGTGTGTGTGTGTTTAATGCATATTTTACTGAAGAAGACTACTGGAAGGAGTTGAGGCTGAACTGCTAGTTACTATCCAAAAGACGGCTTAAGCCTGATGCTGTGTCACCTGTGAACATAAAACGTGTACCCAGTTTTCAGCGTATCAATGGTATAGCTAACCAGGATACAATGGAGCAGGTATGTAATGGAAAAATTAGTTGTAATAACCGAGAGGTTCAAAAAGCGTGCATTGAACCCATGTCTCTCTGTCGGCCCAAAAAAGGCCTTCCTCTCTTTTAGAATCCCGTATTATCTAAGCACACACAAAATTCCAATGCAAACCTAAAAGTTCCAATAAGAACTTCATTAACCATGCTACTATTGTACGTGTCTGGAATTGAGAGCATCAAACCTATTTTGAAAGAATGTTCGGATACTTTATTAATGCATTCATCTTTAAGTGAGTTTTCTAAATTTGTACTCCGCCTTACTTTTAGAACACCTCCCAAACTTAAAAGTATATTTCGCCGCAACCTATCTCCTTCCAAATCACTTCGTCCTGTCGCAGATTCAAATCCTAGCCAACGCATTAAATGTAATAACACCTGTGCGCTAATTATGCCATGTCATTCGGTCTATAGCCCCAATTTATCCAGAGAATTTAAGATTACCTCATTTACTGCTTGTTCTTCGAAGAATGTCGTGCATGTTATCTTGTAAGCTTTGCAAAGCATTTTATATTAGTTTAATTTCTACTGTTGTTTCGCTCCGTATGAACAATCATAGACGTTCCGTTAAAACCAAGTCTCCCTTTCTGATTGCTCAACATGCCTTGTCTCACTGTAAGGATTTCGATTATGCTTTTAATTGAACACTTATTCATGCGTTACCGATTCATGGTCCTGAAAGTTTACTCGGAGATGGATTTTTTTTTTTTTTTTTTTTTTGTGCTTAAAGCGGTCATCATCAGGTTTTAATCTTACTTATTAAAATATATATTCCCTCCCTCTTGTTGCTTATTTAATCTGCTCCACACTTTACGCCATCCTCAAGCTTCAATGCTTAGTTTTTACCACCTTTAATTTTCTTCTGCCTTTAAAGAACAACACAAATTGTTCGAAATATAGCGAAAATTGTGTTTTTATCTATTTCTGCTTCTTTACTTCTTGTTGTTTTAGTTACATTGTTACAAGAGTTACAAATTGCCTCATGCAGTGAAAAAGTATTTCCAACTATGAACCCAGATATAATGTATATGCTGTACTGGCGCAGCAGAAAGTAATATTTGCAATCGAAGGAAGTTCTTAAATGAAGAAATGTTTTCTTGCCAACTCTTGCCAACAAGATATTATTGCAACAACAATCAAACATGTTGCCCCATAGTATCAGATAACAGTTGAGGCTTGAGGCACTGTTTCCTTGCTGATTGTGTTCCAAAAAAAAAAAAAAAAAAAAAAAAAAACATGCATGCTTCGCCGGTTTCTAATGCTACAACCAGCACGACTAAAGACGGCCCAGTTTTAATTAATGCGGTCCCAGAGGAAGGAGCAGTTTGTTCATCAAATTTTAACCAGGATAACAATTATTCTGCAGATAGTGGTGTTAGGATGCTATTTAAACAGCAGTCAGCCAATAAGCAACCACGTAAGGTATGAATTTATCAACATTCCTTGAGTAACTTCCATACCAAATACGAGGGTAGGTCTACAAGTTTCCGGCCTAGCCATTTTCTAGATATGATAAAGATAAAAACTATATTTCGCTTTTCAATATAGTTACCCTTTATTGCAATACACTTCTCACATCTTTGAATTAACATTTCAATCCCCTTCCAAAATAGTCAGAAGTCTTGTATGCAAAATGGGCATAAGGAGCATCCATCATTTCTTCGTCATACTTAAATTTCCTTCCTCGAAGGTCCTTCTTGAGTTTTGAGAAGAGGAAATAGTCACTGGGAGCTACACCTGGGCTGTAGGGTGGGTGATTGGTCTCCTTGAAGCCACATTACTTCATTCCTTTGCAACAAGAGCTGTGTGCACAGGTGCGTTGTCGTGAAGAAGGCACACACCACCACTCAGCTTTCCTCACCTTTTCTTTTTGATGGAAGCACGTAGTCTGTGCAGTAGGCCAGCTTAGTACTCCCCATTCACTATGGCGTTCCTCTCCTTGAAGTCAACGAAGAGTATTTATTCACATTTCCAAAGGATTGTGGTCATGATCTTTTTGGCTGACTGAGTCACCTTGGCCTTTAGAGGCGGTGCTTCGCTAGGTTTACGCCTGCTACTCCATTGTTTTTTTTTTTTTTTTTTTTGAACAAGGGATCATAGTAGAGGACCATAGTTTCATCTGCTGTAACAATGGTTTGCACAACTTCTCTCTCGTTGCCACGGCAGAGCTCCAAAAATGCCTGACACAGATGACCCGTTGCTGCTTTTGAACTGAGGAAAGAAGTCTAGGCACTAACCTTATTCATGTTTAAATGTTCTTGAATAATTCGAAGGACTGTTGTTTTAGAAAGGCTCAACCTCGCTGCTATTTCTGTAACTTTGAGGCGCCGGTCTTCCATAATTTCTTCTTCCACAAGAGCGAGCGATGTTTTCAGGAGTGAGCACCTCCAAGGGCCGACCTGCACTCTCTTCGTCTTCAAAGCTTTCTTTACTCATTCGAAAAAATTTGGCCAATTCTTTTACGGTAGAATATGAGGGGGTGCTTCCTCATATACACCGTCTAATCGTTGTGTAATTTCATTTGGAGTAAGTCCTTCTTTTGTGAAGAATTTGATAACAGCTCGAAACTCCATTTTGAACATGCCACAGTCTTCTGCACATAGCCTTCTTTATGCAACTACATCTAAACAACCGAACACAGCGGAGCGGAATTACAGCTGCAATTATTTACTTAACAGATAAGGATTTTGAGAAGGCGATAATCCTTATAGGCGAGACCGGGAACTTATGGACCTACCCTCGTACTTTAAATCAATCGTAGCAGTAGAAAATTCATAATTCCGATACCAGTGGCTTACTGATTACTCATTTTGGCTTGTGTATTCCGCCAAACAGAAGGATGCTTTACATCGATAATGCGTGAAGTCTAAAATGCAATTAAAATGTGGGCTTTTACTAAATATAATCATTCTCATAAATGAGTGCGTTAGAATATAAAATCAATTTACCATCGTGAGAAGTGATGAAAATCGTCAATCACATGGGGCAGAAGATAGATCTTGCTTACCAAAGAGAAGTTGAAGCAAACAGACAAAAACTATATTGTACAGTTTGTTGCATTGTTTTTTGTGGAACTCATGACGTAGCTCTTCGCGATAAGAATAATTCATCTTTCGGCGTTTTCCATAATCTGCTGGATTTTAGAGTCTATGCAGGGCAACACCATCTTAAAAGGTCACTTTGATACCCGTGCCCGGGTGGGAAAATTATTCTGGAGCGGGTGAAAGTAATGTAGGTTAGTGTGTATTGTTGTTTTATTAAATGTAAGTTTAAAGCATATGTTTTACATTCACATGCACTGTAGCTTATTGTGCATTGCCGTAAATTATATGTTTACGTGTGCACATTCTCAAAAGAAGAAAAGCTCCTTTTAGCATTGGCACTTACATGTTTTAAAGTATACTGAATCACTAGATGTCTGTTCTTCGAAAGTTAATGTGTTGAAGTTTTCACCAGTTAGCACTTCAGAAAACAAATACGAATTTTTATCTACCACACTTTTCATTTTATTTTTCACCATTTCACCAACTTCACCATACATATCACCAGCGCAACTTGCGTTCAATGTTCAATGGATGTTTCGAGTTTCACATCATTTTCTTGAAGTTTCGCAATTGTAGATGGTAAGAAGCCAAAATTTGCTTTTAAGTATACTAGCTGCCCCTCTTTTTCACGTCGGTCCTGGTGGTGGTAACCATACTTGCCTTTCTAAACCCAAGATCGCGGGTTCAAACCCGGCCAGGATCGATGGATTTTTTCGGACGTAAAAATCGAAAGTATGACTTCCTTCGGAAGGGAAGTAAAGCCGTGGGTCCCGTGTCGTACATTCACGGCACGAATAAGAACCTCAAGCCTGATGGAAGAGGCCTCTGAGCAAAATTTGTTGGCCGTTTCACGCCCTGAATAGAATGGGACGCTGATGACCTCAGATGTTAAAGAGCGTCCGTAAATAAACCAAATCAACAACCTCTATTTCACTGTCGATTAGTTGCTCCTAAGCTCGCATAGATGATGTCAGATTTCTACAGTAGTTGGACGAGAGGCTACAACATCCCAGACTTCTTGAATTTGTGCCCATTAGCCATCTTTTGTCCTTCGTGTATGTGCAGGGAATACGTGTGCAGCATATTGCATTTAGATAAATAAATACTGAAGGAAATATTTTAATATGTATATATATATATATCATATATAATATGTTAACGTTAAAGCTTGCTGTGTATGGGAAATAATATTATGGAACCAATAATATTTTACATATTTTATTGAAAAAATGTGTGTGCTTCATGCCGGGAGGCAAACCTGCCTCCTTAATCACGGAAACATTGTATACCCTGCCACAGAGCCAATAGAACACACATGATATACAGTGTCTTTAGTTCATGCCATATAGCACAATTGCTGCAGTGTCTATACAGCCTTGCTGGTTACATTGTTTTTGTTTTGTTTTTATTTTCGGACGCCCTTTAACATCTGAGGTCATCAGCGTCCCATTCTATTCAGGGTGTGAAACGGCCGACAAATTTTGCTCAGAGGCCTCTTCTTTCAGTCTTGAGATTCTTTTTCGTGTCGTAAATGTACGACACGGGGCCCACGGCTTTACTTCCCTTCCGAAGGAAGCCACACTTAGGATTTTTACGCCCGAAAAAATCCATCGATCCTGGCCGGGTTTGAACCCGTGATCTTGGGTTTAGAAGGTAAGTGTGGTTACCACTACACCACCGGGACCGACTGGTTACATTGTGAACAACGCGCTCTAACGAGCTTTTTTTTTTTTTCTTTCATTCTTTCCCAAAAGGGTGTACCATGCTGCGCCAGTGACAAATGGCATAACGTTGCGCCACGTGGAGCGGTCAAACAGTGGATAGATTGTTGAGTGGTTAACTGCTTCCAAAACTTCCATGTTCAGCAAAAATACTTATCTCAGCTGTTGATTTCCATAGTCCCCATAATGACGTGGGCTACGAAGCTGCCTTCAATGTCGCTAGTTTCTTCAATAGAGACAAGGATCTTGATAGCTTTGACAATTTGCCTACTGGTGTCCTCATAACACTGAGGAATATAATTAAAGGTGTCTCGTTGGGAATTGATTGGCCAGTGTAGCGCTGCAGAAAGTCCCTTAGTTTAGCATTACTTAATTTCCAAGAGGAATATGCAGTAAATTAGAACATCATGCAGTTCTTTGAAAAATATGAAGATTTATTGCTACTTGCAGCAACTTGTGTTTAGAGTAAATATGGGGTTATGGTTTTTTCCTTCTTTTTTCACTGTTTTCTTTTCTATTTTCTTTGTATTATTATTATTATTATTATTATTATTATTATTATTATTATTATTATTATTATTATTATTATTATTTCCCTCCATTCTCGAAAGCATGCGAATGTTTGTCGCGTTTGATATGCTGTTGTGTAGCGAATATCTTCTTTGCTTCCAGTTTAACTTCACAAACACGCACATTAATAACACACCATCAGTCGCAAACACGTCTTCGCTTAATTCAGAAATCATTTGGTTTAAATGATACTGTTTACATTGCTTTACTTTCCGCATTTTTAGAGCGCAACTGAACTGCAACTAAAACGGATTCTTCTGCATCAAGTGATTTGAAGGCTACGAAAGTAACTGTTTTCCTAGGTTTCCGATTTGCCTGAAAGCTGAGTGGGGGTATAAAAACAATAGCTGTCTTGGAATGCAGTAAACAACAGTGGCTCTAGTCATATAACGTTTATATCGGCATACATCAATTGACGCGGGATGATTGTCCATTGTCTGTTGTCTTTCTCCTTAATTCCTAGAATGTGTGTATCGGATGATCGTGTATCGAACATCCATGATTGAAAAACGAAGTGGAACTGGCTGGGAATAATGTCTTTTGAGGTTCGAATTGGCAATGGTGAGCATTCGTTTGTGTACAGATGTCAACAAATGAGCATCTGCGTATAAACAAATGAGTTTCCTTTAAAGCAATAACAAAATAAAACAGAGAATGAAAGTGAGTGAAAAACATTTGCTGGTTTATTTGTCAAATATCTTATCATCTATCACCCCTAGCTGCTAAATGTACTAGAACTTTTATACTGAAAATTGAATGCCCCTGCCAGTTCCGAAAAAGAAAGTACATCTTTCAATTTGAAAAAACAATATGAACTTGAAATGACATTGAGAGTTGTATTTCAAGGACAAGTTAAGGTCACTATCTCATGTCTCCTAAGAGCACTTCAATTTCGTCCTAAGCATTTTTGATTTCCTCTTGCGGAGGAAAATGGCCACGACACTATAAATGCCTCACTCTGTATATATGTATATATACAATCATATATACGATGTGTGATGATTATATATATGATGTATATAATCATATATATCACATGTGTGTGTTAAAGCTCTAGCGGTCGCAATTTTTTTTTTAATTCCTCAACGAAACCGGCATATAACGGTCAATTAACAAACGATTAATGGAGTTCAAAAACCAACAAAACAGCACCATTACTAGGGAGGGAGTTAACATAAAGCGATGTATAGCTTTATTAATACAAAGCATGTTGCTGTTAACGCTCTGGCGGCAGTAATGTTTGTTTTTCTCAACGAAACTCGGCATATAACAAATTAACAAACAATTCATTGAGTTAAAAAAAATCAGAAAAATTGGACAATTGGGGGTGGGAGTTAACCTACAGCGAAAATTTAAAAATCGCTCTAGTAACCACAATTCTGTATTTTTTTCAATAAATACCATTGAAATAAAATAAATAAATAATTTTTAAAAAATCAGTAAAATCACACTAATAGGAGTGGGGGTTTACCTGAAACCCAAAATTTAAAAATCGCTCTAGCGGCAACAATATTTGTTTTTTCACAACAAAATTCGCCATAAACCATATAAATAAAATAAAAAAATAATTATCGAAAATTAGGGAAATCAGATCAGTAGAAATTTACTTGAAAAAACGCATTTTAAAAAGCGCTCTGGTGTTTAATTGTATTTCTATATTCAGCATATAAACTGTGTTTATATTGATGCATATGTTTTATACTTGGCAAAGGCATTGTCGTGAAGATAGCAACTTGAAATATTGATCTAATATGTGTGTGAGAATTATATTTGTATATAATAATATTCATGAAACGTTTGCATTACATGCTTTCACTACAATCAAATTTAAATTAAATTTCAAAGCCACTGAAAATAGATAAAGCTTTCGATTGTTTATTGTTGGTGGTGTACATTTGCCTAGTACATATTGTTTTTTAATAGTAACGGTTTCTGATTTATTGACACATATAAAGTTCTTCTTAAATACACAATGTAACTCGAAACTTTCTGTTATTTCTCTATTTTAGTGAACGTAAAGATGATGTCAAGGGCTCAGTTCATAATCATGGTTACTTAATGTTTTTTAAAAATACACAATTTATCTTTATGTATGAGTGATCACATATGTCATTTAATTAATAGCATTCATTATTTTTTGTGATTTAAGAAGAAGAAGAATTCTTAAAGTGTGGTTTCTCTTTTGTGATATGTATATATTGCAAGAATAAGTATGTTCCCCTTACTTTTCGAAAATGAGAGTAAATTTACTATATATTTTTTTTAAGTGATTTTGAAGGGAATACACAAACCTAGTTAAATAATGAAATATAGTTCCGTTTTTATTAACTTAGTTTTAGAGTTTTGTCGTGCAGAATGTCTTATTTCATTAATTAATAAGGCTATAATTTCAATTTTTAAATTATTTTTTAAGTTCATGCTGGGAAGATATTTTTCTCAACGAAACTCGGCACATAACGATTAATTAACAAACGATTTGTCGATTTAAAAAAAAACAAACCGCAAAACCCAAAGCTGTATGTTAACGCTCTAGCGGCCGCAATTTTAGCTGATTCCGAACTATTGCGGTGTGCCCATGAAATGATTTTTAAAACATTTCTTCAAATCTCTATCGATTATACTTTCTAGGTACCAAAAATAACAATAACGTTCACAAATTCAACTTGCTGAGTAATTCGCTTGTTTTAAGCAGTTCCAGCGTGACAAGATATTTTATTAGATGTAAACATTCAAAGTAGCAATCTTGAAATAAACAATAAACAATTATTTATTAAAATTGTATAACTATATGAAATGCTTATTCCCCTACTATATCCCTGGCAGACACTTGTGGATCTTGCAAGAATAAATCATTTACTTTTATGTTTTCTTCTGTTGTGACAATTTTCCGAAAAGTATCGCAACACCTAAACTCACATCAACTTTTACTATATCATGAGACACACCACATACACTCAAAGAGTCGGTTCTGGTGGTGTAGTGGTAACCACACTTGCCTCCTAAACCAAGATCGCGGGTTCAAACCCGGCCAGGATCGATGGATTTTTTCGGGCGTAAAAATCCTAAGTATGGCTTCCTTCGGAAGGGAAGTAAAGCCGTGAGTCCCGTGTCGTACATTTATGGCACGATAAAGAACCTCAAGCCTGAAAGCAGAGGCCTATGAGCAAAATTTGTCGGCCGTTTCACGCCCTGAATAGAATGGGACGCTGATGACCTGAGATGTTAAAGAGCGTCCGTAAATAAAACAAATCAACAAAATACACTCAAATTTGCAGATATATCTTTATAAATTTCACGAGATATTCCTTTCAACTGCAGGTATTTAATCAAAATTCTTTATTTGACATTTTCCTAGTGAGTAAGTACTTACAATTTCAACAATTGTTATGACGTAATGCAACAATGTATGAAATTGAAACTGCACGCAGGACATTTATACATCTTAAGTATTTTTGTGCATGAAGTAAAATTAAAAAAAAAAATGTAGATCTGTTAGGAATAGATCAAAGATAGCTAAACTCTCAAATTAAAGTATGAAAATGATAAGAGCTAAATGAAGTTTAGGTTTGGAACACAAAAAGAGAGAAAAGGTTTAGGTGTAATAACCCGGAATACCCTCTAGAGAGTTTGAACGCTTTTTTTACTTGTTGGTATATTATGTACAATATATTCATATTTTATCACGGCATTTAACCATTTACTTGATGAACCTGACATTTGCATATGATGGGCACGTATTACCGAGTCCCTAGGGATTACTTTGTCAAACTTGAGTTGCTTTTTGTTGCTGTTGCTTTTTGTTTTTAAGCGTAATGGACTTGCTAATGCATGAGCTCTCTAAAACAAAACAAATGCCTGGCTAAATAGCACGTTGTTTGCACCACAAACGATTAATACCGTTAGTGCATGTTACGAGACTTTGCGCTAGTAATTGGTTCATGTAATGGCATACTCAGAGAACGTCGATATCCATAGCAACACGCCTGTTAGGCCGCCACACACGGTCTAAAGCTTAGTTTGTTTTGTGTCCTTGTAATTAGTGTGAAATAGTTTATTATTAATTCAGATTGACGGGAAAACATTACTTACAATATTTCCACATTCCTGCATTTTTAATATCGTACTCCCAATGGAATGAAAGAAGGGGGAATGGGAGCGAAACGCATAATTTGAACAAATACAGATGTGTTCGCAAATAATTTACAATATTGGTATTTTATGATTATTGTGCAATCTATGGGTCGATGGGCCGATACTAGTACGCCTGTAAACGCTAGATGGCGGTTGCAAGCAGAGTATGTAGTGAAAGCACTGCGTTAGTTTGTTGTTTAAGTAGAGAAAGATGTGGACAAAGATGAACTGCATGGTTTTTGTGGAAGGAAGGCGTCAAAACCGCGGTATGTGATTAAGAAGCTCCTGCGCAGAAGACAGTTCACAACTGGGTCAATGTGTTCGCCAGTGGCAAGAAATCTGCACACAAGAATGTGGGGACTGGTAGTCCGTCAACACCGTGGTCTTCCAGGAGCATTCAGGGTCTGAATTGATTGTGGCTGATAGAGCTTAACCTTTAATGAACTGGAATGTCAGGCAGACCTCGGCTGCGCACCATTATTCACGATTATTTAAATGTTAATATGGCGTGTGCACAATGAGTTCCAGGGGATTGACAGCTATAGAAGGACGAAAGGATTAAGTCTGTCGTCGATTACTGGAAACGTATAATGAAGATTCGGACATTTTGGGAGATTTTTGTTTTTAAGTTTGGTTTATTTACGGACGCTCTTTAACATCTCAGGTCATCAGCGTCCCATTCTATTCAGGGCGTGAAACGGCCGACAAATTTTGCTCAGAGACTACTTTTTTCAGGCTTAAGGTTCTTTTACATGCCGTAAATGTACGACACGGGACCCAGAGCTTTACTTTCCTTCCGAAGGAAGCCATACTTAGAATTTTTACGCCCGACCCTGTCCTGGATTGAACCCGCGATCTTGGGTTTAGAAGACAAATATGGTTACCACTACACCAGCAAGGAATGAATAGGGTTTAACGCCCGTTTTTGCTACAGAGGCACCCCAGGCGATGGACACTGATGATACATGAGATGAAATGATGTATTGGGAAAGGATTATTTTTAAGGAAGGAATCGTTCCAGGCTTAAGTTTAGGGTACCTCCCCAGCATTTGCCATTTATGAGGACTAAGGAAAACCTGGAAAAAACCTCAGTCAGGGAGGGCGATCCTGGCGGTATTCGAACCCAGACCTCCTACTCACGAGTCCGTACACCACCAGAGAAGAAAGTACAATTATGAAATGGAAACATCCAGGTAGTCCCCTGTCCAAGAAAGTTGGTGCTGCTCCGTCTGCAAGTAAGTAGGTGATCTCTTTGGGAAACTTCAGGCATTGAACGGATTTCCTCAAAGAACGGCTGTCAAAAGTGAGGTGCATTGCTATATCCTTACACGGTTTAATACGTTACGGCGAAAGGGGAAGTGGTCGACAGAAATGTTTCTCCAACATGACAATGCGCGGACCCACATCAGCAACACTACGACCGCAAAGTTGGCCTCGCTGTGCCGCATCCACATTTTGTGTGATTTTACCTTATTCGGAACCATGAAGTATTTGCTGCGAAGTGAAAAAAATCGGCGACAACGAGTAGTGGAGTGGCACTCCTAACGTCATAATGAAATTACCAGGAAAGTGGCAACAGTGCATTGACTTCGGTGGGGAGTATGTTGAAAGATCCCATGTACATTGAACCATGTTGCATAATCAATAAGGTATAAAAACTCCACTGTAAATCATTTACGAACGTTTCTTTTAAAAAATTAAAGTGATTAAAACAAGAACGGGGGAAATATAATGCCACCAGGCTTTAATTATAAATCCTGTTTGCTCACGCGGTTCTTTATGCCTCAGCCGCCAAGTATGCAATCGTATATCTCGTATACCCTTTTCTCACAGAAGGTGCTGCCTTTCTTAACTAAACAGACATTGTAATGGAAATACACATTCTTATTACTAAGATTAATTTCGTAAATCTTTCTATCTTTATTATTAATTTTTTTTTCGTCCCGTAACTTGTTCCGCATAACCAGGCATTTTGCCACCACTACTAATAGAGACATGTATTTCCTTTTGCTTGCAATTGTACTAGGGGTGTTATAAAAGTTCTCGATCTGACCAAGAAGACATAAGATTTAAGAGAATTTTAATTTATTTATTTATTTTTCACGTATTCGTATTTTAAATCAATACATTTAGTCCTAAGAATTTCTAA
The DNA here is from genome assembly GCA_030762175.1 of Metallyticus violacea. Taxonomy (NCBI): domain Eukaryota; kingdom Metazoa; phylum Arthropoda; class Insecta; order Mantodea; family Metallyticidae; genus Metallyticus; species Metallyticus violacea. The sequence goes on along the minus strand of CM060835.1, from coordinate 24,402,488 downwards.
TTTTTTAATACCCTTACTATGTTTCCTTATATGTCACCTTCCCGTTGAAGCCTAAAAAAGCATTTAAATTAAAAAATCTGCTAAAAAAAAGTATCCAGATTTTGACCGGGAAAGGTAGTCTTTAAGTATGAGAGAAGACAATTGTTCAATATTTATTGTAATAATGAGCACATCTGTTGTACAACCGCTCAGGAAGAATGAATTCAACTTATTAAGCTAATAATTTGTATTAGCACCATGCAAACTGTTTTAAATGAATCGGTCCATAATAAGGAGGGGGAGGTTCTTATCCAATTATTTGAAAAGCGAGAAAAACGACTTTACTGCAAAACTGTCAGTATTAAAGAAATGGGGAAGAAAAATAACCTATGTATATTCTATGCAAGAAGTGTAATCCTTATGTACATATAGAAATAATAGAAACTTTATACTGGCGTAAAAAATTCAAATGCTTTTTTGTACAGTAGTGGCTTTCATTCTGGACACTTTAGGGAATTTTGTTAAATATTATATTAATTACGTTAATTATTACATTATACTTTTATTGATGTAAAAATTTCAGGAAAAAAACTAGACAAACATGTCGTAATGTATGTTCAATATCTTAATGTTCATTGTTTCAAAAATGAGCGACTATATTACAGTTACTACTTATCGAAACAACAACTGTAAATGGTATATTTTGGGCACGCTTATATGAATTATTGTAACTGCTTTGTGCTAATTTTTTTGGATATTCTTTTGATTTGACAACTGCCTCAATTCTTGCAGCATTGAGTCCACCAAACATTGGAGATCTTCTGGCGATACCACTATAAAAAAGTTTTAACTTTTTTTTTTTTTACCAAACTTTTTGAACGACCTTCTTAATTCAAAATCATTGTTGTCCTGAAGTATTAACATTTGAGATCGAACCCGGTACTAGTTGGAAGTAGTTAGCCGTCCATGTGCTATTTTAATGCTGTATCTATAACCAAAACTGTAGTCAGGATGCATAAAAACTGTCGTATTTCGCAGATATTGGAGGAAAGTAGGTTGAAAATATGCTAAGGGGGACAACAATCCCCGTGGAAAGTCGCAATTTCTCGACAGCTGTGATAAGCGTGATGCATATCCCCTTCTTTACAGGTGCTAAGCTGTTCATTTGGGGCAAAATCAGCTGTTCATATCTTCAGATGGATCTGCATCAACTTCAGCTGCACTTTAACTCCGATATCCGCCCTGGTGGTCTTAGTGTTTAATGCTCCTTTTTACATATGGTGCATGAGAAGCGGTGGACAATGATGATAAATGATAATTAGAGAAAGAGTTTTTTTTAAGGAAGTAAACGTTCCAGGCCCAAGTTGTGGTTACCTCCCAGGCTTATTTATGACTGAGGAAAACTTGGAAAATTCTATCAGGAATCGAACCCTAGACCTACCGCTCACAAGTCTGTACTTTAACGAACTTGGCCACCTGTGGCGGTAGATGGGCTAGTGTTAACCATACTTGCCTCGTTTAAAACCGGCAAGGGTCGATTGATTGGATTTTTAAGGTATAAAAATCCTAAGTACGGAGTCATCCATCCCAGGCAAACGACAGCATCTATCCCGTATTTAAACAAAAAACCCAATGCTTTTCTAACATGCATAGAAGACGTTGCTGTGCTAATCGCATATATATTAAAGAGAAAATGCATTTAATCTATCTTCATACCTACTGTTAAATTTGGGCAAATGCTTGGTAATGCAAAAGACCCTAGGCACCCTCTTGGCATAACGGGACTTTACAAATACCATTTGAGTGTGTCAAAGTGTACATAGACATGACCGGAAGATCGATTAAAAACGATTAGAGAAACATCAGCGGTACCTTCGCCTTAATCAGCCTGAACGATCTGATGTAGCAGAAGATGTCCTAAATAAATGTCATGGCATACACTTTAATAAAACAGAGGTGGTTGCAAAAACACAAGGCTTTTTCAATGTAGTCAGGAGGGAAGCAATGGAAATACAACAGCATCCAAACAACTTTAACAGAGACGGCGGATATTACCTAAATGGCACATGAAAACCGTTTCTTAAAAGCAAACAACTGCCCCATCCCTATTCCCCTTTACACGTAATATTGACCTACCTTCTAAAACTAGACAAAGATGGATCAATACTGTCGTCTTTTCAGCAGTCAGGTATTGTTCATCGTCCACTGATGATGCCAACCGCAGAAGTTGGTGAAAGCTATGGTGGCACATTAAACCATGGATCACGGCAAAACACCCCGGAAGATTTTAGCTGTTTTAATTATAACACCGACCGTGAAAATCTAAGATGTAACAAATTAATAGGCCATTAGGAAATAAAGCCGAGAACATAGAGTTAACACATCTGCAGTCGCGTTGCAGATGACAGGAAGAGACATCTAGCTGCTGTGACATAGACTTGAGTTAGTGCAATGTAGTGTTTTGGTCATATAGACAGGTTTTTTGTGTAAACAATTTACTGCCGGTTTCATGTGCCGCTTGTACGGAAATATTCAAAAATGAAATTAGCGTGTCTTTCACATGTAAGCATGATAAACGCTTCCTTTTTTTAACTAAATATTAATTTATGGAAGATACATAAAATGTTAATTTTCATGTTTTATCAATTATTAGTCAAGGTCTAATATTTTTTTTTTTTGAGTAGTGTTTAACGCCCGTTTTTACTACTGAGGCACCACAGGCGGTGACACTGATGATACATGAAATGAAATGATAAATTGGGAAAGGATATTTTTTTTTTTAAGGAAGGAAGGAAGCGTTCCAGGCCTAAATATTTAGGTACCTCCCCGGCATTTGCCAGTTATGAAGACTGAGGAAAACCTGGAAAAAACCCCAGTCAGGGAGGACGGTCCTGGCGGGATTCGAACCGCAGACCTCCCGCTCACGAGTCCGTGCCTTAACGACCTCGGCCACCCGTGGCGGTCAAGGTCTAATATGTCATGATCGCATAATTTATACCAGTAATATAATAAACAGTGAAAATCAGAACAGAAAAACGGCAAGCAACTACACATTTGCTCGAAACATTTGGAATCCGATGACTTTACATTGGGAAAAACGGATGGAAGACATCTGAAATCTCATATCCAATTTTCCTGCCCATTTGCGAAATGAATAATATTTTATTTGTATTTATAATTTAAGGTTAGAAATATATCAACTAATACATTTTATTTTGCAATCAATAAACTATTAAGTAACATTTTCTATTCATTTATATATTATTTTAAAGTGATTGTTTTACTCGTGTGATGTCATCTTAAAATAGACTTATGAAACCAATTAGAAAATTTAACAATCACAGCCGATTACGGAGTGAAATGATCAGGAAAAAAAATTATCAAAACCGTTATATCACGCGACGTGCATTTGTCTTGTGGTCAATGGAGCCAACTCTATACCCGCACTGTACAATTCCTTAACACGCATGAATTCACTCACCACTTTTGCCTAGAGGCGGTGATGAGATATTGATAGCAACAAAAGCAGGGAAAATCGACAATCCTAACTCAAAATGGAGGGTTCTTCAAAGTGTTTTGGTGATGCGCCAAATGTACAAATTAATCGTATCATTAGAAATTCCAAAGCACAGAATTCAGAGAAAAACAGAGACATTGTATGTAATCTTTTTTTCTTCCTCAGTTGGTATTAGAAAATAGTACGGTAGCGATTGTAATAGATGTCTTTTATCATTTCAGGCTCACGGTTTCCGAATAGAATATTCACAAGTATAACATTTTATACAATGTTAATATTCAGCGCGCAAAATCCAAAAATATGTCACTTTTATTCTTATTCTATTCATGAAATATCTTAAACCCCCATTTTGCTCTTCTCTATTGGCATTACTGACAATCGGCATTCTTCTGTCGGTAGATTGCTTGAAAAGATTAAGTACAAATACAATTATTACAATTTTGTAAATCAAGTTTAGAGGAATTATATTTAAATTCTTATTTTATTCGTGAAATAGTCGTAATAAATATCACTCGAGGTTCTGAGCTATCCAGATTAATTCACTCACTACGTTCCTATGTTTATCGGTAATCTCAGACCCTCTCGTGATAATACTTGTGATAATTTAAGTAAAATAAATAAAGGATAAATGTATATTTTTCATTTATCAAATGTTCTATATATTTTATTATTTATCAGTAATTTGGAAGAAATATATTTACGTGAAAAATGTTTTTCTTATTATTAATAATATAATGCAAAGCATATTTTGAAAAGATAGGTTTGTAATAAATTGCAAATAGTAAACAGGGTGGCATATTTAGTAACTATATATATGTATATGAATGCACGTTTTTGTAAAATAGCTGATAGCACAGAATTAAATTCATATCTCATAACCAGGAATATTGTGCATTAGCACCTCCCCATATAAATAGATAGTTAGCTTTTAATAGTTATTTAATTGGGAAAGAATTCAGTTATTAAATTAGCCCTGCTGTATATACATTATTATGAATGTTCATGCAATATAACTATAACTGCATTAGCCTACATTGGCAAATAAAATATACGCAAATAACTTGTCCTACTACCGGCACGTTTTTATTTAACATTTATATATAAATTCGCTGGAATTTCGTATATATTACATATGCACAAATTCGTACATAACACTCGGCAGACGATTCCATGCCAAAAATACATGCAGCTTCCGGCCTAACAGGAAGGAGCGAACATCGCATAGACGCTAACGCCAGTACAGTTTCTAGTGTAATGTAGCATAACCAGTTTTCTATGCAGGCAGTACACAGCCGCGCTGAACCCAGGTCTTTGCAAGGGTCACCCAGGCAGTTCCGCAAAGAATTCGTGACAAGCCCACTGTGGCATACACCAAGGTCTTTCAATTCAATCCCCACAGTCAAAAATGCACAGGATTAAGGTCAGATGATCGTAAATATCATGCTACTGAACCTCCTTGACCAATCAATCACTTACTAAATGTCTTGGCTAAGCATTGTCGCACGAATGTGTAGAAGAGTGGATGCATAAACCAAAAAGGTTTCCTTGTACTAATATCTACAACTCAATTAATTTAAGTGCACTGTAGAGATAAACAGATTATATATTAAAATGACCTACAACTCTCAAGTAAGAAGATAGACCTTATCTTGCACCTATATTAGTAAACTTTGCTGGGCCGCAATAAAGATTTGGTTACACCTCAATAGATATGGAAAAAGTTTACTAGTCAGCGCTATCTATTGTGAAAGTATGCGACACTTTTATTTAAATTTAATTTACTAAATAATATCAGAACACTTGTTTTTATTATTATTATTATTTAACAAAATGTTTAACAAAATCAGTAAGATAATCGATTTTGTAGAACACCATATTCGTAACAAAAGGGGGGGGGGAAACAATCAAACTTAATACATTCCAAAACCTTCGTCTTCCAAATATTTACGAAGCAATTTAGAAAACTCGCTTCTTAAATGTTAATGGGGATTGGGAGTTTTTTTTTTTTTTTAATTTGTTTGTTTAAGGACGCTCTTTAGCATCTCAGGTCATCATCGTCCCATTCAATTCAGGGCGTGAAACGGCCGACAAATTTTGCTCGGAGGTCTCTTCTTTCAGGCTTGAGGTTCTTTATCGTGCCGCAAATGTACGACACGGGACTCACGGCTGTACTTCCCTTCCGAAGGAAACCATACGTACGATTTATACGCTCGAAAAAAATCCATCTATCCTGGTCGGGTTTGAACCCGCGACCTTGGGTTTAGGAGGAAAGTATGGTCACCACAACACCACCAGGACCGACGGGATTGGGAGAGAAGAGGTTAACTCGATGCCTTAATCACTCAGTCGGCTTCTTCTTGTACCTACGCCCGCCCCCCGCCCCTCGGAGACACCTTCGGATGAGATGTAGCGATTTTAGCAGGGTCTTTAACATTCCCTTGCATGTGCACTGGGAGCCTCGAGGCATTCCAAACGGCTCCCAAGTGGAAACCACCAGAGTGCAGGAACTTCTCTAAGCACAAATCCACCACCACGCCATTATCCCACCTGTGGTGCCTCAGTAGTAAAAACGGCGTTAAACACTATTCAAAAAAACGTCATTATCAACAGCCCATCTCGCCTGGCTCTTTCTACCTTGTAACCAATTCTACGAAATGGGAGCGAGTGGTAATTTGTGGAAAATAAATAGTCCAGAACTCACCTAAGAGACCAGAGGTAAGCAGGAAAAAATCTCAGGTCAGGTTGTCCGATCCCAAAGGATTTGAACCCGAGACTTTCTGAATGTGGATCCCACTCGGTGTGTTTCTTAAATACGAATAGTATGTTATCTTTTATATTTCGTTTCCCTTGAACGGCACGAGAAATACCTCTCCTTTCTATAGATTATGACATTTTAGCATACTATCCCACAAAAAATTATAAATAATGATTAAGATTTCTTGTTAAATACAGTGTACTCATTTCGCTACGCAAGCGGATTTTTGAATACACTAATGGAAATTGGTGACTTTCAGTGGACGAACGATTTCCGCTAAGATTGGACTTAAAGTTCTGCTGACGCATGCAATTGAGCTTGTTCATTCGTGTTTATTAAACCAACTGTTTCAATTGCATTTCTGTATATTTATTTATTATTGTTATGTGCAAAAGAATTTGTTCAAATGCATAGGGCAGAATTTTGTACTAAATTTCTAGAAGTAAATCTCCGTTGAGAAGTGCAATTTTCAAACTGGTGAGCAAAGTTCGAACCCAATGCTTTTCGCTGACAAGAAGTCGAAACCAAGAAAACAGTATTTTAACAGAGGAGAAATATGATGAAACAGACTGTCGATTAGAACTCCTCCAAAGTCTCCTCACGATTAGTCAAGCAACTTGGTGTATCTGTCGGCAGTGCGTATAAAGTCAATCAGCTGCTTCATCTTCATCCATAAAAAAAATGACTACTGTATTTGAAATAAAATCCTGGAGATGGTGAAACAAAATATCCGCAGGGGAGTTTACAATATTCGGGAAGTGTGGAGAGTCTCTCAAAATATTTTCAAAAGGATTCAGACATCTACTATAATGATAAATACAATATTAATTGCTATTTAGTACTAATAAATAACGAAAGAAATGTATAACATGCGCGTTAGGAGTTCCTGCCGTATGGTTTCCCTAGGCAGGAAGCGAGGCCGTATGCAGTAACTTCCCGTCAGCCAAATGAATTTTCAATTGCGTAGCGAACTGAGAACTCTGTAGTTGCAGCATCTCTGGCAAAATCACAAGTGTGAATGTCGTTTTGAATTTCCATCAAGAAGAACCCCGATAAAAAAAAAATTTAATTGTATTTGCAACATGCGGGTGTTGCTAAGTGCTTCCACAATATGTCCTTACCTCTCGCACGGTTTTGCGCCTCGGAAGTTGGACATGCCACAATCCCCTGTATTCTACACTTCGCTTCTTTATGTTGTGCATAAAATACTGGAGATGTCATCCTCCTTCAGTTATTCACATTCCGATTGACACGATTTAGTTCCACCGCTGTAATGTTTCTGATTCCATTTCGTATGTTTCACTTAAGTTCTTGCAAGGTGTGGGGATTTGTTTTGTTTATTTTGTTCTTCAGGCTTCCCAACAAATAAAAATCACAAAGTGATTTTCAAACACATCCCTAATTTTACCCATGAACTCCTCTGCTGTATGAACAGTAGCGGAACCTTGTTGAAACTACACATACAATTTCTCTTTATCCGTCAATAATGCCAATTTGGTACCTCTCGCCATTTACTGTCTGCTCGTTAAAAAATTGGGGCGGTTGTACCTCTTGCACTAAACATACGCCAAACTTTCATATCATAAAGAAGGGTTTGTTATATACAGTTTGGATTTTCAGAACACCGAATAGCGAGTGCTGTGAGTGTACACACGATAACTTTGGTGAAACCACGCCTCGTTTATAAAGAACACAAGCTGTGGGCCTTTAGTCAATGATGAAAGAGACCACTCACAATAACGTACAGCTGCTACGGGATTACCTTGTCATAGACAATGGACACGTATACACTTCTGAGGTTTGAGTTTTCAGCAATTTTGTTTGTGTGTATGCAGAATACACTGCTACTCGAACTTGTTGTACTAATTTCGGTATTGATTTTGTTGAGGAACGTTCAATATTTGCAGTTTCGTTTAATTTGTCTTCTGTTACAACTGAACGTTGTATGTTTCTTTCTTTGCAATGAACTAGTATTATGACATTTTATTACAAGATCGCGATTTGTAGTTCTAAAGGAAGCAATTGTTCAGGGCATTTCCGAATAAGAACGCGAAGAACTGATTTGTATTTATAATAATATTTACAAACAAAAATAGTTGTTCTAAAGACTTTGTTAAAAAAAATGTGGACTGGTAATAGAAGTTCAAGAACAGACAGGCAGGCAGGTGGCCGTTACTGGGGAAGGGAGCCGGCTTTGGCCAAGATATAAAACTCCGTGAGAACGGTCAGGACATATTCTGCAAGTCCGGTTGTTATATTCGCGAATATCCGTTCGGGACTAAGCGAGAATTTTTGACTTGAGTATATAACTCCATCTGTATGCAAGAATGATATAATACTTTGTTTCTCGACCTCGTAAACCCAACCCAAGATCGCGGGTTCGAACCCGGCCAGGATCGATGGATTTTTTCGGGCGTAAAAATCCTAAGTATGGCGTCTTTCGGAAGGGAAGTAAAGCCGTGGATCCCGTGTCGTACATTTACGGCACGAAAAAGAACCTCAAGCCTGAAAGAGAGGCCTCTGAGCAAAATTTGTCGCCGTTTCACGCCCTGAATTGAATGTGACGCTCATGACCTGAGATGTTAAAGAGCGTCCGTAAATAAAACAAATGAACAACTGTTTCTCGATATGAAATTATGTGTTTCTTGGTTTACAAATCTTAAAATTATATTTGTCTGTCTTAATACTTTGCAATTTTTGCATATTTTATTTTCATTACCTTGTGAGAATATCGTTCAGTTATATATAAAGAGACTTTCTTTTAAACCTGTAAATAAATTGCTAAGGTTTACAAACAGTTTTCTTCGGCAAGGTATAAACTTTAAAATGAGTTATTTTTCAGGTATATATTTGGTAATTTCACATTTCACGAAAATGTTCCTCTTTATACGCTGTATGGTAAATGTACAAGCTGTAAGTTTAATTATTCTAATTTTCAGTTCGATTTCTAGCGTTTGCTTCAATATATATAGTATTCGTTTGTGTTTTATGTTGTTTCTACTTTATCTGATTAGTTTTTCTTCCTTCCTCTCCTTCCTTCCATTTTCATACTTTCCCATCCTAGAAACCTGTACTTTTCGTATTTTTACTCTCCAAACAAAGAGAGATATTAAGAGATTGTTAACACCTCCTCCACAGGTTCTGCAGCACGTTGGGCTGGATCGGTTTTAACAATGCAAGAACTTTCCAGTCATGTTACTTAGGAATAGCCCGGTTCTTGACCTTCGATTCTTTGTCTCGCTGTGCAGCTACTGAATGGAGTGAGATATAACACAGGAGAGGCAATGATAACGGAGAATTTGCGGACGGAACCTAAAATTACAAACTCCTTGAACTTCTACAAAAATCACGAAAATGTAATTTTATAACCATGAAATATAGATATTCTCAAATATATATCATTTTAATTATAATTAAATGAGAAAAATGTAAAAAGATGCAACCTAAAATTTGAAATGAAAATAAAAAGAAAATGTAACGTCAGTGCTATGTTTTAAATGAAAGTCAATCCATTTTGCTTATCATCTATTACCTTTTTTTAAAGAACTTGACATTTCTCCGAATTAAAGTTTTGAACAATTTTTTTATTTATTTATTTATGGACACTCTTTAACATCTCAGGTCATCAGCGTCCCATTCAACTCAGAGCCTGAAACGGCCGATAAATTTTGCCGTAAATGTACGACACGGGACCCACGGCTTTACTTCCCTTCCGAAGGAAGCCATACTTAGGATTTTTACGCCCCGGAAAAATCCATCGATCCTGGCCAGGTTCGAACCCGCGATCTTGGGTTTAGGAGGCAAGTATGGTAACCACTACACCACCAGGACCGACAGTTTTGAACGAGAAATAATATCATTAGAGTCCTGATTTTTATGTAATATCAAATTGAGAAATATTAGCTATTTATACGAAATCCCTATTTCTAACAGTTATAAATGGATGAAATATGCGCAATTTACAATTAATAATTAGCTAATTACATAAAATCCGGTTTCTAAGGATTATAAATGGACAACATTAGCTAATTTCACCCACCAATCAACCCCCACATAATACTTACTGTTCCTATATTACATAAAAACTATACCGCATGGGTCGATCCTGATGGTGTAGTGGTAACCATTCCTAAACCCAAGATCGCGGATTGAATCCCAACCAGAACCGATGACTTTTTTCGGGCGTAAAAATCCTAAAAATGGCTTTCTTCGGAAAGGAAATAAAGCCTTGGGTCCCTTGTCGTAGATTTACGGCATGTAAAAGAAACTCAAGCCTAAAAGAGGAGGTCTCTGAGCGAAATTTGTCGGCTGTTTCACACCCTGAATAGAATGGGACGCTGATGACCTGAGATGTTAAAGAGCGTCCATAAATGAAACAATAAAAATAATAAGTCTTGTGGGTGTTGAAATGCATGCTGCACCTGATAAAGTGACAAGACGGAACTGGTCGTGTTGCACGCTGAGAAAAACTACAGGAAGAAGATTTCCACAAAGAATAGGTCCGAGGTAACACTGTACTAAATTTTGTTATAAATCTGCAGGAAAACGATTCTGAATTTAGTGCAACTCCTCTACATAAGTCAGGTATGTTGTAAATAAACAAGTTAATATGCAAGGTCACAAGTTATAATAGATATAGAAGCATTCAGCACACGCTTTACTGCGTGAGTTTATGTTCTGATCATCCGTAACGCGACAAATGTTACTCGTTTTCTCTTATCTCTGCTCACGTTACTTGCTCTGAACGCATCATTTGGCAGCAGTGTATTCGTTGCTCGCACGCATTGGCATAGCTCATATTCCTTCTAAAACCGTACTCCGTACAGTATAATGTTGAGATAACCGCAGGCATGATGCGCCATTAACTACAATATGAACCCCGCAAGGCAGCTGATATCTGATGAAGCCACTGCCAAAAGGAAGTATCTTCCCCGAGGTTCCTGAACCGTATTAAGCTAAGCTTGAAAGCTAAACAGGCTTTACATGAGAAGACGATGTCACATAACTAATAGCATCCGTGGTCTTTACGTATTGGCTGGCCCGATGGGGCCAGGTTTTATTAAATAGTGGCTAATGAACGAACTGGGGGAAGAATAAGAGAAGAAATATAGCAAAGGTCAAGTCTGTAGAAGGATAACGTGGCACATATCAACACAAATCAACACAATTAAAAAAAAAGGGTCATATTTACTAATCCGGCTTATTTTGGATTGTAAATGCATTTCAAATTAAAAATAAAAAGGTGATCGATTAAAATATATAACACATTTTAAATGGATTTGGTTAGAAATCGTCACAGACGAGTAAAATGATTTGTTTCATTCTGAGAGGTGCACGCCACTGATAACTAAAACTGAATTCGTGATGTTGTTGGCTGTTTTTTTGTTTTTCTTTCTTTCTATGAGAGGGCCTTGCCACAAGCGGCGAAGCGTGAAGGCAGATGCACGCTACAACAATACAACAATCACACTTTGCAGATCATTTCTTTCTCTTGCACACCCTGCTACCTGAGTTGCTGCAGATCCTCGCCCTGGAGAGTTCGAGGAACTTGGAACGTTTTATTTGTTTGTTCGCTTGCCATCAACGTCCTAGGTCGACGCTCAGGTCTTCAGGTTGATGTTTTCCGGCGCTATTTCGCATTCGTTTAATAAAGAAACAAAGTGTATTTACTGAGCCAGAGAGAGGTTGAAGAAAAGAAAAGCCTTTCATTAAATACAAATTATTCACAAGCTATAGGATGTAAGACGTTTCTGAACCCCTTTTTGAAATTAATCATATAATTTTGAATGTAAATATGATCCATTGTAGCTACTTTGTTTTAAGTATCATTGGGAAATATGTAAATCCCTGCTTTTGTTCATAAATTTTCCTCTCCATTTATTTGCGGTTCTCTTTGTTCCTTGAAACGAGGCAATTCTTTCTCTAGATGGAAAATACGAAGGTAAGTCATTAAATAAAATGCAGATGAATGTAGAACTTAAACAACACAAGAGCACTGACTTAAAAAGCTTTTACTTTTCAACATACTCCCCCTGCTCATTGAAGCACTTGCTCCATCGTTTCACAAACCCCTGAAATCCAGCAGCATAAACTTCTTTGGGTTGCTGTCGGAGCCAGGCGGTAACTTCCCTTTTGGCAGCTTCATTAACAGGACCGAACAAATGGAAGTCGCTTAGAGCAAGATCGGGGCTATACGGAGGATGCCCGAGTGTTTCCCACTTGACATTTTTCAGGCTCTTCTTTGCCTTGGTACTAAGAGGTCGAGCGGCCGGAATGCGACGAGCAGTATGTCTTCGTGACCCCAGAAGGCTGTTAGCATCGTATGGTGTCACTTTTAAACTTTTATTTATTCATTTATTTTTCGCAAGCGACACAGGATGTTTTCACTGCAATGATGCATGATCTATCTCGGGCTGGTAATAGTGAACCCAAGACTCCTTCACGGACTAGCATATCGTGTCCTTCATCGTGATAGTGATCGGGATGCTGTAATGTCAGACTCATTTTTTTACATTTTATGTTGTGGGGTCAGCATGCACAAACTTTGTGAAAACCTAGCCTGTCATGCAATGCCGTGTGAACAACCAATAGCAGCGACTGTGGTGTTTGTCTGCTCTATTAAGTCTTCAACTCGTTGCAAATTCGCTTCTGTGGCAATCTGCTCTGGCCGACTATTTCGCTATTCGTCCTTCAGAGAATTCCTGCACCAGTTGCATAAACAACTTGACGTGACAAGCTTTCCACAATGTAAATGGGAAGCATTTCTTTATGAATATCTTTGATTTTATATCTTTTATCCACAAAATTAGCACAACAGAACACCATGTCTTGAAGAAGTCTCCTGTTCTGACATCATACGGTTGCTATCTGGGTTTACAATTGAGGAGAGGGGATTGTTGTGGTTCTCCTAGGTCTGCCGATACCTGGGAAAACGTGATGTATCCCTTAAAATGCCGTCCCTACCTCCTGGATGCCCGATGTTTCCCTCATCTAATCCCTTCCTCCCGGTGGTGCCTCTTTTTGGGGCCGAAGATACAGATACAGTGTGGCTTAGAGGCTGAATCTTCTCCTTCGCCTCTGCCTATTCTATCCTAAGGGTTAAGCAAAACTGACCGTCTATCAGCAAAGAACTTCTTACTCTGGTTTTCATGCAAGGATTCCGGGATTAAGCTTATTTTAAAATTGGCAGCTCCAACACGGAGGGGAAAGTGCAAGTGAAAGAACATACTCCCCCCCCTCCGTCAAGCCTTGCTGGCTCACTCATTGACCAATCAGAACCCTGTCATTGTCAAATTAGTTCAAATGTCCGTTTAAGCTTTTTATTGCGTGCATCAACCCGATAATATTTGTTTCGTGCAACAAACTAATCGATCGCTTATAAAGACGTTCTTTTTGAAAGCAGTAATTACTGTTTATTCGCAAGATATTCAGCAGGTACAGAAATGCACATAATTTGACTATGCAGAAGGAAGGTAGCTTCTACACATTACACGTCGAACAAACTATCTGGCGCTGCAACACTGTACTCCCAGAACTTAGAAACGCCAATCTTAAAGCAATTTTAATCCGAGTATAGAAAATCCAATGAGTACATATATTAATAAAACAGTTAAACTGTAATCGATTTGTGCTAAAATACGAGGGATATTCTAAAATTTCTGGGCCAAACCAAGAAAACACAATATTTAAGAGAAATTTTATTTTTTTATTTTGCACATTATCACCTTATGAATCAATTTTTTTCCCAACGACTTTCCAACTTTTTAATGCCCCCAGTAAAATAAAATTTATCCAAATGTGAAAAATAAGCGCATATCTCAGCTTCAACCACATCATTTGATGCGAATCTTCGTCCACCCAACTGTTTTTTCAGTTTTGGGAACTAATAATGTCGTTGGGAGCCAAATTCGGGTGTGGAAGCACTTGGAAACGAACGTGATGCAGTTTGCAACAGCAATCCCTAATGTGTGTGAGGGGATTATCGTGATGAAAGAGAACTTTCTTTTTCGCAAGGTGTGGACGTTTAGCATGAATAGCATCCTTCAGTTGGTCCAGTTGTGAAGCGTAATACGTAAGCGTGGGTGGTTCTGTCATTCTGGAGGTAGGGATTCTCAGAATCCCAGAAAACCGTAGCTATTTCCTGCAGATGGAGCAGTTTAGTGCATCTTTCACCTGTTGCCACGATCTTCCTTCGTTTCAGGCATATAATGACGAATCCGTGTTTCATCTACTGCTATGAAACATGAGACACTCACTGGAATCGCGTTTAAACAGGTCGTAAACACTTGCGAAATATTTATTCCAGTGCGTTTTTGGTGCATTGTTAACAAACGCGGCATCCATCAAACGTAAAACTTTCTCATACCCAAAACTTCGTGTAAAATGTAGTGGCTCGGCCTCTGGAAGTATTTGCAATCTCAGTCAGCTTGCGTACCTTCCTTCATTGGGCGATCAACGAGTGAATTGTGAATTTTTGTCTTAATCTAGTCAGTCGTAGCAGTTTTGGGAAACCCTGAGAGCTCATCATCTTGAATAGATGTACACCCACTTTTTAACCGTCGAAAACAAAGTTTAAGAATCCTTTAATGTGGAATCGAACTCTTTTTATATTTCTATTAGGGTTAAACCCTTCAATACGACGTACTTTATCACAGCTCATATTTCACATTTACAGAAAATGCTAACACTATTTTGTTTACACTATCGTCAAAAACAAGTGACTACACTTACGCGTCTGAAACTTTACAGGGCGCCATCTAAGGATGATACTTAGTAACTATTATAATAATTTGACTATTTTCACGACATCTCTGAGTCAGGCCGAGAACTTTTAGAACATTCCTCTAAGTTGTTACAAGATATATTATCCTTTAATAACGAATCTGAGGGGGGCAGAAACCTTTACACACTGTACAATAATGGCAAAAGTGGGGTGTTTAACAGGAAATAAAAATGTAAATATAAAGAATGCAAGAAGGGTGTGAAAGCATGAAAATAGCACTCATTGTGTTACAGTTAGAATGCGTATGACCATTAAACCTAATTAGTTTGTTAACGTTAGCTTAGCAGTGACAGACTTTAGTGAATAAATAGCTTTTTTTTCATATGCAGCATATTATTATTATTATTATTATTATTATTATTATTATTATTAAGTTTCGTATAAATAAGGGAGTACAACACTCTGAAATATTTCTTCAATATTGAACATAACTATTGATAGTGTAGGCTGCAATACTGAATTCCACGAATGCTAACGGGTTAAAACAAAAACACAAGATTGCGGAAGGTTTACGTATTGTTGGAGAGTTAGGAAAAACAGGTTTAGGAATGTTTAGCTGCTACTGTCACCACAAATGACACCTAAGTGCACTTATTCACGCCCGCAACAAAGAGAGCTCAACGCAAACAAAGGAAGAGCACCCAGGGAAGATTATAGTTATTAATTTTTTTGTGATATGCGCGATATTTTACACTTGCGTTTCTTAACAGTGTGATGGACACAGAATGTGATGTACTAGAGCACAATTCCGTCTACTTTCTGCAGGGCAGTGCTTGGTCACATATCGCTGCTCTTGCGATGCAGATATTGATGCATTATTCTGCCCATCCCCCTTACAGTCCACATTTTAGATAGACTTAACGTTACAGCGTTATGGAGAGTCCCTGTAATGTTAAATTTATCAACTTCGGTTCCCATTTTCTCAAGCATTATTAAATCTAATGAAATAAAACTTTTACGATATACAGATGCACATAATTGAAATTTGCTGATCTATTTTCAGTACTACAAAAAGACTCTAAAGCAAATTATAAATTATTTTCAATTGTTTGCTTTTTTATTTTATTTTTCCCCTGCTGTTTTATTTTTTAAAGTTGTCGCATTTTGTTCTAGCTCTACCATAATAGATCCACATCTTCACAATAATATCATGAATAAGTGTTGAAGTTTCAAAGTGATAACTTATACAAATCCTAGAAAAATGGGAAACTTATGCAAAAAAATTGTTTTTCAATAATTGCAGCTCCCCCCCCCCCAAAAAAGGTTCTTATAGAAAAACTAACTTTTTGAGGGAAACACCAGCTAAAACCCTCCACAAAGGATGATATATGGAAACAAATGCTGGCAAATTATGAAATACAACTTTTTCTATCATTCAAGACCAACCACACCCTTCTAGAGCAAAAGTTCCTGAGATATAGGATATTAAATGAACAAGCGATAAAGGGGGAAAAAACTTCTGCAGTGACGTAAATAAAAATTTATTACAAATATTTATAGCCAAGGAACCTTAATGAAAATCATATCAAAATAAATAAACATAAATTCCAAATATTAAAATAGTACAAAAACAAAAATATAATTTTGACCTTTTTCCTTTAATAACTTCTCTTAATGGATACTTGGACGCAAAATGCTTATTAACATTTTAAAACAGAATACACCCTCTGCAATACCATTATCTACTTTTAAAACAAATATTACTGTCCGAACTCGCATCACGAGAGTAATATAGCAACTTCATAAAATCAACCTCCGATAGGACATAACAAAAGGACAAATGTGAATCGCAAATGGTTTTATTACCAGGATTCAAATAAGTCACAGTTACTTTTCCACTTAGTCACCGTGAACATTAAGACATTTGCCATATCGATAGACGAGCTTTCCAATACCCTCTTCATAGAAGGTTGCCGCCAGCGAATGGAAAAAGGTCTTTTTTGGGAACTCAGCGTGCACAAAGTTTTCGATAGCCCAGGTGTTCTGTAACAATCCTATACAGAGCTGACCTTGAAATGTCCGGAAATTCCACAGACAACTCACTGATGGTAAACCTCCGTCTCTCTCGAACCACTTGATCAACGCTGAACAAGGTCTTCACCTGCGTCCTTGTCCACCGTCATCATGAACATCAGTTCGGCCTTCTTTAAATTTCCTACACTATTCACGCATAACACCCTCACTCATACAGTTTGCATCATAAAAACGGCTAATTTTGCGATGAATTTCTGCTGCACTATTCCTTCTGTCTGTAGAAAACGAATGAGCTTCGCAACTCGCACTTGGCGGGAAAATCAATCACGCCGGCCATGTTGAAGTGTCTGTAGCTCATTTCCAACTGATATATTGAACTTGATCTTGGTGGACGTTACGGTGGGGTAGTAGCACAGTGCGCAAATCCGTCTCCTTGGGCTTGTCTGGCCACGTAGCAGAGCGATCGAAAATTGGAAGGAAAAAAAAAAAACAAAAAACAAAGTAGCCCTCGTAATTCCTCTAAAGTTTAAAACAATGTAATATATCACAAAAATTAAATATTTCATTTTACATATCTTATAACTCATATTCCATATTTCTCAATTTTACAACTACGAGAATAGATCCATAAGTTTCCAGTCTAACCGTTTTCTAGGTATGATAAAGACAAAAACTATATTTCATTTTTCAATATAGTTACCCTTTATTGCAATACACTTCTCACATCTTTGAATTAACATTTCAATCTCCTCTCCCCCAAATAGTCAGAAGGCTTCTGTGCAAAATGGGCATAAACAGCATCCATCATTATTTCGTCACACTTAAATTTCCTTCCTCGAAAGTCCTTCTTGAGTTTTGAGAAGAGTAAATAGTCACTGGAGTTAAATCTGGGCTGTAGGGTGAATGGTCGATTTCCTTAAAGCCACATTTCTTCACAGCTTCCCTTGCAACAAAAGCTGTGTGCACAGGCGAGTTGTCGTGAAGAAAGCGCACACCACCCCTCAGCTTTCTTCTCCTTTTCTCTTTGATGGAAGCACGTAGTCTGTGCAGTAGGCCTGCATAGTCCCCATTTACTGTGGTGTTCCTCTCTTTGAAGTCAATAAAGAGTATTCCTTCTGTCCCAAAAGAATGTGGCCATGATTTTCTTAGTTGACTCAGTGACCTTGGCCTTTAGAAGCGGTGCTTCGCCAGGTTTACGCCACTCCAATGATTCTCTTTTAGACAAGGGATCATAGTAGAGGACCATAGTTTCATCTCCTGTAACAATAGTTTGCAGAACTTCTCTCTTGTTTTCACGGCAGAGCTCCAAAAATGCCTGACAACAGATGACTCGTTGCTACTTTTGGACTAAGGAAAGAAGTCTAGACACCCATCTTCCACTAACCTTATTCATGCAAATTTTTATGAATAATTCGAAGGAATGTTGTTTTAGAAAGGCTCAACCTTGCTGCTATTTCTATAACTTTGAGCCGCCGGTCTTCCACAATTTCTCCTTCCACAAGAGCGATGTTTTCAGGAGTGAGTACCTCATCAGGGCCGACCTGTATGCTCTTCATCTTCAATGCTTTCTCGACTCATTCGAAAAGGTATGGGCCATTCTTTTACGGAAGAATATGAGGGGGATGCTTCCCCATATACACCGTCCAATCGCTGTTTAATTTCATTTGGAGTAAGTCCTTATTTTGTGAAGAACTTAATAACAGCTCGAAACTCCATTTTGAACACCAGATAAATATTTTGTGAAGGCGATAATCCTTATCGGCGAGGCCGGAAATTTAAGGACTTACCCTCGTATCTCATAACATGTTATCTTGCCGAGCTATAAAATACTCACATCTTTAACATGAAACGTTTCATTTGGCACAAGAAGGGACCTCCAAAAAGAACCTTTCTGAATGACACTTGTATTCGAAACGCAACAACTGCTATGGGTAGCCGAGGTCGTTAAAACGCGGCCTCGTGAACGAGAAGTCACCAGGGCCTTTCGTACGATTAAACCCCAAGTATTTTTTTTTCTTTAGAAAAACCTGGGAAATATTTGAAGTTTGCAATCGTAGAAGAAAGAAGGATTTTGCTACAAAGCTGCAGGACTATCACTCTATATATTTGCTTTTGGAATAATTAAACGACGCGACCATGAAAAATCGTCCTCATATGACGAAGAAAACAGTCCTGTTGCACCAGTGCACAATTTTGCACTCGCAACCTCAAAATTATGAAACTAAGATATGAAATTCTTCTTAATCCCCCATAATCTCCGAATTTGACTTCCTCAGATTACTTCCTGTTCCCTACCGTGAAGAAATAACTACTAGGAAAGAAAGTCTCATAAGATGAAGAGATTATCGAAGAAACCAACGCAAGGTGTATTGTAGAGCTGAAGAAATCGCATTTTATGGATGGGACAAACAAATTAGAAAGTCGTTAGAATAAATGTATAGGTTTGAAATGAAAGTATGTTTAGAAATCCGCTTTTTTTTTTTTTTCAAAAAAGTTATTTCTTCTTTATTTTTACACTGAGTTACCGAATAGACTTAGTATATGTTTCTCATTGGTAGAGGTTGCCACGGCTAAAAGTGAAGCTTATCATTAGAGTACGGAAGATCAGGCTTTTATTTTGGTTAAAATAGCCAGGTAAAAGACACTTAAAATGCTGAAAATAGGCAGCAATATAATTAAAATGGAGATTTATTAAAAGTGAAAACAAAGAGTTTATGTCAGTCACCATTAATGAAAATATGTATTTAAGATGCTTAATATTTTTATCACATAATTAAAGTACTTAAGTTTTTCTTGGCTCCACTGAAGTGGTTGGAGCATATTTATAACAAGCTATTTCGGAAGAACTAATACAATTATAACAGATTTTTTTTGATTGATTTATTTATGGACGCTCTTTAATATCTCAGGTCATCTCAGGGCGTGAAACGGCCGACAAATTTTGCTCAGAGGCCTCTCTTTCAGGCTTGAGGTTCTTTTTCGTGCCGTAAATGTACGACACGGGACCCACCTCTTTACTTCCCTTCCGAAGGAAGTCATACTTAGGATTTTACCCCCGAAAAAATCCATCGATCCTGGCCGGGAATTATAACAGAACATTTACCTTTCATGACATTATGAAAATGTTGATCAAGACAAAGTAAAACAGGTTTCAATAGTCCTGGCGAATGAGCAAAAGATGCGCAGTGGTTTCTGGTCGCGTTCATTTTCTGTTTATAGGGGAATCAGGTTAGTATTTCTCTTACTTCCGTACTGAACACATTGTAGGGACGGTTTATTGCACAGCTGTGCCCCTCGCTTGCAATTGTTTGTTACATTTATGCAGCTGAAAAGTTACCCCCACCACAAATTTCATAGAATTGTCTTGCGTAGATCGATACAAGGTATCATTCGCCAGGACTATTAAAAGCTACAATACTTCCCTCATCCTCAATTTCCTGCCATTCGTATGCCCAAGGTAACTGTGCGTTCCTATGACTAATGAATTTTGTGCTATTTAAAGAGCTTAAATGATTAGGTTGAGAAGAAAGTTTTTTTACTGCTTGAAAAGTAACAAATGTATATCAAGATTCTGAATAGGTAGTTTTGTGAGATGAACTGTCATTTAATTTTATAATGTTTTTCACTTAGATATGTTGAAATGTCTATGTTCTTTTTAAAATGCGTAAATAATCGTAGAAAAAATTCATAGCGATCCAAAAGAGACCTGAAAAGGCAACAGAAAGCAAATTAGGCAAAAAAAAAAAGGCAAAATAAAAACTGGCTCTAACGATCTCAAATGTACGGAAACATGTTCATTTCTATCTGATTCTTAAATATATCCACCCAGATAGAAAAGTCACTTGCCTAACTTCCGGGCTCTGTTTCCAATACACGCTTATATTGAATCACAAGCTTCGTAGAAGGTCGAGGAAATATAACTGCTTCCACGATATGTTTTTGTGAAAATGTGCTTCAAGGTTTATTATAATAGTTTTGAATAGTACTCTCGTGACTATCAATATATTCAAAGCACAATCATCAAATTACTGTTGTATGACGTTCAATTTCATAGCGAGGTTATTTTGAGGAAAATAACCTCGCGTGTTCTACAGATCCTATCAGAATTTCAATATATTTTAAAGGGTTTAGTTAATGAGCTTCGTGACCTTGTTTCCAATCAACCCTACTCACGAAATAAAATGGCCTATACACCCTTGTTGTGCACAAAACTTAAGAGAGCTGTTCAGCATTTAGAAACAGTTTCATGTTGGTTTATATTCTTTAATGTCTTGCTTGCCTTTGCCAAATATGGCCAACACTATTTTCGGTACCAAAGCATATCCTTTTGTACAGGTTAGGTGTAGGCATGGAATGCCGAATTTAATGGAAAATCGACTATTTAATGTTAAAAATGTTTTTATGTTCAAAATTATTGCATTATTACCATCAATAATGTAAGTGACAATCAAATTAAATTACATACAGTGTTCAAAGAAGTTTATATTCCATACCCCGCTCTTAAATCTGTTTAATTCTTTAATCCTTTAGATACTCTGTAGTGTCTACAAAATTCCCTAATTTTGTGGACGTTTTCATCAAATTTTCTTTTTACTAGGTCTTTTACCCCCTTGTCTATTGGGTACAAACATGAGTTGAAATTGCTGCCCTATTTTTCACAGACATGCTATGTTGTGTTGTCCGTTCGCGTGAAAATTACTTCAATTCATGGAAGGCACAAGTTGTGTTATAGTACTCAGAGTTCAAATCCATTGCTATGGTGCAAAGGTAGTTTTGTCGTGTTTACAACAAAGCATCACCAGACGACAAGAGCATAAAATCATTGCATTAGACTGGGAGTGTGTTGAAACGGCGTGTCTCCGAAGAACAGGTAGGGAATGTGCGCCAAGCGTTCCAACGAAGTCCACCTAAGTCAGTCGTCAGGCCTCCATATTCCCCTACTAACATCACACCGTTAGGTTTTTTTTTTTTTTTTTTTTTTTTTTTCCCCTCCCTGGGACTACGTGAAGGATAAGATGTACTCTTCAAATGTGGGACCTTCGAGAACTCCGTACCCGGAATGTAGAAGTGATTGGTACCATCTACTCACGACACGTTGAAGCGGACTGGATGAAATTGAGTATAGACTGGGCCTTCTTCAGGCCATCAAATGAACTCACATGGAAATGCTGTTACTGGTTGTTTTCTTTTTCAATTGTTATCAACACTTTATGCCTGATACAAAATATATTTGTGAATAAACAGCTCCTTATATTTATTGTTTTGATAGAGGAATCTAAGACAATTAGGGAAATTCTGTGTAGACATCCCGTAATGAATCATTTTTAAAATTAATGTTCGGATTTTTTATTTAATTTTTACAGTCCATTTTTCTATAGTCTTAGTAATATAATATGCCGTTATACCAAATTCCAAAAGAAGGCAGACATGATCAGATTGGCTGAGACCAATGCTAGCCTACACAGTAACAAAAACTCCATGATTGGAAAATCACTACCATGCTTATGCAAGTCAGGCTGAGCTATGGCCATAACTTCTATGCCATAGACAGCGATAAGGAATTATTTCAATTCAATAAAAATTTACACACACCAGTTTTAGATAGACTCAGCCTTACAGCGTTAATGGACTCTTCGACCTCGACTCTTTATTAACATTTTAAAACAGATTATTCCCTATGCAATGCGACTGTGTACTTTAAAAACAAACATTACTGTTCAAACACAGTTTTATATCACGAGAGCAATATACTGCAATTTACCACAAGGGTGGCCGAGGTCGTTAAGACGCGGACTCTTGAACGAGAGGTGTAGGGTTTGATTTCTACCAGAACCGCCCTCCTGGACTGAGGTTTTTTCCAAGTTTCGCTCAGTCTTCATAAATGGCAAGTGCCGGGGAGGTACCCTAAACTTAGGCCTGGAACGCTTCCTTCCTTAAAAAAAAAATCCTTTCTAATATTTATTTCATTTCATGTATTATCAGTGTCCACAGCCTGTGATGCCTCAGTAGTTAAAACCAGCATTAAGCAATATTCAAGGGAAGAAAAAAAGATAGCTACTTCAAAAGATAATGCAATTCTCTTAAATTTTAAATTAGTTTAATATATAAAAAATTAAATATATATTACTAGTTAAAATTAAAAAAAAATTACGCAATACATTTTATGTGCATATCTATATCATCTTGTATTTTTGTTACAAATAACGATCATCACTTTGACTAATGCGTTGAAAGTGTTTGTGTAAAAATTAAAACATCAATGTCCTAAATTTAGTCTTGCATGATGAACTTTCGATGAATATGAAAATTATATTAAGCTAAGAAATAAAGCCGGAAAAGAAAACGGCGATTTTAATTATAAAGTGTTACTTATGGGAGCAATATACAACTATTAGATGAAATTTATTTAGCTGATCTATCTGAACTCTGGCGTAAATTTCTTACTGACTTTCCGTTTTAATTACATTTTTTGAGTTAACTGTAATAGAGCAGCTCATATTCGATAGAAATTGGGAATCAGAAAACTATATAAAATAATAAAATAATTTACTATAATGCTTCTACGTTCTAAACAAAAATTAAAGTTTATTTGGAGTAAATTTACAAATTACCCTCCCCTTATAGTTACAGAGACTTCATTTGGACACGTGGCCGACTTAACGGAGATTTGTCTGCCCTGTTTCTAACCGGTTCTGTTCCTCACTACACTTTCCCGCCTCTCCCGAAGTCTTTGCACTATACAGGAGTTGAACGTTGTGAGACCACGTTTTTCAGTGTTAAAGTGTGTTAGTGCTGTTACTCGTATAATGTCATAAAGTCTGTATACTTTACCACACAGAATCTTCATGTGTGATTCCTATGTCTAAACAAACTCTTGTTGAGAGGTGAGAGGGCGATTTATAGGCAGATTCCCTGCTATTCGTGCGCCTTACAGAAAAACTGTTCGTAATCTTGTGAATAGATTTAGGGAAACGGGGTCTGTTCTTGATAAGAAACCGAAAGTAAAACGCCGTGTTCTTACAGAGGTATGACATCGGAAAAAAGTTAGAACGAAATCCAAAGAAATGTGAGAAAACTCGCACAGTGAAGCCGGAAATAAGGCTGCCTTTATTAATTTAATAACTTGAGGCTGCAGAGTTATATTTATAAAGGCATTAGATTTGATAAGGATAATTATTATGTATATGTTTAATGACATAATTTAGAGATATATATAACAGGAATTGAAATAATTTGTAACTTGTACTTATGTGTATGTCATTTGACAAGTGATTGTATCTTACAAAAGGGTTTTGTATACATTTTGTGGTAAAAGATCTGAGAAAGAGACAGAGATGTATACCTGACGCCTCGTCCACTGACCGCTCCTTAGACAAGGCTGAGGAAAGGGTAAACTATCTTTTGTTAGGTCACGAAACTTCTGTCCAAGGAATACTTAGAAAGTTCACAATAAGAAAACATGTGGCCGTAACGGGACAGTATTTGAACAAAGTCAGACGTAGCAATAATTTAAGAGAAAATGGGAATGTCAGAACGGAGACGAAAATGTTTTATTACAGGAAAGCCGGGGGTACAAAGTATTGAAAACAGTCCATAAACACGTGCGTTATCTCTGAGAACATTTAGCAATCTACAACTAAAGGGAGGCAAAAGATATTTCTATAGAAAGTAAGCATGTAAGTAAAGTGTGGAAATTTACGACAGGCTGTTCTTGGAAAATTCAGGTTCGTGGGAAGAGAATAATTCTAGCCAATGGGCACCGGATAAAAGTCAACGAATAAGGAGAACTTAGATACAAATAAATATTTTTAAGATAGCTAATGACGAACATATAACACGGAAATAGAATTATATACGAGGGAATTTAATTTAGCGAGAGGCGTGGCGATGTGGTAGAAAACTGGAGTACAGAGGTGAGAGACGGGAATAGACAGAAGAGACAGTCACTGAAAAGATTCACTCAAGAGATATACGGCCTAAGTCATTCGAAAGCAATCAGTCTAAGTCATTTCTAAAGTCAGTCGAGGGCAGTCTAAGTCGTTCTGAAGTGGTCGAAGACATTCTAAGTCATTCTAAAGTGATTCTGAAGTCAGTCTAAGTGAGTAGTGAGGTCAGGGACGAGCAGTCAAGAAGTAACCTGTCAAGTGGTAAAATAAAGTAAATGTTCAACCAGTGCCGGACTTATTAATGCAGTGAACAATCTCCTTTCCCCCTAATGACTTTAAGTCATTATAAACAGTTCAAAATTTACCCTGAGAACCCATCAATCCCCCTGCATTGAAACCAAAATCAAAAACCGTTTCAAATTGTCGACCAACTGTAGGGAACTAGTAATAAATTCCCGTTGCAAATTGTCGACCAACTGTGGGGCCATAATAAATTCCCGCTTCAACAGGAATCAGGAATTTGACAAACTTCGGCTTGGAATGCCACTACATTTTAAAATAAAAACCCTATAAGATAAGTAATTCAGAAATTGCAACTACGCGATAACGTGAATAGAGCTAATTTCTGCAATTGAGTGTTGAATAAT
The DNA here is from genome assembly GCA_030762175.1 of Metallyticus violacea. Taxonomy (NCBI): domain Eukaryota; kingdom Metazoa; phylum Arthropoda; class Insecta; order Mantodea; family Metallyticidae; genus Metallyticus; species Metallyticus violacea. The sequence continues at coordinate 24,376,948 of CM060835.1, read as the reverse complement.
GTTATAATGTTCCCTCTATTGACTCGCGTTTAATTTTTTGTACGGACGAAGCATGGTTTTATTTACATGACCATATAGCGACACAAAACAATAGATACTGAAGTACAGTAAAACCTCGACATTGCACACGAAATACCATTGGATGACCGAAAAATTGGTGTTTGGTATGCTGTAGAAATCTATGCGCTTGAATTTAAGGGGCTATCAATATCGACTTCGCCGACAAACAGCGTGCCTCCAAACAAGGACTCTGTTTATTATTCCTTTAGATCAGTGAGTTCAACCCACGGCCGCGTGCCCCATGGAGCCCTTCATCCAGTACATAGTACGCTGCCCGTGAAAGTCAATGTCGGACAAGTTTGACGTAACTTTCTGCTAATACTTGCAACATAATGTACGAAATCTCTAACGTTTGTGATTCACATATAAAATATACATTATGAAGAAAGGAGGCGAAAGTGTTGTGCAGTGGCTTGGGAACTACACCTTACTTCGCCGGGAGAGTGAACTATCTTTTTGGTCTTATGGTTCGTATTACAGGACTTTCAGAATATGTCCTTACCTGTGCGTCTCGGCACCTGGGTTTGCTGCAGTCAGCCGCGCCTGTACGATGCATAAAATGTTATAAAATATTATCTTATTACAAATGCTGTAAAGTATGTCCTCTCTCAGCTAAAGAGGCATTGCACGGTTAACCGATTCGATTTACACCATTTAGTTCGATCATTGTAATGTCTCTGATTTCATTTCGTTTTCATGCATGAGGATTAGTTTTGTACACTTTCCCATTAGGTTATCTCACAAATAAAAATCACAAACTGTTAGATCTGTGGAGCGAGAGGGCCGTGCATTAGTTGTAAAGGTTCTATCTTCAAACACTTCTCTAGTTTTACTTATGGATTCCTCTGCTATATCAGCAATGGCCCAGTCTTCCTGAAACCACCATATGATTTCTCTTCTTCCAACAGCTGATTAAAAAATGAGGTCAGGATGTCATTTCGACACCTCTTTCCATTTACTGTCTGCTCCAAAACATTCGATTATGTGTCTTGTGCTGACCACGCAACAAATTGCAATTTTCCTACCATAAAGAGAGGTTTCTGGCATACAATCTTGATTTTCAGAACAACGTTAGCGAGTGTCACTTTGGTGGAACCGCGCCTCATCTGAAAAGAACACAAGTTGCCGGTCGATTAACCCTTCAGTCACTGATGAAAGAAACCACTCACGCTAATGCACACCTACCACGGGATCACCTTGTCGTAGATCAACGTACACCTGTACAGTTGTAAGATTTGAATTTGGACAATTTGTTGGAGTATGTGCAAAAGACACTGAAAACCCAATTAGTTGATCGTATTAATAATAACATTTACACTCAAAAATACATTTCTCTATGCCATCTTCGCGAACAAATGTAGACAGGTGACAACTCGGAAGACATTCCGACAAGTAGACGCGACCTTGAATGGGGAGGGGAGCTGGCCTTTGTCGAGACGCAAAGCCCCGTGGGAACGGTGAGGACATATTCCGCAAGCAAGGTGTCATGTGGCAGGTAGGCGCTTATTCCGTTGCTGTCTGTGACGTTCGTTACAAACGCTTTGCGCTTTATTACTACTTTAGCTTCTTAAATATAATTTAAAGTAAGACAAAAGCAATAGTATTTCTGAACAAGATTCTCAGTCCTTATGGAACAACATCGGAATACTTGGGGTAATCAATAATAATACAATCGTGAGGTTAATTGAGTTATGGGCCGCCTGTGTGCGGCTACTTATTGGGTAAGTCCAACCGCAAGAACCGGGAAATGGAAGATGGAGTCAATGCGCATAAAGTTCGTATTTTTAAAAATATTTGTTTTTACTGATTAAAATAAACACAAATCTGTGTAATGAGATGAAAATGATACACCTCAGTAGCAATACATTACAGATATTTGCGCAAACATTTATGTGTTTAATTTAAGTTCTTCTGTAAGAAAATGGCGTTTTGGAACATTTTTATTGTCATTCCTCTCGTAACTTTTTAACAAATTGGCGAACCGATTCTCAGCTTGCACCATAATTGCCAAGATATTTTCTTTTGAATAACCTTACATTTCTCTGGAAGAGTCCGTTTTCACACACACACACGCACACGCATCTATCTCATACATAAAAATTGTTCTTCCAGACTATAGTTGTGTAGTGACTTAAAGAACCCGGAAGTTCTTACTAAAAACTTATTATTAATGAAAATAGATATTTAAGATACTTAATAATTTATTTATCACATAATTAAAGTACTTAAGCTTACTTTTCTTGGTTACAAGCAACAACAAGTAGTTTTTTTTTCAAGGTATCAAATGTCATAGTCAGCCGCTTGTCATAAAGAACATTTTTCATCACGGAAAAAGAATGTTCTACTTCCACTGAAGTGATTGAAGTATATTTAAAACATGCTATTTCGGAAGGACTCATACCAATTACAACAGAATATTCACATTTCAGGGCGTTATGAAAATGTAGAACAAGACAAAATAAAGTAGTTTTGAATAGACCTGGCGAATAAGCAAAAGATGCACAATGGTTTCTGGTCGAGTTCACTTTCTGTTTATACGTTTATAGGGGATCAGGCTAATATTTCTCTTACTTCCGTAATGAATACATTGTAGGAACAGTTTATTGCACAGTTGTACCGCTCTCATCTTTCTCGCTTGCAATTGTTTGTTACGTTTGTGCGGCTAAGAAGCTACCTTCACCACAAATTTCCTAGAATTGTCTGGCGCATAGCTATCCAAGGTCATTTGCCAGGACTATTTAAAACTACAGTACTTCCCCCATCCCCTCTATTTTATGGTATTTATATGTCCAAGTTAACCATATGTTGCTTTCACTAATGCTATTTAAAGAGCTTAAGTGAATGGGTTGAGGAGAATGTTTTTGAATACTTGAAAAGAAGTAAATATATAACAAGAACCCCAATAATTTTTTTTTTTGTGTGAGTTAAACATTCCATTTAGTTCTTATAACTTTTTTCATTTGGTTTATGTGCTTTTTAAATGGCGTAAAGTAATCGCAGAAAAAATCCATACAGACAAAAACCTGTTTAAGGTTTTAAACCTTAAAATAGGCAATAGAAGTCCATATAGGCAAAACAAAAAACTGACCATACCGACTTCATATTTATGGAAACATGTTCATTTCTATATATCCTCACAGATAGAAAACGCATTTTGTCTAACTTACGGGCTCTGTGCATAACTAACGAAGAACAATTAGTATACAATTAATGCAAAATCATTCACAGGCAAAGACTCTCAAAATAACAGCTACCTGCATATGTATTATATGACCTTGTTATCTAGCTTCTCTCAGTACAAGTCGCGTAACTGAAATAACCTTACCGTAAGTAATTAACACTGATAACACCTCCAAGTTGTATAACGCTTGTTACAGTCTTTGGCAGAGAGAAACCCGAAGAAAGACAATTAATATGAACGAACCACCATCTGATACTAATGATTTTTGTATCGGTCGATTGTAACTCTTTGAACTCGGTCTTTCGTTGCAATGAGTGTCAGCAGTTTAATATGAGCAAAATGGAAAAAGTTGAACGCACATTCGTGCGTTCGTCCAGCCCAAAACTTGCAATCATTTTAAAACTACTCGAGTTAAATCGGAACATGCGCAGTGTGAGCAGTTTGGACTGTGACAAATTCTGCAAAAAGCAAACACAGTACCTTTAAAAAAGAATGAAGAAAGAAAACAAAACATGGTTAACAAAGACGACAGTCAAATGTTCTGAAGGATTGCCAACTCACAATGGAAACGCCACTAGCAAAGGTTAGTTACATAGAGAAACGGAGGGAGGGAAAAAAAAAACTGACAAAAATAAGTTGTGTTCGCTGCAGCATTTGGTTTTTCTACGAAACTGAAACATACACACAGCATTAAGGGCTGCCAACTTGGCGATACGCCATCTTCTTCGTTTAAATGTTTCGCACTGTGTCAAGCTTTCGCTTTTCGGTCAGGGATTTCTGTGCCTAGGGTTCAATCGATTCCCTTAAACTAGATATTCTGTTGTTTGTAAGAAACCCTGCACCAGTTTTATAGCTTTATTTATTTATTTATTTTAACAGTTAAGGCTACAATTATATATAATAACTACATTTACATTCTGCAGATTTTGGAAGGAAGGCTTAATACTCATGAGTCTTTAAGTCAACGCATTGCGTCTTTTTTTACGATGCTTTGTATATGTATCCAGAATAAATTCATAAAAAAAAAGTATTAAAGGAAAGAGGGTGCCAGAAATCATATGTTTGCTTTTTGTACCAATTTAGTACTTTGAATTTTCTGTTTCTTTTGATATGCTGTTCATTAATGTCCTTGGTTTTAAGTATTTTTAATAAAAATTTAATCATGTCACTGCAGAAGTCTTCTCTCTCTCTCTCTCCCTCACTCTCTCTCTCTCCCTCACTCTCTCTCTCTATTTCTCCCGCGATTACTCGTTCAGTAAAAACTCTATATCTCAGGGACGATTTGCTCTAAAGGCTGTGATGTTTGAAAAATTTGTATTTCATAAATTGGTAGCATTTGTTTCCATAACATCACCCTTTGTTGTTTTAACATTATAAGAAAGTTTTAGCTGGTGTTTCTCTCAAAAAAAGTTATTTTTCTATAAAAAAAACATTCTTTTGACTGGAGTTATTGAAAAAATACATTTTTTCACTAGTTTCCTATTATTTAAGATATGTACAAGCCATATCTTTGAAACGTTTACCACCTATTCATGATGTTGTGATGATGCTGATGATGATGATGATGATGATGATGATGTGGATATATTATAGTAGAGCTAGGACAAAGTGAGACAATGTAAAAAAAACATTAAATGTTGGGAAAAATAGTAAAAAGCAAACATTTAAAAAATAATTTCCTTCAGAGCCATGATAGAGTAGTGAAAATATATCAGAAAAATGTAATTATGTGCATCTGTATGCTGTGAAAGTTTCATTTATTAGCTTTAATAGTCCTTGAGAAAATGGGAACTGAAGTTGGTAAATTTAACATTACAAGGATAGACCTTTCGTACTTTGAACATCACACAAATAGAAGTGATGACATTACAGATATGGTGCATTTTTTTTAAAGACAATAATGGCATGTTGGCACTACATCGCATGGATATTTTGGAATCGAAGGTGAAGAAGAATTTCCTGGATAACTTTTCCTCGCTTGCATAGTTTCTGAAAAGTGACAGTTACACCATTGAAAGAGCATTCTTGTGTCTTAAAAACTACCTACAGAGCCGTCCTAATGCAACCGCCATTTTAAACTTCCACCGAAACAAAAAATCAACTGTTGGATATCGAGTATATAGTCGACCAATTATTCATTTAAAGAAACGAGTTACGGCGACAAACGTTCGATAAGCTCTCGATAAAATAATTCTTAAATTCTTTTTCTTAAAATATTTTTAATAAGGTTTATTTCAGTTTGCTGTATGTTATATACTTGTTATTTTATTTAAATTGTCTGCTTATGCAGTATTAGTTAAAAGTCCTACACCACCTAAATAGCTTTTAAAGCAACTCTTTACTGCAATGAAACTCGGTGTCTAGGGATAGCCGAGATAGCTGAGAACTCAAAAATGATATTAACGACTTTTTTCTACTTCCGGTTAAACCAGAAGTAACTCCAAGTGTTCGTTTTAAATGTAATACACAATATATTTTTACATTTTCCAATAATGCTCATTAAGATATTTTCAAAAAGTACCCACAATAGATACTTCTGTATAAAGGTATTAAATTAAAAAATCTAAAAAGTGTAATAGTTTTATCAGTAATAACATACTATGCTTTGTTTATATCCATGAAATAATGTTTAGTGAAGCGCTTTTATCAGCTTCATCTCCCCAATAAACTATAAGAGTCGCAATAATCAATTATATATTATTTATATGTAATCATGTTTATATTAATTTACTTATTTTTGTATATTTGAAAACTTGTAATAATCATAAAGCTTTCTAGCAAGAGTGTGCATTCACAATAGTTGTTATGCTTGACTGGACAAAAGGAATATAAAAACGTGTATTTCTTTATGACTTATATTTATATAGCCTCGAGTAAAATGGGTCATGCGCCGTTATGTTTTGAGAAGTGTTAAGTAGGGTCGAAGTCAAAGATTTTCTATTATTTGCTATCAGGAAGTTTAGTTTTTTTTTTTTTTTTTTTTTTTTTTTTTTTTTTTTTTTTTTTTTCCCTGTTAGCTAAGGATAAGAATCATAAACATTTTATGTGCAAGGAAACGTGGGTGGATAAAGACCAATAACCTTTAGGAGGACAATATAACGGTGTACTATATAAGTGTGAACAAACAGATACGCAACATTATATCCAATCAAAATGTCCAGAAAAATTGTATGTAGTCGTAATAACCACTAGAAAGACGTAAATCTGAGAAGAGGTTCTAGATTGTTCTAAAGCCATATTTTTGGAACATCGAATGTAGCGTCCAGACCGACCAACTGCGATAGTTTTATAAGACAGTGATTTCGAGACCGTGAGATTGTTTTAGACAAGATACAGGAGTTATACGTGTTGGACGGAATATATAGAAAATATAGGAGATAGAGAATATGCACTATAATTTCATTCAACGTCTATGTAGTTTGATATTTAAAACACATTCAAAGTTTAGTTCCTATCGTCATCTCAGTTGATATAGTGGCCTTTTAGCGGTCAGTGGGATTTTAATTCGGTGACATTTCGATGCAGTGATGTTCAGCTAAATAGGTGTTTTCGTTAATAGTAGAAGAAGCGAAACAATACTTGGTATTAATTCTGAGAGGTTAATAGCATCATAATAAATCATGTGTCTCAGTAAAATCATGAACCTTGCCAATCTTCAGCCAGCTTTCCGATTCCTTTCCCCCTGGTCAAAGACCACAAAACTCCAGCACTAAGCCGAGGCATCAACTATTAAATTCGTCTGTGGGGCAAGAAGATAACAACAGCAGCTTTGCTACAATTACTGCAACCCATCAGTCATAAATAATCAATCCATCAGAATTAATCCATAATCAAACCTGCCACATAGCAAACAACTGATAAAATTACTTGTGTTATTACTTCATTGTTGATAAAAAACATCTTATTTAAGGGATTACATTTGACATCTAGTGGGTTAAATAATCTTATGTTGAGGGAAAGAGAAAGAATTTTAACTGTACATGGTGATGGAAACAACAGCGAGAGGCTTAATTGCAGTTTAATTCCACATACAACAGTGGCAAGGATCGTAAAGAAATGTACACAAACTGGAAGCGTAAAGGACTTAAACCAAGATCAGGTCGCCCGAAAAGTGCAACTTTGTTGAATAATCTCCATGTGCAAGAAAATCCAAAAGCTCCTACTACAAATTCATCATTAGAATCAAATATAAGTTCCGCGATGAAAATCCAAGTGACATCCTTATAAAATGCAATTTTTGCAGGAACTTTCACAAGACGATCCAACAGAAGAATGCAGTTGATGCAACGCATTAATAATTCAGTTTCTCTTAGACAATTTGTATTCTCAAATGAAGCCACATTCTCTTAAATTGATTTGTTAACAGATACGGTTGCCGATACTCCTCAGATGTAAATCCACAGTGGATGGGGAGTATACGGAAAAAAAAAAAGCTTAATATTTGGACAAGTATTGCTAGTGATCATATCATTAGCACTTTCTTCTTTAGAGAAACGCTAAATGTTAATAGATAACTGGATTTGCTATGAAAACACGTAACATCGGCTATCGCAAATTTGTTTCCCTAGCCAGTCAATCATGAGCTATCCAGAGGTGACATCTTTTCCAACAAGATGGAGCTCCAGCTCACCATGACCAGATTGTCCGTCACCACTTAGGCCAGGTTTTCCCACAACGATGGATTGGTAGAAAAGGTTACATACAGTATCCAGCAAGATCCCCAGATTTGTCACCTTTGGACTTCTTTTTCTGAGGTCATTTGAAGTCAGTAGTGCGTTGAGAAAGACCCAAAAACTTGGAAGTTTTGGAGTGTCGAATAATAGAAACGGTCCAAGATATTCCTAAAGCCTAGTTACACAATTTTAAATGGTTTCTACGATCGACTGCCATATTATTAAGCAGCAAGGGCTACCAGTCTGAACACAGAATCCAGACTTTAAGCTAGAGCTAGCTTTGTTTTGTTTCTGTTGTTTCGTACACTTTTTTTTTTTTTTTTTTTTTTTTTTAATAAATTGGAGCTACTTTCGGTTAAAACTAAATTATAAAAAAGTCAGTAATAATTTTTGAGTATACAGCTATTCCCACACACGGAGTCTCAGATCACTGAACCACATACTTCAAAAGTTTGGTGCATTATGCATCGTTAGTTGGCACACCTGCATTCGGAAATGTAGAGGCATTTATTTTTACACTGTTATCATTAATCAGGATGGCAACGGCAAAGTAGAAGGCTGAGGCTCTAAATTGGATGTTGAAAAATGGTCAATTGTACAGTTCAAGAGAATTTTCCTCCAGAATACGGCGGGGATGCACAACTGATTAGAGCGTTTCGAAGAAAGAGAAAGTGAATGTAAAGGGAATTCACCCGGCCGGCCACGCTTATCAGCAGATGTTGACAGAATTCGTGTTTTCTGTGCTATGGAGTAAAAAAAAAATAATAAATAAACAAGCATTAAAACGACCCAGATTAGAACTGATAACTCCTTAAAGTACCTTGTTCAAAGTGATATGCAAAAGGTTTTGATTACATGCATGCAAGATAACAATTTCTTCAAAATCAGAGATACTGATAGACTTATGAGAGCAGAGTTTGCTTAGGCGATTTTAAACAAGATTGAAGAGAATGAAGATTTCTTGAAAAAACATGTTTTACTCTTGAGGCAGCCTTCCACATGTCTGGTACAGTTAATCGTCAAAATAGTCGAATTTCTGGGGATGAGCGCCCCATGAGATCATTCAACATCAGTGCGACTGCGCTAAAGTGAATGTTTGGTGTGTTTTAATACGACCATGTTATGACCCCCCCCCCCAATGAAACAAACCATTACTGCGATTATTTACTGTGAGATGCTAGAAAAGTTTATTTTTGTACATTTGAGCGATATTGAGCACATGCTAGATTGATTTGTATCAACAAAATGAAGCTCCACCCATCACAGTCAGTTTACTTGTACAGTGTTAAACTTGTTGTTCTCTAACAGGTGGATTGGAAGAGGAGGGCCGATTCCATGGACATCACGGAATTATATGGGGATAAGTCAAAAACTTTGTGTATTCTAAGCAATTTCTGACTTTCATCTTTTAAGTGAAAGGAAAATTACAGGCTTAGCGAACATAACTCCCGGCATGCTGGCGCGATTGAATATCGTTTGGGTGTATGCAAAGCTAAGACAAGAGCGTTTATTAAAATTTATTAAATGCTGAACAAACCTTCTGTATGTATGCTTTCATGTCATCTATCATGAAAGTTGACTATTTTGTTATGTATCTGTTGCCCTCAAACCAAGTTAATTATCAAACCACCTTTATAGCTGCTGGCGTGTTCTAATACAGAGAGTTCGAGTCAAGCTTGATCCGAGAAAGCGGGCGGGAGGAAGCCGGTAGAGCCCAAAGTAAACAGCGGCATTCTAGATGTGTAATTTTCCTTCAGTGCTGCAACCCAAACGTTTCCGATCAATACTTAGTACAGGTTTAAGTGGCAATAAAACGTGTGTTTGCGCGGGCTCTGTGTTCCCGGCCGTTGCTTTGTACGGTTTGAAGTGTTAGAAGACGTGTTTGCTTGTGCACTACTTTGTGTGCTGTGTGTGTATTAAATTAAATATTTAGATTATTTAAATGCCGACTCTACAACGAATAGTTATGCATGATACTTTTATCAAAACCGATTCATGCCTACAGAGTTCCTCCTACAAATAGAGGTACAGTTAGAAACTTTGTCAATAGATTTAAAGAAGCAGAATCGCCGAACTCTAAATCACAGGGCTAAACGTGGTGTTCTAACAGAAGAAAACCTAGATGATCACTTGAACGTTCTCCTAATAAAGCTTATGTCGTGTAGCACAAGAAGTAGGCGTTTCAAAAACTTCAGTCCATACGACTACTAAACTTTTACAATTGATATCTTACAGACTTACTTTGGTTCAAGATTTACGGCTGCATGAATACGACAGTCGGGTAAGTTTCTGTAATTGGATTTTACAGATCATTCATGACTGTGCTGTTGATCCACATTTAATAATTTTCTCTTATGAAGCATGATTTCATTTACTTGGTTACTTATGCTCACAGAAAGGCAAATAATTCACAAAATTCCTCTGCATGATGAAAAGATTTGATTGTGGTGTGCCTGTGCCGTAACAGCAAATCGAATAGTAACATGTTTTTTAAGATGCCGTAAATTGGGCGAATTGCGCAAATATTTGCCTTTTTTTTAAAAAAAATATATAAAAAGGGGCAAATGCATATTTTAAGCAAGCTTCTGACACAGCCCATACTGCTCGTAATTATTTGGAGGTTGTAAGGGAGGTTTTTGAAGACAGAATTATTTCCAAAGGGTTATGGACCGCACTTTCTCCAGATCTTACCACGTCGGATTAATAATTATGCAGAACCCTATAAAATAGAGTCTATAGAAATAACGCACACACTGTAGATGAACTAAAGGCCATATAAGAGCAAAAATTAGAAAGATTACAGAAGAGGAACTTTCGCGTGTGAATACATATTTCATCAAAAGATGTAGGGAATGTGTGAATGCCCAAGAACACCACTTTGAGCAGCTACTGTAACAGGTTAATGAATTAAAATTATGAAAATATGATAAAATAAAATGTTCATGCCATAGATACGAGGGTAGGCCTTAAGTTACCGGCCTCGCCGATAAGGATTTTAGCCTTCACAAAACTCTTATCTAGTGTCATGTCTTATCTGTTAAGTAAATAATTTCAGCAGTAACTTGCGCTCCGCTATGCTCAGTTGTTCAGATACAGTTACATAAAGAAGGCTATATATAGAAGATTGTGACATGTTCAAAATTGAGTATCGACCTGTTATCAAGTTCTTCACGAAAGAAGAACTTACTCCAAATGAAATTAAACAGCGATTGGACGGTGTATATGGGGAAGTATCTCCCTCATATTCTACCGTAAAAGAATGGGCCAAACCTTTTCGAATGGGTCAAGAAAGCATTGAAGACGAAGAGCATACAGGTCGGCCCTGATGAGGTACTCACTCCTGAAAACATCACTCTTGTGGAAGGAGAAATTGTGGAAGACCGGCGGCTCAAAGTTACAGAAATAGCAGTAAGGTTGGGCCTTTCTAAAACAACAGTCCTTCGAATTATTCATGAACATTTAAACATGAATATGGTTAGTGCAAGATGGGAGCCTAAACTACTTTACTCAGACCAAAAGCAGCAACGAGTCATCTGTTGTTAGGCATTTTTGGAGCTCTGCCGTGGCAACGACAGAGAAGTTTTGCAAATTATTGTTATAGGAGATGAAACTATAGTCCTCTACTGTGATCCCTTGTCCAAAAGAGAATCAATGGAGTGGCGTGAACCTGGCGAAGCAAGGTCACTCAGTCAACCGAGAAGATCAGGGCCACAATCTTTTGGAACTGTGAAGGAATACTCTTCATTGACTTCAAGGAGAGGAACACCGCAGTAAATGGGGAGTACTATACCGACCTACTGCACAGACTACGTGCTTCCATCAAAGGGAAAAGGCGAGGAAAGCTGAGTGTGCGCCTTCTTCACGACAACGCGCCTATGCACACAACTTTTGTTGTAAAGGAAACTGTGAAGAAATGTGGCTTCAAGGAGATCGACCATCCACCCTACAGCCCAGATCTAACTCCCAGTGACTATTTCTCTTCTCAAAACTCAAGAATGACCTTCGAGGAAGGAAATTTAAGTGTGACGAAGAAGTGATGGATGCTGTTTATGCCCATTTTGCAGATAAAACTACTGACTATTTTTGGGGAGGGGGTATTGATATGTTAATTCAAAGATGTGAAAAGTGTATAGCAACAAAGGGTAACGATATTAATAAGTGAAATATAGTTTTTGTTTTTATCATGGCTAGGAAAGGGCTAGGCCGGAAACTTATGGGCCTACCCTGATAAATGAATGTTTATGAGCAGAATACTCTGAAAAATACGGATCTAGAAAGCTGCTATTTATCTCGCGCTCTAGCATGATGCAAACTCTGTAGTATTATATTTATATGAATAATGTAAATATTTTATTTGTATATTATAAAAACATTATTCTCTCCCCGGTTTAAAAAATATTATCTGCTTTGCAATAGAGGTCTGTTTTTCTCTTTTTAATCGTCGTTGAAAGGCGAGATAAATCATCATGGAACACTGGAAAACGCCACTGACTAGATGACGCCACTGCGCAGACCTGATCGCAATGGGCAAATGAGTTATCTCTGATTATATTGTCATTATCGAGCTAAACATCGGAGGTGTGAATTAGCAGGTAGGCGCCAGAGGACTGTGCTGTGCATGCTCATTATTAAAGCTGCCATATCGCTTTAATATCACAACCGAACGATTTAAAATGAAAAATCGTTGGATCTGCTGGTACCATATCCGCTGATGTATATGTCTAAACTCTAACCATTACGTTGCATTAGGCAGAATAATTAGAATATATTAAGCAAATGCCTGTTTTCCATATATCGAATGGAAACTGAATCTGTTTCAGATATGAATTTGTATTGATAAGAGATATGTTCAAAAAGTGTCGGATCTTAGGTCAGGGATAAACTGAGTGCTTGGAAGGCCTCGATTTCAACTATCTTTACAGCGCCCTTTGTAACATCTTAGTCTATTATCGTACTCTTACCATAAGCGCAGTTTAATTTCACTTCATGGCCAGTGTCAACAAATTGCACCTGAAAATATTGAACATGTTGGAATTACTTTCAATTCCATCGTTGATGACCTCGCGACTGTCAAAAGTCTTCATTTCCAAGTCATAAATACCATACTATGTCTCATCATTAATGATCATCTTTTCAGAAACGCATCTCCCTCGTTGAAGCACTCCAATCTGTCCTACACAGCTTTAAGACAGAGCTATTTTCATTCCTGAAGACACAACTTGAGCAAATATTTTGTATTCATTGTGCATGTGTCCAAATCCTCAGTTATTCTCAAACTTGCAAAAACTGTCTTAGTCCCAACTTCGTTAGAAATTTCTCAGACGTACCTCCATAATCAAAAACATTTATTTCGGCTTGGTGATGACCACCCGTAATGTTGATCACTTTTGAAACCAGTTAAATCACACCTTAATTTGTGTTAATTCTCAGTGCATCGTCGCCGAAAGCCAATTCCAAGCTATGCACCCGGCGACACAAAAAATTACACATGACCATGATGTTCCTCTACAACATTGTGCTGACTTTTTGACTAGAAAGAAAATAACTTTTTTTGAACACCTAATGCAATGATGAAGTTTCACTGGAGGATGTGCAATTTTGAACGAGTGTAGATTGGAGTCAGTTACAACATTTTAACTGCTTATTAGTCCCCTTTTCAATTTTAAAAACAGCTTTAAAATAAGCCTGGTACCTGACTTTCAAGCTTAATTTCACACTTGCCTTGTTTTCAATTGTGATTAACACTTCGCTTCTGGGACAGTAAACTCTTTTGGAGAAATAGGACGTAGGTAAGAAGTTACAGGGATATGGGGCTTTGTTTCCACTTTTTTTTTTTTTTTTGGTTTGTATTTATGTTTTATGTATTTATTTTTTTAGAACTTTAACGAAGCTTCTTGCCCACTATTGGTGACACAGGTTTGTTGTAGATTTTACAGGATTATTTTACGTATTTATAATGTAAAATATAAAAGACTTAACAGTAACTTTCTCAAGAGAAATTATGCCATTTTTCTTTTGCACTAACTGAACTTTAATGTTATACAGAATTATTGGTGCGTTACAACAGTTGCTTCATATTTACTCTATTATGTATTATATAATTTATCATGCTACAAATTTTGCAAGTCCAACTTGAAAGGTTTTTTATTCTTCCATTTTAAAACAATTTTGTAGAAAATGGGACTTTTTTGAAGTAAATTTTGAAAATTTAATAATACACAGTTCTTATTTATATTTTATGCTCCATATATTACTGTATGTAAAACTTTAGTAACTTTTTATATGCAGTACACAACTAAATTTTATACCAGATTTATTTAAACATAAATTCGGTGTTTTTGATCATTAATGATATAATAAAAGGGGTGAAACTAATTATTATTCTCTCTTACGTGTTGCTAAGCCCTTATTTCCTTTTATCAAACCGCAGACACACACACACGAAAGTGCGCGCGCAGGCGGTTCCACGAATCCTCTAGGGTTTATTATTACTATTATTATTATTATTATTATTATTATTATTATTATTATTATTATTATTATTATTATTATTACGCAACATTGCAAGAAGTAACAGCAGAGCGCAATCGGATACATCAATAATAAAATCAAGAACAGTTAGTTATCCTGGTTCATTTTAAGGGAGAACGTATTATAACTTTTCATGATACAAAATAATAAATGTTATTCTCTATGTTTCAAATGATAATCCAAGCGTGGCTACAAAATACAAAATAAAGCAAATAAAATAACCAAATTATATACAGGAACCCCTCCCTAACTACTACTGTGGCGATATAATAATGAAAATGTGATTGCTGTAGTACCTAGCGTCTGTTTGTAACCATCGATGTGATCAAGCTACTAAAAATCCACTGGCCCACCCCTCTTACGGGATCAATATCTTCACTGCAGGCATTCATATTTCACATCATCGTATGGTACAATTTGTTGTTTCTAATGTTGATTTGAATATGCCTTTTATAAGACACATAATAAAGGAAAATGTATGCATTATCCATGGTCCCTTATAAAGGTATTTAGCCCGGAAGTTCGGGCATTCGTTTTGGTTAAAATAGGCATGCAGAAAAGGACTTAAAATACTGAAAATAAGAAGTAATATAATTAAAATAAGTTTTTATTAAAATTGAAAACAAAGAGTAATTAAACTCATTATTAATGAAAATAGATATTTAAGATAATTATTAATTTCTTTATCACATAATTAAATTACTTAAGCTTACTTTTCTTGGTTACAAGCAACAACAAGATGTTTTTTCAAGGTATTAACTGTCACAGTCAGTCACTTGTCTTGAGAGAGCATTTTTCATCATGGTAAAAGAACGTTCTACTCCCACTAAAGTGACTGGAGCATATTTAAAACAAGCTATTTCGGAAGTACGCATATTAATCAAGACAAATTAAAATAGTTTTGAATAGTCCTGGCGAATAAGCAAAAGATGCGCAGTGGTTTGTGGTTGAGTTCATTCTCTGTTTATGCGTTTATAGGGGAATCAGGTTAGTATCTCTCTTACTTTCGTAATGAACACATTGCAGGGGCGGTTTATTGCGCAGCTGTACCGCTCTCATCTTTCTCACTTGCAATTGTTTGTTGCATTTTGGAGCAGTGAGGTATTAACATCCAGGAATCAGCAGTCGAAGCCAGGAGTTCATGGCTGGGGTCAGAGGAAGGAATAGTAAGATCTAATTCAAATAAGCGGGCGTAAGAATAGACAAGCAGAATCGAAATGCGCGAAGTCTGTAGGAAAAAAATAATAATAATAGTCAGAACAGTTGGCGATTGTAAACCGATAAGCATTATCTAGGAGACAACTGAAATCTGCGTCATATTTTCAAGCCAATACGAACAGTCCGACATTTTTATAATAACAGTGAATAAATGGTGGCAACTGAGAACTTAAGTGTTTCCGTGTAGCCTGCTAGATTTCCTTCCCTTCCCTCTGACTCATATGAGTAACAAAATTCCGGAATTTCCCTGAGGTAACTATTCCTGACACAAGGGGCATCCAACCAAGAAGTAAAATAATCAATTAACTCCACCTCCTTATCTAGCAAGTGACCAGTGCACCACTATGATCGACCCCAATTTATATGCCTGAGAAGTTACCCCCACCACAAATTTCCTAGAATTGTCTCGCACAGATAGATACAATGTCATTCGCCAGGACTATTCAAAGTTACAGTACTTCCCTCACCTTCTCTATTTCCTTGTATTCGTATGCCCGAAATAACCGTATACTTTTCTTTCGCTAATGAAGGTTCTGCTATTTAAAAGGCTTAAGCCATTAGGTTGAGCAGAAGGTTTTTGACTGCTTGAAAAAAAAATATTAAATATATAATAAGATTCTCAATATATATTTTTGTGAAGTAAATATTTTATTTAATTTTATATATATATTGAAATTCTTTATGCGCTTTTTAAAATGCGTAAGTAATTGCGGAAAAAAAATCTATAACCATGCAAGCCAAGGGGAAAAAAATAATTAAAAAAAATTTTAACTCTAAAATAGGCATCAGAAGTCAAAATAGGCAACAACAAAAAAAAAAGCAAGATAAAAAACTGGCCCTGCCGACTCCAAATGTACGGAAACATGTTCATTTCTATCTGACTCTTAAATATATCAACCCAGATTTAAAAGGAATTTTGCCTAACTTCAGAGCTCTGGCTATATGGTTAATTATTTTCGCAAGGCTGCTTCAGAGCAAATATTCCGTCGTCCGGGATTTCTTCACCCCTGCGTTAGAAGGATAAATCAACAAACGGTGGCAAATTTCCCTCATATGTCGCTGCTGTATGTGTTGATATTTCTTCTCTTGAAACAAGACGACAGGAATATTTTAGTAAAGATGAAAAAACATTGATATTGGTTCTAAATGTTGAACTTTCTTCCAGAAGCTTGTAGCGGCATGATATTTATTAATGTTTCCCATGTGACACATGATCTTGCACCATTTGAAAAATAGACACTAAAATAGCCACATTTGTGTTATATCGACTTTATTAAATTACAGAATCTATCCGTTTGCAAAATCCGCACTTGTAGCATTTGCAATTGCTAGTCGGGAGCTCCTGGGTTCCATTCAACTCAGGTCAAGCTTTCTGGGTAAGGATTTTTTTCGCAAATTTTACTTACCCTGAGAAGGTGTAAGCAGCCAAGAACTCCAGTTTGCGCATCATTTTATAGGTCCGTAAGTTTAAGATAACACTGGCATATCATAATTATATCACCTTGACCATCATATCCACTGGATGACGTAACAGCGCCCATCTCGGCCTTAGCAGCCCACTGCAATACTGCCATGTCAAAGAGGAATGCCCACAAGTTTATGAACCAATAGGCTGGCATTGGAAGGAATAGTTTACAAAGGTCTAGTTGCAGATGAAGTTAAGGGGTCTGTTTCTCAAACAATCGTTTCATTCTTGCTACAATCTTTATCACTGAACTCTTCAACGCAGTATTTTCATTCCTAGAGACAGTATTTGTTAACAAATTGGCACGGACATTACATGTTGGCAGGTTATGACGAAACATACACGTAAAAGCTCAACAAGAACGTTTGGAAATAAAGCACGCTGCAAGTGCTGCACCTGCGTTAAGGCATTCTGGGAAGCAGATGGCGACCTTGTAAGCCAGACGTGGTCACCGCCAGGCTAAGGAACGTCCTTGATCGTGCTGGCTCATCCTCCTGGAACGTGTTTGTTTACAAGCCACATCATCAAGCTGTATTTTTTTGTTTTGTTTTATTAATTCACAAGGCGTTTGAATTCTACTTCGTGCTTGGGTTATTACAGATGGTTTTATTTAGAAATGAACTTTCTGGTGAGTGTTGATAATCACGCGGAGAAGAATGAAATGCATCTAGAATTGTAATATTTATTTTTACTGCTAACGTAAGGCCAAGAAATGATGCACTGCAGCTAAAATACACATTAGATAAATACTTTAAACTGCTAAACTAAATACACGAAAAAAATATAAAAATATTTATAATAAGTCAAGAAGTCCCTCATGCAGGAAATAAATTAAACTAAGTGTATTCCTCAGCAACTAGAATAACTTTAAAATTAATATAAAATCCAAATTATGAACTTATTAATTAATCAAATGAAATATGTTATGACATTACTATGTGGAATTAGGGAGAAAAAATTAGAATTCTAGCAATCTATATGTATCACACAATAGGAACAAAAGTTTATAGTTATTATTATTATTATTATTATTATTATTATTATTGAGATTAAACCACAAATATTAATGGTATTCCATTAATTAAATGAAAATAATATGACCACTTAACAAAGCTACACTGTGTTTTAAAACAATTTAAGTGTAACCATATTTATAGATTGAGCCCTTGGTATCATCATTACATTCACTAAATAAAGAAATAGCAGAAAATTTCGAGTTACCTACTGTGTATTTAAGAAGAAGGTGTTCACGTGTTTCAATAAAACAAAAACATGTTACAATTAAAAACAATTACAATGTACTAAGCAAATGAACATAATCAACAATAAACAATCGAAAGTTTCATCTTATTTTAATTGCCTTTGAAATTTAATTTAAGTGTTATTGTAGTACAAACATGTAATGCAAATGTTTTCTGAAGGGTATACAGAGCGTTCTTATATACAAATATAATTCTGAAGCACATATTAAGTTAATATTTGCATTTGCTATTTTCACGACGATGCAACGTTATAAGTAAAATTTATATTCTGGATTAATTTGCCCTTTTATTTTAAAATAACCAGAAAAATTTAAATGCAAGAACGCCTTATAAATTTCACTTTTCAAGTATACCCCTACTCCTAATGGCCCGATTTCTCTTATTTTCGGAAATTCTTTTTGCTTTATTTAAATGGTATATACCGAATTTTGTTGTGTACAAACAAATATTGGTGCCGTTAGAGTAATTTTTAAACTTTGGGTTTCAGATAAACCCTCATTTCTAATAATTTAATTTCATGACTTTCAGAAAGTATTATTCCTACTTTAATTTAATGGCCTATATCAAAAACAAAAATTGCAGCCGTTAGAGCGATTTTTAAATTTTGCTTTAACCCCCACTCTTTAAATTTCGGTTTTCACTCCATTCTAATGACCAAATTTTCTTATTTTTCAGAAACTATTTTTATTGTTTTACTTAAATGGCATATAACGAATTTTCTTGTGACAAACAAATGTTAGTGCAGCTATTGTGATTTTTAAATTTTGGGTTTCAGGTAAACTCTCACTCCTAATGGCCCGATTTCTCTGAACTTCAAGGACTATTTTTATTGTTTTATTTAAATGGTTTATGCAGTTTCGTTGCGAGAAAGCAAATATTAATGCCGCTAGAGAAATTTTAAAATTGCTCAGTTTTCAGGTTTATTCCCGCTCCTAATGGCCCGTTTACTTTTATTTTTCAATAACTATTTCTATTAATTTATTTTAATGAATTATACTGAGTTTCATGGAAAAAAAATTAAAATTGCGGCTGCTAGAGCGTTTTTTATAACATTTTTGCTTTATATTAACCCCCAATGGTCCAGTTTTACTGCTTAGCGAATTCGACGAATCCTTTTGTTAATTGATTGTTATATGGTGAGTTTCGTGGAAAAAAAAAAAAAAAAAAAAAAAACTGGGACCGCTAAAGCGCTAACAGATATTTTCGAATATTAGTTGATTTGATTTATTTACGGACGCTCTTTAACATCTCAGGTCATCAGCATCCCATTCTAATCAGGGCGTGAAAGGCCGATAAATTTTGCTCACATGTCTCTTTTTCAAGCTTGAGGTTCTCTTTCGTGCCGTAAAGTACGAAATGAGACTCACAGCTTTACTTCCCTTCCAAAGGAAGCCATACTTAGGATTTTTACGCCCGAAAAAAATCCATCGGCCCTGGCCGGGATTGAACCTGCGATCTTGGGTTTAGAAGACAAGTAAAGTTACCACTAGACCACCACATGCAACTATATGGACATATAGTTTATTTTCATTTTCATTTTTGGTGCCTAGTCGGTAGGATCGATGGAGATTTGAAGAAAGTTTTGAAAAATCGTTTCATGGGTACAACCGCAATAGCTACAATTCGCTAAAAGTAATCCATAAACTCAGACAAAACTAATTAGACGTGACGTATGCAATTAAACGCATATTTAACGAATAAAATATAACTATACCGTAAACTATCCAGTAAAAAACTGTTTACAACGGTGCAATTAGATTGGTAATACATGTTGAAATAGTAGACCACCTGTTGCTATACGATAATTTGTATTAATATTAGTAGCAATAAAATAAAATCGATACCTTAATTATAAGTGTAAATGAACACAGCGGCACCGAACCTATTGAATAACAGATCATTAAATTATACTGCAAATGATTATATTGCACGGTAGCCACAAACTTCACTTCTGTTTCTGGCGGAAAAAGCGGAGTATCATGATAATATTGGATTATTATTGCTTTGTTTGTTTTTTATTCCAAGTGATGGTTATTTTAAGTACTAATAGTTAATTGTTTTCAGCTGATAGGCTCATATATGTTCTAGGTCATGATAATCTCTGGTTTCGTTAATACTACTGTAATAAAGGTCGGCGGTGTATAATATGATTTATTGACATGGTTGTTCCAAGTCCTTATCTTTAGTATGAATAGTGTTGATAAAACGATCACTCATTAAACAGCATTTATCTACAATGTTGTTCCAAGTCATGATCACCTCTAGCATTAACAGTACCGGTAAAAAAGATCAGCTGATTTATCCACATTCGTTGTTCTAAGCCATAATCACCTCTAGTGTTAAAAGTAGTGTTAATAAAGATCGTCCGTTATCTACATTTTTTGTTCTAAGTCACGATCACTCCTACTATTAAAAGTACTACTAATAAGGATCGGCCGTGTCTCAGCTGATTTATCCACATTCGTATTTCTAAGTCACGATCACCAAGTGACCGGGAAAACCAGCTTCATTTACAGGAAAATAATGAATCATTTTGCTGAAACCTGCAGGAAGTAAGCTCTCTGACCTAAGTAAGTACCTACCCCCTACCCAGAACCTTAAAAAGATCTTGGTGCAATTCCTGGTGATGCCTCACTTTGACTTCTGCGATTTTCTGCCTACAGACTTAACCTTTATCCAAACGCACGTGTGCATACGTTACATCTGCGATGTGCATTTGTTCGGTATGCTGTCTTGGTTCCGTTTGAGAGACCGAAGAAACTTCTATTGGTCATACTACTTTTCAAAATTACCCATACATCTTCTTCTTTTCTGTCTTTTCGTTTTCAAAATCATCTTCCTCTCATAGCCTTATCACACACTCTGAAACCCGGCACGTACTATTATTACATTGCACCGAACATAACTTTGTTCATCATAATCACGGTAACCATTGCTGGTCTCTGGAATGCATTGTCACGGGACGTCAGAGACTGACAAATTTAGGAGCACACCATAAGAAATTGTTTAATGTTATTAGAAACAATGAATCACCTAAATTTAGATTCCTTGTTTACAATACATGAATTTATTTGTTTTATCCTGCTTTAGAATTATACATTATTATTATTATTATTATTATTATCATCATCATTATCATCATCATCATCATAAATCTTCCACCTAGTTCAAAGCATTGCTAGTATTTTTAATTTTTATGATTTACTAGTACATTTATTTCCACTCTCATAATTTACATAGGTTTACATGTGTATGAATTATCATTGTCAATGCTTATTGTCTTATTAATTCTTTTATGTTTCATCTTTTTACGTTAATATTTTTCGTTATTCATGTTTATGTATTAGCATATATTTATGCATCTCTTTCATTTTTACAAAGGTTTATATGTGTAGAAGTAATTTTTCTTGTTGCCGTTTATGTTATGATTGCATTATTGTTACTGAAAGTTAGTGTAATAATTATTATTGGTAGAGCTGAAGAGAAATAAATAAATATATCGTAAAATTGTACAAAACATGCATTTATTGTAACCAAAGAGACAAACAAGACTTACGAAGCTCACCAAAAGTTGTCCAATATTACTTTATAATGAAAAAAATTATAATAATAGCAAAGCACACTAAGACAAGTTCGTAAAACATTAATATTACCCCGCAATTGCCTTTAATTTACTTTAAAGAAATTTCATTCCAAAGCGCAATAAGAAAAGTAATATAAAACATGAATAATACCACATGTTTCATTTGTATTTACACATATCAAAAGCTAAAAATCCTACAGATAAATAACAAAGAAAATCCCCATAATTTGATAATTACAATAAATTAAATATGACTTTCATAATACTTTGATCAATGGTTGGGGGTAAGGAAGGAGCAATAAAGCTGAAATATGTCTTTACCCCAAGAAGTCGCTCTTCTTTCTCACTCTGTAGTTCAAGGCACTCTCGTAGTAAGCCCAAAGTAAGGCTATGACGTCACCACTACCAGAAAGTGCATTAGTCTTGACCAATCGGGAGGAAGTACGCGGGGAGATGGATACTATACGGATGAGACAGGGAAGAAAGGGAAAGCAGGGTTTTGGCACCCAGCAACACATAAGTCGGTGCAAAGATGGCGTACAAAGAAGAAAAATTTGATACTACGCTATACGTATAAAATTATCTCCATTACTCCTGTCCCATTATCTGGTTTGTTTATTACGAAAAATTATGACTTAAAGAATCGGTTCTAGTTTTGGAGTTATTTGTACTCAAATTTTTAGCTAGCCCTAAACTTTATAATTATTATTGCTGTTGCACCCTACAGAAATATTTGTTTTTTTTTTTTTTTTTTTTTTTATGGAACAGGAAAATGTGAGATGCTTATGCAAAAGTGTGGTTTGCCTGAGTACTCGAATTTATTTTGCAAACAAGAATATTGTAGATTCTGTTCGATTTTCTCACCTTAAAATGTGATGGGGAAAATATTCCAAAGTGAAGGAGGGGAAAATATTATGCACCATTAAAAGAAATATAATACTTACGTAATATGTTAAACATTTTCCTGTGTGTAAACGCCACATCTTGCCTAGCAACGACAGACTCAAGAAATTAAACGATGCACCCATTTACCTAACGGTACACTTGTGTGATGTTCATGGAGATGAAAGTCCCTGGAGGAACATTCTGCTGTTTATGGTCATTTACTAAACAAAAGGGGTAGTAGATTTCTCCCAGGAGGGATAATATATTCATAGAGCCATTATCGCACTCACTTACCCCTAATCAGCAACCTAGGCACACTGAAGTACTTAAATTGTCGCGGGAGTAGGAAGAACGAAACAGATTTACAGCATTAGAAGTTAAAACGTTGTGTAAAGTCACGTATCTGGAAATCACAGGAAACATGATTGACCAAGAGAGAGAAGCAAATTACATAGGTAAATGAATGGTTTCAAATTTTTCACCCAGCATTTTATATTAGTTTTCGTAAATAATGAAAAACGTAACATTAATTTAAATACTTTTTTAAAATAAATGACTGCTTTAGCTGTGATTATGGTATGCAGACGATAAATAATCCTAATTTCTGATAGGACATCCAAATTAAGAAAGGGACTAGAAATAATATGACTGGGTTCCATCTGGATGGTGGGTTAGGGGAATAGAAAGAGCGCATGGAGGAGGGATTAGGAATCGCTTGAGGGATATGGATAGGCATCGGAAAATTGCGCAATGCAGAGAAATGATTTCGCTGGAAATACAATAGGGGCTAAAATCGGAATAAGGGAAGAAGAGTATATTAATAACAGGGACTAAACTCACTAGACAGGAGCTCGCGTGGCTCAGACTGGGGTATGGGGGATGATTTAAGATCAATGACAAATGTGCGTCGAGAATTGTCCATCTGTGAGGAGCGGGTATCACCTAGCTCGATGTAAAGGTACAGAAGAATGGGAGGAAAAAGTATCTACCGCACTCCTTTACAGGATCTAACAGAGGGAGATGATCCTGCTGGGCTTTGCTGGCAGGCAAGGAAGGGGAGGAGAGATTAGGTTGATGAAAGTAACACAGCTCAGGTCTGTAAAGGCTGCTAATCGGTAAGGGTGTTGCGGAGAAATAAATTGACTCATTCCAGCTGTGTGTCATCCATAATGGGATTTCTTTATATCTTTATACTGTGACCCATAGAACATTAACAATATGTAGGGAAAGGTATTGTAGCGTTGGGAAATTGAAAATTATAGTTGGGAAAGGGCACGTAAGCGCAAAATTAGAGTCTGCGTACGCGCAACAAGAAGTAGCATACTGTTTAACGGTCTTAGTGTGGAAGCTTGAAGTGAGGCTAAACTCTACACGGAGAATTGTGCCTGGTACAAGTCACACCTCCTTTCACAATCGGCAGCGGAGAAAGCTGAAGGCCATTTAACCGAAACTTTGCCTCCTTAGTGTTGAACACGTGTTGGAAGTGTGAATGCTGTCGCGTCGTGTGCTGTTTTGTTTTCCCTCTATATTGTATCGTAGCGTGGAGTTAAAGAGTGTTGTGTGAGTTAGTATTATTATTAATGTGCTTTATTATTTTTTCTGCATTAAAACAGTTCTTATGCTTGGGTATGTGGAAGGGAATATGAGTACAATATAACATTGAGAACACATGTCTCTAGTGTACATCGCGAAAAGTTGGATGTTGGTTAGTATTTCCTCCTTTTCATGGAAAACAGAAATTTTTCAGTGTCTATTATAAAGCCCATTATGGGGAATAGGAATATTTTATCCCACCAAGGTTAAATTCACAAATTTCAAGTGTACTCATCTCAAAAATTATTTGAAATATCTAAATAGAATTTTTGTGTTACATTTAGCATTTTTATCTTTGCATTAAATGTTTCTTGTTGTTATTAAACACAAATTAGCAACGGAAAAAAAAAATCATAATTTACCTCTAATTTTTAAAAAAATATTTACAAGTAAATTTTTATAAGTTAAACAAATGATCACAACATATCAATTAGTTTAACATTTAAAGAAACAACCTCTTTCTATTAGCAGAGAAAGTGGCTTTTGTATCTGCAGTAGTTTATGAGAAGAGCGCACCTAAAAATTTCAAAATTTAACATTGCTAGAATACAACCTTCCTGCTCCCCTTAAGGGAATTTCCTCAAGAGAAATTGAAGTTATGAAGAAACACGGGCACCCTTTAAGGCAATTGGAGTCAACGCACGAGTAAGAGCATTTGTGCATGCATATACTACACTCACTGCAAATTAATTTGCATTTGCACTGGATGCATATATCTCGGGCACTTTAGATCGCGCATTCTTTGCTGCAAGATGGAAAAACAATTGCATCTCTTCGCATTCCCATTGCAAAACCTGATACAACGGAAGCCAACAAGATCGCCTGTGATAGGCATATGGTTGCTCAAATTAAATATTTGGCTTATACAGTTCGTTATACATACAAACTTATGCTGTTAAAAGCACATACCTTTTCTCGTTTAATTATCATTTCCTTTTCATGTTGCGTTGCTACAATACAGTTTCCGATTTTCTTTCGTATGATTAACTACTACAAAGTTACTTTTGGCTACTAAGATTGCTTGTTACTGTGTGTTACGACAATACGACTGTTGTATCTGCTCCACATTGATATAGTCATAGCTCTAAACTAATTCTAAGGAGACGAAAAGTAAAGTTTCGGTAATTTGTTCCTTTTTTATTAATATTTAATGTACGTTTTAACTAATGAAGCCCATAGGCGGTGAACACTGATAATATATGAAATGAAACGCTAAGTTGGGAATTGTTTTTTAAAGGAAGGAAGCGTTCTAGGCCTAAGGGTACCTCCCCGGCATTTGCCATTTGTGAGGACTGAGGAAAAACTTAAATAAATCTCAATGAGGAAAGAGGATAGTTATGGTGGGATTCGAACTCCAGACCTCCCGTTCAAAAGTCCGCTCCTTAACGACCTCGGGCACCCGTTTCAGCAAAGAGGTATTCGACTTTCTCCGCTGCCGGTAGTGAAAGGAGGTGTGACTTGTGTAACGTTTAGTGAACTGAGAGTTGAGCCACCACCCCTGCCTATAGGAAATCCATCTTACAATATGCCACGAGCCCCTTGCTTCCGTTCTCCTAAAATACCATTCTATACTAATTAACGAACTGGGAACGTAACTCACAACACTAATCTAGCAAAAGCCTAACAATTCTACCTTAAAACATCATATTGAGAAAATGTTACACTTGGGTATTCACTGAAAACGCAGATTATTTAGACACTAATAAGATCTTCTTTATAATGAACAGTTATCAGTTACATTCACGATGGACGTTAACTAAGATGGCATCCCGGAAGGAATCGTAACACAACCTCCTACCTCGAACTTTCACACCCATTTCCCTATTAAGATCATCTTCATGTTGCGCATGCGCAGACTCCAATTTTGCTTACGTACTCCTTCCCAACGGTCATGTTCAATTTCCCAACCGTCTCAGCTCTACAATATCTTTTCCCACATGGCACATATGATATTTTTAATATATTTAAAAATTATCTTTCTGATATTTTTTATTTTTATGAATGAATTAATTTATTTATTTATTTTTATTGTTGAGTATATTTGTTTTATATATTCTTGTGAATATCTAATGTAATATCATGTGCTAAATCAAACATATCAAGTGCATGATAAAAGCACTCTCTGTCAGTTGGACCCTTGCGCCTGTTGAAGTGGTTTTGTATTGTACAGGTGCTACTGTAATAAATACACATCCACTACTACTAGTTATTATTTTCATGTGTTAATACCGACTCTTATTTATTTTTCTCCCCTACTCTTTTCCTCTTGCGACTTGTTTGGTCCTTTTGTCTTTGAAGAGCACAAACTGTTCGGAATATTGCGCTACTTGCGTGACTGTTTTAGTGTTTTACTTATTTCTGCTTTTCTAGTTCTTATTGCTTTATTACTATTTTATTTCACATTTATTTTATATATTTTAAGTTTAACTACGCTGTTCGTACACTAATTGTTTGACGTTTTACATAACTTAAACATGCTTTATTTCTTGTCTGCTAATATTGACTCCTTTATTAACCTGCAGTATGTACCATAACATATCGCCATTGTTCGCATGCATTTGTTTCCAACAGAGCGCTATATATTACCTTCATATATTCCTTCACAATTTATCACAGTTTTCAACAATTATATAATTCTACTATGCACAAATTGGTTCAATGATAATGGTATTGTGGAAATATATAAGAACCGCTAGCATTGCTGGTGCACACGTGGAATTCATAAACTTTTTGAATGTAACCTTTAGTTTAGATTTAAACTTCACGAGTATCCTGTAATAATGAATATTTTCTTAAGTTAGGTTAGGTTAGGTTAGGCGTTGTCTTAAGTTTGATTTAACAAGGTTGCCTTAATTCAGCTTTATTCCTTATCCCTTCTCTGCGCTGCTCCCTTGTGCATTTGCATTTACCGCCACGGGTGGCTGAGGTCGTTAAATCGCGGACTCGTGAGCGGGAAATCTGGGGTTCGAACCCCGCCAGAACCGCCCTCCCTGACTGAGGTTTTTTCCAGGTATTCCTCAGTCCTCATAAATGGCAAATGCCGGGGAGGTACCCTAAACTTAGGCCTGGAACGTTTCCTTCCTTAAAAATAAATCCTTTCCCAATACATCATTTCACTTCATGTATCCTCAGTGTCACCGCCTGTGGTGCCTCAGTAGTAAAAACGGGCGTTAAACACTACTCATTCATTCCCTTGTGCATTTCTTGTATTTGGTAATAATCGTGACGTCATCACTTATGCCACACTCCGCCGCCTTTTAGCGAATTCCGAAGGAAGCTATTGCAGTTATACGCATGATAAAGAGTTTTGAAAATTTTCTTCTAATCAATCCTACCTACTAGGCACCGAAAATTACATTGAATATATAAGTATGTATGTGTACACATATATTCTGTTAACACTCTAGCAGTCGCAATTTTTTTTTCTAACAAAACTTGGCAGGTAACCATCAATTAACAAATAATTCATTGAGTTCGCTAGCCAGCAAAACTGTACCATTTTGGGTGGCGGTTAGCCTAAAACGAAAGTCTACAAAAATCACTCTTACGGCCGCAATTTTTGTTTTTTCTCAACGAAACTCGATATATGCCATTGAAATAGATTAACAAAAATATATAATGAGCATCAGCAAAATCAGACTATAAAGAGTGCCAGTTCACCTGAGCCCAAAATTTAAAAATCGCTCTGGCGGCAAATAAATGGCAAATGCCGGGGAGGACCCTAAACTTAGGCTTGGAACGTTTCCTTCCTTAAAAAAAGCCTTTCCCAATGTATCATTTCATCCCATGTATCATCAGTGTCCAGCGCCTGTGGTGCCTCAGCAGTTAAAGCGTGCGTTAAACACCATTAAATATATATATATATATATATATAAATTGTGATATAGAACTCTTGGTAATAAAAATTGCTACACTGGAATTACTCTATACCAGTATATGTGTTGCTCAAGAACCTATAACAGTTTTTAATACAACTTAAAGCATATCCAATGTAATTTTCCACGTGAATCTCACATTCTGCATTTGAAAGGATATGTAGGGATATGGTCACGCAGTTCCCATTAATCATTTCTCAAATTATTGCCAACGCAACATCCGGTGAGAATTTTGGGGAGGACGTCACCGAAGGGTCAAGGTTCAACCTCGTGCGTGCTGAGATCACCCTCCTGAGTGTGGCCTTGTGTTTCCAAGGAAACGAATTAACAAAGACATGTCTGATTGGCAAAGTGACTTCACTTGTTTAATAG
Source organism: Metallyticus violacea (assembly GCA_030762175.1). Lineage (NCBI taxonomy): Eukaryota > Metazoa > Arthropoda > Insecta > Mantodea > Metallyticidae > Metallyticus > Metallyticus violacea. The sequence continues at coordinate 24,348,250 of CM060835.1, read as the reverse complement.
TTCCCAGATAAACGATGTAATTGAGTAAGCACGAGGTTAGAGTGTGACGTCACATTAAGCTATGTCCACATCAAAGGTGTTGAAACTTACGGCCTTAGTCATTTCCACAAAGCATGGCGTTTTATGACAGTCGGTTCAGCCATTTTTTTCATTTGTACTTAGTGTTTGTACATTCTCTTCAGTCAAGTTGTCACGTCATATTGCGTCTGTAAATGTCATGATGCAACTATAGTAGAAGTAAAGGATGCTGAAACCTTCCTCACTTTTTTATGTCTACCTGCTTTGAGGGCACTGTTCTTGACTGCACTGCAAAATAGAAATGCGGAGAGTAAATAAATAGGATCGGTCCTGATGGTCTAATGGTAATCATACTTATCTCTAAACCCAAGATCGCGGGTTCAAACCCGGCCAGGGATTTTTTCGGGTGTAAAAATCATAAGTCTTTCTTCTTTCGGGAGCGAAGTAAAACCGTGGGTCCCGTGTCGTAAATTTACGCCATGTAAAAGAAGGGGCCTCTGAGCAAAACTTATCTATCGGTAGTTTCACGCCCTGAATTGAATTGGACTGTAATGACCTGAGATGTTGAAGAGCGTCCGTAAATAAACCAAATCGAGAGTAAATAGACTCAATTCGGCTTGGCAAAGTTAATGTCGTTCTATGCAATTTGGAATAAAAATATCGAAATGAGAAACATTACATTTTGAAACCTAAACAAGAAATAGAAAATGTGATCATTTGTTCGTTTGTCAAAAAGAAATATTTTAGAATCCGCGTGTGTCTGTAAATGCCAATATTATTAATAATGTTGAAGGGGGGGGGGTTTAATGATAGCGAAATTGTTTAAAAATGTTCAGCGTTTTTATTTTGTGTATTATATAACCTATGAACTCTCTTCTTTCAAATTGTATATAGCGCTAATATACATTTTAACTATGTGATGGAGAAAATTGCAAGAAAGCATTAACACCGCTATTGTCATTGTGAGAAAGGATCGTCAAATTACTTTCAGTGTTTGTGCACGGTGAGGTTGCAAGATTGCTGATAGCTGAACAGAAGGACGCTTGTGTACATTTGCAAGCAGTTGAAGATGATAAGCTCTGTGTTATCACCAAGACCAATAACAAAAGTGGTTGCTTGTATTGGGAAGGTTATAGCCATCTGAGGTTTACCAGCATGTCTTACCTGTCACACAACTGTAACCGACCATGGTGCAGAGATGTCATGAAAATTCTGCAAGGACATTATCACACGCAAGAGGCATGCAACTGCAACGTGATAATGCATCGCAAACTGAATATTTTACAAAAATCAATGTGTCTCTTACCCTCCCTATAGTCCAGATTTAGAACCATGTTCCTTTTTCCTTTTCCCCAAATTGAAGAAACACCTTCATGGGAGGCATTTTCCATCATCAGAAGGAAAAGTGAAGGCTGAGGAGTTGATTCTGAAGCAGCTGTCAAAAATGGTTACCATCACGTCTTTGAAGACCGGCAGAAACAGTGTGACAGGTATATTGCACCAATGGAAAAAAAATTGAGAAAGTTCATCAAAATTATAGGGATGAGTTAAGATATGTTATCAAAAGGTTTTTTATTGAACCGACCTGGTAAAGACACTTAATCAACTAAAACTATTTCGAAATGATATAGCAATACCGCCATGCAAAGTCGCAGGAAAGAAACAAAACACAACCTTGTTGAAGTGTTTGGCTCTGCCAATAACGTCCGTGGCCTTGGAAACCTCTGTGTAATGTTGTGTGGAATCACACAATGTTAATGACAGACTCTGGAGGGCAAGCGACGTCACCCTGAGATGAGCATCCTCAAGGTCGTCATGTGGGTGACTTCACTTCTCAGAATACCGAGCAAAATGCGTGACGCGCGAGGCAACGTGGAAATATCCTCCACAGAGAGGTAGACGCTTTTTCCGAGCACCTAATTCCAGTATCTGCAATGATAATGCATGGCCACATCAAAATGTAACAATTTTTATGCATACGAACTTTGAATATGCCCAGAGTGTTGGTTCAGTCTGTAAGGTTTGGCAACTTGTGTGCTGCTTTAAGAGCGTTGTAAAACAATCTGGATGTGTTCGAATTTCTAGTAGAATTTTTACTTTTTACTTTGAATTCCATTTCCTATCAAATAAATGTTCTAGTACAACGAAAAATAATGGGCTGTTTCATTACAAAAATCCTTGCATTTGTCTTGGACTACATTGGAAGTAAAATTTTGTTTAAAATTGTTCAATCATAACCAGTAAAAGTTTACTTTGTTATTCTTTTTAACTAATATGCAGTTTTCTTCAGTTTTGGTATGTACTAGATGACTGCAAGGGTTGTTTTAATTCATCTGATAACTTTGTGGAGAAGAAAGAGCATAGAAATATTACATATTTATTTCAAAATATCTGTTATGCACACTTTTACCTGAATATATCCTGGGCCTCACATATATACAATGATTTTAATTTGTGTGGAAGCAACCCCATGTTTTTTTTTTTTTTTTTTCCATATTTTCTGATTAATTTTGTGAAAAGTTCTCAGTGATGAAGAAAAACAATGGTTATATTTAAAATTAGCACATCAAAAATATTTGAGAGATTGCAAACGATTTGCAGTGACTCCACTTTTGCAGATCTTGGCTAATTTTAAAATTAAAAAGTCCCTCACGCAGGACTGGCGTAAACTAACTGAATTCCTCAGCAAGTCGAATAACCTTAAAAATAAAATACAAGTTATGGCCTCATTAATCAATTAAATAAGTTATGGTGTATTAATTACCATGACAAATCTAAAGTTATCTAATAAAAGAAAGAGCTGAACTATAAAGCATTACTTAAATAAGTTTGTCTGTTTTTACATTCAAAATCACTTGAAAATAAATGTCTACAGTGAATGGAACAATCTATAAGTATTATAAAATAAAAATCTGTTTATTATTATTATTATTATTATTATTATTATTATTGAGATTAAACCAAAAATTAATGGTATACTATTATTAAATGAAATATATGACCACTTACAGACAAAGCTATACTGCGTGAGTATTTTTAAACATTTTTAAATGTAACCACGCTTATGAACTAAGCCCTTCATATCATCTTTACATTCACTACATAGAGAAAAATAACAGAAAGTTTCAAATTACCTTGTGTTTTTAAGAGGAAGAGGGTTATGGGTCAGCAAAACAAAAATATATTACTATTCAAAAAGGATTACAATGTACTGAGCAAGTATACACGATCAATAATATACTATAAAAATACCGCCAATTTTCATTGCCTTTGAAATTTAATTTAAATGTATGTAGTAAAAGCATAATATGCCAACTTTTCTGAAGGTTATTACATACAAAATATAATTCTCACACACACACATTAAATTAACATTTCACATTTTCTATCTTCATTACAATACTTTTGTTACATATAAAACATATGCATCGTTATAAATACAGTTTATATGCTGAGATGATTAATTTTTTTAATTTGAAATAAATACGAGAAAAATAAATGTCCGTGTTTAAATGCCCGTTTATAGACATATCTCAGCTCTTTATGATTCGATTTCCCCAATTTTCAGAAACTATTTTGCTTATTTTATTTAAATGGTATGTGTCAAGTTTTTTTTTTTTTTTTTTTTTTTTGTAAAAAAACAAATATTGCTGCCGCTAGAACGATTTTTAAATTTTTTTCAGGTAAACTGCCATTCCTAATTGCCCGATTTTCCTGATTTTCAGAAATTACTTTTCTTAATTTATTTAAATGGCATATACCGAGTTTCGTTACGAAGAAAAAAATGTTGATGAGCAATTTTTAAATTTCGGCTTTAAATCCCCACTCCTAATAGTGTGCTTTCGCTGATTTTCGGAAAATATTTATATGAATTTATTTTAATGCTATATATCAATTTTCGTTTAGAAAAAACAAAAATTGCAGCCGCTAGAGTGAGTTTTAAATGTTCGCTTTAAGTTAACCGGCAACCCCAATGTTTCAATTTTGCTGGTAACGAAATCGAACGTTTGTAATTTGATGGTTATATGCCGAGTTTTAATGGGAAAAAATTTGCAGCCCTAGAGCGCTAACAGACCTAGTCATGTGCGGTGTGTAGTGGATATGATCGATGGGGATTTGAAAAACATTTTCGAAAATCTTTTCGTGCGTATAACCTTTGGAATTCACTAAAATATACCAAGTTAAAATTAATTAATGGGACATTTCGAGTCATACCATAAGATTACAGTCTTTATAATAACATAATCTTTGAGGTCCCAAGATAATGCACCTATCGAAAGGAATGGCTCAAGCGAAACGTTTTGGTCTCGAATTCCACAATTCCCTGATTCAAAAACTTCGTTGCTGGTCATTCTGACCTTGGCTGTTTTATTTTTGGTTGCAAGGTCGGACGTGTCAGGCGAAGTGGGCTGATGCTGTGCGGCGTGGCGGTGCATTAGCACCTTGGAGAGAATTTTCCAGTCTGGTGGATTCTGCTTAGGGCGCTCTCCTGACCCTCCCAGGCCTGCCGACATCTGAGATCTAAAATCTGCAGTTTAGGAACCACGCCTACGCCCGGTAATCCCTGCCCCGGACATATGACTAAGCAACTGTGTTTCTTATCTCATCTCTTCCTTCTAGAGGTGTCTCCCGTTGGTAGGTACAAAAGACGTATCTTTTTACTTGGTGTTACAATATTCTCCTTGGTCTAAAATATTCTATCCTATTCTCGTATATAAACTCAGCTAGGAGAGATTCTCGGGTGTGGCCGAACTGGGCACGGTAGCTCAGATGAAAGTGCATCGGCACGGTAAGTCGGCAACCCGTGATTCAAATGTTTGCGGTGACTTTGAAATTTTCCTTCCTCTTAATTCACTTTTATTATTACTCGACAGTCAAAAATATGTTGAAATTTTAATTCCATTTTGTAGCCAGAAGGTTAGATTTGATGGTTTCCAAGCAAACAAGTGAACAGCAAACTATGACGCGTGCACTTACTCCAACTGCTGAAATCATCAATCTTCCTTTCCTAAGCGCCGTTGACAGCTGCTGATGAAAGTAAAAATCACTCACTGCAGCTGCTTTTGAGAAACGGATGTCTCTCGCGAAATAGGGTGCGAGCCTTTCTTCCTTGCACTTTGCGATAAATAACACAGTAAACGAATTCCTAAAGGGGTATATGGGAAAATGTACTTCGTACGGTTAGCTTTATCTCACTTATCGGACTCAAGAGAGATAAAGCTAAAGCCATAGTCGACTGCATTATTTGCTGATGTTAAGTAGCCTTTTAAATTTTCTTGTTGTATTAATATTTAGTAGCAGACTTATTTTTTATTACAGTGACACCAATGCAATGCAAAACAGCTTGCAATGGACCGTATATGCTTTTATGATACTATGATAAGTTTGATTACGCACAAGAACAAGATATTATATTAGATATTCACAATAAGATACAAAACTATATGTTCACCAATGAAACAAACGAATAAATATAAAATAAACACCAGAAGAGCAATTATATATATATATTATAAAGAAATTCCGTTAAGGATGACACATAGCTGGATTCAGTCAGTTTGCTTCGCCAACCACTCCCCGGTTATCAGGCTTTTCAGACCTGAGCTGTCTCACTTTAATCAGAAATTTACCCTAATCTCTCCTCTCCTTCCTTGCCTATCAGCAAAGCTCATCATGACCATCTCCCTCTGTTAGATCCTGTAAAGAAGTGCGATAGACACTTTTCCCTCTGTTCCTCCGTATCTTTACATTCGCTAGAATATATGTCTATGATTTTTAACAGATGTGACAAATTCTCCACCCATATTTGTCATTGATCTTAATCATCCTCCATACCTCGTCTGAGCCTCGTGAGCCTCTGTCTAGTGTGTTTAGTTCCTATTTTGATGTACCGCCCCATGCCCCATTCCGTTTTAGTCCCGATTGTGATTCCAGTGAAATCATCTCTGTGCGTTGCGCAATTGTCTGCTGCCTATCCATATCCATCAAGCGGTTCCTAACCTTCCTCCATGCGCTCTTTCTATTCCCCTGGCCCGCCATTCAAATGAACCCTTATCTCTATTGTTTCTAGTCTCTTTCTTAATTTTGATTCCCATGTCTTGTTCCCTCCCATCCCCAGCTGTGCGTGATTTTTGGATGAACAATTCACGTTTTTGGGCACTTTCAAGATAGCATAACTAACGATTCATATCCAAGTTTTAAAATTACCATTCGATCACCTGTTGCAAATGACACATTTCACATTGTTTCTGAGCAAATATTTCATCTTCATCTTGGTGGCCATTATGTATGACAATTTATTGATGACACCTTTTATACTGCAATAAAAGTGTTGAAAGACACATGTTGCACATCTAAGTGTGATTAGTTGCAACCCAGGGGTTTACCCAGGGTTGCATTTCATGCGAGGATTGCAATAAGCATTTCAACAAGTATGTTACATACTATTTTTTACACCACCATATCGTAATGTAGCTTGTTTTTAATTTATTTTAATTAGGAAAGTTAAAAATAACGAGAACTAGAAATATCGAATCGTTTAGTATTTGTTCATGTGTTTGTATACTTAGGCGTTAATGTTTTGTTAGTTATTGTTGATTTTAATTAAACAGTAACTCGATAATATGAAGGTTAATTGAAAATTATAATGGAATTTGGCGAAAGTGATGGAATGGTTTGCTGCCTGAGAACGCTAAAAAACGTTTGAATAGGAAGCAAAAGTGTACAGTGTTTTCACAAGAGAGAACATAAGTAAATATTTTAGTACAAATTCATGATGCAGAATATTTTGCGAAGAACGGTGTTGTTTCAGGTTTTACCATTGTTTATAAAGTGCCAGGAATTAATTTTAACCAGTGTACTTCGTGTGGTATGACTGTTCATATTACCAACATTGCTTCAATAATTTTGTAAATTTATTCCATTAAATTGTGTGATAAAGGAAGACTGCTGCTTTCAGTTGCAGTTTATAAAAATAGTAGTGCAAAGTAATGGTAGAAGTTACTTTGCAGCTCTGATCTTCAATTGTTTCATTCCAATACCATTAGTCTGCTACTTTCAATTCTAAAATTAGGTAGGCATTAGTTACATTACGGTACGGTATTTTGTCCATGTTATATATAATAGGAGACGTGCTGGAAAGTAAAAACCTCCAGGATCGTTAGTAGAAAACTTAGTTTGTCTAATACAACAAGTTTGCAAGCACATTTACTAAATATTTATAACAACTTAAGAATTCAACCGTATAAACACATAAGAAGGCATTCTCTTAAAATTAATTAAGCCACGAAATACTCATGCACTGTTTCAACATAAGTAAATTTTGCACAATAAACTATAATTAGCAGCAACCTATATACACCAATAACTAAAAATATATAGAAACATGAACGTTAACATTGTCTGAGCTCTACATTCATTTTAAATATACTTAAATAAAACTATTGAAAAAATCCGCAATCAAAATATTTTACAAACTAACCTGCAATACCTGGGTCACTGAGTAAATAAATGTGGAGTCCGTTCTTGCTTAACTACTTAGTAGGTAGTTTAGGTAAGGAGGCGTCGTTCAACTGGGGAGAAAAAAAAAAAAAAACAGAATACAAAACAATTATGCAATCCTGCAAAACACAAAGAGAATGAAGGTACAGGAGGAAGTTGGAAGAAAGGAGGGAGGGAAGAAAGTAGAAAGTGGCAATCTTTAACTTGCAACGGCTTGTTTAAGACATTCCTAACCTCTAAGTTATAATGAGGTGGCGCTCCATCTCGTTGCCATATTAATTGTGCTTCGGTAAAACGAGAGCTGTTCTGATATAATTACTTCCTTAACATCTCAAGTTATCGTTCGCTGGTAACCCGTCTCTTCAAAAAATATTGATCCCATGAACCCTCCACTTATAATTTCACTGCAGTCACATCAGGAGCTTTTAAGTCTTCCGAAATAATTTCATACTATTTTCTACATTCCCAGTAAACACAATTGCTCTTGTATACAGCCATGAGTTTAAGTACAGATTCTTGACCTAAAAATGGTTTTCCAAAAAGACAGGATCAGCTTCATGTCGTAGAACTGCAACGGACGGTCAGAATTATCTTCATGAAAAGCTTGTAAAAGTTTTGACCGATATGCTCTCAGTTTCAGACCTTGAAACAGGTTTCTTAAAGTATAATTATTAATCCCTAGTTCGAGAGCTAACAAGGACTAAAACAATTTGAGCAGGCAGATGTACGAGGATAGATCCAAAAGTTTCGGGCCTGATATTTTCTAGGTATGATAAACATAAAAACCATATTTCACTTTTCAATATAGTTACTAATTATTGCAATACACTTCTCACATCTTTGAATTAACATTTCCATCTCCCCTCCCCCAAATAGTCAGAAGTCTTCTCTGCAAAATGGACATAAACAGCAGCCATCATTATTTCGTCAAACTTAAATTTCATTCCTCGAAGGTCCTTCTTGAGTTTTAAGGAAATAGTCGCTGGAGCTGGCTCTGGGCTGTAGGGTGAATGGTCGATCCCCTAGAAGCCACATTTCTTCACAGTTTCCTTTACAACAAAAGCTGTGCGCACAGGCGAGTTGTGGTGAAGAAAGCACACACCACACCTCAGCATTCTTCTCCTTTTCTCTTTGTTGGAAGCACGTAGTCTGTGCAGGCCAGCATAGTACTCCCCATTTACTGTGGTGTTCCTCTCCTTGAAGTCAATGAAAAATATTCCTTCACAGTCCCAAAAGAATGTGGCCATGATTTTCTTGGTTGACTGAATGACCGAGGCGATGCTTCGCCGGATTTACGCCACTCCATTGATTCTCTTTTGCAGATGACCGTAGTTTCATCTCCTGTAATAAAGGTATGCAGGAGTTCTCTTTCGTTGCCAAGGCAGAGCTCCAAAAATGCCTGACAACAGATGACTCGTTGCTGCTTTTGGACTGAGGAAAGAAGTCTAGGCACCCATCTTGCACTAACCTTATTCATGTTTAATTGTTCATGAATAATTCGAAGGACTGTTGTTTTAGAAAGGTCCAGCCTTGCTGCTATTTCTGTAACTTTGAGCCGCCGGTCTTTCATAATTTCTTCTTCCACAAAAGCGATGTTTTCAGGAGTGAGCACCTCCAAGGGCTGACCTGCACGGTCTTCGTCTTCAATGCTTTCTCGAGCCATTCGAAAAATTTTGGGCCATTCTCCTACGGTAAAATATGAGGGGTATGCTTCCCCATATACACCTTCCAATTGCTGTTTAATTTCATTTGAAGTAAGTCCTTTTGTGAAGAACTTATTAGCAGCTCAGTGCTCCACTTTGAACATGTCACAATCTTCTATACACAGTCTACTTTATGCAACTATATCTGAACAACTGAACACAGGGGAGCGGAAGTTACAGCTGCAAATATTTACTTATCAGATAAGGTATGACCCAGATAAGGCTTTTGTGAAGGCGATAATCCTTAGCAGCGAGGCCGGAAACTTACGAATCTATCCTCGTACATTTCATCCGTTTAAATGGTTCATGGTTGACCGTTATGGATATGGATATGTCCATGTTCGACAAAAAAAAAAATAAATAAAAAATAAACAAAAAATGTGTTAATTTTTTATTGCTTGACGTGCTGGCATTTGAAAACCAGATGTTTCTGTTCAAAATCTGCTATCAATCTATGAAAACGAAACTACAGCGACCTACTTACCTTTTATGAAGGTGTTCTGAGCGATGGAACATTTCCTGTATCAAATGAAATCCGATGCAAATCATTCTTTAAAACATCTGCGTTGTAACAAACAATTACTTATTCCAGCACTGAAGCACCAAACGAGAATAAGAAAACTTATTGAAATAAATAAATAATTACAAAAAGGTAAAAACAGACAAATAGTACGAAATAGACAACAAAGTACAAAAAAAAAAAAGTAAAAATGTATGAACCTTTCCATAATATTTTATACCTCACTAATATCCTTTTTATATACTTAGAATGTTGAAATGATTTATAACTTGTCTTTTATATGAAAGAGAACATGTTCAATTTTGCAACGTTTCTATGAAACTCAACTTATTTGCTCCAACATTTCTCAAGATTCACTATAACCTTTGAGTTTCTTCGAGGCCCTGAATAAATTCCTTTTTCCTCCTGTATGGCCTTTTCATTTTACATATACTTGCATCTAGCAGGAACGTTTTGAGCTTCGGGAACAGATGATAATCCGAGGAAGTAGGATCAGGTGAATACGGTGGATGCGGAAGCATTTCAAATTATATTTTGACCACCAAATGCACCAGCACATTGTCATGGTGAAAAACATTTTCTTTTTGGCCGTTTCCGTATGTTTTCCCGCGTTCTCTGCCTTCAGTCTCTCCAATAAAGTGCAGTAAAAGTTTCTTCCTTCTTCAAATAGTCAATCAAGAGAATTTGTTATGCGTCTCATTAACTGAAGACATCACTTTTCCAGCGGATGGAACAATTTCGCCTTTTTCGGAGTCGGTTCATCTCGTGAGATCCACTGTTTAGACTGTTGTTTCGTTTTCGGTGTAAAGTAATGAATCTGTTTCGTCCACATCACAAAACTCGCCAAAATACCGGCTGGATACTTCTTAAATGATCTGCCTATGTTCGCATGTGATTTCCTTTTGCTCCGGAGTGAGAAGATGCGGCATCCATCTTGCGCAGTTTTTTCATGTGTAATTCATTCAGAAAAATATAATAAACCCGCTCGGGTGAGATATCCGTGGCCTCCGTTAACCCGCGTACTTTCACTAGTCTGTCGGCCAAAACAATATTTTGGAGTTTATCTACAATTTTTGGCCTCGCAGATGTTTTTGGAGCTCCAGGATGTGGTGCTCTTTAATGCTTGTTCTCCACGCTTGAACTCATTTATCTAAAGTCGAACGATTTCGTAGGAAAGTCATGCGTCACCCAATGTAGGCAAAATCCCTTCATTAATGTCCTTTGCTTTTCTTTTTTCCAGCAAAATGATTGAATCACATCACGGATTCCAATCTTATCCATTTTTCACTGTCACTCGAACTTGTGTTTAAACAGCTGCCAAACAATGCATTAACATCAGAATGACTTGTGACCATAGAATATTGATGTATAGAAAGCAAACTTTATGACCACATGTACAAATGTTGTTATCCTCTATTAGTATGCGAATCAAGTTACTTATCAAACCATCCTTGTAGACCTTTACTGACGATCAGCCAATTTAAAAAACTATAAATCTGGGCTCTAGTGACAATGAAAACAAGTGTATCCCATATAGGTAGCAGTGTCGTTTGAAATTACAGAATGGAGTTGGCTGAGGCTGGGTAGTGTAATCCAGTTTCAAAATTCTTCCTCGACATCAATTTGTCGCGTTTTTTATTTAAATTAAATTTATGTTTGTTCAGACTGGAAAGTTCTAAAATAAAAGATCTGTATGGTAAAAAGAATAACGTGCTTTTTACAAATATTATCCACCATATAGTATTAATTTTCAGCATCGTAAAAATATTGTTTTCACACAAAGAGTGTATTAATATCTTTGAGTATTTTCTCAAAAAACAAAAAGTCTCACTTATTTTAATAATGCATTAACTTAAAAAAAAACAACATATAGTTAGTGTATTTCACTCATGTGACGTCATCTTATAATCGACCAATGAACAACAAAACAACATTTTGAATTTTGACCTATCACAGCTGGATATCGTAGCGAAGTTATAGAGAAAAATAATTATCACACGACAAGCATTTATCTTGTTATCAGTGTAGCTAACTCTATACTTCCACTATATAATTACTGATCGCATATCACTGACCACTTTTCTGTATTTTCAGTAATTATATTTTAAATAACTTAATGTGTATTCATTCAAGCAATTGTTTTTGCGTGTTCAACCATACAGTCTGAAATCATTTGGTAAATTATGTAACAAAACCTGCCTAAGCAATCACAAATCACGTTATTCAGAATGGTAAAATATTTTCTTTGTTTTGTTTTTCTCAGTTGGTATTAGTCAATCGAACAATAGCGATTGTAAAGTCCATTTCATTCTCACGGTTTCTGAATAGATAGTACTTTTTTTCTTATTCTATTCTGAAAAAGTCCAAAACCCGCATTTGGCTCTTATCTATTGGGAATATGACAATCGACATTCGTCAGTTTCTAGATGGCTTGAAAAGGTTAAGTATCCATAATACAAAATGTATAAGCATTACACATTGTAAGCCACGTTTACGGGAATTATATTTAAATTCTTATTTTATTCGTAAAATAGCGTAATAAATTTCACTTGTGATAGTTTCTAAATTAAGTTCAAGAAGAAATCTTATACCGGTTGCAGCAGGCTAAGGAATGTGTATTTACTACACGTAGATATTCTCTTGTACAGCAAAAACCCATTAAAATATAGCTACTAATGCTTGTTATTGGAAACCACTTGCAATCTTGATTTAATGCAGATTTATAGCTTCTTTTCACTAGCCAGTATTTTCCCGGGCTAAACCGGTCCCATACCGTATGCCACACTTCCTGTTGTCATAGCAACGTGATAAATAAATTAAAAAAAAATTGTCGTCTGTGTCCTGATCGCCTTGGAATGCAAATAACATAGGACAGTGACCTCAGCACAAAGTTGCCTTTCTTCATATTTACTGTACTTGTGAAGGTGGAACGCACACAAGGTAGAACTGAGAAGCAAACCATGTTTATAATTACGTTAGACATTGTAGAGCCGTCTTAAAAAGAATTTTGAGATAGAGATTGTATGGCCTGGCAGTTTAGATTCCCCGCCACGGGTGGCTGAGGTCGTTAAGGGAAATCTGCGGCTCGAATCCCGCCAGGACCGTCCTCCCTGACTGACGTTTTTCCAGGTTTACCTCAATTCTCATAACTGCCGGGGAGGTACCCTAAACTTAGGCCTGGAACGTTTCCTTCCTTAAAAAAAAAATTCATTTCATCTCATGTATCATCAGTGTCCACCGCCTGTGGCGCCTCAGTAATAAAAAGAGGAGTAAACACCATTAAAAAAGTGTAATGTACACATGGTACCAGTTAAATTTATTGTCACTTCCAGTCCCCATTTGTTTCGCTTGCAACAAAATGGAAGTGATAAGCGACGAACAATATGATGCTCTGAAATTCTGCTTTCGTCTCAACAAATCTTCCGCTGAGGTCTATGGAGAGTGTGTTCTTCTCAATAGTATAGCTCGAAGATTGTTTAAAAATATTTAAATAACAGAACAAAAAGATGTTCAGGAATGCATGGAGTTAAAGATGATATTACAGGAAAATGAGGAGTTTTTATTAAAAATAATCGTTGCTGATAACACCTGGCTATAACATTTCCATCCTGAGAGCAAACAGCAAAGCTCTGTGTGCAAATTCCCATCAGCACAAACACCAAAAATACCAAAGTAGTTATTTGTGATCAGAAATTTAAGGTCATCTCATTTTTCGATACCTATTCAAGAAATGGTTTACCAGCATGCCGTACACACACATGTAACTGGACAATACTACAGAGATATACTGAAAACTCTGCAAAGCATATGCAAAAGACCACATTTTCGTGCAACAAGATGAATACCATAATGCACGGCCGCACATCGCAAATGTTGTTGCCGGATATCTTACAAAAATGAATGCGATGTGTGTCCTTCATGCTACCTAATGCAAGCCCCTTTGACTTTTCCTTTTTCCCAAATTGAAGAAACACCTTCATAGGAGGGCAATCTCCATCCTCAGACGCAGTGGTGAAGGGTGGGGAGCCCATTCTTAAGGATCTATCAAAAATGGTTGAACACTGACATAAATGCCGGAACAGGTGCGTTGTAACAAACGGCGACTACTATGAGGAAGACCTAAAAGCATTTAAAGAGTTTTAATACATCGAGGTGAAAAAAGCAATAAACATTAAGTGGCATAGTCTCCTCATAAAAACATCTATTGAGAATTCTGTTACACATTTATTTCTTTCCAATCAGTCAAAAACTTCTCCTCAACCGTTCACTTAAGCTCTTTAAATAACAGAATCTTCATTAGTGAAGGAACGCACGGTTACCTCGAGCATGCGAATAGCAAGAAATAGAGAGCACGAGGGAAGTACTGTAGTTTTGAATAGTCCTAGCGATTGACCTTGTGTCGATCTGCGCGAGACAATTGTAGGAATTCTGCGCTGGGCCTAACTTCTCAGCTGCATAAATGTAACGAACAATTGCAAACGAGAATGATAAGAGCGGTACAACTTTCAATAAACATTCAACAGATTGGACGGAAGAAAATGAACTCAACCAGAAACTATATTGCACATCTTTTGCTCATTCGTCAGGACTATTCAAAACTACTTTACTTTGTCTTGATCAACATTTCCATGATATTCTGAAAGGTTAATGTTCTTTTGTAACTGGTATGAGTCCTTCAGAAATAGCTTGTTTTAAATATGCTCCAATCACTTGAGTGGAAGTAGAACATTCTTTTTACATGATGAAAAATGTTCTCTTGACAAGCGGCTGACTATATCAGTTGATATCTTGAAAAACATCTTGTTGTTGCTTGTAACCGTCTATGTGATGATGATATTTCTCTCTGTTTTCACTTTTAATAAATGCCAATTTTAATTATGTTACTGCCCATTTTCAGTATTTTAAGTGCGAAGAAATTGCCTAAACTTCCTGGTTCTGTTTATTATTACCATAAAGCTCAATTACTTTTCTTTGAAGATCATAGATTTCCTATTTAAAATTGCTTGCCTAAGACCCTTCTCAATCTCGGAAATTTTGTGGAAAGCACCCGGTATAACATGATATTAAATGTGGTTTTCGATCTTATCTACTCTTCACGTCCACAAGCTGAGCAGGTTGCTATTGAAATTCAACAATAAGACATGAAAGATGAAAGCGGGGTTGGTGTTATACCTACATTAGCCGAGAGATAAATCGGACAGAAATGTGGATAAATCACGCAGTCTATTTTTATTAGCAGTATAATTATTGCTAAAGGTGAGCATACGTTAGAACAACAAATATAGATAAATTAGCTGATGCACAACTGACATTTAAAATTTTATGTAACATTATAGGTGATCAAGACTTATAACCACAAATGTGAATAATTGATTGATATATGGCCGACCTATGTTATCAGTAGTATTAACATTAGAGGAGGCCATAACTTAGATAAACAAATGTGGATAAAGCAATTGATCACGGCCCACCTACTCTGTAGTCAGCAACTTTGTACCGGCCCCGAGTTGGCTGTACTTCTCAATGATGTTGCTGCTATCGCCACCACTAACATATGTGTTTAAAGAACATTATTGAACGTGGAAATTATAGACGAATTAAAATGCTATTTTTTTTTTAAAACACGCTTTTTTTTATTTTAGAATAAACGTTAAATTTTTCAGTCTGTCACTGAAATATAAAAAGTTATGTAGAGCTCACAGAAGTGGGTAAATTGTGTTTATTTATTTTTATTTTTTTATTTTTTTGCTCTGGTTTTAGTATTTGCTTGTTTTTAATGGTTTCTTTTTTTTTCTTCTTTTTATTTCTTTTTTTTTAATAGAGTTTAACGCCCGTTTGCACTACTGAGGCACCACAGGCGGTGGACACTGATGATACATAAAATGAAAAGATAAATTGGAAAAGGACTTTTTAAGAAAGGAAACGTTCCGGGCCTAACTTTAGGGTACCTCCCCGACATTTGCCATTTATGAGCACTGAGAAAACATGGAAAAAACCTCAGTCAGGGAGGACGGTCCTGGCAGGATTCGAACCGCAAACCTCCCGCTCACGAGTCCACGCCTTAACGACCTCGGCCACCCATGGCGGTTAGTAGTTTCTGAATGACAGTCAAACACTTTTAAGCATTTCTATTATTTCTTTCTTTTTTTTTTTTTTTTTTTTTTCTCTCCTCCAAGCTGCACGAGTCCTGGAACCGTGCGTGTTTTATGAATACACTAAAAAAATATATGAAATGGCGCAAGCGATATTTCACTCTTAAGGGACAAAAAAGTTATGTGAGATAAATAAATGTAAAACTTAAAATATAGAAAACAATGTATACATATATTAATAAAATAGAGCAAAAAAAAAAAAAGGTACAAAAATAAAGCATGTACACCCCACACGTATTTGTATGTACAACTCTAAAATAGTATGTATAATGTTCCTCAACACCCCTTAACGGTTGTTATACAAAATTTAATCAACTTACTTTTAATTTTGAGTTTTTTCCACTTGTCAGCAGTAACTCTGTATTCTCAGCCGTTTCCATTCTCCTTTCTGAAGATTATGTCGTTTTATCATTTGGGCTACACAAGATTTCCATTATGCTCTTGGCTGTCCACTATTCCTCCTTCCAGAAGGCGACCATTCAAGAAAAATCTTGGGTCCTCTCTCCCGTCATTTTATTGATGTGTACTGTAGAGTTCGCCTTTCAATTTTCTCGGTAACTGGTTCTTCCATTTCCATCAACTATCTCCTCTTCATTCCTCCTTTTTTCAAACCTGGATATCCTGACCCTTTTTCGAATCCTATCCATCTGCACTGCCTTTAGTTTACTTTTCTGCTTTCCTACTAACATCCCCCCTTCAGTGCCATAAGTTAATGTATTCTCTATGACTGTTTGGAAAATTCCCTCCTTTGTTTATCTCTAAAATCTCTCCCGATTTAGCATTTTTATGTTTAATTTTCTTTCAATCAACCAGTCGCCAATATAGCGGATGTTTCAAATCCAAAACTAGCTTAATACCAGAGCCTTAAAGTTCAGCCTTTATTTTGGTTAAAATAGGTACTTAAAATGCTGAAAATAGGCAGTAATATAATTAAAATAGACATTTATTAAAAGTAAAAATAGAATGCAATATCACTTATTACTAGTGAAAATAGATATTTAATAATTTATCACTTAATTTAATACTTAAACTTACTTATCTTGGTTGCAAACAACAATAAGATGTTTTTCAAGGTATCCACTGTCATAGTCAGCTACTTATCAGAGAGAAGCTATTTCATCATGGAAAAAGAACATTCTACTTCCACTGAAGTGATTGGAGCATATTTAAAACAAACTATTTCGGAAGGACACATACAAGCTACAATAAAACCGACCTTTCAGGACGTCTTGTAAATGTTGATCAAGCCAAAGAAAGTAGTTTTGAATAGTCCTGGAGAATGAGAAAGAGATGCGCAGTGGTTTCTGATCGAGTACATTTGCTGTGTATGCATTTAAAGGGGAATCAGGTTAGTATCTCTCTTACTTCCATATTGAACACATCGTAGGGACGGTTTATTGCCCATCTGTACAGCTCTCATCTTTCTCGCTTGCAATTGTTTGTTACATTTGTGGGGCTAAGAAGCTACCTTCACCACAAATTTCCTAGAATTGTCTCGCGCATATCTCTCCATGGTCATTCGCCAGGACTATTCAAAGCTACAGTACTTCCCTCATCCTCTCTATTTCCGGTATTCATGCCCGAGATAGCCGTTGTTCCTTTCACTAATGACGGTTCTTCTATTTAAAGAGCTTAAGTGAATGGGGGTAGGAGAAAGTTTTTGACTACCTGAAAAGAAAAAGAAAATGTATAACAAGATTTATAATAGATATTTTCTGAGGTGACAAGGTATTTTGTTTTTATACGCCTTTTTTTCACTACGATATACTTAAATTCTTCACGTGCTTTTTGAAATGCGCAAATAGTTGCAGGAAAAATTTAATAACGAGCCAAAATAGGCAAAATACAAAATCGATCCTACCGACCTCAAATGTACAGAAACATGTTCATTTTTTTTTTTTTTTTCTGACTCTCTAATAAGCCACCCAGATAGAAAAGGCATTTTGCTTAACTTCTGGGCTCTTCTCAAAACATATAATTCAACTATGGAAATGTCACGCTTGGTGTGTTACTTGATTAAGCTATTCAAGACAGAAATAAATAAAGTCCGGACTGTCAAGTAGTGCGGTGTCTCAAGCTCTTAAGGCGTTTTAAAGACAACAGTGAGGGCTTGGCTTATCAACTGTAACTGAGAGAAATCTGTACAAAAAGATGTAAATTGGTATCATAAAAACATACTGGAGAATAACAAAATATATTTACTTGTAGTTATCAGAATGACACAAAAACTTCATTTAATTTTAACAAGAAATACTTCTGAAAAAGTAGCTGGAGTAATTATTTAAAACCTGTAATAAAATGTTCTAAACTAAAACTATTGGTGCGGATTCTGTAAATTTTGGCCGGAACTGTACCACCTTACTGTATTTGTATAAGATAATTAACTTGTCCCAAATTGCAGCATATAAGCAATATCGTGAATCTCACAGAATGCAAACAAAGGAAAAGGAACGTTTTCTCATCCATCCCACGGCATATGGCCATTCGCCAGTCAGGTAGCTTTATATTATGGATGGCTTTCTCAGCACAGTAGACTGCTGTATGATGTCCCTATGCACAAAACTCATTTAGACTCGTATTATGAGCCAAGGCGTATCGGCTTTAAGCTCCAAGGCAATTTAAAACTATAATGGGCATTGATGAAAGGAAAGATTGCGTCAAATCCTCCAGTTCCTGGTAACACTTAACTGAAGGTCGATCATATTCATGAACCTGCTTTATTGCTTTACATTAACATCACTTCATCACCATCAAGTATAGCATCATCTTTTATTCTGTATTTGTTAATACAGGGCGTTCACAGCGCCGCTGCCCGGCACGCGTCGCACGTTCACTACGAGTTGTACCGCCAAGGGTGACCGAGGTCGTTAAGGCGCGGATTCTTAAGCGGGAGATCTGTGATTCGAATTCCGTCAGGACCATCACCCTGATTGTTTTTTTTTTTTCAGGTTTTTTCTCAGTCCTCATAAATGCAAATGCCGGGGAGGTGCTAAACTTAGACCTGGAACGCTTCCTTCCTTTAAAAAAAGAAAACCTTTCCTATATCATGTATCATCCGTGTCCATTGCATGTGGTGCCTCAGTAGTAAAAACGGGCGTTTAACACCATTAAAAAAAAAACGCGGGTTGTATGAATGAATGAGACCGGATTTTAAAGGGAAAAGTGTTAATTAAAAAGGGACAAAAAGGGAATTATTTTGCTGAAAAAAAGACCTAAAAAGGAACATGGGGGAAAATATACATAATCACTACTTTTACTGCATTAAGCTTCTGTTAGTCACTAACGGGTCAGAGGTACCCGTAGCATCATTTAGCTGCTATAATTTTTCAAGCGAACACACCTAGTTATCTTACTTGGATATCTAGCACGGTGCTTTCCCGTAGCGATAACCTTATCTGTTTGGTGAGTTGCAAGAATGAATGTCAACAATCAGCATAGCAGATCGGCTGGGCTAATCTATTAAACTGATTCTGGGGATTGACTAGAAGCAAGCTCTCTCTATAGATTCTGAAACTTCTCATGAAGTTGAAGAAGAGAAGGTGACGAAGGGATGAATTTGATGATATGTTTTTTATAGGTGAGAACATAAATCACTATCGCCATTATCATATTATTATTATTATTATTGAATTCCAGTTTTATTTATAGGAGAGATTTTTTTTATTTGTTTTATTTACGGACGCTTTTTAACATCTCAGGTCATCATCGTCCCATTCAAATAAGGGCGTGAAACGGCCGACAAATTTTGCTCAGAGGCCTCTTTTTTTAGGCTTGAGGTTCTTTCATGTGTCGTAAATCTACGACAGGGGACCCACGGCGTTACTTCACTTCCGAAGGAAGCCATACTTAGGATTTTTACGCCCGAAAAAACCCATGGAGCCTGGCCGGATTCGGACCTGCGATCTTGGGTTTAGAAGGCAAGTATGGTTACCACTACAAGGACCGGCATAGGAAGAGATGAAACTAAAACACCCTACTCATGTAATATATATTTATATAATTGGTAATTCATTGGTAATTGATGTATTGATACAAACTATATGCCTGTAAATGTCATTGACTTTTGCTTACATTTATTTGAGTCGTTACTTTTCCCGTATTATGTTGGTAGTCTGTGTAAATAATTGTAAAAGATGCACTAAAAGCACTTTCCTATGAGCAGGTATGATCTCGACTGGTATGGGAATGTCAAAATGCCTTGTTTTCCCTGGCATCCTGCAGCAGGCTCGAACTGCGGTGGCTTCCGGGGTGTCAGGACATTTATGGGAATGAAATGGCAGATCAGCTGGAAAAAAAGGAGTGATGAATACCTGTCCCTGAGCCCGTGGTCGGAATCAGTGCCTGTATTGCTAAGACCGCAGTTAAAACATGGATTGGGGATAAGCATCAACTAAGGTGGCAAACCTATCCTGGACCCTAGCAAGAATCTCTCCTTGTCCCTTCTTCAATTGGACAGATCAGGAAAAAGGAAAGCAATTGCATTAATCACTGAAAATGGTCACTTCAGAAAACATCTTCGAAAAGTGGGACTTTATAAAGATGAACTCACTTGCAGAACGTGTAAACAGGACGAGGACTCTGCCTCACACATCCTGTTTGAGTGATCAGTCCTCGAAAGAAAATAACCAGGGAAGACTTGAAAAAGAACGCCAACATTGGAATCAAAATACAAGGTACAGATTTTGGTAAACAATGAAGGCACCTCTCCCAATAGGGTGGCACAATAAGCCTTAAGGTTGGCGTGCTGGAGGGTTCGAAACCTCCATCAAATTCCCCCCCCCCCCGATATTCCTGTAATGCTAAAAGAGAATTTTTCATCTGAATAAAAATAAGCCCTAAAGGTGAGGAAAAGTAAAATAATTCAAATAAGTAAATGAAGGCATAAAGCCAAGAAGGCAGACCCGAGCGAGCAACGGTTAGCTGCCAAACGTAAGGTTAAGAAAGAATTGAACAGTTACATTCAACATTTCAATATCTGTCTCTTTGAATGAGGAATGTTTCTGTGCATGGAAAATGAACGCTCTGCATCAACAGAAACCAGAGATGAACACTTGATTCGTACTCTCAACTCCAAACTGCTGCATTTGCTAGTTTTTCAAGGTCTGGATTATTTGATAAGCTTTAAGTTTGTCTTTTGCAAATCCCTCAAGTATGCTAACACACCCCTCTGCACTTCCTTAGATAATCTCTTCTTCTAGTCACATGATGACCTTTGTGATGAACTTGAATGTATGCACTGCTTATAGTTCCATTTCCATATTTGGATCCCTTAGTAAATCCTTGACTCGTACTGCAGCTGTAGAGTCTTATATCAGAACGGTCAAGGTCAAACAGCACGTGCCTTCAAACTCCCCATTGTCAAACACTATCGCAACAGTGAACGCACAATCCGCGGACTCGTGAGCGGGAGGTTTGGGGTTCGAATCCCGCCAGGACCGTCCTCCCTGATTGAGGTTTTTACCAGGTTTTCTTCAGTCTTCATTAATGGCAAATGCCTGAACTTAGCCTTGGAACGCTTCCTTCCTTAAAAATCCTTTCCCAAATTATTATTTCATTTCATGTATCATCAGTGTACACCGTCTGTGGTGCCTCAGTAGTAAAAACGCCGTTAAATACTATTAAAAATTTAATTGAACTCACACGCACACTTGTAGATAAAAACAATCAAAGTCCACTTACTATATTAAAAAATGTACCGAATTATGCTAGATATTTGCTGAGGAATATGAAACACTATTAAAAATAATCATTCGATCAAAATTATTCATTATCTATTGCAGGTAACCTTGGAAAAAAACTAAGCATTTTCGGAGCAAAATCTCTTTAGGCATTACAGGTCATCATATTTTGCCTTAGAGAGTGGAATTCAATTTGAATAGAAAGGGGCAGGCTGCCCGCAGGCCTGTATAAGACACATTTGTCAACAAATCAACAACACTGTTGTTGATTTATTTTATTTATTTGATTTATTTTATTTTATTTTATTTACGAACTCTTTTTAATATCTCAAGTTATCAGCATTCCATTCAATTCAGGACTTGAAACGGCTGGTAAATTATTTCTCATAGGCCTCTTCTTTCAGTTTTGAGGTTCTTTTACCTGCCGTAAATTTACAACACCGGACCCACGGTTTTACTTCCCTTCCGAAGGATTTTTACGCCCGAAAAAAAGCCGTCGGTCCTGGCCGGGATTGAGCCTGCGATCTTGGGTTTAGGAGGCAAGTATAGTTACCACTACACCTCCAGGACCGACTGAACGTGCATCACTGACCACTTTTGCTAGAGACGGTGGGGAGTTATTGATAGCAACAAAAGCATGGACAATAGACAATCATAACGCAAAATGGAGGGTTCTTTAAAGTGTTTTGGTGATACCTCAAATCTGCAAGTTGATCTTATCATTAGGAATTCCAAACCACAGAATACAAAGAAAAATAGACACTGTATTTTTTTCCTCAATCGGTATTAAAAAATAGAACAGTAGCGATTGTAATAGTCGACTTTTGTCCATTTCAGTCTCACGATTTCTGAATAGAATATTCATAAGTATTATATTTTATAACAAGTGTTAATATTCTGTGCGCGAATTTCATATATATATATATATATCACTTTTATTCTTATTCTATTCCTGAAATAGTCTATTTAATTTTGGTCAGCTTGGCTTTTATTATTAACTACCTATGCATTGTTATGGCTTATATTTTACAGCTGCTATTTGACTGCAATGTTATTACTCCTGTGTGTAAACAGGCAGTTTAAATTTTGGTAAGGAATCAGGTGATGAAAATATCATAGTTGTGTTTCCGTTGGATATTATTTTCTCTATCCTTATTTTTATGAACTAAAAATCCATTGTATTTTTTTTTCTATGTGAATGTGTTGAAATGTACCTACAATGCACCAAAATCTCAAAGTTCACCAAAAGTGGACTTTGATTGTTTTTTTTTTTTTTTTTTTCTCCCGTACATTTCATAAGTTTTCAAGATCTAAATTTTCATTATATGTTTTTAATTTGTTTCTATACCGAATTATTTGATAATTCTATACCCCTTTCACTGATATAAATGTCTTCTAAGTGCATACCACATAAGTTTTATTTATGACAAGGGACTATTTCATGAAAGTGGACCGAAGCTTTATGTCCATTCTGTATGTCGCTTCCAATATACTATTATTTTATTTCTGTTTTGATGTAAAATCAAGACAATTGATTCAGAAAATTATGTATACAGCTACTTTATTAGTCATTCCAGAGACAAAGAAACAAGTGATGGAAGATCAGCACCGGAATCCTGGGTTTTAAGCAAGCTAATTGGACGGTTTATGGTCCATGTCCGGGCCGCTACCGCTAGTTTTATGGCTGAATAACCACGAATAGACTTGGAGGTGTTGACATGTCTTTACGACAGGCAATAAAGTGAAACGACTGCACCACCTGGCGCTGCGTCACTGCGGTCTTCAGTTGTTTTAATGTTACACCTAACACACTTTATTTGTTTTGAAATTTATGGAGACAGAGAGAGGGGGGGGGGTACTGATGTGCGTAGTGGAAGAGAGATAGTTACTTAAGTTAGTTATAGTTATCGAAGAAAATAAAAACAAGTTTAATCATACTCATGTGCTTGTAATCATACAAGCATATCAATACAACTAAAACTGGTCAATACTACAGAAATGTTCTGAAATTCTACAAATGCATGTCACACCAAAATGTCTCATATCCTGGATGCTGCACCACAATAATGCACAGCCGCACATATCAACTATTATTAACGATTATCTTCAAAAAACCTTCGCCCTCCCTATAATCCAGGTTCGGCCTCGTGTGACTTTTTCCTTTTCTACAAATTGAAGAAACGTTCATGGGAGACTTTCCAAAACCAGAAGCAGTGATGGAGCTTGCGGAGGCGATTCTGAAGGACTTGTAAAAAAGGGTTCCAACATGTCTTTGAAGATTGGCAGAAAAGCTGGGACTACTTTGAGAAATATCATCATAATTATGAGGACGAGTAAAGGTTTGTTGTTTAAAATAAGTATTATCATTCTTGATTGAACACCCTGTATTAAAGCAGAGACAAGAGTGGCTTATAGAATGAATACTGTGGGCAAGAAACTCTGGTACTACAAAGATGGGATTAAAGGAGTTTACAATAGGTCCTAGTGGCTGTATCAATGTGTGTTTACACATTTCAACACTAACCAAGACATACAAAAATGTTCAAAAAGGTTGAAATTTCCAAATTTCCCCACGTTTAATTTTTTTGACATCTGTCAATAAAAATCGCCTGTATTTGTAGCAGCTCCCTTCGATAAATGAAAAGGAATAGATGAATTGATTTTAAATTCTTGAAGCGGTATTTTATCTTTTACCGTTCGTTTTATGGTACTTCATGCTGCAAATTCCAGGAAATGGAACGTGTTAGTACAAACATTGAACACTAAAGTGAACTGTTAATGAGAAGACCGAAAGGCATCCATCACAATCCTAGTTTGCTTCATACATCGTGCAATCAGTTTTGGTGCACTTCCTTGAGAATGGAAACATGAGACGATTACATCTTTCCCAACAGGACAAGCATTGCTCTTTGCTTTCAGGGTCTGCTGCTGAGCCACATCTCGTCAAAATGTCCACTTTGCTAGCAAACCGTCCCCGACGCAATGGCTGCTTCACTTTGGGGATGAGATCATAATCCAGGGACTGAGATCGGGCGAATTTGGCGGGCGTGGAAAAACTTCCCATTCCCACCCCTGAAAAAGAAAACTGACACTGTGGCTGTGTGAGTTTCGCATTATCGTGTATAACAATGGCGTTGTTCAAAAGTTTTGGCCGTTTGGTACTTACGATATGGCTCAATTATGACACCAAAATGGCCTGTAACACTGGGCAGTCACAGTGGTCCCCTCAAGTACTGGATGACACACAAGCACAGATGACTATCTTAGACCAGAGTGATCATGTCTTTTGTTAGTGAAAGAGTTTAGTGTTTGAGTGATTACCCCCAGAGTGACGTCATTCATGGGGCTGTCGCTTGAGTTCTAGCCCTTAGGCTTGCCCTTGTTTCATCAGTTGCAATGATGCGATTTCTTCCTGAAAACTCGCCAGATAGATGCGACATGTTTTGTATCGAGTCCACTTCTGTACCTCACTTAATTTATGTGACACCCTGTTACACACATTTTCCGCATGTTCAAATCCTGTCGTAAAATGCTGCACTCTGTTTTTGCCAGAATTCCTGTTTGGTCTTCTAATTCCACAAGTGTCTTGCGCCTATCTTCTCGTTAAGCATTGTTCCACTATCATCACTACCATTTTGTCCATGGACACAGGACACCGGCTATGCGGCAGATCAGCAGTCGGTATACTGTCCAGCTTGGAGGCCTCTGTCCACCTCGATACTGTTCGATAGGGCTGCACACGCTCAACCCAGTACTTCTCTTAGCTCTAGGAGGCATTCTTGTGCATTCCTTGCCCTCAATAAATGTTATTTTCACATTTGCACATTGTTCACTCTTCTTGACCACCATTCCTGGTACTGTAACTCACCAACTAAACTTCGGGGCGTGCTGAGACATGCATTTATGTTCACATACACTACCTAGTGGCTTCAGCCGAAAGCACTTCCACTTTCAATCGTAAATCTTAGAGATGGATATTTAGTAACTTTACATTTGTGAGCTGTTCTAATAGTTCAATTTGACTGCGATGTGTCAAATCTATACTATGTCCGCTAAGAACAGCACCGATGGATTTCAGTGCGTTATCGAGCGATGGTGTTTGTTATGACTTCTCTATATTGCAACCCGCCAATTTAGAAATGAAGTGACACGGGTTGAAAACCTCTAGTTTGTGTTGGCGTTTATTATCCTTATAATAGTTGATTATTGATTCATACACGTTAACTGGGATCTGTAACTTTCGTTTTATAAATATTTAATGCAAACTTGTTAGCTTTAAACATACATTTGAGCATTCAATTTTGTGTTAGATGAGTGATATTTGCTGTATCTGTCATTGGTAAAGATATAATTTATATTGCTATGGGCAATTATTAATTAAGTTTGTGTTGGCGTTTATTATCCTTATAATAGTTGATTATTGATTCATACACGTTAACTGGGATCTGTAACTTTCGTTTTATAAATATTTAATGCAAACTTGTTAGCTTTAAACATACATTTGAGCATTCAATTTTGTGTTAGATGAGTGATATTTGCTGTATCTGTCATTGGTAAAGATATAATTTATATTGCTATGGGCAATTATTAATTGACGTAATAACTACCTAGTTAAAATAAATATAATTTAAATAAAAACACATCAATTTAGATATTGAAAGAAAGTTTAAGATTAACGCTGATTATATTTTACGGTTCATTTCTTTAACGCTCAGCTACCCTCGCTTTGAGATTTCAAATGACGCCGCTACGTTGATGCTTAAAATTTTAATTGGATTCATTTATCATCGCCTCTTTACGTTTCTTTCGTTACCTGGCATGTAGATTGCGCTTTGGAATTTTTGTTTATTTATTTGATATAGCTAAATAATCTCTTCTTCTCTCCTCAATCAACCTAACAATAATTAGACAAGCTGTACTGTTAAGACCGCGGTAAAAACTTAGATTAGGAAATAACACGAACTTCGGTAGCAAACCACTTGTCCTTACACGCTGGACGGAAATCACCAGTGAACTCGTGCTGCAGTCCCGAGCGGCAGCGGAGAGAGCCGAGCTCCTCAGTCCGGAACGAGAGGGGAATAGTGGGGGGTTGCACATTTTGCAGTTGCGTAACATATGTGTAATGATGAATGCATCAAAACAGTAATCGTTGTTTAATTAATTCATTAAAGATATACATAACTGGGGGGGGGGGTTTCATAAATATAATATCTGGGAGAAAAACAAAATTAAAGAGAGATTTTTTAATTAAATGTCAAAAGAAACTAATTATTTGCAAAGCTAATACAATTTTACTCAAAATAACGCGATTAACGTTGACTTATGTACTATACATATTATTTTATAAGTAAAAACTGTTTTTAAAATAGTAAATTTGTTCTAAAATCAAAGTTTACAGCAATATATGAAAAATAACTATCAGCGCACATATTAACATAATTATGTTAAATGGACCTGAGAAAATTATCGACACCAGTATGATTAAAATGTTGGTATCAAAATTCGGTTTTCTAGTAGTATTTTATTACTGGAAGAGTGTTTCTTGGTGTCTAACTTGAAATAGAATACTTGTAATAAGTCATTTGGTAATTAAAGCATGAATACAGTGCATATGTACAAAGTGTAATAATGAGCGCATCAAAACAGTTCGTATGCATGGAACGTGGTAGGGAATTTGAGTACAATAAACATCTAGGAAAGCATGTCTCTACAGTACACCCCGTAAACTTAAAAAGCTCTCGCCTCTCTTGTACAAAAGACAGCAATCGTACGCTAATCGCCTTGTGCTATACTCGGTAGTGATTTTGTTGGTGAAGGTCTATAAATTTTGTTCAGAGTCCTCTTCTTTCATGCTTGAGGTTCTTTTACGTGCCGTGAATCTACGACCCAAGGCTTTACTTCCCTTCTGAAGGAAGCCGTACTTACAATTTTTACACCCGAAAAAATGCATCGACCCAGGCTGGGATTGAAACCCGATCTTGAGTCTACGAGGCAAGTACGGTTACCACTAGACCACCAAGATCTCTCCTCCCTTTCGCTCTTAAGCAAGAAGTACACGAATATCAGGCCGAAGTATAGATGTGACGTCATCACACTTCTAGAATATTCGACATAGTGTAACCCTATGAAAGAAAACACATATGGGGCAAGCTACAATATGTGTAGAAAGGCGGGAAGAAGGAAAACAGGCATTTGGCACAAAAGCGCATACAAATGTGTGCAGCACAAAAAATTAGCGTTACTTCTCCCCCCTTCTTTTGTGCTGTACATTAACAAAATGCAAGAAACGGTATCCTTCTATTCTACATTCGTATAAACACCTACGTGTGCAGGAATCCAAAGCAAGGACAACTCAGTTCGTGATTATTCCGTCAAATGGATGTGACAGCTCATGAATATTTGACGTTGAGGTCGCCATGAATTCCAAATTTTACATTTCGTGTTTTCTTTCCTACCGCACAAAGACCGAGTGACAGTTGAATGCTAGCGCGGCGAATTGGATGTGACAGTGTAGTGAGTTGGTAGCACTGCTGGAGCATCGGGAATTGGAAGTGATTGGAAAGCAAGTACAGGTTATTCGAATTGAGAATGACATGCCTGTATTTGCTCTACATGAATTATTTGATTTTCTAAAACTACTTTTAAAATTACTTTATACTCGGCAAAACGTATGTCTGTATCATTGAGTTTGCTGTATGTACGTGATATGCTTGGGTAAATAAAGGAGGTATATATTTTAGGAGTTAAGAAAAGAACTAAAAATAAATTAATTAATCTCAATGTATTGAGTTAATGCATAAGTTGGTAGGGTATTTATTCGCCATCAGAACACTGCGTTGCTAAGATATTGTTTACCGTTTGTCATTTGTTATTTGAAGCGTTGCGCTTTTAGCTTTGCCTTGAGTTTTGTCATTTTCAAGAACGCTTGTGCTATTTGTGAGCTAAAGAGGAAGAAGTGTCAAGTGGCAAGAAATGAACACTTCCGACATATTTCTTCTTTTTGAAATAAGAGGCGGCTCGAAACATGTGTGCAGTCTAAGGGGAGAACGCAATGGAGAAAACACGGCATGCAATTGTTCTGTCGTTTCAAAGAGAGACTTAGACGTGAGCGATTCGCCACGTTCAGGAAGACCATCAAGCTTTGAAGAAGACATTCTGATTGTCCACATCAGTCACCCCCCAAGCATTAGCAGATGTAATAAACTGTGACCAGCGAACCATCGTGTGACATTTGCATTCCGTGGGCAAGGTTAATAAATCCGGTGTATGGGTACCGTACGCTTTAAGTGAAAACAACAAATCAACGGATGACAATTTGTGCATCTCTGCTTGCTCGTCATGTGTTAGCTTGTGAACAACATCGACCATTCCTACCCAAGATTATTACTGGTAATGAAAAATTGTGCCTCTAGGTCAAAATAAAAAAAAAAAAACATCCAGTGCTGCTTGCAACACGATAATTCACACCCACAGTCCGCTAACATGACGAAAACAGCTATCCAGGAGCTTGGTTGGGAGGTGGTTCCACATCCCCCATATTCTCCCGGTCTAACGCCTTCAGAGTTCCATTTTTTCTGTTCTTTACCCGACAATCTTTGAGGAAACTCCTTCGATAACGAAGGTACTTCACAAAATTGGCTTGACGACTTCCCAAATAGCAGATTTCTTCAAACGGAAAATCAAGAAACTACCCCAAAGTTGGGAGAGAGTCATAGATAATGGAGGAGAATGTGTTACTGGTTACTTCCTGTGTGCTACTCATCTCAAATAAAAGCTTTAATCACAGCAAAAACTGTTTAACTTAACAGATAAGAGTTTTATGAAGGCGATGATCCTTATAGGCGAGGTGGAAAATTATGGACCTACCCTGGTGCACTTGAGTGAAGTTTTTGACTATGAAACCTCATCTGAATCGCGAGATGGTGGCGTTGATTTCTCTGAATTGTGGTCTTGGTCCCTTTCATGATAACTGCAGTCCTCTGCTGGAGCGATGCAATATTAACTTTGAAACAGTATGAACATTTGAGGAGCAGATTTTTCTGCCTAGGAAGGCTTAAGAATTGCAACACATTTTTGTATTTTCTCCGGTTTTCAGAAATAGCTAAATGCAGTTAGCATATGCTTAGTTTTTTAAATATGAAAATAACAAGTGAACAAAACACGTGACAAACAATACACAATTAAGCACATTAACGGTCCAAAACTTATGACCACTTTTCAAGGAGTTGCTACACAGCAGTGTTGTCACGACGCTGTTAAGTGAACAATGGATATCAATAATCTGTTTTATGACGACAGCAAAATTGGGGAAACCATTCTATTATTGCACAAGTCATTGTTTACGCTCGAGTCTGGGACAAATATATCGGTCAACAAGTAGCGGTGTTTGCACAAACTCGCGTCAGCTGGCAAGCGGCAGATATTAAAACGAAACTTGCTCTGTATTATCCCACATTTCACCGTAAGTGTGTCATTTTCGGAGATTCTTTAAAATGAACTTTTAAATAATATATGGTGTTATTAGTATTTTTAAATATATTTAAATTTTGGCTTACTTTCAATATCTCCAAATATTTCTATGTCAAAAAGAAATTCAAATAAACAGCGCCTTTTAATAAAAAATGCAAAATTAAAAGTGGAAATCTTACGTGTTTTAAACTAATTAACAGTACTGGCCAATGCTCAGAGGCAGTTGGCCTCCGACCAAAGTCAATTGTTTATGAACTTTAAACACTTAAGCAAACGATTATAAGCGCTAAGAGAAAGAGATGAATTGTGTCAGAACAAAAAAAAGACAGATAAAGTTTTAAGTCCACTGAAGCTTTTTAAAAAGTTGTGGCATTTCGCCTTTGGACTGGATAGTGTTAACGGGGTTACAGGAGGAAATTCAGTTCTACAGGTAGTAGGTGCGTGCAACCCCTAAGGGAAATAAAAGATGAGATTTGTTTCTTTTTGTTTGTTTTATTAATGGACGCTCTTTAACATCTCAGGTCATCAGCGTCTCATTCAATTCAGGGCGTGAAACGATCGATAAATTTTTCTCAGAGGCCTCTTCTTTCAGGCTTGAGGTTCTTTTTCGTGCCGTAAATCTACGACATGGGACCCACGGCTTTACTTCCCTTCTGAAGGAAGCCTTACTTAGGATTTTTATGTGCGAAAAAATTCATCGAACCTGGCCGGGATTGAACTCCCGATCTTGGGTTTACTACAAGTATGCTTACCACTAGACCACCAGAACCGATGAAGGAGGTACCTGAGCTCTGTTTCACAAAACTTTCCGATATACTTTACAAACCATACTTACAAATGTACGAGTGAATTTTCGTAGTTCTGTTCCACGAAAGCATTAGACGGGCATTGGTAGTTTGTATAAATTTCTCTACAGTGTGGGAATATTGGTAACTTTAAATACTAGCACAAAATGTATTATCTATTTAATGATTTTGGGAGTCAGTCATGGCTAAGTATTAGCGAAAGTGATAATGATAAGTAGGAATATGTACGGCCCATGATTGATATTGATGTTTCCTATTCCAAATGCATATTTCAGACCAGCATCTTATTAAAGTATTATTCTTGCTATTTGCCACGAAAATACTTTCTTTTCGTTCTTCATTTGTATTTTTAAGGTTCTTTTCATGTTATTTCAAAATAATTTCTTTTGGCACAATTTCTCCAGTTTCTTTTTTGCTTATGAGAACGTGTATGTCAATTAATGTAAATAAACAAATATTAATCATCATATGGACCAAAAAATGATCCAAGAGCAATCGGGAAGCTCGATTCTTCTGCCATCTCTCGACGACTGAAATTGGTGCTCCTAAATGTAACCTTATGGGACGTCGTCTCAAAGTGGATTATTACACTTGAATATCGATAAATACACAATGAAGTATTTAAATTATCATTATATCTGAGAAAAACAAGACTAATTTTGAGAAATGACATTGATCCACTCAGTGCTTTAAAAATCCCTAATTCAAGGTATGGAGACGTATATCGCTGTTCCTTCATCTTGTTTTTATATGACTTGAACATGACGCCACTTGTAACTTTTTACTAATATTTTACCAGTGTTGCATTTCTTTCTTGGAACAGAAAATTACAAGAGCCTACTTTACAAGAACCTGTACTAATACACTTTATGTATTTGACCATACTTTTATGAAACAAGGCCCAGGCGGCCAGAAGCCAGGGGGTATGAGACACAGAAATAAGAGTCCCCAATATTGTTTTCAGAGATCTCCGGGACGCCGCGAAGTCCCGCTGCAAAAAATGCTAGCAATTTGAAGGGCCGCTCCCACGTCAGACACCAGGGCTGAAACATTTTCAAGCCACTGCAACGACGCACACAGCACTATCCTGCCTCGCCTGGCACTTTCGATTACGCATTTACAACCAACGAAATGAAACGAGAGCGATAATCTCATGGAAAGGAAATACAGAAAGTACCACGAGAAATCACAATTTCAGATTGAACCACCCAAGGATTTGAATCACATCTCCAAAATGCTACTACCAATTATCACCTGAATATCTTTCCTTTTCTTTTTAACGTACACACATAACACGCGCGCGCGGATTAAAAATGTGATATAAAATGTGTGGAATAGTTTCAGAGCCAATATTATTATCCATTATCATGCAAAAGAATAATTTTCATGAACAGATTCCAGCTGGTTAGGGTACATATTGGCGTTAAATATTTGGTCGTGTTGGAAACAGTTTATAATGATAATATGTCAAATGTTCTTTGGCTGTAATGGTGGTTGTAAGGGGATAGATTCATGGGCTGGCAACCCATGAAGACGGATCTTGGAATGTCGTAGAAAATCCACTTCATTGTATATTAGCAGCCTATCAAGAAAGGATATTTCTGCTGAATTGACAACAATGCAAAACAGGCATCAGCTCGTGCTGCATTCTGAGACATTGTTAGTTCATGTGGAACCCAGGGACCGATTTTATATCGATGGAAATGGAGCCATGAGGTTTCTGCACTGACGTTGAATTACTGTTTCATGTCCTCATAATTTTGACTGTCATCTTCCTCAATAATTGCTCAGAGAACTCGCTACCTATTGTTTTTGGTCTTCTGGTCTCCAGGGTGTAGTTGCGCGAGCACCGTCCGTTAAAGCACATCTCAACCAAAGGCCTAGTATGTTTTCTGCACCTCAGTAGCTGCGCTGTTTTACGGTTTAAATTCATAAATCATATAAGCTATTACTATGGTAGGTTGAAAAGAATGACCCACAGATTGCATCAGCAGTTCCAAAGCAGTTTTTATCAAAACCTGCTATCTTCTATAAAAAGATTTGTGCAATGATACAATGATTGGTCAAGAATCGTAGTAGCTATAACTGTTTCTTGCAGTGTTTTTTTAATAGTGTTTGATGCCCGTTTTTACTACTGAAGCACCACAGGTGGTGGACACATATGAGATGAAATGATAAATTGGGAAAGAATTTTTTTAAAGGAAGGAAACGTTCCAGGCCTAAGTTTAGGGTACCTCCCCGGCATTTGCCATTTATGGAGATTGAGGAAAACCTGGAAAAAACCTAGTCAGGGCGGACGGTCCTGACGGGAATCGAACCCCAGACCTCCCGCTCATGAGTCCGCGCCTTAACGACCTAGGCCAACCGTGGCGTGTGTACGTAAAAAATGGTAATATCGAATATCGTTCTATTATTAAGTACTGGGTAGAGAAGGGCATGAAAGATTTATTTATTTATGGACGCTCTTTAACATCTCAGGTCATCAGCGTCCCATTCAACTCTGGGCGCGAAATGGCTGACAAATTTTGCTCAGAGGCCTCTCTTTCAGGCTTGAGGTTCTTTTTCGTGCCGTAAATGTACGACACGGGACCCACGGCTTTACTTCCCTTCCGAAGGAAGCCATACTTAGGATTTTTACGCCCGAAAAGATCCATCGGTTCTGGCCGGGTTCCAACCTGCGATCTTGGGTATAGGAGGCAAGTATGGTATGGGTATGAAAGCAACAGAAATTCATACAGATATGACAAACACTCTAGGGGAGTTTGCAACATCATTTTCAACCATTTCTAAGTGAATCCGGAACGAGAAAGATGGCCCACACAACGGACGAACAACGTCACATAAGACGTTGATTGATAAGGTGCATGACATGGCTCTCTAGGATCGTCGATTAAATTGGTAATTTCAGAGAATGCTTTTTTCGCATTTTGAGATAAGAATTGGGCTTGAAAAAATTATCGGTAAGGTGGATACCACCACTGCTGACTCAGGATCAAAAGCGTATCAAAGTACAAATCTCTTAGCAAAGTTTGTCCCTTTTCAGAGAGATTCCGCCGATTACACTCGATTTGTGATCAATGATGAAATATGGACGCACTACTACACATCTGAAACAGAACAGCAGTCTAAACAATGGAAGCATCACAATTCTTCGCCGCCATAGACGATCATGGCGTCTTTTTCTGAGATGCCTTGTGTATTGTTAATCGATTATCTTCCTATTTGAAGTTTTATGCACTTTTTCACCTATTGATGAGAAAAGGCTGGATTCATCAAAGGAGAAAGCCATCTTGCATCAAGAGAATGCTCGCCCTCACACATATGTGCTTACAAAGGCGAAAATCAATGAATTGGGGTACGACTTCCTGCCACGTGCGTTTTATTTCTCTGACTTGGTTTCATCGAGTCCTTCTATTCCCTAGACTTAGGAAATTTCTTTTTGGGAAGAAACTGAAGAGCTAAAGTCATCAGTTCAGGCGTATTTTGCAGCACTGGGTTACTTGTGACTTTAGTGATGGGATAAAGACTTTGGAGCGTCGCTGGAGAAATTTCATTAGTGGTGAAGGGAAACTGTGTTGATAAATAAGATTAACTTTTAAAGCTATGTGTCATTTTGTTTTCCTCGAGACTTTTTGAAATGGCTCTCATATAATCATCTTCAGGGGTGCCCCGCTTTTCGGAACACTAAATAATAATTCAATTATTATTGAACCTACCAGCCAACTTTCTACAACAACCAGTGCCCGCCTTAACTTTATATGTTGCACATTTAATTGTCAGCAATGCTTGAAATTTGATCAACGTGAAAAACCTACCGAACTTTTTAGTGAACTGCGCCGTTATCTAAATGTTAAGACATAAGCTTTCAGTTGATACCCAATTTTGAATAGTTTCACATCATAATTCTTTAGTTTCCACAAAAACACTCTTTATAACACGAGGAATATTCCTAAATTGGAAATTGACCGATATACTTGCTCCATACATATTTTACTTGACACGGAAAGGCTGTTACACTAGTAGCTGATAAACTTCTATTTTAGTTCTGGCAACACTTCCAGCCGAGGGTCTATTTCCTTTGCTAATGCAGTCCCGGAAGATTGCAAACCTCGTAGCATGGGAGGCAAAGCCCCCTGATAACATCGACGTTCTACGTCATTGCCTCCTGTAATTCCGTCGGAATACATAATTAGCCATCAATGGAGCAAATAGACCGCACTGCTTGCGCTTGCGCAAACAAGTGAAGACGTGACGTAACCATGTGCTAAATGAATTGACGAAAGCCCATCTAATAGCCTCATGAGACGTGACAGTTTAATTTAAGAAGCTGGCCTCTAATGGAGTGATGTAAATGTTTTCTCTGAGGCTCAAGGCCTCCTGCGAAACGATCGTGAGCTTCTCCATGCATTTGTTTTTATCTTTGTGCAATAGCCTCTCTGCCTCAGGTCACGAGTATCCTTGTCCTCGAACTGGAAACTGTCTGTTTCTCTTGGATGCTCTAGCCTAAATGCGTTGCATATTTCTCTCTTTCATTTGTTTTTATTTACATATTTTCCCATTCATAGATGTAAATATTTTTTTGGATTGTCTGTTTTTTAACTTTACCCACACTCATTTTACACGCATTATATGTTGTATTCCCAAGCAGAAGTAATACTGAGTCGATATATCCATTTGAAATATTGTGATGTTATGAGGACTTCACTTAGAACAAAAGACAAGTGATATACAGAAGGCCTTGCATACAAACCCTATTATTATTATTATTATTATTATTATTATTATTATTATTATTATTATTATTATTATTATTATTATTATTATTATTATTATATTAGCGAATTCCGAAGAAATGTAGCTATTGCTGTATCTATGAAAAGATTGTGGAAACATTTCTTCAAATCTCCATCGATCTTTCCTAATATGCACCAAAAATGACAAAAAATATTATTTTGATGGTATGAGGGCGCTCAACTGACTAGGCTGGGCCCAATTTCCAATACAGTGGTTACTAACTAAATACAGAAATGTCTATATTTTGCGCTTAATATGGATGTAGTTTGATGTGAAAGAGTATACAGCAATAGAGATGGGCCAGTGGTATAGAGATATGGGGAGTGGAGGATAGTTGAAAAGAAAGGGTGGTAGTGATGGTGGTGGTGGTTATTCCAGGTAAACTAGGTATACATATATTGCACATCACAGTCGCATGGGTCGCAAGACCATTCCTTCTCTTGTAAAGTACTTCATTTCAGAAATTAATTCTAACAAAAGAAAACATTAATAAGAACATGCTCACACACATGAAACAGACACACATACAATAATTCTGACATTCATATAAATGTTCATATTATTTATGTATAATATTTATAGAAATTTCTTGTCCTTAAAACTACGTATTTCATTTATGAAAATGCCCAGGTTTAGCCACTTTTGTCTATTTACAATTACGTCCCAACATGCCGGCCTCTTCCTACTAGAAGTCAAAAATGAACCAGGGAGAAATTTTATCCTAGCATCTTCTGTCGGTGAACACTTAGCCTAAATGTGCACCCAGTCTTCCGGTTCAGAGCATAATGGGCAAATCCTTCTGTCTCTCTCGTCAACAATCTTACGTGTCTTCCAGCCTCCCAGTCTAAACCATGCTGTTCCCGACTTCTGTTTCATGCCTGGCTCCATGATATAGGTCTGCATACTTCATCCAGTTTTAATTTCGCTCTGCAGGTCCAGAGATGATATCTGCATGTATTGCGCCTCTATTTCCTGTCGGTTTATGTCAGACAGGCGTCTTTTGACTTTTCCACTACACCATATCTGTTTTCAATACCCTTCTGCCAAATGTAATTTAAACCGATTTTTGACAATTCCCGCTGTACAACCGCTGCCCCCCATTTTGGATAAAGTATGTTTTTTAATTGGTGCCGGTAACATATTGCCCTTAAGGTTGTTTGTAATCCTTTAATTATTCTTAGCCAGTATCTAATTATATTTGTTTTGCTATAGACTGTATCTTCCCAGCATCCCATCTCCCGTAGTACCCCATAGTTCGATGTTCCCTTCCCCACACCTAGAATTCGCTTCCAGAAATCACATTGTAATTTATTTAGACCGTTTATTTTATCTCATCCCCAAACCTCACTTCCATATAACAATGAGGACCTTACCTTTGCCTCATACATAGCTTTTAATATGGGAAAGGTTTGTGTAAGAGGATGGGGTGATGGAGAGAGCATTAAAATATTAGTTTAGAGTACAACAGATGTCACATTTTCATATTTTGAAAGAATGTTTAAAATTTCAGGAATCCACTTTAAGAGAAGCTAGTTAGGTAGGAAAGAAGGGTATGAATTGACACGAACAGGATGGGGGAGGTCTGGTAGAAAGGGATAGGCCAGGTGGATTTTGGAAGATGATTAGAATCAAATTCAGACGGGCAAATTGTATACGGATAAGGGAGTAAAGGTCCTTGCTGCTGTTTCGAGAAATAAAAGAGCATTGTATGAATGAGGGTTATATTGTTAAATGTAATAAGGGAGAGAGGGAGGGGCTAGCGTGGTTTAGATTAGGAATATGGAGACTAAAGGGAATTAGAGGAAATCTGTAACAGAGTGATTGTCTAATGAGTAGCAGTAATGAAAATGTCATTCACATCCTATTTGAATATCCAGAAACAAGAGAGTGGATGAGTCAGTTGATCAAAGTAAATTGGTTTGTATAGGATCTGAGATAGCAGTAAAGAAAAATGTTGGAGATAAATCTCAATTATAGAATTTAAAGGAATATTTGTATAGAGTTAAAATTAATGAGTATGGATGATTAATAAATAAATTATCTTTGATTTTAATGATTTAGATTTATGGCATGGCGTTGTTTCATTTGGGTAATAATCAGGAGTATAATATAGTATTGTGGATTTACTGTTTTAAGGTGTTAACTATAGCATTATAGTAGATTTTGAGAAATAAAATCATTAGTAGTTTGTAGAAACTGTCACTATCTGATAAAATAATGGTATAGGTAGAGAAATTGAAATATTTTATTTAGTCTTGGGTTAGGTCAGAGCTGGTCCCCTGAAATTCCAGTAGGTTACTGCTGATGAACCGGGGATCGGGGTCTGATGCAATCAAGATGGAAATTTTGTACTGAATGAGTCGAACAATAGGTCTTTTGTATCCTTAGTTGCTGGAGACACTCGGAAATTCGTTTAAGATACCAAAGGAACAGGCTTTCGACGATGACGTCATTACATGGAATGATCATGAACTTCCCAATGAGAAGTAAAAGAGTTGATTATTTTAAAGTGAGCGCGTTTGAGAACACAAGAGCACACCAATAATATTTGAATATTTTGAAGGCTCAGTAACCCGTAGGCGCTATTCTGTGAACCCCGTGAGCTCTCACGAACACTGACATTAGTATACAAGGGAAAACAACTTTACAAAAGGCAAGTGGAAGACAAGGCATCATCATCATCATCATCATCATCATCATCAATCACGGTTTAAGCCTTTATTGGCTTGTTCCGGTCCCACAATTTAGAACTGCTCTGTCCATCTTCTTTTAGGTCGGCCAACATTTCTTTGGCCTTTTGGTGTATATCTTAAAACCAGTTTACTATAGCGGTTTTCCTCCATCCTCTCCACATGTTGTTTCCAGTTCTTTTGATTTTCTTTAATTCTTTCTATTAGATTAAATATTCTTAGTTCTTCTCGTATATCTACACTTCTTCTCCTGTCTTTTAATGTATATCCTGCTACATGTCTTAAGAAGCGCATCTCTGCTGATTCTAACCTTTTCTCTATTTGTTTGGTCATTGTCCAACATTCAGACCCATATGTTAAAACTGGAACAGCCATCACTTTATAAAATTTTATTTTTGTCTCTTTCCTCGTGGTTTTTAAGTTTTGTTTGATGGTGCCGCATATTTGGTTAAATTTATTTATTTTGTTTATTATATCATCATTTTTTGTGTATGAGACGCTGCAGCCTAGATAATTGAAACAGTTTATTTGTTCTAATATTGTCTCTTGTATTATTATTTTTGCTCTTATTGTTTCTGGTCCTCTAAAAGCCATTACTTTGCTTTTATTTGGTGATATTTTTATTTTATATCTTTGGCTTATTTTATTTAGTTGAAATAGAGCTTTTTGCATATTTAATTCTGAGTCACTTATTAAAACTAGATCGTCTGCAAATAACATTACATCTAAAATTATATTGTTTATTTTAAAATGTATATTTAAATTATTCTGCCATTCTCTGACAATGTCATCTATATATAAATTAAATAATGTGGGTGATAATGGGCACCCTTGTCTAACTCCCTAATTTATTGTCGCTGTTCTATTTTGATTTGAATCGATCATTATCAAGTTGTCCTTATATAGCTCTCTAATTATTGTTATCAAATGTTTTGGTATGCCTTTGTTTTCCATTATTTGCCATAGTATATTTCTATGTACATTGTCAAAAGCTTTTTCAAAATCTAAAAACACCATATATGTGGGAATATTATATTCTCTGTGTTTTTCAATTATTTGATTTAGGACAAATACACAGTCGATACAGGATCTTCCTTTTCTAAACCCATTCTGAGCTTCTAGTACTATATTTTCCATTATGATATTTAATCTATTTTTTATTATTGCTGCATATAGTTTATAGCAAGTATTCAATATACTTATTCCTCTATAATTACTGCAGTTATTTCTATCCGCTTTTTTGAATATTGGGCATATTGATGCTATTTTCCATTGTTCTGGGACATAGCCAAACTTCCAGCATATATTAAACAATGCCAGTAATCTATATTTTAGCTTTTCTGAGGCATGTTTGATTAGTTCATTGTTAATATTGTCTATTGCTGGCGGGTTTTTTTTGTTCCTGCAGTTCTTATCTAAGGTAAGCTATAGCTCTTCGTATGTGATAGGGTCCACTTTTTCATTTATTTCTATTGTAAATTCTTCGTTTTCTTCTTCTGTTTCTTTTTTTTTTTTTGTCCACAAATTCTGAAAATATTGTAACTATTCTTCACTTGTTATTCTATTTAATTTTATATCATCTTTTTCTTCTTTATTTAGGTGCTTTAGAATTTTGTAGGCTCTCTGTTGGTTACCATGTACATCATTTTCTAAGTCTGCTATATATTTATCCCACGATTCCCTTTTAATTTTTCTTACTTCTTTTCTTGCAATAGCTGTTTTTCTT
Organism: Metallyticus violacea; assembly: GCA_030762175.1. Taxonomy (NCBI): domain Eukaryota; kingdom Metazoa; phylum Arthropoda; class Insecta; order Mantodea; family Metallyticidae; genus Metallyticus; species Metallyticus violacea. Next base: position 24,308,194 of record CM060835.1, on the reverse strand, counting down.
TTGTATTCTATTAGGGTTTCTTCTGTTTTTTGACTCAAGTGTTTTATGTAGGCTTCTTTCTAAAAGAGTTGATTATTTTAAAGTGAGCGCGTTTGAGAACACAAGAGCACACCAATAATATTTGAATATTTTGAAGGCTCAGTAACCCGTAGGCGCTATTCTGTGAACCCCGTGAGCTCTCACGAACACTGACATTAGTATACAAGGGAAAACAACTTTACAAAAGGCAAGTGGAAGACAAGGCATTTCTAGAAATAATTTTCCAGAAGGAAGTTCCAGATACAGTTTACGCATTTTCTAGATTTCAAGTCAGCAGTGTAGGCAAGTGGAAGACGAGAGGCACACAATGTTGTGTTACGCACTGTCGCATGATTTGAACCTTTTCCTCTTATCTCCTTTCTCCCGTGACTAAGATGATACAAATGGCGATTTCGAGCCCCTGAAAGACCCGGGACCCTCGGGTAGATATCCAACAATCACCTCAACATCATCCCATTAAAAAAAAAAAAAAAAAAACCGCTTCACTGTCCAAGTGAAACGTCAAGTACGAGCACAAAAGTTATTATCTTTTTAATTATTTTGGAGTCAGTTGACCATAAAATCCATTTTTATATTTACACATTTTGATTGACAATCATGTTCTCATTATAAGCAAAAAATTAGGAACTTTTTATCATAAGAGATTATTTTAAAAGAGGATGAAGAATAAAAAAAATATTTTCGTGGCAATATCAAGAACCTTAAAAATACATTAACTAGATGCTGGTCTGAAATATGCATTTGCAACAGGAAACGTCAATACAGCCATGAGCCATATTTTAATTCCACTTAACCTAACTTTATCATCGTACATCAATATTTGCTTATTCTTTCTTTATACATATTCCTACTCATCATTATCCTCATCCATTCTTCCGCCATCTCTCGGCGACTAAAATTCACGCTTCTAAAAGTAGCTGTAAATGACCGCCGTCTCAAATATTATTATGCTTGAATATCGATAAATCCACAATAAAGTAGTTAAATTATCTGAGAAAAAATACAACTCTCATTTAGCAAGGAATGATAATAATCCACTTTGTACATTAATAATCCTTAAAGAAGGATTTTTTTTAATGCTTTATTTATGGACGCTCTTTAACGGCTCAGGTCATCAGCGTCCCATTCAACTCAGGACGTGAAACGGCCGACAATTGCTCAGAAGCCTCTCTTTCAGGCTTGAGGTTCTTTTTCGTGCCGTAAATGTACGACACGGGACCCATGGCTTTACTTCCCTTCCGAAGGAAGCCGTACTTAGGAAAAGTATGAAGCCATACCGAAAAAAATCCATCGGTCCTGGCCGGGTTCGAACCCGCGATCTTGGGTTTAGGAGGCAAGTATGGTAACCAGTACACCACCAGGACCGACAATCCTTAAAGAGTGGACATAACCTAATTTAAGGTATGGCAGCATATGGCAAACAGCTGTTCCTTCATCTTGTTCATATATGACGCCACTTGTAACTCTTTACTAATACTTTACAAGTATTGCACTTGGAACAGAAAGTTACTTTACAAAGACTTGTACTGACCACACTTGTGGAACAGGGCCCTGGTCATGGATTTGGCAAATATGCTGCACCTGTTCTCAATTCGGAGAGTCTTTTAAAAAAAATAAGCGAATTTGGATAAAAATAAAGGACTCAAAAATGGAATCCCCAGATGGTTGTGTTTTTCTCCCTTTACCTTTGGTGTAGGACCCTCACATTCGTAATGCAGTCATACGTGCGTCCGCCGTGACAAAATGTGTTCTCGCCAACGCTATAATCATGTGAGATAAATGGACATTACTAATCATAGACCATCTTCCTTCAAGGTCTGCTGTGAGACCTAATGATGCGGATGTTTGGGGCTATGAAGCAATCTAAAAGGTAATGGAAAACGGAAAGGCGTTCGTTGTTGTATGATGAAATCAGAAATGGTGATGCCATCCAAAGGGAACTAAAGTCGTACTGGCCATTAACTTTATGTTTCCTCTTGGCCGAGGAAAGACGTAATGCACGTTTTAAAGCCAGAAACAGCAAAATTTATTGTGTAGTATAGACAGGAAATTTGTTCATTCGCTGTTTTAAGTCTTAGCCGACTTTAGGAATGTCGTTCTGTCTGCATTTTGTTCTATCGTCACCACCTTTAATATTAATAGTATTGCTAACACTGCTAAATATATTGATAAAATTAGTTTCCGAAAATCAGGGCAAACGGGTCACTAGAAGTCGAGGTATACCTGAAAAATGACTGGAGATTAAAATGAAATTTAAAAATCGCTCTGGTGGCTGTAATTTTAAACGTTTTTAAAGGAAACTGGGTATATGCTCTTGAAATAAAGTAGAAAAAAACGTAAAAGAGAGGGGGGGTTGAAACCCAACATTTAAAAATCGCTCTAAGGGCATTAAAATATTTTTTTACACAACGAAACTCAGAATATGCGATTTAAATAAAGTAAGAAATATACTTTCTGAAAATCAGGGATATCGTACCATTCAAAGTGGGAGATAACCAGAAACCCAAAATGTAAAAATCGCTCTAGTAACACCAATATTTGTTTTTTCATAACTAAACTCGGCATATGCCATTTAAATGAAATAAGAAAACTATTTTCTGAAAACCATTAAAATTAGATTATTAGGAGGGGGAGTTACCTGAAAAAATAATGGGGGCTATAGTGAAATTTAAAAACCGCCCTAGCGGCCGCATTTTAAAATTCTTTTAAAGGAAACTCGGTATATGCCATTGAAGTAAAATAAGCAAAATAATTTTAAAAAATCAGTCAAATCGAACTTTTGGAAAGGGGGGGGTTTACCTGGAATGCAAAATTTCATTTAAATAAAATAAAAATATTTTCCAATAATGAGGGAAATTGAACCATTAGAGGTAAGGTATACTTAAAAATCAAAATTTAAAAAGTGCTCTTGCGTTTAATTTTCACTGTATTTTTCAAAATAAAATGACAAATGAATTCAGTATTTAAACTTTATTTATAATGATGCATATGTTATATATTTAACAAAATCATCGCCGTGATGATAGCAAATATGAAATGTTAATCTAATATGTGTTTGAGAATTATATTTGTATGTAAGAGCGCTCTGTAATAACCTTCAGAAAACGTTTACATTACATGTTAATAACATTTAAATTAAATTTCAAAGCCACTGAACATCGATGTAACTTTCGACTGTTTTTATTTGTTTAGTACATTGCAATTGTTTTAAAATATTAACATTTTTTTGTTTTTTGTTTTATTGAAACATATGAACATCGTCATCTTAAATACAGAATGTAACTCGAAACTTTCTGTTATTTCTGTCTATTTTAGTGAATGTAAAGATGATATCAAGGGCTCGGTTCATAACCATGGTTACATTTAAAAATTCCCACACAGTATAGCTTTGTCCGTCAGTGATCATATATTTAATTTAGTTAATAGTATATCATTAATTTTTCTGGTTTAATTTTGATGATGATGATGATGATGATGATAATGATAATAATAATAATAATAATAATAATAATAATAATAATAATAATAATAATAATAATTCTAAAAATGTGTTTTTTCTTTTCTGATAGTTATAGATTACAAGAATTCTAATTTTTCCCCTAATGTCGTAACTTTTTCATTTTATTAATTAATAAGGCCTAATTTGGGTGTTGTATTCATTTTTGTTAAACGTTATTCAACTAAGTGAGGAATTTGCTTAGAGTATCCAGCTCCCACGTGACGGAGTTTTGTATTCTTTCATTTAGCAACAATTGATTGCCATATGCTCACAAAACCCATAGCCTTTTTTACACTTCTTAACTACCTACCAACGTACAAAAAGCGTAAGCATTAATTGTAAGACAATCTAATAATAACTTTATGGAATGAAGAAATTGAAATTGATTAGACGCAGTTTGATCTAAATCTATCAGCAGGCTGCTACTTCTAAATCGGTTTTGACTCAGACCGCCATTTTACCTTTTCCTTTTTAATGCTGTTTAGGGTTTGGAAGCAATTACAATACAGTGTAGTTTAAATTTGTTTCGGTCTGCGGATCGATAGCGAAAGTGAACGTTTTGTAAGAAATGAAGTGAGGAAATATTGAAAGTGATGAAAGAATTACACAGGTCTGCGAAGGAAAAAGAAACAAAAGAAACAACGGACAAACAAACAAATCGGCTGTCTTAAATCGTGGTTTTAACTAATTTAGGCATACAGGTTCCATTTTCCGCTATCACGTAAGGTTTTTTAAACAAATCGCAAAAAGAAATTTAAAAGAAGTCTATATTTGTGAAGTAAAGAGTATTGTAAAGTCAAAACTAAAATGTCATATTCCTATCTAATGCACAAAACGGGTACTTGCATCTTTTCTTTGCTTGTGAGGAAAGCTGTGTTGATTTGCGTTAATGTTTTGGTTGCGCATCTTCTCTCTTCAGGCACCAGCAGTAGTCGGCCATCATTGCTTCGTTCCACCGTCCTTGATATCGTGTTCCCATCTGCTTAATTTTCTGATGAAATCTTTCATCTTACTCATTACTTACAAGTCCCAAATCAGGATGAAAATAGTTAACGTGAAAGTTTAAGAAGTGAAATTTCAAATTCATATTGCAACCGAGAACTTGCAGTCTTTGTACAATTTCTTCGCATTGCACGTCTTTTACATTTCCAAGGAACTTATTGATAACGTCCTTGAAAGCACACCATGCCTGAAGTTCTATCGTTCATGGTGTTCAAAAAGACAGTATCCTTTATTAGCTGCCTGATCAAATACACCCTCTTTTGTTTTAACCTCAGACAAAATGCCTGAAGCATAAGTCATTCTTGTCTAGTGCTTTGACGAATTGCTTCATGGTACCAAGTTTAATATGAAATGGAGGCAATAGAATCTTTTTAGAGCGAACAAGGATGACAATTATTACATTTTTTCTACTTTTTCTCTTAGGCCATTCTTTCCTACATCTAATTTCCCATTCGCACAAAATGCAAGGAAATTTTGAATACCCAACCTGCTGACCAAGTGAGATACCACAAACTTTTAGATCTCCACACATTAGCCATTGATGCTCCAGGTATATACTTATTTCTGAAATGAATTTAAAATTGTCATGGGTTTCTTATATATCATAACAATGCTCGATTGAAATCGAGTAAATAAGGGCTGCTTTACTTTGCATTCTGCATTAGATTCTATATAAGCATTTACATATAAGTTGTATGTGCTGAAGTTATATATGTTTTGCTACTGTATCATTATCACAAACAACATTACAAAAGTGTCTGAGAGATTGCCGACAAATTCACGAACAAAGTGAGTGGAACGCTCAGATCCTCGAGTGATATTTATTAGGACTATTTCAAGAATAAAATAAGAATTGAGATATAATTCCCGTAAACTTGCCTTACAAATTTGTAATAATTGTATATTTGTATTATGAATACTTAACCTTTTCAAGCCATCAACAACAGACGAATGTCGATTGTCAGTGATGCTAATAGAGAAGAGTCAAACATGAGTTTGGAACTATTGTATGAATAGAATAAGAATAAAAGTGATATATATATTTGAAATTCGCATCCAGAATATTAACAATCCTATAAAATGCTATACTTACTTATGAATACCTATCCTCCTATTTAGAAACCGCCTGAAAACACAAAAATAATTGCTTGAATAAATGCACATTATGTTAGTTAAATTTACAATTATGGAAAATTCAGAAAAGTGGTCAGTGATGCATGTTCAGAAAGTTTATAGTGGATGGCTACACAGATAACAAGACAAATGCACGTCGCGTGATAAAACTTTTCGATAATTTCACTGGGATATCCGGCTGTAATAGGTCAAAATTCAAAAATTCGTTTCGTTTCATTAGTCGATTTTAAGATAACATTACATGAGTGAAATTAGTACAAGTAATATCACAAGAGGGTCTGAGATTGCCGATAAATTCACGAACATAGTGAGGGTCTGGAAAGCTCAGACCCTCGAGTGATATTTATTCGGACTTTTCGCGAATAAAATAAGAATTTAAATATAATACCTCTATACTTGGGTTACAATAACGTAATAATTGTATATTTGTACTTAACTTTTTTTTTTCAAGCAATTTTGCGACAGAAAATTTTCGATTATCATGAATGCCAATGGAGAAGAGCAAAATAGGGTTTTAGGACTATTTCATGAATAGAATAAGAATAAAAGTGACATATATTTGAAATTCAGGTACAGAATATTAGCACTTGTATTAACGGTATACATGAATATTTATTTTATTCAGAAATGGACAAAAGTCGATTATTACAATCGCTACCGTTTGATTTTCTAATACCATTCGAGAAAAACAAAACAAAAAATAACATGAAGCACCTCTATTTTTCTTTGCATTCTGTGATTTGAAATTCCTAATCCAAAGGTTGTCAATTGTCCATGCTTTTGTTGCTATCAATAGCTTCCCGCCTTCTCTAGCAAAAGTGGTCAGTGATGCGTGTTCAGGAATTATATAGTGGAGGTATAGAGTTGCCTACATTAACCACAAGACAAATACACGTCGTATGATAAAACGTATTTGATAATTTTTTTTTTTCGAAATTTCACTCCGTATTTCGGCTGTGATTCAAAATTCAATATCTTATATCTTGGTCGATTTTAAGATGACATTACATGGATAAAATAGTCACCGTAATATAGCAGTATATTTAATAGAATGTCAGATTATAAAATAATCTATATGCATTATGAAAAAACTGATATCATTTTGGAAAGCACCAGACCGTTTTCTATATGAATTGTTTATTTTCACCAAGAGAGCAAAATCATCACAGGCAGTGTTATCTATGGCTTTCGAAATCGCTTGGGCGAATTTCTTCCTCAATCCAAAGCCCCAAGTTCTCGAGTCAGTAAACAAGACAGCACAGTTTAAACAGTAGGGATGGCTTGGGTACAGTGGGATAGAATTCTGAGTGCTCATGTCACGAAATTGATTGTAACTACCGGTATTTTCCTGCAAATGGCTCTGCATAAAAAAAGAGATGACACAATTGAATACAAACCGAAAACATGTATTGCTAGCTCTTTAATAAATTAAACAGCTATCAGGCATGTACATGCCATAGAAATCCTGATAATAATTACACTGAACGAAAGCATTCCGAAATATTTACTATTAAGTCACCAGTTGGCGATTATGTTGGCACTACCAGCTCTTTTGAATGAAAGCTTGCTATTATTATTTTCTGGTTGCACAAGTTGCGCCAGTATTGCAAAATTCGATGCTGAATCGAATTTCTATGAATAATTCTGACCACATGGCTCTTAGAGGTCCCAAGTTTATACTTTTTAGAAAGTCTCAAAAACACTGAAAAGTGTTCCACCGAATAATAGCTAATATCCGTACTAAAACAAATGGCGCGATCCTTATTTTATTATTATTATTATTATTATTATTATTATTATTATTATTATTATTATTATTATTATTATTTCAGCTTATGTTAGATTAATCTTAGTGTTAAAATGCTGCCAAGAAAATGAATACAGAAATATTAATAAATCGAGACTGTATTTGTGCAGCGAAATTTGCTCTTGGATAGTTGCGTATTTTATACAGATTTTGCAGAGCACCACTCTTATTTCTTTACAATATTCTTCTCTCCTTCCCCATCTAATAAGTTACTGTAAAGCACGGAAAATGCAATATACAATTTTTGTGATATGTGCACGCTTGCCAGTTCCTTAATCTAATTTTTTTTACATCAAAAGTGTACTTTAGAATCGTTGTTATACTTGCTCATCTAAATATAAAATAAGGATTTAGGAGAGAAATTATAGATATAGTAGTAACGCCTAAAAATGTTTGGCCGTCATTCAGACAGCACCATTAAAAATCAAATCCGAAAACCAGACTAAAAAAAATCACAATTAACCCACCTTAATTAATTCTATATAATTACCTTTTATTTCAATGAAAAATACTGAAATTTAATGTCTATTTTGAAAATAATAATTGCTCTGCAACTTCTACATTTAACAGCTGTTCATTAAATATCTAAATTAGCTACGGCGATAACCACGACATCAGGTGCATTCATTGAGAAATATACCCAATTCGGAGCAGGATTTAGGAGCAACAACACCAAAGATGTCAATGCAAGCCGTCCCTATTGTACATACTGTGAAGACCGGCTTAAAATTTACATGCGTTTTAATGATTGGTAATATCACTTACATAATAGACGTATTTTATTGAAAAAGATATTCATTTTGGAAACCATCCTTACGGCCCACCCCCACTGAAATATAAATATAATATATGCATGTTGCAAACCTACTTATAATGTGCCATGTATTGCAAGCGGTAATGTAGATATCATATATGTATTTATGTATAATGCGATTTAACTGTACGTCAACAAAAGAGAAAGTATATCTGATGTTTTATTTAAGTTGACTTGGAAGGCCAAGAGGGGCTTACAACTCTATTCATAGGACGAAGGAACTCGAATTTAAAGTGTCATGCTACGTTTAAAAGGACTACCGTTGCAGGGTTAATAAACTCAAGGACTTTTAAATTCATTGGGGCTTCGATTCCGACAGGTAGCTGTTCAGTTAGCCTTTAAACTAGTGAATGTCAACAAACTGTTTTGAACTTTCAAAAAGTAGCGAACGACACTTATGGCAGGAAAACTTAAACCAACCAATGGAAAATGTATGTTTGAACTTTTAAAGACAGGCGCGAAATTTGCGTGTGCTTGTATGACCCCGTGGCGTCGTTAAGTCAAAGATTATTTGTTCTGAATGTAATATATAAGGAAGCGTTTGCTCCGTCGGGACAAGCTGTTCTCAGTACCCATTTGTCAGTTCTACACGCCGCGAGAAGCAGTTCCAAGATCTACACTGCACATCTAAGTTGCAGCCGCGGTGAGACGCAGCTCAGTTACTCAGCTCTCACTTGACGTACGAATTCATCTGTTAAACAGTTTTCATTTTCATGCGCCGCGCCACTCATCTGCAAGTTTCACACTCGGCGATAGGCACTTGTTATTCTGGCTCCGACTAAGGCACTCAGTTGTAAGATACACACACAGTACACAGTTTCACTTTTAAGTTTCACTCGCGGCAGCTAAGTTTATATTCGACGTATCGTACACAAAACACCAGAGAACGCGAAAGAGTTTGGACATAATAAAGTACCAATATGTATAGTAGGTCGCATCGCATGCTTATTTACAGTATTGAAATACTCTTCCAGTCCTTTTGAGTATGTGTCAACAAAATAGCAGAATTCACCCTGAGAAATTGTTATCATTGAAGCGTCCGAGCTATAACGGGGAGAGAAGCGACTTCGGTCGTTGCTCTTCAGATGCTCAAGGGGGGGGGGAGGCGCCTCTGAGGACCCTGAGTACCCGTGATACTTCTGACGTTATTAGAAGCAGCCGGGCCGGACATATTCGAGTTGTCAGGATGGGTTGAACTCGGCGTGGCAGTGGTCCCGTAACTCACAGTAAATGAGTACCCGCGGCGGCAAGGTGTCCCAAGCGAGTGCCCATGGCGTGTACCTTGGGGGCAGGTGATACCTGAATCACTGTTGTCGTGCTGTGGGTGGTGGCTACCTTAATGCTGGGATGACTCATCTCTTAAAATTGAGTTTGTCTATGCTAGACGTGACCTATTCACCAGTGAGAGTCTGGTAGCTAAGTTCGTTTAGCGTGTTTAGGTGACGAGATCGTCTACGGCCGAAAGACGGGTCGGTTTAGACTCTAGGTACCGTCCTAAATGGAAAAAACCACGGACCTCCGTGAATCCATTTGGACATGGGGAGGGATACTTAGCCGGAGACAACACTTGCATATGATATTTCGGAATTAATACGCTATACAAGAGCTATTTGTGTTTTGTGACTTTTTTATTCTAAAAGAAAAAAAAGAACAGTAAATGGAATTGCGTCATACAGTAGCTAATGAGATTGGGGTGAAATAAAAATGTACGCTTTACAGCAGGAAATGTAATGATGGAATATTTAGATATTCCGGTTTTCTTTCAGCCTTTCACCATTGAGTTCCCCAGTTTTAATCAAACATGTCCTCAATGTGATGAGTTGGTTGTTCCGCACATCAATTGAAATTCAAGGGGTATAGAAACCTTGCGTTTGTTTTATCAACTCTTTTTACCGTACAGTTACTACAATAGACATGAGCCACCATCTTTAATTTTGGTCACGTTTACAGTCGAAATGTAACGCAGGTCTGCGATGGAAAAATTGTTTGGAGTGTAATGCTTTATTTTTACAGATTTATGTATGCTAATATAAAAATACTTAAAAAAATTCAATTACCCACCATTTCCCTCAAATTAATATTCTAATTTTTATGTCTACAGAACCAATAAAATTTACTTGCGTCTTTTAAGCTTCGAGTTTCGCACAGTAATGAATTGATTAATTGATTCCTTTTATTTACGGACGCTTCCCATTCTAATCAGGCGTGAAACGGTCGACAAAGTTTGCTCAGAGGCCTCTTCTTTCAGGCTCGAGGTTCCTTTTCGTGCCGTAAATGTACGACACGGGACCCACGGTTTTACTACCCTTCTGAAGGAAGTCATACTTAGGATTTTTACACCTGAAAAAATCCACCAGTCCTGGCCGGGATCGAATCTGCGATCTTGGGTTTAGGAGGCAAGTATGGTTACCACTACACCACCAGGACCGACTGCAATAATGAAACAATTCTGACTATATATTATGCATTGTTGTTTTATAATACAATTCCATTGTTGCTTCCTTTTCAGGTCAGTTGTACTCTGTGTGAGATGTTTGTTGAATAACAAACAGTGTAGATTTCTAAACTGTGTAAAAAGTTCGGTTTTCTATACCAGTATTCAATTTATTTATGTGTATATTACAAACTTAGCCAAACGTCACTTTTTCACTGCTGTAGTTGTGAAATTATTTATTATTTATTAATGCAAGATGACTTCAAGCGGTGTCATAATTCGCCTGATAGCTTTTGTTACATTTGTGGAGACTTTGTTATAAAGAAACAGCAAGGAAACATTACTGTTAACATATTGAATCTAAATTTTAAATAAACATTTGGCTTAAAATAGCGGTTAATTTTTTGTAAACTAACTTTTCATTTTCAAGTAGATTTTCACTGTAGGCTGTGTTGTTGTCACTGCCTCTAAATGCTGAGCCTACGAAGCGAAAAGTAATTTCCAATCATACCTGTTAGTTAGTAATATACAAACAATATATTGCTTATTTTTTGGTTCTACTGTCCACTTAGTTTGTCCTAAGCAAGACATTGATGACCGGAAACAATAAATTTAGCATTTGTGCCGTTTTGTGCAACCAGAGACAGCTCATATCCTGTAACACTTTTAATTCTGTACCTCCCCACCCAGCGATGTAGCAACGCTCAAATCTAATTAGTGACTGACACTGTTTTATTGAAAAAAGATTAAAGGAATTGGAACATGCGTTGACAAGTGGTGTTACTAAACGTTGTAACTTGTTCTGAACTTGCCTGGTAATGAAAATACTGAAAATTAATTCTATCAACTGGAGTTTCTCGGAAGAGGATTTTTAAATCGGACGCTGTCTCTTTAAGGGCGATTTTTAGCATGGAACGTTTGCTCTAAATATTAGCGAAGCCTCTCAGCTTGACCGGACGTGATGGCACAGGCGTTAACGCTGGGAAATCCCTAGGGAACAGTCATCCTGATCTTGAGGTTTCTCCTGATCGCTTAGGTGAATGCAGGAATGAATCTTTTCTTTCCACTGTCCCATTTCGTTGCTTCTGTTGCAGGCTCGAAGCACCAGGGTGAGGTGACCTATGGCTTGCACTTTGGAAACGTTTCTGCCAGACCCCGGGGTACTCCATCGGTGGGGTGTCTATTTGGAAACAAAGTTAAGATCCCCGTCTAAGTTCGTGCCTCACCGCCCTGGTCAACTTGGGTCTCTCACCACGTCCTGGAGGTGCCTTCACCGGGGGCGTAGGCCCATAACCGACAGACGTTGAGCAAGGCTGAAATACCGAAATCTGCTTGTGGGGCATTCCTTATGGCATATACATAACTTAGACACTACCTGCAGCAAGTTACCTGTTTAGAGCTCTCGGATATGTCAGTCAAAATATTAAAAACAATGTATGAGACAATGGCTAGGTCGCTATTATTACATCGAAGTGAGGGTTGGGAATGGGATAAATAAATTACAATTTCTGGAAGCAAATTTTAGGGATAGGGAGGGAAACATTGATGTATGGTGTGCTACAAGAAGTAGGATGATGGGAACAGCAGCCTACAGCAAAATAAACGTAATTACATATTGGCTAAGAATAATTAAACAACCCTGAAAGCAATATGCTACCGGTGCCAACTAAACAACATGCAATATCCAAAATGATGGGCGGCGGTTGTACAGCGATAATTGTCAAAAATCGATTTAAACGATATTTGGCAGAGGGGTAATAAAACCAGGAATGGCATACTGAAAAAAAATATTATACGACATAGATAGAAGTTTGACAAGAAATAGAAGTGAGATTCATGCAGATGTCATCTCTGGATCTGCAGAACAAAATAAAAATTAACGTCGGGTCAACCATCCTTTGAAAGTACCTGCCTCTCTCTTTAAAGATTTTAAACCATGTTCAGTTTGTGCTAAAGGGAAGAACAGACTCTCTGTAACATTGCACAGGCTTCAACTGAAGATTTGTTGTTCATAGCGTGTCACCTCCATTTTGCTGTTGGGGGACTGAACATGTCATATCTTGCACATCTCTAAAGGCAGGAACCGGATGTGACAACAATCAAACTATTACCACATTAATCTAAAAAAAATTTTAGCGCGAAAAATTATGGCTGTAAAAAAATTATGACCATTCTTTATTTACGGCCGGTATATTCTCAAGAAATGAGACGAAAAGTCATAATGAGGCATCACTATTTCCAAGCATCCTTCTTGTAGTCATCGTCATCTAAATGTAAGAGTAGATAACGTTTGACAGCCGCGAACATCAAAATTTAGTTGTATGAAGTTCATGGAGACTTTGAAAACGCCTCTGGATAAATGATTTTAAACGTGGTCATACTTGCACCAGAAATGAAGAGCCTTCTGAACGCCCAATTAAGATCAACAGAAAGGATTGAAACCACTCACTCATATCGGAATGAAAGACTGACTGGTAAATGTGTGTCACACTGTATAAACTGCTTTGACTATTCCAAAATTAACAATCTGCTCTGATACCCGGTATGTTAGACCTTATCCCACTTTTTGTTTATCTACCCTTGCTCGTTACTGCTGAAGAAAGAAATTCTTACATGCGCAAGAAGTCTTCAAGAGTCTCAACTGTTTCAAAGCGGACAATGGAGCATAAATGAGGTCACAGGAGCTTGAAGAATAACCCTCATGTTGGACAGACCAAGATCCAAGAAAGTATCGATAAAGTAGATCAAAGAATTACTGATTAAAAATAAACGAAATGGCTAAAGCTGTTAGACATTTCAGGAGAATGAGCAATTATGCAAGAGAAAATTAACTCAACATGAATACGGCAACACCTCATCAAAAACAAATCAAAATGTAAATTTCTAACCAAATTTTCGTGCAATTCCAGAACAACCAAACAGAGTTTATGTAACAATTGGTGACAAATGACGAAACATGAGTGCATTACAGTATAGCAGAAATGTAACAACACTCATTACAATGGAAACATCGAGATTGTCACTGCTAGAGGTCGGCCGGAAATATTATGTTTTCAGTTGGGATGCTCAAAGAATTTTGCTGGTTGACTGTTTTCCTACTGGTACAAATAATGTACTTATCTTCTTCACACATCGGGAAGGGGGGTGGAAGGTCCAGTTTGTCAAAGAACAAAGGAATGTACCATCAAGTTAATCCTGGTCCCAACATATGTGTCATTGCTGGCAAAATTTAATGCACTTGAATATGATATACGAGCACTAACCCATCCGCCGTATTCACCTGATTTGGCTCCATCAGACTCCCACCTCTTCCAACAAATTATTAGTAAGAGGTTTTCAACAGAGAAAAGAACTTAAAGTAACTTGTGAAGCATTATGCAGGCCTTGAAAGTATCTGGCTTTCGTGAGAGTATAAAACAGGTACTCCCAACCTGGTCGTGGCACTCTTCTCTCATTGATTGTAAAAGATTGCTCGCTAGTGCTCGGGAGCACCACTGATTCCAAAGTTTATACTTTTGTAAGCGTGACTCTCTATTTTATTTTTAAAATTAGATACCTCTCATTGCGTTTTAACTTTACATATCTTTTGAAGCTGTTGTTTGTGAAGTAGTAGGCGGACGGGAGGGAAGTTTCACACTACGGTCACTGTGGTGCACCTTTGTTGATAGTACATTAAGGTTATTTGTGTTATGGGCCGCCTGAGGCGGCTGCTTACTCGGGAAGCGCAGCCGCCGTAACCGGAAAATGAAGTATAAGGGTCACCGCTCGTAAAGGTAGTGTTTTAATATAGTATGAACTTTTTACTGTGTTTATTACTGATGATGATAATAATAATAATAATAATAATAATAATAATAATCTGTAAATGAAAATAATGTACCTCAGTGTTTTCTGGGTAAAAAATGCCTGTAATACATTTTACTTTTCTTCCGTAAGAAGAAACACGTTTCTTATCATAGAGAAATCTTTTCTTCGTAACATTTTTGCAAGTCGGGAACAGTTTCTCCACTTGGGACACAATTGCCAGGATATTTTCTTTCGAATCGCTTTACCGTGCTCTGCAAAAGCTTGTTTTTACATATGTATCGTACATAAAAGTTCCACAATTAGCACATAATACACGAACGCTGGCACAGCCGCCATCAATTTACTACAAACTGCTACCTGCACGTGGATCATACAGCCTTGACTGGCTTCTCCCAGTGCTCAACCGCGGTCTTCCGGCCCATAACTCAGATAACTTCACTGTAGTAGTTTTGAAATGATGTACAGAGGAAGAAATGTCGTATTGATTAAATGACAGTTTTATAGCGGTCGCTTCGCATTATTTCTACTCCCTGTAAAGAAATTTAAGAAGAAACACTTATGTTTTATATACGTCAGTGTCGGTTTGTCTGGATCCCCAAAACTGAATTCCAACACATACAGTTGCCAGAAGCTATTCATAATATTTCCCCTCAGACATCAACATTTAGAAATGTTAAGCGCTTCCCATGAATTTGGTCATGTAGAAGTATCGGATCTTTAGTTTGAGCTTCGCCATTCAAATTACATTTAAGCTGAAGTAAGCGAAAAGCTGTTAATCTGATGATAGAGTTTTTGTGAAGGGGTGTGGTCCCCCCTCCCCCACAAGACATACAAATACAAAAGGAGGCTTCAAGCTGAGCAGTCGTTTTCCGCTTGTCTTGAAATGTATTGTCTTAATTTCTATGTATAAAGAACAATGGACAAATTTGTATTACGCGAGCCTGGCTCAAATGAGTCCATAGTGAAGAAATAGAAAAAAAAAAAATACAGGGTGAACAAAAACTACCTGGACAAACTTCAGGAGGTGATTACTTACAGTAAAAGGAACAAAAAAGTACATCTGAACATATATCCGGAAATACATATTTTCTAAAGTAGATGGCGCTGATGAACGGCATCTCAGAGTGTTGCAATAGAAGTGGCCCACATGGGATGCAATGCAAGCAAGCGTCCACACATCACTTTTTCCAGTGTTCCAACCTGTAACCGAATAGCGTTACAGGCTACACGGACACGCTGTCCAAGACTTTGCTCACCAGGAACTGGCTTATCATATACAGCACTTTTCAAATGCGTCCACAAGTAAAACTCAAGGGGGGTTAAGTCGGTGATAGAACAGGCCATGCAACAGGGGCGCCATGTGCTATCCATCTTCTAGGAAATGATATTGAGGTGTTGAGGAGCAATAATGCAGAAGTGGGCTGGCGCTCCATCATACATCATCCACATGAGCAACAATTGGTGCAAGTAGGAGGTCGCCAAGAAACCATGTCCAAACATTGATGCTGAATCGTTGCTGATGAGACGATTCAACCATTCCCCAAGGATTTTCTGGTGCCCACAGCTGACGATTGTGTAGGTTTGTGATATCATCTCTACCAAATCCTATTGATCGCTTCATCGATCAATAGGACTGACAACATAAATCTCATCTTTTGTAACACTGAATGTTGTTATGATAGAACGATGCTGTTCATCAGTGCTATATACTTCAGAAAATATGCGTTTCGGGACATATGTTCATATGAACTTTTTGTTCCTTTTCCTGTCACAAATCACCTCATGAAGTTTTTTCACATAGTTCCTGTTCATTCTGTATACTTTCTTCAGGATGATTGGGAGAGACAAAATACCTGATGATAAATGATGACAATTCAATTGTAATTGTATTTTATGTCACATATCTTTGCCTGGTTTATGTGTAAGCAACTTCTTCTTGGACATACTGAATTTCGAACTAACATACAGCCTAAAAATCTGAATAAACTGGTGAGTGTTTTCAATTATTATTAAAATATTGTTATTTGATGTTATTATTATATATTTTAACGGTGCGCATATTTAAATGGAGTATGAAATGCTTTATAACCTTAAAATGATTTAAAACACCTGGTATAAAGGCTTTGAAAAATCATAATAATGTAAAGGGGAATATGAAAGATATTTGCAAATGTTGTTTTGCGAATATCGCCCAATCTATGTGCGTGCCATGCAGACACTAGTTGGCGATTCTAAGCAGAGTATATAGAAAGGACAGTGTACGTTTGCTGACACATAGAGAAAGACGTGGACAAAATGTAAGGCACCGAAATAGATAAAGATAGACTTTTGTTGTTGAAGAAAGGCTCGTAACTGTACAAATGTATAGATGTTAAGATACTCCTACACAGAAGACCGTTTACAACTGGATCAATGGGTTCACCAGCGTCAAGGAATCTGCACACAAGAATCTGAGTACTGGTCATACGTCAATATTGCGGTTTTCCAGAACATTGATTGGCTTGATTTGATTTATTTACGGACGCTATTTAACATCTCAGGTCATCAGCGTCCCATTCCAAATCAGGAAGTTAAACAGCCGATAAATTTTGTTCAGAGGCCTCTTCTTTCAGGCTTGAGGTTCTTTTTCGTGCCGTAAATGTACAAACGGAATGCACGGCTTTGCTTCCCTTTCGAAGAAAGCCATACTTAGGACCAGAACATTGAGGTTGTGTCTGAGTTGATTATGGCTGATAATCTTTGATGAACTGAAATATCAGACAGGCCTCAACCTCGCAACCCTGCACACCATTATTCATAACATAAAGATGTCCGTACATTGAGCTTTATGGGACTTTACACTGACACAGAAGGACAGTTGCGTTTAAGTCTGTCATAGGCACTGGAAATGTATAGTGAAGATCTGGATTTTTTAGGAGAAACACTGACAACGTGGCGAGTAATGTTGTCACTACCACACACCAGAGAAAAAAGCAAATAGGACACTTCAAACATACTGCTAATGAGCTGGTTTTCTGTCAACAGCGAGGGGAACTGAGAGGATCTTAGAGCAGGATTCAACAACAGCGAAATGGGAAGTGATAGACAGGAGTGTTCCTCCAACATGATAATGCCCGACTCCTACCAGCAACATTACGACCGTAAAGTTGGAATCACTTTGGTTAAAAAAAAATGTGCACTATAATAAAAAATATGTAATTTGTATTCCCTAAGTATTTAAATGAAGTTGTTACATCGAATTAACACATTTCTGTTTTCCAATGTAAGTCGCTGGTATTTTGAGCCCAGGAGATCTTTATATACGGTAAAACTTTTCTCATGCACTGAAACCAAACAATACTTTGGAAACACGTGGAAAAGAAATTCACAGAAGTTGTATACCATTTTAGCTCTCATTCTGCTGTACAAAATAAGACTATTGGATTTAATATAGCTTCTCAAGGAGAATGAAAATCGTTTATTTTTTCACCCAATTTTTTAACAAAACATGAAGGAAAATATTTTAAAAAATGTATAAAAAAAAAAGAAAATAAAGAGGATATACAGAATGTTTCAGAAATACTTTTACAAACTTTGATAGTGAATTTCTCATACCAAAACAAGAAAAAAAAAAGTCTATATAAACATATGTCCGGAAATACTTAGTTTTTGATTTATTGTTGAATGTTTACTTCAAAGCGTTTAAAGGTGCAATCTAACAAAAGTTTGTGACCGATTTTTTTTGTGATAATGCAATGATGTTATCGATACAAGTCTTCTGATGCGCTCATTGTATCCTAGATGATCATGTGTTGCCAAGGGGACTTATTTCCATTTGTCATTTGCGCACATTCGTGTTAATCTATTTCTCAGTTTCAGCTCTGTTGCATGTTATGTTGTGTTTAACCATGACAGGATATCCGAGTTGTGCCCTTGCAAATAAGAAGAACAATGTGATTTATGCATGATGGGGCTCCAGCACATTTTAACTGCATCCTTCGAGATGCACTGGCTGATATGTGTCATGACAGATGGATAGGTAGGGGAGAACCAGTTCCATGGCCTGCATGTTCCCCCACCTTAATCCTTTGCATTTTTATCTGTGGGACTACCTAAAACAGTTTATGCAGCACAGAAACCACCTCAATGTGCCATGCAAGCCTGCGAAACCGCTCGACACGGCATGGAGTATTTGAAAGGGTGCGATACTCTATGATCCGACGAGTGCTTGCGTGTGTGAAAACAAGACGTTTCAACGTTTATTATGAGTTTCTCAGTTGACATTGTGTTTAGTGAGTTTTGTTTCTTACTTTGGTAACATTTCATTAACAATTCAAAAATGAAGGCTTTTCTGACACATGTTCATATAGACTTTTTTTCCTTGTTTAGTAAATTATCATTAATAACTCAAAAACTAAGTATTTCAGGACATATGTTTATATGAACTTTTTCTCTTGTTTTGGTAAATTATCAATAATGAAAACTAAGATTTTCCGAACATAAGTTTATATGGACTTATTTTTTTCTTCTTATTTTGGTAGACCATGATTAATAGCTGAAAACCTATGGATTTCGGGATATATGTTTAAATTGTCATTTTTTTTTTCTACTTTTGGTGTTAGGAACCGGTCACCAAAGTTTGTAAAAGTATCTCTGAAACATTCTGTATATGCTAATCTTACAAAAGAGTGCAACAAAATAAGCACATTTCGCTTCAATTTCTTGTTCTAAAGTACAAATCTCAAACGATCGGTATTATTCTTGTAAAGATGCAACATCTTAAAGTTATAGCAATAGTGATTATAATAAAGCTATACTTTCATTTTAAAAATCCTGTAAGGGCGTTGTCCCGCAAAGTTCCTCTAATTATAATTTTAATTAAAGTATGCGTTAGTATTGCAAAACATTTTATTCACAACTTTTGCTACGACAACTAAGAATTTTCATAGACGTAAATGCTTGAAGTACCATAAGTGCATGTATATTAATCGCCATTTCTGCCGCCAGGATGACTTGGAATGCAGAGGAACAACCTGCAGTGACGTATCATGATGACGTCAACACGACCTTGCAAGTGGCCTGTGGGGGTGTTTAGCTTACACCATCGGGCAAATTCAAGGCCACCAGAGCCGACACTAACAAAGAAACCGGAGGAATCTTCTTCACGACGTTTAATTTCTATTTTGTTTCTTTTAGGAATTGTTTCACTCTTATTCGAATCAAGGGCGAAGCGAAACACTTTTCTCTTTTTACAGAGAGCTCACGGCGTTCATCCTGCTGAATGCAAGCATTGTCTTATGAACAAACTTTCAACACTTACTTCAAAAATTCAGAATGGTATAATTATTATGATAATTGAGATATAAAAGAAAGAAAGAAAGAACGAACGAACGAAAGAGCGAAAGAAAGAGAGAGAGAGAGTGAGAGAGAGAGAGAGATAAAAAGCAAGAGAGACAGAGAAAAAGAGAGAAAGAATGAGAGAGAGAAAAAGGAAGAGAGAGAGAGAGAGAGAGAAAGGAAGGAAGGAAGAAAGAAAGAAAGAAAGAAAGAGAAAGAAAGAAAGAAAGAAAGAAAGAAAGAAAGAAAGAAAGAAAGAAAGAAAGAAAGAAAGAAAGAAAGAATCACTATATTGGGGGATAGAAATGGGATTTGGCCTTTCATTTGCTTCCTCTTGCATTTCATAATTACTGTTTTGCTGATTAAAACATTAATTATTTTATTAATACTGCTAATGAAATTTTTAGAAGCAAGCCATTGTTTTGCCATTAAATGTTAGGATGCAATAGGTGCAAATTATGAGAGTTCGGCTCCAAGTCTGGGAAAATTTAGCACACTAAACCGTTTAGACGGAGGTTCATGTTTTATTAGTAATTATGGGAAATAAATTAGAAAAATTTAATAAACTGGCCATGATACTGATAAGAAGAAATACATGCCACTGTTGCTATGCTATAAATAATGACTAGGTAAAATTACGCGGACTAGTCAACAAAGACTGAGAATTTTTTTTTTCAAAGTGCGCTAGACAAGGCCAAGGTTGGTATGGACTTTTTCCAAGTAGTCCCTGTTGAGTTATATGCACTTGACCTAACGTATCTGCCAGTCTTAGAAGATGTTTTTTGGCATCGTCTTCAGAACCCTCTTCGCATTCTTTACGACAGACATTGATGAACCGCAGCCCGAATTTGGGACGAGAGAACGGAAAAAAAAAGCACGTGAACTAGATCCAGGCTGTATGCAGAGTGGAGCGTACATTCTATGGTTTTTTTTTTCTGGCCAAATATTGAGCAAGAACATTGCAATTGTAAGGAGGAGCATTATCAAGGTGAAGGCGCCAACCAGATTAAGGCATGTGTCAGGGCGCTTCAAGACAATTTGTAATACTCCCCAATAACCATTTTTGCAAGATATTTTCATGTTAATCAATTATTCCGTAACAGTGGAAGAACAAAATCACCATAACCTTTCCTGCCGACCGAACAGCCTTGGCCTTCTTTGGTGTCAGATAAAGTGCTTTTTGTTGATTTGGTTTATTTACGGACGCTCTTTAACAACTCAGGTCATCAGCGTTCCATTCAATTGAGGACATGAAAAGACCGATAAATTTTGCTCAGAGGCCTCTTGTTTTAGGCTTGAAGTTATGTGCCGTAAATCTACGACATCAGACCCAAGACTTTACTTCCCTTCCGAAGGAAGTCAACTTAGGATCATTACACTCGAAAAAATCCATAGACACTGGCCGGGATTGAACCTGCGGTCTACGAAGCAAGTATAGTTACTACTAGACCACCAGGACTGACTCCAAATTTCTTGTCAGGCAGCATGTTCGGTAATCCTATAACTAAAATTCAGAAAGGCTGAAATCATGGAGGTACTATTTGTAAAGTGCCTAAATAGATCCATGTAATTAACTGTTTTGCAGCGGTATGGATGTAGAGCGGTACGCCATCTTGCGTGAATATTGTGTTCTCCAAGATATGATTCCGCAATCTGCGGGTAAGAAAGCTCTGGTAGTGTTCTCTGTTTACTAAATCATAGTATTATTCTTCAAAAAAGCCTGGGCCAATGATTAATGTATTGTAAAGTAAAGGCACTGTAAGACCATGAAGACTTTGATCATTTTCTGACCAAACTTTGCAATTACATGTGTTAACTCCACCATTAAAAAGAAGTGTGCTTCTTCCGTTGAGAAACTTTGTCCAGCCGCCAGTCAAGGTTAATTCGAATCTCTCCCAGCTCAAATCATTGTCAGCGTATGTTGCATGTTGAACAAGATAACGTGGACAATACTTTTAATGTTTTATAAAAACCACACCCCTCGTATTGCCTCCCCCTTCATTTTTTCCTGTCTCAATCATTATAATTATGTATCGGAATTCTTAAGAACGTAACAAGAAGTTAGATCATTCAAGCCACGCTATGAGCCAACGCTCGGTAGATAAGTGACAGGCGTAAGGGGAGAGGGTGGTTTGCAGCTCGTGACCTATTACACCTGTTATCTGTTGTCTGCAGCCCAGTATCAACATAACTTCATTCTGCTTCATTCTTGTTTTAGTGCTTAGAAATCCCGTTGCCCAATTAAAATATTTGTAGCTCTTTAAATTTTGAAATGACTTTTGAAAGACTCTTAATATTATTAATTTTATTCAAAGTTCCTTCTTTCTTGTCTATTTTACTTGAGTTGGATTGGTAGGGATAGAGGAAGAATCTTCTATACTTTAATCATTGCTAAGGGCTGGACCTAATGGGGGTACCTCTGGGAGGAAGGAATGAGGTGAGAGAGTTTCCAGGCGGTGAGGCACGGCCGTATAGAGCGCCTCTACGTCGGTGTAGTTCCCCTGCAGTCACCGGAATAGAAATCCTTCCAAAGTGTAATCACCGCACAAAGCACCAGCCCACCTCGTCTGGCATTTCCGATCCTTCAAGAGAATGAACGAAACGAAATGCAACGAAATGGGAGAATGGAAAATTTCTAGAAAAAAATTCTTCCCAGAATCCGCCTAAGTTACAAGAGAAAAACTACAAAAGAAGTAAAAACCAAGGTCAGGAGTAGTACCCACAAGATATTTGAACCCGGGTTTTCACTGCATCACCTCGCTCAGTCCCCCCTCCTTTGTTTTCTTTACGTTCACTACTCTTTTTCGTCCTTCATTTCCTCTTTGCCGTCTATCTGTTCCATTCTTTCCTGTTTCGAAGAAATTCTGCCTGTTGTTGTAAGAGAGAGCAGCTGGCTGTGTTGTCTCACTAATTATGAGTGGCCGCCATGAAACAAAGCTCTTCAGTCAAGTATCCACATTCCTGACCATGACACAGCAAGGTCATTTACACGATGCGTGCTGTGTTGAGGTAAATCTACTCTTTACGCTTGATCTAGTAATGCACTTGGCTTACATAGCAAGTTCGTTTTACTTTATTTAACAATTAAATATACCTGTCTTTCACTATTCTAATTAATAAATATACTCAGATATACAGTTTTTTTTTTTTTTAATTTCAAAAGAAAGCAAACAAGGTGGTTCTGTTTACCGGAGGGGGGGGGGGCTCAAAATTTTGTTATTCCTCTTTCATACTATGTCAAAATTCCTTGAAAAAAAAGCACTTTACTTTACTGCAATTATTTTCCAATCAGCACTTATATCAATATATTAATACAAAGAGAAACCTATTATATTCACATAAAACAATTTAAGTCATGATTTCCCTATACCGCCACGGGTGGCCGAGGTCGTTAAGGTGCGGACTCGTAAGCGGGAGGTCAAGGGTTCGAATCCCGTCAGGGCCGTCCTCCCTGACTAAGATATTTTCCAGGTTTTCCTCAGTCCTCATAAATGGCAAATGCCGGGGAGTTACCCCAAACTTAGGCCTGGAACGTTTCCTTCCTTAAAAAGCCCTTTTCCAATTTATCATTTCATGTATCATCAATGTCACCGCCTGTGGTGTCTCAGTAGTAAAAAGGGCGTTAAACACTGTTCGAAAAAAGACATAAGAAAGGTCACCAAATATTAAAATAACAATGACCACAAGTATTTTGCCTGTAATGAATGCCAGCATATGCTAGTTTTGTGTTGCTGTGAAACTCACTAGTCTGTAAGGATTTCATATACCTACTAAACCTTTTATTTGGAAGAGAAAATATGCTTACTTAGCGTGCAATAGTGTTTGCAAACTAAAACAAAAGAAAGTCAGTCTTTGTTTTCTCAAAGAAACAACAACATTTTGCTTGAACCTCTCTCCCCTTTACTTAGAGCCCCCAGCATTAGTAATCTTATCTTTACCAAACAGATTCTGAAGTCTTTGAAAATTTGATTGATGTCATCACAAGTATAGTACATTAATACAAGTCCTCCGTCGCCCTGGTGGTGTAGTGGTAATCATACTTTCCTCCTAAACCCAAGATCGCCGGTTCGATGTCGGCCAGGACCGATGGATTTTTTCGGGCGTAAAAATCCTAAGTATGACTTCCTTCGGAACAGAAGTGGGTCCCGTGTTGCCTGAAAAAAGAGGCCTCTGAGTAAAATTTGTCGCCGTTTCACGCCCTGAATTGAATGGGACGCTGACGATCTGAGATGTTAAAGAGCGCCCGTAAAAAAAAAAAAAAAAAAAAAAAAAAAAAAAAAAAAAATGAAAAGATGGGCTTGTAACTTTCTGTTTCACGGAAAAACGTAAAACACTTGTGTAAATTACTAAAAAATTATAAGTGACATCACATAAGAGCTAGATGGAGGAACAGCTGTGTTCCACCTATCATCATATATTGAATTAAGTTACGAGGATAACTCGTACCTGTGACGTTTAAATTGGTAATGTACAGACAGTCCTAAGTCTGCAAAATGGGAGCGGAAATTCTGTTTGTGTCAGGAATTGAAAATACTGGGACTAAGGATTCAAAGCTTTCTCGGGAGCAACTGATATATGACACAAAAAACCAGGGAAGAGACTGACGTAAACCCCCCCCCCCAAAAAAAACAGTGGAGCAAATGACATGTAACACTAACAGTGGGACAGAATCGCCGTCGCTCGAAATTCATAGGGGCATACAAATTGCCAAAAATCATCTTCAAGATGCTCTTGTTTGACCGCGCTTTCATGCAGTGTTGCCAACTGCTGAACTAAAGAATTGGAACCAAAAACGAACTAAATTTCACTTCAATGGTGCTAAATATTTTCTATCCTTGACCTGCCATCGCAACACATCCGCACAAATAATAACAATAATAACATTTCAAATTTACCTTCAATTGATGCTTTGCTAAGCGTATACTGTCATGCAGTTACCCTCCACTTCGTCTTCAGCTGTTTCCATTTACCGCCGCTTTGATACACAACACTCGTTCCTATGCGACCAATGGCCCTCTCTGGTAGCTTACATGTCTAACAATTGCTGTTACTTTTTGTTGAGAAATTTGCAGATAGCAAAGGAAGTTGCACCCTATTTCTTGATTTGTTTTTTACTACATTAATTACAATGAACACCGTTCTATGTCCCCATTAGAGAGAGGAAGTATGAGAATGGATATAGCAAAGGATATTAAATCAATGAAGGGACTGTTTCCAGCCAAATCTCTGTAATTAAGAACTTCGCTGCAAAATGTTTCAATTACCATTGCACCAGTTAACGTAATTAAGAATTTTTTATTGATTTTCAATATTGGTCACCAGAGCAGGCGTTAGGAATAATGGTGCCAGCTGGCCATTTTTTTCCAGGGAGAAACACTCCATTTATTCCAGAAGTTCTACATTTTCTGTGAGTCTTTGTCTTAAATAGTTTATTAAAACTTGAACAAATTTAATTCACCTTTTCCGGAATCCATTCGCTTAATTGTGTGGAATATTGGCTCTGGCTATCAGGGATTTGAATCCACAGTTTAGATATGCACTAAAACCGATAAAATCATCAATTGAAGTTACCAGGGGTCTATTTGTTGTGTTGGCACATAGAGATTTAATAATTAAGGTCTGACAGCTGCGAAATGGTGTCATCATGATTGAACGATTCAAAAAATTTATTTACTGTCTGCCATTCGTTTAATATTGGTCTCAAAAAAAAAGGACGCACTTGCGATTTTGGGTGATGGTGTAAAAGGGCGCAAAACTGCCAAGTCATTAGCGTCCAAAGTTGTTTTTGGGGGCCGCAAACAGTAGAGTACGTTAAGAGGTCGGTAAGTTACATAAAATCCTAGATTTTACCCCAGATGTTATAAAAACCCTAGATTTTACCCCAGATGTTATAAAAACCTTAGATTTTACCCCGGATGTTATAAAAACCCTAGATTTTACCCCAGATGTTATAAAAACCCTAGATTTTACCCCAGATGTTATAAAAATCCTAGATTTTACCCCGGATGTTATAAAAACCCTAGATTTTACCCCAGATGTTATAAAAACGCCAGACTGTATCCCAAAGAGCATGCCCAAAGGGGCTTTTTTTTCAAAAATGGGAGCCAAAGACGAAGCAAAATAGGTTAGATCTAGCCTTAAAAGAACTAAATTCTGCTTCTCAGAATAATGGCTAACCTCCTAACTTAAAAGTCTAACTCTCTGCAACAATTCGTTCCCGCCTTAACTTCATTTTGTGCGCATTTAATTATTCCCAGCTCCCTTATGCTTTAAGTGAGCCTCCGATCAATATAATAAATTTATCTTGTCAATTTAGAATGTCTATTCTTTCCAACAGAACGAATTAAAAAAAAAAAAAAAATTATGTATTTCAGAAGATTGCGCTCTTCAAGTTTTGTTGGGGGGGGGACTCTGTATAAAGCAACTTAAATAACTTCCGTGTTATTCGGTAAGCGCATTTCCCATAGTTGGTAAAATCTTATCGCGCTGTATGTTTAGCACTCTTAAGAAAATAAATTGTTATATACCGTTACGAAAAACAATTGCTACATTATTTTAGGCACACAATTCAATTAAAATTCCATCATTCCAACCCCATTTAAGGAACGAAGCGATGAAAAGAGTCCAACACTTATTGATTTCAAACGTTTCAGACTTTCACTAAGAGAAATTTCTGCACAAAAAGAAAGTTCCTAGTGGGATCTGCAATATACCATATAATGTTATAAGGAAATATAAGTAATAGCGGGTCTTCCTCGTTCTTGTCAGCAGAGACATATTTCTAACGTTGAGAATTAATTTATTTATTCAACCGTCAGTGTAACAATTTGTGCTCGCACTTTCCTATTAGCGCTATGGAGTTAATATATGGAAAATGTTAGGATACGTTTTGCTGTGATAAACCCCCCAGGATTTTGCTCTGGAAAGTTTTATGTAATAAATATTATGGGAGAAGACAAGCAAATTTTCAATGCAATGCTTTAAATTATTTAAAAATGATTTCAAAACTTTTCAAATACAGCTGCACCAAGTCTGGATTTAAATAAAAAAGAATTTCACGTTAAAATAGTACTCACGATAAATATTTTAAATATTGAAAGATTTAATCATTAAACTGCAAAGAAATATCGCAGGAAAATTAATGATGGGTCGATTCCAAACGTTCTCCATACACGATACTTATGCATGTTTAGACTTATGAATACGTCAATAGATGGTAAACAGATACTAGTGCGCCAGTGACGTTGCCCGCCGGGCTGAAAACACTCAACTGCTGCACTAGCTACTGTGACTGCTGGTGCCCACGTACCCGAGCGGCTAGCCAGAAGTGAACGACAGCGGAGAGAGCCGAAGGTAATGACTGGCACAGCTATTAGCTAAATAATTCCGCTTCAGATTCAATGGTACAATAGCGCAGGCGGTTAGAGCATCATTCTGCACTTGTAGAGATAGGATAGTGGGCTCCAATACTGAAAATTAATTTTTTTATCCTCTACCGGAGTTATAGCAGATTTGCCACAATTACAATGATTTACTCGCTACACCACTGGGTTTCTAGGATTGGCCCGAGGTTAGCCTACAGATTAGGTTAGTGTGTTTATATATGAATTAGTTGCAAATTGGAATAAGGGCACATTTCCCACCGTTACAATAGTTCACCCGCCTAATAATGCCGTCATTACAGTGATTTATCCATTCCTATCCATTTATATTTACTAAGTAAAGTGGGTGTGGATAAGTTCGGCTCTCTCCGTTGTCGCTCGCTTCTGGCTAGCCGCTCGGGCATTTGGACACTTAGCAACAGCAGCAGCTGCAGCAGTAAAATTGTGTATATGTTTAGATTTTTTTTTTTGATCCGTTTTATTTAAGGACGCTCTTTAACATCTCAGGTCATCAGCGTCCCATTCTATTCAGGGTGTGAAACGGCCGACAAATTTTTTTCAGAGGTCTCTTCTTTCAGGCTTGAGGTTCTTTATCGTGCCGTAAATGTACGACACGGGACCCACTTTACTTCCCTTCCGAAGGAAGCCACACTTAGGATTTTTACGCCCGAAAAAAATCCATCGATCCTGGCCGGGTTTGAACCCGAGACCTGGGGTTCAGAAGGCAAGTATGGTTACCACTACACCACCACGACCGACATACGAGGTCTGTTCAAAAAGTATCGCTAATTTTGTGTTTTTTCAAAAAGTATTTATTTAATCATGAATATCTATTTTGTCCCCTTCAAAGTAATCCCCATCAGATATAATACACTTTTGCCAACGTTTTTTCCAATCCTCGAAGCACTTTAAAAAATCGTTTTTGTGATCTTGTTCAGCTCCTCCTTCGATGCCGTCTTTATCTCCTCAATCGTGGCGTAGCGTCGTCCATTCATGGGCCTCTTCAGTTTTGGGAACAAAAATAGGTCACGGGGGACAGGTATGGGGGGTACGGTGCCTGCGGCATCATAAGTGTGTTGTTTTTGCCCAAAAATTCGCGCACAAGCAACGATGTGTGAGCAGGGGCGTTATCATGGTGCAAAAGCCAATTTTTGTTCTTCCACAAATCCGGGCGTTTCTGGCGGATTGCTTCGCGCAAATTGCGCATAACTTGCAGGTAATATTCCTTATTGACCGTTCTACCCTGTGGCAAGAACTCATGATACACCACGCCCCTGTATACGAAGAAAACTGTAAGCAAAACGTTCACATTCGACCGAACTTGGCGAGCTTTTTTCGGTCTTGGCTCGTGTGGCAGCATCCATTGGGATGATTGAGCTTTAGTTTCCACGTCATAACCATAAACCCATGATTCGTCACCAGTTATGACCCTCTGGAGCAAATTTGGGTCGTCGCGGACAGAGTTCAACAGCTCCTTAGCAACGTTAATGCGATATGTTTTTGGTCGAAAATGAGCAACTTTGGTACGAATTTTGCGGCGACCCGTCTCATGCCCAAATCATTGGTAAAAATCGAATGGCACGAGCCAATCGATATGTTTAGGTCCTCAGCAACTTCTCTAACGGTGACTCGACGATTGGCCAATACTATTTTCTTCACTTCTTCAATGTTTTCGTCTGTTGTTGACGAGCTCGGGCGTCCGGGACGCTCTTCGTCGTTTACATCTTCTCGACCCTCTGAGAACATTTTGTACCACCGATAAACGTTTCTTTGGTTCAAGATAGCCTCACCATATGTCACAATCAACATTCGGAATGCATCCGCGCACTTAATTTGGTTTTTCACACAAAATTTGATACAGATTCTTTGTTCCATTTTTTGGAATAGGCAAAAATCGAAGACGACCACAACATGTCCAAGCAAAATAGCTGTCAATAATTAACTGAACATTCACAATGGCCGAGATTGTCGACATAAGTGAGGGACATGAGTACCAACATAACACCACAAAACAATCGAAAATCGAATATACGTAGTCCGCGGAAATTCATAAGTCGCGATACTTTGAAGAGACCTCGTATATATTTAGAATAGGAATGCTAGTATTTATAGTGCACATCATAAAAAGTATTCCTGGGATTCATATATTGAAACAACTCCATCTAACCTCGAGAAATGATATTGCGTTTTATTAAAAAGAATAATGTCTGCATGCCTTTTTGTTCGGTAAGTTATAACATTTAAACATAATAAAATCAATAAGGTACTTGAAAATACAGTTTTTATTCGTTCTATTAAGTTTCTTTGCCCTCAGGACTACGAGAGAGCTCATTATAAAACTCTCAAACTTTATTCCTTTAGGCAATTACTAAGTACTTTTCTCCTTTTCCTTGTTCCGATATGAATACACATATCTGTCTAAATGTAAGAAAAGAGGTCACGAATTCTGAATAATTATTTTAAACATTTGAAAGTCAATCAGCTTATTAAAGTTCTTAGTGATATATACGTAAGTCTTTTCTCATATTAATGCAATTGAATTTATCCAGTTATATAATTGTATGTATATTTATTTACTATTGTTTATTTAACGTTTTCTTTGGAAAACTAATTATTAAAAAAGAAAATATCGAATATTTCAATTAAAATGTCCTTTAATTTCTTTGCCCATTAAGGCTATATAACATTATTTATAAGAACTGTTGATTTGTTTTATTTAAGGACGCTCTTTTAACATCTCAGGTAATCAATTCAGGGCGTGAAACGGGCGACAAATTTTGCTCAGAAGTCTTTTCTTTCAGGCTTGAGGTTCTTTTTCGTGCCGTAAATGTACGACACGGGACCCACGGCTTTACTTCCCTTCGAAGGAAGTCATACTTAGGAGTTTTACATCAGAAAAAAATCCATCGATCCTGGCAGGGATTGAACCCGCGATCTTGTGTCTATGAGGCAAGTATAGTTACCACTAGACCACCAGGACCTACATTTATAAGAATTACCACGAAACTTTCTCACCGTACGAGATATAACATCTATTTACATACTATTTACACAACACATGGAGCAGGAAAAGGATGGCGTGCGGGGGCGTAGTGTTGTTGACTGCTGGTGGTCGTGGTCTCGATGTCTGCCCGAGCTGCTCACTGATGACGTCTGCTCCAATTCTGTTGAATTTGATCTCAGGGTCCACTGGAGTGTTTCGTGGATCAGTATAGATCCACGGGAACGAGAAATGTGTTGCCCAAAAGATACACCAAGTTGACTTGTTCAAATATTTTATTCACAAATAAACATATTGGGGCTACTTCCTGACTGCTCGTCGCTGACTTCACTACTCACTTAAACTGACTTTAGAATCACCTTAGAAGTACCTAGAATCCTTCGACCGCTTTAGAATGACTTAAACTGCCCTCGACTGACTTTAGAAATGACTTAGACTGATTGCTTTCGTATGACTTAGGCTGCCTGCTTCCGTATATCTCTCGTGTCTCTCCCGTGAGTCTAGTATCCACCGTGTCTCTCGTATCTCTACTGTCGTCTGTTGTTTCTGACTTCTGTACTACAGTTTTCTACCACAACGCCACGCCTCTCGCTAAATTAAATTACCTCATATATTATCCTATTTCCGTGTTATATGTTCATCATTGGCTATCCTAAAAATATTTATTTGTATCTAAGTTCTCCTTATTCGTTGACTTTTATCCGATGCCCATTGGCTAGAATTATTTTCTCCCTCCTGATCTACAATGTCTTCCCACGAACCTAAATTTTCCAAGAACATCCTGTCATAAATTTCGGCACTTTGCTTATATGCTGATTTCTATTGAGGCATCTTTTGCCTTGTTTGTAGATTTCCAAATGTTCTCAGAGATAACGCACGTAGTTATGGACGGTTTTTAAGACCTTGTACCCCCGGCTTTTCTGCAAAACATTTTCGTCTCCGTTCTGACATTTCCGTTTTCTCTTAAATTATTGCTGACTTTGTTCAAATACAGCCGTTACAGCCACATGTTTTCTTACTGTGAACTCCTAAGTATTTCCTGGGCAGAAGTTTCGTGACCTAACAAAAGATATTTCACCCTTTCCTCAGCCTTGTCTAAGGAGTGGTCAGTGGACGAAGCGGCAGGTATACATCTCTGTCTCTTTCTCACATCTTTTACCACAAAATGTATACAAAACCCTTTTGTGAGATACAGTCACCTGTCAAATGACATACACATAAGTACAAGTTACAAATTATTTCAATTCCTGTTATACCTATCTCTAAATGAATTCATTATACATATACATAACAATTACCCTTATCAAATCTAATGCCTTTAGAGATATAACTCTGCAGCCTCAAGTTATTAAATTAATAAAGGCAGCCTTATTTAGGGCTTCAAGTATAGCAATGCATGACCGTTGTATTTTAAAAATAAAGCGTCGAAAAAAAAATAATGTTTTATCTAGGAAATAAAAAGTGTTTGTAAATAACGGGTATTTGCCTAAGCAATAAAAAAGACATTTTTACTTTTGAACGGTGTTTCAATGGTATATCTCCCGTAGAAATAGTTTCGTCGAGAATCTTACCACAGCCTTTTAGCAAATTCCGAAAGAATGTAGCCATTGCTGTTGCATCCACATAAAGATTTTTGAAAAATTCCTTAAAATCTCCACTTACTTAATAGTCACCAAAAATGTATATGAATGTGTGTATGTGTGTGTGTTAACGCGGCCACGATTTTTTTTCAACGAAACTCGGTATATGACTACCAATTAACTAATAATTCATCGAGTTTAAAACCCAACAAAATTAGATCATTAGAAGGGAAATTAGCGGCCTCAAAATTTGTTTTTCTCAACGAAACTCACAACATAACGATCAATTAACAAACGATTTGTCAAGGTCGTTAACCAGCAAAATTGGACCATTGAAGGTGGAGAGGTTAACCTAAAGCGAAAGTTTAAAAATCGCTCTAGCGGTCGCAATTTTAGTTTTTCTCAACAAAACTCGGAATATGCCATTGAAATAAAATAAGAAAAGTAGTTTATGAAAATGATTGAAACCAGACTATTATAAGTGGGAAAATATCTGAAAACCAAAATTTATAAATCATTCTAGCGGCACCATTATTTGCTTTTTGTAACGAAGCTCTGTACAAACCATTTGAATAAAATTGTACAAATAGTTACTGAAATCGCACCATCAGGAGTAGGAATATGGCGAACTGGATTTAACCTAAAGGGAAAATATAAAATCTCTAGCGGCTGCAATTTTTGTATTTTCTCAACTAAACTCTGTATATGCCATTGAAATAAAACAAGGAAAAAAATCTGGAAATGAATGAAATCAAATTATTAGGAGTGAAGGTTTACCAGAAACCCACAATTTAAAAGTACTCGACATACTACCATTTGAATAAATTAAAAAAAAAATGTCTCTGAAAACTAGGGAAATCTGACAATTGGGAGTAGGGGTATAAAAACCAAAATTTAAAAAGCTCTCAAGCGTTTCTCTCAATTGCTAAAAAGGGGGGGGGACAATTTAATTTCATAATTTTTAACGATGGATATGTTTTATTTTTGACAAAAGCATTGCTGTGAAGACAGCAACTGTGAAATATTGATCTATTTCTGTCACGCTCATCATATACCCAGCCGGTATCAAAAGAGGCGGCAAACTTTTGATATGACCGTTACTCGATATCGCAACAATAACACCGATAAACTGTCCTGTAGCTGTAGTTTGTCAGCTGTTAAATCTCAGACTACTATTGGCTGAAGCTAAAATTTTATTGGTGTGGTAAGACAGAGAAGCTCTATCGCTGTATTTTCAGAGGCTCTGAAATAAAACGTGGCGTTTAATTACACTGGCTTGGCCCGTCTTCTACAACAGAAGGGAAATGGCCAGAGGCGAGCGTTTTGAATTATGGGCTCCTTGCAGAAGTCACCACTTCTCCCAAATTTCTATAAACTCTGTTCTGTGTGCTTTTTCCCCCTCCCTCCAGATTTGATTCTATTTTCCAGTTTTGTTTATTTTTGTGGATGTTTTTTAAGTTTTCAGAAAATATCATGAATACTTTCATATTAGACATTTCTTTAAGGGTTTTATCACTTCCTACGAGCATTCTATAACAGCAGAAGTGTGAAAGTTTTGGAAAGTAATAAACTCTGCTTGATTTTGTTGTACTGCTAATTTAACTAGTCTACTCCTTCCATTGTACTCACTTTCACATAAGAAAATAATATGATCAGTGTTTAATTATTGTGCATCAAGTAAAAAAATAACATACAAACGAAGTTACTCAATTATTCTCACTATATGGAAAATATCCTGACAGGTTGGTGGAAACAAAGCTTGGTACGTATAGGCTATAAAAATAAAATAGAAATTTGAGAACAAAAGAGAGTTTTTGAGGATGATGAAACTTTCAAATTAAGAACAAATTCCGGTGTTGAGTTATTCTGTTACAGTAATCCCCTTGCATCTCCAAAAAACCTCCTATGTGGCTGGTAGCGCGGCGACAGAAATGGTCATAGTATTAGTCCACGGAATCTTTAAGGAGACCCTTATTATAGCCAGGTATGGTGACCACAAACTTCAGACTGTATTATCGTATGAAAGGAGAGCAATGAGTTAACGAGAAAAAAGTAAAAACTCAAAATATAAAAAACGAAAAAAAAAAATGGTTATAAAAGAATCTATGAGCAAAATACTCATGTGGCAACAACTCGCGGGTTAATTTTTTTTTTTTTTTTTTTTTTGAGTAGTGTTTAACGCCCGTTTTTACTACTGAGGCACCACAGGCGGTGAACACTGGTGACACGTGAAATGATAAATTGGAAAGGATTTTTTTAAGGAAGGAAACGTTCCAGGCACAAGTTTAGGGCACCTACCCGGCATTTGTCATTTATGAAGATTGAGGAAAACCTGGAAAAAACCTAGTCAGGGCGGACGGTCCTGACGGGAATCGAACCCCAGACCTCCCGCTCACGAGTCCGCGCCTTAACGATCTCGGCCACCCATGGAGACAACCCGCGGACTAAGGAAACATGACATTTCCTATCTTGGCATTGTTACATTTAGGTGTATACAGGAAAATTTCTAGTAATACATAGTTATGTAGCCGTGTTCATCGTTTACCCAACCGGCTTACTTTGAGTAGGTAACAATTGCGTTAACACATTTTTTACAGCCGTTGATAACATTGTGATAGAAATTCTCTGTCCTCCGCACCAATAATATTTTAGCTTAAGCCTGTCTGGGATTTAACAACAGACAAACTCCACGCAGTAATGTAGAATGGCAGCCTATTGTCGTCACGTTCTGCTCAGAGCCTTTGAGACCAACGATAGAGTTTCTGTGTCTACCGCACCAATAATATTTTAGCTTCAGCCAATAACATTCTAGGATTTAACAGCAGATAAACTCCATGTGGAGTGGTGTAACAGCTTCAGCCAATAGCAGTCTAGGATTAACAGCAGACAAACGCACAGCTGGGGAGAGTTTATCAGTGTTATTGTTTGCATATCGAGTAACGGTCATTTGACGCCTCTTTTGATACCGGCTGGGTTACGATGAGCTTGGCAGTAATACCTAGTCTACCATAAATATTGTTACAAACTTTTGAAGGGAACTGTACCAGGTGTATCGGCAATCAGATAAGTTTTGCTGCACACCCTCATTGTTGAGTTCTGGTACAGCAGGAACAGTATCACCGCCACGGGTGGCCGAGGTCGTTAAGGCACGGACTCGTGAGCGGGAGGTCTGCGGTTCGAATCCCGCCAGGACCGTCCTCCCTGACTGGGGTTTTTTCCAGGTTTTCCTCAGTCTTCATAACTGGCAAATGCCGGGGAGGTACCTAAACTTAGGCCTGGAACGCTTCCTTCCTTCAAAAAAAAAAAAATATCCTTTCCCAATTTATCATTTCATCTCATGTATCATCAGTGTCCACCGCCTGTGGTGCCTCAGTAGTAAAAACGGGCGTTAAACACTACTCAAAAAAAAAAAAAAAAAAGGAACAGTATCATACAGTGCTTCAGGTTTAATCATTGAAGAAGATTATGAAAATCGTGTAGCTATGATACCCTTTCAAACAGATTTTTCAAATCCTTAAGGAAATTGGTAGAGACGTAATGGTAAAGTTCATGTTAATATTAACAGAATACAAGCTGGGTTTTCTCAAAAATTATACTATATCTATCCAAAGGAAAGTTTTAACATTTATTAAGAACGTCTTTCTAAATTAGATATTGTTTTTAAGTTTTGGCTAGCCTTAATTGTTGTTATTTTACAATTATTTTAATAAGCCTAAAAATATTAATTTTTTAAATATTTTTTCTGCTTTGACTACACCCTTTTTCACAAACTATTAATCTGAGCTTCTTCAGATTTTGAAATCAGTTTGCAAACATTATATTTAACATTACTGATGAAGTACATTTTAATTATTAAAATGTTTACATTTAGTCATTTTATGCAAATTTCAAATTATATTTATTATAATTTTTTTTTCGGAAATCTCATGCTGGGTAAGTTAAAAGCTTTCACCAGCTATATTAGAGCAGTTTTGCAGGAAAAAAAACTTAGTTTTTAAGAAAAGCGCACCTAAAGTTAAAAATATGCGAGTTAAGGCATATGACAAAATAAAACAAAGAGTGGTGTGTCTTTTGTGTAACAGCATAGAAGTCATATTAAAATTGCCACTTTATTACATTTAAACTCTCCAAACTATCTGTTTAGTAAGTGCATTACATTTACATTCATAATTATTTGAGCAATTATATTGCAATTGTAAAACATTGCTCTCCCATGATGTAAAGTTGCCTTTCTCCAGTCACATCCTGGGGAGAGGGTGTCGAACTTTGATTATGCAGTTACAGAACCATACGTAAGCAGCTTGATGGAACTAACCTGGAGAAAGTTTAGGCAAATGAAATTACTTTGAGAACTTCTAAACTCAGGGATATTACAAAACATATTTCCCCAATTTTACCTGAAATGCAATCTCATTTTCAAGGGCTTCTGGACTAGGTTCTTAATGCTGAGCATATAGGAAATGAACTGCAAAACTCTGACTAATCGAAGAAAAAAGATAAATTGTTATCTTTTAGTATGAAATTATTGAGAAAATGAAGACTGAATGTATGCAAATCTTTTTCTTCATTTACTGGATCCAAAATGGAAATACTCCTCTTCCAAAATCAAAAATTTATGCTTAAAATCAATGTTACAACACAATTTATGTATTTGTCGAGAATTTATTTCAGAAAAATACTTGTCATCTTTATTTAACTAACGAAAACGTTTTATTACAGAAAAAAAAAATGTCTTATATCCAAATTGTCAAAGTTCAAGGGATATTCAGGTTATATTTGATTTTCTAAAAATCTATTCAAATGGAATTATATGGTTATAGAAATAATGGCTTCAAATGTAATTCAAATAATTACAACCAATGCTACCATACACTACATTTCTAATTCTGGATTCAAACATAACCTATAATTTACAAACAAATGATGACATTATAGTTGCAGAATATACGTACTATAATAACAAATAAAACCAGAAAGAAAACTAAGCTGAAGTTTTATAAATTCATGGCTTTCCCTGATTTAATATTTGGAAGCGAAAATTAAAGATGCTTATTGGTTTAGTATTTACTTCACCGTGATGTTTCGCTGTTTCAAATGACAACATGGTACCTAATGCAACCCAGAGAGTTGACCCGTATCAATGACGGGAACACGCAATGGACAGGATGTCGCCAATTACATAGACTTGACCCCCTGATACACATCCAAATGTCGCCGAGACCTTCAGCTCTCACAAAGTTATTCAGTTCTTCCTTTCTTAATTTTCTTCTTGCTCTATTATTTCGCAAAGTTTTCCCTCGATTTTAAATTGGTCTAGATAGTTTATTTTCACTTTTATTCTTCTTTCCATATCGTCTATTCATTCATTTTTATATTTTTCTCTCTGTTTTCGTTAAGGTTCCAAATAAAATATAACAGGTTCTGTGACTTTCTTTAGAATTTTCTACTCCAAAATACAATGCATTCGGAAAGTTAGACTCAGCCATGATCCTAATAAAAACAGGGAATGGGTATAACCCGTACAGAGATGCATGCAAACAGGCCGAACTGAATATGGTCATGCGCACTAATATAATCGTTTTGATCAAAAGTAATATCATAAGAGAGCCTGGGATTCCGATAAATTCACGAGCAAAGTAAATGTATCTGGAAAGTTCAGACCCTCGAGTTATATTTATTAGGACTATTTCAGGAATAAAATAATAATTTAAATATAATTCCCCTAATTTAGCTTACAATATTGTAATAATTGCATATTTACAATGTGAATACTTAACCTTTTCAAGTCATCTTGCAACAGACGAATGTCGATTGTCAGTAATGCCAATAGAGAAGAGTTTAAGACTATTTCATGAATAGAATAATAATCAAAGTAATATATATTTGAAATTCGCACATATAATATTAACAATTGTATCAAATATTATACTTACTTATGAATACCTACCTATTCAGAAGCCGTGAGACTGAAAGAGACGAAGGTCGATTATTACAATCGCCACTGTTCGATTTACTAATACCAACTGATAAAACAAAACAGAGATAGCAGTTTACCATTCTGTACAACGTATTTATTACATTTGTGGTGGATTATTTCAGACTGTTTGACTGTTCAGAATGTTTGAGTGAATGCGCATTATGTTAGTTAAAGGTACAATTATTGAAAACACAATTATCAAATTTGAATGAAGAGGATGCAAATTCATTGGATACAAAGGACATTTGGGAATTAGTAAATGAAGATGTGGAAACAGAATTCCGCACTTTATTTAGTATGTCTGAATGATGTACTTGATTAATCTGTATGATGCTCAGGAATTTTAGTGGGGATATAGAGTTGGCTACACTGACAAAAAGGCAAATGCACTTCTCGTGATAAATGGATTTAATTCATCTCTACGATAATTTCATTGCAATATCGGACTGTGATTAGTCAAAAGTAAACTTTTTCTTTCATTTCATTGGACGATTTTTTGAGAAGTCACATAAGTGAAACAGTCTAGTAAATTTGTCGTCATTTCGTATTTACTTACAAAATATGCATTCGCATTGATTTATTCCATTTAACTTTCTTGTCTGTTTTATTTTTTCCGATTTTATAAGTTGAATAAAAAAGTAACCCATTTTTTTATTTGATTTATTTATGGACACTCTTTAACATCTCAGGTCATCAGCGTCCTATTTAATTCGGGGCGTGAAACGGCCGACAAATTTTGCTCAGAGGCCTCTTCTTTCAGGCTTGAGGTTCTTTACCGTACCGTAAATGTACGACACGGGACCCAAGGCTTTACTTCCCTTCCGAAGGAAGCCATACTTAGGATTTTTACGCCCGAAAAAATCTACCAGCCCTGGCGATCTTGGGTTTAAAAGGCAAGTATGGTTACCACTACACCACCAAGACTGACAATTCATTATTAAATACGTTTTCCTGTAGGTTATCCAATATAAAAAATAAAGTAAAACAGGTTAATCAACATGAAAGCTTATGTAGAAATATATAACAGTTTTAAACATGGACTGAAAAAACCTCAAGTAAACAGGGGTCATATTGAGTGCGAATTCTACCCGGAAAGTATTCAAATCGACATGTAAACGTTACAATATTTGTTTGTACTTAATCAAGAAAAAAGTACTTGATTAAAAAAAAAAGTTGATAGGTTACTTTCTATTTCCATTAAAGTGCCTTTTGTTTTTTGATGTTTTACTATATTCATTTGTCCCAATATCGTCTGATATTGTTCAAAGTTCTGTATTCAGTTTTAAACAGCAGTTTAATAGCAATAGCTATTGTAATACCGTTTCTATTAGAAATGGGTCGATACTGACATTTCTCGATACTCGATACACATAAGGCGGTCCTGGTGGAGTAGCGGTAACCATACTTGCCTTCTGAACCCAAGATCGCGGGTTCGAACCCGGCCAGGATCGATAGATTTTTTCGGGCGTAAAAATCCTAAATATCACTTCCTTCAGAAGGGAAGTAAAAACATGAGTCCCATATCGTACATTTACGGCACGATTAAGGACCTCAAGCCTGGAAGAAGAGGCCTCAGAACAAAATTTGTTGTCGACTGTTTCATGCCCTGAATCCAATGGCATGCTGAAATGTAAACCAGTCAAATGAAACAGCTGGAATCTGTCTATGAAAACCTAAAAATTAAGGAACCTAAACTTGTGAATGCTAAACATTTTTTTTTTTTTTTTTTTTTTTTGTAAGGTTAACCCGAAGTAACTCCGTGATGGGTGAGAGACTCTAGTACAAGACCATATTCTTCAGAAGTGCACCATCAGATTGTATTTATCACCTCTGAAAACAGAATACGAAACCTTTGACAATTTGCAAACGGCATGTACATCTTTATGTCGTTGGGGATTTCGCCCTAAGACAAAGGGGTTCATAGACTAGTCTTTCATCACGTTGGTAGAAAGTCTTTGACACCTATGGTGACTACATTTAATAATAAATGTATTATTTTATTTATACCTTCAAATTTTTGATCCGAAACTGACAGAAATGTTTGGTTATCTTATACGATGGTAGGTCCATAAGTTTCCGGCCTAACCATTTTCTAGGTATGACAATTTACTTTTCAATAATTATCTTCATAGCAATACGCTTCTCACATCTTTGAATTAACATTTCATCCCCCCCCCTTAAATAGTCAGAAGTCTTGTCTGCAAAATGGGTATAAACAGCATCCATCACTTCTTCGTCACACCTAAATTTCCTTCCTGGAAGGTCCTTCTTGAGTTTTGAGAAGAGGAAATAGTCACTGGGAGCTAGATCTGGGCTGTAAGGTGAATAGTCGATCTCCTTCAAGCCACATTTCTTTACAGCTTCCTTTGCAGCAGCTCTTTGTCGTGAAGAAGGCGCACACCACCACTCAGCTTTCCTTGCCATTTTTATTTAATAAGCACGTAGTCTGTGCAGCAGGTCAGTATAGTACTCCCCATTTACTGTGGTGTTCCTCACCTTGAAGTCAATGAAGAGCATTCCTTCACAGTGCCAAAAGATTGTGGTCATGATCTTCTTGGTTGACTGAGTGACCTTGGCCCTTAGAGGGGGTGCTTCGCCAGGTTTACGCCTCTCCATTGATTCTCTTTTGGATAAGGGATTATAGTAGAAGATCATAGATTCATCTCCTGAAACAATGGTTTGCAGAACTTCTCTCTCGTTGCCACGGCAGAGGCCTGACAACAGATGACTCGTTGCTGCTTTTGGACTGAGGAAAGAGGTCTAGGTACCCATCTTGCACTAACCTTATTCATGTTTAAATGTTTATGAATAATTTTAAGAACTGTTGTTTTAGAAAGACCCAACCTTGCTGCCATTGTATAACTTTGAGCCGACGGTCTTCCATGATTCCTCCTTCAGGAGCGAGCACCTCCAAGGGCCGACCTGTACGGTCTTCGTCTTCAGTTCTTTCTCGACCCATTTGAAAAGGTTTGGTCCATTCTTTTACGGTAGAATATAAGGGGGTACTACCTCATATGCACCGTGCAATTGCAGTTTAATTTCATTTGGAGTAAGTGCTTCTTTTGTGAAGAGCTTAATAACATCTCGATACTTCATTTTGAACATGTCACAATCTTCTATATGTTGCCTTCTTTATGCAACTATATCTGAACAACTCAATACAGCAGAGTGGAAGTTACAGCTGAAATTATTTATTTAAAAGTAAAGGTAAGGATTTTGTGAAGGCGATAATCCTTATCGGCGAGGCCGGAAACTTATGGACCTACCCTGGTAACTTCACAATCTGTTTCTATTACAATTATACATATGACTGAATTCTTTATGCCATAGATCTCTGAAACTAGCCAACTGCTTACTATTAATTGATATTAAATACATTTTATACTTTTCTTGACTGATATTATTATAATTATTATTATGTTTAATTAAAAAAAAAGTTCTTTAACATCTCTGGTCATTAGCGTCCCATTAAATTTACGGCGTGAATTAGTGGAAAAAATTTACTCACAGGCATCTTCTTTCAAGCTTAAAGGTTTTACCTGCCGTAAATATATGACATGGGATCAACTGCTTTACTTCCCTTTCCTAAACATTCATTGATCCTGGCCGGGTTTGAACCAGTCTACAAGGCAATTATGGTTACCACTGGACCATCATGACAGACTTTCTTGACTTAGGCCCTTTCAGCAATACTAATGTATTTTATTTTAGAGCTGTAATTAGTACCTGAAGACCTCAAAGGTTTTTACTTTGTACACACCGCCTTTTTTTTTTTTTTTGTTAATAATTTAAACACTTAGTTAAGGAGACAGAAGTCTCAAGCGCCCCGGCCAAGAAACTCGTCATTTTTCAATTGCAAATGCATGTCAAGTTGTATTCAGCGGTCGGTGGCACTGTCACCCCCGTGACTCCGTGCAGGGAATAGTTGAGGAGGTCAGTGCTCAAGGGCACAATTTTTAACATCCGAGGCATGTAGCTGTAGCAATGTACGACCTTCGTGGTTGGCCAACAATTCTGCTTTTCTGCAAAACTCATGGAGTCAAGCTGACGAAACACTGTCTTAGACCTTTCAACAGAGAGTTTTATAGCGCAATTCCGAGAAGAATGCTCTGCATTTCCGGTAAATTAATAATATATAAATAAATAAAATAACAAAATATACATTAATAATTAAATAAATAAAATTCTTCACTCAGGAGTTCCGTAAACCAAGCGAATTCCTCAGTAAGTCGAATTTGTGAAGGATACTACAGAGCGATAGAGCAGAGAAATTGGTGCTTTTTTTTTTAATAGTGTTTAACGCTCGTTTTTACTACAGAGGCACCACAGGCGGTGGGCACTGATGATACATGAAATGAAATGATAAACTGGGTAAGGATATTGAAATTGATGCAGATAAAGCGCTTTTTAAATTTCGATTTTCAGGATACCCCCACCACTAATGGCCCGGTTTCCCTAATTTTCAGAAACTATTTTTCTTATGTTTAAATTATGCACACCGAGTTTGGTTGCGAAAAAAATATTGATACCACTAGAGCCATTTTTAAAATTTTGGTTTCAGGTAAACCTCCACAACTAATAATTTTATTTCGCTGATTTTCAGAGACTATTTTTCTTATTTTATTTCAATGGCATATGAGAGAGAGAGAAAAAAAAAACCAAAATTGCTGCCGCTAGAATGATTTTTAACTTTTCGCTTTTAGGTTAACACTCAACCCCAATGGTACAATT
The DNA here is from genome assembly GCA_030762175.1 of Metallyticus violacea. Classification (NCBI taxonomy): domain Eukaryota; kingdom Metazoa; phylum Arthropoda; class Insecta; order Mantodea; family Metallyticidae; genus Metallyticus; species Metallyticus violacea. The sequence continues at coordinate 24,265,671 of CM060835.1, read as the reverse complement.
TTGTTGGTTAACGATATCGATGAATCCCTTGTTAATTGATCATTATATGGCGAGTTTCGTTGAGGAAAAAAAATTACTCTCGCTAGAGCGTTAAAAGAGACACACAAATGTACAATATATATATAAACAAAAAGGTACGAGGTTAAGTCCATAAGTTTCCGTCCTAACCATTTTCTAGGTATGATAAAGACAAAAACTATATTTCACTTTTCAATATAGTTACCCTTTATTGCAATACGCTTCTCACATCTTTGAATTAACATTTCAATAACCCCCCCCCCCAAATAGTCAAAAGTCTTGTCTGCAAAATGGGCATAAACAGCATCCATACTTCTTCGTAACACTTAAATTTCCTTCCTCGAAGGTCCTTCTTGAGTTTTGGAAAGAGGGAATAGTAACTGGGGGCTAGATCTGGGCTACAGAGTGGATAGCCGATCTGCTTGAAGCCACGTTTCTTCACAGCTTCCTTTGCAACAAGAGCTGTTTGCACAGGCGCGTTGTCGTGAAGAAGGCACACATCACCACTCAGCTTTCCTTGCAATTTTTCTTTAATGGAAGCACGTAGTCTGTGCAGTAGGCCAACTGTAGTGTTCCTCTCCTTGAAGTCAATGAAGAATATTCCTTCACAGTCCCAAAAGATAGTGGCCAAGATCTTCTTGGTTGATTGAGTGACCTTGGCCTTTAGAGGCGGTGCTTCGCCAGGTTTACGCCACTCCATTGATTCTTTTTTGGACAAGGCATCATAGCTTCATCTGCTGTAACAATGGCTTGCAAATCTTCTCTCTCGTTGCCATGGCAGACCTCCAAAAATGTGATAATAGATGACTCGTTGCTGCTTTTCGATTGAGGAAAGATGTCTAGGCAGCCATCTTGCACTAACCTTAGGTATTCATAAATGTTCATGAATTATTTGAAGGACTGTTGTTTTAGATAGCCTGTAACTTGCCTGCTATTTCTGTAACTTTGAGCCCCTGGTCTTCCATAATTTATCCTCCCACAAGAGCGATGTATTCAGGAGTGAGCACCTCCAAGTACATGCACTCTCTTCGTATTCAATTCTTTCTCGACCCATTCGAACAGGTTTGGTCCATTCTTTTACGGTAGAATATAACATATTATATGCATCGTACAATCGCTTTTTGATTTCATTTGGAGTAAGTACCTCTTTTATGAAGAGCTTAATAACATCTCGATACTTCATTTTGAACATGTCACAATCTTCTACACGTTGCCTTCTTTATGCAACTATATCTGAACATCTGAACACAGCGGAGCGGAAGTTACCGCTGCAATTATTTACCTAACAGATAAGTATGACACCAGATAAGGGTTTTGTGAAGGCGATAATCCTTATCGGCGAGGCCGGAAACTTATGTACCCAGCTCTCGTGGATATGTTAAAACTTTGGGGAAACATCTATTACATATATGTTAAATGAACATGGTTTCGGAAATGTTTTATTTCCTTGTTAAAGCCCTTTGTCTACAACTCCGCTTACGGAGTTTGATATGGAAGCTAGAATGCCTGCATAGCTGTCCTTTTTCAATAACCCCACAACAGAACAGTTGCGTAATACATACAGTAGATAAACGTTCGCTTTTACCTCTGGTTATATAGGGCGCGAGTGTTGTAACTACTCTTGGTTCCGAGGTTGTTGTGGTGTTCTGTACCACGTACTCCGCTTGTTATGCTATTTACTTCATTGCTTGACGTAGCACCGAGCACGTAGTGTCAATTCTGTGTGTTCACGTTCCTTATTTCAGGTACAGTAAAAAGAGGTATTCAAATGCGGAGTTGGCAGATACTCATGTGATATATGGATTAGTCTTCGTGCTTGTATGCTGCAAGGCTGCCAGACAATACAAGATATCCCAAGGATTGAACATTCTGCTATGCTCTAACATTCTACTAAAGTGGTCTAACAAGGAAATGGAGCAACTCCAGATACAGATTTTTATCCTGTGTATGTGAGGAATGTTTCCCGAAAGTTTTGGCGTATCTTTTTACATCTGTATATACATTTTTTTCATTGTCTTGTTTGGTATCTAGTGAGTACAATCGATGGAAATTTGAAGAAATTTTCAGAAATATTTTTATGGATTCAACCGCAATAGCTACATTTCTTCGAAATTCGCTAAACACGGAACTAGCCACAAAAACTGTGACAATATTTCCATCAGTTTGTGTACTCTTTAAAAACAAATATAGGGAAGAAGATGGTAAAAGTAAATTAAGATATAGAGGAAGGGGATTAAAAATGAAACACACGCTTTCTGATTTTGACGCCATTTGATAAATATCTTATGACGTTTCTATGAGTACTTCATCTGGTTGATAACACCCGAGAGTCCAAAAATACCTGTGAAGATGGAAGACCCATGAGGGTCCTGTTATTTGATGGAAAAAAAATATTGTATTTTGTATCTTAAGACAAAAGTATTTAAAGTTTAAGAGCCGGGTTCCCGTTTTGTGGAAATATTTTACGTTCTATTAGTTCGATCCTCTTAAACATCATCTTTCGAGTGAACATTTTTTGAACGATGAAACTGTAGAGAGTTTCCGCTTGATTTCGAGAACAGCTCAAAGAAATGAATGCTGATGGATTTTAGGGGCTTGTGAAAGTTGGGAAAAATACCTCAAAGTACAGGTAGAATAAATTGAAAAATAAAGGCATTTTTCAAGTTTCAAGTTCTATATCCATTTATAACTTATTTTCTTAGTTTAACGTATCTCATAGCAAACAAAGATCTAAAGAGACGATGCATGAATTAATTAATTAATTAACCGCATTGTCTAAGTTACCTGGCATATCTTTGCAGGGTAAAGAAAAATTATATATATATTACGTCACATCCCCTGCATGTAACATCCCCTGCATATGAAAGCAATGAGTTAACGCTTATCATTTCCTGTACTTAAAACAAAGCTATGTCAATACAAAATTTAAAAATTAGCTAATTGATTACATCACACCCCCTGCTTGTAATGTCATTATCATTTTTTTTTTAGTAGTGTTTAACGCCCGTTTTCACTACTGAGACACCACAGGCGGTGGACACTGATGATACATGAGATGAAATGACATATTGGGAAAGGATTTTTTTTTTAAGGAAGGAAGCGTTCCAGGCCTAAGTTTAGGTACCTCCCCGGCATTTGCCAGTTATGAAGACTGAGGAAAACCTGAAAAAAAAAAATCCATTCAGGGAGGACGGTCCTGGCGGGACTCGAACCACAGACCTCCCGCTCACGAGTCCGTGCCTTAACGACCTCGGCCACCCGTGGCGGTAATGTCACTATCACAATGCGTCTGTGATTATTTTGTTTATTTTTTTTTTAACTTTTTTTAAATTTACAGATGCTTTAAAACTCAATTTATCAACGCCCCCCTGAAAGGATGGATAAATTTTGCTCAGAGGTCTCTTCTTTCAGACTTGAGGTTCTGTTACATACCGTGAATTTACTACATGGCACCCACGGCTTTACTTCCCTTCCGATGAAGCCATGCTTAAAATGTTTACTCCCGAAAAAGTTCATCGACCCTGGACGGGATTGAACCCGCGATCCTGGGTCTACGACTATGTTGAGGAACATATAAAAGCAATGTCCCTGATCATGTCTGAGCGTATGAACTATTTAATTACATTTGGCATTTGCACATGTTAGCATATGTGGAAAAATAAATATAGCCTTATCTGTGATTTATTGCTATTATTATTAATTATTCTTTTTTAATTACAAAAGCCAATTTTATTTTGATACATTTCCCATGTTAATACTTCAAATGAAACCTTATTCTGACAAATTCCAAACTGTACATTTTGGCATTTCTGCTGTAAAAAGCAGGCCAACAAATTAGCAACTAATCAATTTCTGCATAAAAAAACGTTGGTAATTACATTTCTGTTCCATATTTACCTAGGTACTTAATAAATGATACTGCAATTAGGAAGTTACCCATCTAAATGAAATTATTATTGCAACCATGAGATTATTAATGATGAAAGTTGCCCGTTTTCAGCACGGTTTTATGAGGAATAAATAAAATAAAATGTTTTAATGGAATATGGAGATAAAATAGTTGTACTTTACAAGTGTGGATAATTATGATACACGGTCGTAAAGTGGTGCTTTTTGCCAGAGTTGCGAAATTGTTTAAATCCGATCATATTTCATACACTACCTCTATTTTCTACGACAGTGGAAATATTAAAAGCAACGGTAAATATGTGGAAAATTAATATTTTTAATTATAACAGAGTATTCAATGAACTATATAAATATTTTATACCTATTAAAAATAATAATATAAACAGCTCTCCGCAATTGCAAGCGAAAAGCACAAAAAACAAATTTATATAAAAGAAATATAAATGGAAAAAGAGAGCTTATTTAACACATTTCTTTCTTATTTATTTCAAAAGGAATGATGCTACAGCTGAATACCTCAAATGTAGAGCACCTTTGGGAGATTATTGATCTCTATAGAAAATGTTGAGGATGTCCTAACCCTGCATTACGCAATACACAACACGTACGTTCCGTGTTACTGGCCGCTCATTTCAGAACTGTGTTGTCAATACCATTAATTTCCTATGTAATATTGTGCTTCAGATCGTTCAATGTTTGGGGACGTGTTAAGACCTGTACACTTTCCCTTTCAACGTGATTTGCCATGATACAACATTTTACGCTAACAATAACAAGTTTTGTTTTTGAAAACAATGCTCGTGGCCGACTGTAATCCCTCAAATAGTTTAATATTAAATTTAAATTAATTTTCCGTTTCTCCATGAAATCACAGAAAACTAAAAAATAAATAAATAAATAAAACTACGTAAATAATATATAACCTATCCATAAATAGAATTGAGAGAAGGTTCAAAAGTCTAAAAGTTGTCATTTTGAGGGGAAAAGGGTACGTTTGACACACCCAGTATACCTGAGAATATAAACTTTCTAAATTATGCACAAAATAGTAAGTGATATACATTTAATAAGTGCAGCATTCTTGAATCATTCAGGTTATAAAAATATACTCACTGAAAATGTTAAGAAATTTTGTTTACAAGCTTTCTATCTCAAGTAATATCACAAGAGGGTGTGAGATTGCCGATAAATTCATGAACGTAGTGAGTAAATTTATCTAGAAAGCCCAAACTCTCGAGTAATATTTATTAGGACTATTTCACGAACAAAATAAACTTTTAAATATAATTCCTCTATACTTTGTTTACAAAATTGTAATAATTGTATATTTGTATTATGAATACTAAAACTTTTCAAGCAATCTAGTAACATACGAATGCCGATTGTCAGTAATAGAGAAGAGTCAAATACGGGTTTGGCATTATTTCGTGAACAGAATAAGAACAAAAGTAATATATATATATATATATTTGAAATTCGCGTACGTATTCTTAACTTTATATACATCGTCGCGGTAAAGTTCAGGCCCACATGGGGTTGTTAAAAGCTTCACAGAGAGAGAGAGAGAGAGAGAGAGAGAGAGAGTTTTCTTACTTATAAATACCTACCTAATCAGAAACCATTAGAATGAAATAGACGAAAGTTAACTATTACAGCCACTACCATTCGACTTACAAATATCAACTGAGAAAAACAAAACATAGAAAACATTTTATCATTCTAAACAAACGTGTTTATTAAAATTTATGGTTGCTTAGGCAAATAGTGTTATATAATTTACAAAATGATATCAGACTATTTAGCTGAAAACGCAAAAACCATTGCTTGAGTTAATACACATTAAGTTAGTTAAATTTACAATTACTGAAAACACAGAAAAGTGGTCAGTGATGCATGCTCAGGAATTATTTAGTATAGGTATAGAGTTGGTTGGCTACACAGACCACAAAACAAATGCATTTCGCGTGATAAAATTGATTTAATAACTTTTTTCGATAATTTCACTCCGTAATCCGGCTGTGATGGATCAAAATTCTAAATTTTGTTTCGTTCTATTGGTCGATTTTAAGATGATGTTACATGAGTGAAATAGTCAATTTAAAATGACACTCCATACGGTTAATAATGTAAATGCTAGAGTAATTAGCTATCCAATCAGAATTCTGATTTAGTTTACTGAGTTTATTACAGTGTTGAATCATGTTACGGAAAGATATTTTTATGTGAAAACGTGGTATAAATGTGGTTTTATTAATTCAAGAGTGGAATAATAATTTGCCAGTGTCCACCAATACAGACGGCGGTCTAATTTCACGCAAACAATTGAGGAAAATGTATGTAACTGCCTTGGGCCAGATTATGAAACAGCTTAATGTTTCACAAGGGATTATTATCCAGAATTCTTCAAAGCTTTCTCTTGAACAGAACGTTTAAAGCACTTCTGTTCGGAGAATTTGACGTCAGTATTATATACCACGTTCAATATCATCTTTTAGATCGTAGGTTCCAGTTTTGTAAGGCAATGTTAAATTAATTACCAGAAGCTGATGCTGAGATTTTTTCTAAAATAATTAAATTGATGAAGAAAATTCCAAATTGCCTGGTCTCTCAAGACATAAGTGCACCTCTTGGAATAGAGATTCTTTTAGAATTGTTTCTAAAAGCCAACTAAATCAACTTGGTATAACAACATCATGCCAAAGAGTGCTCGAACCTCGGTTTTCCTTATACCATTTCAGGGCTACAAGTGCACAACAATTTCTAACATGATGGTGCTACACGGCATTGCGCAAGAACTATGTCGATGAGGTGTATGATGATAAAGTTTTTAAATGAGGGGCAATTGAAATGCCTTTAGAGCACCAGATCTCGTACCAATAAGATTATTTCTTTTGGGGGACAGTGAAAAATAACTATAAACTAGAAAACCTTAAACAACTGAATTGAAATTAGAATTTGAACATTCTTTTGAAGTCATTGATTGCTATAAAACACTCCTTTCAGATCTTCAGATGCATAAGGAAACCAATTTGAGAAACAATGATATATGATATTAGTTTATAAGCCTTTGTTATGTTGCACGAGTGAATGGATAAGAAACGAGCGAAACTATTTTTACCAATGCACTAATTGTATAAACTTATAAACGAGTTTCGTACACTTTTTTGTATACTAGAATTACAAAACGACATTAATTACCGATTTTCTAAAAAGTTGCTTTGAAACCAATGTCATCTTCTATTATACACATTTTATTAGTGTTTAACGTCCGTTTTTACTACTAAGGCATCACGTGGACACTAATGATACATGAGATGAAATGATAAACTGGGAAAAGTTTTTTCTTTTTTAAAGGAAGGAAGCGTTCCAGGCCTAAGTTTAGGGTACCTCCCCGGCATTTGCCATTTATGAGGACTGAGGGAAACCTGTAAAAAATATCAGTCGGGTAGAACTGTTCTGATTGGAATCGAATTACAGACTGCGTGCTCACAAGTCCACGCCTTTAACTATCTCGGCCACCCGTGGCGGTCTATTGTACACATGACGTCATTGTATCGATGGAGATAATTTTATTAGTTTGCCTATTGTGATAAAGGAAGAGGGATTTACCAAAACATTTACCTCAACTGAAAAGGCTGAATTTTAATTATTACCGAGAAAATTGTATAATACTTATCGAAAAAATTAAGACAGATTCATTAATTCAATGAACAGGAGAAATATTAAGGATATTTCAGAAACTTTGGTGTTGGCATATGTTTCAGAAAAAGTATTATTATTATTAATATTATTATTACTATTATCATCATCATCATCATCATCAAAGTCTACTAAATTGTACTAATATAAACATATTCATGAATTATCTACCAGAATATTTTATTAATTTCATAATTACAAGAGTCATTTGAAAAAAAATTACAATTAAGCACAAAATGACGGTTGATTTTTTGAAATTGTTCTTATTTTTCAACATAGTCCCCCCTGACACTAAAGCACTTTAACCAGCAATGCTAAGAGCTTTAATCCCATCAAGAATGTCTGCAAAATACAGTTCAACTAGTTATTTCATCTCTTCATCGGATCAAATTTTCTTTCCACCAAGAAATGTTCTCAGTTTAGGGAAATCCATGGAGCCAAATCTGGGGAATAAGGCGGATGTGGCAGCAAATCGTACCCCAATTCATTGACTTTCGCCATTGCAACGACACGTGTGAGAAAGCGAGTGCTATCGTGATATAAAAAGAATTTCTTCTTTGATAAAACTGCCCTTTACGTGCGTATTTTGTCTTCAGTAGGCCCAAAAGGTTTTTATAATACTCTCCAGTTATATGTATCTTTGGGAAGATCGTCAATTAGCAGCACTCATTTATACACATTTGGCTTTCTTTGGCGATGGAGAAATGTATGCTTCCATTGTTAGATGTGTACACATGTTCCATCATTGAGCACAAATCGTCCGAATCTCTCCAAAACGATTAAAACTTGGCTAAGAGATTTGCGCTGTGATCCACTTTTGATTTTGAGTCAGCGGTCGCAGCAACCATCTTGCCGATAATTTTTCCAAGCACAATTCTTCCTTCAAATGTGAAATGCCCAGTGCTTCAGCAATTTTGGACGCATTTAATCATGAACCATGTAGAGCACTTTATCCATAATTTCTGATGACGGATTTTGGTGATTTATCTTCTAAGTTTTCGCGGACGCGTTTAAACGCCGTGGTCCATTTGGAAACGACTGAAAATGATGATGCAGAGTCTTCAAGAGTGTATGTGTGGATTTCTGTTGCATTCATACTGCTCTTTACCAAGTATTTAATAACCACGTAATTCGCCACGGGTGACCGAGGTCGTTAAGGCGCGGATTTGTGGGCGGCAGGTCTTGGATTCGATTCTCGCCAGGACCGTCCTCCCTCACTGAGGTTTTTTCCAGGTTTTCTTCAGTCTTCATAAATGGCAAATGCCGGGTAGGTATCCTAAACTTAGGCCTGGAACACTTCCTTCCTTAAAAAATCGTTTCCCAGTTTATCATTTCATTTCAGTGTCCATTGCTTGTGATGCTTCATTAGTTAAAACGGGCGTCAAACACTATTATATATAATATATAAAATATCAAATATTATATATATATTATATGTATATAAAACACACACAATGTTCAATATTTTATATTTTCAATTTTTCCGTATATGTACGTCTGCCTGCACTGCAACAGACAGCAATAGTACTATAGTACTATGATTCTTGACCAATCTATGTATTATTTATTGCATAAATGTTTGTGTGGAAGATAAAAAAACAGTTTTTGAACTGCTGCTGCAATCTGTGGGTCATTCTGTTAGCTTTTCAAATGAACCTTGTTATCTTTCTCGCAATAAATAGAACGATTAATCTTTTTTTTTTGTGTGTGTGTAAAGAATAAACTGTGTTTTAATTTTGGATAGCAAAATTCAGTTGATGGCAGCATTTTAGAAACGAAAATAATTTAAAGACGTAATGTTCACTATACTATGATGATTTTATATAACTAGTGTCAAAATGGAGAGTTTCATTTACGACTTTGGCACACAATAAAGCCTGTTTATAATTTTGGTATGCAATAAATGTGTTAGTTCACAATTCAGTTTGTATTTTCTTTTAAATTCCTTCCGAATAGACTGTAATAGATAGTAACTTGTGGCTCTCCGTGTACATATATTTATTTATTCTGAATGGGGAAGCTTATCCACTTTAAGACATTTCGACAGAAATAAAGCAGTACTTTAAACATTTGTGCCCTAATAGCAATTTTCAGAGAAGTTGTCAAGAGAGAGGTAGTAAATGGTTAAACCAATTTTAAAGGTCTCTCGACTGTGTCTTGCGTGCAACAAGAGATTGCAGTCAAGTGAAGAAACCCCGCCATAATTACACATTAATTGCCTCGACTAACCTTAATAAAGTTATGGTTTGAGCAAGGGGAGAAAGTAACAGACGACCTTGCTTTCTAAAGACGTTACCGCCAATTCTTGCATCACTCAGGAAAGGGTCGGTCTTCCTTCCACTTCCTGACGACCGCGACGATTAGCTGGAGTAGGTTACCAACAAGATAATATTAGAATAATAATATTACATTTATATATACTTAGTATAAAGAAAACAGGTAGGGAAAGGACCAAAAGAAAGCATAGAAAAGGAGGAAAGAAACGAAACCTAGCTACATACTTTTCTGTTATGGTGCCGAACGAATGTGTACCTAACCCACATTCGCCCGTGTAGTGGTTACCATATTTGCCTCCTATACCCAAGATCGCGGGTTCGAACCCGGCCAGGACCGATGGCTTTTTTCGGGCGTAAAAATCGCAAGTATGGCTTCCTTCAGAAGGGAAGTAAAGCCGTGGGTCCCGTGTCGTACATTTACGGCACGATAAAGAACCTCAAGTCTGAAAGAAGAGACCTCTGAGCAAAATTTATAGGCCGTTTCACGCCCTGAGTTGAATGGGACGCTGATGTCCTGAGATGTTAAAGAGCGTCCATAAATAAATAAAATAAAAAAAATTAAATCCTAGTAAATATTAAAACCCCGCACCAATAATACCCGTTTCAAACTTTTATGGAGGCAATTTCCTAGAAGATGTAAATAAATGGATAATGTCCCCGAAACAATTAAATATCATAAAAACTCAGTAAAATAACTCTAAAAAGTTTTCTTGCTATACCTATTTGCACTTTGATATTTCACATAGTTTCTATGTGCTGATGCCTAATTCTCTTTCACAAAAATACAATGCATTCAATTTGAACCTCAGTAGTAAGATCTAGAGAAGCAGAAAAAGACACAAACACACTCACACACTCAGCGGCAGAAAAAGAAAAACAGCAAGCTATTCTCTTGTTATACAACACTTAAAGCTTGCGTTTCAAGCTTTCTATAAGGTCAACTTTGCGACTTTACAGTAGCTCAACAACATACTCAAAGCTTAATCAATGTATTTAAAAAGCCTTAGTCCATTCTTTGGAACCTTTTTTTGGATTCTGACTAACATACCGTTAATTTTGCGCGGTTTTTTACAACAACCACTGCAAATTAATGTTCAAAATTGTTGCTGTGCATTGTTGTGCCGCGTAATAATTTAAAGCATTCAGACTTGCCTAGCAATCCCTGATGTTAACATGCCGTACTTGCTGCAAATTATTTTTGGCCTCCGCCGATTTTGCGTGCCGATCACGAAGAACTTGCAGTAAAGGAAAGCGATCGTCGCGATCAGAGGAACTTCTCCCACAGCCAGATCCCGGCCCCCTGGTGTAGATGTCGTTCCTTCTGAACTTCTGGACATTCCTGTGTACATCATAGGCAATGACATCAGCAACATAACGTAGACTTTGTCCTTCCTCCACTAATTGCATCTTCACCTCTAAGATACATTTCAAAATGTTAAATCTGACTAAAGACTGAAAGGACAGTTACAAGGAGGCTGTATGAAGTGAATTTACAGCCCAGGAGACCACAGCTGACGAGGGAATCTCTCGGACCCATCAAAACTGAACTAAGGGTCAATGAAGCACGGCGCTCTTCACGAATGAGAGCAAGTTCTGCTTGAAAGCACCAGATGGGAGGGAGAAAGTTTGGAGAAGGCCAAGAGAACGTTATGCATTCTGCACTTTCTCTTCAAGGACATCTTTTAATGGAGATTCAGCATTGGTTTGGGTAGGGATAAGCATTGAAGTGTCGGTCCTGGCGGTGTAGTGGTAACCATACTTGCATTCTAAACCCAAGGTCACGGGTTGTAACCCGGCCAGGATCGATGGATTTTTTCGGGCGTAAAATTCCTAAGTGTGGCTTCCTTCGGAAGGGAAGTAAAGCCGTGGTCGTGATTTACGGAACGAAAAAGAACCTCAAGCCTGAAAGAAGAGGCCTCTGAGCAAAATTTGTCGGCCGTTTCACGCCCTGAATAGAATGGGACGCTGATGACCTGAGATGTTAAAGAAAGTCCGTAATTAAACAAATAAAAAAAAACATTGAAGCAAGAACGAAACAGGTGTTCGTGGAGAATGAGTTACTGACAGTTCATCGGTACATTGAGGAGATTCTTGCTGATCATATAGTGCCCTTTACACCCGTTATAGGCGACATTATCCCTTTGCACGATAACGCTCGTCCACACATTGCTCGATGTGTTCCTGGACAGGTTAGGACTGAACGTATGATTGACCAGCACGCAGTCCAGGCCTGAACCCGATAGAACATGCTTGGGAGGCGTGCTAAGGGTTGATTCACACTGAGAGATCTTCGGGCTGCATTTCAAGTGGAATGGGAACTGATACCACAAGAGGTGATTGTAAATCTTATCCGGAGCATGTCTGACCGAATCGCAGCTGTAATTACCATAGAGAACCATAGAAACATTAAAAAGTGCCACTTTCAACATTTAAAAAGGTTCTGTTTGACCAAGTTTTAAGATTTTTTCTGCTTTAAAAACAATAATAGTAAGAACTTGCGCTTAAAAATACTCCTTAAGCGTTACTTGGATGATAAAAGGTTCTTAAATAATTACTAAAGAAATTCTGACTTATGTCTTCGTTTAAATATATACTTTTAATTTAAATGTGTTTAAAAAGTAAGTGTTTCCTTTGGGGTGGGGAGGGGGCGCTCAGTTATATAGCTCTCCCAAACACATGAAAAAGACAAATATTTGCACAATTTTTTCACTAATCCTAATCCTGCATTGTTGGTCAAATTTATTAAGACTTTAACGTGAGTCGAATTGAAAATATTACACATTTGCTAATCAACACATTTTGCCTTGAAGGGGTAGTACAAGGTTACCGGCTTCGAGAGTACGATACTATGCAACCTAGCAAGTGGTTAAAGAACTAATATGACCGCATTTTGAAAAAAAAATTGACTTACTTGCAAGTTAGGTAGCCTTTCACTCCTGTCATTCACTATGAATTTTCAGATTTAGATCAATACCAGTATCTGATTATGCTGATAGATCCTTGCTCCGCAATAGGGACGTCATTTATTTCAAACGATTCTCGGTATATATATATTAGGTGATCGTATAATATCTTAATTCAGCTACGCAATCGGAAATTAAGTTTTCCGACAGGAAGTTACCGCGTAACGGCCTTGCCACCTGTCGAGGGAAATATATCGCTCGGCCGGAACTCAGGGCATGCAATTCTTTTTGTTATTTATTAATAGCAACTGGTAATTAATATTGTTCTCACTTCATAGTGGGTTCCGAAGTACCTGCCCTTAGCTAGAATCCTTATAAAATAATTTTGAGACACTGGCTCTAAATTCATTCTCCCGAATACTGTAAAATGCCTGCCGCATATTTTGTTTCAGCGTATTTACGGATTTTATTTTTAGAGATACAATAGCAATGTTATATGAATGAAGATGCAGCAGCTGAGTGGCTTCATACGCACTGCCGACAAATGCACCAACATGCTCGGCTAATAGTGTTAAATAATTTCGAGGAGAAATTTCTAATCGGTAATCTATTTCATTAATCTGGTCTCGGCTTCTTATCAATTCATACGCTTTGAGTTTGAACCATGTTCATCAATCTGGAAATTGTACTTTTCGATGAAGATGTTACTTCTGGAAATCTGGTACGAAACTCTCTCCTACAGTATTTGAAAGATTTTTTTTTTTTTTGGCATATAACAATCATAAATAAATATTCTTTGTTCTTTCATATATCTCACTCTTAGTATATACAATAGAAAGTCTAACGCACTTCCTAAAGAAATGCAACTGAAACAGTTGGCATGGTAATCACGACTAATTAGGATTGAATTGTCCGGGAATCGGGCTTTTGCTGGAAGATCAATCGGTATCAACTAGTGCACCCAAACTCCAATTGCGTATTGAAATGAGGGGACTATATATATATGAATTAATGAATAGATCTTCGTAGTTTTGAAAAATAAACACGTTCTGTATACATATTTACTTATTTTTTATGCGTCTTGCACAAAAACAAATAAATTTAGACAATAAATATTTGTTTATGCTGCTCTCGATGACCATAGTTCGATTCGTTGTCGACCAGATGGTGTTTTGAGGCCACAGCAGCAGAGAAGGCATTTTGTGTGCTGAAATTCCATGCAACTAAATCCATAATCCCAGTTCAAAGCTACTATCGACAGATAAATTTACTCATGCGTGGTTTGCGCAATTTAAAGAATCTGGTTATCTGAGGAAGTCAGCTGTGGACCCGTTTACAACTGCAGTCGATGCGCGCTTGAAAACATTGCTACCAACATAGGTCCAAAACACCCAACTAGAAATATATGTATATATAATTTCACATTTCTATGTTTGTTGATGCTAACTTTATCATAATAGTTACATTAGGGTGTATGTACCGTACGACCAGTGATGCTTTCTTCCGCGGCGCAAGATTTTTTTCTATGGGCGAGTCCCCACTCATTTGCCGCGCCGTAGGAGGGGTAGCAGGCGTGTTTGTTCACTTGTTGACCTTGCTGGCTGTCGCAATCGTAGCGCAGCTGTTCCCGGGTGTGTGTTGTGTTTTTCGTTTCTTGATTCTACAGTACACATAAATTATATTATACCTCGTGTGTTCACAACGGCTCAGCGTGGCTTTATGTACAGGCCATATGTGTTAGCTGAGTGGTGAAAGAATCATAGGACCAATTTTTTAAAGCATACCAGTTGATTCTGTTACTTATGTGAATACCATACCATACCGCTTTTTTTTTTCCCCCTCAGAGAATTAACCTACAGGGATCATGTATTTTGTCCACAGGACACTGCCACCGCTCACACTCTGAATAACTCCATGAGAGCAACACACAGTGTGTTTCCGCAAGGGAGAATTATTAGTTTGTACATTTGTACATATCTAAAAGCACGACATTCTACAGCTCACTAAAATTTGGTGCTCTTGGATGTCTAATTGCTTTATTTTCCATGTTACCGCTAATATGCAAACACATAACAGCAAACAATCGCGATCTTCTGAAGCGATGCAAAATAGCATGAGATCTAGTAAGCAGTGAGAGCGAAAAATTGCTTCAAACCGAGAAAATATCGATATATCCAGGGATTTATGATCCCCTCCTTCCCCGATTTAACAGCTCTGGGATCAATTAAAAATGCTGTGTACAAGACGAATGCGCACACTTACAAGAACTCAAAGATAATATCATCAAGGAATTCCGTATTTCACAGAATGAACCGCAGATAATTTCCTAAAGAGAAGGCCAAAATGTGTGGAGAATGAAAGTCGGCAGTTTCAATGCCTCATTTAATAACTTGGTAAGTAATGAGCCTCTTAAATTGCTTTGTGTATTGTTGTATGGTTGGTTTGTTTTATTGTTTTACCTTCCCGCTAATCACGGAGCCTGCTCGCCCATACGCAAAACACTCCTGGGGAAAACAAATTGATTGCACGGTAGTTTCATTGCAAACTTCCGGAAATATTTTGACTAGCCTTGATTTTGTTTTTCCAATTGTTTCAGTTTCAATCAACCTTCTGCTAGCCACATATGCTGACCGGTGACCGAACAAATCCTGTTGTTCTCGACCTGCTGCCAGATGACTGAATGGAATACGCGGTATATGAGGTATATTTTGTTATTATTTTATATAAACACTTTGTTCTAAAACCAACATTCATGAAAAAATGTTAAAGTTAAAGCATCAGCAGTTTTAATTGAAAAATACGACATAATTTCGGCAGATCTCCTGGAATTGTTTTCTCACTTTCTTACTCTTCATGAGTTGGATTGGATTGTTGGGGGGACGGAGGATCATTCCTCACTACTCGCCCTTTGTGCCTACGCCCACAATGGGGAGGAAGGAGACCAGGATATTTCTAGTTATAATACATCTACACCGATGTAGTCCTTCCCACTGCTTACCAGACGCTGGTGTAGAAACGTTTCCAAAGTGCAAGCCATCGCACACCGCACCAGCCCACCCCTGACACTTTCAATCCTATAAAAGAACCAACGAAATCAAATGGGAGTGCGGAAACTTCGTGGAAAGTCAAGATCCATCCCATTATTCGCCTAAACAACCAGGGTAAAGCACGAAAAACCCAAAGAATTTGAAACCTGGGCCTCTCGAATGGGAGTCCCAAATTTTAACGCCTGAGCCACCCCGCTCGACTACTCTTCATGGAGTCGGTCCTTGTGGTTAAGTGGTAACCATACTTGCCTCCTAAACCCAAGATCGCGGGTTCGAACCCGGCCGTGTCGTAGATTTACGGCATGTAAAAGAACCTCAAGCCTGAAAGAGAGGCCTCTGAGCAAAAGTTGTCGGCCGTTTCACGCCCTGAGTTGAATGGGACGCTGATGACCTGAGATGTTAAAGAGCGTCCATAAACAAATAAATTAATCAACTCTTCATGCATAGATCTATTTTGGTCTCAAGCATCACGCCGTCTTTTTAATGGTCTATTCCAGACATTTTTACAATCTTTTTAGGAACTATTTTCTTCTATTCTCATTATAATTATGTTGATTTCATTCATCTTTTTTTATTTGTCGTGTTCACTGAGACTAAATATTTGCTATCTTGCTTCTACATTTTGTATTTAATATTATCTTGTATATTCCTTTATAGATTTCAGATTTTAATTTATTTTTATAACTACTTTCATTTGTCTAAGTTTTATTGCCATGCATAGGTCGCCTTTGTCTTATAAAAGTGCATATTATAATTATCTTCTCGAACTTTCTCTCTCAGTGTCCATATTATTGTATCACAAATTTATTGAAATATTTTAAGTATTTTTTCACGTCATCATTGGCAGATCGACAGATTACAAAGTGTTCACAATGCCTGCCTTCTACACTCGTAAACTTGATCATGTGACATCCCTACGCAATCAACTGTCATGGCTACCTCCAAAAGAACGTAAAACTTTCATTCCCTTGCGTTCTGTTCCATCATTCCTCAGTATATGACCTCTCGCTTCGTATACCCGTCCCTACCTGAACTCGGAATATGACTTTACTATCTATCCCTTGTCACCGAACACATTTCTACTCAACCTCATTCAGCGTGTCACTTCCCAGAATCTGGAACTCCCTTCCTCCTGAAGTCGGAGATTGTCGGACAGTAAAGCAATTTGAACATAGAATTAAATTGTCATATCCTCACTAGGTATAACAACAAAAAATCTCTCGCCTCTTCATATTTTTTATTTTTCTTCACCTTCTCCTTTTCCTCCTTCTCTTTCTCCTCCTCCTCCTTCCCCCTCGAAAAAAAGTATTGAAGAACAAGTGGAATTTTAACAGTATCTTTATCAATTTTCTTACTACATTAAAATATGGAATATTTACATACAGTATATATATATGTATGTATATATATATATATAATTTTGCTTTTTCATATATTTTATATAAGTATGTATATTGAAATCTGTATTTTTGCTGTTTTACTTGCTTTGTAGAGTGGAAGAGAAGATCACATGGCCTTAACTCTTGACGTGGTAAATAAATGAATGATTAAATAAGGAATAAAAATGTTTCACAAGCGGGATACGAAACGTTAAAGACTCGTTGAACAATTTTGTTTGCTTTTATTCTGAATAGCTATTTTTTCTTGCTTTTTCTGTCCTGACTTGCCCTGTAATATTAAAGACATTTTTTCTGCACGTTATGGCCTGAGTAGAGAAAACGCTCGCGCAACAGGAAAAAGGAAGAACCTGGAAATAAAAATAATTATATGCTCAGAATTACAATCACGGTTTTTATTTTCTGTTTCGTAGTGTGTTGATACGAAAGCACATTCCTTACTTAAAATTGAGGAAAGTACGCTTCAAATTCCTAGTTAGTAACACATCATTTGCGTGCCGACCTACTTGTTATACATTCACTCAATTTGCAATTTACGGTACCCGGGCAACAGCAAGTATCCGTGTTACCATGGCAACCAGCAAATCTTGTCCGTCGGGCCTAGCTGAGGGAGATATCAACCTACCCACCGAAATGTAATGATTTATAAATTATAACGGGGTTGAGAAAATATGACAGTTTAATTAAAACTGTTGTATTTTAAGTTTAAATATCAAACGTGCGTAATAAATTAGAAAATATGTAAAGTTCGGATCAGAGCTGGGATTCGAATCACGGATTTCAAGTCTTGCAGGTTGACGCTGTATGAGATACTGTCCTGCTTCAAGCATGGAAGCACGAATCGCTCTCATCTGATTCTACAGTGTTCCATGTATCTTGCTCACCCAAAATAACTTTTTTTCTGATGAGTCAAAAAATGAATATAAAAGTTTTTAACATCGTGGGGTATTTCTTGCTGAGATAAAATTTCGTCATTTTAAATGGCACGATTTACATTTTATTCAAGAATACATTTACCCTCTCCAAGAGCTGTTCAAAACTGTATCGTACTCTACCATTTTTGTCAAGAAAACGGTAGATATGCAAACGGTAACATGTGCACAGTTATTGAAGAAAACCCATGAAGACTTACCGAGCTTGGAACATGTTTTGACCTTTATATATTCATTAGGTTAAAATCATGTGTTGAAAAAAAAAAAAGCTCCTTTAAGGTCTCTGTTGATTGCTGTGAAGTCTTCGTGTAATCATGTACCGGCAAGGGTGACCGAGGTCGTCAGCGGCAGATCTGGGATTCGATTCTCACAAGCTGACTGAGGTTTTTTCCAGGTTTTGCTCAGTCCTCATAAAGGGTAAATGCCGGGGAGGTACCCTAAACTTAGGCCTGGAACGTTTCCTTCTTTAAAAAAAATCCTTTCCCAATATCATTTCATCTCATGTATCATCAGCGTCTACCGCCTGTGGTGCTTCAGTAGTAAAAACGGGCGTTAAACACTGTTCAAAAAGAAGAAGAAAAAAAAAACCCGGCATGTAACAGCAGACCAAGGTTGCATGAGTTTTCTTTCATTGTTCAATGTGGCCTCATTACTCGATACTACTGAACTCCAACATACATCATGTTGTCGAAATTGTATGAAAAAAAATATTTCACTCTTATTTTTAAAGGATTCCTGGACATTCGGGACAGAAGATTCACCAAAATTTGAAAATATACTGGAAAAGAACCCATTTACTGTGTACTAGTTTAAGTTAGTAGAAGATGAGGCAAAGTTTATTCCAGCGAATATGAACTACAAAATGAAAGTTCGCTCCCATCGCGTGATCTATAGCACAGTTTTTCATTGTACAAGGTCTTCAAATGAAGCATAAAATTATGGCTGCTTTTAGAAATTATTCTTATTTATTAGCACAGTCTCCTTTGACACTGATACACTTTGATCACCGGTGCTCCAAAGCCTTTATCCCACCATGAAAGTGAGATTCCTGCAAAATACACCTCAACTGATGATTTAAACTGTTCATCGAGCGAAAATGTCTTTCCACCAAGGATATCAAGTCAGGGGAATTAGAAAGATGTGGCCGCAATTCATGATTTTCTCTATTGGAATGGCACAGTATGAGGGCGAGCATTGTCTTGATGCAAGATGACTTTCTTCCTTTATGAACTCGGCATTCTCTCATGCATTTCAATAGATCCAAAAGGTTAGGTAAATACTCTCAAGTGGTGGTTGTTCCAGAGCGAAAATAATCATTTGGCATTCCAAAAACTATAACCGATTTCACACACCTGGCCTTGGGGGGGGGGATGGATAACTGTGATCTTCCGTTGTGTAGGAATTTTCTTTTGTTTCATCTTTGTAGTAGTGCACCCATGTTTCATTACTGATAACAAATGGACGCATAAAATACGAAACATTCCCACTGACATACCTTACAATATCTTGACAGAAAACATGGAGAAAAATATTATAATTAATGGTCAAAATATTGCACGGTTTAAATTACTATAATGTAGCATTTCAATGTACGTAATACATAAATTAAACTATTTTAAAGCTTAATGTTATTCTTTCAGTTTGGACACGTTAATAATTTTAAAAGTGTATTTTTCCCGTATTTTCCAGCTCTCTGGAGATGACAAAATCTTTTATATATGGTCGTAACCCTGCAGAATGCGCTGTATTTTTTCCCCTTAATTTTTCAACATTTATACCGATTCCTCCGGTTGGTGCATGCGCAAGTCTGGTATAGGAATCGTGCTCGGAAAGCACCTTGAGTTTGGTCGGGAAGGTAGTTTCATTTACGGGCGAACAGTTATAACAAATATTGAAACAAGCAATGATCAACAAGAGTGCATTAAACATTACTATAAGCGTAAGCAATGCAAGAATTTGATAACAAGGGCAATAAATAAAATAGCATATTAATTCAGATTGAATATCACAAAATACACAGGCATAGCACAATGAAAGGCAACTTAAAAAATTAACATAAAAAGTGCTTTGTTTTGAATTACAAACATTTAAATTTTAAAAATGCAGCATAGTAGAACAAAGAAAAACTCGTTAAAATTTAAGATAATTAAAATCCCTAATACGTAACTCACAGAAACGCCTTGGTCAATGAATGAGGCGTGGAGGAGCAACGATCCAAACAATTTGGAAACGTTGGCTGAAAAATGTGTTCACCCTCGAAAACTGCTACTCCTTCTCTATCTCTGTCATTCGAGATAAGCTCTCAGTAACCCCAGAGCAGAGATATGACGTCATTGTGCTCGATGGTTCCTCACCGGTAACAGAAAGGACAATGAGAATCGGTTACCATAAGGATGAAAGGAGGAAGGAAGAGAAGCAGAGGTGAATCCAAGCAAAAACGCTACAGCTCTGAAATCTGCCCCCATCTTATCGCGTGCTACTAATATTTCTGAGGGGGGGAACACACTGTTTAAAAATAACCCTCATACATAAATGCACTGAAAAACAATATAAGATAGGCATAACTTTCTTATATATGAGTGGCAGTTTTATCAGAAGAATGTCTGAACACACAGACAGGCTTTTATCAATCATAGTTGTATAAGTATTTAATATACGGGGAGATTAGGCATTGGTATTTTCGGGATCTGGTCAATGGCCATTCACCGTGGTGCGTAAGTGTGACTAGCAGATTGATGACTGGGACGCAATGTATTAGATTTCAAATTGAATTTCAGTAAATATTTTTTCATGGTATGTCACACGCTGCTTCTGCAAGGTAAAATTGTAAAGTGAAGGGAACGAGTTTACATTTGGTTTATTTATTTGTGTGTGTGTTTTTCAGCGTGTTTTTTTTTTTTTTTTTTTTTTTTGAGTACGAAAACATGGGCTTTAAGGCAGAATACTGTCTGTTTATTAAGACACGTATCCTTCTTAATCGTACTTATAGGATATATTATAAAAACGTACTGAAATGTACGTACATAACAGAAAAAATCACCCCTAACAAAAATCTCGCTATTGGTTGGCGTATGGTGGACGGGCAGCTCTCCTTTCCCCAGATCTCATTCCATTAACACTCTCCATTTTCCTCTCGCCTTTCATTTCTTCTTCATTTCATCTTAATGGCTTTCTGCCATGACATCTGTCGGGCCTAGTAGATACTGCTCATTCATCTTCTGAGTAATCCTCAAATCCCCTTACACCCTTAGGGACTCTGGGCTTTGAACGCGGGAAAGTCGTAAGCCAGTTGCTCCAATGTTTGGTTTCCAAAGAAGTTTGGTGGAATGTTTCATAAATGCTGGCGGTTGGGGATTGTGGCGCCGTAGGGCCCATTCATCTCGTATGTAAAAAAAGCACAATAAGCTCCTAATTAAAATTTTCTTTGCGTGGTATTATTTTAATCTATACATATACATTTGCTTGAAAATAAATAAAATTAAACATTAAAAGATAATCTTATCTTTGTTTCCAGCATTTTCAGCTTCAATCTGTGTAAATTTTATTCTCATTAACAGCTAAGCTGTGATGATGGAGTGCGAGTTAATTAATGAGCTGTAACAATGGGGTGAGACCGTATAGGAAACTGCAGTAATTAGGGTAATACAATTCTAAGGGTCCTTTGAAATATTACAACTTCGACTAAAGGATAAAAAACCATATACTAAAAACAGAGTGTACAGGAAGAACTTTGAAAATATTTCATTCATTTTAATATACTTATATATAACAGAATTTCTAAATAATCAGACTTTATTTTCATATTTTTATCATATTTTACTTTTTTTTGAAAGTTGACAATGTAAGAGAAACATTTTCCTCATAATTGTTACAATAATATAGCATCTATGACAAATTTAAACTTGTTTAAAATGAATGCATTATTTAAATTAAACAATGCAAACAATAATAATTAGACCTACAATGGCTCAGTAGAGCTACCAATTTCTTTTTATGACCTTCCGCAATCGCTGGCATAGGCGATCTCTCTCTAAAAAGCTGTAGCAAACAAACACACGATTCTTTAATTGGCCATGTTAACCAGCGTTTCCTTCCTGATCAACATCTCTCCATGTAAAATAGTCCCTAGGGTTTAAATCTGGACTTCAAGGTGGCCACATATCTTGAGGTGTGAAGTTTAGGCAGTTGGCTTGAAATTAGATTACAGTTTTTGCAGCTCTGTGGCACAGTGCCCCATCCTGCATGAATTGATAATCTTCTAAATTTGGGAGCATTTTTCTCAACAGTTATAAGCGTTACGACTTCTTTTCTACCCAATGAGCATCGGGGTCGTGTGAAAACGTTAAACTGAGATCTTTTATTCGTTAATCTCTCGGTCTTCGTTTATTTTTTGTTTTGATAATTAGCTAAAACACTGTCACTATGGGCGTTTCTTGGTGCTTAAATATTGAGTATTTTTTAATCAGTGAACCAGATCTTTCTGATTTCTTCCGCACTTCAGAACTGTCATAAGGGGCTCCGGAATGCCCTATGGAATCCGATGAACCATTTGCAGTGTCGATCAATGGCTATCAAAATCGGCCATCCAGATTGTGTGATTTGACATCATGTGACTCCTTTTTGTGGGGAGCATGTGAACAATCGACAACCAACCTTCAAGGCAGAAATAGGACGTGTCATTGGTTAAATTTAGCCGGAACTTTGCTCAAAAGTTGTTGAAAAATTTGCTAACAGAGTGAAAGTGCGTCATCAATAGGACGTGGAGGACATTTGCCTGATGTTTAGTTTCATATTTACGGGCAGTTTTTGTGCTTCATATTGACTTAATAATATTAGCACTTTTCAAATAAATTATGAGTTTTATTATTAAAACAAAAACTACGTTCATTATAGGATATCAATGTATTTTATTCTTTTAGCAATATCGGTACAGAGAACTAAACAAATAGCTGGCATTGTCTAATCGTAAGCCCATAGAACTAGCGCTGCTTTTCAGACCCGTTATGTGCGCTGAATGTTCGTCAACAAAGGGAAGCATTGCGCAACACTAGAGGCTGGAAAAGCTTATTACACGCTTCTGTACATTTCAGTGACAGCTTCTACTTTGAATCAAAACGAACTGTTTACGAGGGTGGAAGAAATCCATACTGCTGCAGGTTTCGCTTTGGTTTCAGTCAACTGGAACGCCTTTCAGCTATTACGACATTGTAGTTGATTTCATATCCAGACATTCAGCAGAGGCTTTAAATACATAAATATTTCACTATCTCTAACACCCCAGGAAGTTTTCTAAACTTAAAAGATAAACCTGAACAAACGATAAACGCACTTTCAAATATTTCATGGCGCGTTCAGATTTTTTTTTCTTTTCTTTTTTCTTTTGAAAACACAAATTGTTTTCATTTCGTCGCATGCTTGAAATATGGCAACACTATAATGTAAATTTAAAATTCTACACATCTATTCTTGATGGCTGATACTCTTTTAAATACTGTATATATGGGAAAAATCTCCTTTGTTATATATCGTTGTTCCTGGTTGAAAATAAAGTCTTCCTTGTGTTTTTTACCCTTCCTCTTTTTTGCTGTTCCTGCCATTTCTACTTTTTAGCGAGAAAGAATTATGCTTTTGGGGTCAGACCCGTGAAAATTCTACTTATTTTTTTAGCTAATTTATTTATTTTTTTGACTAATTCCAAAGGAGTGTAAGCTATTGCGTTTGTACCCACGGAAATATTTTTAATCCTCTACCAAAATCTACATCGATCATACCTACTATAATTAAAATAAAAGTTATCTTAAATATGCATATGAATGTGTGTGTGCATGTGTTAAAGCTCTAACGGTAGAATTTTTTTTTTTTAATTTTCTCAACGAAACTCGCTATATAACTATTAACAAATGATTCTTCGAGTTCGCTAACCAGCAAAATTGGAGTGGGGTTAATCTAAAACGAAATTTTTAAAAAAAATTTGAAAAATCGCTCTAGCGGCCGCAATTTTGGTTTTTTCTCAACGAAAAATTAATTAAGCATATAAACTGTATTTATAACGTTGCATATATTTTATATTTAACAAAAGTATCGTCGTGAAGATAGAAAAAGTGAAATATTAATCTAATATGTGTTTGAGAATTATATTCGTATGTAAAAGCGCTCTGTAATAAGCTAAATTAAATTTCAAAGCCAATGAAAATCGATGTAACTTTCGATTGCTTTTGTTTTTAAATAGTAACATGTTTTTGTTTTATTGAAACATATGAACAACATCTTCTTAAATACACAATGTAACTGGAAACTTTCTGTTATTTCTCTCTATTTTAGTGAATTTAAAGATATCGAGAGCTCAGTTCATAAACATGGTTACATTTAAAAAGGTTTAAAAATACTCACACAGTATAGCTTTGTCTAACAGTGGTCATATATTTCATTTAATTAATAATATGCCATTAATTTTTTCGGTAAAATCTCAATAATAATAATAATAATAATAACAACAACAATAGAAATGTTTGTGATACATATAGATTGCAAGAATTCTAATTTTGTTCCCCTAACACAACACATTAATGCTATAACTAATTTCATTTCATTAATTAATAAGGTATAATTTGTATTTTATATTAGTTTATATTAAAAGTTATTGAACTCGGTGAGGGAATTTTTGCATTTTTAGCAGCGCACTATTTTTTTGTTTTGTTTTTTTTCCTGTTTTCGTTTCGTTTCGTTTTGTTTTTTGTTTGTTTGTTTTTGTTTTTTTTTTTAAGATTTCCATCACAGACGCGGGTTATAAAATTCATGTTGCAGTGCACTATAATAACATGCTTCCACGTTTGTAGTAGTTCCTACGTGTTCTGTTATTTATCTGTTTGGCTTATTTACAGACACTCTTTAACATCTCAGTCCATGAGAGTTGCATTCGTTTCAGCGCGTGAAACGACCGATAAATTTTGCTCAGAAGTTTCTCCTTTCAGGCTTAAGGTTTTTTCTACAACTTTACTTGCATTTCGAAGGCAGCCATGCTTAGGATTTTTACGGCCGAAATAATCCATCGACTCTGACCGGGACTGAACCCGCGACCTTGGGTTTACGAGACAGGTATGATTGCCACCAGGACCAACATTATACGTACTAATTGTAATCTCAAACCATAACTCACGAAGGAAGATTGGCATTTCTATGTAATTTTCCAGAATGTTATAATCAGAAATTTATGAACGTCTGGCATTATTTGTAGTACTTCTGCTACTGGTACATGGTAAAATAAAAAATAAGTACCTACGAACTACAGAAAAATAAAAATAAAGTAACACTATTAACAATGTAACAAATTAAGAGTTACTTATAAAAGCAGAAAAGGATAAAACACTAAGAGAAAGTCACGCTTGTAATCCTTTTCTGTTTTTATAACTACTGTTAATTTGTTGTGTATATATATAAATAAATTAACAGTAATTATGATAGATTAATAATTAAGACAAGTCCTCTTGTCATAGAAGGACTCCACGAGTCCGAAATATAGCGATCTCAAGTGGACTTTTTCTTTGTATTTTATCTTTTTCTGCTATCATAATTACTGTTAATTTGTTACATTGTTGCTTTATTTGTATTTTTCATATATATATCCGACTTTTGCGTTAGGGAAGTGACAGCAAAAATCGGTTCGTAGCAGTGGCGAGCTTCCTTCATCTACTCAGGGTTATCTTATTGCAACCGATTTCTTTGCCGCTATCTATGCAAAATGTTATAAATGCGTTGCGATTATTGAGATTGTTTAAGAGATTGCATATTATTGTTTAAGTCGCACTAAATGCCGTGAGTGGTATGTAGAGTTTAAAAGCGGTCAGGAGTTCGTAGTCGATGACCCTGTCTCATACGCCCACCATAGTCAACTGACAGCACTCATGGGGCCAGAATTGATGAGACCATCCTTGATAATCAACTGGAGGAATTGCCGAAGAGTGCAACATTTCTGTGAGACTGTGTCGTGAAATTCTAACAGAAAATCTTGGAATACATCGGGGCTGTTGACACAAAAACAGAAAGACAACCACGTCAGCAGCTCTTGGATCGCGTTATTGATAATGCAACTTTAATGAACAGAATAGTTACTGTCTATGGTTATGATGTTGGGACAAAAGAGTCGGTCCTGGTGGTGTAGTGGTTACCATACTTGCCTCCTAAACCCAAGATTGCGGGTTCGAACTGGGCCAGGATCGATGGATTTTTTCGGGGCGTAAAAATCCTAAGTATGGCTTCCTTCGGAAGGGAAGTAAAGCCGTGGATCCCGTGTCGTACATTTACGGCACGATAAAGAACCTCAAGCCTGAAAGAGAGGCCTCTGAGCAAAATTTGTCGGCCGTTTCACGCCCTGAGTTGAATGGGACGCTGATGACCTGAGCTGTTAAAGAGCGCCCATAAATAAATCATTCAAAAAAAAAAAAAAAACGAAACAAAAGTGGATCATCATATTGAGTTGGAAAAGCTTCACCAAAAATCCTCACCTGTTGTTGTTCTAAGTCATGATCGCCTGTAGTTTAACAGTATTACTAATAAAATCGTGTATCAACTTATGTATTTACACCTGTTGTTGTTCTAAGTGGTGGTCACCTGTAGTATTAACAGTATTACTAATAAAGCATATATCAACCGATTTATCCACATCCGCTGTTCTATCTATATTGCTTATCTATATTATTCCAAAGGCTGCTTTACTATATTTACTTAAGAGCCCTTTAAATCAGTGACATAAATAGTAAATACTGAAATTTTTTTTAGTACTTTGGGAACTTTGCGGTTCTACCTGTTCGTGCCCTTTCTTCTCTAACGATGTTCAAGGTTAGGACACGCAGGAGTTCAGAGAACCTAGTGAGCATCTGATATTTATAGCACCGACCTACTGGCGCCAGAGCATAGCAAGTTTGACGCTAATATGTTGAAATACATGCAGTTATCGTTTTACATGTTTAGGGTTGAACACCGCAAGAAAGATTTAATCAACACTCAATTAGATGTGTATAATACTAGAAGAAGTCTACCTTATGAGGTTAAAGAGGTTTTGCGTTTCTATTATATTTATAAATTAAACTTTTATATTTAATAAATTTACATTAAGTTATGGCCGTAACGGATTTCAAAATCTTTCAGTTCTGAGAATAACATTTTCTGTTTATTTACTAGTTTTAAAAGCATTTATTTTATTATAACTGTAAACATATTTGTTTTACTTTAGTTACTATGTTTATAAATGCTATTTTATAACACATTTTCTCTGAATATCCTGCACACATATAATATTGTGAGACAATTTTTGTACTAAGTTTGTTTTTTATTTTAAAATGTTATATTAACGCTTTTATTCTTTTCTTAACATAAGAAACTAAAATTTTAAAAAACCACATTTGTCCATAAAAAGAAGTCTTTTGATGCAGTAAACATTTGATAGCTTCCGTTGAAAACACAGCACCAAGTACGGATATTTATATGACGAAAAATGTGACAAACATTTTTCTAGGGTAGTGAAATCTAAAGACAGTGGTCATGTTACGAGGGTCCTTTGAAAAAATCTCGGAATGAAACACCAAATAACTGCAGAGCTTTTTAAAATTAGTCTTCTTTTTAATACAGTCTTCCTTGACACTAATGCACTTTGTTCAGCTATACTCCGGAGTCTTTACTAAAGTATTAAAGTCACGATTCCTCCAGAGCTGCAAAATACATTTCTACTGTCAATTTAAGCTCTTCACCGGACGAAAAGTTCTTTCCACCAAGAAGTATTTTAGTCTCGGGAACAGATGTACGTCCGATGGTGCCAAATCAGGGGAATAAGGCAGATGCGGCAGCAAATCTTACCCCAATTCATTTATTTTCGCCATTGTCTTGATGTAAGGATAAACCTCTTTGATAAGCCGATCTTTTCTCGTATATTTTTGCCTTCAAAATAAGGCCAAAAGATTAGCATAATAAGCTCTCGTGATAGGTGTTCCATTGGGAAGATGTTAATTAGCAGCAAACCCTTAGCATCCCAGAGAAACTGGTGTCCATGATCTCCACGACCAATTTCACACACTTAGCCTCAGCCTTCTTTGGCGGAGTCGTGATGCTTCTAGACTTCTGATGTGTATTAACGCATCCATGTTTCATCATTGGTCAGAAATCGACGAATAAGGTTGGCGGAATCTCTCTGAAAACGGACCAAACTTTGCTGAAAGAACTGCACTCCGATTCGCTTTTGATCTTGAGTCAGCAGTCGTGACACCCATGTTTCCGATAAGTTTTTTCAAGCACAATTCTTCAAAATATGAAATACGCATTCCCCTGAAATGCCCTGAACTTCAGCAACTCCGAACATCTTTAATCGACCATCCTCCAGAACCACGTAGTGTACCTTATCGTGATAGCTTTTGTTCGTTTGCTGCATTGTCATTCCAGCTATCACCGGTGCAATCCACTTAGAAACGGTTGAAAACACCTATAGTGTTTTTCTTATCTGTATGGATTTCTGTTGCATTCGTACACCTCTTTACCAAAGTATGTGTGTTTCCTATGCATTTTGACTACTCTGGTTGCTCTTCTTCTTCGTTTCTCCTTCAGCAAGGATCGCCCGATGCGCTGTTTCAGTCGATGCCTACTCATGTTCTCTGTATTTCCAAACTTGGAGAATTTCCAGGGATTTCTGTGTAATGTTGTCCTTGATTCACTAATGAACAGCTTCTATTACAGCCGAATCACTTGAACAGCTTCTATTACAGTCAAAATAATCTTCTTCAAGAGAAATATCTCTTTTGGGCAGTTACTCCAGATGACACTTTGGAGACTTTCATTGGCATTTTGTGTTTTGCCAAAGTAGATCTTGATAAAATTGAATCTGAGGCCAGTCTCTCGTATTTTGGTTACAACAGACATGTTACAAACTTCTGTCTTATTAGATGTTGATATCTCACCTTTATAGAAACACCACGAGTTTTCCCAGTAGAGCATTTGAAGTGTTTTGATGCTTCATCTTGCAGTGTTGCAAATACAGCATCCTTCGTTTTTTTCACATTAGCTACATTTTCGACTATAGCTCCCCTACAATAATTAGTAATTTTGACTATAGTTGCTTGCTTCAAACTTTCAGAAGCTTTGTTGCTTTTCTCCATTTCCATTCTTTTACCACATATCTGGGACCAGTGCCCAATCTTTTGGATATACCTATTACTTACACGTTCTTCTTTCACAAGTACTTAGTTTCACATACAAAATTTACCTCAGATTACAAAATGGTATTTCCTTAGATGCTGCGCCCCTTTGCACTCGAAGGAAAAATGTTGTTATTAACCTATTTCTAGTTCGAATTTCGCAAAACACTTTGGAACCTAAAAGTAGACATTCTGCATCCATTTTCACAAATAAAAAATGACCAATATGACTCAAAAAGTTTCTTTTCAGGTGTTGAGTGTCCCCTTAAACCCAACAAACAGCAGCTTATATAGAAACGGCAAGACCAACCATTGGATTAGTTCGGTGAGTACAAAATGTTTTTCATACTCGTAAAAGTTTACCATGCGCTCAATTAGAGTAAATTAGTTAATATATAAGAACATATTTTCTTATTTTATACAGTGTACTAATTTAACTTACGGGCCCGGTCCCATGAAGTTTAACATCTTTCATGGTACAGCTTAAGGAGAATATTAAAGGCCTGTCCTTGTAATGTTAAATTTACCAATTTAGTTCCCTTTTCCTCAAGCACTATTAAAGCTAATGAAGTGAAACTTTTACAGCATATAGATGCACATAATTGAAAATTTCTGATCTATTTTCAATACTACAAAATGACTCTGAAGCAAATTATAAATTATTTTCAATTGTTTGCTTTTTTCTATTTTTTTTTTCACAACTTTTATTTTTTAACATTATCGCATTTTATTCTACCATAATAAATTCACATCATCACAATAATATAATGAATAAGTAGTAAAAGTTTCAAAGTGATAGCTTGCTAATACATATCCTTAAAAAAATAGGAAACTTATATAAAAAATTAGTTTTTCAAAATTGCAGCCACAAAAAACATCTGCACAGAAAAACTAACTTTTTGAGGAAAACACTAGTTAAAACCCTCCATCAATGTGAACAACAAAGGATGGTGTCATGGAAAAAACGCTGCCAGTTTATGAAATACAACTTTTTCTATCATTTAAGACAAACGACAGCCTTCTAGAACAAATACTTCCTGAGATATAAAATTTTAATTGGACAGGTGCTCACGAAATTAAAAAAAAATGGATTCTGCAGTGACATAATTAATAATTTATTAAATACAACTAAGGAACTTTAATGAAAATATTATCAAAATAAACAGAAAAGTCTTAATATTAAAACGGTACTACAAAAACAAAAACAAAAAATATAATTTTTGACCCTCTCCCTCCTCCTTTCCCTTTCATACTTCCCTTAAATTGACTGAGAAATGTTCTACACTTGAGCAAAGCTGCAGGTTCTGTCCGTTTTCCCCAACTGAAACACTGTTCTAGTCCCCGGGTTATCAGGAATACCAATCCATCACCCAGAAGACGTGAACAACGGGCATTAAGATTTACAGTAACACTTGCAGAATGAAGTGAATGAAACGTTTGCAAGTCATTAGCGTCTGACAGCGCCTCAAGCGCGAGGATTGTTTCACACAGAACGCTAATTGTTAACATTCCCTCTCGTGTCTAGAAGCCGCCTCTTTGTGCGTGGAAGATTCCGTGAGAAAATGTGAGTTAATGTTCCACATTAGCTCACTTTTGCCTAATATTAAAAAGGTTTTAAAATAATCATTAAAGTTGAATCTAAAAAAACCGACTAAATTACAATAGATCTGTAAGCTAGTTGATTTCGGGTTTAAGTAACTAGTATATTTATTTCTAAACAATTAATTGGATAAAAATGTTCGCATACTTAAAGAATACAGACATAATGTGTTTTATAGAAAGATAGAAGATTTAAGAAGAAGAAAAAGAAAGCAAAGACAAGCCACATCTGATTTTGTAAAATGATTTCTGTTATAAATGCGAAACATTTTCGTAGTCATTGTGGCATAAGCTATAACATCATCAAAGACATTTTAAAATTAGAATCTATGATTTCTTTTACATTTCCTGATACAACCCCTTCATTTTATTTTACGCAGAATCTTCATTTAATTTTTAATTAAATTATTTTACAAATGCAAAGAATAGTTTTTAGGAACTATTCTCCTAAAGAAGGCTTTGCAGATATGAAGGATGTCATGGCAAGTATTTGTTTTTTTTTCCTTGCGAACAAGGGATATTACGAAAAATCTAAGATGTACGATTGAAAGTGTATGGGATGTACTTTCGAATGAAGCCATCAGATGGTGTATGTGAGTAGAGCTGCGTGTCTCAGCATGCCCCGAAGTTTAGTTGACGAGCGACAGTGGTCAGGAATGGAGTTCACGAAAGAGTTAACGTGCGTATGTTTTTTTTTTTTTTTTTGAGTAGTGTTTAACGCCCGTTTTTACTACTGAGGCACCACAGGCGGTGGACACTGATGATACATGAGATAAATGATAAATTGGGAAAGGATATATTTTTTTTTTTAAGGAAGGAAGCGTTCCAGGCCTAAGTTTTAGGTACCTCCCCGGCATTTGCCAGTTATGAAGGCTGAGGAAAACCTGGAAAAAACCCCAGTCAGGGAGGACGGTCCTGGCGGGATTCGAACCGCAGACCTCCCGCTCACGAGTCCGTGCCTTAACGACCTCGGCCACCCGTGGCGGTACGTGCGTATGTGAAAATAGCATCTCTTTTCTCCACGACATGAATGCCACATAGAGCTACGGAAAGCACTGGGTGCGCGTGCTTTTCCTGTCGAACTTTGGCGAGGTGGACAGAAATGAATAAACAAATGTTATCCGGTTGCCTGTGTTTTGTTTCTTCTCTATATCCAGCTTTCTGTTGGTTGCTCCACTCGCAGTAAACATCTTAGATTTTTTTGTGTTGTTCGTTGTTCACAAGAAAGGAAGAAAACAAATAATTGTCGTGACCTATGACTTATCCTTCGTATAAAGGCTGGCATAATTGAATACAAACCTGGAACGTTGCTACTACTTTTTTAATAAATATCAGGACTATGTCTGTATGAAAACCCTAATAATACTTACTGTCCAACGTAACCATTCCGAAACATTTACTAATGACGGCAAACTTTAAGTTACCAACCGTGCTGGTTGGTGATTAAGTTGGCATTACTCGTTCCTGTAAAGTAAGGCCTGTGCATACTGTTCTGGATGCACAGGTTACGGCATTAATGTGATGCTGCATCAAATTTCTCTGAATAATTCTCACCAAATTACCCTATAAGTTCCAAAACCATACTTTTCCACTACTGGATAATAATAAGATTTTCCCGGAATAATAATTGGATCTGGTGGTCTATTGGTAACCAACCATACATGCCACGTAGACCCAAGATCGTGGGCTCAATCTCGGCCAGGGTCGATTAATTTTTTTTTTGTACCTAAAAAACACGAAAAGAATCTCAAATCGTTTTTTTTAATGGTGTTTAAAGCCCGTTTTTGCTGTTTGTTTCTATGTCCACCAAACAGAACATTTGAACTTGTAAGCTGCTTGGGGCCTTTACTAGAATAAACTAACAATAAAAATAAATGATACTAACAAATAAATATTTAAAATAAAAAAATAACTGTATTTTCGTTGCTGGTCCATAACAAACTATCTAAACAGCTCAACATAAACTATTAATAGGATGATTGAAACTAATGTGTGATTTCTTAATCGAGCTTTATAATGTTTAACGCCCGTTTTACCTGCTGCGACATCACAGGTGGTGGACTCTGATGATACATGAGATGAAATGATAAATTGGGAAAGGATTAATTTTTAAGGAAGGGAACACTCCAGCTCTAAGTTTAGGGTACCTCCCCGGCATTTACCATTTATAAGGACTGAGGAAAACCTGGAAAACAACCCAGTCAAGGAGAACGGTCCTGGCGGGATTCGAACCTCAGACCTCCCGCTCACGAATCCGCGCCTTAATGACCTCGGCCACCCTTGGCGGTAACTACAAGCTGCAAGTTGCACATGCTTATATGGGAATGACGACTGGCCTCTCCAGTACGCAGCCGATCTCTTTTAACCTGTAACTGAATTAACCTCACTATACTTCGGGCTATCTATTTCTCCACTATCGATCAAAATAATCCCTTCAGAGCCCCAAAAGCATGTACCCATGACTAGAGAGTAAGCCCACAATGATTCTCTACGTGGATATTTGAAAATACTTGAACAGCAGCTGGCGCATGTCCTTGCTACACCTCAATGTCTCTTACCGACTTAATGAAATGCTGATTTCAAGCATTCAAGTATCTTCCTGCAACATTGAAACTGTTCATGTTCGGATCTAAGTCGCTTCTGCTGGGAAATGTATGGCCATATCATGTTCAAGAAATGGTTAACCAGCATGTCCTACCTGCACACACAACTGTAACGGGAAATACTACAGAGATAGGCTGATAACTCTGCAAGACCATATCACACACTTTCCGTACAACAAGCTGGATGCCGCACCACGATAATGCTCCACCACATGTCGCAAATGTTGTTGCTGAATATCTCATAGAAGCCAATGTGAAGTGTGTCCCTCATCCTTCGTATAGTCCAAATTTAGCCCCGTGTGACTTTTTCCTTTTCCCCAAATTGAAGAAACGCCAATAAGTTTTCATCCTCAGAATCAGTGATGAATGTGATTCTGAAGGATAGGTCAAAAATTATTTCCAGCATATCTTTGAAGAATGGCGGAAACGCTGAGACAGGGAACTGCTTTATACAGCTCATAAAATTGATAAGGATCAGTAAAGAAAGGTACGTTGTAATAAAAAATATTAATTCTCTGTTCAACAACTCTCGTACATACACACTTATGCATTGCTATTAGAGACGTTAAATAAAATCTTTTTATAAATGCATTGACGATTATGTTCATTGCAATGAAACTATGTCCACACTCACCTGTACAGACATGGATTGCAGAGGCCGTTAAGGCACAGACTCGTGAGCGGGAGGCCTGGAGTTTGATTTCCCCTCCTCTCTTTCTTCCTTATTTGAGGTTTTGTCCAGCTTTTCCTCCGTCCTCATAAATGGCAACTTAAGTCTTGCTTAATAAATCTTTTCCCAATATATCCTTTCATCTCATGTATCATTAATGTCCACCGCCTGTAGTGCCTCAGTAGTAAAAACGGGCGTTAAGCACACGCACATTAAACACGCAGAACAGCTGTGCTGCAAGTTATGGCTTAATTGGAATTTTTAAGGGGATCAAGGTGTTAGGAAGTTTCTTGTCACCTTCGTCTAAACCAGCCTTGTGCAACAGGCTCCTTCTCCTCTACGTCATAGTTCTCCCCCACCCCTTTCTCTAAGGTTTTCTTTGCTACTGAAGGTCGTTTATTCTAAAGATTCGGCGACAGTGCCGGTTGATAGCCTAGCTGGTAGAATGCCTTCTTAGATATCATTCTCACAGCGATAGAGAAACAGGACATTTCTGTGTCAAAGACAATGTGGTTTGTCATATTTACGGACACTCTTTAACATCTCAGGTCATCAGCGTCCCATTCCTTTAAGAGCGTGAAACGACCAATAAATTTTGCTCAGAGGCCTCTTCTTTCAGGATTGAGATTCTTTTACGTGCCGTAAATGTACGACACGGGACCCACGGCTTTACTTAGAATTTTTATGACCCTGCCCGGTATTGAATCCACGATCTTGGGTCTACGAGGTGAAAATGATGTCAAAGAGGGCAGTTAAATCATGAATTTCATTTGTAAAAAAGCAATTAACTTACTACTCTTGTTTTTACAATAAGCTACGTTTTTCCAAAGTACCATGACAAAAATTATGGCACCCACTTTCTTTCAGGTATATCAAAAATTGAATTTAATTATAAGAGAATTAAAAATTAGTAGTCAATTGCGCTCTCATTTCGGCACGTTTATATTCGGGTAATGCTAACTTACTGATGGTAAAATAATCAAAGTACCACAAATTTCGATGGTAATATTTCTGATAATACAGTGAAACGTTCCTACCGAGTGACTGAACTAATTGATGCAAATATAAAAGCATTTAAGGGTGGGAGCGCTATGGGTGACCGAGGTCGTTAAGGCACTAACTGATCAGCGGGAGGTCCTGGGGTTCGATTCCCGCCAGGACGCTAACTGAGATTTTTTTTTCCAGGTTTTCCTCATTTCTCATAAGTTTCCTAAATTCTGGGGCCTGGTATGCATCCAAAAAAAAAAAAAAAAAAAAAAAAAAGAAGTATAAATGTATATAACATATATCATTTCCCAATTTATCATTTCATCGTAAGTATCACCGCCATGGGTGGCCGAGGTCGTCCTCCCTGACTGAGGTTTTTTCCTGGTTTCATTCAGTCCTCATAAATGGCAAATGTCGGGGAGGTACCCTAAACTTAGATCTGGAATGTTTCCTACCTTAAAAAAATCCTTTCCCAATTATCATTTCATCTCATGTATCATCAGTGTCCACCGCCTGTGATACCGCCGTGGGTAAAACGGGCGTTAAACACTATAAAGTTCGATTATAAAATCACACTGTAATATCAATCATCCTGTTAATAGTGTATGTTGAGCTCTTTAGATAGTTTGTTATGCACCAGCAACGAAAATATAGTTATTATTTATTTTAAAATTATATTTGTTAGTATTCTTTATTTTTATTGTTAGTTTATTCTAGCAAAGGCCTCAAGCAGCGTTACAAGTTCAAATGTCTGTTTGGTGAACGTAGAAACAAACTAATTGCACCTTCTCACATAGCCATCTATGTAGTTCTAATTTATCTGCTTCCATTTCCGCTTGGAACAAGCATTATCTCCACCGTACTGCCTGTTTGTGTTTATTGCAGATTCATTATCTGCTACTACCGTGCCATTAATGATCCACACGCTTGGAAAGTGCCTACTGGCAAGGAAATCATCTGACAATGTTACAGATGTGTGAAACACTTGAGCAGCGGCTGGTTCATGTCCTTGCCTACACCTCAAGGTCACTCCTCTCCTTTTCTTGGGAGCGATGACCGGGTCGTGTACCTGGACACGTCAGTCGCTCAGGAAATACCTCTTACATTTCCTGGAAGCTCCAGGTCGCGGCTTCACTCCCAATCCGTGAACTGCCCCTCTTTTGAGAAAGAAGGATACAGAAGAGAAACTTTCGCTTTTAGAAGGAGATGCAAACAAAAGCAGGAGGCTGTCTGAACTCTTTCACGATATGCTGTTGTTCCGTTGCTATGCGACAGATGGCTCTTTACTCAGTAACTATGGGTTGTTGTATTCATAGAGGTTGTTAGCCATGTATTTATAGTAGGGACAATATGGGCATTGTATCGGGGGATCGTATTCTGAATGCTCTTGTCAGGAAATTGGGTTTATCACTTGTATTCCCCTACAATAGCTCTGTATAAATAAAGGGATAGCAATGATGAATACAAACCGAGAACGTTTATTTTTACTGTTTTAGTAAATTAAACAGCAATCAAGCAAGTGTTTTGTGCACACAATAGAAATCTAATTAATTGGTAGTTAATGCCGAATATAACATTCAGAAATATTTATTTTTGACCCTAAAGTTTAAGTTAGTATGCTGACCATTACGATTATACCTAAGTATAATCGTAAAGTCCTGGATAAAATCTCATTTAAGAGAACGGCCCTGGCAGAATGCATAACGAAGACCTCCCAGCCCTAATCTTAGCGATCTCAGTCACCCGTATCGACTAATTTCGTTCTTCTCATCATTGTTATACAACACCAATGACAGCACAGTTTCTCAGCGCTGTTAACGAATTCCGAAGGAATTTGTAAAGACTTTTGAAAAAGTTCTTCAAATCTCCATCGATTCTACTTACTAGGCACAAAATTGAAGATGAAATATATATACATTAATTTATTATATTAATAACAAAAAGTATATTTAGGTATATAGGTATATGTTAACACTCTAGCGGCCGCAATTTTCATTTTTTCTCAACGAAATTCGGCTAAAGACGATCAATTAACAAAGAGTCACTGAGTTCGTTAACCAGTGAAATTAGCTCATTGAGGGTGGGTGTTAACCTAAAGGGAAAACTTAAAAGTCGCTCTAGCGGCAGTTTTTTATCAACGAAATTCGGTATATGCTACTGAAATGAAATATGAAAAATAATTTTTGAAAATCAGCAAAATAGCTCTACTATGAGTGGGGGTTAACCTGAAACCCAACATTTAAAAATAATTGTTGCAGCATCAAATTCTGCTTTTTGGGAACCAGCTCAGTATATACCATTAAATAAAATAAGAAAAATAGTTTTTGAAAACCAGGGAAATCGAACTATTCGGAGTTGAGGTAAACCGGAAAACTGAAATTTAAAACGCGCTCTAGCGATACCAATTAATAATTAGTTTCTGGTAATAGACACACGAGTCGCTCCTTTATCTCAATTTCTGTAAACATAATATGTAACTTTTCTGCTCTAGCGCTCTGTAATAATGTTCACAAATCAACTTGCTGAGGAATTCGCCTAGTTCACGCGGCTCCTGCGTGACGAACTTTTTTTTTAATACGTGTTTATACGTACTTCCTACAGATATGTAATTATCAATAAGTGTTGAGAATTATATGCACTTAAAATTCTCAAATATACGCTTTATAATGCCCAAATGAATTAATGATTGTAAAAATACTTTAAATCCACTTTTTTAAAAAAAAATAGTTAGATGGATACTTAACATATAAATGTTTCAGGTTGAACAAAAAAACAAACAAACGGAAGTTAGGTTTTTCTAACCAAAAATGAAAGATTGGACTTTTTAGTTGTGCTTGAAAATACACAGGCCCATGTCTTCAAGAAATAGTAGCCTACAATTCAGAGCTTGTTTTCTGTTGAGACGTCAACAAGAAGTATCCCAAGGTCAGACTAGATGCCTCTGAGATTTAATCTTTTCACCATTTTTAATGTAATGCATCAAGCAAGACCAGGTGTTTTGGAGGATTCATCAAAATAATGTTAAAAAAAACTCTTTGAAACGTTATCACGGAAGAAATCACAGTTGGGAAGCGAAAAGGTTTACAAAGACAGAAATATGCATGTTGTAACAAAGATAATGGAGTACATGAAAAGGGTATACAGAATTATCCTGATAACGAATGTATCTCACCTCATTGGCGAGAAATATTAACTTCTCTTATCAAAAATCTACCAGAAACAGAGCATATAAGTAAACACTGTATAATTTGTTTGTAATGTCATATTTATCTTATTTTTAAAAGTACTGCAGTGTACTGATTGCAGCTTTTAAGCAGCCATTGTTAAGTTGATCGAGGTCGTTAAGGCGCGGACTTGTGAGCGGGAGATCTGGATTTCGATTCCTACCAGGACCGTCCTCCCTGACCGGGGAATTTTTTCAGGTTTTCCTCAGTCCCCATAAATGGCAAATGCCGGGGAGGATCCTAAACTTAGGCCTGGAACGCTTCCTTCCTTAAAAAAAAATACTTTTCTAATTCATAATTTCATCTCATATATCACAGTGCCTCAGTAGTAAACCGCTATTAAAAACTGTTAAGTTGTTTAGATGTAAAATTGACATTTTTATTTAAAATACTGTAACCTCTTGTTTGCAAAAAAATTCTTGAAATACAGGAGAAATGTGCTAACCTGTAAAGTAGCTACTGATAAATGACTTTCAACGTAATATACGAGGATAGATCCATAAGTTTCCGGCCTAACCATTTTCTAAGTATGATAAAGACAAAACTATATTTCACTTTTCAATATAGTTACCCTTTATTTCAATACACTTCTCATATCTTTGAATTAACATTTCAATCCCCCCCCCCAAATAATCACAAGTCCTGTCTGCAAAATGGACATGAAAGCATCCATCACTTCTTCGCCACATTTCAATTTTCTTCCCCGAAGGTACTTCTTGAGTTTTGAGAAGAGAAAATGGTCACTGGAGCTAGAGCTGGGCTGTAGGGTGGATGAACATTTGTTCACAGCTTCCTTTGCAACAAGAGCTGTGTCCACAGGCGCGTTGTCGTGAAGAAAGCGCACACCACCACTCGGCTATTCTCGCCTTTAGATTCTCTTTTGGATAAGAGATAATGGTAGAGGACCATAGTTTCATCTCGTGTAACAATGGTTTGCAGAACTTCTCTCTCGTTGCCACGACAGAGTTCCAAAAATGCCTGACAACAGATGACTCGTTGCTGCTTTTGGACTTAGGAAAGAAGTCTAGGCACCCATCTTATTCATGGTTAAATGTTCATGAATAGTTGTTGTTTTAGAAAAATCTGGCTGCTATTTCTGTAACTTTGAGCAGCAGGTCTTCCATAATTTCTCCCTCCACAAGAGCGATGTATTCAGGAGTGAGCATCTCGAAGGGCCGATCTGCACGCCCTTCGTCTTCAATGCTTTCTTGACTCATTTGAAAAAGTTTGGTCCATTCTTTTACGGTAGAATATGAGGGGGGTGCTTCCCCATATACCCCACCAATCGCTGTTGAATTTCATTCGGAGTAAGTCCTTCTTTTGTGAAGAACTTAAAATTAGCTCGAAACTCCATTTTGAACATGTCACAATCTACTGCACATAGCCTTCTTTATGCAACTATATCTGAACAACTGAACACAGCGGAGCGGAAGTTACAGATGCAAGTATTTACTTAACAGATAAGATATGACACCAGATAAGGATTTTGTGAAGGCTGTAATCCTTATCGGTGAGGCCGGAAACTTATGGACCCCCCTCGTAGTTGCAAAAGCTTCGTAAATTCAAGTCAGTTACAACATTTTTACATTGCTTAAAATACAAAACTTTTTCATTGTGTATTATCAATATACTTCTAAGGTATTATTTGGTTCTTAATTAAATTAAATTATTCTATCAAGTTCTGTAAAATTTATAATGTTCTATTTATTTTTCCTAAAAATTGGTTTAATGGGATAGAATGTTTTTGCAATCAGCCATTTAAATATGCACTTATCTGTTTTAGACAGATGCTTCTGATAATAGAAAGCAACTCCCACGTAGGTGTTTCTTCAATTTGGGGAAAATTCACGCGGAGTTAAATCTGGGCTGTAGGGAGGATGAATATAGATTTTATAAGATATTCAGCAACAACATTTGTGATATGCGTTATCATGGTGCAGCATCCAGCTTATTGCATGGAAATGTGCACCGTTGCCTATGATGTAGCCACGCAGAGACCACCTCCCTAGTCTAGTGGTTAGCGTTGCTGACTGATGGCCGGGAGACACCGGCTCGATTCTCGGTACCTACTTGGGAAGTTTTCTAATTAGGGAGGTCTGGAACGGTTACTCGTGGGGACAATGGTGGAGAGGTAGAGTTGTTCATAAAGTCATTCTATTTAGGTCTGTTACCTCGCCGAGGTCAGTGTTGTGAAGAAGTCTATACATATGACCATCCTGCATGATACATTTCTCTCTCTTTCGTTCCAACTGTCACTGTCCTTCATTATCACGATAATGAATAAAACGAGATAACACAAATTATTACGGAGTTTTTCTATCTTTAAATGATCTAGCCTGAGAGGGAAGGGGCAGAATAAAAAATAAAACCCTAAATTAGGAGAACAGAAGTACAATCAAAGGCTACGAGTTCCTAAGCAGGCAATTTAGTGAAACGTGTTTGTTACACCGAAGTTCCTAATTTTCAATAAGGGTCTACGGTGTCTACGATTTTCCTGTAACGTTTGCTTTAGTGCAAAAAAAAGCCGTGTGATAGGCGGGGTACCGGCATGCTGATTGTATGTCCTCCTGCAACACAATGAAATCGTAAGACGGATATAGAGAGAGAATGCAGGGGTCGTCGCGGGGGGGGGGGCAAAAGACATCTCTGTAGCATTGTTCAGTTACGGTTGTGTGTGCAAATATGACTTGGTGGTAAATCATTCCTTGATTTTATTTTATTTTATTTATTTATTTATTCATTCATTTTTTTAAGGAATTGGTGATAATGGTGAGGATCAGGATCGAAATGATGTAGCCAAGTTTCATAAAATTACCTTTGAAAGAAACTGCGCATCCTTCTTTAAGATCATCAACTGCTTGCGGTCAGCACGCGAATGTTTTTCGGAAATCAGCAGTCTGAAACTAGATGTGGTACGCGACGATAAATAAGCCTTTCACGCCGGATCACTGGCAAGATAATCTAGCAAACACATATATTTTTTACGTTCACCAAATAGTGCCGAATGCGAAGAGATTGTTATTTCAACAGTATTATTAATGCAGCCCAGTAACAGTGTATCGGTATATCGCGTGGTGATTGACAGTCCAGCCTTGTTATTGCCGGAACTGGCACTTGGTACTTAGGCCGCTCTTCCGCTGATCTCCGGGCAACGGCAGTCACACGTATCTGGACCTGGATAATTCTGAGACTACGTCACTTTTAGACAAAATCCCCTTTTATACTCAATATAAAATGACGCTATCTACGGACAGCGACGCGAAATATTCCCGCCAGTTTCGTGTTAATATCACACATAGGGCAGTGCTTTCCTCAGTAAATTCCATTTCTATTCGCTGGAAAATTTTGGTCAAGTCAAATACTTCGCTATTCATCAATAAGACGAATTTAAACAGATTTCATACGTTACTTTCACTGACCCTTGACTCTGACACCTGCAACTTTGCCACCGAAAAAGTCGGTGTCTCAGCCTGAGGCGAGGGCATTTCCAACTGCATACCAGAAGGGATTAACTTGCATTGTCTGACTTTTGCCAAGTCTTTCTGTGTCCGGAGAAAGCCTTACCTTACTATATTACCATCTCTTAAATATTACAAAAATGATATATTATGAACGCATTTAAACACTATACAGTCTTAGTTCTGCGTATATGAGTTATATCATTAAAGTTCCTCAACAGAAAGGAAATGCACAACATACTTGCATATAATTACGGAGTGCTGATTCTAAAACTACAAATATTAATTATTTCAATTACTCAGTAACCGACAGGAAGCCAGGAACCCAATGTGTACAAACACAGTACATGTGAAACGTTTCCGTTACCAACATGTGGGGGTCCCCACTGAAATTTTCAGAATTTCTAAAAGTGTTCTTAATGTTATTCGATAATCATCTCTTACAATGACAGCAGGGGTGTAAATGTTTTCTTTTATAGAGCATAAACTTGAGTTCACCTTCCTTAGAAACTGATTGTCTCACCTCTTTAAACAGTTTAGAGCTGTACATAGACCCCCTGTAACGTTGCATAACGTTAGCTTGAAATTTGTTGAGACCAAAGCAGAATTGTTCTTCGCGTGTCACTTCCATTTTGCTGTAGGCGGAACTGAACATGCCTTCCAGGCGGGAACCGGAAGTAACAACAATGAAACTAGTACCTCGTGTTCATTAGGTATTAAAGTTACAAAGTAAAGATAAAAATTAGCGCTGGATATTATGCGTGTAAAAATATTATGATCGTTCCTTATTGAGCATCACTTGTACATATGCACCAAATATTTGAGAGCCTGGAAACTTACTCAGAATAATAGATCACCACGATACCGGAAGCACTATAGCACTATAAAATAAAATATTAAAATTATTAGGTTTAACAATAAACACTGAAATTTCCTGTAGCTAAATGTATGTAACTTTGTGAGGCAATAATCGTTACCATGTTTTCTTGACCCAGAATATTTTCTCCTGTGCGTAAACATCAACCAGTGGATAGAAGATGTCCTTTCCACATTACATGAAATGAGAGCTTAGTAACAAGCTAGCGCCCACTTCACTGTCATATTCTTGCAATGCTTTGCTAATTTTCCCCTCAATTCCTTTACTCCATCACTCTTTGCGAGTCGGACCTGGTGGTGTAGTGATAACCATACTTGTCTTCTAAATCCAAGATACCGGGCTCAATCCCGGCCAGGATCCATGAATTTTATCGGGCGTAAAAATCCTAAGTATGGCTTCCTTCAGAAGGAAAGCATGCTTTCGTATTAAGTGTTTTAAAATAGTTCTAGTAGAGCAGCATATACTACAAAAATGCAGAAACGAAAATCGAAAGGAGCTTGTTTTATACTACAAAAATGCAGAAACGAAAATCGAAAGGAGCTTGTTTTAGCAGACAAGAATAAGCTAAACAAAATGATTAAATCAAACTCAGGTTACAAATTTCTTTGTTCAGTAAAGAGACATATGCAGGGAAAACTTGAATGAAAAGTTTAACCTGATACTATCACAGATTTCCTTATTCAAGTATGCACTCACAACGTCTTGTGCTATAGATACATTATTCTGTACTTAAATAGTTTAGAGATATTAGAGATAAAGTTAAAGATAACCTATTGTGTCTCTTAAGGACAAAGGTCTTCTAACAAGCAGGGAAAACTCGCTTTTTCCTAACATGGTGAGCTATTCCTCGCTAGTTGTTCGTATGCTGTTTAAAACACTCTTGACTGATTTGTTCTTTGGTTACTCCATTTCTTACTACACTGATTGCTTTTCTAGAGATTTCCATTTTTCTCTTCCTCTTGCTACTCTTGACCTGTATGTTCCTTGAAAAGGTCTGTTCATCTTCTTCTGGGTCTGCCTCGTGTCCCTTTTCCTATCCGAGATTCCCACATGGAGATCTTGTAGGTCCACCTGTTGTCCTGCATTCTTGCGACGTGACCGCCCCATTGCCATTTTCTTCAGGTAGCTATTTGTGCGATGTCTGTTGTGAGATAACTGATTTATTAATACTACCAGTATTTTGTCCTTCAAAGTTATTCCAAGGATCTTGCGTTGCATTTCTTTGGCATATTTGAATTTTGTTCTTTTGTTTTTCTGTTATTGACCATGTCTCGCACCCATATAGTAATACAGGATATACACAGGT
This sequence comes from Metallyticus violacea, assembly GCA_030762175.1. Lineage (NCBI taxonomy): Eukaryota > Metazoa > Arthropoda > Insecta > Mantodea > Metallyticidae > Metallyticus > Metallyticus violacea. The sequence continues at coordinate 24,221,589 of CM060835.1, read as the reverse complement.
TTCGAGCGTCTTGAATCTAATTTTCTTAGTTAGTGTTTGGTCTATCAATGTAAGCTTAAAGAGCCAAAATACTCTCTAGGCTAATTAGATCCTTCTTTGTATTTCTTTTTCTATTTGATGACGAAAGGAAATATGTTGTCCTAGGCATTAGAGATATTTACTGGTTATTAATTCTTCCAAAAGAAAATAAATTAACTCAAAATGCATTTTTGTTTTGGTTTTTCTGCTTCATTGTGAATATCTAGAAACTTTATAAACATAATTGCACACTAATTTCGACATTTCATTGTGCATGAATAGTCTATACTCTTCACTATTAACAATGAATATGTACTGGGTCCATTGCTACCGTGAATTCATAAATATACTGACAAAGTAGAAAAGGGAAGCACGTTTTAATTTTTTAATATAATTATTATAAGCATAGCTGACATTATTATTACATTTTAATATTGAAAATCCTTGATATTTCTCTAATGTTTCCATATGTTCAATTTAATTTAAATAACGCATTTTATAGACATAACTTTAAATAATGAGTGATTTTTGCTTCGCGTCACCGCCACACGTACAACGGCCGATCGGTCGGTTCAAGCTGGTACTGCGGTGAACGGGAGAAAGAAAGGCCGCAGCTATAATTGTCACCTAAGTTATTACTAACACTAAAATACTGGTTCTCTTCATTTTCCATACATTTCTGGCATCGATTTATGAACCCTCTGCAGTTCCCTCTGAGAAATGGAAGAAATTTCTTCACGAATTATATTTTTCAGTTCATCTAATATGTGTGGATATTTCTTGTACACTTTTTTCCTTTAATGATCCCCAGAGATCGAAAAAGGGGTCATATGTTGTTATTGATGACGCTATCGTGGAATGTTTAATGACTTGCATGCAAGGAGACATGGGCTGTATGTGACGTAACAGAGTCCTGTTGGAAAGTCCCGAACCTACATTCCCTCACAGTTAATTCACAGAAAAAGAGTTACAAAATATTCTGTACATACACATCACTATTATAGGGTCTGTTTTACTCTCACCGCTAATGGCACACAGAGCATGCAGAGATTCCTCATGAAGTAGGTTAGGTAAGATTTTTCTGGTCTCCAGTATCATTTGTTTTGTAAATTAACATATCCACTTCGGTGGAACCAACGTCCATCCGTAAACACCATTCAAAATCCATTCACAAAATGTACTTCTGGATGCAGGGTCACCCGGTTTAGATTCTTGCACCACAGTAATTTTATAGCGTTTTAACGAGTAGCTTTGTAGCCGTTACAAATTTCCTTTGCTCAGAAAGACATCGAAGTGAATTTTAGGGGAATATTCCAGAGCATGTCTAATGTTGCCTTTTATGAGCACTGTACGCGGTTGTTTACGCTTTTTTTTTTTTTTATAAAGAATACTTTCCGTTTCACGAAACTCATTACCAACCTGTGAATCGAACTTCGACTTGAAAGTTGAATATCAGGGAATATCTCTTCAAACAATCTCTGTACATTACCAGTCGATTCTGTATACATTTACGAATGGTAAATAAATACTCTGGGAAACACTGGCTGAATTGAGCCATATTAAAGTAATTAATACACTGTATTATGCCGCCTAATTAATGCTTAATATACTGTCACACAGCACACAAGAACACGTCCATACATTCCTAGAGTTTAACACCTACTGACCTCCCCTCCGACTCCCCGGCCTATTTTCAAACGTGAAAACGAGACGGAAACTGCAGAGCTCGGTCAATTGTGGCCAACTGCACCTGGAGTAGTCCCCTCGAAGGAAAAACCAATTAGTTTAACTTCTATTGTTATAAAAGCAAGAACTGAATATTTCCCTGAATATTTAAAGCAATGTTACGCCCTTCCCCGGTCCGGGCATAAAACATGAAAAGTAGGAAGGTAAATATGCTTCATCATTAGATCAATTACTCTATTATTAACGTTCACCAATATCCAAGCACAGATCAGAATACCCTGCCTGCAATTTGAGGACAATAGTGATCTTGTATGATTTCAAATTTGACTTAATTTCGGAAGATGAACTGAAACTTATGAATGATAGTTTTTTTTTAAAAAAAATGTTAGAAATGTGTCGATGTAGCAAAACAACTTTGGCAACATTTTCTATCATAAGGTATGATATTATTTTCATTGTAATTATAATTGTAATTGCGAGAATTGAATCATTTACGAGGATATTACATTTGTTTCATTGGCAGGAGTTACCTCTTTGACTGCCGACCCGCCAGCTGTTGCGAAACGGGCGACTAAACCATGAAATACTCGGTAATTACTACATTTTAAAATGAAATACACTTATTAATTCATATGATTTTATTTTCACTTTAATTAATTTGTTTGTTATTTTCATGGGAGTCTAGGTATAGGAACAAGTGTGTTCAGCGGTCTGCGTTTATCACACACTTTTAGGAACCAGACACCCTTGTCATGTAATTGTTCCGCAGAGAATCGGAAGAATCACGACGAGCTGGATGGCGCCGTACAACACAGGAAGCGCAAATAAAGTGGATCACGGAGAATAATTCATGAACCATGATGGACAAGTTGATGTTCCGCCAGACAGGATTCTCAGACACGCTGAACTTGACCGCGCATTCTTCCGGAAACGCACCTCGGCTGAATATGAAACGCGCCAGCCTCTCGCTGGATCAGGAGCCGAGTTGTTTGTTTGGTAACCAACCTGTGCGAACTTTTAGTGGAATGGACTCTCAGGAAGTATATTAGAATTCAGCGCGAATCCTGGCATTGCTTATGTAGGGTGGTAGGTTGCCAGCGTCTGCTCTGAGTAACTGGACTTAGTCGCCAAAATTGACCAGCACGTATCGCTCGCTATTCGACTTTCTTATATTTAATCAAATCAAGCAAACAAACATATTTTATAATACCAAGTTATTTAAATGCAAATCAGATATATATACTATTAATGGAGTAATAAAAACTTCTAAAAAGCATAAAAATTCATAAAAACACTCAGAGTGCAATATAAAAAAGGTCACATAAAATTTCACACTAAAAACCGTAAAATTGAACACTAAAACCCCACGGATATTTCGAGCTTGGCTCTTGGTCACGTGATGAGAATGAACTAAGCTGTGGCAGGCGGTGTCTGTCGTAGTGAGGCATAGAGGTGTGACGTGGCAGCAAAACTGCCAACTCTAGCTGAACAAAGTAGTTTGGCAAACCTGGCAGGATTACAAGGAAATATTGAGCCTGGAGGAATACGGGCTTTATGTAAAACTATTGCTGCCATCTCTACGTCTCTAAGTAAGGTGTGTTTAGATGGAGGAGCGGCATCTATGAGAATAAGGGAGAAACTGTCATCGAACGTGGCCTGGTAAAAATTGGCATGTTGTGATACCGGCAATGGGGAACAAGTTTTAACTGAATGCTTGTGATTGTTCATTCTAATAGATACCTTGGTGGACGTTAGTCCAATATAAAAAGCGGGACAAAATTTGCATTTAAGTAAATACACAACATTCGTAGATATATATATATATATATATATATATATATATATATATATATATCCGATATTCTGTCTCTCCCTAAGCAGCTACGTTCCTAGATATTGATATTTCTTTAAGCAATGGCTCTTTTCTTACGTCTGTGTATATTAAGCCTATCAATTTACAACGGTATCTTCAATTTGATAGTGTCATCCCTTGCATACCAAAAGATCTTTTCCTTTTATCTTTCAATCCGTGGTCATCGTCTTTATAACAACTTTATCTCTTGACACGTATATTAAAAAATTTACATATAATTTTTTTCCTCCCTCCCTCTCACTCTCGTTGCTTGTTTAATTTGTTTCCATGCATAACGTTACCTTCGATATTCAATATTTTTTTATCGCCTTCACTTGTCTTCTTGCAATAGAAGAATTCAAGTAGTTCGAAATATAATGATTACTAATCTGTGGCTTTTTCTTGGTGTTCTTTCCTTTTCTACTTTTCCAGTTATTGTTATTTTAGTTACATAATTAATAGTATTACATTATTTTTCATTTATATTATATATATGATGTCCATTTAAATAAATATATTTTTTTCTTATCAATATATTTACCCTTTATTGCAATATACTCCTCAAATCTTTCAATTAACTTTTCCATCTCCCCCCCCCCCAACGGTCTTGTCTGCAAAATGGGCATAAACAGCATCCATCACTTCTCCGTCACACTTAAATTTCCTTCCTCGGAGGTTCTTCTTGAGTTTTGTTCAAGAAGAGGAAATAGTCACTGGGAGCTAGATCTGGGCTGTAAGGTGGATGGTCGATCTCCTTGAAGCCACATTTCTCCACAGGTTCCTTTGCAACAAGAGCTGTGTGCACAGGCACGTTGTCATGAAGAAGGCACTCAGCTTTCCTCGCCTTTTCTCTTTGATGGAAGCACGTAGTCTGTGCAGTAGGCCAGCATAGTACTCCCCGTTTACTGTGGTGTTCCTCTCCTTGAAGTCAATGAAGAATATTCCTTCACAGTCACAAAATATTGTGGCCATAACATTCTTGGTTGAGTGAGTGACCTTGGCTTTTAGAGGCAGTGCTTAGCCATGATTCTCTTTTGGGCAAGGGATCATAGTAGAGGACCATAGTTTCATCTCCTGTAACAATGGTTTGCGAACTTCTCTCTCGTTACCACGACAGAGCTACAAAAATGCCTGACAACAGATGACCCGTTGCTGCTTTTGGACTGAGGAAAGAAGTCTAGGCACTAACCTTATTCATGTTTAAATGTTCATGAATAACTTGACGGACTGTTGTTTTAGAAAGGCCCAACCTTGCTGTTTATTTCTGTAACTTTGAACCGCTGGTTTTCCATAATTTCTCCTTCCACAAGAGCGAGCGATGTTTTCAGGAGTGAGCAACTCCAAGGCCCGACCTGCACGCTTTTCGTCTTCAATGCTTTCTCGACCCATTCGAAAAAGTTTGGCTCATTCTTTTACGGTAGAATATGAGGGGGATGCTTCTCCTTCTTTTTTTAGGAACGTAATAATAGCTCGAAACTCCATTTTGAACATGTTACAATCTTCTACACATGCCATCTTTATGCAACTGTATCTGAACAACTGAACACAGCAGAGCGGCAGTTACAGCTGCAATTATTTACTTAACAGATAAGGTATGACATCAGATAAGGGTTTTGTGAAGGCCATAATTCTTATCGGCGAGGCTGGAAACTTTGCATCACCCCTTAACTCCTTCATATTTTCATTCGAGTCTTTGAATTATTTTGATTACTTTGGTTTATTTCTGCCATATTTTCAGTGTTTAGACATTATTATTATTATTATTATTATTATTATTATTATTATTGTTGTTGTTGTTGTTGTTGTTGTTGTTATTCATTGTATTTTATTTAATATACCTAGGTACTTGTTCATTAAAAAATGGAAACAAAATATTCACATAAAGAAGTAAAGTTAGATTGTGAATAAATTTCATAAATATTATTTTAAAAATGTTCAATATTTAACGCGGTTAAAAAACTCGTTGGTGATCCATAACATATTCATAAATATAAATTTCAACTTCTGTAAAACCCAACTGTATAATTGATGCATTTGTTTTCATTGGTACTTTGCTATTTCACTTCCTGCCTGAATCACTGCCTGGCATTGATTGGACATTGAGAAAATCAGACTCTCGAGCAGCCCTGAGTCAGTTCATTAAACCCCACGCGCAATTGTCTCCTGGAGTTCTCCTTTAATGCTTGACTTGTTGTATTCCCCATAACCTTCCACCAGTTCTGAATCGGATTCAGGTCTGGCTATTTCCAGGCCAGTCTTGCTCCTTCACTCTGTTTTTGCAAAGAAATTCTTTTACACGATACGTTTGAATGACTATCTTTATTACAATATAATATAAATATTCCTCAAAATAATTACCTCCAAAGCCGTGTGACAGGGGGTAGAGTAATCTTGAAACATGCAGCTTCAAGAATCATCAAAATGGTCTTATGCTGTGAGCAAAAAAATTGATTTCAAGGATGCAAAGTAGACGCTTATATTAAGCGCGCCACTTGCGAAGTCTACAGGACCCATGTCATGCCAGATTATCTGACCTGGTGTTATGTTTCGCATGAAAGCAAAGTTCTTCACCACATCTGCGCCGAACATACATTTTCACATCGGAGCCACGCAGGTTAAATTTGGACTCATGTGAAAAAAAAAGTAACCTATTTTCCATCTTTACTGTCCGTGCAGCCTGCTCTTTTATCTGCTGTAATCGCTTCTGTCTCAAAGGTTTCTTCAAAGCTTTCTTTACGAGTCGGTGGGCAGAAATTCAAGGTGTCTTACTTCTGATAGTTCTGCTGGTCGCTGAGATGTCACACATGTCTTTTTACTCTGCTTCAGTTTTGAGGATGTTAGCCAAGGATCATTGAGACAAATTATTTTTAGCATCCTATCCTGTTTTGGAGTAGATGTCCTTTTCCTGCCACCTCCTTTCACCTAGTCAACATTTCCCTTCTTCCTGTATTTCTTTAGTACTCTTGAGATGGTGGATGATGAATACCTTTTCTAGAGGCTGTCTCTAGTGCTTAGACAAAATGAGGAATAAGCAAGGATAGCACTTTTCTTTCCAGGCATTAATTCCAATCCTTTGCCCATTTTGTCTCCACAATACCATAGCTAGAAATGAATTTACCCCTGTATTTCAGCAATTTAAACTGAGAAACTGACAACTTATCGTATTTTATTGTTAGTAAAAACGCACATGGAACCAAAAAATGGAGACAACAATACTGAAGCAACAAATGAGAGACAATGGATACCTAAGCTTTAAGTGAATCATTATCAAAGTCATAATTATGAATTCAAGGGGGGGGGTAATGCAACAATTTTTCCTCCACTATACATATAGCCTGAAATGTTTTCAGGCTAAATGTACATCTTTTGCTGAATTGTGACATTTAGGGCGGAGGATACTTCAGCCTTGCTCAACGGCTGGCCGTTTGTGTCTACGCCCCCACTCCAGGAGGATGGGATGAGATTAGGGAGACACCAGCCGTGAGGCACGAACGTAAATAGTGTCGTTCATATTGTTTCCAGATGGAACACCCCAACACCAGCTAGCCCCTCAGCGTCCATAGCGTATGCCTCGCCAGAAACTGCTCCTAAGGGCAAGTTACCGTCACACCGAACCAACTCACATCGCCCTAGCAATTTCGACTTTATAATGAAATGAAATTACGAAAACGGAAGAATCGAAAATTCGTAGAAAGTAAAAAGTCATCCCAGCATTTGCTTAAGCGACCAGAGGAAAACCACGAAAAAGCTCAAGGTCGGATGACCTCAAGGGATTTGAACGCGGGATATCCCGAATGCGAGTCCCCGCTCGGTCATCTGGTACACAGTAACTACCGTTTGTGCAATCCTTTGAAGAGGTAAAGAAAACTGCATATTCTTACAGGACCGCTAAACACTGTTGAACGTGAGGTATTAGGCGAGATTAAAGACCCTTGATGGCTTCTGGTGGGAATCTCTTCTGACAACCTCTCCACCATTAACTGGTATTGAGGTACCCCCCTCCCGCGATAAGATACCGGTTGCTGCTAGGCCAAGGCGTTGTTGTTCTGGAAATTGTGCCCAAGGCGTTGATGGCTTCGATAAGTAATATGGCTCTTGTGACAAGAGATAGGTACAGCTTGGCAAGTTGCCCAGGAGACGAGGTCAGTTCACGCGGCCAATATCTTCAACTGGATATGCCCTCCATTTCCTTAAAGTATGCAGAATCTGGACAGAAGAAAAGGTTGCAAACACTTCCCGGACTCTGGTAAGGAGCAAATATAAGCTAACATGAGATGCTAGTGGGCTTAGGGATGGTTATAATTATGTCTTCTGCGTATAAAAACCTTTTGCTACTGGGTTCTAAAATTTCAAGTTTCAGCATTTTTAAAAATATCAAGGTACTTATAATTACATATTTATATTTAAAAAATCTTCGAATTTATATTGGGGAAAATTCACGCACAGTTCTTTTTGTAAAGAAAATACAAATGCTTGCTTCTATTAAACACATACTAGAGGCATTTTAAAAGTTGTCGCCCTGGTGGTCTAATGATAACTACATTTTGCTTGCAGACCCAAGATCGTGGGCTCAATTCCGGCTATGGTCCATGGACTTTTTGGGCATAAAAATTCTAAATACGGCTTTCTCTGGAAGAAAAGTAAATCCGTGGATGCCATGTCGTAAATTTACTACACTTAAAAGAACCTCAAGCCTGAAAGAAGAGGCTTCTGAGCAAAATTTATCGGCCGTTTCACGCTCTGAATTGAATGACTTTGATTTGATTTATTTATGGACGCTCTTTAACATCTCAGGTCATCAGCGTCCCATTTATTCAGGACGTGAAACGACCGATAAATTTTGCTCAGAGGCCTCTTCTTTCAGGCTTGAGGTTCTTTTTCCTGCCTTAAATGTACGACACGGGACTCATGACTTTACTTCCCTTCCGAAGGAAGCCATACTTAAAAATTTTACGCCCGAAAAAATCCATCGATCCATCGATCCTGGCCGGGTTTGAACCCGCGATCTTGGGCTTAGGAGGCAAGTATGGTTACCACTACACTACCAGGACCGATTGAATTGAATAGTACGCTGATGACATTAGATGTTAAAGAATGTTCATAAATAAATCAAACAAATCCAATCAAGCTCTAAAAGTTTTCGAGTTGACCAAGAACATTTAAGATTTTTTTTTCCCAAGGTATACATATTGTAAATCAATGTATTTAGTCCAACGACTTTCCAACTTTTTAATGCACTCAGAAAAACAAGTGTCTGTTTCAGCTTCAACCGTCCACCAAGCAATTTCTTCATGATTGGAAACAAAAAGTAATCGCTAGGAATCAAATCCGGCGAATATGGCAGATGTGGAAGCACTTGGAAGCAAAGTCCGTGCAGTTTTGCAGCAACTATCCCAGATTTGTGTAAAGGCGCATTTTCGTGATGAAAAAGAGCTTTCTTTTTCGCAAGGTGTGGAAGTTTAGCCTGAATAGCATCCTTCAGTAGATCCAGCAGTGAAGCATAATGCTCTTCGGTGATCGTTATGCCCTTCTGGAGATAGTCTACGAGCACCGTATCATGAGAACCCCCCCCCCCAAACGTGACAATGCAGAATTAGCAGGTGTCTCTTGGCAATGTGTAACTGTTAAAACGAAACAAATAACTCGGAGCGAGGGTGAGATGGGGCGAGGCTATTTAGTTATGGCCCGCATCACTTTATTTCCATTGCTCACAAGTATGACAATTTTCTAAAAACCCTTGAAACTTTGAGAAGCTAACAGAAAATGCTATCAAATAAAGCAAAAATGTATGCAGCACTAAAGACAATCATTTCATTTATGGTTTATTTTCCCCATATGGCCAGGAATCCAAAGAGTATGTTTGGTCAGAAGTATTTTATATTATATTGTTAGTTTTTATTAGTATTGCTATTATTGTTTTAATGATCAGTGTAAGGATACACTGCAATAAAAAGACAAATAATGAAAAAAAGTGAATTAATTTTTTTGTTTGTATCTAAATTTTATAAACCAGTGATAAACAAAATTTAAAATACGTAATTTTTGGATAAGCATTTACGATTTTATTTATTTATGCATTTATTTGTTTATTTACCCTAACAAGTTTTAAGGTCACGATCTTTCTTTTCCACTCTACCAGATCAAAAAAAAAAAAAAAAAAACAACAACAACAACAAAACGGCACAGTACAATACATAAAATACATAAAAAAGCCAAATTCTGAATGTAAATATTACATATTTTATATAATTATAAAATTGATAAAGATTTTGTTAGAATTCCACTTGTTCCTTAATAGTTTTTCTCTAGTACAAGGAGAAGGAGGAGAAGAACAAGAACAAGAGAAAGAATAATAGTAATTCTAGAACAACTTAGACCTAGTGTGAGGGATCTATCATGTTATTTTTTTAATTTATGATCTAAGCTTAGGTTTGACGACTCCCCTGTTCATCATAATTATATCCTCATCTTCATCTGGGTTGATGTGACTGCGCCTTAAGGGCGGTTCGGTTTCAGATAACAGCTACAATATCACCAAGATGGGAAGAAAGTTTGGCCAAAGTTCAAGGGAAAGGGCCGGCATTTGTAAAACAAATATTGAAGTCTTCTTATAAATAATCATCATTTTCAGCCTCATATATTTGAAAATAACTTAATAAGTCAAAATTCTCCTTGTTTAACAATAATTTTTCATTGTATAAACTTAATTTTTCTGTAACACATGTAAAAACGTTAGAGTAATTCAAATATATTTTATTGATTTACAAATTTAAAATATAAAGTGATTTACCTCTAAATACATAAACATACACATTAATAATTTTTCCCTTAAATCTTATTACTGTGAGTAGCACGAGAGTTTTACCGAACATTTTACATGCCTTAACAAAGCTTAGGTGGGGTGATGGTAACTTTTAACTTCAGTTTGGGAGAAGACGTGTGAACATTTGTGACCTCTGCACACCGTTACGACCGCAAGATGTACATTAGCGATAACATGCACAGGTACGTGAGGCTGTAAAGCATAGGTCATGACCTGCACAACTTTGGTGGTCTGTGACATGTCATTCTGTCGCGCAGTTGTCTGGCAGATCCTGGGTCGTGACCCGCACAGGTTCAGCAACCTAGAACATTCCGGCGTTCGATAAGACGAGAAAGAATTTTGAAGCTGCATTCGTGCTCAAGTAGAGATCTAGAAACTGTTCCAGTCGTGCATTGGAATTCCCAAAATAAAATATAATATTAACTCCCATATTCACTTTACGAGAGCTGATCAATAAAGAATAATCATAATTTTTTTTTTGACAAAAACCTTTACCCACCTCATAATTTTGATGGTTTTTCTCAAAGTAGTCCCCGTTGGATACGATTGCGCTTGTCTCAGAGTTTCTGTCAGTCTTCAAAGACATACTGGAAACCAATTTATGACAGGTCCTTCAGGATCCATCCGCAGCCTTCATCACTGCTTCTGACGATGGAAAATGCCTCCCAATAAGGAGCTGCTTCAATTTGGGGAAAAAGAAAAGATCACAAGGGCTAAATCTGGACTATAGGGAGGGTGAAGGACATACTCCACATCATCTTTTATGAGACATTCAGCAATAACTTTTGCAATGCACTTGTCATTGTCATAGTGCAGCATTCACCTTGTTGCATGAAAATATGGCCTTTTGCAAGCGTGTGATATTGTCTCATAGAGTCTTTAGGACATCTATATAGTGTTTCCCAGTTAAAGCTGTGTGTGCTAGTACACATGCTGATAAACGTTTCCTTATCGAAAAATGAGATGACCATAAATTTCCCAGGAGGAGCAATCACTTTAACCACAGAGAGGTTTTGTTTGCTCTCAGGAATGAAATGATGTAGCCAAGCTTCATCAGCAGTGATTACCTTTGAAAGAATCGCCTCATCTTCACGTAACATCTTCAATTGCATGCGAAAGTCCTTTTTTTCTGCAGTCTTGGAACCCAAACATCTTTCATGTGCAACTTTTCAATTGTCAATGTGTGGATGGCACCCAGGGAAATGATCAGAGTTTCTGAAAACGTTCTTAATTTTATTAGAATATCACAGCAGCGGCGTTAATATTTTCTTCCGTTAGATCACAAAATAGAGCCCCGGGTCCATCTTCCTCTGTTCTTTATTAAAAAGCGGGCTGCGGAATTTAAGCGCGGTCGTACATCCGCTCAAGAGGATGAGCGTTCAGAGCGCCCCAAAACTGCTGCGACGGACAAGATTGTGACAAAAATTTCACAATGATTGCCGATTAAAGGCACGCAGGTTGGCTCGCTAGCTCTTATGTCTACATTTTACACGAAGTTTTGAGTATAAGAAAGCTTTCCGCTCGAAGGGTGCTGTGTTTGTTAACAATGGACCAAAAATACATTCGACTGAATATTTCGCAAGAGTGTTTAGACCTGCTTTAACACAATTCTATTGAGTTTTTCCGTCGTTTTATAACAGTAGATGAAACATGGATTCATCTCTACACGTGAGAGACCAAGGAGCAGTCCAAACGGGGGAGGCAACAGGTGAAAATGCACCAAAGAAAACAAAAACGGTTCCATTTGCAGGAAAAGTGATGGCTACGGTTTTCGGGGATTCTCATGATGGTGCGGTACTTGTAGGCTACCTCCAGAAGGGCAGAACCAGCACCGGGGAGTGTTACGCCTCACTATTGGACTAATTGAAGGATGTTATTCAGGCTAAATGTCCACACATTGCGAAAAAGAAGGTTCTCTTTCATATCAAATAATACACCTTCACACACATCTGACATTGTTGCTGCAAAACTGCATGCCCTTCACTTCCAAGTGCTTCCACATCCGCCATAATTGTCGGATTTGACTCTCAGGATTATCTTATGTTCCCAAATCTGAAAAATTTGCTGAAAAGATTTATGTCAAATGAAAACTACATTTCACTTTTCAATAAGTTACCCTTTATTGCAATACACTTCTCACGTCTTTGAATTAACATTTCCACCCCCCCCCCAAATAGTCAGAAGTCTCGTCTGCAAAATGGACATACACAGCATCCATCGTCACACTTAAATTTCCTTCCTCAAAGGTCCTTCTTGAGTTTTGAGAAGAGGAAATGGTCACTAAGAGTTGTATCTGGGCTGTAGGGTGGATGGTCGATCTCCTTGAAGCCACATTTCTTCACAGCTTCCTTTGCAACAAAAGCCATGTGCACAGGCTGGTTGTCGTGAAGAAGGCGCACACCACCATTCAGTTTTCCTCTCACTTTCTCTTTGATGCAAGCACAGAGTCTGTGCAGTAGGCCAGCATAGTACTCCCAATTTCTGTGGCGTAACCTTATTCATGTTTAAATGTTCATGAACAATTCGAAGGACTGTTGTTTTAGAAAGACCCAACGTTGGTACTATTTCTGTAACTTTGAGCTGCCGGTCTTCCATAATTTCTCCTTCCACAGTGATGTTTTCAAGAGTGAGCACATCCAAGGACCGACATGCACGCTCTTCGTCTTAATGCTTTCTCAATCCATTCGAAAAAGTTTGGCCGATTCTTTTACGGTAGAATGTGAGGGGGATACTTCCCCACATACACCATCTAATGGCTGTTTAATTTCATGAGGAGCAAGTCGTTCTTTTGTGAAGAACTTCATAACAGGTCGATACTCCATTTTGAACATGGCACAATGTTCTACACATAGCCTTCTTTGTGCAACTATATCTGAATAACTGAACACAGTTACAGCTGCAATTATTTATTTAACAGATAAGGTATGACACGATGAGGGTTTTGTGAAGCGATAATCCTTATCAGCGAGGTCGGAAACTTATGGACCTTCCCTCGTACTTACAGTCTTACAAAGCTTTCTGAAAGAAGTATCGTGACATGACAATGCTTTAAGGTAACTTTGCCAGATTTTTTTTTTCTTCCCCACATTCTAGTCCGATTCTTGGTGCGGTGGTAAATTACAAATAAATTTTAATAAAAAAAAAATAAAGCAGAATAAAAAGAAAGTGGTAAATAAAAACGACAGAAAAACATAATTTCTAAGTTTTCCATTTTTACTTATAGACTGGGGATATAGAAGAACATTTTACTAATAAAAGTGCTGGTAACTTAATTAAAATCCAGTAGCAGTTTGTCAGTGCGAAAACATGGACAGTTGTGTTGTGGGTGATGGGAGTACATGGCGATTTTAACAGACCACAGAGTTACGTGCAATGTCCGGCGCACTGGACTGTTACGGAGCACGACCAGGAAAATAATATGAAACCGCTCTTCCGGGTAGTATCATGGGGAAAACCGGACAAGCTTTGGCCTTAGCCTAGAGTGTTTTGTCAGATGCAGGTAACCAATCTATACCTGCGCTTTCGTTTAATTTAACCGTCGTAACCCGAGGCCGATAATACAACTTTTAGCATTTTTGTACAAGGCAACTATAGCATTTTAAATCTAACCTCAATCGAATCACTGTTTATTAAGTAGTAAGAAGCCCCAAAATATAAAATTTACATAACACTCCAAAAATCGTTTCTAAGAATTCAATTAATTGGTATAGTTTATTGCTTTATAATAATCCTAAAAGTCTTTATTTATATTATTTTATATAAAAGCACATTAAAATTAAATTTTTGATGAAAACCCCCCATTTTTGTTTTTACTCTGAAACCTAAAATTTAAGTTATTGAGGTTCTTACTAATATCTGTTTCATTATACTTTTTAAACATCATCATATTATTTGTCCTTTGCGTACCGACAGACCGCCAAGGAAGGCCGAGGACATTAAGGCGTGGACTCGTGATTGGGGGATCTGCGGTTCGATTCCCATCATAATCGTCCTCCTTGATTAAAACTTTTACCAAGTTTTCCTCAGTCTTCATAATGACAGGGAGGTATCCTAAACTTAGGCCTGGAAAGTTTCCTTCCTTTAAAAAATTCTTCTCCCCTTTTATTATTCCATCTCGTGTGTCATCAGTGGCCTGTGATACCTCGGTAGCTAAAATGGCCTTAAACACAATTAAAAAAAAAGTGCAGGAAGCTATTCAAATGTTTCAAAATTAATTTAAATTTGATTTTCGTATTGATTAATTTCTTATTGATTGACTAAATAAAATTTATTCAGTCGCAAGAAACCTGGCAATAGAATTAAAGATGGCACCCCAAAATCTTTATATTAAGTGGTTCAAGAGTGTATTTCAGTCTATTCAAATATGAATTGCTTTCAAAGTGTACCCCTGTTTCTTGTAGCAGTGTGTATGTTATGATTTTAGATTTGTAACTAGTTTATTGCGTGTGTGTATGTGAATGTATAAAATCCCAGTTACTATATATAGCGAGGTTATTTGAGCTATGGGTTGGCATACTTGGAGAAGACAGTCGTCAAGGACGTGTAATACAAGCGCAGGTAGCAGCTTGTAGTTAGTTTGAGGGAGGCTTTGCCAGCGAGATGCTGTGCATTCGTGTGTTCTTCCTGGCCTTCTGTACATTTAATTCCGTTGGTTCCGCTGCATGATTCAAAGCGCCAGGTGAAGTGGACTGGTGCTGTGTGCGGTGAGGCGGTAACTTGCCTTTGGAAAGGTTTCTATTCCGGCGTGTTGTGTGGAATTGGCACTTCTGAGCGATTCAAAGTTCTTGGAGTATGGGCTCCGCCGGCGTTTAGGTGTTCTAACTAGGAACATTTGTTATAGGGACCCGGTTTCTGGCCGTTCGATGCCTTCTTCACTTCAGGTCCCCCCCCATTGGGTGAATAAGAAAAATGGGCAGCTGTTGAACCAATGCTATACTGTAAAGCACTTTTGAAAATGGTAGGTATACGCTATGTGCCTGAGTTAAAGAATGCATTAAAAATCGATAATAAAACAGGCCGAAAACTACTGTGTATCGATTCTAAACCGACTAACTTGTTTTTGTAGAAGAGATTGTGATTGGTTCTAAGTTTTTGATTGTCTCTACCAAGAAGGTAGAGTGTCCCTGAGAGATGAACCTCGGGCGATTGTGATCCGTAAATAGGATTAGAAAACCGCTGAGACACTGTCTGCGAAATTGAAACGTTGACTTGTTCAAGCAGTAGAAGCCAATGCAGTGCCTAGATATACTTAGAGTAATCAGGGTGAACCTTTCCCACTAAAGGATTAGCCAATCATCTTGCCCCTTCGCCTTCTCGGGAGGAACTTATGATTTATGTATTTATATTTCATTTGCCGCTAAAATCTTTCATTCGTAAGAAAATGAAATTAATTGATGAATAAATGATGGATGACCTAACTGAGAATCAAACCCAAAACCTCCGGTTTAGTACTTGCAAACGCTGCCACAAGAACACGGGCGTGGTCAAGAAATATAGCAAAATTTCTTTTCTTTTTTTTTTTATTGTTATTTTTATTTTACCCTAACGGTTTTCAAGTCAAGTGAATCTTGACAGACAATTGTAGAAAATAAAATTAAAATTTCTTGACTATTTCTTCTTTCAAAAACCGACTACAACTGTAGCACACATTCCTTGAGTTTCTTCCTTAGTATTTTGTAAATATCATCTTCTTTTCCTCATTGACACTGCAACATAGTGAGCTTTGGCCTGCCGCAGTGACCTCTGCATCCTTTACCTCCGTCCCACGACTTCATTGATAGAGGACAGTATTGCAGGGGAGCAGCTGGCATACCGGCACCCCGCCTGTAGCCGATCGAAGAAAGCCACCTTTCTATCAGGCTGCTTCCCAGGCTGAGTGGACCCTTTTTAAGACTTCCGTTTAGAAATATTCCTTAGCAGGTACTGGGGCCTCCCTTCCAGCATTAAGCAAATGTAACCACTAAACTGTCTTTTGTTGCGCATAATACCCTCTGCATTTGAAGTAAATACTATTTGGTGGTATAGGTTACAGAGTGTTTTATCCAAGTTTTATTCAGTATTTTAGGTTTTCTTGTGCATTTGCTTTGTATAATGTAATGTTATTCTTTTCCACTTGTAATAACTTCAACTGCGAGGATGGATCGGAAAGTAACGCACAATACGAGCGAGATAAGGGTGAACAATGCAACAAAAGATGGCGCGCATGCTGCTGTCGTCCTCTGGTGAAGAGCAGCGAGATGTAGTGCAATTTTTGTGGGCTAAAGGGCATAACCCGAGTGAAATTCACGGGAACATGAGTGGCGTGTATGGGGACGACTGTATGAACCGTAACAATGTCTTCAGGTGGTGTGCATTCTTCACAGACGGCCGTGAGAACTTTGCGATTCGCCACGTTCCGGACGACCTGTAACAGCTGCAACTCCGCAGAATGTGACAGCCATGGAGCTGAACGACCGGTGAATGCATCAGCAGTTCAACGTTTCATACGGTGCGGTGTGCGATATTGTGAAGTTTCGTAAAGTTAGTGCTCGCTGGGTGTCTAAGAACCTGACAGACGACCACAAGGACTAGCGAAAGATGACAAGCTTGGATCACTTATCGCGTTACGTTGCAGAAGGGCATGACTTTTTGAAGGAAATCGTCACTGGTGATGAGTCTTGGGCGTACACACCCGAAACATGCTGCTTCTCAGTAAAGAAAAAATTCAAATAAAAGTGCTTGTAACAGTATTCTGGGATATGAATGGTGAATGGTGTATTATTGGCGGAATTTGCTGATCATGGAACCACTGTGAATGCTGCAGCCCACATTAAAACTTTGGTAAAGTTGCGTCGTGTCCTTCGTGACAAACACCGTAATCTTAATGCTGACGATGTCAAACTTCTTCATGACAATGCTTGCCCCCATATTGCTGCTGCTGTTCGTGAGAAAAGCAACAAATTTGGTTGGGAGGTGCTCTAGCATCCACCATACAGTCCAAACCTGGTGCCACTGAACTTTCATTTGTTTGGTCCCATGAAGAAATTCCTGGCCGGTCAACGCTTTGCGTCAGATGCAGAAGTGAAAACAACAGTCTATACTCCAACCGAACGGACTTCTATGAACAAGATATTATGCAACTGGTACCACGAAGGGAGAATTATGTTCAGAAAGTTGGCGACTATTAGAAAAATAGACAAAAGATGTCAGTTCATTAGTGCATTTGCTTCTTATGGTATCTATTAAACTTTTGTATATATATTGTGTGTTACTTTCCGATCCACTCTCGTATTAACTTGTACTCCATGGCAGGATACTCTCGGAATATTATCACAATGTACGATAGGCCCGGAGCCTTCATCAGTAACATGTCACGGCCCTGGTTTCCTTTTTCTAAAATAGCTAATACTATGGCATCTCAAGCACGAAGACTTACTTGACTGTACTATTGGTAAGAAGATTCTTTGTTAAATCAAAACTGTTAAGTTTTACTGGGAAGTTACAGCCACAACCAGGTTAAAGCACAAGATTTGCTTCTAGAAATTTATACGTAATTACAATCAACAGTCACTAACGGTCATTCTCCCCTCCCAGTAATTAACAAAGACACTACAACAATCTAAACAAGCACGTGAAACAATATACGAGGGGATAAGTCATAAGTCATGGCAATATTTTTTTCTCTCGCGAACAAGGGACTACACGAAAATATAAGATATACAATTAAAAGTATAGGGTATTTACTACCCTGTGGCGCCACTAACGGAAGGCTGGATATAGGTAACCCTCGTAGGAAAGAAGCAGAGCACGGGCAACCCTACAAAATTCGTTTATTATGTCAATCGAGGAAATTATCAGGTAAAACACAGTTTGTAAAATAGTTGCTACAAGTAGGGAGGGGTACAGAAAATTGTGGAATTCTTAAAATGTTGGTAACTCTAACGAAAATGTATTTAAAAATAAGAACAATTAATGCGGGGGAATCAAATATTACTTCGAGCAGTTTGAATGAGGGAGAAAATAGATTAGGATAGGATACGGGTTGGGCATTAGTAATAAGGAAAGGCATAGACGAAATTGGACTAGGTATATTTGGATAAGGGGAAGGGATATTACGTGCAATAGTTGGAAAATAGTTAACAGACATTTGCGAGATATAAGTACAAAAAATACTGAGAATCAATGCGCAGAGAAAGTATCGCTTAACCTGCAGGTTCAAATAGATCCGTTGTGGGGGAGGGGGATTATCTAGATGTCTGTGGGAGAGAAGAAAGAAGTGGTCTCGCATGGCTCAGATTAGGGGCTTATAAAGGAAACAAAACAGTTAATGCTCTCAGGGAAAGAATTTGCTCATTGTGCGGAGAAAGCGACACCTGGGGACATATTCTGACACAATGCAGGGAAACGGAGATTTTAAGAAATGAGCACTTACCACCCAAATTTCTGAATTCCAATAGACATTTGAACATTTGCTGGGAAGTGTTGGTGCATGCGAGATACTCACCAATGGGGAATATTTCTAGTGAAGACTCGACAAAAAAGGCTAATTTCTATAGAGAAGAGAGAGGAGTTGGGGAGGTTGATAGGAAGGGGGGCTCAGGAGTAAGGCTTCTATTCATGTTTATATATAACTAATTAATTAGAGAAAACGTGTGATATAATTAGCATGTAAGGCCGTAAGGCCCATGCGACAATTATACTTCCTTGTGTGTATACTTTAAAACTGCTACAATAAAAGCCCATTACCACTACTTATTATTGCATGAGAAAGGTTACACACAACTATTTACATAGGGTTGCAAATTCGTCACAGGACGGGTCTCTCAGGTAATCTACGGTATTTAGCAGCCTTAGAAGTAGTTTCCAAGTACATCGACGGTCCCTTGCTAGTGATGGGGAAGGCGCCGAATACCGTCTGCTGCATGTGAGTTGCTAACATGAGCCCCCTCGTGTCGATATGCTGTCAAAATGTTCGCTTTCTTACCTTTCCCATGCAATGGCTGCTTTACTTGAACACCTGAATAGTTATTTTATTTTTTTTCAGTGTCGTTTTCATAAAACTTCAGTCATTTACTATATAACCATTGAAATTACATTTAAAACATTACTTTTCAGCTATGAATTCCTTCATAGTCTCAGTTCTTTCATATTGGTACATTCTGAAGTAAAAGATTTATTCTCAAAGTGCTGTATAGTCACATTAAATATTGCTCAAAGTTTGTGATATTACTTAGAACATACATATGCAAAATTTTATAAATCCTGATAAGCCATGCAAGAAAACTGCACACAGAAAACCTGAAGGCAGCATAAGCAATTTGTGTTATTTTTTTTAATTCACTCGTGTCGCGACTAACGGAATGATTAACTTCCAACGATGTTTTACAGCTGTCATTCACTGGGTGACAATGTTTTTAGCCGAAAGGTACATAATTGTTTTAATTAGCCAATTAGTAGACAGAGCTATAACAAATGAGTTTAGGGAACAGTAAATAGCAACAAGTTGGTGATTAATATACCTAAAACGTCCCACTCTGTTGCTGGATATTGTTCTGAACGACCAGACATAAAAACAGGTGTTTCAGTACACATTGTTGCCTTCATTCATTTATTGTTAAATATAAAAATTAAAATAGCATTCATAAATCACTTACTAGTGCCACGATTGCATGGGACAGGCTGTTGATGGTTGTTGTATGGTTGATTTTAAACACGAAGAAATTCAAACACTAAAAGTGTTTAATCTGTTAAGAGAAGTTAAAAATCATAAATTGTATAACAATTTCATTTAACGATAAATGATTATGTATGAATTCATGTATAATATTTACTTAAATGTAAGGTGAATTCCCCCTCCTCTTCCAGTTTTTACATTTGTAAAATGGGGGTTGTCTGAAATTCGCATATACCGGTAAAAAATAACAAAAGTCGGAAGGGTCATGTACGTGCACAATTATTCGTGAATCATGGCGCGTCCCTTGCTGTTGTGAAGTCATAGTAGCAGAAAAAGCGAAGAAATACGAGAATACAGACTGGCCATCAAGGAAACATTTTTATTACAATACGTTGCGGTATCCAATATTATTTTTAGCATTAGCAAAAAACGGAATCGGTAAGTACATTTTTTCCCGGTAATTATTGATCACATTCAATTGTCTGTATGCACATTATAATAGTTTTGTGTTGGGTTATTTGTGGTGTGTTTCCACGTCTCACAACATTGCCCTGTTTTAACGTAATTTAATGCCCTCGAACTTAAGATTAAGACGGCACCACCATCAACGTTCATTGAACGTTGCGTTACATTCGAATTCGTTCATAATTACTACATACAGTGTCAACGCCACGGGTGCCCGAGGTCGTTAAGGCGCAGACTCGTGAGCAGGAGTTCTGGGGTTCGAATCCCGCCAGGACCGTCCTCCCTGACTTGGGTTTTTCCACACTTAAGCCTGGAATGTTTCCTTCCTTTAAAAATCCTTGCCCAAATTATCATTTCAACTCATGTATCATCAGTGTCCACCGCCTGTGATGCCTCAGTAGTAAAAAACGGGCTATAAACACCATAATAAAAAGCATACAGTGTGGTGGTATTCAATTATGTTCAACGTTTGCACACTACTACCCAAGCCGGCCGTGAGCTTCACATTTGCAAGACCTCTTAACTTCAACAAATGCAACTGTAACATCAAAGTAACAAGCCACTGTACTCTACACTACAAGACATGAAATAAAGTGAAACACTGGGCTTGCATGCAAATTACTATCGCCTCATGTTTTACTGCGTATGGTATTAGAACGGACTCGCCTAGAGTCACTGGGCGTACAGTGTTGCCTAGTTCGTGTTCTCACGGCACAAGCATGAGCAAAAATATTTCCTATTTTTCACGCGCTCAAAATTACTACTATAAGTCCGCCATTTTGACTTACCAAGCTGTATGCGGAAAGAAATTGTGTAACAGCTACTTTTCTTCTTGAACGTCGATTTCAATACGGCTTATTAATGCCAACTTCTGATTGAGGCAAAATAGATGTTAGCAACCGATCCTTGATGGCTCCAAGAAAACGCCCGTCTGCATACAGCTACTTTGATAAGGGAAAAATTCAAAACAGCTCTTCCTACAGTCCCGGCTTATTGCCTTGCGCGATCCTTGATGGCTCCAAGAAAACGCCCGTCTGCATACAGCTACTTTGATAAGGGAAAAACTCAAGACTTCTCTTCCTACAGTACCGGCTTATTGCCTTGCGCTATCCTTGATGGCTCCAAGAAAACGCCCGTCTGCATGCAGCTACTATGATAAGGGAAAAATTCAAGACAGCTCTTCCTACAGTCCCGGCTTATTGCCTTGCGATTACCGTATGTTTAAACCGTTAAAAGAAACTCCAGATGGTGGGGATTCGACAGCAAGGAAGGTGTGGAAGCATTTGTGCTCGTCTGGCTAAAACCAATTCCACTCTATCTTCCATAATGGGATTAAAATTTTTCCTATTATCTGAGAAAATGTTTGAGTAAATAATGGACAAGGGCGGTTTAGGAACTAACCGCCGATTAGCTCTAAATAAAAATCCTGCATATATACAAATCGTTTATTAAGTAATTACATCTGAAAGTTACAGATTTCCACTAGTTTTCAACATAATCGTCATTTAAATACCAACACTTGTCATAGCGTTTCACCAATTTGAAATTTCCTTCTGCATAAAACTGGCTGCCTAGGAAAGAACTCAGCAATTTGAAGATCTTTATCATCATCATCATCATCATCATCATCATCATCATCATCGAAATGCTGGACCCCCTCATGCGAGTGAACAAATGGAAACCAGATGCAGCCAAATCAGGCCTGTATGGGGGATGATCTAAAACGTCCAGTTGAATGTTCCGGACAACTCTTCTCAATTTTTTTCAAAATCTCATAGTAAACTTTAGAACTGATTATCGTGCCACGTCACTGAATTCGACAAGCAATATTCCCATAGCATTCCAAAACGGTGGCCATAAGCTTCCTAACGATTCACCACCTCTAAGTCAATATCGTACAAAACAGTCCGAGAAATTTTCGGAAATTGTTCAGAAAGTTCCGAGATCGTGAATCGAAGGTTCCCACGAACTTTTTTGTAAATTTTCTTTGCAAGATTATCACTAACTACAGAAGACCTACCACTCCTCTGTTCATTATGAATGTTTTTGTTCTTCCATCTGTAAAAAATCGGATCCACTGAGGCACAACACCTTCACTCATAATGTTTGGGCAGTATACAGCACACAATTCACGGTGAATGTCTGTTGTTGACACGTTTTGCACAAATGAATCTTAACAAGTCCGCACTTTGCATTTAGCGGTCCTCTATTGTAGCGTTCATTTTCTGAGGTTACGCTAGGATGTTCCCATTTGCAAAGCTTAAAGCTTACTGAATCACAGTTACGAAAGCCGTTAATGTAATAATGCCAGTGCTCCGCCCACTGCTACTAGCGCTATGGAATAACGGCGGTTTGTTTCCGAACCGCCCTCATAGAAAAATGACATGTGTCTTATTTTTACTTAATTTGATTGTAACAAAATTTTAAAAAATCATTCATCGTTATATGCTTCACTTCCAACGTCCGATATACCACCACGGGTGGCCGAGGTCATTAAGGTGCGGACTCATGAGCAGGAGGTCTCGGTTACGATTCCTACCAAGACCATCCTCCCTGACTGAGACTTTTCGCAGGTTTTCCTGACCTATAAATGACAAATGCCGGGGAGGTACCTTAAAATTAAGCCTGGAACGCTTCGTTTTAAAACAATTCTTTCCCAATTTATTATTTCATTTCATGTATCATCAGTGTCCATCGCCTTTGGTGTCTCAGTGGTAAAAACGAGCGTTAAACCCTAATCAATCAAACAAACAAACAAACAAAAATGGTTCAATACAAAAGGACCTTAATTTGAGAAAAAATTAGAGATGCCCAATATATTTTCCCACAGTCATGTAAAATGCAATTGAATTCTTTGAAACGATAATATAATGATCAGGAAAACTTGTTCAGAAGCCACAGAATATTTACCAAAGGGAGTTTCTAAAAGAATAATTACAAATAGTAAGCACTGTATTTTTTTCATTTTACAGGCATTTAACTTTAAAATGTAAATATCCCAAAATACTTTTTCAAGACACACGAGTTCACTTGGGAGTTTAAATGTTTCCTCGTGGTGATATATGAATTCATTCTGGTATGCACAATGTTTTCAACCGCAGAACATACAAAAGGTTTTTGTCTCTCTTAGAGAAAAGATAATGTATTAGAAAATCAGACTTTCAGCCTTTCTTCCTTCCCTTTTCTTTGTGTTTTTCTCCACCCAGGAAGGAAAACAATAAATAGGAAAAGGAAATCGTTTTCTCTTGTTTCTGCCAGTTTCGAAGAAGTTATTTCTCCTCTTTCTTCCATAACACAAGACAAACAACTGTCTCGTAACAGAGGTATAAATTTTTTAAACATGAGAGCTATGACCAGCCGCCACTGACATCGAGCCTTGTTCCTATATGAAAGGAAGCTCTTTTGCCTGATTAAAACTAATGATCGGGACCTGTCTCGTAACGGAGTCTCTGCGAGATCCATTAAAATATAACAAAAGATCATCACCCTCCAGGTTAGCCAACATAAAAGACCTGGAAATGAGAGGAAAAGAAATGACTTGGACATGTTGGCACCGCTTCTTAAGACGGAGATAAGGAACACAAAGGCCGCGGCAGCGAATGTGCTTGACTGAAAGATTGAAATCATTCTTACTCTGATTTAGTTCATGTCCTCAAAGTACACGAACGAATGTAGCCTACTTTACATCCCTGAGATGTACTTTTGCGGGAATAGTGAGTGTACGAGGGTGGGTCCAAAAGTTTCCGGCCTCGCCGATGTGGATTATCGCCTTCACAAAACCCTTATTTGATGTCATACCTTATCTGTTAAGTAAATAATTGCAGCTGTAACTTCCGCTCCGCTATGTTAACTTGTACAGATATAGTTGCATAAAGAATCTAAGTGTAGAAAATTGTGACAAGTTCAAAATGGAGTATCGAGCTGTTATTAAGAAGTATCCCCTTCAGATTCTACCGTAAAAGAATCAGCCAATTTTTTTTAATGGGTGGAGAAAGCATTGAAGAAGAAGAGGTGCAGGTCGGCTCTTGGAGGTGCTCACTCCTGAAATCATCGTCCTTGTGGAAGGAGAAATTATGGAAGATCGGCGGCTCAAAGTTAGAGCAATAGCAGTAAGGTTAGGCCTTTCTAAAACAACAGTCCTTCGAATTATTAATGAACATTTAAACATAAATAAGGTTAGTGCAAGATGGGTGCCTAGACTTCTTTTCTCAGTCCAAAAGCAGCAGCGAGTCATCTGTAGTCAGGCATTTTGGAGCTTCTGCCGTGGCAACGAGAGAGACGTTCTGCAAACCATTGTTACAGGTGATGAAACTATGGCCCTCTACTATGATCCTTGGTCCAAAAGAGAATCAATGGAGTTGCGTAAACTTGACGAAGCCCCGCCTCTAAAGGCCAAGGTCAATCAGTCAAAAGAGAAGATCATGGCCACAATCTTTTGGGACTGTGAAGGAATACCCTTCATTGACTTTAAGGAGAGGAATGGGGAGTACTATGCTGGCCTATTGCACAGACTACGTGCTTCCATCAAAGAGAAAAGGGAGGAAAGCTGAGTGGTGGTGTGCGCCTTCTTCACGACAACGCGCCTGTGCACACAGCTCTTGTTGCAATGGAAGCTATGAAGAAATGTGACTTCAAGGAGATCGACCATCCACCTTACAGTTCAGATCTAGCTCGCAGTGACTGTTTCCTCTTCTCAAAACTCAAGAAGGATCTCCAAGGAAGGAAGTTTAAATATGACAAGAAAGTGGTGGATGCTGTTTAAACCCATTTTGCAGATGAGGCTTTTGACTATTGTAGGGGGGGGGATTGAAATCTTATTTCAAAGATGTGAGAAGTGTATTGAATAAAGCGTAACTACATTGAAAAGTGAAATACAGTTTTTGTCTGCTTCATACCTAGAAAATGGTTAGGCTGGAAACTTATGGACCTATGCTCGTATTTGTTCTTCCTTTTATATATATATATATATATATATATATATATATATATAATTTTATTAGGGGTTTGGAAAAAATCCCAAAATAGCTAGAAAATGGTCTAATGTCTACAAAAATGTAATTAACGCAGCTGGCTACAGTAAACCTTAAGTTATCAAAATATGCATATGTTTAAACTTGCATATTCACTGTCGTAAGTCTGTTGAGTTCAGTCCTGTGCCAATAGCTGGTTACAAACCATGAATATTTCTAACGAAAACTTTACATTTTCCATTTTCACACGTTAAAAGGTTAGGTGAAAGAACGAAAAAAAAATCCACCGGACTTGGTAGCTGTTCATAGCGATCAGGTTTGTCCATTTGATACCATTGAAAAATGAATTTGATCATTTGAAGAAAGACGAGAGGCTTAGACAACCGTCGCTCTGGCCGTCCTCGAGGAACTGTGAACGAGAGAACAATTCAAAGAACGAGGAACATGGTGGAGAAAAATTGACACATTACTGTTGAATTGCTAAGTATGGAAGTGGCTAACTTTACGCACGGCGACTTTCATCTCTTTTTTTCCGGTACGGCGGGTGCACTTCTCCAATAAGCCCGTAACTTAAATAACCTCACTGTACGAATATAAGTCATTGAATTACAAATGGATACAGAACTTAAAAAATAAGAGAATTGATTTGAAAAATACTTTTACTAACATAATCTACCTGTACTTGTTCCATCGTTTCACAAGCCACTGAAATGCAGCAGCATAAATTTCTTTGGGCTGAGCCAGGAACCAAGCGGTGTCTTCCCTTTCCACAGCTTCATCGTCGGAAAGTGTTCACCGGAAAAATGTTTAAGAAGGACGAACAAATACAAGTCACTTGGGAGCAAGGTCGGGGCTATAGGGAGGATGCTAGGAAACTTTCCACTTGAAATTTCGCGTCTAATTTGTCTTGTTGGAAGTATGAGGACGTGCGTTTTCATGTAATAATAACACGCCTTTAGTCGGTTTCGTTGAATGAACTTACAAAGTTTCATGAGGATGTTATAGTGGCAATCTGCATTTACGGTTTGTCCCTTAAGCTGGAATGCGGTGAGCAGTATGCCTTCATGATCCCAGATGACTGTAAGTATTATTTTCCCGGCGGATGGTGTCACTTTAAACTTTTTATTCGCAAGCGACACAGGGTGTTTCCACTGAATTGACGCACACATTATTTCGGGCTGATAATGGTGAACCCAAGACTCGTCACCTGTGACAATTCGGGCAAGCATATCGCTTCATTCCTCGTGGTAGCGATTGAGATAGAGTACTTTATTTGCATTTTGTGATTTGGGTCAGCATGCGCGGCACCAATCGTGCACAGATTTTGAGAAAATCTAATCATCGCTTTATGGGATACGCCTTGTCATGTGAACAAACTACAGTGGGGCTATAGTTACCTTCTGTCTGCTCCGATTGAGTCCTCAATTCGTTGCAATTTCGTCTCTATGATTATCTCCGTCGGCCGGTCTAAGTGGTGGCTCGTCTTCGATACCAGAGTACTTTTGCACTCACAGCTTGAAGTGACAAGTACTTCTTACCGTAAGTGGAAAGCATTTCTTTATGAATACTCTTCGTTTCCATATCTTTTATCACATAAAAAACGCACAACAGTGCAGTGCTCGAGAGTTGTAAACTCAAAAGCGCCACCATATTGCAACTGCTGTTTCGCTATTGTAAACACCGATCGTCTAGTTTCGAATGTCACAAGTTGCCACTGGACCAGTGCTGTTTTCTAGTGGCAATAGCCGCAGATGTCTCACTCAAACATCGCACATCAAATTGTAGCTACTTAAATATTTACTCTCGTATATATTTTAAACTTAAGCTTTATAAACCCGATCTTAAATGGTAAATACAACAAAAATTTCTAATTGTTTCATTATTAAACCTCCAATGAACTGCAGAGGAAGAATAGGAACGTAATGATATCGAAAAAATGGAAAACATTTCGTCACTTAAATGTTGGCAGCACTGATTACTAGACAGCTGATCTTCAGGCAAATGCCTAAATTTTCTTTAATAGAATGCTGAAGACAGTGAAAATATTCATGTTTAGCGACATTTAATAGCTTTATGTGAAACTGCTAACGTAACCAAAATTTATATTCTTTTCCGTAACTTTCATGCTGAACAAGTGAATGTCGTCCGTCTTGCTCAGACAAGGCAAATAGTTTTCGCATTTGTGAGACGTGGCAAAAGTTTTGACAAGAAGCGGAACTGTATTTGACTCTGTTATTGATTATACTCCAGTGACATCTGTAGATGTGGAAATGCCTTTTTCTGCCTTCATACTTGCACTTACAGACAAAATATACCATTTTTGGTGGAAAATTTGAGCAGGTCACTGTAATTTATTGTGAATCACATTACAGGAAATAATTGACTGATGTTAAACGGTGTTTTATCTTTTTTTTTTTTTTTTTCAAATATCCTAAATCAGATATTGTCTTCATTTAAAGTTTATTTGAAATTTTTCTTTTTGTAGAAAATATGAAATACTAAAATATGTCAGATGTAAAATGTGACATTATCATGAACACATAATGTTCATATGAACATTTCCTAGTTTCCTTTATCAGATAATTTTTCACGCTGTAAATTCGTTGGAATTGGTTGTATTAATAAAATACGAGGGTTACCTCTTAAATTTTTACAAACGACTACTAGGTGGCACTATTGAGGTATTTCATTACTATTTTCGCCGCAATTGACCTTTGTTATTGTGAAAACAGTTGCTGCTTAGAAATCGACTGAATAGTTTGTTTACAGTGAACGTTTAAGCAAAGCAATTTTGCGAAAAAATTAACTTTCACGTGGTGGTTTTCGTTGGATGAGTTTTTGCGAATTTAGTCAAGACCTAACTCAACAGCAATGCATAGAATCGCTTCGTTCAACTTTTGGTAATGAAGTACCATCAGAAAATGGTTTACAGAAGTTCGTCCTGGTCGTGCGTCCGTCAGGGATGAATTTCGTCAAGATCGACATAAATCGGTCGTCATTCAAAAAAACATCGATACTGTGTGCAATATGATTGAAGAAGATCGACATGTGACTTACAGTGAGATAGAGACATCCTTAAGCATATCGAAGACTGCTGTACATTCGATTTTGCATGAACATGTGGCTGTGAAAATCAGCTGTTCCCGATACATTCCGCATAATTTGACCGAAACTCAAGAAAACACTGGTGTTAATTGGTGTAATGAAATGCTCAAAAATTCCACCGAAGGAACTGCAAAATCTGTATACTACATCAAAACAGGTAACAAATCTTGCATATATTCGTTTGAACCGGAAACTAAATAACAATTCACTGTTTGGGTGTTTCAAGCTGAACCGAATCCCTCAAAAGTTGTTCGTTCACGAAGCACTTCCAAGAAAAGTATCGCTTGCCAGAAATCATCGACGAAATCAGGAAAAACAACCGAAAACGTCGCATCAGTCTTCATCATGACAATACCAGCTCTCACACAGCACATCAAACAGTTGATTGTTTGAAGGAGAAAAACTCGAAATAATGTCTCGTTGCCGGTCTTCACCTGGTTTATCGCCTAACGATAACCCTAACAAAAAAAAAAAAAAAAATGCGTGGACAGCGATTTTCATTACCTCAAGAAGCTGTTGAAACATTTTAAAAAATGTATTTTTGAGATACCAATTTCAGAGTGGAAAAAATGTTTTGAAAATTGGTTTGAAAGCCTGCAAAAGTGTGTAAATCTTAAATGGGAATATTTTGAAAAGAAATAAAGCAGTTTGTTCCAAAGAAGGTTTTTTTCTTTCCTATTTTTTGTAAAAACTTAAAAGTTAACCCTCGTAGGGATAATACCTATGGGAAATTTATTAAAGCAAGTACATAATTGAATGATTTTGAACGTTAAAAAAGTAACTTAAATATATTTAATATTGCTACTTTTATAAATTATATTTCTAATTTTTAGACCTTATTTTATGCTTCAAAAATCCATTATTTGTAATACTTAAAAGCCCGCTGTGTACTTATTATCAACACGTTGCCTGCTAAAAATTATTACTGTGCTGTGATATAGTTTTTCAGTCAAATAAAATCTATGAAAGTCATCTCTATGGATGGGTGTTTCTCCTTCAAGCTCCATATTGAAGGAATAGGTTAAACAGTTTTGCCTAGGAAGAGACAGTATCGAAGAAAGATAGCTGGTCTAAAAAATCTCAGCCAGTTTGGGACTTGCCGTTCATTCATGAATAAATCTCACCGTGTGACTTGTTCCCACAAGACTTTACTCTTTGTCAAGGTAGTCAGAAAGAAGTATAGGAACCCACTGTAAAAGGGAATAAGGTCATCGTTCTTTATTATACCCTCTTTTCAAAAGATAATATATGGAATGACGCAAAACAGCCAAACAGCTGCTGAGAAAACCTCAAGGTCACAGTCAACTAAGAAGGTTATGGCAACAATCTTTTAGAATTGCTGCATTTGATGACTCAAGGAAAGATATATCACCGTGAATGCAGAATATTATGCTCGACTACTGGACAAACAGTGCGAGACCATAAAAGAAATAATGACAATAAATGCTGGACCATTGTGTTCGCTTGTTACATGACGTTTCAGTCCATATGGCTGGCTAACTTCCGAAGGCTTCAATGAAGAACTGTGTCTTTCAGGGGATCAAACACACACTCGTTCAATCATACGATCTGGGGTTAATAGTGTGCTGACACACAAATAAAACTACAGTACTTTGGGAAAAGGAATTTAACGATTATGGTTAAGTAAAATGTAGATTTTGAATTGAGCTGGGCTTTATTTCATAGGTGAAATTAAGCGTTGAATTACATGAGTATTATGTTTAAAATTACCTTAAAGATTATATAAAGTCGTAATTTTTTTTTAATTTGTGTAAATTGCAGAACGGGAAATTAGCAGGGTTTCTTTTCTTTTCTTTTTTCTTTTCTTTCTTTCTTTCTTTCTTTCTTTCTTTCTTTCTCTCTTTCTTTTTCTTTTCTTTCCCCCCCCTTTTTATCCTTAAAGCATCACAGGCTTATGACACTGATACTGTATGAGATAAAATGATCATCCGCTTACAAGTCCGTGCCTTTATTATCTCGGCCATCCTTCTAGTTATCCGTGTTACTTTTCATTACGGTACCTTCTGTGTCAGTCCCGAATGGTAGCGAAGACTACCGACTGATTACGATTTTAATCGTAGCTATTACTTCAGGAGAATATTTTCCACTGTAAGCATGAATCCCTGGTACCTTAGTATGTTAGAGGGTAGTGCTATGATGCGAAGGTCGTGGGTTTGACTCCTCATGTTATTTTTTTTTCTTGTTTTTTTTTCCCCATCTCACTAGCTGTTACTAGTTTTCTTTTTAATCTTCATAATTTTTATACACTATTCTTAATCGTACTACTTTTTTATAGGTTACGTTGGTTCAATTTAAGTTTAAAAAACAAACAAAACATAAAAAGTAATATCACTGCATAATAACACCTTTTTCTACACCATACTTAATCCAATAAATGTTACTTGTTTGTACGTTAGATTAGATTAAATTAGTTTACGTTTAATAAAAAATAATAGAATATAAAAATAATTCCGGCTAGGTTAGATTAGGTTAATTTAAGTTTAATTAAAACGATAATAGAACATAATAAATTAATATTACTCCATAATAATGATTATAATCGTTACCTATTTTTTAATATTGATAATTTTCGTGTACTATTCCTCATGGAATAAATATTACTTTTTTCATAAGTTAGGTTAGTTCAACTTAAGTTTAACCAAAAAGTAGACAAAAAACAAAAATAATAATAATATTCATTCATAATACCTCTTTTTTTGCACTATTCTTAATTCAATAATGGTAACTTTTTCATACGTTAGGTTAGGTTAGTTCAAGAAAGAAAAATAATAAAACATAAACAAATTATTCGTACGTCAAGATAGGTTAGGTTAGGTTAGTTTAAATTTAATCGAAGAGATAATAGAACATAAAAAGTTAATATTACTAATAATTTCTAACTCATTACTTTTTTTTTATTTTTATTTTCATAATTTTTCTTCACTCTTCTTAGTCGGATAAATGTTTCTCTTTCAATTAGTTCAGTTTAAATTTAATAAAAAAAATAATTGTACATAAAATATATCACATTGCTTCATAAAAACAGCGCTTTCATACGAAACTAAGGTACCTGCCACTGTCGTTCTGGAATGAGAAATTCGGATTTCTCCGCTGCCGTTCGGGACTGGGTAAATTCTACTTGCAACTGCAAGTTCCGTGCTTTAGCGATCTCTTTCTATGTTCAGCACTGTCAATTGAAAAACTGTGGCTCACTTTAGAAGGGAGGGTTGAATGAGTGGTGAGGTTAGGTAACAGCCCCTTCCCCGGCATACCTGCTTATTTCTCCTTCATTCGTGGCACACGACTGCGTAAAGTAAACAACCATTACCAAAGAAAGTAAGGGAGAACATTTTTTTTTTATGAAAAATGAGAGAAGCAATTTATTATTACTTGTGCGGAAAGTTTTCAAGAGTGTCATGGGAATAACAAAACATTATTCCAAATGCGATGCTGATTATAACAGAATACAAGGTAAGGGATGTTTGAATTTCCTATAATTTACAATGAAAAAGTTCAAACCATATCGACATTTTTAGATACTTCAAATCTGGGTGAACATTATCCAGTTTTGTTGACATTTTATTTAGAATATTTTTTTAATGTGATATTGATTGCTGTTTTGATTACAATGGTCCTTTCGCGATGTTTGTATTTTAGTAGTAAATGTGTGTGTCTGTCTACACATAAAATCTGTTTTTGAAAGTATTGCAGAATTTCATTATACTGTTTTAAGTGCTTATTGATTGGAACGGAATGACTTTGAAATAAGGACTGGGATTCAAACTTGGGGCTTTAGGCTTATATTGGCGATGTTTTAATCTAGAAGTTTTCCTATCTGCCTTCCATTGCAGTAACGTTTTAGGATGAAATGTTGCACGAGGTAAGCGAGGTGTCCAGTAAACTGTAGAAGTTCGGGGTCGCAGGAGGTGCATGAACTAAGCGAATTCCTCACCTAGTACAATAACCTAAAAAATAAAATAAATGCCAAAGCATGATTTTATTAATTAATGAAATTAAATAAGTTATGGCATTACTGTGTAGCATTAGGGAACAAAATTAGAATTCTTGCAAACTATAAATATCACAAATGAGAAAAGGAAATTTTAGAACTATTATTATTATTATTATTATTATTATTATTATTATTATTATTGCTGTTGTTGTTGTTGAGATAAAACCACAAAAATTAATGGTACACTATTAATTAAATGAAAGATATGACCACTGATAGACAAAGTTATACTTTGTGGGTATTTTTACACATTTTTTAATGTAACCATGTTTATGAACTAAGTCCTTGATGTTATCTTTACATTCACTAAAACAGAGGGAAATAACAGAAAATTTCCAGTTATATTCTGTATTTAAGAAGATGTTCAATGTTTCAATAAAACAAAACATGTTACTGTTTAAAAAAAGTACAATGTACTAAGCAAATATACACAATCAACAATATGGAATGGAAAGTTTCATCGATTTTCATTTCTTTGAAATTTTATTTAAATGTTATTTAACGAAAACGTTTTCTGAAGGTTATTGCAGAGCGCTCTAATAAATATGGTTTTAACACACATATTAGATTAATATGTTACATTTGCTATCTTCACGACGATACTTTTATTAAATATTAAACATATGCATCTTTTTAAATACAGTTTATATGCTGAATTAACTTGTCCTTTTATTTTAAAACAACATAGAAAATTTTAAACGCTATAAATTTCGGGTTTCAAGCATACCACTATTGCTAATGGTCTAATTTAATGAACTAATTTTTATTTTATTTAAATTATATATATATATATATATATATATAATTTTGTTATGAAGAAACAAATATTGGTGCCCCTAGGGCAATTGTTACATTTTAGGTTTCCGGTAAAACCCCACTTCTAATGACCGATTTCCCTGATTTTAGATTCTATATTCTTTAATTCATTTAAAGTGTATGTACGAAACTTCGTTGCGAATAAGCAGAACATTGGTGCAGCTAGATTCATTTTTAAATTTTGGGTTTAGGTAAACACCCAGTATTAATAATCAGATTTCACTGGTTTACAGAAACTATTTTTCTTAATTGATTTAAATGGTATATGCCGAGTTTTGTTGTGAAAAAAAGAAATATATTGGTGCTACTCTAGCGATTTTAAATCTTTGGTTATTAGGTAAACTCCACTCCTTATAACCCGATTTCCAGAAACTATTTTTCTTACTATAATTAAATTGTATATACGAAATTTCGTTGCTTAAAAGCAAATATTACACACTCCCTCTCCTAAAAATCCAATTTCACTTATTTTCAGAAGCAAATTTTCTTGTTTTGTATCAATGACATGTGTCAATCTTCTTTTTAAACAATTTAAAATTGCGGTCGCTAGAGCCATTTTTAAATTTCGCTTTTTACTTCCAATCGTTTTTCAGGTAAACCCGCACACCTAAAAGCTTGATTGCCCTGATTTTTGGATTCAACTTTTATTAATTTATTGTAAAGAAATATACTCAGTTTTATTGATAAAAAATATAAATTGCGGCTGCTAGAGCGATTTTTAATTGTTTTAATTTTTTTTCGCTTTAGAACACCCACCTTACACTGGTTGAATATTGAAGGTTAACGAACTCGATAAATCGTATGTTAATTGATGGCTATATGCCGAGTTTCGTTGAAAAAAAAAATTGGTACCACTAGAGCGAATTTTAAATTTTAGGTTTCTCATAAACCCCCGCTCCTAATCACCCGATTTCTCTGATTTTCAGAATCTATATTTTTTAATTTATTTAAATTGTATATATGGAGTTTCGTTGAGAACAAGCAAACATTGGTACAGCTAGATTAATTTTTAAATTTTGGGTTTCAGGTAAACCCCCAATGCTAATAATCAGATTTCCCTAATTTTCAGAAACTATTTTTCTTATTTGATTTAAATAGTATATGTCGAATTTTGTTATGAAAAAGAAACATTGGTGCTGCTATAGCGATTGTAAATCTTGGGTTTTGGTTAAACGCTCCTTCCTAATGACCCAATTTCCCTGATTTTCAGATTCTACATTTTTTCATATATTTAAATAGTATATATGGAATTCCGTTGCTAAAAAGCAAATATTAAAACCTCTAGAGCAATTTTTATATTTTGGAATTTTGGGTTTTTGGTAAACTCCCGCTCCTAATAATCCGATTTCACTTCCAGAAACTATTTCTTTTTATTTCAATGGCATATACCGAGATTCCTTTAAAAAAAGTAAAACTGCGCTCGCTAGAGCGATTTTTAATTTTTTAAAATTTTTTTTTAAATTTTTTTTTATTTATTTTATTTTTTCTTTTTTTTTTTAGGTTAACATCCCACTCCCAATGGTTCAATATTGCTGGTTAACGAGTTGATTGATGGCTATATACCGAGTTTGTTGAGAAAAAACAAAAATTGCGTCCGCTAGAGCGTTAAACACACAGTTACGTTACTTAGGAATTCGCTAAAAATGAAAGCATGGACACTCTTATTATACTTGTATAACAAAAGTTGAGGAAACATGAGGAAGAGTTGGAAAGTAACTGAAATGTTGAGAAATCAACGTCGCTGCATGTGAAAATATCATTCTACATTGTTCTTTACATTTACGCGATCTCTTTGTTCAAACCTCAGAAGTGGGTTCTTTCATCTCCGTCAGAAACAAGGTGCTTTAGATGCTGAACATCCCCCTTTCCGACAAAAAAGAGCTAAATAATTGCAATACAAAACGTAAAAGTATACTGGCTTAGGACATTCGCCTTCCCCAGATGTAAACATTCAAGCTGAGCTCTGCTCTGTTAAATACAGCCTGCCAGAGATGTAGATTATCTGCTTCACAAGATGCATGCCACGTTCATGCACACGTAACCGGGATTTATGGCCTCCCGGAGCACGCAAGGGCTCTCCTCGCATGTCCACAGATCGTGAGCACAACACTTCTCGACGGCCACTAACATAATTTGGTTTTCTTGTTACTCCTTACAAGCACTCGAGAGTGAAAGAGTGGCCTTTTTACGTCAACTTACAGCGTGCCAACCACCACAAACTTCTTCGCAACACCTACGTATGCTATTAACTTGAATAGGATGATTATAAACATGGCCACATAAATAACCATAAATTTTTGCATTTCTGGAAGTCGTTTTGGTTATTTCCTGTAAAAGAATAAGAAAATGCACTGAAACTTCGTATTGGTAAGCAGCAGTCTAACCTGGACAGTTGTCCCACAATTGTCCCATTTGCGAGGTGTCCATGATATACAGAAGCAGGTTTCATAGTGCAGGTATAATAATATATACAGGAACTTATACAGGGTGTCCCATTTATCATGCTCACCCAAATAACTTTTTTCTAGTCGTCAAACGAAAAATTGTTTCAAACATTTTTTTACACATTTATTGAGGGTATACTTTTTTATCTCCATTAATGTAGGAGTTATGAGGTAGAACTTAGTTTTTTCTTTGAAACACGTACATTTTGTTCAAAAATACATTGCGATGGTTTTTCGCAAATAAAGACGTTTAATATGATATTGGAAGGGTTATATTTTATGGTATTATTTAATTTGTTATTAACATGGACGTTGAATGATAATTATAAGGCGTGAAGGGTGAGGAAGAAGATTGTTGTTGATTAGGGTGTTGATCAAAATTGGAAGTTAATCTTTTCTCCTTCTCATACTGTACTTTGTACCATCGTCTTGCCTCGACTTCTTACCTCATTAAAATTTTCTGGAGTTTTGTGATACGAAGCATCAGACGGAAAGGATAAGGAAATCAAACCGTATGTGTAGGTTATGGTTAACACGATTTATTACACTTTGGTGTATATTGTCATTGGATCGGGTCACCTCCGGGTCTCGGAGAGTTTCTGAGTGTCCTTTAATGTCACTCTTGCACTATCTACGTTGCGACCTATTTTATTTATTTACGGACGCTCTTCAACATCTCAGGTTATCAGCGTCCCATTCAAATCAGGACGTGAAACGGCCGACAAATTTTGCTCAGAGGTCTCTTCTTTCAGGCTTGAGGTTCTTTTTCGTGCTGTAAATTTACGACACGGTACCCACAGCTTTACTTCCCTTCCGAAGGAAGCCATACTTAGGATTTTAGCCTGAAAAAATCCATCGGTCCTGGCCGGGTTCGAACCCACGATCTTGTGTTTAGAAGGCAAGTATGGTTACCACTACACCACCAGGACCGACCTATTCAACGTATCACACACTGTCCATTTTTTGTTTAGAAAACAGTAGGTGTGCAAACGGTAAGGCTTGTACAGTTATTCAAACATCCGAACTGTGTAATGCCTTATTTGTACAAATTATTTACCCAATGCAGTACTGTAGTAGAGTTCTGGATTTTGTTTATGATTTCCGCTGCATGCAAACACAGTCGCCTTGAGAAGATGTGGGGGTAGGTAAACCATCTCCCTCACCCCTCAAATTGTCGTAGCTAAACTTACATACCAGTCATCAGAGGAAGTTAACACTGCACTGAGCTGTTGTGACTACAGTTTTTCTTACAAGATGACAGCATGAAGAGAAAGTAGAAATGCTGCTGATCTACGGAGTATGTAAGTTGGCAGAATGATTTGTTCGATTACATTATTGAAGAGGTTAGATAATTTGTGTCATACAAATGCACCATAGTGCTATTAAATAAAAGAAGCCATACATTATTTATCATTGTTTTTTTAAACTAATGGTATAATGTGATACATGTAGCTTTGGGAGAGGTAAGTGTATTCTTGAATAAACTTTACAGCAATGAGACACAAAAAGTATCTTTCAGCAAGAACTCCCCCATGATGTTAAAAACTTGTTTGAAGCACTGTTTCATCTGATACATCAGAAAAAGAGATATTTTGGGAGAGCAAGAGAAATGGGACTCCCGGTATGTATGTATTACACAATAATGCTCAATAAAAGTACAATAAATTTCAATTCTGTGTTGAAGATTTTCAAGAGCTGCCAGAAGAAGACGATTTTGCTGAGAAACTGATTTTTAGCGACGAGGCCACGTTTTATGTCTCCAGCAAAGTAAACCGTCACAAGTAAGCATTTGAGGAAAAACCTGATGTGTTAGAACACCTCCATGATTCCCCTAGAGTGAAGTATTTTGCTTGACTCTTCGCCAGAAGTGTACGGCCAACTTTTCTTTGCAGAAAAAAACTGTTACCGATCCAGTATACCTGGACATGCTTCAACAGTAGCTAATGCTACAATTGCACGCAGAAAGTCAGACTTTATTTCTCAGCAAGATGGGATTTCATCTCATTTTCATCATGACGTCACCTCGATGCTGAAATTCGTCGTTGTGGATTATACTTGCTGCTCGATTTGATTCTCCTGTTCTTCTGTGACCTCCACAGTCACGTGACCTAATCCCGTGTGATTTTTTTTTTCATGTGGTTATGTCAATGATCGTGTTTTCGTGCCGCCTTTGACACATGATCTTTTAGCTGGTATCGACCGTCAGATGTCGGGACGTGGCGGCAAGAGCTTGACTATAGGATTGATGTCAGCCGAGGACATATGGAACACCTGTAAGGTGTACAGAAACTTGAAGAGACACATTATCCGCTGATATTAGCGTTTCCGTTATATTACTGTTTTACCGATCCCCAAAACCAGGGAATGACTTTAGAATGACGATGCATTTAACAGGTGATACGAGGGGATCGCTTTCAAAATCGCACAAGTCCACCATAAATTTAATATTTTGTGGGCTTATTTAGTGTCACCAACAAATTAATGTTGTCTTGTACCGTTTTGCTAAAAATAATCTCTGCTTTTATAGCACATCCTTAGAATATATTCAGTTTAGCCCGGCAGAGGTGGAGCTCAGCATTGATTAGATATGATTTAGACTTTTTTTATTTTTGTGGAAAAACCAAGCATTAAAGTATATAGTACACTTTGATGATTAATTTATAAACAATATACATTTGCAGGAATTGATGATACAACACTGGTGCAAATTAATTCCGTTGCAGTTGAAGGCTTGAGAGAGAAACATAAGTGCTCATGTGTGTTGATAATAAGAGCCTGCAGGTATGGCGAGTACTGTGACATTGCAGAACAAACTTTACATGGTAAAAAATCCCAAATAAATGCACGGTGCTTTGAGCGAGTTTGTAGTCAGTTAATAGTGGATCTTAGTGCGGCCTCTCGTTGGGTTAATCGTGTTCATATCCGCCGTGTCAGCATAGACAATGAAAGAAAACGGAATCATCAGAAAATGAACGAAGTACAAAAAAAAATTTATAATGTTTTATTGTTGTATCTTTGACTACTTCGGTCTTTTCGCGACGCTGAGTTTGGGTTCATCTGAGTTTGGGTTCATCTGAGTTTGGGTTCATTTGAGTTTGAGATTCATCTTCTCAGGGTAAAAATAAACTCCGGGAAAAAAAGTTACTTTGAGCGTGTTTGAACCCAGGATCTCCGGATTAATAAACGCAGATGCTACCCAAGATCATGGAGGTGGTTTGTAAAACTTGTGACGGATGCTTTTCAACAACATCACTTGTGACCTGTAAGGAGCTTTCAGAGGCCACGTCAATATTTCGTATTTTAACAAATAAATAGAGGAGAGAAAATATTGCGAGCGACGTGTTCCGTATTTCTTGGCTGTTGAACTGAAGCAGAAGTCAAGGACATTGCGTATTTACCGAAGTAAGTAAAAAATTCGATTTGACGCAACTAAAGAAACATGATCTGGAGTTGAATTCACAGTCGAGCGGGTGGACAGATTCGTTTTCCCCACGACAAAACTATTTCGGCGACCACAATCAATGGTCAAATTAATGATAGTTTTTGCTTTTGATTATCAAGCAATTATTATGACAGACAGAGTACGGTGTCACAGCAATGTATTATCGTGGCTTCATGCAAAGAATGAACCAAAACATGAACATGAGTTGAACTGGTCCCCAGAGTCGAAAATAACTCATCCCTGGACGTGGTTTTCCTTCTCCTTTCTGCCGCCATTACTTGAGCCATACGACAGACGAACAGAAGTGGAGCTTTGCATGGAAAAGCTCAACTTCCCAAACCTTGGACTCGGTCACTGAGAGGTAGGGAGACTATTGAAGGATATAAAGAGATACTGTCAAAAATAAACATACGAGTAAACAAAGGCGGGCATTATTTATGAAATGACCCTTGTAAATATACAAACTGACGTTCATCGATAACAGAGAAGCACGTAGAGCTAACCGGTTCCTCTGCCCTTCAGTGTCTTCGCATAAAGCAGTTGGAACAATGTTACCAACCCTTGGGATGTATTCCTAGTTTTAGCATATTAGTGTCATCTGGATCTGGAATAGATTTTTCTAGGGATTTTTTTTATATCTTTAGAAATCGAGATTTCTAAATAGTGGACAAATACAAAAGACAATATGAGCTAGAATTTATTAAATTTTATATTCAGCATGTTTAAAACGCACTCCACATTAAATTCGCTGTAAATAAAGGTTAAACCAAATACCCTGTTACCATCCCGTTATGGATTCGCGTATATCTATACCAGCAGAACTCTCTATTGGTTTTTAGTGGACTCTTGATTCCCCATGTGACTGAAGTTCAGCTGATGCACACAACTGAGCTTGCTCAGTCGTGTTTATCACGCCACTATTTCAGTTGTGTTTTCTATGAAATGTAAATTAGACTTTTAACTGTGTATTTATGATTGCGGAGTGTATCAAGAGTTAAACATATCCTAGAACAAAGAATATTCATTTATGATTGTTATGCCCCCCCCAAAAAAAATCGTACAAGTATTGTAGGAGAGGATTTCTTGCTAAATTTCCAAGAGTAACATATTTATCAAGAAGATAAATTGGTGAACAAAGTTCGAACCCAAGGCGTTTTATAGACAATAAACCATGACTCCCTCCCCCCTCAAAAAGTTTTAACAGACAGAAGTTTTATGAAATTGGCTATCGATATAAACTTCTTCTCACAATTATTAGCCCGTGGGGTCTGTTCCAACTTCAAGAAAGTTAAATTGATCTGGCCATCTTAAAAAACGGGTTGCCTCTATTTCTGTAACCTAGGGGTATATAATTAAATATGATTTCTCACATCTTTGGATTAACATTTCAATCCCTTCCATTGTCTGCAAAATGGGCATAAACAGCATCCATCATTTCTTCGTCACACTTAAAGTGCCTTCCTCGAAGGTCCTTCTTCAGTTTTGAGAAGAGCAAATAGTCACTGCGAGCTAGATCTGGGCTGTAGGGTGGATGGTCGATCTCCTTGAAGCCATATTTCTTCACAGCTTCCTTTGCAACAAGAGCTGCGTACACAGGCGCGTTGTCGCGAAGAAGGCGCACACCACCACTCAACTTTCCTCTACTTTTCTCTTTGATGGAAGCACGTAGTCTGTGCAGTAGGCCAGCATAGTACTCCCCATTTACTATGGTGTTCCTCTCCTTGAAGTCAATGAAGAGTATTTCTTCACAGTCGCAAAGGGTTGTGGCCTTTATCTCCTTGGTTGACTGAGTGACCTTGGTCTTTAGAGGCGGTGCTTCGCCATTGATTTTCTTTTGGACAAGGGATCATAGTAGAGGACCATAGTTTCATCTCCTGCAACAATGCTTTGAAGAACTTCTCTCTCGTTGCCACGACAGAGCTCCAAAAATGCCTGAAACAGATGACCCGTTGCTGCTTTTGCACTGAGGAAAGAAGTCTAGCCACCCATCTTGCACTAACCTTATTCATGTTTAAATGTTCTTGAATAATTCGAAGGACTGTTTTAGAAAGGCCCAACCTTGCTGCTATTTCTGTAATTTTGAGCCGCCGGTCTTCCATAATTTCTCCTTCCACAAGAGCTATGTTTTCATGAGTGAGCTCCTTCAAGGGCCGACCTGCACGCTCTTCGTCTTCAATGTTTTCTCCACCCATTCGAAAAGTTTGGCCCATTCTTTTACGTTAGAATATGAGGGGAATGCTTCCCCGTATATACCGTTAAATGGCTGTTTAATTTCATTTGGAGTAAGTCCTTCTTTTGTGAAGAACTTAATAACAGGTCGAAATTCCATTTTAAAATTGTCCCTATATTCTACACATGCCTTCTTTATGCAACTATATCTGAACAACTGAACACAGCGGGGCGGAAGTTACAGCTGCAATTATATGCTTAACAGATAAGTTATAACATCAGATAAGGGTTTTGTGAAGGCGATAATCTTTATCGGCGAGGCCGGAAACTTATGGACCTACCCTCGTATGTTGGTATCAGTCCTTTTTTTTCTTTCTATTTGTTCATTCAGATTTTAGATATGCAGGTAATTCTTCTCGTATTTCTACAATACTCTATTTATTAATCTATACCCAGCTAATGCTCTAAGCAACTTCATTTCTGAACTTTCTGAAGTTCTTCTATCATGTCTACTTACTGTCCAGTTTTCTTTACCGTAACAATTTGTTGCCATTCATTTATGACTTGCAAGACCTGGTTTGAACGCATGGCCGGCTTAATGGGGATTTGCTTGCCGGCGGAGTCGATTATTCACAACCCCGTAAATTCAAGCGCATAGATTTTTCATTCAAATTATAACTACAATAACTACATAGCTTGGTCATAGAAGATGTTGGAAATTATTGCTTGTGCCGCCATACATATGTAACACCTTTTAAATTTTTTGTATCAATACTCATTAAACCTTCTTCTCAAATTGCAACAGTTTCATTTGTTATAGGCCCTATAACTCTGTAAATATTTAAAGTCGAGCCACGTGTCCAGATGAAGGCTCTGTGTATATAGAAAATAAAGCTAGAGAAAGCGGGCAGCCTAAATAGAAAAATTTCCTCTAGAGTCTTTAACAGAATTAGACCTACAAATTGGTTCATTTGTGGGCGGAGCGTATAAGACAACTCAGCTTTTTATTTTTCCGTACAATTAAAATTACTGCTGAGCCTAAAATGAAACCGTGGAGACTCTGAAAAAAAAAAAATCAGGAAACAGATTACAATATTGAGAGACTGGCTTAGTACGAGTATCTCAAAATATTTTCAAAATGATTCCAGCACCTACTAAGAATGTGAGTACAATATTAATTACTGTTTAGTACTAATAAATAACTAAGAAACAAACAAAAAATGCGCGTTAGAGTTCTGAACACGTGGCAGGAGGCGGGGCCTTTACATATTAACTTCCCCGCGGCAAAATAAATCTCCGATTGCTTAGCAGAATGAAAAGGCTGTTTAGTCTTGTTTTAAAAAGAATGAATAGTGCGAAGCAAGACTTAACGTGAAAGAATTCTTCTGATTATGCAGTTTCATCGAGCATGTTATGACTGTTGTGCTAATCAGTGTTAATGAAAACATAACACTCCTTGCCGGATTATAATACGAATACCGCCTTGCCCTTGCATTATTGCTGCTTAGGATGGAAAGTGGAAAGGCGGCACTGACAATCATATTACTGTATTCAAAGTGCGGATGCCTATATCTCGCAAGAAGGTTACCTGGAAACACCGCCGAGGTCGCTGTACACTCCAGTTGCAAACCATCTTGCGTGTGTGTGGCACCATGCTGAGATTTACAAACCTTACTGGTTACCAAAGCACAACACGGAATCGCTTGCCTTAAGGGTACCAGAAAGTGCTTTCAACATTAACAAAGTATATTTCCTGTGTAATTTTAACTTTTTGTATCTCTCAAGCTACTTATAATAAAACCAAACTATATGTGATCGCTACTTGAAGCTTACTCTATTCAATAAGCAAGATTTAAAAAAATTACAAAAATGACCTAAATACAACTATAATTTTTTGAGATATGGGCAGTGCACTATCCTATACAGGTGCATTCTATGTCCTTTTAAATGACTGTTTGACACACTAATTGCTTTCCTTTTGAAATTTAAAGCATAACACTTACATACAATTTATTTAAATTAAAAGTTTTAAAGATAGCAATACCATTTATAGTTTTACACATAGGAGCGAAGTGAAAAAAATTATATTAAATATGAATCAATATATTTAATAGTTTTTTAGCTATGCACGTACATTTCAAGAAAATCTAAATTACGGGAAATTGCATTTAAACATTAGGGTATAATATTTCAATAGATAGTACCTTTTTAAAAAATTCCAGGCTTATAATTCTGTTCCCTCTGTTTTTTAGCACCCTTTCTTTTCTTCTTCTGCAATCTTTCAGCAACTCTTTCTTCTTTTTCACACATTTCAGCCCTTTTTAGCGAATTCTGAAGGAATTTAGCTATGCCGGTTGAAAATGTTTTTGAAAAAAACTCTTCAAATCTCCATC
Source organism: Metallyticus violacea (assembly GCA_030762175.1). NCBI lineage: Eukaryota > Metazoa > Arthropoda > Insecta > Mantodea > Metallyticidae > Metallyticus > Metallyticus violacea. Next base: position 24,177,742 of record CM060835.1, on the reverse strand, counting down.
ATATTACTTTCTAGCCACCAAAAATGACGATGAAAAATTTTAATGTATGAGTGTGTGTGTCGTAATTTTTTCCCCTCAACTCAACACTTAACAAAGGATTCATCGAGTTCACAAATCCGTTAACCAGCAAAGTTGGACTATGGGGGATGGGAATTAGCTAAAGCGAAAATTTAAAAATCATTTTAGCGGTCGCATTTTTTTTCAACGGAACTTGTATATACCATTGAAAAGAGAAAGAGTGAGAGAGAGAGAGAGAGAGAGAGAGAGAGAGAACTAGAAAAGTAGTTACTGAAAATCAGGGAAATTGGAGCTTTATGAATGGGGGTGCCTGAAAACAAGTTTTGTGATCGTCGAGGATGTCGATTAAGGTGGCCAGGGAGAGGTGTGGCACATGAAGGGATTGTTTTTGTTAGCATTAAACATTGGATATTCCCACCAAGTGATAAACTCGTTGGCGTTATGTGAAAGAGTATGAGGGGAATGCTCTGCGCAAGCGCATGAGCTAATAATTGCACTTACTCTTACAGACAGCCGCCGCCTTGTGGCTTCAGTACCGAACGGCAGCGGAAAAAGCGGAATTCCAGAGAATGCTGGAGCTATATTCAGCGATGTACAAACCTTAAGCTGTAATGTATGTACTCTATCAAGCTTGGTAGTGTAAAGTGTGCAATCAATGCAGGCGGACAGAACACAACACAAGCCTAAAATCAACGTGTAGTTTAAATGTTGGAAACGTTAATCTAGTAATATAATATGTAAATAAAACAATAATAATAATACAGGAAAAGCATATACTTTGAAGATTGAGTGTTATGTGTTTATTAAACGCATATGTATATCTTCAATTAGCGTTATTGTTTTTTACTACATTCTCTGTTCTAGCGCTCTGTGACAACTTCCACAAATTCAACCTACTGAGGGATTCGCTTAGTTTACGCAGCTCCTGCGCGACGGACTTTTTTGCATCTGACATTTCCCGCCTATCTGCTTTCAATAGTTCACTTCTTATATTACTTCCTATGTTTACTGCCATTTTTATAAATACTAATACTTCTGCATAATTGCAAACTATTTATACCATCTATAACACCAATATTTAGTGTCTTTAATTTGTCCACAAACCATTAATGTAAGAAAACACCCGTTCAGTGGAGGTGTTAGTTCAAGTTAACAAGTAAGAAATGCCAATATTTTAAGAAAATTGGTATAAGTCACATTAAAACGTGAAATAATTTCTTCCCAATGGTCGCTAGGTAATATACTTTCCAGTTTCCTTTTGTCCAATATTTTCGGTGCTATGTATCGTTTAATATACGCGTACTCTCATACAGACCGCTGTCATGTATTACAGACTTGGCGAACGAAATCTTCAATCTTTTGTATATCCTTGGGTCATCTTTGCCTTAAGTGTTACCCAACTGTAGTCCCCCAAACTCTAACTGGGTGCAATGCGTTTGTTTAAACATTCAGTCACAATGTGATAAAATGTATGGAAATTCTGTGACCGCCACGGTGGCCGAGGTCGTTAAGGCGCGGACTCGTCAGCGGAAGGTCTGGGGTTCGATTCCCACCAGGACCGTCCTTCCTGACTGAGTTTTTTTCCAGGTTTTCCTCAGTCCTCATAACTGGTAAATGCCAGGAAGGTACCCTAAACTTAGGTCTGGAACGTTTCCTTCCTTAAAGGAATCCTTTCCCAATTTATCATTTCATTTCATGTATCACCAGTGTTCACCGCCTGTGGTGCCACAGTAGTAAAAATGGACGTTGAACACCATTAAAAAAAATGGACATTCAGTTTAAATTTTGCAATCTCTAATGATAAGCCCTCATTTTCCAATTTTTCAAGAACTGAACTGACAGCTGATGTCATGAAACAATCTTCACCCTTGAAACTACATTTTTAAAATTATTTAACACAGAAATTACCTCTAAAACTCGAATTGTTTGATCCTCTACTATTTGAGCTGCAGAGTGAAATTTTGATGTTTCGTGAAGAAAGTGCATCCACGCTGATAAAGGATTTTCAAAGAATGATTTGACAAGAAACGAATTTATTTTGATATTCAACATATGACCTCAGAGGAACAAACATAGTCAGAAGACGTTTAACCGCATGGAGTAAAGCAAGCCACCTTGTGTTGCTTCACCTAAAACTTTTTTGTACTCCAGGACTTTAAACTCACAGAATTCTTTAAGACTTCCAGCTCTTAGAGTATACACATAGAAATATGAATGTATTTTAGAAACAATACCTTCAATATCAATAGGAAGGACATCATCAGTCTCCTGGATAGTATTATGAATTATATTCTAGTAAATAAAGCTCTAAACTTCCTTTCAGTTTAGTGAAGGCGTTGTTGACGCTCTTTCTAGATACCCTTCCAAAATTGCAGTCGTATTCTCTGTACAAACAGCGATTGTTTTTTCTTTTCAGAATTTTCCAAACACTAGAAGTTTCTCCAGGCGAAGATTTAAGATCCAACATTTTTGCTTGAATCCACTGTACCTAACAAGCAATGATTCTATTTTTGCGTCCTTATTGTTCCATGCATCCGTCATTATTGAAACAAAATTAGCTTTTTGTAAATCAAATTATAGTTCAGAAGTGACAAATGGGGTTAAAACATTTAGTACAACTGCCTCTGCTTTACTAAGGCCACGTGTAAATTTTGTTTCAGAAGTACATTGGATAAGTTTAGAAGTACAGTCCATGTATCTGAAAGATTGGTCCCATTACAATGTGATGAGCGAACGCTTCTTCAACAGCTGCTAATTTCGTATCTTTTTTTACCAAAATTTTCACTTTTAAAAAATTTAGTCAATACGGTGCTAAAAGATGTACTTGTGCGCACCATTTTTAAAGTGTTTTTCACTGGTTATATGTTATTGTTGATTTGTTTTATTTACGGATGCTTTTCAACATCTCAGATCATCAGCGTCCCATTCAGTTCAGGGCGTAAAACGGCCGACAAATTTTGCTCAAAGGCCTCTTCCTTCTGACTTGAGGTGCCGCAAATGTACGACACGGAATCCATGGCTGTAATTTCCTTCCTAAGGAAGCTATATTTAGGATTTTTATATCCGCAAAAAGTCATCGATCCTGTCCGGGTTTGAACCCACGATCATGGGTTTAGGAGGAAAATATGGTTACCACCAGGACTGACGATTATATATTGTTATATATCCGAGCGCACCCCATGGCGCATACTGAATGTAGATGCCAAAAATTCTTTTGCATCTTACACCAAAACGTAAAGAAAAGTAAGCTAATTTAAGCTAATGGGTTCATACCTCATTTATAGAGTTCATCTCTCTTTTCTAAAGCCTGACAATTCAACTAAAATCCTCTTTTTATTAACACTACTAAGAGGTATTTTAATTTCTTTATCCTGTAACTTATTGCATGGAACATTTGATCATATTTTTTTTTTTTTTTTAACTTATGGATGTTCATTCTATAGATCACTATTAAAACACACTTCCTTTTCGGCAGTAATATATTATTTTCAAGGTTTTAGCACTCTAAATTTACAAGAATTCATGCAGTTTAGTATTTTACAAATTCAGAACACAATACTGCCTTCTACCAGAGTCACATCTGTAATGAATATCTTTCGACTGAAGCTAATGCGTTTGCATTTTTCAACATTGTTGACGGCATTCATATGACGATTACGATTAGTTTGACGGGATCATCTTAACCATAGAGAGCGCAGAGCGATGCAATTCAATTGTCGGCTATATCAATCGTTTATTGTGCTTCCCCAAGTGAAGCCCCCACGTTGTTGCAGGTATATACCGATAATACAAACAACGTTTTGCTTTGTTTAGTTGTCAATATTCTTTAATTTTTTCATGAAACTGATAGTAAATAGTACATTATGAGAATTATTGTTAAAGGTATTTTATGCCGGTAAATTATAACCACAAAAAAGGGACATTTTGGCGTCCTGTTTTACCTTAAAGGGGGGGGGGGCAGAGACTGAAAACAAGGGACTGACCCGATTAATAAGGGACGTCCCACCACCTTATTGTAGGTGCACTATAATAATTATTAAGTGCTCTTTGTAGTGTTATATATGCAGCGAGCGAACATGGTGTTAAAAGAGTTAAGTGCAAGAGTAAAACTGGTGTTAACGTTTTGAATTAAGAGAGGTTCAGCGCAAAAAGAATATATGAACACGTGTACTAGGAAGCCTTGCTTAAACATTTAGGAACAAAGGCAGGGCGTACCCGACTTGTGAAAGATTCGTTCTGTAGAGTACCACATACAAAGTCAGAACATCTGGTCCGTTTCCAGCTGCGACCTTGAACAAGGGAAGACGTTGACTCATGAAGGCTTTAGTCGCATGTCTGACTATTATTAACTTTAGATGATTCACGCAAAGCTTGCGTTGAAATTCCCAACACACTTGCTTGCAAGCCCCACATAAAGCGCATTCCAGTTTAATTTTCCATTGGTACAACCTTGTGCAAATTAATGTGAACAAACACAATTTGTGTGAACATCGGTTTAAATATCACAGTTTTACACTTTGCATGAATCCAGCCTTAATTTAATGCAATATTAATACCTTTTATATTTTGCATTAGGGTTTTCTTAATCAAATTAAAGATCCTATTTTTACATCCATGTTAATATTTACATAAAATATCACTATTGTAGAGAGTTACAAAACATTTTTACATACGTGATCATATTTCTCACTCATTTGTTTCATTATTTTTGAAAACTTTACAGTTACAACGCACTTTGACCTGCAAAAATAATTTCAAAACCATATCTAACACCTATTTCGCAATTTATAAACAAACACTCAAGCCTGGAGCTATTAACATATCGATAACAAATCAAATTGATTGAGAACCGTGTTAATATCTATTGTTATGTTTAATTGAGAACCGTGTTAATATCTATTGTTATGTTTAATTGAGAACCGTGTTAATATCTATTGCTATGTTTAATTGAGAACCGTGTTAATATCTATTGTTATGTTTAATTGAGAACCGTGTTAATATCTATTGTTATGTTTAATTGAGAACCGTGTTAATATCTATTGTTATGTTAAATTGAGAACCGTGTTAATATCTATTGTTATGTTTAATTGAGAACCGTGTTAATATCTATTGTTATGTTTAATTGAGAACCGTGTTAATATCTATTGTTATGTTTAATTGAGAACCGTGTTAATATCTATTGCTATGTTTAATTGAGAACCGTGTTAATATCTATTGTTATGTTTAATTGAGAACCGTGTTAATATCTATTGCTATGTTTAATTGAGAACCGTGTTAATATCTATTGTTATGTTTAATTGAGAACCGTGTTAATATCTATTGTTATGTTTAATTGAGAACCGTGTTAATATCTATTGTTATGTTAAATTGAGAACCGTGTTAATATCTATTGTTATGTTTAATTGAGAACCGTGTTAATATCTATTGTTATGTTTAATTGAGAACCGTGTTAATATCTATTGCTATGTTTAATTGAGAACCGTGTTAATATCTATTGCTATGTTTAATTGAGAACCGTGTTAATATCTATTGCTACGTTTAATTGAGAACCGTGTTAGTATCTATTATTATGTTTAATTGAGAACCGTGTTAATATCTATTGCTATGTTTAATTGAGAACCGTGTTAATATCTATTGTTATGTTTAATTGAGAACCGTGTTAATATCTATTGCTATGTTTAATTGAGAACCGTGTTAATATCTATTGTTATGTTTAATTGAGAACCGTGTTAATATCTATTGCTATGTTTAATTGAGAACCGTGTTAATATCTATTGTTATGTTTAATTGAGAACCGTGTTAATATCTATTGCTATGTTTAATTGAGAACCGTGTTAATATCTATTGTTATGTTTAATTGAGAACCGTGTTAATATCTATTGCTATGTTTAATTGAGAACCGTGTTAATATCTATTGCTATGTTTAATTGAGAACCGTGTTAATATCTATTGTTATGTTTAATTGAGAACCGTGTTAATATCTATTGCTATGTTTAATTGAGAACCGTGTTAATATCTATTGTTATGTTTAATTGAGAACCGTGTTAATATCTATTGCTATGTTTAATTGAGAACCGTGTTAATATCTATTGCTATGTTTAATTGAGAACCGTGTTAATATCTATTGTTATGTTTAATTGAGAACCGTGTTAATATCTATTGCTATGTTTAATTGAGAACCGTGTTAATATCTATTGCTATGTTTAATTGAGAACCGTGTTAATATCTATTGTTACGTTTAATTGAGAACCGTGTTAATATCTATTGTTATGTTTAATTGAGAACCGTGTTAATATCTATTGTTATGTTTAATTGAGAACCGTGTTAATATCTATTGTTATGTTTAATTGAGAACCGTGTTAATATCTATTGTTATGTTTAATTGAGAACCGTGTTAATATCTATTGTTATGTTTAATTGAGAACCGTGTTAATATCTATTGTTATGTTTAATTGAGAACCGTGTTAATATCTATTGTTATGTTTAATTGAGAACCGCGTGTAATATCTATTGCTACGTTTAATTGAGAACCGTGTTAGTATCTATTATTATGTTTAATTGAGAACCGTGTGTAATATCTACCAGGCTCTTTTCTTCAAGTGCCATTCAGGACTGGAAAATTCGGCTTTCTCCGCTGCCGTTCGGGACTGGAGCACCAGGCATGATGGTGACTGTAAGGGTAATCCGCACATGCTGTACCTAGCAACTTGAAAGTGAAACTGGAATTCATCAGAGTCCTTCTTCAAGAGTTCAATTTCTACATTAACTTTCCTTTCCATTCCGTTCATCATCTTTGCAATTAGGAGACACTTCTTGGCCGGTCTTCTAGATTTTCAATCAGCATTTAACAGCCGCACTATCGAGTCATATTCCAGTTTCATCTAGCTCCTTCTGTAGGTCAAAACTATTTTTGCTCTAATCCATCTTGGTTTCCTGATAAAAAAAAAATCATTTTTATATCACCATGGGCCTCAGAGGTCGTTTAATCTTGGACTGTTTGGCGCGAGGTTTGGGGTTCCATTCCCACCAGGACAGCGCTTCCTGAATAAGGCGTTTTCCAGGTGTTTTTTTCTCAGTATAAATAAATGCCAAATGTCAGAGAAGTACCATAAACTTAGGCCAGGAACGCTTCATCATTGATTTTTCTTCCCCTATTTATAATTTCAACCACCAGTGTACTATGATGCTTCCGCCGCGGGGGGGGGGGTATTAAAAGAAATAATTTTTTCGCTGTTGCAATTTTCTTTCTTCCACGTTGCCCTTCGCACTTGGGACTAATTGACCCGGTTTCTGTTTTCATTTTAATTATTTCATGAGCTATGCCAAGAATAACTTGACCCCTTTTTGCAATCTTCCTTTGTGTTAAAGAAGCAGGGATATAATAGCGGTTGAGTACGTCTTCCAACTAAAACTGCAAAGGATAACATTCTTAATAAAACCCAAGCAACACAACAGCATGCAGGTTGCAGTGGTTATTCATTTGTTTTATTTACGGACGATCTTTGACATCTCAGGTCATCAGCGTCCCATTCAATTCAGGATGTGAAACAGCAGATAAATTTTGCTTAGAGGTTTCTTCTTTCAGACTTGAGGTTCTTTTACGTGCTGTAAATGTACGACACGGGATCCACGGCTTTACTTCCCTTCCTAAGGAAGCCATAAAGGTATAGTATTGGTAAGACGGCTTTACTGTAGCTTGGACTGTTTTGACTAACCATGATCTCCGCTCAAGCCGACGATTCTACGATTGGCGAACACTTAACGCGAATTCAAAGTGACCAGACGCTCGACTCTGGTGATGAAACATGGATCTATCAACATGTTCCGAAAACAAAATGTCAGTCATCAACATGAATCTTGCCAAGCGACACACCTCTAACAAAAATCAAAAGAGCAAGAGAGTGTGGAGAAGAAAATGGTAGCGATATTCTCCCATTTGCCGTCATGTGGCAGCAATTTTTCTTGAAGATCGAAAGACAACTGAGCAGAGTTTGCCGACGAACGGTCGAAAACTGGACTGCAATATTTTTTAATATTCTTTAACGTCCGTTATTAGTGCTGAAGAATCGCAGGTGATGGACATTAATGATGTATTGGGAAATGAAGGAAACGTTTCAGGCCTAAGTTTAGGGTACCTGCCCGGCATTTGCCATTTATGAGGACTGAGGAAAAACTGGAAAGAAATCTCAGTCAGCGAGGACGTTTCTAGCGGTAATCAACCCCGGATCTCCCATGACTTTGCCTCTGTGAAGTAGCCAATGTCACATTTAACTTTCTAGAGAGTATCCTTTTGAAGCTTCTGCCCATCCTCTTTACAGTCCTTTTCTGGTACTCTGGGAATATCTTCTGTTTCCTTTCTTGAACAAATTGCCGGAGAGGCGATTTTCTGCTCAGAAGAAACGCTAGAGCACATTGGCGCCAGTGCTTCCATTCTTGCTTACGAAGGATGGGCAGATGTGTAGAGGCTGAGGGAGAATATTAAGCAGAAGAAGAAGAAGAAGAAGAAGAAGAAGAAGAAGAAGAAAAAGAAGAAGAGGAAGAAGAAGAAAAAGAAGAAGAGGAGGAAGAAGAGGAAGAAGAAGAAGAAAAAGAAAAAGAACAGAAAGAAGAAGAGGAAGAAGAAGAAGAAGAACAAGAAGAAAATGTAGTTGTAAGGTTACATTATCTGGCATATGTCTCTGACATGTATATTGTCACACAGTTTTATTAAAATCGCGATCTACTAAGTTCTAGAATTTGAAATTTTAAACTTTGAACATGTACGGTAGAGGAAAGTCAAGGCTGGCTTCTTGCCTCAGAGGAACGCTATCATGGTCGAGTACTGTTAGACACTGAACACTTTGTTTATGAAATGCCTGGGGGCTCTGTGTGTGTCTGTAATTTAGTTGATTATTCTTATGAAGGAAAATACCATTAGGTAGTTTCTTTGTAAAAGCAATATATGCCCTCTGGTTGCACAAGATTTTAATAATCTATCGTCCACTGGTTACCATGGAAACATATATATAATAAACTGTTTTTATGGTAACCAGGAGTGAAATTGTTAAACGGGAACATCACTTCCGGATTCATTTTATACTCATTAAAGATATTATGGATCACCTCCTTGGTACCACCACGAGTGGCCGAGGTCGTTAAGGCGCGGTCTCGTGAGCGGGAGGTCTGGGGTTCGAACCTCACCAGGACCGTTCTCTCTGACTGGGGTTTTTTCCAGGTTTTCCTCAGTCCTCATAACTGGCAAATGTCGGGGAGATACCCTAAACTTAGGCCTGGAACGCTTCCTTCCTTAAAAAAAATTATCCTTTCCTAATTTATCGTTTCATATCATGTATCATCAGTGCCCACCGCCTGTGGTGCCTCAGTAGTAAAAACGGGCGTTAAACACTACTAAAAAAAATCTGTTAATCACCGAGATCCCGGGTAACGAGCTGGAAAACAAAAGTGGTATATACAAAGTTAACAAATGAACAGTGTTTTGCGCATGACTCAAATAGCACAGGTGCCAAAAGCAGCGAAACAACAAAACAACAGATAAACGCCGTGTTTTATCACTGACTTCAGGGCCCTAATCTGTGGGTTGCTTTATTGTTAGCTCAATATATAAACTTTTTTGTTAATACTAAAAACAAAATATTTACAAATTAATTTCATTATCAACTCTACACATAAGCAAACTGAACACTAGGAAACTCGTTTGCACACTGTACTGTACTCTGACACTAGAAGTTAGAAACGGGCGTGTTTATTATTATTTTTTCTCTCTAGTGTGTCTTAGTGTACAAGCTAGCAGATATTTAGGTTTACTCCAGAGATGGAGGATATTCGGTTGGTATTGAGTCAAAACCTCAGAGTTCGTAGGTTTCATACAAGGAAACATTGCAATATAGTCGCTGGTTCGATCCCACCTTGGACATGAGTCGAGCGGTATCGACCAAGCTTGAAATTATGTTTGGGAAATGCGCCAGACTATGCCCTCCTTCCCTGCGGTCCAATCCGTACTTCCGGTTCAACAACTTCCGGGTTCAGGGGAGTTGCGTTTCCGCTGCGATAGCGTACTCCATCCGGATTTGGGTTGAATTAGCATACAAACAATACTGATATATCTGAAGCGTTGCCCACCTGGATAACTGAGGTTTGCGCGGCCCCATCGCTTCAGACACTGGCGTGTAAATTTTGAACGTTGAAGCGTACAAATGCCCTGTCCTTAGGGAAGAGATCTCAAGCTGCTACAACGTTTAACATCTCCAGTGGTAAAATTTGAGAGCTTATAACTGCAATAGTGGCATTAGTTCTGGACACTTTTAGTAAAAAGTTTATGCTTTTATAAATCTTACAAGCAGTACAAATATTATGTAGTGCTAAATCAACAGATGGCGTTTTTATTTTCTTTATGACGTTTTAATACCATATTTATTATCTTTAAGAAAGGTGGAAGATGCTACATTCTGTATAGATATTACGAGGGCTGGTTAAAAAAGACGGAGAATGTTTTTATATGCATGGAATAAACTTGGCTCGGTCCAGATTGGTGTGGTCTTTCTCAAAGTATTCTCCGTTGAGTTGAAAGCACTTTCGCCAACGCGTCTACCAGCCTAGAACGTGCTGGGAGCCATCGTTTGACATCTTCCTCAAAACTACCCCAACCTTTGCCACGACGGTCTCGGAAATACCAAAACGTTTCCCCTTAGCTCCTTTTCCAGAAAGGGAAAGAGATAAAAGTCACAGGGGCTAAATTTGGGGAGTATGGAGGATGAGGAACATATTCGAAGCTCCCTACACACTTCCACTCGCACCGTCTTCTGTTCAGGAGTCAGTAATCTTGGGACCTGCCTCGCACCTTGCTTTGTTGTTGAAACATGGCCCTCCTTAATTCCTTGAATCATCAAAGTGCTGTGGATAGTGACAGAACATCATCACCATATGCCTACTGCAACAATCTGTAAGCTTCCATGTCGGATTTCTGCTAACGAAAGCAAAACTTCAACGCAGCAAGTTGGTCTTGACGAATCAACTCCATTTTGTGTGTAGGTAACTGGAGAACTGACGTGGTTTGCACGTCCGCTGTGTACAGACGCATGCGCGAGCGAACTTTTTTTTGTCCACCAATCAAGGCTGATCGTTTTCAACAATGTTTCTTCGCTGTGCGCGATAGAAAAATAAATAAATAAATAAACTTTCAGGGTTTGTTGACTAGCCCTCGTAGAAACAAGATTAATTGACATAATTTAGTAAATTCAATAATTTCATCATAGTGCAACATAATTGTTTAATTATTGTATTTGGAATCCAATAAGGGTCTTGTGTTACATTGTTGTATTGTATCAGTACCTCAGCCAAGTGTGACCAACGTTTTTGTGTAGCAGTTAGCAACTAACTTTTGTGAAAGGAACATTTTTCAGTGTTCCTATACATTGAAATAATGGCTCCTAAAACCAAACGCACCAATTGATCACCATATAAAAGGAGTGATGAAGGTTTATTCCTATGAAGAAATAGCGAAAAGATTGGATAGTGTCGTTACAAAAGCAGGCATTAGGAAAGTTTGCAAGCGATACGGAGTAACTGGGAGCACAAGAACGTCTCTAAGAAGTGGAGAAAATCAAAACAACTGCTCAAGACTGCAGCAGAATCTGCCGCTTTTCTCTGCAAGATGGCCCACGCAGGCAAAAGATATAAATGCTATCTTGAGAACTTCGGGGCTAAAAGTCTCTGACTGAGCAATCAGTAAAAAATTTTTTCGAAAATGGTCTAAGAGCGAGGACCCCAAGAAAGAAGCCCTGTCTCAACCAAAAGCTTGTGGAGCTCACTTTAGCACACAGGTATTGGACACAAGAAGACAGGGGTCAAGTCATGTGACGCGAAGAAACGAACACAACATCTTTGGGAATGATAACATGTTTGTGTGTCACCGAACAGATGAGGACATGTTACCTGGGTGCACCACCGCCACTATGAAACATCCTTCCGGCGTCATGGTATGGAGAAGCATAGCAAGGCATAGTGTTGGGCGCCTAGCAGTGTTAAGAGGGCAATATTAATGCCAAAAATACCAAACAGAGATCTTAAACTTAAAACTGCTACTTACTGTATCTGATTTGTTTGGGGGTGACAGTCAGCGGTGCTTTTTCCAGCAAGATGGCGTAAAGTGTCATACCGCTTGAATCAATCAGAAATGGCTCAGGGTCCATCATGTTACTAACCTCCCATGACTAGGGAACAGTCCTGATTTCAATCCAGTTGAAAACTTGTGGTCAAGGCTGAAAGTTTGGTGTCTCTGTCCCTGGGAGACATGTCCGGGAAGAAGGGAAGTGGAGGGAAACACTTGGCGGCTATAATTCAGGGGTGATGAGACACGGACTTAAATATTTCCGACGCAGACGGGCCCCTTAGTTCGAGTCCCTCAGAAGGGCTTCTTTCGAAACTTTTCAAAGTGCAAGTCGCTGTAACACCGCACACAGTTCACTTCTCCTGGTATACTCGATCCTGTAATAGAAATATCGGAATGAAATGATATGAAATGGTAGAGTAGAAAATTCCTGGAAAGATCCTTCCCACCAATACCAAGGGCCTATTCCATAGGATTTGAGCCCGAGCCATTCCGCTAGTTAAGTGTTACTAAACATTAAGTCTTAATCTTAATGAGTGGGGCGGACAGTAATGCTTGCGACTAGCACTCCGGAGGTCTCCGGTTCAAAGCCCTTGGGACCGGCCTCCTGACCTGGGTTTTTTTCCGTGGTTTCTCCTGGTCACTTAGGCGAATGTGTGAATAGATATTTCTTTTCAATGAACTTTCTCCTCTTCATTTTATATAATTTTATTCCGCTGGTTCTCTTTCAGGGCCAAAAGTTCAAGGTCGGGGATGGTTTGGTGCGGTGTTAACGGTGACCTGTGCTTTACAAACGGTTCTATCCCGGTGTCTGTAAACGGTCCTTCTTAGGAGCTCAAACCGCTTGAGGGGTGGGGCTCCGCAGGGGTTGGGCAGCTCTTTCTGGAAAACATGCTAGGGACTCCAGTCCGTGCAGTCACCGGCCACCCCGTGTCTTCCTCGTCTTTGAAGCACAGGCACAAACGTTCAGTACTGAGCACGGCTCCCTCCTTTACTCCAAACAATCCAACCCAATAAAGTGTTCAATTTAAGAACTCCTTTCTTCATCCGAAAACTGTTCAGACCTGTGGACTATGCAAAATGCTTGTAAATGGACTGTCAAATGTGATCCTAACCTAAAAGCAGATTTCCGTCTGTCATATGTAAACTGACAGAACACCGGCACTGAATATTTTTGTTTCTTCACAATGTTAATGCCATAGCACTGAAATATGAACCTAAGTGTTCTATTTCAAACAAGTATGTATCTTCTGTTGTTTGGTTTTACTATTTTTAAATATTAATTAATCACAAAGCATTGCTTGCAAATCTTAAGCTGTGATAGGCATTAAGATTGAATTAAATAAAATAAACATAATTAATTTTAAACATAAACAGCAGTTTCCTTAATAATGTGATGCTGTTGCTTAAAAGAACGCCGTCGCGATATTTCAATGCACATTTCTTTCCTTGATGAACGTGATTTCATTGTTAAATTTCATTGGTCATTACATGTCTTGCCTTCAACGGTTAAATTGAAAAGTTCCTTCTTCACTGACCTATAAGAAGTTCCCAGGGAATTGGGGCATCGTTTCGGCTTTCTCTAGAAATTTAACTAAACTTCTTGCTTTAGTGACCCAGGCTTGTTATAAATATTTTAGAATTATTTCATATATTTACTATGTAAATAATAAAATTTTAATACCCACTTTCTCGGGAGAAATTTCGCTTTTGCAGTTACTGGACTTTAATATCTTTAAGAGGTATATTTAAATTTTGCTAGCCCAGTTTCATCGTATCCTATCTTTAGGTAATTTCATAGTAGATAGGACACCTTTGAAGAAAACTTTGAAAGTATAGCTACAAACAGTTTTTATTTATTGTTTTAATATTTCATAAATTAATTGGTGTAAAGTTTAGCAACTTTTAAGTCTTAATTTCACTAGAATTTTACCTCGAAACACGTGTTGCACACATATCCAGGAACCTCTACACCTTAAACTACGCCTTCATAGTTGCTATGGTTACAAAAGATAGAAGGTAACCAAGACGCTACAGCTGGTAACAGGAGAGCGCGGTTGATTATCTAATAAAAAAAAAGCCCCTACTCTGCAAAGTTCATAAATGAAAGCTATAGAAAATGAAAATGAAAACGGCATAGAGGTAAACCTTGTATTAACACCCTACCCCTATCCAAAGGAAAAGCAACAAAGTTACCACAGGTTTCATTCTACGGTTTCTCATAAATAAAACTCATTATACTCACAATAAATCAAATTAGATACACAAATACACATACACATTTAGCTACATACTTCACAAGTATCTCGTACCGCCCGAGGTGTCAAACCGTCCCGTTAGGAACAAGTTTTTGTGTTACGCAATTCATGGGTCACTCAGATAACAGAACCAATTATAATCTCGTTGCCAACATCCCGTACGATTTTTTTGTGTTCCATCATTAGGCTTCGCGAAGTGGTTCTTCATCTGCAAGGAGGAAGCACGTAAGGAATGAAGGGGAGTGGGTGGATGGACGGATAGAAAAGAAGAAAGAAAAAAATAAAAAGCAATTGAAGAGAACAAAAGGAAAGAATCAAAGCGAACACAATGAAGCTAAGACTACTGGCATGTCTGAAGAAGATCCGTACCATCAGCAGTCAATTTGGAAACCAATCAGCAACCTGTCAGGCATCGTTCCAGATGATTATACGAGCAATATAAAGCAGTTCGCTACTTGGTTGTCATGGAAACGAAATGTAAGCACACGTACAGTTTCCATGGTAACGAACTCTGGTTTAGTGTCAATGTCTAAACAGTTTTTTTAACTAGCATGTACATCCATCGAACTCCGTAAGTGAAAATGCCTGTAGTTGACAATTCTGTTTGAGAGTAATATGTTCGCGAATAAAATAAAACGTGCGGGGGAGGGGGGGGGGTGGATAAAATGAAGCCAGTACTTCAATTGGAAGAGATATAAGGGTTGATCACTATGCTTAATCCCTTCATAATCTCGCAATTTTCTCCCCGAAGAATAAATATCTTTCAATTATAGGAACAGTATGAATACTTGGAGTTAAATCTGGACAATTCAAAGCCTGGATTCCTGAAATTCCGTAAAAAATGGTGAGGATTGTACAAGAAATGCATAGTGCCAACTTCTTCTACATAAAGTGGGTTTTAACAAGAATGTATAATTTCACCAATAATAGAATGGGACGTATTTAATAAACTGAACATCTCGGTTTGGCTGATGATCTGAACACAATGGCACAAAGATTCAAAGATAGAAATGAATTTGCTGGAAATATAGTAGAAGCCCAGGATAGCGGAATGAAAATTAATGCTCAAAAAACTAAAGAAATGAGATGGAAGTCAAAAAAGTCCGTCACGCAGGAGCTGCGTAAACTAAGCGAATTCCTCACTAAGTTTATGAATATAAAAATGAACGTAATTTCCAAATTATGCTCTTATTAACTACTGAAATGAAAGTATGCAGAAAGCTATCCCAGTCATAAAATGTGACCCTTTGAATTTCTGTTGCTTGTTGTAACAATATTTGTATAGAAGGAGTAAGGACATGACATACGGATATTTTCTGGAGGAAATTCTTAAACAGAGTCCGTGGAAAAGATGTTTATTTGTATTCTGTTAGAGATTTGGAAAAAGGAAGTTAATTTGATAGGTATTGGATGTAATCTCAGAGGTAACTAATAAATTCTTCCTCTCCGACGATGGTTTCCGCTGACTTATATTTTGCCACGGCTGTTGAGACACTACTGCTAGATATTTTATGGTCCTGTGATCATAGGAGAAGAAGTTTTGGAGATTAATACCATTTTCTGTTATGGAAGATGACACCATTTATTGTTCATACACTGTAGTAAATAAACTATTGCACAATTGCACTTAACTAATAAAGCTCATCCACTTAATACTCTTCCAAAACTAACTACCGCTTTCCATTAATTGAACGGAATCGAGAAAGCCCTTCCACTGATATTGCCCCGCTGAATAATCTTGCAAAACTGACTGGGGGTCACAAAATTACAAACTAAATAAACATGACCTACGTGACTTTTTACATGTAGAAATCAACTGAAGAGGCTAGCTTCTTCCCTTGAAGAGGTTATTGGCCTGTCTTTTCATCCCTGTAGTTGCTTGCCATGTGTTTTTATTGTTTTTTATTGATTGATTTATTTATGGACGCTCTTTAACATCTCAGGTCATCAGCGTCCCATTCAACTCAGGGCGTGAAACGACCGACAAATTTTGCTCAGAGGCCTCTCTTTCAGGCTTGAGGTTCTTTTTCGTGCCGTAAATGTACGACACTGGACCCACGGCTTTACTTCCCTTCCGAAGGAAGCCATACTTAGGAGTTTTACGCCCGAAAAAATCCATCGGTCCTGGCCGGTTTCGAACCCGCGTTCTTGTTTTTATTGTGCATACCCCTTTACAATCTCTAACAGAATAGAAATAAACATCTTTTCCACGGACTCTGTTTAAGAATTTCCTCCAGAAAACATCGGTTTGTCATGTCCTTACTCCTTCTATACAAATATTGTTACAATAGGCAATGGAAATTCCCAGGTCAGATTTTATGACTGTGGTAGCTTTGTGCACACTTGTGAGAAAATAAAATTTTACACATAACCAAACACATGTACAGGAAAATGACATTACACTCATGGTTATAACGAAGTTTCATAAAATTACCCGCTATAATTACTATATTTAAATATGAGGGTGGCATCTCATAAATATTGTCTCACCATACTCCAAAGGAAGGAAGCCAATGGGGGTAAGATCAGGGTATCATGGTGGGAATTCAATTGAGGAACCACGCCCAAGCACTCTTTATTTGAAAAGGTTAACAACTGTAGCATAATGCGCAGAAGCTCCATCATGCTAGAAGTACGGTTAATCAAAGTTGTCCAAATGCATGATGATTTCTGGTGTGACCTCTTGAAGTAGAGCCAAGTACTTGTTACCATCGAGATTTCCGTCAATAAAGTGCGGCCTAATCACACCATGTGTCGATATTGCACCCCACACATTTACGCCGGGTTGATTTAGCGCTTGCTTCAAAACAATATAAAGGTTTTACGTGTACCAATAAGTACAGTTATGTCTGTTTACATGTCCCGATAACTTAAAGGTAGCCTCATCCGACTACACAATATTTTGAAAGAAATTGGGGTCATATAGATACTGATCGAGCAAAATTGTAGCTGCCTTTTGCATTATGTTCCAACAAACCGTGTGTCAGACGTGGAATATACGCTTTGAACTTCTGCATTGACCCATGTGACATTGCTAGAAATTCTACCGCTAGTCATCTTGTGGACTTTCTTGGACCAGCCGTGACAGCCAAACAGATATTGAGTTCGGTGCTGTCCTAGGTCGCGCACTAAGAGGTGCAATCAAAACAGAACTTTAAATTTCAAATTTATGAATTGCATTCTAAACAGCCTTATTTGAAGGTGGGTCTGACTAGAAATTTTCTCTCCATTCTCTAAGTACAGCAATTAAACCTAGTTGTTAACCGATCTACACAGCAAAAATTCTTTCCTCTTTCGTTAACATTTTCCACCGTTACTGACAATAATTCATTTCCTATTTCCTACTCTTTCCGCTGAGTTTACCAATCTAGGAACACACGAGCAGTTAAAAACAAATGAAGTGAAAAAAGCATTTGAACATAACATACAAAGAAGTGAAATTATGTGTTAACTTTATTTCATTTGTTTACGGACGTTCTTTAACATCTCAGGTCATCAGCGTTATGTGTTAACTGATATTCACTAACTGTGTAGCTTCTTTTGTGCCAATCCGCATATTAAAACATGGTAAAAATATCAGCAGTGCTAAACTTTGAAAAAATCACAAATTAGACCTCAATTGACCTTGAAATAAAGAAACAGAAGTGAACATGGATTGGACATACGAGGATAGGTCCATAAGTTTCCGACCTAACTATTTTCTAGATATGGTAAAGACAATAACTATATTTCACTTTTCAATATAGTTTCACTTTATTGCAATATATTTCCGAATTAATATTTCAATCCCCCCCCCCCAAATAATTGTCCGCAAAATGGATATAAACAGCATCCATCACTTCTTCGTCTCACTTAAATTTCCTTCCCCGAAGGTCCTTCTTGGGTTTTCAGAGGAGGAAATAGTAACTGGGAGCCAGATCTGGGATATAGGGTAGATGATCGATCTCCTTGAAGCCACATTTCTTCACAGCTTCCCTTGCAACAAAAGCTGTATGCACAGGCGCCTTGTCGTGAAGAAGGCGCACACCATTATTCAGCTTTCCTCGTCTTTTCTCTTTGATGGAAGCACGTAGTCTGTGCAGTAGGCCAGCATAGTACTCCCCATTTACAGTGGTGTTCCTCTCCTTGAAGTCAATGAAGAGTATTCCTTCACAGCACTGAAAGATTGTGGCCATGTCCTTTCTGGTTGACTGAGTGATCTTGGTCTTTAGAGGCGGTGCTTCGCCAGGTTTACGCCTGCCACTCCATTGATTCTCTTTTGGACAGAAGATCATAGTAGAGGACTCTATTTTCATCTCCTGTAACAATGGTTCGCAGAAATTCTCTTTCGTGGACACGGCAGAGCTCCAAAAATGCCTCACAACAAATGATTTGTTGCTGCTTTTGGACTGAGGAAAGAGGTCTAGGTACCCATCTTGCACTAACCTTATTCATGTTTAAATGTTCATGAATAATTCTAAGGACTGTTGTTTTAGAAAGGCCCAACCTTGGTGCTATTTCTGTAACTTTGAGCCGCCGGTCTTCCATAATTTCTCCTTCCACAAGAGCGAAGTTTTCAGGAGTGAGCATCTCGAAGGACCGACCTACACGCTCTTCGTCTTCAATGCTTTCTCGACCTTTTCGAAAAAGTTTGGCCCGTTCTTTTACGATAGAATATGAAGGGGATGCTTCCCCATATACACCGTGCAATCGCTGTTTAATTTCATTGGGAGTAAGTTCTTCTTTTGTGAAGAACTTATCGGCGAGGGTAAACTTATAGACCTACCCTGGTATATTGAGAACGTGGAAATATAAGCAGACAGGCGATAGTTTGGAATCAACAAGGAAGAAGGAGAATTGGAAGACCGAAGATAACTTGGAAAAGAATAATTGAACTGGAATTGAAGGAAAGAATTTAAAGTCCTGTCAAGAAATAGAATACGATGGCATAAATTGTTTTGGCCCTATGTTCCACTTTTGAATTACAGGATATCATCATTTATGGGTTCCAATATGCTTCTGCGATCACGGATATCCTGGAATGGCGGAGGTTTGATTCCTTGCCCTGACAGCCTATATGTGACACAATAAATTAAATAGTTTAAAGTGGAGCTTTTCTCTATTTGTACTTTTCGGAAAACTTATATACTTAAAAAATAATGCTTCGAACTGACTCCGCCCTTATCTCACTTCTCTACACTTTTTCTTATTGGTATTAATTAAAAACAAGGTTTATAAAGAAGTACCAACTACACTTCGTAAATTACCTCAACAAATTAGGAATGTCTGTGTAAGAATCAGCGAATAAATGTTGAGACGTGTTCATCGATCTTTTAAAGCTCATTTTCGGAAATGCATAGAAGATAATGGTCATACCTCTGAGCATTTACTGAAATGAAATTGTTTGTAATGTGAACATGACATTGTTTCAGTTATAGTAATAACTGTGCTGTACTGTACGTAAATTGATGCCAGTCAAGTGAAAGTAAGTGAAAAACGTTTGCTCTCTTATTTGTCCAATATCACATCATTTATCACCCCTAACTGATGTATGTTCCGCATGTCATAAAACTTTTATTTGAATTTTATTATTGAAAACTGAATGTTCTTTCCATTCTTGGGGAAGAAATACACCATTACATTTGGGGGGGGGGGGAATCTTGAAATAGCATTTCAAGGAGTTAAGGTCGTTATCTAATGTCCCCCTAAGAGCACATCAACTTTTGTTTGAAGCAATTTTTGATTTTCCTTTTCGTTTCGGACCGCCACGGATGGCCGAGGTCGTTAAGGCGCGGACTCGTGAGGGGGAGTTTTGCGGTTCAAATCCCACCAAGACCGTCCTCCCTGACTGGGTTTTTTTCCAGGTTTTCCTCAGTCCTCATAACTGGCAAATGCCGGGGAGGTACCCTTAACTTAGGCCTGAAATGTTTCCTTCCTTAAAAAATCCTTTCGCATTTCATCTCATGTACCATCAGTGTCACCGCCTGAGGTGCCTCAGTAGTAAAAACGAACGATATACACTACTGAAAAAAAAAATCTTCGTTTCGGAGTAAAATGGCCGTGACACTGTATATACATAATTTAAAAGAAAAATAATGTAACAAAATTAGCAATAATTATAAAAGCAGAAAAGAATAAAACACTAAGAAAAACCACAGTTGTAATTGAAATCCATATATACATATATAATTATACTGTATATTATCAAGTGCGTCATACAGTTTTACACTCTTTACTGCTGACCACCCCTTCACTATGGTTCACTCATTTCTTTAGCTCCTGATTTTGTACAAGCGCCTTCCCCCCCCCCTTTTTTTTCTTTTCCCCTGATAGTAAGGTGAAGATTGCGTCCGTTGCTTAGCTACCGAAAGACAAATGAATAGAGCTGGTATAGGAAACGACTTTTGAGACCACCTAATAATAAAGAAGTGAAAAAAGCGCGATAAAAGCGAGAAGTGAAGGCAATAATCGGATAACATGGCCACGGAGAGAAATCTGCAGCAACCAGTTCTGTGTTATAGGATTTATGGTTCCACAAGGGAATCCTCACCATTTTAGGGAGCAGCATGAAATGCGATTATTTTCAGGAGCGTGCAAAGATGCGGCAGAACTTTCCGTTCTTGTGCCGCATTGGAGGAAAAAATCCAGGATGAAAATACCAACTTAAGCCTTCCATATTTAGATTGAATATCTAAATATGGAACTTTGGCGTGGGAGACATTAAGTGGTAATGATGATGCGCTGAGTTTTACAGAAGCAAATTTTAGTTCAACAAATTGCTCTGGCAGATATTCATAGCATGCTGCAAGCTACTTTCATTTTGCATGAAATCAAGTTGGTCACGACGTACGTTCCCTCTGAAAGTAGGAAGAAAAACTTTTCTGTTCGTGGAAAACAACGAGAAGGTACCCAGTAGGAGGGAAATATTCCTTAAAGTGTGTATGTTCGTTTACTAGAAAGGCGGAGCTCTCAACCTCCCTATCTTTTTATCGAAGAATTCTTTTATTACTAACTTTTTCTCAGCGCAGTGGTGTTGCCTTTGTGTACAGAATAACATCTGGGCATATTCAGAAAGAAACTGTAATTTATTTATGAAAGTATTGAAGTCCCTGAGCATCAGGTCAATACTTACCCTCCTCCTTGTGGTGCGAGTGATCTAGTAGCGACCGCTGCGTCCTCAAATCCTCGTCTTGCGATTTCATGGGTATTGCAGAGGACGGGGATGTGATCAGTATACTGACACTCCGTAAGAGGAAACATGTCTTTTAAAGACTTGTATATTTACGGCACGTAAAAGAACCTCAATTCTGAAAAAAGAGACCTATGACAAAATTTGACGGCTGTTTAACGCCCTGAATTTCATGTGACGCTGATGGCGTGATATGCTAAAAGAGTGTCCGTAAATAAACCAAATACGAGGGTCATACTGAAAGTCGGGAGCAACCCATTGTTAAAATGTAAATTCCAACAATATATCAAAAAGGACTGTAGGATCGTAATATATAGACTTTGAACCACGTTGCCATATTGTGACGTCATTAGCTTCTATCACGTAATCACGGGCAGTATTTCCAAAATGACGGACATTAATGTTTCGTTTCGAAAGCGAATTGTCATTGAAATCCTTGTTAAAGAGAGAGAATCACCTGCTGAAATACACCTCAGACTTCAACGTGCCTATGGAAATGTCTGCATGAATGCTAGCCATGTTAAGAGATGGGAGAAACATTTCAAAGATGGGAAAACGAGTATCCAAGCTGAGCCTCTTAGCGTTTGCCCGTGAACTGCCTCCACTGAACGCAACAAGGAAAGAGCTGATGAGCTCATAGAGAAGATAGGCGTATCACTGTGGATGAAATCGCTGCAAAACTTGCAATATAACATAGTGCAGAGCAAGAAATGATAAAAAGTCTGTTGGATTCCACATTTATTGACCAAAGACCACAAACGCCAGAGAATAACCATCAGCCATCTTCAAAGATTTCAAAATGAAAGTGATGTTTTTTTGACGAGTATTATGACAGGCTATGAAAGCTGGTTCCATCATTGAGAGCCTGAAACAAAACGCCAGAGTATGGAATGACACCATTGGTTTCGTCATTGAAGAAGAACGCTAAGACAGTGCGATCTGCTGCGAAGGTTATGGATAGCATTTTCTGCACAGGGTTGCATTCTGGTTGATTTTCTTGAACAAACCATAAATGCTGCCCGCTATATCCAGACATTTTGGAAGCTGCTTCGTGCATTGCGCGATAAGCGCCCTGGAAAGAAGATCATCCTGCAACAGGATAATGCGCGTCCTCACACTGCCTGTGCTGTGTCGCAATGGAAAAGATCAGAACATTTGGGTGGGAAACTCTTCCACATCCTCCCTACAGTCCGACTTGGCACTCTCCGACTACCATTTTTTTGGTTCTGTTAAAGAAGAGATGCGAGGCCAACACAACAAAATGGTGGATATTCAGTGTTTTCGTGCAGCTGGAACGGGGTTCTATCGCAAGGGTACTTTCAAACTTGCAGAACGATGGAAAAATGTGTGCAAAGAAATAGAAAGTGAGAGAAAAGTGTGTAGATTACGATGATGTACTTGGTTTATATATTAAGAGGTTTAAAATTTGTTGCTCGCTACTTTCAGTATGATATAAAAGACGTCCGTAAGTCGCCTATCACGATTGCTGAGATCGAAGGACGCGACCTCTCTATCAGGTAGCTCCACAACTGTTCTCTAAGAGCTGGGTGCAGGACGTTTTAGACCTTCATAATTCAGAAATATTCTAAGTCGGTACCGGGGATTAAACCTTGGACATCTCGGAGCTGCATGCAAAGTAGAGGCTCGACCAAGGAAACGAGGTAAGATGGTACGCCATCCTCCGCTACCCTTCGTGAAAGGAGGTGTGACTTGTGCCAATTGCAGCGCTATCCGTAATGTTAAAGAGTTGGTTGTACTTCTTAATAAATCCATTAGACGACGCTTTATAACGTTAAATAAATTATGTTTAGCAATGAACTGTAAATGTGGAAGGCACGGATTTGTTAATTAAAACTTTAATCGCAATTAAAATGCCTTTTTGACAGTAAGTATGAAATTTTCATATTTGATATTGAAATAAAAGATATTTATATTGAGCACTACATTAATTAAGGTGGGTAAATCTTGTTTTTTTTTTTTTAATCTGGTTATCGGTTTTGATTCATTATTGGTGGTTTCTGAATGATTATCAAGCATTTTAAACATTACTATTCTTTCATTTTCTCCTAAATGAAAATTCTCTCTAAATGAAATAATCTCTCAGCTAAACTTCATGTTTAGCTGAGGGATTATAAAAAGGTTTTTGAATTATAACGTTTATGATATAAAAAGTTAGGTTACATAACTTATTTTATAATTTCCATGTCCATCTTTTATCCCTAACAGCTATGGTCCACAGAAAGGCATTCAGGTCCTAGAAGATTATTGCCTGAAATGGAATATGGTGGTAAATATTAACAAAACCAAAATAATAACTTTTAAAAAGGGCTAATTGTATGGCAGAGATGAAAAATGGTACTACAGTGGACAAGAAACACAAAATGTTAAAAAAAAAATTGTTATTTAGAAGTAACCTTTAATATGTGTGGGAAATGGAATAAACACTTGTCTGTTATTAATTATAACACACGAGGTCAACTGCATGAGTTACTACGTGTTCTGCCTCGCGTTCCAGATGTACCAATAGACACACTAGAGAGGTGTACAATGCTATGAGTAAGTCCATTCTGTTAGTGAAAGTGAAATAGTGAAATAGGGTAGAGCTGAAAATGTAAATAAAAACAAATTAATTTTTGGAAAAGTGTTCTCGGGCTCTCTAAAGGAACGTCAAACTGTGGAGCCATGAGGGAGGTGGGTTGTTTTGAAGATACGGTTAATAGTAAAACAAGCACGAAGAAATACTGACTTAGACTAATGCAGGTCGACAAGTCCACACCGCATTAAATGCTATAGACACCAAAATATAACACCAACATTTTGGGCTGCAGGTGTGAAAAGAGGACTCAGAGGAATTGGTCTGCATTCAATAAGGCAACGAGAATGCAAATAATAAAAACCTATGAAAGAAGGCTAGAGGGTATCAGCAGGCAAGAAATCGAGGCAGAATGTAACACGAAAGTGTCCTTGGATGAAATTTAATTAACCTGCGGTAAAGAGTTACATATGCTCATTTTATGGAGAAAGACGAGATCAGGTATGACGTGGTTTAGATTGGAGAGTTGGAAGGCTAAAAAAATAACGGATAGCTCTGGTAGGAGAATCTGCCCATTTTGTGGAGGAGATGAGGAATGGGTACATATTCTACACCTACTGAGAACACCTGAGAAAAACGCTGTTTCCTGGGGGGAGGGGATAAGACAATTAGAGGTCGATTGGCATGCTGGGACCTATTCACTAATTGGTTGAATATTGGCATTTCCCTAACCAATGTGCGCGAAGCTAGAAACAGTTTATTTTCTGGTTAGAACGCAACAACAACAACAGTGAAATTATAATTTCCATAAATGACATATATTTGAAAAGCGTATACAGTGTTTTTGAGCTTTATCCCTATGATACACATTACTCGATAATCAGGTGGGGTATGGGGAGAACATCGTAAAGAGATATCAGTGGAGTTCTGTAAAATTATTTTATGAAATAAGCAAATTTCACTGCACAAATACCACCTCGATTTTTTAATTTTTCTGCATTCATTTTCCTGGCAGCATTTTGCCTCATAAGAATAGCCTAACATAAGCTAAAACGATGATGATGATAATAATTAATAATAACAACAAACAATGACGCGATTTGTTTTAGTATCAGTATTTATTATTAGCTGAAAAATATTTTTTCATTAAGATTTTAAAGCAATGAAAAAATATAACTGATTGACTATGGTTATTTGGTCAAAATTATTCACAGTAATTCAATTTAACATGAGCATTTATATTATTGCCATAACCTGTGTGAGTTTGCATCCATAACATTTTCGCATGCTTTAATTCACAAGAGCGCCGACCACCATCAACTCGGTGACAAACTTTAGCGTAAATGAATTCGATGATGATTATAATAATAATAATAATAATAATAATAATAATAATAATAATAATAATTTCACAGAAAATGTGCTGTAAACACTTCGGAGTTTACGTAAGTTCTGAGCTTGCATGGGACGAACAAATTGATAGTTACCAGGAAAGCATGGAGGGGGTAATATTTTGTTATGGGACTAAAAAAAAAGGCAGTCCAAAATCGAAGGTAATAGCTTAATAATCATTAGTTCGGCCCTTAATGGAGTATCGGAATTTGTTCGGATTCCAGAATATGTAAAAAAAAAAAAAAAAAAAAAAAAAAAAAAAAAAAAAAAAAAAGCCAGCGTAGAGCAGAAAAATGCATAAAAGGTTAAAAAAAGAACATGGGAACGAAAATGTTAAAGCATTAGGTTGGGAACCACAAGGAGAGAGACGTAAAAAACGAGGATAACGTCATTATCCAGGACAAAATGTATGGAGAGACATCACAACTTGGTTAGAAAAATCAACAGAATATGGTAGGATCGACTGTAGTTTCAAAGTCAATTATAGACAACGAAGAACGGATGTAGATAAATTTTCTTTCGTAAATAAAACCATAAATGATTGGAATGAACTACCTGCAGTTATCTTTGAGAGTTGTCCTCTGACAAGATTTAAAAGTAACCTAAAATTATACAGCGTGATTAATGAGCTACACCGCAATAATTTAAGAGAGTGTAGAGATGTTGTATATAAGCAATTTGGGATAGTCAATGCATGGCCTATCTGTTCAAATTCAAAGCTATGGCTAAGTTTCTAGTGCCAATACGCCACTGGCTAATGAAGATGCCCTTGTATGCATAAGACACTATAACGAAGGCAGGTTTCTGAACGTATCACTCTGACGCCATGGTTATTACATTAGCTGTCGAGTAGGAAAGATGGTCATTTGTTAAATGATGTTCAGTGTCGCACTGTCAAAAAATTAATTCAGAATTGAGGGATTTTTATGGCACTAAATCTTGAAAACGCTGATAACGAGCTGAAGAAAGTCGATATTTCTATGCTCGTAAGGCAGTTTTAAAGACATTCTAAACCAAAATATCACCCGGTTTGGCTTTAACACCGACTTACCTGCATCGGATGCCAAAATGTTTAACACCATAAAACTGCGTTATGTTTAGTTGTAAACCATACATTGCCTATATCAAATTGCTTATATACGATATCTCTACACTCTCTGAAAATATTTCGATGTAGTTCATTCACATCCTGTATGTGTAGAAATATTTCATTGATATATGTAAGTTTGAAAGTAATTAGTGTTCATATTTAAGTTTATCCCGGACCACTCGAAATGTTGTTCAATTGCTTATTGTGTTTAATTGATAAGTGTTTAGGCCTAAATATGCTGAATTATATTTTAACAACGCTAATCATTTTATGTATGCTTTAATAGTAGAATTAATCTTCTTTACGCAAGGACTAATTAAAACGTTTAAAAAAAAAAGTAATTGTGTGAAATAGCAGCACATGTCTCTGTAAAATAAATGAAGAGTTGCATAGAATAAAAATAAAATATATTACTTTATTTTAAACAATACCGAGAGTGCCAAAAATGTATATACACTTTCACAGTAGATATCTATTTAATATATTTCAAAGTTGGACAGAAAAACAACAGTAATGTGTAGTATTATGTTCTGTAAACAGATGTGAGTCACATACATTATGATAGTTTTGTTACTTTTTTTTGAGAAGTGCTTAACGCCCATTTTTACTACTGAGGCACCACATGCGATGGACACTGATGATACATGAGATGAAATTATATATTGGGAAAGGATGTTTTTTAAGGAAGGAAACGTTCCAAGCCTAAGTTTAGGGTACCTCCCCAGCATTTGCCAGTTATGAGGACAGAGGAAAACCTGAAAAAAACCAGTCACGGAGGACGGTCCTGGCGGGATTCGAACCCCAGACCTCCCGCTCACGATTCCGCGCCTTAACGACCTCGGCCTCCCGTGGCGATGTTTTGCTACGTGATAGGTAAATAAACAATGAACAAATGAAGCCAAGATTATCGTATGATGCTCTGTAAACAGATGTGACTCATATTACGTTATACTAGCGTTGCTACAACAAAATGGAGTCAAGATTATCGTTTGAGCAGAGGAAAACAATTTTGAAGTGGTATTGGAAAACCGAGAATATAGTTGAAGTTCAAAGGCAATAGAGACGTGTGTACAGAACAGAACCGCCAACGCGATTAACAAATGCACGCATTGGAGACAAATTTGAGACTCGTGGTACCATATACGATGTTCACAAGGGCACATCTGGGAGATCTTGCACAGCAACAAGCCCCGCGCACGTATCCAAGGCACTGTCCAAGGCGCTATCTAAGACCTTAGATAGAACGAAGAGGTTTCCACCGCGTTCTCCGGATCTAACTCCGTTGGACTTCTACCTATGGGAAACTTTTAAGGATGTTGCATACCGTAGAAAACCAGCTACACTGACAGCACTTCGGGAAGAAATTGAAACGGCATATGTTGCAATCGCCGAGAACACTTTCGCAAACGTTGCTCAATCAGTAGTTCAACATACTCAGAAGTGTATCGGCGCCGATGGTGGGTATTTTGAGTAACTGTTTTTCCTGTTTTTATAAAATATCAAATTTGAAGGGACCTAGTATTTTATGACAAAATTTCTATTTCATTTTAGTTGAAAAGATGCTTTTATAATATATATATATATATATATATATATATATATATATATATATATATATTTAATGCTGTATTTCTTCAATAAAGTTATATTTCGTTTGATCCCAAATACACAAGTCCTGCAACATTGTACTGTGGCAGTGTAGCGGTAAATTAAACCACAGCCTTATGAATATAAAATTCCTAATTTGGCATTTTAACTGATAGCCCAGTCGTTGCACGCTACTCATTTGTTTAATATATATTTTTAACGACAGGTTGATTGTTTAATGAGCATAATTCATCCCATATTGCAGTAATTAGCCAATTCTGTGCTTGCTATTATTATTTTAACGTTGAAATTGCTGGAAAACAAAACTTTGTGACAAGGTAAATGTTTTCTGTGTTTCTGGGATGATGAATGTATGAATCTGTTTGTCCATCTCCTGATAAATCCAACTGTGACAGGATCTGAAGGTGCAGGTGTCTAAGAGCACACTGTTTTTTTTTATCAGTAATAGAGCATCTGAAGGCCATTGGCTAGCGATAGGCATTATAGTAAATGAACACTTGTCCATACAAGTAGATGACATCTAACAGCTGTATAAAGTAATATATCTTTTTTATGTTCTTCTTTTCATTACTCTTAGACTGAACTAACCAAAAAAGTAACATTTAATCGATTATTAATAGTGCTGAAAATTATGAAGATCAAAATAAAATTAATGGGTTAGAAATTGTTATTATGGAGTAATATTATTTCTTTGTTAAACTTAAACCAACCTAACCTAACATAACCTTGAAAAAAATAATATTTATTGGATTCAGAATTGTGCAGAAAAATTATGAAGATTGAAAGAAAAAACTAATAACATTTATTGTGAGAGAAAAAAATATACAAGTAATAAAAAAACTACTCATGTGGAATCAAACACACGACCTTCACTTTAGTATCACTGTAACAGGATTTAATGCTCGGAGTGAAAATTATTCGCCTAAAGTAAACGTTTCCTTATCCTTAGCGAAATTCTCAGAGCTGCTAGAGCTCTATTCCCGAGCTTCTCCCGAACGATAGCGGAGAAAGCCGAAGGTAGTGCAATTCTCACAGATATTGTTTTCTAATAGTCTCTCAACACAACGGCATGATAGTTCAGACGGTTAAAGCGTCATGCTATAGCTGGGAAGGTAGTGGTTTCGAATCCTCACATATAATGTTTTCTTCTTCTGTATAAGTTAAAGGAAATTTGCCACTATTACAGTAATTTACTCGCTAACACAGTACCATGCACAGAATTTTTTCTGTTGGAATCAAAGGAGATGTGCCAACATTATAGTGATTTACCGGTCCCTATTAATTTATATTTACGAAAAGGAGGGGAGCGCACGCCCTAGCGAGCTGCAGCAAACCACTGGGTGCACCGGATTCACCCGAGGTTAGCGTTTATATATATATATATATATATACCAATTTCAATAAGACAAGGCGTGTAAAAAGTGAAAAACTCAGTTGTAATAAAGAACAACTTATTGTAGTCAGAAAGTTGCGGACGTGTACACACACGTATTTGCGATTACAAATCTGTGACTTTTTCTTAGCATTTTATCCTTTTCTAAATACTGTTATTTTAGTTACATTGTTAATAGTTTTATATTATTTTTCATTTATATATGTAAATATATATAAATGGGGTGTTATTATTTTATTATTTATTATTATTATTTTTTATTATTATTTTAAATATAATAAATAAAAAGCAATAATTTTTTATTTACTTCTTGAGCAGTTTTTTTAAAAAAGTTCACATTTTTTGTTAAATTTTTAAGTTTATTTTCATGAAAACATTTTTAAGGATATTTATTAGAAACATAATAGCAATTTTCGTGGTGAACCTAAACAGAATACAAGATGAGTTTTCTGAAAAACTATACAGTCTATTCAAATGAAAATGTTACCACTTATTAAGCAATTAAAAGGTTGCACCGACTGTATAAAGCGTTATGAACATGCACAAAAGAATGCATAGCTCTATCTTGCACTGCGTTTAAGAAAAGTGTAGTCGGTCCTGGTAGTTTAGTGGTGAGCATACTTGTATTGTAAACCCAAGATCTCGGGCTCAAACCCGGCCAGAATTGATGGATTTCTTCGGGCGTAAAAATCGTATATGGCTTCCTTCGGAAGAGAAGTAAAGCAGTGGATCCTTTGTCGTACATTTGCGGCACGAAAGAGAACCGCAAGACTGAAAGAAGAGGTCTGTGAGCAAAATTTACCGGCCGTTTCACGCCCTGAATTGAATGGGACGCTGGTGACACGATATGTTAAAGAGCGTTCGTAAATAAACAGAATCAACTGAAAAATGTTAAAAATAGGCAAGTTACGGCAAACGACTAAAAAAAAAAAGGTGTGTTGTGCAACAGCATAGTGATTATATTTAAATTACCATTTAAACAACTTAAATTCCCCAAATAACAAAATATTATATATGGATGTAATCTGCAAACTATAGTAGTTTTCATATTATGCATAAAACCGAAAAATTAATTTTTGACCCAAAAATCTGAAAGTAATGAAAAGGGGGTGTGGCAGTCTAAAGTCATATTTAAATCCATTTAAATGCCACAAACACACAAAAACTATATATGTAGATTATGCAAAACACCAAATCCGATTTTTGACCCAAAATTTCCTTAAGTGTCCTTAAAATATTCTATAGCTTAGAGTAAAATATTTATGGTCACAATTTAGTAATAGATTTATCATAAAATATTTTAAGGTTGGATTCATTGTCTAAAAATAAATTTATAAAATTCAATCTTCAGCCTAATAAACACAAGTGTGAAAACGGGCAACATTGTAGTCAAGGTACTTGATTTTTTTTATTAATGTTTAACGCCCGTTTTTACTACTGGGGCACCATAGGCGGTAAAAAAAGTACTTGATCAACACAATGTACAAATTAGAAAAAATTAACACAGCATTCTTCTCATAGATTTTTTCCTCTTCTGGTTACCATGTACGCTTAATGTTTTGTGTTGTAAGTTACCATTAATGTGATTTGCACAGGTAAAGTAATTTTATTTGTGTAATCGATGTGGTAAATCGCAATTTTTTTTCCAAATTAAATTTACTAGTAGTAATTAAATATTTTCATGTAAAATAAGAAAATAATTGTTTCTAATTTTATTTACTCGTTACATTTAATTTGATGAAACGAACCAACTCAATTACGCTGCGTATAAATTAATTTACTAACGCGACGCTAATTTTCTGTTACAACACATACGTAGTTAACTCATTCAAATACTTCTCTTTTCAGATTAAATACTTTATTGCGATTGTTAGAAAACTAGTTTCTTTTCTTTCGGTATGTTTCCTTTTTTACCCATCACGTCACACGGTGACAACATCTGAAAAAGAAATTTACTAATGCAGTTTAACATTACTGCTAAGAAATATAATTTTAATGCTTCATTTTTAAAGTTGGTAATACGTTTCGCGCGTGTGCGTTTGTTCGCGATGATTTGCTAGTCCCCAAAGGTGGCACCTGAAGGAAGAGATGAGGTGAGGGAAACGGATTAACAAACAGAGAGGCGCGGACTTAAACGGAGTCTCTAATACTGTTTCCAATAAGAACGGTTCTATTGAATCACTCTCTGAGTTCGTACCTCTTGGAACGGCGTCTTCCATACCAGAAGTCAGGTCAAAAACATTTACAAAACGCAAGCCACTGTCACACCGCACCAGCCCAACCCTTCCTGTCGCTTTCGACCCTGTAACAGAACCAACGGAATGAAGTGGGAGATTGGAAATTTCATGGAAAGTAAATAACCACCCGAACAATGGATCAGGGAAAACCACGAAGCAAAAAAATCCCAAGGTCAGAATGGGTGGTCCCAAGTTTTCGAACCCAGAAACTCCCGAATGCGAGTCTCAAGTGTTACCGCCTGAGTCATTCCACTCACATCATTTTCTAAATGTGTGTTCTTGGTGGGTTTTTTCTTACTTTTTTCTTGTTTGACACTTTTAGCATGGCAAATTCATTTATTTCAATGAAATGGAAGAGTTTCTTACTTTGCAACATGTTGATTTTTCTCAAAACAAATAAATAAAAAATGGGGGAATTACTTCAGTAAATATTAGTCATATCAAGAACATTATTTTAAAAAGTTTACTGTTAATAATGTGATCTGAAAGCCATGTGAATTAACAATTTAAGACAATATTTCAAATAGAAAGTACAATGTAAACAGTTACCACGTTCTAGTTCTTTATTTATATATATATATATATATATACTGAGTCTTGTCCTGCTGACTGGAAAGTTATACAATCCAGGCGTTTTACAATCCGTAACCACTGTCTCTTGCTTAGTATCGATTTCGTTTTATTTGACTGCTATGTGTCTCTTGGCGTGTTGCACTGTGCGTGCGCTGGGCTTAAGAGGTGAAAGTTCGGGTTTCAAATTTTGGCCCATAAATATATATTTGTGTATGTTTTCTGGCACGAAAGAGGAAAATATTGCTTATTGTTCTATATTTAGCAATGTAAAAATCGAAATTATAAACGTTTGAATTAAATCACAAATTAGTACAAGAATTTGCTTTATTGGACATAAAAATAAATGCGAATAACTTTACATCAATGTAATAGGGCAAATTTAAGGCATATATTTTTACTCTTTGTAGATATTCTTTTATATAAAAGATAGACAAAAATAGGGGTAGTTTTGGAGTAATATGTACAATAAAAAGGCATATATGCTTTTAGTCTGGTATTCTAGAGCTGACCTGTACACTGTGAAGAAGGTCCCATAGATCGTGTTTTTGGTTTTTAGGGTTTTTACGTGTACTTCACAACTTTTTAACAAACATTTTATATACTTCTCTTTAGAGTTTTTTCTGTCTTTCCTTATTTACTATATTTTTCTGTTACTATTTTTAAGTGCGTTGTCTATTTCTTTTTCTCTGGTCTTATATATAAAAATTTTCATATTTACCTATTACAACTGGTGATATATTATGTATTCTCTTACCATTATTGTCATTTACAATATTTAATCTAACAGAAAATTTTAAAATGAATGTATTTTGAAATAATGACTCTCTGTGAGTCTACTAACGTATTTTGTAATATTTTAACATTTCAAATAGATACAAATAATGATGTAATATGATATGTTGACATAGCTTGAGAGTTTCGAATTGTCCAAGATTAAATATCTGGAAACCCAACTCTGCCAATTAAGCTACCTAAAGTTATAATTTTGGCCAATAGTACTGTAAATAATGTGACATCATTAGATGAGTTCTACGATATTTCTGCATGGCTGAAGTTGGACAGAAATGAACGAAAGGGCATGTAAAAATCAACTCTAGAAAGCCAGATAGCCAACCATGCGAGCCAAGCAATTTAAGCGAGAGCTTTCATTAGTGAGAAATGTTAATTTGTTTTGGTTTAAGGTGTTAGGGATAGAAAACAAGTATGCACTGTTTGTATTTCAATATTATGGATAAACTTCATCTGGAAACAGTCGGTCCTGGTGGTGTAGTGGTTAATACTTGCTTCCTAAACCCAAGATCGTGGGTTCGAACCCGGCCAGGACCGATGGATTTTTTCGGGCGTAAAAATCCTAAGTATGGCTTCCTTCGGAAGGGAAGTAAAGTCGTGGGTCCCGTGTCGTACATTTACGGCACGATAAAAAACCTCAAGCCTGAAAGAGAGGCCTCTGAGCAAAATTAGTTAGCCATTTCACGCCCTGAGTTGAATGGGACGCTGCTGACCTGAGATGTTAAAGAGCATCCATAAATAAATCAATCAAAAAAAAAAAAAATCTGAAACAGTTGTAAGACTTATTGATAAAAATTAGATGTATATATTAAAAAACCACGGCCAGAGCCTGAATTTTGATGTTAGGTGATATTTTAACTTAATAGACTTAAATAATGTGTACACAAGTCCTGATCATATCCTTCAGGTAATACATACGCCATTTTGGATCTTTTAAACGTTTTTATTACAGTCTTTTTTTCAATGTGGTTCATTATTTAGTAAATTTCGGGCTATTTATCTGTCTCTACTATTACTTTCAATGTTGTTATTATTATTATTATTATTATTATTATTATTAACATCGCAGAAAGAGCCACCAGGCTGAAGTGAAAAGGGGGGGATCCTAATAGCGAGGGTGTAGGACGACAGTAGGACGTATAAGACCACTACTTGGGAAATGCGAAAACGACAGAGAGGCAGGCGAAGTCTGAGATGGGAAGACTTCTATCCGATACAGGCAGGTCCGTCCTCCCTGATTGAGGTTTTCCTCAGTCCTCATAAAGAGTAAATGCCGGGGAGATATTCTAAACTTAGGTCTGGAACTCTTATTTCTTTGAGAAAAAAATAATCCTTCCCCAGTTTATAATTTCATCTCATGTATCATCAATGTCCACCACCTGTGATGCCTCAGTAGTTAAAACGGGCATTAAACACTATTAAAAAATTAACGCTAGATTACTTTTTATTTTTCCCCACATTGAAGAAATATCTTCACGTTAGACATTTTCCATCATCAGAAGCAACAGTGAAAACTACGGAGGCGACAGTTTCCAGCATGTATTTGAAGACAGACAGAAACGATGTAACAGGTGATTTGCATCCAACGGGGACTACTTTGAGAAATATCATCAAAATTATGATGATTGGTAAAGGAATGTTAAAAAAGTATTTGAACACCTTGTACAAAGTCAGCTATTAAGTTTGTACGTGAAATGCAGGGCGTTCCTCTAACTCTGAAATTGAAATTAATGAGCAACGTTGTGCCATGAAATGTTTTATGCTTTTTTTATACTTTTTGGAATGTAATGTTGTTTTGGTTATCACTATTGCACAAAGATAAAGTGAAATAAAAAGGCTAATATTGGGGGGGGGGGAAATGTACTATTTTTTGTTTGTTTGTTTAATTTTTTTAAGTGATGAACAACTTAAAACAATATATAGGATGCAAATTTATGATTTTATACCGTAGAATTCCGCACAACAAAAAATCTTTAAAGGAGGTCCACAATCAATGAAAAGTTTGAGAACAATAACAACAGTAGCCTTGGTTCAAAAAGCACCACTTTTACTATCCTTGATATTTTAAAATTCACAGCTCTTACTTCTGTTACAGGTGTGACATCTATTTAGAGCTTGCTGTGTAAGTCAGTGGAACATAACCTTAAGCTTGGTTGATCATGCAGTGACAAAAACATTATGAAACTTCTCAATTTGGGTACGGCAAAGGTGCACCTCAAGTGCCTTTAAGGACATTTAGTAATGACATAATGCTGAACCTTAACAGAATACAAATTGAGTTTTGTGAAAAATTATACTGTCCATTTTTTTTAATAGTGTTTAGCACCCGTTATAACCATTGTAGCAGCATCACAGGTGGTGGAAACTGGTGATACGAAGCGTTCCAGACCTAAGTTTAGGCTACCTCCCAGGCATTTGCCATTTATGATGACTGAGAAAAACCTGGAAAAAACCTCAGTCAAGAAGGACGGTCCTGGTGTCTATCCAAATGAAACCTTTGTCACTAATTAAGCAATTGTTTCTTAACTATGCACTATTTTTAAATTTTGGCTAACCTTAATTTTAATAATTTTATAATTACTTTAATAAACCAGAAATATTTAGGTGCACTTTTCCCATAAACTATTAATCTCAGCATCCTCAGTTTTTAAAATCATTCTGAAAGAATATTATTCATTGATGTTGATATAATGTGTAATTTAAAGGAAATTTTTAGTTTTTGAAAATATTTGCATTGTGGTGTCATTTATGCAAATTTCAAGCGATATATTTTTATTTTTTTTAAGAACTCTCATGCATGCATAAGTTAAAAGCTTTCACCAGCAATATGTTTTGCACATGCAAAAAGCTCTGTCAAACAGTTTTTAAGAAAAAGTTCATCTAAAGTTAAAAACATGCAAGTTAAGTAAAAATGACAAAAAAAGAATGTTTTTTTTATATTTATTTGTTGTAGCTTTGAGTACATTGACCTTCTCGCGACTTCTGTAAATTGTATACTAAATACTATAGGTGTTAAGTCTTTAGTGATTAATGAAATGAATTAATGTTGGTGCTAATGACTCCGCAGTTCTTGGCGCCTTAAAGCAATCTGGCATTCACCTTCTCAGGGTAAGGAAAAATTCCGAAAAAGGATTTGTCTAGACAGCATGACCTGACAGGGATTGAAACCCATGACTTGCAGATTAATAGTCGCAAACGCTAGCACTAGACCGCGGTAGGGGGCAGTGTGTGTTGTTTAACAACATAGTCGCTACATTTAAATTGTCTTGATAGCCTTTTTTACTTGGAACTGAGATTACTGTCATCCAGTTGCTGATATGATATATGTGAGGAATGAGCTGTATCAGTTCGTTCAGAAAAACAACATTGCCACTTCTCTGCAATCTCTTTCAGTACTGTTTAGAGCTAACACAGATCGAGCGGGGAAGTGAGAATAAATTCTTTTTTCGTTAATTTTTAAACGTTCTTACGAGGCTTCACGCTTCAAAACTCGGTTTATTTAATGTATCTGTTGATTGCCTCAGTCTGTTGCCTACGCTTCACGATTTTTTTATGCCCCGCTCAATAGGACTGGAAGAGCATACTTTTCTTTACAGTAGTTACACGACGCAATCTTTTAAACTATACAGTTTATTGATCTAACATTATTTACATTAGCAGACTTTTCTGAAAATAACCGGGTTCTCTGTGGCGACCTTGAACTATATCCCATGCTCGTCACATTACTTTGCGACGGAGATTGTAATTTGAATCCGACTTTAATCTTAGGACTGAACTTGCCCTCACGTTTGGGTCACCGGCCCTCTAATTACGATATATAAACTTCCTATTACTCACATGATACTAAAAGTACTGATTTTTCTAATCGAACGAAATGCACATTTAAACAATTTAAATTTCCCAAACAAACAAAAATGATATATGGGTGTAATTTGTAACTAAATTTATTATAATAACCAAAATTGATTCTTTGACCCAAAATTTGAAAGCTGTGGAAAAGGGACTTTGGCAGCTAGGCTGTCTATTTAAACGTTTGTCTAAATCCATTTAAAACCCGGAAACACCCAAAAACATATATAGATATAACCTGCATATTATGCATAAAGCCAAAAATCGATTTTTGACTCAAAATCTCTACCAAGTGTCCATTAAGTTTCACGGGAATGTGGTGCTAATGTGGTATTGAAAAGTTTACTAGGCTCTAAATTTTCTACACATATACCATAACATATCTCAAGCAGTTTAAGGTAGAGATAAACCTGAAGAAAGTCTTCTGGACTTGCTCCAAATAATTTGTCAAACAGACACGTACAGTACTATGGAACCCATGAAGCTTGAGAGAGTGGTAGGGTTGAATCAAATCTGGATTTGCTCCAAACCTCACAAGTCTATACCGCGATGTTTTTGTTTAATAGCATGTCAGCAGCTTAGAAAACCGACCTTCCACACTGCAAGTATGGAGTCAACTGGTAAATTCAGTGCTTCTCTACTTTAACGCGAATGAATTTGTTTCTACTTTCTCCATTTTCCACTACTCTATAATTATTTAGAAATAAATTATGATTTAGTCAACGTACATCACTAGTGCTATAATTTTTTAAATTATGTTTTTAGACAGTTCATACTAAAATCAGTTCTTTTAACAATGGTCACTCAAACTAGAAATTGCATTTTGTAACACTCGTTACTACAAAAATCCTAAGTATGGCTTCCTTCGGAAGGGAAGTAAAGCCGTGGGTCCCTTTCGTACATTTACGGCATGTAGCATGAAAGAAGAGGCCTCTGAGCAAAATTTATCGGCCGTTTCACGCCCTGAATTGAATGGGACGCTGATGACCCGAGATGTTAAAGAGCGTCCGTAAATAAACCAAATCAACAACAACACTTATATATTGTATTTATATACAGTATATATAAATTATGTAAATATTTGTTTGGTTAATATTGGTAATATAACATGTTCGTTCTAATGCATAATTCTAGGACAACATTACTCTGTATATAACTCAATGCTAGTAGAAAATATTTTTAAGATGATGAAATAGCAAAATGTAACAAACTGTGAACACGAAAGGCAAGTTTTTATGTTTTTTTAATGACCAAGCGTCAAGAGAAGGAGTATGATTTGTAATTTGATCGCTTCAGGACGCTGAGTTTTCGCGTCTTATGACATAATTTAGTTTTGAAGGAGCCAATCCTCACTGTACATTCTGAAATTTTAAAGCGTCGCGGGGTCTGTACTCCTTTGGAGTCTGTAAACCACAGGTGATTTTTTTCTTCACGGGAGTATATAAGGAGGCAGTTCGCCTTGTTTGGATTACTTTTTCAATACACTTCGACTAAATCTCGAACACTTCGACGCAGATCATTTTTATATAATCTGTGTACTGTTACTTATAATGCATAATATTAGCTTAGAAAAATCAATATTTCTAGTGCCGTGTGATTAGGAAGGCTTATATATTGTAATTAAAGGGCCGGTGACCCAAACGTGAAGACAGGTGCAATCCTAAGATCAAATTAAGATTCTAATTACCATGTTCGTCGCAAAATAATATAATGAGGATCGAATATAGGTCAAGGGTATCCCACCGAACCCGGTTTTTTTCAGAAACGCTCGCTAATGTAAAAAACGTTACGATCAATAAACTGTGTAGTGTAAAATATCACTTCGCGTAATTATTGTAACGAAAAGTATCCCTTCCCAGATGTTGAGCGGGACTCAACAAAACAGCGAAAGCAGGTAAATGAAAAAAGAAATTACTCTCACTTCCCCACCCGACCTACGTTAGCACTAAACAGTACTATAAGAGATTCCACATAAGTGACTACTTTGTTTTCCTACCTCATCCTAACACGTATCACATCAGCGTTATATAAATAAGCACTTGGATGATAATTTCAGTTCCAGGAAAAAAGGCCGTCAAGAAGCAAAATAATAATTGATGGTAACATAATAGCCCAAGTTTCTGCAGTCAGTATAGCTGGGATATAATATAACAGTGGTCCTGCAGCATACAGACATTGATAAAAAAATATCCACAAATTCCAATATCTGTACGGAACAATTGGTCTCAAAACTCGAAAAGAAATACAAATTATATTTTATAAGATCGGGGCAATACCAGCACTATTTACACAAATGAACCGTGGCTGCTAATTTTTCTTCCAAGTGCTTAGACTGCTGATTTATGAAAAAGTATTTAAAATTATAATTTTTCATAACAATTATGGGTTTCCGTACTCTCTCTGGGTTCTACTTCCGCTTCTGGGTCAAAAGAATTGTATTACATTTATTATCATTAATTACAATTTCTTTTATAAATAATTTTGCCAATTAACAACGTTTCGTCTATATAAATATTAAATAATACTCGTAACAATGGGTTAACTCCTTGATTTATTTACAATGTTTTAGTTCGTTTTTATTCTACCATTTCTGTACATCTCTTTTATCACATTTATAAGGTTTGGTGGAATACCGATTTTTTTTTTATTATTATTTTCCACAGTGAATTCCACTCGACACAATCAAAGTTTTTTCATAATCGATAAATTATTAAGTGTATTCAGGTTATATTCTCGTCTTTGTCAATTAGTTGTTATGATCAGAGTCAGGAAGTTGGGCAAAAATCCCCCCTTTTGCCTATTTTTGGCTTTTGTTGTCAATTTTAAGGTTTAAAGCTTTTTTTTTTTTTTTTTTTTTTTGCCTGTTTTGGTTCGTTATGAATTTTTCCTGGGATAATTTACTCATAAAAAGCACATAAATAATTTCAATATTTGGAAGTGAACAAAGTTGTAAAAATTAAATTGCTTGTTCACCTCACAAAATATATATTGAAAATATTGTTACACATATATTTATTTTCAAGCAGTCAAAAACTTTCTCATCAACCCATTCACTTAAGCTCTTCAAATATCAAAACATTCATTACTGAAAGGAATGTATGGTTACCTCGAGCATACGAATACCAGGAAATAGAGAGGACGAGGGAAGTACTGTAGTTTTGAATAGTCGTGTATCGATCTGCGCGAGATAATTTAAGAAAATTTGTGATGGGGATAGCTTAACAACTGCTTAACTGTAACAAACAATTGCAAGCGAGAAAGATGAGAGCGGTACAGCTGCACAATAAACCGTCCCTACAATGTGTTCAGTATGGAAGTAAGAGAGATACTAACCTGATTCCGTATAAACAGAACATGAACACGACCAGAAACCCCTGGCCATCTTTGATACTTTGAAAAAAGAAATCTTCTTATTGCTTGTAACCAAGAAAAGTAAGTTTAAGTACTTTAATTATGTGATAAAGAAATTATTAAGTATCTTGAATTCCTATTTTCATTAATAATGAGTGATGTTACTTTCTGTTTTCGCTTTTAATATATAACTGCTTATTTTCAGTATTTTAAGTGCCATTTTGCCAATGTCAATGTCATTTTGC
Organism: Metallyticus violacea; assembly: GCA_030762175.1. Lineage (NCBI taxonomy): Eukaryota > Metazoa > Arthropoda > Insecta > Mantodea > Metallyticidae > Metallyticus > Metallyticus violacea. The sequence continues at coordinate 24,137,132 of CM060835.1, read as the reverse complement.
AAATATTTTACATAAAGTAGTCATTTTTAAGATCATTTCGCCATTCTTTTTAATTTGTTCTTTTTGGTTAAATCAGGGTTTTTTTTTTTTTTTTCAAATGCTTGAAAAAGAACACCAAGCATTTACATACTTTTTTTTTTTTTTTTACCATTTCTTATATTTTCACTTTTAAGTAAAAGGATAACTCGTATTCGGAAGGTCTTAGGTTCAGATCCTACAGCTGATCAAACAGAAAATGCAAGTTAGTATTTTTCTGATACGGTTCACCGAGGTCATTAAGGCGCGCACTCGTGAGCGGGAGGTCATCCTCGACTGAGTTTTTTCCCAGGTTTTCCTCAGTTCTCATAAAGAGCAAATGTTGGGTAGGTAATCTAAAGCTTAGGCCTGGAACGTTTCCTTCCTTATAAAAAAAAAGTATTTCCCAATTATCGCATACATCATATGTCCACCCTTTTCGGTGCCTCAGTAATTAAAACGAGTGTTAAACACTATTTAAAAAATCCACCGTCCGTTACATTCATCTATCTGTAATAGTCTGCTTTTTCTGTGTTTATGATGTCATAAGCCGCCCTGACACAGGGCTGGGCATCCCTTCAGGAAGCCCCTCAGTGTGCATTGTAAACTCTATATGCGTCCAGAGATCCATGGGGTGCAAATCCTACAAACGGAAGATAAATGCAGGTAAGGAAGAAGAAGTTAAAGGACAAAATAGGTGATTAAAAATGAAAATTATTCATTAGAGGCAGCCCTGCTCTCCTTTCATGTTCTCTTTTGTTTGGGGCACTTTATTTGAGGCGAATCATCAAAAAAGCTACGAGCAGGCAACTCTTGTTCCGGTACATGCTGTTCTGTTACCAACTTACCGTAACATCTTTCGCACACACCTTTGCTTCGTTAACACTTTCATTTCCTACCCATTAGCAAACTTCACTGTCCTTTGACAGACAAGCTAAACATTTCTTTCCATGTTTCATCTCGCGGAATGCAGGAGGTCAGTAACCTACTGAAGAAGCCAGGCCTCAAACATGTAATTTTAAAGTGCTTGGGAACCTAATGGGATGTTGTCGAGCTTGTGTTGGTACAACTGCCTCAGGGACTGAATTCCTTTGTCGCACTGGTTTTGATAAGTGTTACTTCCAAAAATAGATTTGCCTCTTAGACACACATTCCGTTTTGGCCTGCAGTTTTTTATAGTTGTACACCAGAACTTGTTTTGCACAGGAAAGCCATTAACAGGCGATGCGGAAGGAATGCAAAAGTTCACATAAACATACAGACAAAGGGGTGGAGGATGTTGCTGCAGACCTTACTAGTTTCATTTGAGAGTACAACTTAAAACGTCCGGTAACACTTTTCTTAATTTATTGCACAAAAACTAAAAAGGATACAGCTGTCGCATATATGTATATATGGTCCCCTCTTATGCCACCTTATTCATGACTAGATTGGAGGAAAGTTTCTTTATTCAGAGCGCAAAGTTTCATTGACGAGGCGTAGATTTGTTGATGACATCTTTATTATCTGGATCCACGGCATTGTCTCCTTTGATAATTTTTTTTTTTACTAGGTTAAATTCTTTTTGGATATAGATTTTCACCTAGTTAATACACAGTTCTTAACGTCAGTTCATTTCAAGCCCACCAACTTGCAGCAGTGTTTATATTTTGACAGTTGTCACCCTGCCCATACCAATAAAAGTCTTTCCTGTCTCTTTATCGCTCCGCAGACACTGTATTTACAATAATATCAAGTCACTAGATTGTTTATTTATTAGGAATAGTGTTTAACGCTCGTTTTTACTACTGAGGCACCACAGGCGGTGAACACTGATGATACATGAGATGAAATGATAAATTGGGAATGCATTCAATTTTTTTTTTTTTTTTTTTTTTTTTTTTGAAAGGAAGGAAACGTTCCAGGCCCAAGTTTAGGATACCTCACCGACATTTGCCATTTATGAGGACTGAGGAAAAACTGGAAAAAACCTCAGCCAGGGAGGACGGTCCTGGCGGGAATTAAACCCCAGACCTCCCGCTCATGAGTACGTGCCTTAAAGACCTCGGCCACCCGTGGTGTTAAGTCAATAGATTATTATATCACTAAGTTAACTCTCGGTCCTGGTGGTGTAGTGGTAACCCTAACTTGCCTTCTAAACCCAAGATCGCGGGTTCAAACCCGGCCAGGATCGATTAATTTTTTCGGGCCTAAAATTGACAGACTTACAGACATGTTACACATTTCCCATCTATTCTGCATGACCACGTGAACATGAGAAGCGTTTGCGCGAGGTGGGTCCCAAGATTACTGACTTCTGGATAGAACATGCTGCGAGTGGAAATGTGTAGGGAGCTCGAATGTCTCCCATCCTCCATACTCCCCAGACTTAGCCCCCTGCGACTTTTATCTCTTTCCCTGTCTGAAAAAAGAGGTAAGGGGAGTGTTTTGGTACTTCCTAGGCTGTTGTGAAAAAGCTGAGGCACTTTTGAAGAAGATGTCACAAGATGGCTTCCAGCACAGTTCCAGGAGTGGCAGAAGCGTTGGCCAAAGTGCATTCAACTCAACGGAGAATACTTTGAAAACGACCACACCAATCTGGACCGAGCCTAGTGGATTTATTGCGTAAAAGTATATATATATATATATATATATATGTGTGTGTGTGTGTGTGTGTGTGTGTGTGTGTACAAACATATATAAATGTTGCCTTATCATCATACATAATTTTTAAGTAAACGATTTCACCCTTGACATTAATATTAAATGATTTAAATTAAACAGTTTTTTTAAAAACATAATATAGACTTAGGGTACGTTTATTTGACAATAAAATCAAAGCATTTCCAATTTTGTCATCTATATAATTGAATGAAAATACTCAAGATATTTGTAAAGAGATCATGCTAAATTAAACAGCATACGTAGGCAATAGATTCATACAGTGCGATCAGCGATGCTTTCCTCCGCGGCGCGTTATTTTTCCTATGAGCAAGACCCCACTCGTTTGCCATGTCATGGAGGGGTAGCAAGCCTGCTTGCTTACTTGCTGACTGTCGCAGTAGTAGCGCAGCTGTTCTCGGGTGTGTATTGTATATTGCCTCGTGTGTTTACAACGGCACAGCGTGTCTTCATATACGATTCATATGTGTTAACTCTGTTAGCTCGTGTAGTTCGAAGAATGCTTATAGCAACCCGGTCCAGCTTGTAAACCAGTCCATAATATGTATAATAAAAGTCAGGAAAATAGAAGTGTCCAGCCTAATGGGGAAAACAATGCATCTTAAGGTTCTCACCGAAGAAATGCTACATGACATTGATAATCGTTTAGAAAATTCCCCCCGAAAAAAGTTTCATCGTCTTGCACAAGTGGGCATTTCACATGGGTGTTTGCAAAAGAGTGCTAACTTTAACAGCCTGCGAATATCTTTGGGGTAAATTAAAAAATGTCGTGTATGAGGCGAACCCCCACACCATACAAGAACTCAAAGATAATATTCGTCAGAAAATTTCCCGAATTTCTCGAAATGAACTACAGCGATATGTAAGCAATTTCCTGAAGAAATCTCAAAAATGTGTGGAGAATGAAAGGTACAGCTTGGTGAGTAATGAGCCTGTTAAATTGGTTTGTGTATTGTTATATAGTATGTTTATTTCATTGTTTTACCCTTCGGCTAATCACGGAGACTGGCTGGCTGGCTAACTGGCTAAAGAGCTGCGCACTTTGTCCATAGGCAAAACACTACGGGGGGAACAAAACTGATCTCACAGTATATAAATGTCGTCATTGCTACAGACGCGGGTTTCATATACTTTGACGTTGCAGCAAGAAAAATCCGATTCTGCTGGAACTGCTGGTGCGATAGAAATGCAGTCCCGAGCGAGCCGAAGGAGAGAGAGAGCGGAGAGAGCCGAAGGTAGCGACTTCCACGATATAGCTACATAAGGCTTTCAACAGCAATGGTAGGATAACTCAGACGGTTAGAGCGTCTTGTTATATTTTTGAAGGTGGTGGTTTCGAATCCTCACATATTTTTTTTTTTCTGCCAGAGTTTAAGAACATTTGCCACCATCACAATGCCTTACTCGCTAACATAGAAGGCAGAAATAAACGACTTATATTACCGATATAAATATAATAGATTATACATGTTATAAATATTATTAGAATCAATTTGTACAATTTATGTGTAGCCATATCAATAGTTAAGTCATTTTACGTATTTCATGAGTAGTAGAAAAAAATGTTCACAAAAAGTTTAGAAACAAACCAGGAAGTGTTGTGTTGGGCTGGACAAAGGAGTCAGATGGCTTTGTACATCTTTTTGTATGTGTTTTTGTAAGAGGCTTTGAGTAAAAAGGGTCGCTATTAAGATTTTTGGAAAGTGTTAGGGAAACGGAACAGGTCAGAAACCCCTCTATTATGTGAATAGGCAGAAAGTGTACCTTTTGTAATAATCTAAGACGGGCCGTACATAACACTTAATAATGCAACAGGACCATGTGGATGTAATAACTTGAAGAACCCGCGGTAACGGAACTAAGGGTGGAAACAGATCAAATACAGGCCTAAGGTAACATCCAATCGGAGAACTTAGGAAAATTATGCCACGCACCACGGCCAATAGACAGTAGTGTAATAGAAGGGACAGTCGAAATTATTCAGTAGCTATATTTTGAAAGGCAGGAGACGGCATCCCGACCGGATGAAGGCATAGTTTATAAAAAATTGTGATTTCAAGGCCCCCGGATTAGAAGACACGGAGCACAAAAGATCACACACAGGGAGGAAACAGTTAGCAGGCAGTGAGATATGGTCGGTCGATGCTGAGTAAAGGTTCGTTTAGTTACAGGAGAGTTATAGACAATTGTGTAGTAAGACAATTAGTCAGTTATCAACAGCTCAACTCAGTGAGTTATCAGTCAGCGGGTTAATAGGTCAGTTTAAATAGTGCAGGAGTGAGTTTTTTGATTTGGTTTATTTACGGACGCTCTTTAACATCTCAGGTCACCAGTGTTTCATTCAATTCAGGGCGTGAAACCGCCGACAAAATTTGTTCAGAGGCCTCTTTTTTCAGGTTTGAAATTCTTTTACATGTCATAAATCTGCGACACGGGACCCACGGCTTTACTTCCCTTCCGAAGGAAGCCATACTTAGGATTTTTACGCCCGAAATTCGCAATTAATTGCGAACTCTATTAAGACAACGCGTGATATTAAATTATATTCACGAAAAAGAGGCGAGCGTAGGCCGCCAGGCCGTAGCGAGCCGCTGCAAACCACTGGGACCATCGGTTTCTAGGATTTACCCGAGGTTAGCTTGAAGGTCAGATTGCAAATTTCAATGAGATAGCGGGTGGTAAAAAGTGAACAACTCAGTTTAGTAATAAGTAACAACATATTGCGGCCATAAAGTTACGGAGGACAAAATATATGTTACGTTAGGTTTAGCAAATAAAATAATACGTGCAACCAACATTTACACTGTTACAAGCGGCCGCACAAACAAGAGTTCCTAATCACTCGTTCGGAACTCTCTCCGCTTTCATTCGGCCGCACCAGCAGCTCCAGCAGATCGGATTTTTCTTGCTGTAAGGTCAAGTGTTTCATATTCGCTCCGTAACCCGAGATGATGCATTGCCAGAGACAGTGCTGTAACATGTGTTCCTTATATCGCGTGGTGGAAAAGCCTGAATGCTGACGTCACAGGGTATAGAGTTTGTGGACACTGACGTAGAACAACTAATGTGATAAATTAGCTGTTACAGAGCTGAACACTATTAGCGGTGTTATTAATGCTTGAGTTTACCAGAACTTAAAGCTGATATAACCATCTAGAGGGACTGCGATCTGATTGTTAGAATAATAGCTAAGCAAATATATCTCTGTCTTTTTCTCCTTGTTCTGGTGAATGCAATGCTCCCAGATAGTTGGCAACACGTTCGCACTTACGACCTGGCAACACCGCATAATCACACATGAATAAGTAATACACATGTTTTGCGCGTGCATGTGTAAATATAATACGCGTTAGAAAGAGCTAGCACATTATTATCACAAACATGCCACTCCTCATTGTAGAAACAAATGAAAATTATAGCACGTCATTCTTGTTTACGCCTGCGTTGGCATTAAAGTATAAAGTTACTTGTGCTGTTTGAACTGGAGTTATGTAATGATATATTAGAGTTGGACCAGTGCTTTTAAATTATTCCGGTGTTTTTAAAATCTTTAATAACCAAGGGAGGAAAAAGAAAGAAAAAAAAAAAAAACAGAAAATTCAACGAAACTATGCAAAAATGAAAACATTTTAATGAGTCGGTAAACTATTTTAAAACAGCATAATTATTAATTAAATTGTTTTAAATGTCTTATATGTTTGTTATCCCTCAGTTATATAAAAATAAGTATTAATGTCCATTTAATAATACTTTTACGTGCACAAATACGTCCGTCACACAGGAACTGCGTAAAATAAGCAAATTCCCCACCAAGTTGAATAACTTTAAACATAATATAAGTCCAAGTTATAGGCTTATTAATTAATGAAACCAAATAAGTTATGGCTTTCTGTAGCGTATTAGGGGAACAAAATTACAATTGTTGCAATCTATAAGTATTACAAAGAGAAACCATGTTTTTAGAGTTAGTGTTATTATTATTATTATTTACATTAAACCATACAAATTAATGTTATACTATTAATTAAATGAAATACATGACCACTAATAGACAAAGCAATACTGTGAGGACATTTTTAAACATTTTTAAATATAATCATGTTTATGAACATTCACTAAATAGAGAGAAATATCAGAAAGTTTCGAGTTACATTGTGTATTTAAGAAGATGTTCATGTGTTTCAGTTAAGCAAAACATGTCACTATTTAAACAATTACATTGTACAAAGCAAACATACACAATCAAATATAATAGAATGTTACATAATTTTCAGTGGCTCTGAAATTTAGTTTAAATTTTATTGCATTAAAAGCATGTAACTCAAAAGTTTTCTGAAGCTTATTACGAAGCTCTCTTACATACAAATATAATTCTCAAACTCCTATGAGGATTAACATTCCTCAACTGTTATCTTCATGATGATACTTTTGTTAAATATAAAACATATGCATCGTTATAAATACAGCTTATATACTGAATTAATTTGTCCCTTCTGTTTTGAAACAACAGGGAGAAAAACAAACGCTAGAGCGCTTTTAACATTTCGATTTCCAACTCCCTAATGGCCCGATGTCCCCAATTTTCATAAAATATTTTTCTTGCTTTGTTTAAATGGTATATATCAAATTTTGTTATGAAAAAACAAATATTGGTAATGCTAGAGCGATTTTTAAAATTTTGGTTTCAGGTAAACCTTTCACTCCTAAGAGTCTGATTTGCTGATTTTCAGAAACTATTTTTTTTTACTTATTTTAATGGAATATACCAAGTTTCGTTGAGAAAAACCAATACTTTTAAGTCTCAAGGGCGATTTTTTAATTTTCGCTTTAGGTTAAGCCCCCACTCCTAACGGTGCATTTTTTCCTGTTTCCATGAGGTAATTTCTTCAATCATTAAATTATTATCGTCATTTTTATTAAACTGTTATCACAATTTTTTAACTTGATGCTCATTATTGTAACTCATTCTATATAGTAATGCGTTAAATATTATACCATTAGTTCTTTGTTTATTTTTGGCTTGGTGTGTACAAACTTGTTTTTGGCGGATGAGTGCAATTTATTTTGTTTACATTAGGACCATGAGCTCATCGATACAAGGATGTCGTAAGTATATAAAAAAGGCATTGACATTAACGTATTTTGTTCAAAATCAATATTTAAATTACTTTTATTTATTAACTTCCTTTTAATATTCTGCTATACAAATAACTCATTTGTTGATTTGATTTATTTATGTATGTTCATTAACATCTTAGGTCATCACCGTCCCATTCAATTTAGGGCGTGAAATGGCCGATAAATTTTGCTTCATTCAGGCTTGAGGTTCTTTTTCGCGCCTTAAATCTACGACATGGGATCCACAACTTTACTTCCCTTCCGAAGGAAGCCAAAAGAATTTTATACCCGAAAAACTCCATCGACCCTGGCCGGGATTGAGCCCGCAATCTTGGGTCTACGAGGTAAGTACGGTTACCATTACACCACCAGGACCGACTCAAACAGCTCATGAAACTGGTTTACAACCAAATAGGTGTGTAATGTTTATCAAAATATTCTACGTTGAGTTGAATGCACTTGCCCAACTCGTCTGCCAGTCTAGAACATGTGCTGGAAGTCATCTTTTGACATCTTCTTCAAAACCGCCTCAGCATTTTTCACGACGGCCTCGGAAGTACCAAAACGCTCCCACAAGAAGTTCCTTTTTCAGACATGTAAAGAGATAAAAAAGTCACAGGAGGGCTAAGTCTGGGGAGTATGGAGGATGAGGGACATATTCGGAGTTCCCCACACACTTTCACTCACACCATTTTCTGTTCAGGAGTCTTGGGACCCACCTAGCAGAAACGTCCCTTGTTCAAGTGATCATGCAGAATCGAAAATGTGTAACATGTTTGCATGTCTATCAATTGTTATTCGTTTGTCTTCACGAACATGACGCCAGCCGTGTTAATCCTAATTTCGTTTACTACCGTTGCTGGAGCACCTGGACCGCCTTGCTTTGTTGTTGAAACACGGCCCTCCCTAAATTCCTTGAATCATCGAAGTGCTGTGGATAGTGACAGAACTTCATCACCATATACCTGCTGTAACGATCTGTAAGCTTTCATGCCGGATTTCTGCAGACGAGAGCAAAACTTCACGAATCAACTCCATTTTGTGCGTAGGCGACTGGCGAACTGACGTAGTTTGTTTGTTCCCTGTGTACAGAGGCATGCGCGAGCGACCTTCTGTTTTTGTCCACCAATCAGGGATGAACCGTTTTCATCATGCATAAAAAAAAAAAAAAAAAAAAAAAAAAAAAAAGATAGCTCTCGTCTTCTATTTCCCTATCTCTCTTTTTGGGCCAGTCCTCATACTCATGTTTTCTGTAAATCCAAATTATTGCAAATATTTTACAGTAAATTGCGGCCATATTGTCGCGAATATTGAGTTTTATCTCACTACTACTATTTTAAAGTACGCTTCCTGGAGGCTCCATTGTCGATTGTTGGTATTACAAAAATTAGCCAGTTTACGAAGTGTTTCTGCGAAATAAAGATGACACTTCCTCGAGATGAATCTGTAAAATCCACCGCCTTAATGGATGATGGGAAAGTTTACTATTTGTTTCTCAGGCATGTACGGTAGCGTATACCGCTATGTCCAACGTTCAAGAGCAGAGTTCTTAAGATAGAAGGTCACAATACTTCTGCGTGATCCTTAAGATTCCAGAGACCTCCAAACTGCCGCGATTTGGGCTAGTTATAACCTTCTAAACGGTTTGCAGTGTCATTAAACAAGTCATTAAACAAATAAGGGTACTAATTTGAAAAATACTTTTATTTATCAACATAATCTCCTTGTACATCGAGGTACTTGTCACATCGTTTTACAAGCCCCTGAAATCTAGCAGCATAAACTTCTTTGGGCTACTGTCGGGACCAGGCGATGACTTTCGTCTCTACAGCTTCACCCGAGAGATATTTAAAAAGGGCTTAACAAATGAAAGTCGCTTGGAGCAAAGTGGGGGCTATATGGGGGATGCGCAAGAAATTTCGCAAAGTTTCACTTGTCTTGCTGAGCTTTGTCATACAAAAGCAACGCGCGTTTGGTGATGCGTCCTGGTCGCTGCCGTTGAACGGCTTTATGAAGTTTTCTGAGGATGTTATAGTAGGAGTCGGTTTGTCTTGAGGTTGGAATTGTATGCCCTCATGATCCCAGAACACTGTGAGCTTCCCGGTGGATGGTGTCACTTTAATTTTTTTTTTTTTTTCCCCCTCAGACGACGCAGGATGTTTCTACTCTTTGATGCAAGCTTTGCCTTAGGCTTGTAATGGTAAACAAAAGACTCATCACATGTGACAATTTGTCGACGTAGCAATAGAGATGCTGTAATGTCAGACTAATTCTTTGTTTTTTGTGGTGTGGGGTGAGAATGCATGGCACCATTATGACTTATGAGATAGGCCATGCCTTGTGAACAATCAATCAGCAGCTGTAGTGTCTAGAGTTACCCTGCTATACTAGCATTAAGTCCTGAACTCGTTCCAAAGCAATTTCTGTTGGTCTGCTGAGTGCTGTAAGTCTTCGACACGTCTCCGCTCTTCAGAGAACTTCTGCACCAATTGTAAACAGCTTGACATGACATACATTTCTCACCGTAGAGAGAAGCATTTCTTTATGAATATTCTTTACTTTTTATCAACAAAAAATCGCCCAACGGAGCGCAGCTAGAGGGTTATACGCTCACTCAGAGGCGACTTGCTGAATATCTCTTCTAAACCCAAGATCGTGGGTTCAATCCTGGCCAGGATCGATGGATTTTTAGGGCGTAAAAATCCCAGGTATGACTTCCTTCGGAAGGGAAGTAAAGCTGTGGGTCCCGTGTCGTAAATTTACGGCATGTAAAAAACCTCCAGCCTGAAGGAAGAGACCTCTGAGCAAGATGTATCGGCCCTTTCTCATCCTGAATTGAATGGGACGCTGATGACCTGAGACGTTAAAGAGCGTCAGTAAATAAACCAAGTCAACTGAATATCTCTAATTGTCACAAGACTAGAGCTGCTATCTTGTGGCAATATCCGGTGTTTCATTCAAACATCTCACTTAATGACTTTTGGACAAAACCTTAGAAGAGGCTTTGGAATGAAGACGTACTGCAACAGGACCGAAGCTCACACAACAGTACCAGACAGCTCGAAGCAACATCCGCTTTGGACTTCAGATAAATAGAGCAGCATTCTTTTCACAGATAAAAATCCACTCAAATTAAGGCCTACAGATGAATGTGAAATAGTCTGGAGGAGTCGGGAGAAGTATTAGCTAGGCTGTTACTGCGAAAGCTGACTTTCGGAGGTGTGGGCAGGCATCAACAAATAAGCTAGAAATGACCTCATGGTTATCGAAGGAGATCACTGAACCCTCAAAGTATATGTGATAGATTTTTCAATGTAAATTTCAAAAAAATGCAAGATGATTTTCGAACTTATTTGCCAGCAGTGTCTTGATGGATTGGCATGATTGGTCGGAGAGTTTCGTAATGCTGAGACCTGTAAGACTGCAAATTTGAATGAAGAAATTTGGTTCCTTGTGCATTATTAGTCGTGTGCAAACAGGTATTTGTGCAAGTCGTGGGAACACACACTTTTGATTTGGTGTTCTTTTGATTTCTTTGTTTTCTAATCATTTTCAGTTTTCTGTAAATTTTGTAGTGTTAAGTGCTATTTCACTGATCGTCAAAATGTACTGGACATGACAACCATTAACATGCACATATTTTTAAAAACAATGCACAAAGAAGATCAAGAGTGCCGAATTTTCCCTATTACAGACTGGATGTAATCTGGATGGCGGTGAAATGCGATTTGCGATGAGTAAATAATGAATTTTCGGTTTTATTTTCTCGAGGTTCTGTCTTTTCTGTAAAAATTTTTCACATTCTTTAATATCTTAATTTTATTTAAGAAGTTCTGGTTTGCGAAACCTTGAGCCTGAAAATAGTGGGTCATTGCTCTGGACTTATCGGATTGGTTAGGGCCAGAGGAGGCACTTCAGCCTTGCTCAAGTGCTAGCCATATGTACCCATTTCCCCAGTGGTACCTCCGGGAGGAAGGGATGAGGGCCATCAGATTCAGGGGTGGTGAGGCTCAAGTAAATGGAATTGTTAGTCCGGATCGAACATCCCGGTGCGACGGAGGTCCCCTCCAAACAGTTCGAGCCTCTCAGAATGGCCATTTCCGTACCAGACACCTTCCCAAGGTGCAAGCCACCGTCACACCACACCGAACTCCCGCTGTTCCAGGAATATACTGATAGTCATATTCCCGCCTGCGCCATCCCAATCGGTGACTTAATACTTGAATATTAGCCAATGGTGTTGTTGGTCTATCCCCGCCTAGCTATAACAGACGAATTGTTTTTGAATTTGTATTTCTCTTTAATGGTTTGGAGAATAAAATACTTAAATAACCTCAAAACGCTAAAAATTTTATTTATTTATTTATACGTTCAACATAATATAGCAACTTTGTGCATTTTAAACTTTTTGCATTATTAACATCGTCAGGAATTCAAGTCATAATTTTTTTGGTTAATGTTTTCCCCTACCTTTGCTTTTGTTAAGAGGTATACCGCGGACCCAGGTTGTGTTTTCGTTTGAGAGAATCACACAAAACCACTACACAAGGGGAGCTTGAACAGCGCTCTTCAACTTGTATAAGGGTTTAATTTAGTGTAACTCTTTATGGAGAGCGCTTCCCCACGGCAGAGTGTTGGTAAGGAACGGCAATGATATAAACACGCGCTCGGCATTTGTTTCAGAATGTGGAACATCGCAGTAGGCTTTGCTTGTTTCTCACGCCAAATGTTTAGACTATGAATACCGCACGTTTCTGGAATACTGATATTGCCAAATACAAAATAAACACTTCTGGAAATACCATAAAGCGAATCCAGTTTTTATGGACGCTGCAGCTGTTTTCCAATGTTTTGCAATTTCAACGTGCCGTAGCCAGGAAATCTTTTACTGCAGCATCTGAATCGTACAGGGAGTGGAATATGTAGAAATGAAATTTAATATCACAAATTATGTGGGAAAATACCGATCGGAATGATGCTTGAGACTGGCAAGATCATTGTGCCGCCAATCTTGTCTTCTGATTTTTTTTTTTTTTTTCTGGTGTTCTCTGGTCACTTAAGCGATTGTTGAGAAGGATATTTGCATTCTACGAATTTTCCACACTTCCATGTGAAATCCGAAGCAATGTGCCTATTGCGGTTGAATTCATGAAATAATTTTTTAACTATGTCTTCAAATCTCCAGCGATCCTTCTGAATAGGCGCCAAAAAAAATTTATCAGTGAGAGGCTCACACCTTTTGTATGGGAGGGGGAGGGCTTCCACTGACATCAGAGTGTTCTACCTTGAAACATTTTAGGGAACACATTTACCTCCCAGATATATTCCCTTCACCTCATCCCTTCCTCCCGCAAACGCTCCAGTGACAGCGTAGGCATAAAGGGCCAGCCTGAACAAGGCTCAAATACCGGATGTATCCTCTTGCGCTCCAGAACATCGATCCATATGTAGGAAAACGAGAGTCTTTCAATGATATATGAACCAGATGAGACATGTAGTTAAGATATGGCAGTTCTCTAAGTACACTGAAGGATAACATACCGCAGTTAACGTTTTAATGAGAGCCGCTCAGATCAAATACAAGTTAAATGGATGGGAGAGAATATTATAGTACTTTAAGCCCAGCTGATGAAGCTTTTGTACCTACGCCGTCCTCAAAGGGGCGATCTCTGAGAGACACCGGGCGATCACATCCGCAGACGCCAAGGCAAAAGCTTTCTCTAAAGCACTAAGCTACCGCCACGCCGCACAGCACCATCCCACATCTCTTGGCGCTTTTTACCTTGCGAACGGAAATGAAAGTATATAAAGTTATAAATAAAAGTATATATATAAAAGTATATAAAGTATATGAAATTGGAGAGTGTCGAATGCATGACCATAAAAAACTTAAAAAACCCAACAAACAAAGGAATTTGAATCCGAGAACTCCTGTCTCAAGAGCTACGGCTTAAGCTACTTTGCTTGGTATCATTGCACGTACTTTGGACATTATTTATTTTTAAGCAAAGGTGCTTGACCCTACCTGAACATAAGATAAACCAATTCCAGGTCCCAGTTGAAGAAACAATTGAAAATATTTATGTTTTAGAGTTTCCAGAGAAAGTGCATGAGATGGCCGAGACTGTAAGCATTTCATACGAAGAATGTACAGTATTTTTTGAGAAAAAGTGTGGACAAAAACGCAAGCCAAAGACATTTTAAGCAAAATTTGACTAAGTAACACTTTTGAGCCCATTCATTTCCTTGAAGGAAACATGGAGTCATCATGAGCTGTGGACAACCACTGGTAAAATTACAGAGTTCGTTTTGTCTGCTGAGAAGAACATTATTCAAAGAAAATTCACGATAAGATATTTAAAGTGAGATTTTTAATAGTGTTTAACTCCACATTTTTACTGCTGAGGTTTCGCATACAGTGGACACAGTTGATACAAAAGATGTTGTTGCTTTAGTTTATTTTTGGACGCTCTTTAACATCTCGGGTCATCAGTGTCCCATTCAATTTAGGGCGTGAAACGGCCGGCAAATTTTGCTTAGAAGCCTCTTCTTTCAGGCTTGAGGTCCTTTATCGTGCCGTAAATGTACGACACGGGACTCACGGCTTTACTTCCCTTCCGAAGGAAGCCATACTTAGGATTTTACGCCCGAAAAAATCCATCGATCCTGGCCGGGTTTGAACCCGATCTTGGGTTTAGGAGGTTACCACTTCAGGACCGATAATATATAGATACATGGGATGAAATGATAAAGCAGGAAGGAATCGGTCCAGGCCTTAGTTTAGGGTACCTCCCAGACATTTACCATTTATGAGGACTGAGGAAAACCTGGAAAAAACTTCAGTCATGGAGGAACGGTGCTGGTGGAAATCGAACACCAGATCTCCCGTTCACGAATCCGTGTCTTATCAAATTCAACCACTCGCGGGGGTTTAAAATAATATCAGGGGGCTATTTTACTTTGTGAGGGAGAAACAGCCAAGAATGGCAAGTGCTTTTCAGCAAGACAGCTTGCATCGACAAAAGTGCACGAACTGGGGGGGGGGTTTCGAATTGATTCACCCTACTCCTAGACTTCGCAACTTCTTTCAACTTTCGAACTTAACAATTTATGTCGATGGGAAGAAAATCTTTGTTAAACAGGGCCTAACCAACGACTTTGGCAACTTCTATTTTTATGATAGGATAAAAAATTACAGTCTCGCTGAACACAGTGGGATCTAATTTAGATAAAAAAAAATTAATGTGATTATTTAGCATAAACCAGTGACCAATATGGTGTAAGAGTATCAGGAATTCCAACCAATCACAGCATATCGCCATAATTTTATTGTGTCCTTTTTATACTTTCAATTTATCGCTTTCACTTGCAATCATCTTATCTTGACAGAATCTGCAGTTTGAGTTGTATTTGAGGACGTGGGCAAACTTCTGTTTGAAGTGATTTCCTACTCTCAGTAATGCCTTGCATATTTACTGCAATGTTCTTCTATGTAAAATATAGACATAAACTTGCATATTTTGTGCAGAATGCATTCAGTCCATCCAGTGTGTCAGAACAAAATGCACTCTGTACAAGAGATGCTGTTTTCCGCGCCCTTTTTAATGCTGCTTTCTTCACACTTTTCCTATAATGTATATAAATATTAGAGAATTAAATTATACAAAAGATAAGATATTATACCTTCCCTCAGAACTTAATATTAAAAAGCTATTGAAAATGTATAATGCCAGAGTTCCAGATCATCTCAAAGTAAAAGAAGGTTTTTTCCACAATATTTTTCCAGCAATCTCAATCTAGGATTGGCTCTCTAATAACGATACTTGTAGCTGTTATGCACGAATGTTCCTTTTACAGAAATACACCAACGATGAAAATAAAAAAGCAAAACTAAAGCAACCTCATCACAATTTGAGGGCAAAAACCTTCCATAAAATTATGCAGGAGAAGCCAATGAACAGCATCTCGTCCTCCTTTGATCTCAAGCAAGTTCAACTTCTCCCTAAATTTTCCATAGGGGAGGTTTACTATTCATGGCAGATTTCATTTTATACTTTTGTATAACAGACAGAGAAAATAAATTTCCACACTTCAATTGCTGGACAGAAAACCAGGGTGATTAAGGGGCTGTAGAAATGTCTGTTGTTGTAACTGATTTTATCATCCAATTTTATCCTTTTACCATAGCTGAAGACTTTTCTGTGATGGGTGTGGTGGACAAAACCAAAACAGTCAAATCCATGCGCTTTTATGGTGACTTTTGAAACATCTCCTCCACAGATAAAGGACATTTCAGTGCGTTTCCAGGGGGCATTCATTTCTACCCCCAGATAGAATGTTCGGAGTTACACAAAAAGAGAAGTCTCAGAAATAAAAACACCAGAAGAATACCATGGTAAAGTAGGAACTATGCATGTATTGGGTAAAGTTTGGACTGTTCGGAATTTTAAGTGTTTATCTAATGTGCTAAAATTGGATGGTATTAGGTTTGAGGAGGATCGTGTTAAAGAAATCAGAAAACACAGGAAAGACTAATGTCATTGTAAAAATGATACTTATAGATTAGACGATAAAAAATCCAATCAGTTTTGAATAGGAGACATTCAGTGCAAATGTTTGTGATCCAGATACTGTAACATTGCTACCAAAGATTAAACCTGCCAAAAAGAATGACGTAGACAAGTTACTGAAGCAGGAATTTTGGTGACAAGTAGAGAAGTCTAGACTCACTGAATTTTTATCTTAGTTCATTGATCACACGGTACAAGATGCTGATGAATATAATGATTATATTATTGATGAAGACGTTATATGTGATTGACTGGAAGAGGAAGAAGTATTGGAGATGCTGTAGATTAACTGCCTTCATTAAAAGTGGTTAAATAATAAAATTTGCATTTAAATTTGTTGTTGTGTGTTATTTCAAACATTTATGTCAATATATACGATGCAAAAGGCAACTTGTTCAAGTATTTTTATTGGATAGTACCGGAACATTATAATAATTGATTTGCTTTTATAACCTTATAATCTTGTAAGGTTTTGATGTCGAAAGTTACATTTTAATTTTTATTTGTCTTTTTTAGTTTGGTTGCTGTGCTGTGAAAAGTTTATATTGGCGAACAAACTGCTCTTTGAAACGATGCCCTTATTTATTTTGACTATTTAGCGAATAAAAATCAAATAATACAGAGGATGCCAAAAAAATTATACACACGTTCACAGTAGATATCTATTTAATATGTTTCAAAGTTGGACCGAAAAACAACCAACAGTAATGTGTAGTATGGTGTTCTGTAAATAGATGTCGTACATTTACGGCACGATAAAGAACCTCAAGCCTGAAAGAAGAGGCCTCTAACCAAAATTTACAGGCCGTTGCACGCCGTGAATTGAATGGGACGTTGATGACCTGAAATGTTAAAAAGCGTCCATAAATAAAACAAAACATTCAACTATAAACAGATGTGATTCACATTACGTTATGCTAGCGTTACTACAACATAATGGAGATAAGATTATCGTATGATGTACTGTAAACAGATGTAACGTGTCGTAAAATGGCCGCGACACTATACATGTCTCATTGTGTATGTATAATTAACTTGAAGCGTGGTGTTTGTTTGTGTGTGTGTGTGTGTGTGTGTGTGTGTGTGGAAAGAGAGAGAGAATCGCATAAATAGGTGTAAGAAATTATTTTGGAACTTTATTAAGAAAAATATTTAATAATTAGATAATGGTTTAATTCTTTTTTTAAAAAAATCAGTCAAAACAGAGGACAGAAGTCGGTTTTCAGACTTCATCTGCAGGAAAGGTTATGGCATCGGTCTTTTGTAACGCTAAAGAAATATTAATAATTACTTTCAAAAGGGTAATCTGAATATTTTAAGCCAACTAGATTTAAAAAATCTTGAAAAATAGAAGCAATTTCCAGAAGAAAAAGAATGTTTTATCAACACCATACACCTACTCGAAAAAGTGTTTTAGTGTTGTGAAAATTGGCACATTTGAAGTTTAAATTGTTGATACTCGAACCCTATTTCCCAAATTTGGCTCTCTCTGACCTCTTCTGTTTATACAGAGCTCAAAACTCTTCCTGACTGGTGTTTTTCATCAGTAGGTATCGGAATTTCCAAGTACTAAAAACCAGATTGAAGTGGAATGAAGTTATGTTGGTGCTGGACAGTATAAAACAAATTGAAGGAGTACAATAGGTCACGAGCTATAAATCACCCTTTCCCATTATGCATGTCAGTGTTAAGTTCTTGTCTTACTTGTCTCATAGTTTGCTTTGTTTGTGGTGACCTAGTTTGAGTCTACATAACTTATATTAAGTGTTTAAGAATTCTGATAGTTATTGTTTTTGTTTGTTTGCACACCGCTTCCGAGAAAAGAAATGACATTCAAATATCGTTGGGATAGAACAAGGTAGATTATGTTGAAAAATAAACAGATAAATTGATAGTTAAATAGGAAACGCATTTCTTCTCTTTTAGGCGGAGAGTTTTTCAAACTCCCCGTGTATTCTCCACATTTAAGTTCCTGGCAGTAGATACTTGTAGTTGAATTCAACTCTTCTCTTGGCAGAGTGCCTCAGGAGCATATTGCGCTCTGAAATAAAAAGCAATTCCGCATTCTAATGGGACTGCGCAAATATTAGAAGAAAGCGTTTGTGGATAAATGGCATGAAAGTACATTAGCGTGATATTTATTGTAGAATCTGAAATAAGAATTTGGAACTTTATATCTCATGAAATTAAACTGGAGAGCCTTGGGCGGTTAGTGTGCAAGCTGATACGGTTATATCATGCGCTGTGACAAAACAAGCCTTGGATTGATATACGTATTTTGTATGCAAGCTATAGCACCTATGCGAGGGTCGTTCTAACACACACTCACAAAGATGAATTATGGAGAGTTAGAGGGTTTCAAGAGCCCTCTTCCCGAAACTAATATTTTATGGGCAGCCCATTCACCCCTTTGTTACGCACCAGGCCGTAGTTAAATGGGTACCAGGGACTTCGTAAGGGAAAACCACAAGTCCACATTAATTTCAAGACCTCCCATATACTTGCCTCAGCTTCCCCACGTTTGCCCTACAACACAGTCACAGGGATTGTTTTACTGCTGATACTCATTGGCATTGATTTCTTTCTTTTCCTTAAGACTTACATGCTTAAAATTTTGAAATAAAGTTCTTTGTGCATTGAACAAAGTAATCAGTTCAAAAGACTAACGCGCCTAAACATACGGGATGTGATTCAATTGAATACATAACAAGGTGATGTTCCGAAGAGGTCACCAGAGAATATTTAAGATTAAGATATTAGTTTTTGTACAATATATGCGCTGCAGAACGTGGAAAAGTAAAAATGTACAACGTTACATTAATAATATTTATATGGGCATGAAAGATGGAAAATTCGGGTCAAGGTCGGGATTCGATCGACGGATCTTCAGCCTTCCGGGCTGACACTCTACCAAACTTGTGCTCCTCCAAGCATGGAATCACGAACCTTTCTCACCTGCTTCTACAGAGCCCTCGTTTGGACGTGTGGCCGGCTTAACGGGGATTTCCTGGGCACCGGAAAGCACGCCGTTTGCCGGCAGAGTCGGATATTCATAGGCGCTTAAATTCAAGCGCTTAGATTTATTTCTGTATGCATTCACAGCCTACCAAACACCAGCTTTTTGGGCATACAATGTCATTTCGTGTACAAGATCGGGGGTAAATATGACCATGCTGCATTCGTAAAAAAAATTAAACGTGGGTCATTTGAGTGATCATTAACATTATCCAAAACCCAATTGCATTAATTAACGCTTTACTAACATTGTCGCTTGGTTGCAATTCCTGAAATACAGATATCCAAGATAATTTTAATTTTAAAAATTTAGTGTAGCGCCAAGGCGCTGTGAAATTCCTAATTCCTGTGCAGGCTTTCTCAGGTATTTCTTTGGACTTCGTTCTTTTTTTTTCCGATGGCTTCGAGTTTTTCCTCTGTAAGAACATAGCGTTTTATTTCCCGTTTCTTATCAAAAACAGATCCCGTTTCTCTAAATCTTTTCACAAGATTACGGACCGTTTCACTGTGATGCGCACGATCAGCAGGGAATCTGTTTATAAATCGCCGTCTCACTTCTGTACATGAGTTTTTTGTCACATAGGAATCATACTTTAAGATTCTATGTGCTAAAATATACGGACTTTTTGCATTATACAAGTACTAACACACTATTACTCTGAAACACGTGGTCTCACAATGTTCAACTCATGTACAACCAAAGATTTCGCTTCAACTGATTAACCAGAACACGGTGAGAATGGAGGGATGACAGAACCGGTTAGGCCCAGGGCAGACAAATCCCCGATTCACCTTTCAGAACATCACGGAAATGTTAATCAAGACAAAGTAAAGTATTTTGAATAGTCCTGGCGAATGAACAAAAGATACGCAGTGGTTTCCGATCGAGTTCAATTTCTATTTATGCGTTTATAGGGGGATTCAGGCTAGTATCTCTCTTACTTCCGTGATGAACACATTGTAGAGATGGTTTGTTGCACAGTTGTACCGTTATCATCATTCTCGCTTGCTATTATTTGTTACATTTATGCAGCTGAGAAATTACTTCCACCACACATTTCCAATAATTGTCTCGCAAAGATCGATACAAGATCATTCGCCAGGACTATTCAAAGCTACATTACTTTCCTCATTTCCTTATTTCCTGGTATTCGTACGCCTGAAGTAACCGTGCGTTACTTTCACTAATAAAGGTTCTGCTGTTTGAAGAACGTAAGTGAATGGGTTGGGGAGAAAGTTTTTGACTGCTTGAAAAGAAATAAATGTTTAACAAGATTTCAATTGATTATTTTGTAAGATGAACATGTCATTTAATTTTTATGACTTTTTCACTTCGATGTATTGAAATTCTTTATATGCTTTTTAAAATGCGTAAATAATCGCACAAGAAGTCCATAATGATACAAAACAAGCGACAAAAACAAAAAGTTTTCTACTTTAAAATAGGCAACAGAAGCCAAAATAGCCACAGAAGGGAGGGGGGGGGGGGCAAAATAAAAATGTCCCTACCGACCCAAGTGTGCGGAAACATGTTCTGACTTTTAAATATATTCACCCAGATAAAAACGACGTTTTGCATACCTTCGGGCTCTGGTGTTCAGTAGATGTACAATTTTTGGAATGAGATATTGACAAAGTACAGACAGAGGAATTTGTTCATAAACATGCAAAAGATCAATTGTATTAAATAATATAAATAAATAATATTAAATTGTAATTTAAAGATAAATGTTTGTTTATAAGTTTAAAAATAAATAATAAAACAAATGTAACTAGAATAATTCCCAAATAAAATTAGTTTGTTTTAGGACTTGATATTCCATAAAACCAATGACCTATATTCAATCTACTCATCATAAAGGTAACAGAACTTTATTTACAGGTAGGTGAATTGTGGATGCAACAACAGTCATCCGCTTAAACACCCTCAAAGAGTTTCCTCAATTTCGCTGGACACAGTAGTTGATTGTTAACACCGTGTGTTGCACTCCTATAATAGACGTAGTCATTGTAATCATTAAATCAATGCTGTGCAGCGAAATATGAGCTCCAAAGGGCAATGCGTTGCCTCCTATTCAGTTCTTGGATGCAGTAAACGAGGGGAAGGCAGAATTCCATTTTCTATACGCTGAAATCAACACACGGCCGATGTATATTCTACTTGGGGTATGCGAAGACTTCTTAGGGAGTACGTAAAATTTAAACTAAACATGTATATTTCGTGAATGGTCAGGAATGACGCAAACTTTCTGCTAGAGTGAGTTTGTATTGCTTTCTATTTCCATGAATTTCTGTTTACTCTATCAACAACGAAGTCTTGCAAAGCGTTTCCTTACAAAACTGAAACCCGATTTGCTAACGTATGTTATGGATGAAGGATTGATTTGGCAACTAGCTTATTTGGCGGATATATTCAACAATCTCTAATCTTCACTGCAAATCTTCAAAAAAAAAAAAAAAAAAAAATTAAAGTGACGAGATATGATTTAGTTCGGTCACTGTTAATGTTTATATTTTCACTTCGTATGTTTTGAATTTTTCAAATGTGTGAGGATTGTTTTGAACACTTTGTCCTTCAGGCTATTCCACAAATAGGGTTTTTATAAATATCTTGAGCAGGCTGCATTCAAAATAAGCAATCTAGCACGGGAAGAGGTGATACCACAAAATTGATTGATTTTTTTTTATTGATTTGTTTATGGACGCTCTTTAACAGCTCAGGTCATCAGCGTCCCACTCAACTCAGGGCGTGAAACGGCCGATAAATTTTGCTCAGAGGCCTCTCTTTCAGGCTTGAGGTTCTTTTTCGTGCCGTATATGTACGACACGGGACTCACGGCTTTACTTCCCTTCCGAAGGAAGCCATACTTAGGGTTTTTACGCCTCCATTGGTCCTAGCCGGGTTCGAACCCGCGATCATGGGTTTAGGAGGCAAGTATGGTAACCACTACACCATACCACCGCGTGATACCACAAGGACAGATTTTAAGAATTAACGAAGAAGCAAAGGAAGAAGTGAGAACAGAACGCATACATGTACAAAGATAATCCCAAAACACAATTAACTTAACAAGAATAGAAAATAAACAAGGCAACTTGAATTAAATCAACAGGAAGAGAATGTTAGAGAAGAAGATGAAGTCCAGGAAGAAGGAAGTTATGATACCTAAATTTATAATAGACGGGGATAATTTTGATTTATAACAGGGAGTAGAGAATGGCAAGGAAGGTAAAGAATTTTACCGATAAGAGTTATGGGGTTGGGAAGAAGATGGAGGAAGGAAGATCACAGAAGACGATTAAAGAGTGTTGAAGATTCACGGAAAATGAGCGGCGGGAGGAGATGGAGAAATGGTGTCCGGGTAGGAGGAGCAGAGCGCAAGAAATGGTGCAACCAGGGTCCAAAACTATCAGGATAGTTGGAGGAAGGAAGATTATAGAAGAAAATTAAAGGGTTTTGAAGATTCACGGAAAATGAGCGGCGGGAGAAGAAGGAGAAATGGTGTCCGGGGCGATTTTTACGTCTCTAAAGTCAGCTCTCAGTCATCTTCGCGAGCGAATGTAGTGTGCTGTTGACTGCTTGGGAGTTCAAGGACAGGCAGGCAGGTAGGCGATCCTAAATGGAGAGAGGAGCCGATCTTGGGCGAGATGCTAAACCTCATGTGAGCGGTTAGAACATTTTCTGGAAGATCGATATAATAACTTTTATTTTACTTTATGTTAATAAAGAGAATAAAACATTTTTTTTTAAATTGTGTATGAACATAGTGGGCAAAGTTAAGATAGCGCTGCTGATGCACTTTGGGAAATAATCAAAGGTCTTCTAGTGGTAATCATACTTGTCTTCTAAACCCAAGATCGTGGGTTCAATCCCTGCCAGGATCGATGGATTTTTACCTTCGATAGGGAAGTAAAGCCGTGGGTCCCGTGTCGTACATTTACCGCACGAAAAAGAACCTCAAGCCTGAAAGAAGAGCCTTCCGAGCAAAATTTACCGGCCGTTTCACTCCTGAATTGAATGGGACGCTGATGACCTGAGATGTTAAAGAGCGTCGGTAAATAAACCAAATCAACCTGTATTTATTTATGTATTTCGACCAAAAACATTTACTTTCAGAATATAATTTAAATGTTTTATCTACGATATCTGTAACGTATTTCCTTTATTTATTAATATCATGTTACTCCTTTGTATAATTTAAAACTGGATTATTTAATAAAGATAAATTGTTTAATTTATTTTAGACATAGCTATGTATAATTTGAAAGCAGTTGAATTTGGGTACTACTTTTATTGGAAAAGTGTCTCTAGTGGTACTTGGAGAAAAAAGCTTGAATACTACTGGTCTAAAGACCATATGTTTATTTAAAATCCTAAGAATTGCTTAGGTTAATATCTTTCAGTACTGAACTGTAATACGTAAACACTTCCATATCATGAATAAATGTATTTAGCAATACAGGAGCGTAAGTTAACAGATATTCGGTCAGAACCTCCTTTACGGTTACTCATCTCCGCACCAGGTCGACAAGATTGAGCAGGAAATCCCATGTCAGCTCTAAGCATTGTCGCAGTGTTGAATAGAAAGCGGCCGGAGCTATTTGTCAACAAAGCAGGTTCCTGAGGTGTTGATGATTTCGGTTTTCCTCTATCAAGTTTACGAGTGATGTATCCTCTTTGTTTGTTCTCCATCCATTCCTCGTATCATCGACCCCCATAGTGCTCTCCAGCTTACACCTTGCTAAGTCCCCCTTCCACACATACAAAACAGATACTAAAGAAAGGGTAGAAAGAAAATTAGTAACGTTCCAGAAAGAACAAGGTACTCGTTTGTTAGAAAAAGACGGTGCTAGCTAGATCAGGCTCAAGTTATATTCCAGCTTATCCTCCCTGCCTGAGGTTCTTTCCAGGTTTTCCTCAGTCCTCATAGATGGCAAATGCCTCTAGGTTTCGGAGAGTTACTGAATGTCCCTAATGTCACTCTTGCATGCCTACCTTGCGACCTACGATAAGTTCAATCTTATACACCTTACACGTAAATTAATTCAATTGTTACCTAGTTCTCACTCTACATTAATACATTCACTTTCACGTTAATTGTTAACTTTGATTCCAGTCCTGCTACCTCGCTATTGTCGTCTGGTTATCTCACTGTTCTATAGTAAACACTTGATATAACTTTCTATCACTACCGCTCGTTTTCATTCTGACTATTTTTCTTCCCGGCGTACTATAATTGTGTTAAAAATCATAAAACTTGTTGAGACTTGTGTCTTGTTACTACTCGAGGCTTGATTTGTGACCAGTGTTCTTACTACTTGAGATTTCTGGTAACTCGTAACAACTCGCAGCTTCTCTGCCAAACTTACAAGTTCCATGTAGAACTTAGAACCCCTGTCTAAAACTTACAACTCCTTTGTCGCGGTCTCGAAACATTTGCTTTTATTATAAGTACTGTCGTCCGGTCTGGACGCTATACACAATATTTATAATATGACATACGGTTTCCTATTGGTTGTTATTCATGCAAATAATCTCGACTTTTCTTATTGACCGTGATCTTAAATCTTGATCCACCCGAGTTTTTCTAATTGATTTTCATCTAGAGTCTTCAATAACTCTGTTTATTAGTTATTTCCCGCTAAACATGCCATTCACCTTAGACAGTTGCATCAGAGCTTTTATAATGTAAGACGTCTTTCGTTTTGACAAAAAGGCTATTTACCCGACTTGTCTAATGAAAGAGAGATTCTCTTGACCGTTCCGTTTCTATTCGTCCACTATTCCGAGGCCTAGCGGACCGACAGTTACATACACAAAGGCAAGTCCCTGGGCTATTCTTTGCTCAAGCAAAAATATAACACCGTTTATTTACTGTAGGGTTTAGGCAAAATGTACCCTTTCCAATATACAGGAAAAAGTACAATGACCTACTTGCAATGTTCAATACCAGTTACACAAACAAGTTATCTGAATTGTTTATATATAATGTGTTATTATGATATTGATAATCTACGGATCGGGAATAGTAGTCAGCAATTACTGCCTCAATTGCTTGAAACTGATCGCCCTAGCGGGGTGACACCTCCTTATATGTCAAATTGGAATTGAAATTCGTTGGCTTGGAGACCTCAGAAAAGTCCCTCGCATCCTCGCGCCTTTCTTTAAAAGTTCAAATACACTTTTTTCATTGGCTGGTTCAATTTCATCTACCTGATACTTCCTTCGCTATATTTGAACGTATATAAGACGTATATTATCATTCGAACATTTAAAGAGCTAACAAACCACCAGCCGGCAGGGGTCAGCGCCCTTTCCCCTGGACGGTTTAAATACTTCGGCAAGGCTTATTTTCCTGCATCATATTGTCTGTCGCTGTGAACTTGAAAATTAGGTACGCGTGAACGTCATAAATATGAGGATGTTCACAAGTCCAGTTACTACAAGCGAAAACACGCCAAAGAAAGTCTCTACTCTCAGTTCTTATATTGTAGTTACAGTTTATGACATAAACAAAAATAAAATGTATATTATTATTTATAATGCCAAGGTATGATGATAGGGCTGCATAAATTTACATAATATTTTATTGGAGTGGATCGGAGGAACGGTTTCAAAATCAAGCATTGCGAATAAGAAACGTGACATTCTTTTCTGTCTCTTGAACATCCAAGGATAGATACCCCACAGTTGCGCACAGGAGTTTGTCTCCAGAAAGTTTTCCAAAAAGTGAAAAAACGATCGAGAATCCAAGTTAAAAGTATCAAATTCCAATATGGCAATGCCTCCGCCCACACCGCCAGAGCCACACTTAACTTCTTGGAGAGTTTCTCTGTGAAGCTTGCCACCGTACATCTTCTTACAGCTTATCTGGCAACTGGCGACTTATTCCAGTTCGCTTTGGTAACAAACCGACCACGAATGAAGCGAGTTTCAGGTCCGGAGAAAGAGCCTGAAAGTCAGTTCTTTTGGTGTTGGTGTTAGCTTCGAGAAGCTGTAATGAGAAGCTTCAAATTATCTTTAATATCTGACTCGTATCCGGACACTTTCAGAGGGTTTCTCGTAGTACCAAAAATGTATTTGATGGAATAGGAAAAAGACAGTGTTTTTAAAATGGGTTTTTGTAATTAATATATTACCAGAGCGTGGATTTTGTCGAAGTATTATCTTATTTTTTCTTGCATCCTATACAATGTCTGTAAATATATCGAAGGAGCTGCTGGTAACAGAAATGCATTCTCTCCCCCCTCTCTCGCTCTTTTCTTTAATCACTTTTGTCCATTTTGGCCCATTTTAAGGGTATTACATCGTTTTTATAAGTTTTATGGGCATATTTTTTATAATTTTTAACTTTAGATTTGTTATAATGTAATTTTTAGTGGAGATAAAATATATTTTTGAACCTTGAATAGGATAATATTATCATGCTTATTATAGGCATACTATCTCACGTTAAAATTGAATTTTATAACATTTTATTAGCTTAGTGCATAATATATAACTTGTCAGTTCCGGTGCCAGTCAGGTGTGCAAGTTGAGACATGTTCAGTTCCGCCTACAACAAAATTAAGGTCACGCTATAAATAATATGCCGCTTTGAAAGTCTGCTTTCGTCTCAACAAAATTTTAGCATTTCCTACGCAATGTTACAGAAGACCTATGTAGATTTTGTTCTTTCCTGTAGCATAGCATGAAGATGGTTTAAAATGTTTAAAAAGAGAAGGCAATATATTTTACAGGAACGTGCACTCGGGGCTCCGACTTGTAGTAAATCTAACGGAAGGAAACATTAAAACCGCTGCAGTCATTGTGAGACAGGATCGTCAAATAACATTAAGAAAACTTTCAGAAAGTCTGAACATTTTACTGGAGCCACTAACACGCTGGTAAATGAAAAATGCACATATGACGTGTTTGCACACAGGGGGTGTCAAGAGTGCTTGTTAAAATGACGTTACAAACCCTCTGCTTACTGCGGCTGAAGTACCGAACGGCAGCGGAGAAAGCTCAGCTCCACCTGAGCGGTAAATCAGTATGGAGTTGTATTGAATTTTGTTAATGTTCTATTATGTATTTTTTTTAAACTAACCTAACCTATGAAAAAGTAGTTTTATTGTATTAGGAATAGTGTAGAAAAATTATGAAGATTACAAAAGAGAAAAAGAGAATACAAGTGAAGGAAAAAAAAAAAATCTTATTCCTGAGGCATCAAAGCCACGACCTGAGTATTGATAGCACGATGCTCTAACCAACTGAGCCTACAAGGCTCTGTGCCTAATGTGGAAATTATTTACCTAAAGTAATCCCTACTACCAAAGTCAATCGCAACCAGTCGGCTTTCTTCGCTACCACTCGGGACTGCAGCCGCAGCAAGGCGCCGGCCTGTGCGGTAAAGTAAACAAAACAACGTTCGCAGTTGAAGATGATGTTATAGGAAGATGCGGAGTTTGTTTTACAGATAATCACTGCTTATAAAAATGACTACGTCATTTCGAACTTAAGAGCACACTTCAAAGGTCTGTGTGAAAATCCCTATCATTACCAACATCATAAAAAAAAGTGGTTGCTTCTGCTAGTAGAGTTATGGACATCTAATTTTTCGATATGCAAGAAATTGTTATCAGCATATAGCACCTACATACACAACTGCAACTGGGAATACTATTGAGATATCCTGTAATGAAGGATGTCCCTCGCACTGCCTATAGTTCAGAGTTAGCTCCGTGTGACTTTTCCCTTTTCACAAAATTGAAGAAAGACCCCTATGGGTAGCATTTTACATGACCAGAAGTAGTTATGAATGCTGCGGAGCCGATTCTGAAGAACCTGTCAAAAAATGTTTCCAGCATGTCTTTGAGGACTGGCAGAAACCCGTTGACAGATGGTTTGCATCCAAAGGGAACTACTTTGAGGAAGACCATCAAAATTGTGAGAACGGAAAAAAAAAAAAAAAATGATAGCCCTCGTATTTTAAAAACGCTTATCAAGTTCATATTTCTACTTGAATTAAATATAATGATATGTATTTATATTTTAATATAATTTATGATTCATTTAATGGAAAAAAACCTATTTGATAGAGATAATGACTGTTCTACCAGAAATCGCACTACAACCTACTTACATATTAGTTTAATTATTATTATTATTATTATTATTATTAGTAGTAGTAGTAGTAGTAGTAGTATTATTATAAACAATTTTCAATGTCTCCAGTTATCAGCATATCGTACCTACATACATAATTGTAACTGGACAATCCTGAAAACGTTTCAAGGTCATATCACATGC
Source organism: Metallyticus violacea (assembly GCA_030762175.1). Lineage (NCBI taxonomy): Eukaryota > Metazoa > Arthropoda > Insecta > Mantodea > Metallyticidae > Metallyticus > Metallyticus violacea. The sequence continues at coordinate 24,108,461 of CM060835.1, read as the reverse complement.
AAAAGACCACAACACTGTGCAACAAGCTGGAAGCAGCACCACAATAATGCACTGCCGCATAACGCAAATGTTGTTGCTGAATGTCTCACAAAAGTCAATGTGAAGTGTGTTCCTCACTCTCCCTATAGGCCAGATTTAGCCACACATGAACTTTACCTGTTACCCACATTGAAGAAACCCCTCGTGGAAGGCATTTTCCATTATCAGAAGCACAGGCGTTTCTGAAGAACCTTTCAAAATATTTCCAGCATGTCTGTGAAGTTTGGCAGAAACGCTGGTACAGGTGCTTTTGTTGATTTGATTTATTTATGGACGCTCTTTAACAGCTCAGGTCATCAGCGTGCCATTTGATGCAGGGCGTGAAACGGACGACAAATTTTGCACAGAGGTCTCTTTTTTCAGGCTTGAGGTTCTTTTTCGTGCCGTAAATGTACGGCACGGGACCCACAGCTTTACTTCCCTTCCGAAGGAAGCCATACTTACGATTTTTACGCCCGAAAAAAATCCATCGAAACTGGGCGGGTTTAGAAGGCAAGCATGGTTACCACTACACAACCAGGACCGACTGGGACAGGTGCGTTGTATGCAATGTGAGGAAGATCAACAAAAGTATGAGAACGAATAGAAAGGTACATTTTTCTACCTGAATTATATACATATCACATCATTTTCATATATTTTATGATTTATTTAATAGAAATAAATGCCCTATTTGACAGAGAAAATGAATACTCGACTTGAAATCGCACATAAGCTTAATTACATATTATAACAAAATTTCAATGACTCCAATTATGCATGTAAATTCTAAAGGCATATTGTGAGGGATGGCCTCAGCGCACTGGGGTCCCATTAGCGGTTCGTAAGAGATCAACAGAACCAAGTACCGGAGACAATACCGTTGTCGTGTTTTGTTTAAACACACACCCGCAGCGGTGTTAAGAAACTTCTTGTGTTTGAGTACTCAACGCGCAATCCTCGTGAGAGCAGGGATGTTGGAAAACCAGCAATTAGCGACGAGTCGCGGCCTTGAACATGCTTCCTGGCGCCGGATGCCTTATTCTGAGGTCGTTGAGACGTGGCAACAACGTGCATGTCCGGTCTTGGCATCATCTTCACAACAATATTAGGAAACATAATCCTCTCACAGCTGAAACTAAAGAATGTTGTTCGCAAAAACAAAAGCCATTAACTCCAGGCAGCACTGGGTCTGTCAGAATGGACACAAACACCTGAATCGTGTTAAAATTATTGTTTTTAATACAGATACACTCTTTTTTGTGTTGTATTTAATGTCGCTTTGCATTGGTCTTCCTTCGACGTCTGTATTTTGTAAGTGTAAGTCTGTAGTTATGTGCATTGAAATGAAACGAATTTATGATGAGCTAATGAGGTCGCAATCCTTGGCGCCTTAAAGCTATCTTGTGTTCATTTTCTCATGGTAAGGTAAAACTCTAAAAAATACCGTACTCAGACAGTTTGACCTGACCGGGAATACAATTTTATTCACAAAATATACCATTTAACTTTTGGGGGGTACTAGCAGTGGTGTGGTTATTGTCTTAAAAATAAATTGTTAGAAGAGCCTATAAAAGTACTTAAGTTTTCCTGACAATTAAAATAAAAGCTTCCGAAATACCTCCATTCATTGTTAGCTATTAGTTATTCCCTTCTTCCTCCTTATTAGGTTGATATAAATAAATACATAAATAAAAATATTTCTTTTGCAGCACTGCGGAACTGATCAGTATTAGGGGAGAAATTAAAACTTAGTGGGGATTGATAAAACGTTTTTCCCAAATTTCATATAGTAATAAGTTGTTATGAACTGGAAAAAGCTAATGCTGTGTGTTCATTGATGCTTTCCTCCGCGGCGTGAGTTTTTTTTTTTTTTTTTTTTTTTTTTTATGAACGAACCCCCAATCGTTTTCCGCGCCGTGGAGAAGACAATCCTGCTTGCTTACTTGTTGGCGTTGATTACTGTCACACTCGTAGCGCAGCTGTTCCCGGGTGTGTCTTAATTCAACAGTATACATAAAGTATATTATGCCTTGTGTGTTTAAATGGCACAGCTTGTGTTTATATACGATTCATGTATATTAACTCAGAGGTGAAAGATTCATTGGACCATTATTTTACCATACAGGTGATTCTGTTAGTTATGTGAATACCATACTAACCTCTTTCTTCAGAGAATAAACCGACAGAGAGCGTGATCGTGCATTTTTTTTTCAATAGGATTTTTACCATTGCTCACACTGCGAATAATTCTATTAGAGCAATTCACAATGTGTTTCTACAAGGCAGAGTTATTAGTAGTGATTTGTGACTTCCTCGATCCCCCGATTTAACAGTCTGCGATTATCATCTCTGGGGTAAATTAAAAAATGTCATATACAAGACGAACAGCACAACGTACAAGAACTCAAATATGATATTCGATAAAATTAACTACAGCAGCAAGTAATTTTATTACAGAATGTTAAAAATGTACGGAGAATGAAGGCGGGCAGTTTCAAGCTTCATTTGATAATTTGGTAAGTAGTAAGACTGTTAAATTGTTGTATGGTTCATTTGTTTTATTGTTTTATTCTGCAGCTAATCACCGAGACCCGGCCGGCTAACCAGCTAATGAGCGGTGTGCTCACCTATAGACAAAATACTCCGGGGGAAAACAAAACTGATTGCACTGTACCTGCTCCTGTTCCGAAAAAAGCTTTAGATTCAATTTTGCTGGCATAGAAATATATATTTCCTCACCTCTTAGAGACCGCCATGGGTGGCCGAGGTCGTTAAGGCGCGGATTCGTGAGTGGGAGGTCTGGGGTTCAAAACCCACCAGGACCGTCCTCCCTGACTGAGGTTTTTTCCAGGTTTTCCTCAGTCCTCATAACTGGCAAATGCCGGGGAGGTACCCTAAACTTAGGCCTGGAACGATTCCTTCCTTTTAAAAAAAAATATTTCCAATATTTCATTTCGTCTCATGTATCATCAGTGTCTACCGTCTGCGGTGCTTCAATAGTAAAAATGACCCCTTTGAAGTATACAAGGAAATTTCCCTAAGCTGAAACACCCGCATAGTTCCCTACTAAAAAGTAATTATGTAATTTAGTTCTAAACTGGTTTAATGCTAAAAGCAGAATTTTTTTTTAAATCAAAAGAGAGGAAAGTAAGGGAGGGAGCATTTAGTCCAGAATTTAAGGTGGTTTATTAGTAAAATAAAATTTAATGCTGTATATTTATGTTACGCATCCTTAAAGCTCCCAGGCATGATGTTTAATTGGCATAGGAGATATGGAAGCATCCTGCTTCTTTCAGTCCCTTAGCTTAGAGGGTAAAATCAGGGAAGGTTAAAAAAAAAAAGTATATGATCTACATTGAAATATTCGCATAGGTTTGCAGAAATATTCTGCAATTTGACCCAAATGCAAACTCGATGTGGAATATCAGGTTTTTTTTTTTTTTTTTTTTTTTTTTTTTTTTTTTTTTTTTTTTTTTTTCCACATTTCAAGGAGGTTGAAATTAGGGATTTTTCTTCGCTTGAATGTGCACCAATCACAAGAGAAACCTTACAGAATATCTTGGGTTTCCTAAAACGGAGCAAGCTTCAATTCTGCAGTATTAGAAGGATAGTGAAGAAAACTCATACGAGGGTAGGTCCATAAGTTTCCGGCCTCGCCGATAAGAATTATCGCCTTCATAAAATCCCTATCTGGTGTCATACCTTATCTGTTAAGTAAATAATTGCAGCTGTTCAAAATGCAGTATCAAGCTGTTATTAAGTTCTACACAAAAGAAGGAATTACTCCAAATGAAATTAAACAGCGATTGGACGGCGTAAAATGGGGAAGCATCCCCCTCATATTATACCGTAAAAGAATGGGTCAAACTTTTTCGAATGGGTCGAGAAAGCATTGAAGACGAAGAGCCTGCAGGTCAGCCCTTGGAGGTGCTCACTCCTGAAAACATCGCTCTTGTGGAAGGAGAAATTATGGAAGACCGGCGACTCAAAGTTACACAAATAGCAGCAACGTTGGGCCTTTCTAAAAAAACAGCCCTTCGAATTATTCATGAACATTTAAACATGAATAAGGTTAGTGCAAGATGGGTGCCTAGACTTCTTTCCTCAGTCCAAAAGCAGCAATGAGTCATCTGTTGTCAGGTATTTTTGGAGCTCTGCCGTGGCAACGAGAGAGAAGTTGTGCAAACCATTGTTACAGGAGGTGAAACTATGGTCCCCTATTATGATCCCTTGTTCAAAAGAGAATCAATCGAGTGGCGTAAACCTGGCGAAGCACCGCCTCTAAAGACTAAGGTCACTCACTCAACCAAGAAGATCATAGTCGCAATTTTTTGGTATTATGAAGGAATGCTTTTCATTGACTTCAAGCAGAGGAACACCACAGTAAATGGGAAGTACGATGCTGGCCTATTGCAAAGACTACGTGCTTCCATCAAAGAGGAAAGGCGAGGAAAGCTGAATGGTGGTGTGCGCCTTCTTCACGACAAAGCACCTGTGCACAAAGCTCTTGTTGCAAAGGAAGTGATGAAGTACGGCTTCAAAGAAATCGACTATCCACCCTACAGCCCACATCTAGCTCCCAACTTCCTCTTCTCAAAACTCTAGAAGGACCTTCGAGGAAGGAAATGTAAGTGTGACGAAGAAGTGATGGATGCTGTTTATGCCCATTTTGCAGACAAGACTTCTGACTATTTTACGGGGGAAGGGGTTAAAATTTAATTTAAAGATGTGAGAAGTGTGTAGCAATAAAGGATAACCATATTGAAAAGTGAAATATTTTTGTCTTTATCATTCCTAGTTCACGACTCTGCAATTCCTTTTACACTGTAGCTTGTTGTGCGGAAATGTGGGTCTTTTGCGTGACTTGGCCTTACAGAGTTTTCAGGACATCTCCGCGGTATTCCCTAGCTACGGTTGAATGTGCAGTTACGACATGCTGGTAAACCATTTCTTGAATATCGAAATATCCCAGCAGAAGCAACCGTTTTTACTTTGAGTGTGTGTGTGTGTTGCTGATGATTCATCAGCAGTGAAAGACACTGCGCACTTTCCTGTAACATCATCTTCAACCGCGTGCAAACCTACACACTCTTGGAGCCCACCGTGTACATACACGTCTCAAGTGCAACTTTTCGGTTACCAATGAAAATTTCAGAAATTCTGACAGTGTTTGTTATTCTGACGATCCTCTCTCACAATGACAGTAGCGGGTGAAACTTTCTCTTCCGTTAGAGTACCAACTGGAGTGTCGTTTCTACCTTCCTTTGATATTGATTGCCTGCCTCTTTAAAAATTGAAACCATCTTCAAGTTGTGCTATAGGGAAGAACAAACTCTCCATAGGCCTCCTATAATCTTACATAGGCCTCAGCTGAAGATTTGTTGAGATGAAAGCAGAATTTTAAAGCTGCATATTGTTCGTCGTGTGTCACCTCCATTTTGCTGGGCGGAACTGAACATGTCTCAACTTACAGGCGGGAACGGAAGTGACAACAGTGAAACTACGCGCTAAACTAACAATATATTGTAAAATTAATTAGCCTGTAATAATATGATCGTTCTTTATTGAACAGTTCCCATATATCAGAAAATAAGCTTTGAAAGGAAAATACCTAAATGAAATTGAAAACGGTGTTTTGTAGCTCCAGGCATGCTTGTTAATTACACTAGAAGAACTGTTCCTCTTTAGGCTTTGGAAAGATGTACAGAAACACAGGAAAGTTTCAACCGCGCGCCCGATTTTGCTGGCTTAGCTAATCGGTCTGTCGCTGATAAGCGTCTAGCTAGTGAGGCAGTGTTTCTGTGAAGCGCTCGCTGTATTTCATTTGTCTGGAATGAGGGAAAGTATGGGAACAGAGATTAGAACAAAAAAAGTCATTGCGATCTTTCGCAGAGATGAAATATCTTTGAACAAAGAAGGAATGTACAGTTTAGACGAAATAAAAAATGAGAATTGAAGCTGTCCCTGGCTCCTCGTTGGTTACACATTAATTGAAATAGTTAATATTTGTAATTTTAAAATCAGCAACTCAATAATTATGTGCAAATATGTTGTGCACTTTCTTTCAGTGGAGGAACTTTAATGACATAACTCGTATATGTAGAATTAATATTGTATAGTGTTTAAATGCGTTCATAAAGTATAATTTTGTAATATTTAAGACATAACATGTAGTATTATAGCAAAGTAAGGAAAAACTGTCATCTTTCTCCGAACACTCTTAAGACTTGGTGAAAATCAGACAATGCAAGGTAATCTCTTCTGTATGCAGTTAAGAGTTAGAAATGCTCATGCCTCAGAGCAGACACCGACCTGTTTGGTGGCAAAGTTGCAGGTGTCCGAGTAAAACGGTCATTGACAGTAACGTATGAAATTTATTTAACCATCTTATTGAAAAATAGAGGAGCATTTGGCTTGTCCAAAATTGTCCAGCGAATAGAAATGAAATACAGTGAGGTAAGCATTGAGCAACGTTAACACAAATTGGCGGGAGTATTTCGCGCCGTTGCCCGTGAATAGCTCATTTTGTATTGTGTATAAAAGGGATAGATTTTGCCCAAAAGTCGCGCAGTCTCAGAATTTTCCGGGCCGAGATACGTGTGGCTGCCGTCGCCTGGAGATCAGCGGAAGAACGGCCAAGTAGCCGTTCTGGTGACAACAAAGCTTGAGTGTCCGTCACCACGCTAATTGCAGTATGTGATGCTTAAATAATAATAATAATAATAATAATAATAATAATAATAATAATAATAATAAGAAGAAGAAGAAGAAGAAGAAGAAGAAGAAGAAGAAGGTTAACCCACCAATTTACTATTTCTTTCTGGTGTATGGTCGGATACTTTTCAGACAGACCTCATATTTTACTATGAGAGAAAGTGTAATTTTAAAAGTATGTGAAGCTTTAATAATAATAATAATAATAATAATAATAATAATAATAAGCACCATTCGGAACAGGTATTTTCCAATATGTCTTTATGATTATTATAATATATGCTCGGAGTATTATCTCAATGAAACAAAACTGAGTAGCTTAATTTTTGTTTGCAGTTATTTACTTTCTTATGCTAACTACCCCTGTATCTGATTTTTTTTGATTGATTTATTTATGGACGCTCTTTAACATCTCAGGTCATCAGCGTCCCATTCAACTCAGGGCGCGAAACGGCCGACAAATTTTGCTCAGAGGCCTCTCTTTCAGGCTTGAGGTTCTTTTTCGTGCCGTAAATGTACGACACGGGACCCACGGCTTTACTTCCCTTCCAAAGGAAGCCATGCTTAGGATTTTTACGCCCGAGAAAATCCATCGGTCCTGACCGGGTTCGAACCCGCGTTTTGGGTTTAAGAGACAAGTATGGTAACCACTACACCACCAGGACCGACTCTCTGTCTCTGAGAGAGCATGGAAGGTATGATTGAATTATAATGATGCAGATAGTTCAACGGTTCGTTGGCGCTGCACTTACTGAAAGGCCAAGAAAAATACTTAGCAGGGAACTCAACTCAAACAGAATTCGATTCAACAATGCCCATTTTTACAACTAGTTGAATACTTTGAATAAAAATGGGGAAATAAAGTTTTTGTTATAATAAAAATAAAACACAGACTATTGCAATATTAAATTCTATTTTGTTGTATGAACCTTTTCTCAGAACATTCTGGTTACACAATCCTTGTACACATTCATTATATTCGTTTGAAATTTCGAAACTATATATTTAGTCATTTATGGAGAGGAAAAATGTTCGACACAATAGATTAAAGTTAGCAAGAGCTGTGTGACTTCGTGACAGGAGCCTCTTTTGTTGTGCGCAAGACGTCACACGTTTGTTACAGGAAGTCTAGTAGATTAATGACCTGCACAACCCACCTGTCAGATCGTACTCCCTTCATTAGCGAAAATATTGATTACTGGCTGGGAAATTCTACTCAGTCACCTGACTAAGGCATTTCAGAAGTGAATGAGCTACGGTGACTCATAAAGACCCGGATGTTTATGATCCAAAAGTGCTTTAAATTGATTTTAAAATCTATAGCAAAAAGTACCTAAAACTACCTAAAATATTTTAAAATCCATGAAAAGTAATGAAGGTTAGCATGTATTATTGTTATATGCCCACCTTATTCTGATGCGCAGATTCTCAAGGAAGGAAGCGCCGATTATCGTCAAGATTATTCTTATATTGGGTGAGCAATGCTTGACGCAACCGCGGGACCGGCTAGTAGTGCTATGTCGGTGGAGGCGGGGAGTATATTTCCCCTCCTCTCCGCGAGGCTTCAGTGCGAGTTGAAATCTTGCGCAAGTTGCACGTGTTTGTTAGGCGATGCAATACAGTATATCGAGTGAAAGTGTGTCAAGTGAAATAGGGCAATACAAGTATTCTATTCTCCAAAGAGTATTCATGTAGGATTCATACGTGCGTACAGAATCAGCGCACGCTGTAAGGTAATTATTTCAAGAGGAATTTCCTAATTCCCCCTATTTAACCCTCTGCGATATTTATCTCTGGGTGGGTATCATTAAAGAGAAAGTGTACAAAACAAATCCACACACATTAGATGAATTTAAAACTAACATTCGTCAAGAAATTGCTGCCATTTCTCAGAGGGAACTGCAGAATGTAATGAGCAATTTCCTAAGCAGGTGTCAGAATTGCTTGAACCACAAAGGACGGCAGTTCCAACAACTCCTTGCTTAATATACGTGAGTAATTTACTTTTCTTTGTAAGTGTTTATATTATGTATGCTAGAAATAACTTACGCGATAAACCGTATTATGTTTACTGTGGACTTCCTGTCACCCGCACCGCCGACACAGCTGCCAGCCTCGCCGGCCGGCCGCACGCTGCGAAACGGTTGCATGAAGGATCGTTCACACTCTTACACTCGGAGTATATTTAAAGTATGCAAAGTCAGTAGATGTCAGTTCTTAAATGTGTTGAAGTTTTCCACCAATGAGCACTTTAGAAATCAATCACATTGAAGAGTACGCCTGACTTTTAACCCCACCTTGAAATGTTGTGTTTCGGGGGCAGAGATACATGTGGACATACGTATTTGAAGACATCTCTTCTTGAGGAGTTGTAACACAAACTGGTCGACTTTTTGAAACTGTGCCCCAGCTTCTTCCACGACCCTGTGCATAGCGTGAACAAGATGCGCCATCTTTGAATAAAAACATTTAATAGCTTTTGTAGCTTTTATTATGTGTTGCTGCAGTACGTTGTCATGTCGAATTTCCTCGGACAAGGAACGGTCGACAAGTCGACAGATTGATGAATGATTAACCGCCTCCAAAACTTCGTTGTTCAGCAGAAATACCTAACCCGGGCTGTTGACTATCAAAGTCCCCACAATGACATGGGCTGTGGATTAGTCTCCAATGTCGCTAGTTTCACCAATGGAGATAAAGGACTTGCTAGCTTTAAGTTCAAATCATTGGTTTTCATAATGGCAAGCATTTTAAAGTCTGGAGTCTACAAAGTGAAGTCTGTCTGTATACTTTCTGTAGTTTCAAATTACAGTTTCGTTCAAATTAATATTTGGAGTTGTTTTATCCAATTTTTTAATTACAATTTTCTCTTCTAGTGGTCACAAAGAAAAACACTTAGAATATAATTTTGTTTGACGTTCAATCAACACAAAATGAAATAAAATAATTAACGGGTCATCGGCAAGTTCCTCCGCACTCGGATGATGTGCACAGCACATTAGAGATCTTATATTTCTGACATTGCTTCCTTCGAAATCGGTTTTTAGCAGATTGCTAAGGTTTTGATATTGGAGTGTGTGCTTGTCTTGGTGGTTAAGTGAACACAATAACTGTAGTCCTGCTCGCGGTCAGTGCTGTCACCCAAATTCGCTTCCTCAGTGAAATTTCGGTTACACAATGCTGCGGAGCGACTTCTCGATTACCCTTTACTCCACGAATTCACACGAAACTTCACTATTCTGTGGTAATTCAACAATAGCAGATTCTTACTTCAGATATTATTGAAATAACCCAAGTTTTCTCCATATTTAATACATAAGAGTAATGTCATTATAAATGTTTAGAAGATAGTATTTTCAAATATTTTTATCGCTTTGTAACGCAATAACAATCAGTCATGTGAAACTCGAGGCAAACTTTCTTGGGTACACCCATGACGAGAGATGACGTATCAAGTGGTGCATACACATAAGGAATTTATGGGCAAGATGTTCTTTCTATCGCCTTCTCTCATCTCCCGCATTCAAAATCCTCAGCAAATTTACATGTTGTTGTGATAATATAACACAGTTCGCTATTTGCAAGCTGACAGCATACTGTTTCATTGTAATATAAAAGGGTGATAAATTATTACACCTGTAAAATCAGTAGTTAGCTCAAAAACTATGTGAACAGCGCAGAACATACTTCTAGTACGTTATGGAGACCAGTATGTGATATATCATTAATGTATTTAGATATCCGTTATACAAGGTGTATTAAGGATAATAAATGTTACCATTAGCAATCCACATGCACAGTTATTTTGGTGTTATAAAGATTTATTCCATTTGACCTGTTTCCATTCTCCGTAACTGTGCTGTATTCGCGAAGCATATAGGCCTGGTAGCAGCCCGTGGAAAGACTTATTAATAAATCACAAAATATCAACTGCTAAATGGAATATTTCTAAGCTGTCTTTTAATATCTTCTGGGAATTAAAATACAATTTACATATCAGTTTGTTCCGAAAGTTATCTCAATTTTATAATTCAAAATTGTCTATATTAATAAAATTAACAACAAAATCTCCAAATGCCGTTCCATCTGTTAAATGATTATTGGAAAATTTCTTCTTCAGGGAACTAGCGAGGTGTTTGAAAAAGTCAGCAGGTGAATTTGTTGGATTAAGCAACGTTTTATAACTCAATTTGTTTAGCTTTAGAGCAAGATGCACTCTACCAATTTCTTGACAATATTTCTCTGAAGTAACAGGTTCAGAAGGATTTAGAAAAGTGTACTGGATAAAACTAGCCCCAGACCATCTTATAGTTGCCACGAGAAAAGGTTCCTAAACTTCCGGCCTGACCATATTAGGTAAATGATATAATGAAAAACACGGGTATCATTTTTAAGAATCCTCCTTTATTCCAATGTACAGCACGAAACCTCCCTGATGTCAAATTTAAATTGTAAGGAAATTACTTGACCAAGAGATTTGCGCTTTGCGATGTCATGAAGAGCAACTCAAAAAGTTTTGTATTCTTTTGTTGCAGATGTTGCTTAATTAGCAACGATGATAACAGCGCAAGAGAGAACTCAGTGCGTGCTGTGCCACGCTGAAACGAAATCGCCAATTACATTCGAAAGGAATTTCAGACGAACTTACGAACGAGAGTTACCAGATTTGAAGACAGTTAGGTGTGGTCTGATAAGTTCCTAGCCACGGGATGTACCGACATCCTGGCTTGGGCAAGAAACACATCCTGAGGAAACGGGGACGAAATCAGGGACATCTACATTAGAAGTAACTCCGTGAAGCATCACGCTCAACAGTCCATAAGATAAAAGACTGCATTTGTGTGCCTATAAAGCTCAATTCGTTCAGTATCTCTCAAATGTCCAGTCGATATTCGGTCTCAACCCATGTCTTATGTAGCATGTCCGAAGTGATTGAGTTCATGACTGCCACACTTTTCTGGCGAAGATGGTAAAGATCGCGTACAGGTGTAACGTAGACTATATCTTTCACATACCCCCACAGAAGTCCAGATGCGTTATGTGGTCCTCGGGCTTCAGCGCCTGACGGAGCCAATGTATGCATAGACAATACAAAACTTTTTGGGTTACTCTTCATGACATTTCAAACTGCAAATCTCTAGGACTAATAGTTTCCTTACAAATTACATTTGAAATAAAGGAGGTTTCATGTGGACACCCCACATTTCTCACATCTCTGGAATGGCTGGTATTAGTCACTGGGGCAATGCTTGAGCTGTATGTTGAATGATGCAACTCTTCGAAGCCACAGTGCTCATTGGCACTGGTGCATTCTCTTGCAGCAAACTCCTTGATTATGCATTCCACACATCTTTTCCTTAATACCACTAAGGAATTGATGCAGTAGCTCAGCATAGTACTGCCTAGCCACCATATTGGAAGTATATAACCAGAATTCCTCTTCAGTTCCCAAAAAGTGTAGCCATGGAGTGTGTGGAGCTGACCTTTCTAGGAGATGCTTCGCCCTTCTTCCGCCATTCCATTGGTTCTCTTTTTGAAAGTGGAACATAGTAGAGGATCTAAGTTTAGTCCCCTGTAACGACAAACTGCAATACTACCCTCTCGTTAACGCAGCAAAATTTCAAAAACTTAAGACAACATTCCATGCGCACTTGCATTTGAACTGCTTAAAGAATTCGGAAGCACCCATCTTGCACTGACCTCATGCATATGCCAATGTTGACGAAGAATTAGATATACAATATTTTAGAAAGGCCCACACTTGCAGCTGTTTCTTTTGTCTTTAGACGTCTGTCACTCAGAATTTTCTCCTCGACAAGGGATTTTTTTTTGTATCACATCCACCGACCTACTTTTATAGGTCATCTTCAAGGCTCTCTCTGTCTAAATGAAATAGTTTTGTCACTCCTATAGTGGAATATGAAGGGAAACTCCTTCTTTAGTTAAAAATTGAATCATTACTATGTTTTAAAATTTGAACATCACGTCTGGGTTAAAGGAACTTCTCCAAGCAAATGGTCTGTCCTGATGGTGTAGTAGCAATTATACTTGCCTTCTAAACCCAAGATCGCGGGTTCAAACCCGGCCAGGATCGATGGATTTTTTTCGGACGTTAAAATTCTAAGGATGGCTTCCTTCGGAAGGGAAGTAAAGCCGAGGGTACCGTGTCGAAGATTTATGGCACGAAAAAGAATCTCAAGGCTGAAAGAAGAGGACTTATGACCTGAGATGTTAAAGAGCGTACACAAATAAACCAAATCAACAAATCCAAGCAAACGAATGGTGCGACTGGAAAGGAAATGCAGTGTTTACACCCCTGAAACATAAATATCAGACAGCATGAACATCGTAACAATGAATCATGGCCTTCTATATCAGTCCGGAAACTTTTGAACAGCACCTCCAGTAACCTTCTTTTATTTTAACTTCTATCACTGGTATTGGATTTCATCATTCTCATGGTAATGAGCCTGTTGTTTGCAGCTATCTTGGAGTTTGCGGTACGATCCAGAATGAATCATTCCTGTTCTGCAAAAAGAGTGAAGAACAAATTTCAAGCGATGAAGTTTCTAATCCTCAATTTATATGACTCCATTATTTTTTCCTTCCCACTTTTCCCATTTTCTCCAAGTCATCACAATTTCTACTCTGAGGCTTTGCTTCAGCAGTTTGCGTCAGTTAATCTTAACACATTTTAACTTTCTACTTTTCATATCTTCTTCACCCATACCTCCAGTACGAAAAAAAAAAAAATTGAATTACGTCATACAGTTTAAAAATAATGATATGCTAGCCACTATTAATTTCTCAACAGTATAAGAGCATCATACATGCAAGGATGTGGCATTAACTAAACAGTGTTAACAAGATATGGATCCCATTTTCAAAACGTTTAACAAATGGGAATACCACTGAAGGTAAACACATGTTATTTATGTCCGATTTGTAGACAACGTAAACGTAGAACTATATTGATCATATAGTAGCATTTATTATCCTATATTTTATCAGTGAAGTGCCTGTTATTCTTCGGTGTTTCATATTTTATATCTTATATTTAACTATTACGGCATCGGTTGATCTGCACGAATGAGAGGCATTCATAGCCAACAGCTATAGGCACGGTCGCCGAAAGCGTCAGTGCCTGCAGTGGTATCCTGCGGAATGGATGGATTAAGCCAAATGTTGTGATTATATGTATTAACATTTAGGATTCAATTTGATTGGATTGAATTGTTACGTTCGCAGGGGGATACAGGGGTCACTGCGAAAGTTTTGAGATGAGGAAAAGTGAATGTTGACCCACTTAAAAGAAATGTAGTATTGAGTGAACCCAACCCTTATGAGTATAAAGGTACCGGTAGCAACTCTCCTTACTCCCGCATTCAGATTGTGAGGATATAAAGAACTCTTCGGATGCACAGGCAGCCTGTCGTTACGCTGGAGCTGGAGAGAGAGCATTTTCACGCTATGATACTTTACGATTTCAAGAGTGATTTAAATGAGTGCCAAAGCCTTGAGCGCTTGCAACAGATTTTGGGAGACCTTGCTCCATCTAGGGCAACATTTTTCCGCTGGTTTGTGAAATTTAAAAGGGGCTGAACTTCAATGCAAGATGAGGAGAGAAGATCGGCAACGGCAGTAACTGAGGAAAACATTGTCGCGGTGGAAAAATGGTACGCGAAAACAATCGCATAACATTTAAGGACATCAAGCGGTATCAAAAATCGTGCAAGAGCGTCTTCGAGTCAGGAAGGTTTCCTCCCGTTGGATGCCCCACAACAAAAGCTCATCCGCTTCGAATGGTGTGAAGAAATGCTGTAGAGATTCGAGCTCAAGGCACGTTTCTGATATCATCAAGGGTGATAAAACACGACCAACCGATTCAGAAAACTGTTTTTCTGTAATTAAAACTTAGCGAGAAACGGTCTTTAGACTAATAATAATTTCAATAAAAAATTGATGTAAACAGATGTCCTTTGAGTAAAAGAAATAGTGCAAATGCTTGAAGAAAAAAGTGAAACTTATACAAAATTACTCTAATTTTAACAAAAAAAAAAACTAAAATAAAACGTAGGCCCCTAAATTTTATCAATATTTAATAATTATATTCCATTATTCCACACTCCAAATATTCATTAAACTTTCATTGCTTGTTATAAGCTGATAAATCATTGCCATTATTTTGTAAATTACAGATTTAAAATGCAATTTATTTTTAAAATATTTCAAGTATAAATATCGCATTATTTCAACTTTTCCAGCGAAATGGAGCTCTTGCATTCATTGAGAAGATTTTGTGGATGCTAAAAACTGTAACTACAAGTAAAGAATAGTTTAGGAGATGTTTCCCAAGTTTTTCATAGGCGAACCAATAGATAGAGCTACAAGCATGTCTCGTGTTATATTTATACTGTAATCCGTGATGCGCGTAGAGAGGCGTGTACGCATAGATTTGAAATGATAATCGCCAAAGCAGTAAATTCCTTCCTTCCGTCAGTTCGTTCGGGCACTAAAATACAAAAACCGGCAGGTTGCTCCAACCTCGTGAAAAAACAAAAACAAATGCAGTTCTCATATTCCATCCATCACCAAATCAGCGCGCTGTATTATCGACAGCGCCCTGTATTATCGACAGCGCCGGCTACCACACGTATGAGCGGCAGGGTCAGCAGTGGCTTAAAAACGATAGATAACCATTTCCCAAAAAATAATATTTTATTTATGTCCGCGCGCGGCTTTCAGCGAACTGATTCGGTTCCGGAAGGGTTTGCAGACATTTGTTTTCGTGTGGCTTCCAAACAGCTGGTAGCCGGGCCTTCTCGTCATCATTTGTTTGGTTTTGAAATATTTTACTGTAACATGTAGGCGGGTTTCAATAACTGAAATGAACAGGACTATTCTTATCAAAGGAATGTTTTACATGTGCAGCCAGGCGCATATTTCTGGTTAATCAAACATTTCGTGGAAAAACAATTTCATTTCTGACGCATTTTAACTCCAAATATCATGTGCTCTCTTGTTGTCATCATACGATACCAAAGTTGACAGCCAAGGCTTAAAGGGCGTGCAACACCTGAACTGAGTAATAGAGATAGAGGAGTAGGAATCGAAATGGATCATTGCAAAATTATTACCTCAAAATTTATAACACGTAATATCAGGTCTGAGATTACTGGAAAGACCAGACCCTCGAGTGATATTTATTAGGACTATTTCACAAAAGACATAAGAATTTAAATATAATTCCTCTAAACTTGGGTTACAAAATTGTAATAATTGTATATTTGTACTTAACCTTTTCAAGCCATCTTGCGACAGAAGAATCCCGATTTTCAGTAATGCCAATAGAGAAGAGCAAAATACGGGTTTAGGATTGTCTCATAAATAGAATAAGAATAAAAGTAATACAATATATTTGAAACTCCATCACAGAATATTAACCTTGTATAAGATGTTATACTTATGAATATCTATTTTATTCAGAAACCGTGAGACTGAAATGGACAAAAGTCGACTATTACAATCGCTACCTTTCGATTTTCCAATAGCAATACAGGGCAAAAAAGATAGCATGCAGTGTCTCTATTTTTCTTTGTATTCTGTGGTTTGAAATTTCTAATAATAAATCAATTTGCACATTTGACACATCACCAAAACGCTTAGAAAGATCCTCCATTTTGCGTTATGATTGTCGATTGTCCATGCTTTTGTTGCTATCGAAAGCTCCCCATCGCCTCTAGCAAAAGTGATCAGTGATGATTGTACAGAAGGCGTGAACGAAAGGTCTGGGGTTTGAATTCCGCCAGGAACGTCCTCCCTGATTGAGGTTTCTTCCATGTTTTTCTCAGTGCTCATAAATGGCAAATGCCGGGGAGGTACCCTAAATTTAGGCTGGAACGTTTCCTTTCTTAAAAAAATCCTTTCCCAATTTATCATTTCATCTGCTGTATCATCAGCGTCCACCGCTTGTGATGCCTCAGTATAAAAACGGGCGTTAAACACCGTTAAAAAAAAAATCACTAGTAAATATGCGAGAGACCTATACACCTCTTGTGCCACTCAAGCATATCTGAACGTCACCTGCAGTGTTCACTATATACAACCGACATGCGACAATAAATGCTTCATCATCCTTAATCTACGCTCTCTGTTGTTCTTTACTGACCTCTATTTCTGTATCTCTAACCTCCATTTCCAGCGCACTAAACAAACAACGCACCTGCTACCTACTTCCCACAGATGATCGTGCACGATGACTCAGGTGGTAACGTTTGGGACTTACATTCCGGAGATTCCGGGCTTAAATCCTTGGAGCCGATCATCCTTTTTCGTGGTATCCTCTCGATACTTACATGAATGCTGGGATGGATATTTAAGTTCCACAATTTTTCCGCTCTTCCATTTCATTTCTCTGTTTCTATTACAGGGACAAACAGAACAGGATGACAGGGTCGTTCTGATGGGCTGGAACTCCTTGAATATGCTGCGTAGGCTTCGGATTGTCTATCTGGAAACTTTATTAGGGATCTCGTCTATGCCTCAACCCCTGTGTCTCGCATTTCTTCCTCCCGAGGTGCCCACTGAAGATGCATGCACGAACGGCCAGCCACAGAGCAAAACTGAAGTACCGATGTGTCATCCTCATGTCTTTATTAGAACAAGAACTATGTTTGTCCAGTTTGACTCAGTAAATTGGGAATAAATATACGAAAAACTTAAAACACACAAGCACAAGTAAATCCATTGTTGAAAGAGCGATAAAACTCCTGTTGTATTGAGAACTAATACTTTGCAACTTCTCAAGCTTGAAATGAGTGAATGACCTTCAAACGTAACCATGGCAACCATGGTGTCATCAGCACAGCCTCGTCTTCAGTACGAGGGGAATTCCTTGTACCTCCAGGTGTACACTCAGTGTGAAACATTGCGTCATCTCGCCAGGATTTCGAAGTTATATAACTGCAACAATAAATGCTTGAGATTAGCAAAGCAAAATGTTGTATTTAGAAACAAGGGAGGGGATCAAAGGAACAGGAAACTCAGTATTCCCTGCCTCCCCTCAAAAGCCGGTCAGGTAGTTCACTAGTGTACAACTGCAGTGAACCGCCAGAAACATTAAACGTCATGAAGATCATTTTTATCATCTAATGTGAGTGGAGAAATTCTCACAGAGGATGTGAAAACTAAAATTGATGCACATTTTTCTTGAGAACAATACTTCAATAAAATGCATATTTGGGCGTTAGGGTAAGGTCAAAGACTTTCATCACCATGCTTCTATAGTTGTTATAAGCAATTGTCCGTGTTTTGCAACAGAGGGGAGTTCTATGTTGCTAGAAAGTAATTCGTTACATATTACGTGCATTGTTCGAAGTGCATACCGCTGGAGAACAATAGAAACCCCCACTGTATTGCTTCAAGCAATGCAACATCTGCCACTCCAGCTTTTTTCAAGAGAGGGTGAACAGTCAGTGTGAGGCTGTACGATAGAACGATTACACAGCTAAGATAATATATAAAAACTATATTATTATAATAATCGTTTAAATGAAACATATATTAATTGATACCAACAATATCCAGAGGGTGCCAAAAAATGTATACACACTTCAAGCAAAGAAAATACTGTGTTAACATAACAAAACTGAATTCACACAAACAGAAAATGATGAGATGTTAGACTTTTACAGTTATTCTAATATCGGCGTCGATACACTTCTGAGTACGTTGAACTACTGATTGAGCAACTTTGCGAAAGTGTCCTCGGCGATTGCAGCACATGTCGTTTCAATTTCTTCCCGAAGTGCTGTCAGTGTAGCTGGTTTTCTTAAGAGTTCCCCATAGGTAGAAGTCCATCGGAGTTAGATCCGGTGGAAACCTCTTCGCCCTAACCAGTGCCTTGGAAGATTGTCAGCTAGGTACGCACGTACATCTCGGTGATAATGTGGTGGTGCACCACCCTGTTGCATACGGTACCATGAGTTTCAAATTTGTCTCGAATGCGTGCAATTGTACTCGCGTGGGGGTTGTGTTCTGTACATACGTCTCCACTGTCTTTGAACTTCAATATTCTCGGTTTTCCAATACCACTTCAAAATTGCTTTATACTGTTCAAACGATAATCTTGACTTCATTTTGTTGTAGCAACGCTAACATAACTTAATGTGAGTCACATCTGTTTACAGAACATCATACGATAATCTTGGCTTTATTTGTTCATCGTTGATTCACTTGTCACGTAGCAACGCTATCATAATGTATGTGAGTCACATCTGTTTACAGAATATCATACTACACATTACTGTTGTTTTTCGGTCCAACTTTGACATATATTAAATAGATATCTACTGTGAAGGTGTGTATACATTTTTTGGCATCCTCGGCATATATAATGCGAAACTGTTTTATTTTTTCTGTAATAATTTACTTGAAATATATGGACATGCTGGAAGTAATAGTAATATGCAAGGTCTTCATTACGCCAGGCAGTCAGAGATTGATTTTGCCAACGGGAAGTTACTGCTTCCCGGCCTCGCCACCTGCCGAGAGAAATCTTGTCACGTGGTCGGAACTTATATGACTTTTTTTTTATTTCATTATATATTCGTAATAAATAGTAATGAATATTATGCCTGTCTTCCGCTGTGAGAAATGCCTGAAATATTTTGAAAATGTTTTGATATTCTCCCCGCAATTCAGTCTCCCAAATCTCAACCCCTACACGAGTTTTATTTCAGATGCAGCAGTAATGCAGTAGCAGCTGATTAGCTTTATACGCATTGCCAACAGATATACTAACTTGCTGGGCGCTCGTGTCAGGGGAAATTCTCTAATCCACAGGCAGTTCCATCAAGTTTTTATTTTGATCTCAATGAAACTGCCTTGTATTGCGTTCTAAATTTGTTCAGCAATATGAAAATTGGACTACCTGGTGGAAATGTTATGTAGCAAATGTTGTACTAAAGTATTGCGCGCTTTCTTTTACGAACAACAGTCTCATTGTTCCAGTGTATCTCATTCCCAGCATACCTGAAAATACATACAAAGAGATGCAAAGCTTTGGAAACCTTTATTACTATAATTTATCACATTGAACAAATGCACGTTACTAATAAATAACAAATGTAAATAAAGTCATAGACATAAAACATAACAAATAGATATCTAATCCTAACAGTTGACAAATTCCATTAACTTCCCAATTTACCTGAAAACTTCCAAATTAGAAATAACAACACCTGATCACCTGGGTGCCTGGTATTATAGTACAGAAGTTAAACGCTTTCTAAAAGGAAATTTTATGGTAAGGGCAGCAATAAAACGCCGTCCACATGAAACATAAAAAAAAGAAGAAATAAAAAAGAAAAAAAAAACCACACACAGACCAAGTAACGGTGATTCACTTGCTGCTCAACCCATAGGCCGGAACAATCTTTCTCCATGGAGTCCAACCATCAAGTAAATGCAGGAAGTGAATGGTAAGAAAGGTGACGTCACAGAATAGAAGCTATGTGCTCCAACCAATTCACAATAAGAAATTTCCAGAAAGTGTACATCTTAAAGAAGAGAGGAAATCTGGAGAAAGAAAAAGAAAGACGATTTAAATCTCTGCTACAGATAGCCTTACAGATCTCCAGGGTATATAGGCTCGCGGTTGTAGTCGGACAGGGCACGGTAACGCAGACAGTAAGAGCATCAGCACGGTTATCGAATATCTGTAGATTATGTTTCTTGTGATCTTAACTACTGTTTGTAGTTAAATTGTTTTTCAGTGTTAATTCGTCCTCTTTCTGCACACGCCGCTTTTATCCATTACAGACAGTATAGGAAGGTAGGCTTGCGGAGTGTCTCTTTACACCCGTATCTGCCGGCTGCAGATCTCTAAGGACCAAGCCGACTCTTTACAATCTGCATCTCATAACGGCCTGAGCTGTTTTAAATATTTCTCTTGGGAAACACGGCGTCTGTCCGCCGCTCGATATCCATTGCGATCAGGTCTTACGCGAGTCCCAGAAGTGTTCTGAGGAAAATACGTGAGTAACATTAAATGTATCTCATGGCACTAAAGGGATATTAAGATTAGAGAAGATTTGGGGTGAACACAACTTTGACAAAACATGAAAAAGAGGGGGGGAACTACATGTTTTATTTAATAACACTTGTATTATGAACATTATATAAGGAGAAACTAGAGCAGACGAAAACGGAAAATGACAAAAACAA